>OV743434.1:26171045-28671045 GCA_928269145.1 Agriphila tristella
GCGCAGCGCGATTTTTAGTCAGTTTCATCTACTAATCTTGTAATCTCGCTTGATTATAGAAAAAAGTCAGTTTCATCGACTAATCCTGCTTGTTTATATAAAAAAATGGCCGCCCAGTGCGATTTTTAGTCAGTTTCATTCGTCGCATGCGATTGATAGTCGACCAGTGGTCGGGCGTTTTCGGCGCCCCACACACGAGGGCGCCCAGTGCAGTCGCACCGCTTGCATCGCCCTACTGTCGGTACTGTATAGAAGATTTTTGTATTTGACGTGTACGATTTTGGGGGGGGTCATGTCCCCCGTGACCCCCCCTTCGGACCGCGCCTGAGCGAGATGTAGGTTCTACATAATATACTCCATACTACATAAGAATATGCTACGAGGTACCAATAATAATGTACTCTATGCGAGGTACTATTCCTTAGGTACCAATTTTTTTTTTATTCGACACTAGCGCCATCTAGTCACACGGTGGTGAATCTTGTTGCAGCCGTGTGTTAGTAATGTGCGGCGTCAGGTAGATGCCGCTACACTTTCATCTGGCCGAATCGTAGAAAAAGGAAAACTTGTTTTCCTCTGTCCTACTCCTATTGGTCAATGTACAAAAAAAATCTGTGTTCTTCTATTGCCTACTATCACACTACTATTCCTTACCGAAGATTCCATTGTCCTTTTATAGGAGGTTCCACTTGTGGAAAAACATAATACAAAATCAGGGAGCAGATTACGTACCTACCTAACTCTAATCGATTGAAACCGCAACAGCGGTTTAAGTAAGATAACATTGCTGCTTTAAGTAAGATAGTTGTCACAGTGGTTCCTACTAAAGCAGCAATGTGCAATTTCTGTCAGAGTCGATTGCAATGCTACAAAATTACAAAATCATGGGGCTGAAATCGGCTGAATGCTGATGTCAGTATCTCATAATCTGGGGGCACGGCGTCTTGGCGGGGAAACGAGCAAGCGAAGCTCAAGGGCACTACCTACCTTTTCTCGAAGTACTTCGTCGTTTTTTGAACCCTCATATAGATATTGGGTTTGGAGTATACCAGATAAACAAAATTCTCGGAATATGATGTCAGTAGTAAACTAATTAAACACACAAAGTTTCAATTGCATAGCTCTTATAAAAGACTTTTTCTCGTATAATAATTCTATTTAATTACCTAATTATTCTGATCTACTAACATCTACTAATCATCTTTGACATAATGATACTTAATTAATATAATATAAATGCTTATTTTAATGGCATTGTATTTTATTAGATAGATGGTACTATTGACCGCATTGACATTATGTAACTTGCTATTTTAACATGTTTTTATTACTTTTGCATGCTATTAATATTTAGCAAAACATGTGAACTGTTTTATATACTCAATATCTTTTATACTATGTTTTATGCAAATAAACGATTATGAATTATGAATTATAATATTATAGATTTTATTGATATCTAAAAAACCCCGATTTCGTCACTGACTCACTCATGTTCCCGTAGGGGAGACTGGGGAGGGTTGATCCCCCCTTTTCATTTTGGTCCCTAACTTTTTTACTATTCACAGTATAAGGATTTTTTTTGAGTTATTATATTAAGAATTTATCTATTTACTAAATATATGAAAGAGGGTAAGGCTCGGTTATATTTGGAATTATAATTTAATTTAATGTCGTATGGTAACTTTTTACCAAGTGTCCCCTATATAGGGGAGACTTGTTTCCCACCAGTTGGAAGACTTGATCCTGGGGTTCAAGTCTACCACACATAGGGGACACAAGGTAATATATCTTTAAATATAAAAAAGGAACAGTGCTAGGTACCAAATAATAAGTAAATCTGTAATCAAATCAGCTTCTTTTATTTGAACTTTATGCTCATATGCAGCTCAATTTGAAAATAGAAACAAATATGAAATAGTTTTAATCTCTTTAGAACAAGGTAATTAATATTCGGACTACAAATTAAAGCAGTCTAGAAACAAATATCCATAACAAACCAAAACGTAATTAGTGATCATCTTTACTTTTTTTATTCTTATCCTTACTAAAATTATGAATGCGAAATGCCGTTTGACTGATTATTTGTTTGTTTGTTACGCCTTCACGTCTTAACTATTGAACCGATCATCATTAAATTTTACATACACGTTGTCAGGGTACAGAAAAAGACATAGGGTATCTTTCATCCAGAAAAATAAAATTATTGTTCCCAAGGGATAGCAAAAACCTTTACCTTCTAAAAATCTTGACTAAAATGTCTCACAATTTTCTCAATCTCAGATTCAGAAAAGTAGGTAGATAAAAAAAATAAGAGTAAATATAAAAAGACTTCTTTTGTATAAAAAAAGATAAAAACTATGAAAAGTCTTTATTTTACTGACAAAAATCTACATAGGGTAGATTTGATCCCTTATAGGGGACACATGATCCCTGGGATCATTCCACCCCCAAAGAAAAGGATCAAGTCTACCCATACATATTGAGGTTAGAAAACATGTTTTTTGCGAACCAATTTATCACTTATATCATGGTAAGTAATGTTAATCAGCAGAAAAATAAACATCTTAAAAGATAAAAACATTTCCAGGAAGCAGTTTCAAAGCATCATATTAAATTAATCAAGTCAAAACTTGTCATAAATTAAATATTTTAACACAACAAATTTTTGGCGGCCACCATTTGTAAACCTTTGATATCTGTCAAACGAAATCATGACATAAAGTGATCATTGCCATAAACGAATAACTGTTGCTAACCTAAAGAACTGTAACACGCTTAGTAGATTCGTCAATCAAGGTTACCAAGTGTCCCCTAGGGAACAACTGTACCCAGCTTCCCCTACCCATTCTCGTTCGTTCTGTTTGGTATGTATCTTTTGACTTTAAATTGAGTGCATTCCAACAGACAAATCTCTGAGTCATCCCTCACCATAGAGTACATTTTAACCATGGGAATATAATGTTCAATTTTACTTTCCATGGTATAAATGTCCTCTATTATGGCGAATGGCGATCGATGACTCAGAGATTTGTCTGTTGGAATGCACCCATTGCCAACTTTGGTTGGCTCGAGTCACATAACAAGATAAAAAAAAAAAAAAAAACAAGATAATGTTCTGTGGCTCAAGTCGAGGTTGACATTTGATTGTCATCTAGGATTAGGGAGACATCAGTCAGACTCAGGGGGGGCACACTTAGAACAACCCAAGTGGGAGAAAAAAGTAGCGTCATCTCTAAGTTTGAACCATCAACTTTTACAACAAAGTCTTCAAGTTTGCCAAAAGATGTCTCTGCACTGCAGTAGGACTAATTATAATATTCAAAATAAAATAAATAAATTAAGAAGACAGTACAATAAAAATAGCCTTTTCAAATAGCTATAAAGTAATTTAAAACAAAATTATTTTAAAAAGATGAAAAGAAAAGTAATTTTTGTTCATTATTTTTGATCATTATGCGAATTGCAATATCATGAGGAAATTCGTCACTTAACGTAATGTCTTCGTAGCGTAGAGGATAACTACACAACCACCGTACATCAATACTGCCATCGTTCGACGAATACCGAGTTCGATCCTATGAATTATCACATTATTGTTTATTTATTTTTTTATTTTGATTTATTATTTTTTATTAATATTTTAATTTTTTATAAAGAATATTACAAAAAAGACAAAAAATATACATGAAAAATTCATACTTCAAGTTTGCCAAAAGATGTCTCTACAGTCGTACTTATAATATAAAATGTTCAAAATAAAATTTTGGACAGTACAATAAAAGCCGCCTTCTTAACTGGGTAAGTAAAGTGATTTAAAACAAAATTATTTAAAAGATGAAATGGTTTTTTAGTATGGTCATTGAGCGAATTACAATATAATGATAAAATTCAACACTTGAAGCAATCACCCAGTAGCGTAACGGATTACCACACCTGCCTCCACCGAATACACAGTACTACAATCGTTCGACGAATACCGAGTTCAAATCCAGCGAAAGTCACATTTTTATTTTTTGTGTTTTTTGT
Source organism: Agriphila tristella (assembly GCA_928269145.1). Classification (NCBI taxonomy): domain Eukaryota; kingdom Metazoa; phylum Arthropoda; class Insecta; order Lepidoptera; family Crambidae; genus Agriphila; species Agriphila tristella. Next base: position 26,175,075 of record OV743434.1, read on the forward strand.
TTAGATTTTATTCTTTTTAATTAATATTTTTTGTTTTATATAAAGAATATTACAAAAAATGACAAAATATGTATATGAAAAAATATTTTCAGCAATTATAATTTCACGCATTTCTTGTCATTAGTTCCGCTCAAACCTCCAGAGGCGCTGATGGCCTTTCAAATCAGTGTTTCAAAAAATTGCCACGAGTGGGCGCTCTTTTCCCAATATATTATTTTACTCTTTGGTCAGACTCTGTCTGTGGTTGTCATCATAAAGTTGTAGGAACAATCATTTAACTTTTTAGGGTTAATAATTATTTCATTTGTTTAATAGAATAGAAAAGTATTAATCAAAGAGTATAATTATATATGTATCAATGTGTAATGTCTAAAAATTATGTTCGCAAGACATAACGATTTTAGTCTTAAATAACAACCTATTATAGATTTTAAGTATTAATGGCAGATCTAATCGGTGAGTGATTTTGATTTCGGTAAAGACTCTATAGAATGTAATTATCACCACGTTTTACTTCAGATATTTTTTTGTTGTTGATATGACAAAACAAAATGTGACGTAATTTTGGGTTACCTATCTTAAGATCGAATTTTGTGTTGGACGAATTTAATTTTACCGACAACTTTTCGACTATTTTCGTTTCGCCTTTTTTTGCTTCGTCGAAATCACGTTTCCCACTGTATCAGTTGACCTAATATTAATTCGATTTTTTTCGTTACTCCGACGTCTCATTTGGCCGAAAAACTTTTTACCAAGATAACGCTCGGCCGAAAGAACGTTTCGTTGATGTATTATATTTCCGAATATTCATTACACCACTGATTTATTTGCCATAATTTCAGTTCACCAAACCCCTCAGGGTCACGTACGCCTTAAGAACTTGTAGCACACTATTTCCGATTCCTAATCTTCGTAGCGAGTCGTATTTTTTCTAGTATAGTATTTAGTATTCTAATGTTATAAGTTGATTTCCAAAATCGTTTTAAACTGGAATCGGACAAATTTTCGTGATGTTCTGAAAATTAATTATTTATTAATTTAAATTATTTTCTGTTTGACTCAATAAATATGCATGCAAAATAACTACCAACACTCGATTCTAGGTAAATTAATATTTTCCCAAATGCAAAAGCAACATGCAAGCAGGCATGCAGCATGCAAGCAAGAATGCAGCATGCAAGCAAGCATGCAGCATGCAAGCAAGCATGCAGCATGCAAGCAAGCATGCAGCATGCAAGCAAGCATGCAGCATGCAAGCAAGCATGCAGGCAAGCAGCATGCAAGCAAGCATGCAGCATGCAAGCAAACATGCATGCAGCATGCATTTTGGAGCTCCGCTCGCTTCGCTCGCTCCGCTGCGAGTAGTCAAAACACTAACCTAACCTAACCTACTGGTAGGTGCATTAAAAGTTTTTCTTTATAGCGGGGGGCCTCAGGCCCCCCGACCCCCCCGAGCAGGGGGGCCAGCCCCCCTGCACCCCCCGGCAAGCATTTTGCAAGCAAGCACCCAACATGCAAACAAGCAAGCATGCGTGCAAACAAGCAAGCATGTGTGCAAACAAGCAAGCATGCGTGCAAGCATGCATCAAAGCGAGCAAGCAAACAAGCAAGCAAGCACAGAACATGCATGCAAGCATTATTAAGCTCCACCCGCTTCGCTTGCTCTGCTACGAGTGGTCAAAACACTGACCTAACCTAACCCACCAATGTCAAAGTCAAAGGTAAAGTCGAAGTAAAAATATCTTTATTCAAATAAACTTGCCAAATAATATTCGGTAAAATGTTGTTCTGGTGAAGTGAAAGTATGGCAAATAAGTTATCTGGCAAATGAAAAAAAGTCAAAAGAAACTTCGGCCAATAGTAAAAAGTTATTTTGAAAATCGGTAAAACGTAGTTCGGTAAAATGAGACATATGCCAAATGATATTTCGATGATTTAAAAATATGGCAAACAAAACATATAGCAACAAAGACGTCGGTCAACAGTTTTCGGTCAAATGAAATTACGTCAAGTAAATTTCGGACTTGTGATCGGTTACCGTAATTTTGTTCTTGTTCCCACAATAAAATTAATGTGATTTAAAATCGAGTAAATTTTGCCAAAGCGATTTTGTTAAATACTTATTTAATTCTATTAATATCTTTCCTTTCAGCCATCGGAATTGGTCATAATCAGTTATTTCCAGTAAATAGTGGTGCAATCAGATTAAAACTTAAAGGACTTGAGACTACTATTTGGCTTGTTGCTAAAGAAGAACCATATAACACTCTATATAAAGTAATTATGACGACGATTGATAATTAGATGAAAATTTAAAGATCATTCATTATTTTGTCCCCTTCAATCAAGTAACAATGATTAGAAAATTTATTACAGATACAGTTACTCGATCCAGAATGTGCAGTCACATGCTGTAAAAACAGTACTACAGAGTATTTTCATACACATTTTCATTTTAATGTTGGATTTCAAGAATTATGGTTATCTTGGTATAATGGTAGAATTCGTATTGGGTGTATGGGAGAGGCGCCGTCTATTGAGTATCTTGCTTCTGATAAAGAGTACCATAATCAGATTGGATATATCCAGTTTTACAAACCTGGGAGTGATGGCAACGATTGGGAAGTAGAAGGTAGAAATCTTAAATAACACAAAATTATATTATTTTTCAACACATTTGCTCGTAAAGTGACTCATCATCGCTTTTAGGGCCATAAACCGAGCTATAACAAACGCGTGCAATAATATATAAAACACTAAATAGTTGGTTATAGAATTATCTCTACAAAGTTAAATAAGTACCTTACTGCAAGTTCTATGCGAGTAAATAGAGCATTCCCAATTTAACCGGGTTATACAGTTATTTTTTTTAGTAACAACACAGAGGTTTTATGCCGCTGAATTCATATACATTTTTGGAATAAATAAATGTGTAAACGTCCTTAAGTGAAACAAATATTTATTATTATCAAATTATTCATAATTTATAATATTATGCAATAAAATATTAAAATATTTGCATTTTATCACTTAAAATTCTAATTTTGAAGTGGCTATATGCTCACTCACCCCTTTGTTCGCAAAATATTCTTGCATTTGGCGTGTGAAAAAAACAAAAAAAAAACCTGCGCGCCTTCTCCCATCATAACTATCATATTTTGTTTTTGTCGTGTTTGTTGCTGTGTGGTAAATTACTTTGTTTTTTCCTCGCAAATGTGTTGAAAAACGTCGTATGAAACTCGTGAGCTTTTTGCTTATTGCACACTCGGCTGAGTTACGCCCTCGCCTGCGTGCGGCTCGGGCTGCAACCCACAGCCTTGTGTGCAATGAGCAACTTAAGCTAACTTGTCTCATAATGTACTATTAAACCTTTGCTGTGCGACTATTGATTAAATTGCCGACAATATTATGTTAGGATTGTTTGTGGAAGTGAATTAAATTGCTGGCTTTTACCTATTGCAGACATAATTCAAGTTTGCTGAGCAAATGATTAAACTACTGACCATATTGAATAATGGTAGTCCAAATAATTAGGTACCTACTTACTTCTCTTATATTATTAACTACCACCATAATTAAATGACGAATTTAATAGATTATTGACTGCTTTTTTTACACTCTTAGGAGGCTGATTACTTGTTATTTTCCTTAACTTGAATGAAACAACACATTAACGAATCACTTTTCATATAACATATAATTCTCACACCTTTGACAAGATGACAACCAATATTTTTCCTGACACAAAACACTCTATGGTAGCAGTTACAGAGGTCGAATTAGTTTATGCCTAACATCCCCCCTCAAGTTTTAATATGTTTAAGTAGTAATTATGCTTTGGTGAACACAAAGCCTTTGTCATAATGTCTGCCACCTTTTCACAAGTGGGGACATATGAAACTTGTAATATCTTCAGGTTAACTAGATCTTTGATAAAATGAGCTTTTATATCTATGTGCTTCGACCTTCTGCTGTTCTCAAATGATTGAATCATTGCTATTGCACTCTGGTTGTCCATCAGTAAATAGCACATTGGAAAGCATGAAGTGAAATCATGCACTACCCCACGAAGATATAGTACTTCTGCGCCAATCATAGCTGACGCAAGATATTCTGCTTCCGCAGTTGACAGGGCTACGCAACTCTGTTTCTTTGAGTACCAGGATATCAGATTACCGCCGTGAAAAATTGCTCCACCACTGACACTCTTTCTGTCTTGTTTGTCCCCAGCCCAATCGGAATCAGAATAAGCGTATATTTCTGAACTACTTCCATTTTCGTTCGCAGAATTCTTTTAATTTATTTGCTGTAAATTCTTTCCCATTGTCACTTCGTATGCGTTTCACCTTGTAGTTCGTTTGTGTTTCTATCAGGCGTATGTATTTGATCAGATTTTCTGTGGCCTCGCTTTTGTTTTTAAGTAGGTAAATGTGAGTAGTCGTCGATGATGGTTTGAAAATATTTTTCACCATTATAAGTCTCAGTTTTCATAGGACCTGCTATGTCAGTATGAAGCAATTCAGCCACTGCTCTTGATCTAGGTTTTACAGTTGGGGTAAAAGGAGTTCTTGTGGCTCCCTTTAGACAGGCATCACAGCATTTCAGTGAGTATGGTAAATTTAGTATTCCTAACGATTTCCGATTTAAATGTCCAAGGCGCCGATGCCAAACATCAAAATTATTTTTAATTGCATTGCATTGTTCTTGTTTGCACCTTATCTCTGCATTTATCACATACAGTTTACTTCTATCCCTGCTTCAATAAAAACTCCCGATCCATCTTTATATATTTGGACTTTTTCCCTTAAAGAATGTTACCAGTTTTCCTGTCTTTTCTGCAATCACCCAGTCACCGTTAGCAACGTTTATCTTAGCTGGTTTCTCTAAGAAACATATATCTGTCATGTATTTTTAATATTTTTCTTGCACTATATGTTGAGTGCAGCCTGAATCTATGACTAACTTGATATATCCTTCTTCACAATTTGCGTTAAGTGCCAATTCGGTCGTCACAAAAGTGACGTCATCAGGTTCGTGGGATACAACCTCATTACTCATTTGTGCATGTTGATTCCGTTGATTATAAGAGCCATGGTAGTATCCTCTTCTTCCTCTTCTGTTTCCTCTTCTTGAGTTTCATCGACTTGTTCCACGTTTGAATGGACAGTCTCGTGCTAGGTGTCCGGGCTTGTTGCACGTGTAGCAGTTTAATGTGAATGCATTTTCTTGAACGTCTTACGTTTTTGTCTTGAAGCTTTATCTCGGCGTCTAGTAGCCGTGCTTTAACAAAGTCTAATTTTATATCTGTAGTGGTTGCGCTCATTGTCTCTATAGATGTGACTACTTTACTTGTTCATATTCTTCCGACATTGAGCAAAGTAGATAGCAGATTTTGTCTATGGATTCTAACTTTGTTCCTGTCACTTCTAGTTCTGCAACTAGTTTATCGAATATTAAGAAGTGCTCTTGAAGATTTGTTTTGCACTTAAGGTTTATCAGCTTTCGTCTCAGATGTAGTTTGTTTACTATGCTTTTTCTTTCAAAAGTTTCTTCAAGAAGTCTTATCATCTCAGCTGCTGTTTTGGCCTCCTTTACATAGTCTAAAAATTTGTCTGGAAGTGAGTGTACTATTACATTTCGTGCTTCTATATCCTTGTTTTCGAGGTTTTATACTTTTAGCTGGTCTACTGTTTTTGTAAGTACGTCATTTAACTTCTTTTCCTCCAAGATCAGTTTTACTCTAAATTTCCAGTGGCCAAAATTGTCTTTTCCTAATTTGGGATATGTTAACATTACTTTTGAAGTTTACATTTCGCCAGTTTCAATTTTTCCCGTCTGGCACTACTTATCTGATACCTTGCGTGATAACGCCCATAACCTTTTACACTCTTAGGAGGCTGATTACTTGTTATTTTCCTTAACTTGAATGAAACAACACATTAACGAATCACTTTTCATATAACATATAATTCTCATACCTTTGACAAGATGACAACCAATATTTTTCCTGACACACAACACTCTATGGTAGCAGTTACAGAGGTCGAATTAGTTTATGCCTAACAGTTTTGAAAAAGGTACCTAATAAAGGTTCGAAGAATGAAGTAGGTAGGTACACAAAAGAGGTGTAAGTTCTAGTACCTAATGTACCTCTCCTACCTCTGCCGTATTGTAATACACCTCAATCCCACAACAAATATGCTACAGCGACGACTCTATTTTATTTTTAGGGGCCTGTAAATAAATCGAATCTTAATTATTCGCCTTAAACCCCTGATTAGTTTTTAACAAAAAATTTTACTATTTCCAGTGTCTCCACACAGTGTCACGCGGCTGCAAACAAAATTAATTGATATTGGAAAACTGCATTGGGTGAAAATGACTGGTGATGAATTGCCACCAGATGCCCTGATAGGTGGATTTGAAGATGAACCCACTTACATAGCTAGGGCGTATCATAACAATTCCCTGTGTCCTGGCCGTTATATACCATCAAAACGTGCCGCGTTAATTCCATGGGGACACCGCGAGCATAAGAAGGAGCAAAATTTTGAGGTAGATAGTCGTTTTTTGTGCTCTGCGTGCTATGGAACCAGGAGTTCCATAGCACGGGGCTTACCTAGTTTGCACTCCTATCTCCATCATTCATAAGTTGTATGAAACCTACTTTGTACTTGTGTGTAATTTATTATTATTATTTTTGTATACGAGCTTTGTTAGCGCTCCTAAGCACTGTCCGGATAGCCGCGTTGCGGCTGTCCGTCCGGCTGACCGCAGGATGCGGTTTCAGTTGCGGTTAACCGGGCAGCGGCTAGCCGTAACCGCAAAGTGCGGATAGTTTAACGTTGCGGTTTCATCGAACCATTTCCAAGATGGACGCTGAAGAAGTTGCAGCTGTTTATTAGATTTACATGCGATATATTTCAGAATTTCAATTATAAACCGTTCTACATCGAAATCCATGGCTGAATGTCGCGAGCAACAGCGCGCCTTCAACAGCGACCAACTGCAAACTAGTAAACCGCAGTGCATCCGCGTATTGCGTACAGCAACCGTCCGGATAAAAACTATTTTTTCGAACATATTTTTGACTGCGGTACACCGGACGGCTGACCGCATTCCGGCTAACTGCATAGTGCGTAGGAGCGCTTATGTTTCCTTCTATATATTAAATTGTTTTATTTTCCAGATACTCTGCGGTTTTGACGCTATATGGGTGAAGACTTCTAGTAATGACATACCAGAAAATGCTTTTATAGCTGGTATGTCAGAGGTTCGCAATGAGCCATTGTATATTGGCAGAGCCATGCACGATGGTAATCTGATAACCGGTAAAGTTCACGTTCTGTATAAAGGCTGTTATTTGCCGTACCGAGGTCAAGAAATTATGGTAGGGTCGTATGAATTACTCGTATTACCGAATGTGACATTGCGTGGTAGATGAACAAGATGATAAATATTGTGTAAATTAGTGCTAAGTGAAAGTGGAAAGAATGTGTGATATTAATTCTATTTTAAGTTATACAGCTGCATTGTTATTGCATTGGATGTACTAGAATATATAGTTTATTCTAATAACGTTAATATTTAACAATGGAAATTTAAAACAATACATTGGATGTACTATTATTTTTATACATTAAAAATTAAAACCAATCAACAATTTTTAATAGTAAGATTACCTACGTAGTACGAGTGTTTCTTACTTAATTTACTTATTATTGTCACATCTTTTATGTTGATATGATATTGTTGATTCCTTTTACCAAGTAGATAAAAAAAATAAAAAAAAAACAAGTATTAGTACTAATTATTTTTCTTTCTCTCTTCATTCAAACTTGTGGCTTACAAATTGTTTCTGATCCTTATTGAAGTAAATGTTATTGACTTCTAGAAATAAATGTTTTTGACGATTTTCAGATGTCTTTGTAGATGATTTTATATTTTAATATTTCGCATTCTGCATGCTGCTTGCTTATTCAACCTTGCCTGCTATGATTCGTATTTACGTTTAATATTATATTTAAACTTATATATAATCTTGTTTCCTTTTAATAAAATGTAGTTTTTTCAATATGTCACTACATATAGGATTTTATATAAAAATTAAAACTGGTTACAATGCTTCTTGAACTATCTGAATGCCATCTATTACTTCAAATACTTCTGGTTCTTCAAATTGTTGGTCTTCTTCATCACTTTCAGAGTCGGGAGGACTTTCAATGTCCATGTTGACTAATAGTAGTCTATTGGCACAGCGTACATTTTGAAAAGGAGATACTAAAATCTCATATTTTTTTACTGCAACTTCTCTGCCATCATATGGTATGTAACAGACTCTGTGTGATGCTTGTACTTTTCCTGGAATGAGATGTCCATTATACATAGCGCGACCTACGTATAACTTTTCTCTTTTTCGATCTTCTGTATAGCCGCCTTCCACAGCCCCAACTGGAATTCTATCCTCATAAGTTGGTAGCCAAGTGCAATCATATCCACATAAAACCTGGAAATAATAAGTTTCCATAATTATTTATGCGTCGATAAAATAAAACATGTGATCAATAATTTTCACAGTTTTATACCTCAAACTCTATCTTCTCGTGTGATGCGCCTCCCCATGATATGTAGCCAAGACCATTTGAAGGAACGAATTTACCAGGAGTTAGAGATCCATTATGAGGTGCTCTAATGATATAAAGTGTTTCTTTCTCATATCCACCAATCAAAGATCCATCTGGTAAATGATTATCGGCGTGAACCCATTGGAGTTCACCACCCATTACTGGTTTCAGCTTTGGTTTTTCAAGAAGAGGAGGCACTGCAATCAATTTGAATGTTATTAACAGTTAAAAGAGATAAATATTAGCGGAAAATATTGGAGTATATAATATCTACCTACATTCAAAACGCCAATGTATAGGATTCGGTGTACCCATATTACTGTTTCCCGAACAAAAGGTGATATAGTTTATGTCCATCTTGTATCTGTAAGACAGTATGGGATTCCTGTTATTAAAGCTGCCTAATTGAATGCAACCACTTCTCCATGTGAGCCAGAACTTTCGGTATTCTTGATGATTAATTATGTTGGGCGTTCGTGCAGTCACCCCTTGGCCCCTTTCTTTCTTAATCCAGCTTTGTTGGTTTTGTCCTAAAACAACCTGTCAGAAAAAAATAACCATACAACACCAACGCCATATTATAGGTTATGGTAGCATTGGTATAGTAAAAGAATTGACGATTAAAAAATGATTATTTATGTGAGCTTATTTGAATAAACAATTTTTCATTTAATTTCATTTCATAATGCCTTGTTTGGCAGAGTGATCGCATTTACTATCTTGATTCACGGTTCCTCAATAACAAACACAGAAATCATATTACCTATATCATCCATGCAAACCAAATGTAGATTTTTTTTAAAGGAACTAGATATCTTCCAGTCTATTATCGTCAAGAGTTTATCTAAAACTACTCAAATAGGTATTTCGCAATATAGGCAGTATGATGGATGGTAACTCATAGCATCATTTTAACAAGATTCTCGGCGACTGCTTGCGACGCTACGCCAATCATTCTGAATTCATTCTTTAAATTTATTCATTTAAATTTTGTAATATATTTACCCAAAAATCACACGAAGTGCCAAGTCTTTTAGCCAAACCTATAGCTGCATTTTCATCACCTTTTACTTCGAATGCTATTGCACTGCTAGTGATTTTGTAGAAGATATTGCGGTGACTGGGCCATGAAGTAATTTCTAAAAGCAATAGGAAAAGTGACTCACTGAACAGCATTAGTTTTTATTAACGTAAAGGAATATTATGTAAAAAATATATATAGATTTTATCGCGCTTACCCTTAAAAATACATTTTCAAAGAAAGATAATTAGAAATTATACAGTTTGGTTAGACAATATTACATACCAATCAAATCACCCATGGTTGCCCTTCTAATGTGTATTTTACAAAAGATACCACAAACACTTCGAGATAAGTAATAAGTTAAATTATAATACTATCATTTCCTAATAATTATAATACTACAATTTCAGGTTTTAAATACAAATAGATCAAGAAACTCAAGTCAGACTATAAAAACAAACCCTTCAGCTCGAGTTTGCGAACAACTTGGGCCGCGTTCCGAATCACGTTCACAGCGCTGTGAGCGCGAATCCGACCAAATTAAAAAGTCACAAAATATTACATAAATAGGGTATTTGTGTACCTACCTAATTTGATGGATTATACGCTAACAGCGCTGTTGGCGTGATTTGGAACGCGGGGTTGATGACAGTCTTGACTGACATGAATGACAATGACAAGTGGTAATAGCTGACAAGTGACAGTTTATTTTTTAATGCTTTGTAACACGACTATGGTCGCGTTCCGAATCACGCTGGCAGCGCTGTTAGATAGCGCGAAACAATGTATGAAACGCAGGCATTGTATACAATGCCTGGCCCTTTTAGGCAATGTATGAAATAGAATGAATATTATTGTCTATTTCACACATTACCTAGGCATTCTATACAATGCCCAGGCATTGTATACAATGCCTGCTGGTCCACCGGCAATGTGTAAAATAAAAAGATTTTGATCGAGGGGGGCTCGAGGGGAGGGCTCGAGAGTGCTCGAGGGGGGATTCGAGGGGGGCTCGGGGGGGCACGATGCGGCTCGGGGGGGGGCTCAGGGGGGCTCGAGGGCGGCTTATTGAGTTTGGAACCGAACCTGCTTTACTCCTGTAGGTCCCGGGTTAGGTTAGAAATTTAAGGCGAGCGCGTAGCGCAGCGGAGCGTGAGCCTTAAATTTCGAGGTTATTTTTTTATAACAGACAACAGAAATAAACTTATTTTACACATTGCCGGTGGACCACCAGGCATTGTATACAATGCCTAGGCAATGTATAAAATGAATATCATTTCATACATTGCCTGATCGTTTCAGGCATTGTATACAATGCCTAGGCATTGTATACGATGCCGGAGAATACACATTGCCGGTAACATATCTACTGCGTTTATTGGTTTATGCCATTGGTTCCTAACCTGGGGGTAATTACCCCCGCAGGGGTAAAACAGCTATTCCATGGGGGTAACAGAGGTGGTACCAGACAGTTTTATTTACACAGTTTTGTTTTATGGTTCATTTCAAATAGGTACTATTTCTTCAATCTTCAAAGCCTGCGAATCGCCCACGCTGGGGGTAAAGTCTGCTTCCCTACTAGGTGATATGGGTAACATTGAAAAGGTTAGGAACTACTGGTTTATGCGCAAACAGGGGCCCTTACTATGAGCTCTTATTGCAGGGTTTTTATTGAACTGCCTTACTTTTTCGTACTATGAACCTCAAAGTTTAGTATGAAAGCAGGCCTGATTACGGCCTGCTTTTGAACTGAACGGTTTCTTATTTGCTGATGGTAAGCCCCAGTTAGGGAATGCAATCCGGATAATCCGTAATCCGAAAAATCCGGATATCCGCACATTTTTACTAGACTTGCAAATCCGGATTTGAAAATCAAATCCGGATTTTTCGAATAATAAGAAATTGTTACATAAAAAATTAAACAATCAAGTTTCTCGGAAGTATTCCACTTACGAGTAGAGTAATCGAGCGAATAGCAAGTAAATATTGATAGCTGTGCTTTAAGTGGAATACTTTAGTTGCTATTTGCCCAATTGCTATTCTCTCACTTGCTTTAAGTGGAACACTTCGTTTCTCGCACTAGCTAGACGGTAGATGTTATTTACACGACTGCCCAAAAGGAGTGTACTCAGGTCTGTCACATTAAGTCCCAAAAAGTACGTTTGGTTGAACCAGCTCTCTTGGTGTTCCTGCCGATACAACTCTCCTTCTTCATCGTCAATTTCTGAGTGTACTTGCAGCGTCTCTAGCTCCACCAGTGGGTCTACCACGCAAGTGTCATTGGCATCGCTATCTGCTTCATTTGACAGATAAGTATGACACATTGCTACTTTTATACTTCGTATCACTTTCATTAGTGCGTGTGCTTCTTGTCGACTGGAAAATATAAAATGACCATCATCTTCTATGCGAACTTCTTGGTTGTTTTCACTGGCGCGCCTAGGGTCTCTTCTTCCCGTTGGCGTGGTGGCGTATAGTCTTCCGGATGGTGCGCGGGTGATACTCCTCCTAACATCCTAAGGAACGAGTGGCTAATACGGCGCGCCTCTCAATCTCTCAGGGCTTTATCACATTAAGTCCCAAAAAATAATTTGTATTTTTCAAATTCACATAAGCTAAACAACATATTATGTTATCTAGTTTAATCATATTAATATATTATTCTTCATTTGTATAATTTTATAAAGAGTATGATTTTTATTTTTATTTGCGCTTTTTCGACGTCTTATCGCGAGATTTTTCTAAGAGCCATAACATACTGGGACGCCATGGTGACATCGCCGGTGACGTGGCCATGGCTACCTCTGGCAACCTAGCGTAGCCAAATGAAGTTTCCAAATAAGTAGCCACTGTCCTACGTGCATAGAAGAGATCGCTATATTATTGTTATCTGCGTCATAAAATGAAAAAGAAGAAACCTAAAAAGTTATGGGTCCATCCTTTTATATCAGATCGAAGTCGAAGTGTTTTTTTTTTAAACTATATGCAGATTATGAAAATATCCTTAATAAAAATTGTTTAACTATGTGAGAATATCAATAACATCTTTTGATGAATTATTAAACTTATATAGAAATAAATTGATCGATCAGAATATGCTTTAGATGTAGTACTTATCCCAAAAATATGGACGGTTTTGAATCTCTGCAATAAATCGTTCTGTATCGAAACTCATTGTTTTCGCACAATTCACAGCGGGCGTCCGTTCTGGCGGCGACCAGTTGGCCACTGATTAACTTACTTGTATACAAAATACTGGCGACTTAGCTATGCGTTGCTGGTAGCCAGAGTATCCAGTTTCCGCGTAGGGGCCGGTCGATAGTGGCTACGCTTTCAAATTGGCGACGTTGCCAGACGCCAGCCAAGTGTGTTATCTGCCATACATTTCAATACGAATTGTTTAGATACGTAGCCGGCGGCGTCGCCATGGCGTCCCAATGTGTTATGGCTCTAACGCTTCGGAATAGAACAACTGTGTGTTTGCACGAGCTATTTTTTTTACCGTGCGATATTTTTGTCCCGTTCCACAGTCAGTCACATTGTGTTCTATTCGAAGCTTCAGAAATATCGCGCGATAAAACGTCGCAAAAGCGCTCATGCAAACGATCGCTTACGTCACCTACTCGCAAATCGCACGCGAATCATACACTATTTTAATTACATTTGAACAATAATAGGTAACATCATAATATTGTAGTATTTTATGACAAAAAAATATTGGATTTGATTAATATTGTCCTTTTCATTGAATCCATTTACATAAATATAAGAGACATCACATTACTGAACTTATATGTACAGAAATGACTTATATTTATAAAAAATAAAATATTTTTATAAAAAATCCGTAATATCCGGATAATCCGGATTTGACGAAATATCCGTTCTTAAAATCCGGATTTCGAAATATATACGGATTTGCATTCACTAGCCCCAGTGCTGTTGGTGTGGTTTGGAACTAGGCCTATGAATCATACAGCCACCGTGAAAAATGGTAAAAAAGTTTTTTTGGGAAAATGCTAAAAATAACTGAACATACCAATGAGGTGCATTCCAACAGACAAATCTCTGAGTCATCGATCGCCATAGAGTACATCTTAACCATGGAAAGTAAAATAGGTATTGAACATTCGATATGTCGTAGGATAATCATAAAGCCGGATCTTTACAAAAATCCTAGGTCGATTGTAAAGAATCTAAGATAGATTTTCGCAATAGTCCGAGGAATTTTTAGGATCTTTGTAAAAATCCCCGTATGTTTCGGACAATGGGGAGGCGAAGGCAAAGTGAATTACAGATGGCGCTCAGTCTTTGGAACAATTGTCAGTTTGAGCTTATATTGTCTTGAATGTGTATTACGTGATTTTACTTTCTTAGATTGTATTTTTTTCGGTTTTGCGGACAAACAATGTATTCTATGCTAACTTTAGCTCATATAAAAGAAATATTACGGAAAAGTAAAGCCAAAACAACAGGCAAGAAAGTTTATAGCAACTTACAAAAAATTGCTAACAAGCATTACATTTCTTTAAATTTCGTGTAAGATTTACAAGTAATCTTTTTATTTCAGATTAGAAGCATATGATTTAAATTTTAACAAAGCAACTGAGTGTGAATTTCCGTGTTTATAGTTGCCTGATGATGCCTTCTGTGCAATAGTAATTTCAGGTTTCTGTACTGGAGTTTCTGTACCATCCAAAATTCCACGAACCGTTTTATCATATTTATTTTATTATTCTAAGTTTCTTGAATGACTCTGGCATATAAAATTCTATTAATTCTCTGTTTGGCCCCAATATTGGGCTTATTCCATATTTGATATACCTATCAAATTCATCCAAGTTATAAATATGTTAGAAACTGCCGAGGTTGAAATATTAAAGAACAAAGCTGTTATAATTCGAATGTTGTTTTATTTTGGCGAAGCTTCATCAAATTCATGAAACATTCCTTTTGATTTATAATGTTTCTCAGGCTCAGCAAAGGAGAAAATCGAGGGAAAAGCATATTTTTTTTGATATTTTTTTGCCTACTATTTTTTTGTTACTGGTAAATCGATGAACTCCAATATTTTACAAGTTACATGCATAACAATGCGGCATTTTCTCAGTATAAAATTAAAAAGTGCAATACTCCAAGAGATTCCCATATGTTTTGACACTTTCTTTGAGGCGGCCCGGTACCAAAGACCAGACGCCACCTATCGGGATAAAATTGCGCTTTTCCTCCCCATTGTAAACTTGAATGCTGATTGGATAGTCGTAAGAGACGATTTATAACATCTTCAATCTGATTGGTCAGAACATATTGCTGATGGGTTTTGGGGTTATTTCGAAATTTTGCCGAATTAAAGTTTTAACAAGGTTTTGCACAAACATGTTGACGAGCGCTGTAGAACTGTCTTAGCTCTGTGTAGAAAATTTATTTTTCGGTTATACTTAACTGCACTGATCGAGCCCAGCATAATTATATAATATCCAATTCACTCACTTCACTCATCGTACATTAATGTCTCTAGATAGATTTGAGCACTCAGTTTTCTTTTTTTAAATAAAAAACGTAAAATTAGAACAAAACGCTGGAGAAACATTTGACAAATTGACAATAATCACAATAATAACAATGGACGCAGCAATGTTGCCGTTAGCCAATCAGAGCATCCGTCAGTCCATAACATTAACGTCAGCCAATCAGCGCGCGCAAAGTGATGGTCATTTGCGATTTACTTAAGATACGCTGGATTTTTGTAAAAATCCTAAACATCGCTCGGACGAATGCAAAAATCTGTCTTAGATTCTAATTATCCGGTATTTTATAATCATACTAGGATTTTTGTAAAAATCCTATTTGTACAATTATCCTACGACAGATACGAATTACTGTCCATGGTTAAAATTTACTCTATGGTGATCGATGACTCAGAGATGTGTCTGGCAGAATGCACTCAATGTTTTCTAGAATCAAAAATCTTATAATCATATTCTATAGAATAATGATATTTTTACAATGAGGGCTTTTCAAAATGACAAAAAGCTGTTGGCTCGATAAATGGCGTTGAAAAAAATAGGGGATTCAAAGTGTTTTTTTTTTCGAAGAGTACTCAGGTAGGCAGGTAGATGTAACTGACCTCCTTGTATAATAGAGGTCAGTGCAGTACATGCTTACTGGCCGGTTGGTTGGCCGTTTATTTTTAAAAGCCAATTTTGACTTCCCTCCAAGGAGGTTCATATAATAAGGAGTGAGTACTCAACAAAAATTCTCACTATGCGTTTAAAAGAAATTCAACTTTATTCTCTGTATCATAGAGTTGAAATTCTATCGACGACATTGACTGAAGACTCTACTGTGTAAATGAAACATCACCAAGTAGATGAGGATGTCTCGTTCGCACAATAGGGAATATGCATAAGTCACCGATTTTCCTAAAATTGAGCTTGATCGCTGCGGACACTTGTAAAAACATGATGGAACAGAAAGAAAAATAAAAAAAAATGATTATTTTCGTTTTATCACACGATGAAATCAGGGGAAAATAACGATATTTTTTTTTCGTTTTCGGATATAATGCACTTTACAGTCAGATAGAATATCGAAAAAGAAATAATATTTTGTATGACATATATCTACTTAAACGAAAAATTTAGGGAGATAATTGAAGATTATTGGCTAACTCCATATTAAACGCGCCCGAAACACACCGAAACGTGATGTGTGACGTCACCGTTTTGTATAGAGCGTTTTCGGCGGGCGCTGATGCGTGCTAACTTCAAGTAACTATATTACGAGAAAAAAACGCAAGAGACAAGTTTCAATATTACAGTTGATTTTCTCACGAATTATACTATTGATTTTGATAAAAAAAAATTGATGCATATTCCCTATTGCCATTACTAAACAATAATACCACGATGGTAGGGAAAAAAATTTACGTTACCAATCACGTAGTGTATCAAAGTTAAGGATTCGGAGTGGAATATTGAAAATCTACTACTTAAATATTAATTTAGAATAACACATCGTAATTGTAACATAAAACAGAACTTACTCTTTTGATTTAATTAGATTTCTACAATAATGCTAATCAGCATTATTGTAGTTGTATAAATTCAAGTGTCAATCCTGGCAACTCCGATCCGATTTTGACTTTGGCGCCGAATTTCAATTTTAGAATTTCAATATTCAGGAAATATTTCTTTACAAAACAAGGGTGACCATAAATTCTACACCATTTCAGATATCCCAAAAACGAAATTGTTCTATCCATTGGAATAACTGGAAGTCGCAGGCGAGGGGTAAATAAAATTAATATTAGTAATCAAATTCATGTTTATGCGCCGATTTCGATGAAACTCGGTTTTTGGTACTATTTTGACAAGAAAATAACAAAGTAATTTTAAAAGTATATAAAATTCAAAATGGCGGCCAACTTTTTTGTTTGTGGGCCAATTTCGATGAAACTCGGTTTTTGGCACTATTTTGATAAGAAAATAACAACGCATTTTTAAATATTAAAAAATTCAAGATGGCGGCCAACTTTTTTGTTTGTAGCCGATTTCGATGAAACTCGGTTTGTGGTACTATTTTGACAAGACAATAACAACGCAATGTCAAAAATATTAAAAATCCAAGATGGCGGCCAACTTTTTTGTTTGTGGGCTGATTTCGATGAAACTCGGTTTTTGGTACTATCTTGATAAGAAAATAACAACGCAATTTTTTAAATATTAAAAAATTTAAAATGGCGGCCAACTTTTTTGTTTGTAGGCCGATTTCGATGAAACTCGGTTTTTGGCACTGTTTTGATAAGAAAATAACAACGTATTTTTAAAATATTAAAAAATTCAAGATGGCGGCCAACTTTTTTGTTTGTAGCCGATTTCGATGAAACTCGGTTTGTGGTACTATTTTGACAAGACAATAACAACGCAATGTCAAAAATATTAAAAATCCAAGATGGCGGCCAACTTTTTTGTTTATAGGCCGATTTCATTAAAACTCGGTTTTTCATACTATTTTGACAAGAAAATAACAACGCAGTGTTAAAAATATTTACAAATCCAAGATGGTGGCCAACTTTAAAGTTTGTAGACTGATTTAGATGAAACTCGGTTTTTGGTACAATTTTGACAAGAAAATAACAAAGCAATTTTTAAAGTATAAAAAATCCAAGATGGCGGCCATCTTTTTTGTTTGTGGGCTGATTTCGATGAAACTCGGTTTTTGGCACTATCTTGATAAGAAAATAACAACGCAATTTTTTAAATATTAAAAAATTCAAAATGGCGGCCAACTTTTTTGTTTGTAGGCCGATTTCGATGAAACTCGGTTTTTGGCACTGTTTTGATAAGAAAATAACAACGTATTTTTAAAATATTAAAAAATTCAAGATGGCGGCCAACTTTTTTGTTTGTAGCCGATTTCGATGAAACTCGGTTTGTGGTACTATTTTGACAAGACAATAACAACGCAATGTCAAAAATATTAAAAATCCAAGATGGCGGCCAACTTTTTTGTTTATAGGCCGATTTCATTAAAACTCGGTTTTTCATACTATTTTGACAAGAAAATAACAACGCAGTGTTAAAAATATTTACAAATCCAAGATGGTGGCCAACTTTTAAGTTTGTAGACCGATTTAGATGAAACTCGGTTTTTGGTACAATTTTGACAAGAAAATAACAAAGCAATTTTTAAAGTATAAAAAATCCAAGGTGGCGGCCATCTTTTTTGTTTGTGGGCTGATTTCGATGAAACTCGGTTTTTGGTACTATCTTGATAAGAAAATAACAACGCAATTTTTTAAATATTTAAAAATTCAAGATGGTGGCCAACTTTTTTGTTTGTAGGCCGATTTCGATGAAACTCGGTTTTTTGTAATATTTTTTTGACAAGAAAATAATAATGGAATGTAAACAATGGAATGTAACAAAAGGTCAAAATGGCTGCCAATTTTGTTTTTGGGTTGATTTTAATATAACTGGGTTGAAAAAAGAACAAGAAAAGAATTTGGCCGCCACCTTGGATTTTTAATACTTTCAATATTGTGTTTGTTTATTTTCTTGTCAAAATAGTACTTAAAGCCAAGTTTCATCGAAATCGGCTCAAAAACAAAAAAGTTAAGCGTCATTTTGGATTTTAAATATTTTGAAAATTGCGTTGTTATTTTCTTGCCTAAATAGTACCAAAAAACGAGTTTCATCGAAATTGGCCTACAAACAAAAAAGTAGGCCGCCATTTTGATTCTTTTTATATTTTCAACATTTCATTGTTATTTTTTGTCAAAATATTACTAAAAACCGATTTTCATCGAAATCAAGCCAAAAACAAAAAAAAGGTTGGCCGCCATCTTGTTTTTTTATTTTTAACATTGTGTCGTTGAAAATCGCTTCCACCCATTTTTGTAATTTCACTAGTAAAAAATTGATGCAAGTATTTTAGACCTTATTGATATATTTACCAAAATAACAGTTTTTAATGAAAGAGAATAATTATGGTAGAAAGCAACCGAATTTTAAACGTCAATAAAGTCGAAAATCGTTTGCCCCTGTTTTTTTTAACTACAGATCACTAGACCTACTTGTTTTTCCGACATTCATTTGATTTCCGAAATTCACGCACATTGTATTTCTATCAAAATTGCAATAAACTTTATAGTTATGTCATTATTTACACTTGAATTTTTATAGATATTGGTTGATTAACCATATTTACAAATAAAAACAAGAAAGCAACCTAATAAAAAAAATATTTTTAGTAAATTATTATTTTATTTAAAGTATACCACCTCCTATCGGAGCACTCGTCAAGACGAATCAATCGAGCTTAAACTCGATGGGGTTGCATGATTTTATTACAAAGTTTCAATGGCCTTCTTCCGGTTCCTTCATTAGCCCCTTGGATATTATTCCCCAACAGAGTACTTGCCAAGATGATTCTAACGAGCCCAAACACGATGGGGTTGTATGGTTTCATCATAGTGTTCCTGTGGCGTTCTTCCGGCTCCATCGTCAGATCAGCTCAATGATACCATAATATTACATAACCTTCTAGTTCTGACCTGTGTTGAATGTTTCAAGTCTCTAGTTCATCGGGAAGTTAGTATAAAATCGTTTGCAAAATTTGTACTCAAACAAACAAACGAAAACACAAACAAACAAGCAACCTTATAAAAACGTGGCAAAAGTATTAATTGTAAATAAAGAACTACGTACTTAAGTTTATATTAAACAGTTTAAAGTAATAAGTATGTTTCCGACCAACCATACAGTTTGGTCACCCTAATGAAGAAAGAGATAGAATTATCTACTTGACCTCTCTGTCGGCTCGTTTTGGGGCGAAGAGCTCAATCTGGTTTATACCGAAGGGATTTGCTACATCTATGCTTCCCTCTTACCATCAACGCCATCTAGTGAGGCAAATAGTTACTTTTCTTTTTTTTAAATGTCAATTTGAAAACCCCTCATTGAGGGGTGTAAAAGCAAAACCTGCTCTGTCACAATTTTGAATTTTTTAGTCTGTGAATGCAGTTTTACTCTTAAGCTGTTACTTTATGTTATAGTATAAATTTTTATTCCCAAAATCGACTCGATACCGTTTTAAATTGATAAAGAAAAACGCGCTTAGATGCAAAATCAACTGTATCCAGAGTTACCTAGAAGCAAAGTCTACTTTGTCCATTTCAACCAATCGGAAGACGGCATTTCACTAAAAACTGTCATGGCTTCCAAGCGGTTTTCGGAACTTTTCAAGGTGGATGTTGTGATCATTTAATGATAAAATAATCTGTTTTCCAAGAAAAAAGCAATAAATAATGGAAGTTAACCTAGAAGAGGTCCCACGGAATAAAGCAAGAAAGAGAAGTCGCAATCCTAAGGCTCGTATTGATAGAATCAAACTCAAACTAAAATCTCTGCTTGACTACAGTTAGAAAGAGATGGCGCTATATGCGATGTATAGCACCATCCCTTTCTAACTGTAGTCTCACTTTGAGTTTAATTCTATTATTACGAGCCTAAACAGTGGAAAAGAGCGATTGAAAAAGTTAAAACAGTTAGTACATTTTGATAGCTGATTGCAAAAAAATTGATGCAAAAGCGCCTCTATCCCATTTTGTGAGAAGCAGAACTGCCTCTGTCCTTTCAGCGGGGCTACTCAAACTGCCTCTGTCCTTTCAGCGGGGCTACTCAAATGGCCACTTTTCTATTCGTTCGCTAACTTAAAAATTAAAAATAAGCCATAAACTCCAAAATTACGTGTCGTAGGCTTGTCAATTCCGTACAATACAACAATGTCTGTGATTTACATAAACTTGTGACGTGTGACTTGATCGTTTAATTGCTTATTTTTAAGCTTTAAGTTAGCGAACGAATAGAAAAGTGGCCATTTGAGTAGCCCCCCAGGTTAGAAGCAAAAGAGCCCCTATCCAGAGGTTAAAAGCAAAATAGCCTGCATCGAAAATATATCGTACTAATCGAATAATCTACTTATTGTAACTCTATTACTCTCATCTTAGAATCTTTTCCTTCTAGAAACTTCAAAAAAGTTCTGATATTCATCAATAGCGACTTCAGAACTAAATCTCGCTTATATCTCAGTTTGACACTTCATTGACAGAGTTGGTTTTGCTTTTACACCCCTCAATTATGTTCAATGCCGTTCTCCTAATCTGTCTTACTTACCTACTGGAAAGCGTTCTATGAATGGGAACGGCATTAGGCCTCAATTACACTATACAATTTTAAGCAAGCGATTTTAAGACTGTCTTGAAAACGACTAAGAATGCGCGCATTTACACCACACAATTTCTAGCACGCTCGGCCGTGCTTACTGTCATAGTAAAAGAGAAGGCAGTAAGTCTCTAATGTCTTTTTCAATCAACGTAGTATTGGAGTTATTTACATTGTAGTTTTTGTATTTGTTTTATTTTCTGTTTTAGTTCTTTAAGCACCTACCTAATACCAAATTCTTTTTCTTTAATCATTGTTTGTTAAGAGGTTAATTATAAATATTTTCAATTTGCAGTCGTCGTGACAAATAAAATTTTAGGTACCTATCTCCTTACTTATATATTAATCAATCATTTTTTTCAACTATTGTCTACCTATTAGAAACCTACATAAGAATAACTCGACGGACACACACGCCGCACCGCACTGCACCACACACCAACGCGAACGCGACGGCTCGCGCGCGGGCCGCGGTAGCGGCACCCGCCCGCCCCTCGGCGTGACCCGCCCGCCTCTCGGCGTGACCCACCCCGCGCCACGCCCGCCCACGGCGTCCGGCTCAGAAGGTGCACATCGTCGTTGTTGTCGGTCGCGCACGTATCGACCTACCTAGATATCGCGTTACTATACGTTACACTATTTCCCAACAAAGTACTCGTCAAGACGATTCAAACGAGCCTAAAACTCGATGGGGTTGCATGGTTTTATTATAGAGTTCCTATGGCCTTCTTTCGGCTCCATCATCAGATCCTTGGACACTATTTCCCATTAGAGTACTCGCCAAGACGATTCAAACGAGCCTAAACTCAATGGGGTAGCGTGGTTTTATTAAAGAGTTCCAGTGTCCTTCTTCCGGCTCCATCATCAGACCCTGGACACTATTTCCCAACAAAGCACTCGTCAAGACGATTCAAAGGAGCCCAAATTCAATGGGGTTGCACGATTTCAATATTAAGTTCCTATGGCATGGCCTTCCAGCTAAATCATCAGAGCCTGGACCTCATCTCCCTTTAAAGTACTCATCAAGACGATTCTAACGAGCCCAAGCACGATGGGGTTGTATGGATCCATTATAGAGTTCCTGTGGCCTTCTTCCGGCTCCATCATCAGATCAGCCCAATGATACCATAATATTGCATTGCCTTCCATTTCTGACCTATGTTCAAAGTTTCAAGTCTCTAGCTCATCCGAAAGCTAGTTTAAATTGTTCGCAAACTTTGTGGAGAAACAAACAAACAAACACACCAGCAAACGAGAAAGCAACCTAATAAAAGCGTGTTAAAAACAACCTACCTACCTATAAGTTTCAAGTCTAACTCATCGGGAAGCTAGGTAGGTAGGTACTTACCTAGCATAAAATACTCTTTTCTAAAATTACGGACAAACAAATAAACGAACCTACTTATAAATATTAATAGTATAAATAAATAAATAAACAAGAAAACGTCCATATGAAAACGTGTTAAAAAACCAACATTCCTTTTTGAACTTATCTTGTACTGTAGCAGTATCGTCTATCTGTCGCGAGTCAGACAGAGTCTGTCTCTGTCTGTCATATTACCTCTATACGTTGACCTTGAAAACGCTTTTATGCCTTAGGTATAAAGTTGGTTTTTGTAGTACAACTGTTACGTCTGACGTGCCGTCGTAGGTACAGTTAGACTGTCTTGAAATCGTGCGTGCATTTAGACGACACAATTTTAAGAATCTTATTACCGAGCGGGCTAGGCCGCACGATTTTAAGATTCTTACTGTCTTAGTCCGTTTTAGACATGGGCGCCGCGTTAAAAAATTGCGGCGGCGGCGAACTGGCAATTTTAGGTCGGCGGCGGCGCGGCGCCGGCGGCGTGGATTCTTTTTAAAGATTTTTTGACATGAATAAGTATATGGCTTTAGAAGATGCTGCATGACACAATTTAACACTTTACGTTTATTAGAACTCTGTAAGATGCAGAAACGCCCAGAAACACCTGATTTAAAGGCTCAAAGACTTCAGACCAGAACCAAGCTTACTAGATTTAACACTCCAAAAATATCTCGGACCTCAGCCTTTACGAGATTAGTAAACAGGAACAGGGCAGCAAGGCATGCCGAATGCTGACATTACAAAAAACTTGAAACAAGCCGTATGCTTAAAAGCTCTCCAGAAGTTTTAAATTCCTTCACTCTTGAGGGTAGAAAGGCTTAAGCCCTAAGGCACAGTATCCTACTAATATTATAAATGTGAAAGTTTGTGGGTTTGGATGTTTAGATGTTTGGATGTTTGTTCCTCAATCACTCAAAAACTACTGAACGGATTTGGTAGGAATTTGTCACACAGATAGTAGATAGCCTAGATTAAAACATAGGATAGTTTTTATCCCGATTTTCCCACGGGAACGCGAACCACGCGGGTGAAACCGCGGGCGGCCGCTAGTTATAAATAAGACTGTGCTGTGCCTAATGCCTGTAACAGGTCAGGCGATTCTGTTGTTCAGGACATTCTTGAAGAACTAACAGATCTCACTGATTTCTGCCGGAGCCACATCTGCAAGTTGGTTATGAGGGTTATTAAATTACAAATCGTATCGTAATCGTATCGAAATAAAAATAAAAAAATTCCAACTTCTTGAATAAGCTGAGTTCCGAAAACACTGGTTATTGACCATATCTATACCATGCGCTACGACAGGTCGTGTAGGGATTGGTCGAGATGGTCCGTATTACGACCCACGCTTTCTCCGGAAAGCCAGCAGGGAATGCATTTGGAAAGCACTACTGAGATATTTGAGTACAATAGTTTGCCGATCATGTGGTTCTTGTAGCTGAGACTTTGAAAGACCTGCACATGCACAGTTTTCCCCTGACTTAGGGTCTCCCACATGTCATGTCATGTCTCAGGACACACTTTACCTTTCCCAACGGACGAAAAAAACTTCACGGACTTATATGCCGCGGGCGGATACTACGTAGTTACTTGTTGTATGGTCTGTGTGGCGGATAATCACGGTAGTTTGCGCAACGATTCCCGTGACTCCACTCCACTAGATGCCAATGCTACTTTGAGTAATTTGTAGTCAGATAACGTAGAATGGTTCGATAAAGCGTTGTTCCAAGATTCAAAAGGACATTGACTGATTTTAGAGAATAATATGGTCCGCACTGTGTAGGTCCCACTGACCTTCAGCCATCTCCCGAAGTTGGAACATGCATAAATCATTTTCATCAGTGGTGAATCCACTGCGTTATTTTAAACTTTTTGTATCCGGACTGGAAAAGAACTGTGAAATACTTAACAAACATTCGTTCGTTTTGCCGATATTTAAGATCTTGGAGGACTTGAACACAGCGCTCAAATATTAAGTAGTACTTTACAAGAAACCAAGAAATATCTATAGGGAACACAACACTCGAAGTTGATGACCATTACGTATGTGTTAAGTAAGACAAACACAGTCCAGTTCGATAAGTCCAACTTCTTAGAAAAAGAGATCTTCGTTAAATACAGCCCAAGAATACAGCTTATACAGGGCAGCATCATTTGGTAAGTTACGGAAAAATAGAGTCGTCAAAAACTGACATAAATATTAAAATTTTCGACAGTAAGTTTGTTTTTTGACCAAAAATCCACGCCGCACGGTAGAGACGGCAGCGGCGCGGCGGCGGCGTGCCGGTAACTCAAGGCGGCGTCGCGCCGGCGCGGCGCCCATGTCTAGTCCGTTTACACCATGCTTAGTCTTGAAATCGCGTGCTTAAAATTGTGTAATGTAATTGAGCCTTTAGAATTGTTTTGTCCGATAGCCACATCTACGTGGATTGGTAGAAAACTAGAAAGTTAACATTATTTATGGGGGTAAAAAAATTACAAGTTGTAAGTTTATAATAAAATAATTTAATATCATAAAAATAACATGTAAATGCTTACATGCACCTAAAATAATTTATTATGCAGTGCATTCATAACATAACAAAAATACAAACAGGCACAGCGTGGTTACATTTTTGTCTCTACAACATTATATGATTGACTTTTATAGAATTGTCAGATCTAATTAACATCGGGAAATAATTATGAGATGACTTATGTTTAGGCCACGAGGACTTCGTAGTCAGGAAAGGCCATTTCATTGCCTGAATATGGGATGTAACAGACTCCATGGGATTGTTGGACCTTCCCCGTGACTATGCAGCCTTCGTGACGTACTCTGCCAACGAACAGGGTTTCTCCATCTTCGGTAACACCTCCAGGGAATGCTCCAGGGGGAATGGCCGATCCATGTGTTGGTACCCAGTTGTTAGGTCCTCCAACTAACACCTACAAAAGAAAAAAAAGTTACAAATGATCGGCAGCTGCCTCCTTAGAATTTTCGGTATTTTGAAAATAGGTGTTTTGTGCGTCGATATTTCGGTCGTAGGTACCATGGGCAACAACGTCGCTTAACCACTGCTAAGGTTAAAATCGCTTGCACGCCGCGCCGCCACTACATACGTTTAGTTTGTGCAGGGGCGATACGCGCGCACACGAATTTTGTTGCTAACTGGTTAAGCGACGCTGTTGCCCATAGTACCTATATCTTTTCGTTTTTGATAGAATAAGATTATTTTTTTGGAGCTCGATGGCACAGTGGTTTAGCGCGTGGCCCAGCGATTGCGGAGGCTAAGCAACTTTCGCAAGGGTCGGTCATGGGATGGGTGGCCAAAAATTTATTATCTCGAGCTCCTCCGTGCTTCGGAAGGCACATTAAGACGTTGCTCCCGAATGCATTTGTAGTCGTTAACACCCACCAATCCGCACTGGGCCCGCGTGGTGGGTTATGTATGGCCCATCCTGCTTATCCACTCATAAGGAAGGCCTGTACCCCAGCAGTGATGATATTAAAAATGGCTGATGGTTATGTGTTATGAATTTTCGGCATTTTAATAAATACCCTTTATCTACTCTCATATCGTGAAATTAGAATTATGAATTTCAAATCGAATTTATATTGACATACTTTTAAAAAGTTAGAAAAAAAAATTAAAAGTTATTTTATAACATACCTTCGCTATACTATAAAATAACTTTTTTTCTCATTACGATACAGGGCAAATCCGAGTAGAAGGCAGTGCCGTGATATTAAAAAGAAACAACGATATTTTCACATACTTTCCATGATTAAAATGTACACTATGGTGATCGATGACTTATCGTAGCGATTAGTCTTCTGGAATGCACTCATCTCATTATTTGCGCCAATATTAGATTTTAATTTTTACGTATGCTTAAAAATGTCATAGTAGTGAGAGAAAATTTGACTACACCCGATATTTTAGATGCGGCGCGGCGACAGAAAAACGTCTTACTTAACCTAGGTTAGTAGTGCCAAGAGAAACTACAAACTTACCTACTCTTTCTTTTTATCATCGATATTTTATTTTGTAGAAGTTTTGTAGGTTCAATCGGTTCAATCACAAATTGTATGAGAGTAGATAAAGTAGTGTATGAAACTGCTCATAACTAGGTATTAAAACACTCGTGTAATGCTATTAAAAACCTCGCCTGCGGCTCGGTTATTAAACACACACTAATGTTTTAATGCCCCTCATTATGCGCCAGTTTCATAAACTACTATTACATCACATAATCCAATATTGTCTGCTGTCTTAAAGTGCTAATGTTAGTTGGTGCTATTAGGTTTTAATTAACTTTGTCTTCGGAACGACCGCGGCGGTGGTATTTTACACAGACTAAGCAAACTTACGGTGACACTGCCCGTAATAATAATTAATTTGTAACCGACTCTTCAACCTATAATTTTTATGTTTATTTCATCGATTTTAAAATAGGAATGAGTTTTGGGCATCCGTCTCTGCCTTCCGGATACTTGGCTCCCATCTAGTGAACATAAAAAAATATATGTGGACCCATGGGGATCCACATAATATAATGTTTTTGTCTCTTGACTTCACTGATGTAGGGTGCTTTTTAAATGGTACGGACATTAGTACTAATATTTATTTGTTTTACCTGGTATTGAGGTTTGGCGTGTTCCAAGCCACCCCATGGAACGAACGCGCAGCCTTGAGACTGGACTAGTTTGCCAGGGATCGTGGCGCCTTCGTGTTCGGCTCTAGCGGTGAACAATGGCTCGCCGTTTGCGTACTGGCCGCTGGGCATGGCACCAGGGGGCACTTGCCCGTTGGCAGAGTTTACCCACTGGCCAGCACCAGGGGCACCGCCAGGGGCACCACCAGGGTATCCAGGGGGACTGCTGTATAACGGAGCTGCTACGGGCGCCGATGGAGGAACTATAAACAGAAGAGGATTGTATTGTATGTGTTGATATTTTTTGATGAATCCATTTACTTTTACCCGATATAATATGATTAGTAGGTACTCTTCACCGGTGTTATAAGTGAATCCAGTCTAATTCTGTCTGTTAATGGTGATGAAACAAAAATACTTTAAATAACTATTAATGAATGTCGTAACTGCTCATGCGATTCAGTTTTTTTAAATAAAAATACAGAAGAACATAACAGTTAGGAAGAAAATATACAAATAAAATAAATAAGGGTATGGGTACTGATATACTTTTGTACTTATGTATGAGTAAAATTCTTCTAAGTTAGAATTCTTTCTTTGATTGAAAATGTTGGCGCACCAAACATGCAAATAAGTAAAGGTAAACTTGGTTGCAATACATAAATTACTGATCTCCTTCAGATATCCTCCTTCCGTATATAAAAATTATAGAAAGATAAAGGATTTAAAAGTGTACATGTAAAATAAAGGTTTTTTTAATGGGCATAATAAATAAACAGTGGAAGATGATTGAAAAAACAATCAAAATGTACCCAACGTACCACAAACACATCCAGTGGTTACCACTAAGGTTCAGCCAAACCATCCTGATGCAAGAACACTGAGACACGCCATTGAGTTCACAACATTATGGTTAGTTCATTTATTATGTTACGGTGCAACGTGTGGATTATTTTTTATATTAGCATAAAACCTACTGATCGATTTTGACTAGTTTCACAACAAAGAAGCAATTGACATCCAAAAAGCATTTTCATTCCGGAGAATTTACAATAAGACTCAACGGCTGCCAGATGTGCCGAAGTGTGAGATGCGCCAGTGGCCTCGAGCGCCGTAGCCAGTGCGCACTCCGAAGTGGGTCACGGGGAATGGAGCAGGGTCTACCCACTCCATGAGCACGGCACCAGAAGTTCCATCCCGCACGAGCAGTCTGCTGCACTTCCATTCGATCAGAAATTTCCTAAACTCGTTCGGGTTCATGATCCCTGGTGTTGGTAATATCACCTACGAATATTTTAGACAATAAGTACTCAGATTCGGGGATTGACAACATTGAACGCACGACACCACAGCCCTACCTTATCTGGTTTCTCTCTGCAGTGCCTAATAACTGACTGGGTGTTCTCCCAGCCTCCCAGAATGATTTCGTACATTGGATTTATTTCAGCGGGCGCGGGTGTCAGACAAATGTGAGCGTTATGCGGACCGCGGTATTCAAATTGCAGAGAGCCCGCTGCTACTGGTCCAAATGTGTACTCTAGCTTGTCTGGAGTATTAATTTCAGCACCATCTGCATCGGGTAAAATACGTTGAAATTTTGAATCAGCGTTGGGTACATTTTGGTGGCACTGTATTATTTTGACATACCTTCGATTTTCCATGTGCCTGAGGCACCCCATCCGGTGCAGACACCCACGAAAGCTACCGGGAATGGCTCCGGGTCGGTCCAGGACATAAAGGGGATGACTTCACCCTCTCGCCCCGCGGAGACAACGCCACCGTCCCAGCGTACCCAGAAACCGCGGAATTCACCACCGTTCAGGATTCCAGGAGTATCAGCCTCAACTTTTTCGGGCTTGGTGCGGTTCCTTCTGATCACACTCTTTGAGTTACCCCAACCACCGATGAAAACCTGAAATAGTAACTCGATATTTTCAGTCACAATTTTTAAAAATAAGTCACTTGAATCAGTTTATATTGTTTAGGAATTGTGAGATCATCATATAATTTATATGACCTGATGACTAACTTTGTAGGTTGACGGTGATAGATAAGTCATTTTTTAAAAGGCATGATGATTGGATGAGTAATTTCGACGAGATTATTCAGTGTTACGCTATTATTGCTGACGCCGCATAATTACCTCATACATTGGGTCAGACTCCTGGGGTCCCATAGTGAGTGCCAAGTGAGCATCGTTGGCAGCTCGCACTTTGAACGTTACGGAACCTGATGACACGGGGTAGAAGTGGTACTGAAGGTTGTCCTCCGTTTGCAAATCTGAAAAACAACAGTGACCATTTTAATTTCCCGCAATTTTTATGTTGAACAAGTTTGTACCAAAATTGGTTCATAGTTGTTAATTTTATTCAGTGGGCGATCGAATGGCCTCTCTTTGATTCGTATAAGTACCTAATTCGCTTTCCATTCGAGGCAGGTCTCTTAACAGCAAGTCTAAATATAGGCCCGTTGGTATGCGCACAAGTAGGCAGCACTGTTAGAATTAGTGCTGTGACTTTAGTAAGTAAGTCGTCCATTGCTGCCCGAACACGCAGTGATTAAAGGAGCTACGGGTAGATCGGTCGATGGTATTCGGGTTTGATTTAATTTCGTTTATGATAGTATCGCGAAAGAAATGTGGGTAGGACCGGTGATGTCATGCTCCGAATCGTGTAGGGTACAGCAGTATGGTGACCTTTTGCAAAGGGCATAATAAAAGGCTAATAAAGAAAATTAAGTTATTCAATGTGTTATGGTTTACGTAATCTAAGTGCACAACATAAATATTAGTTGGTAATGGTAATAATAAATTCTTCTCCTTTGGGTCACATCCAACGTTCTTTACTTTATCGTTGACTGTTAATAATTTGAGTCGCTACTTCCTTCATAATACGTGATTTGTTTATCGATTTCACACGTCGTCGTTTATATGCTAACAAATAGCTGAATGAAGGTGTGAATTTTATCGTTAACTAATTCTTTTAGTTACAATAGCGTGGTGTGACAGAATATTTGTTTTTTTAATACTTAGTACCTAACCTACTGAGCCATAAAAGCTTGAGAAGTGAACATAAATTTGTCTTTGATAAAATGTTATTTTGCGATGACGCTCGCATTTGGTTCAAATGCCTGTCTCTAAAATATAAATTATTAACAATAAATCCATTATAAATATACATAAACTTCCTTCTGTCAAGAAATATTTATAATATCATGTTAGAATTGGAGTAAACATTAAAATGCAATCATAAAGGTCTTTATCACGTAGTCATGTAGCACGTAGTAGGTAGCGCCATGTAGCACAGATAGGATTGTTAAAATTATTTTAACTATACTAAGTTATTTAAGATTATTAACATGCTTTGTATTTATTATTACACTAATGTCGTGAGATCTAAATTCTAGCCTTGAACAACACAAAATGAAAGATCCAAAACTAACCAACTAACCTATAAGTTCTTTACTAGCGCAAAGTTATAAAAGACAAGTGACCGCCCGCGACTTCGTCCGCGTGCTTAATGTTTTGTCTATCCCTCGGGAACGGTTCCTTTTTTCGGGATAAAAGGTACCCTATGTCCTTTTCTGTACCCCTGACAAAGTGTATGCAAAATTTCATGATGATCGGTAGAGTAGTTAAGACCTGAAGCCGTAACAAACAAACAAACCAACGGACTTTCGCATTTATAATATTAGTAAGGACTAGCGGCCGCCCGCGACTTCGTCTGCGTTGACAGTTTTTTTGCTATCCCTCGGAAACTGTACGTTTTTTCTGGATGAAAGGTACCCTATGTCCTTTTCTGTACCCCTGACAACATGTATGCAAAATTTCATCATGATCGGTTCCGTAGTTACGACGTGAAGGCGTAACAAACAAACAAACAAACGGACTTTCACATTTATAATATTAGTAAGGATATAAGTAAGGATTTTGATATCTTCCGAATATTTACGAAATTTTGTTCTATAACGAGTTTGAAATTTCCTTGTTTTTATAAGGTAAAGTAGGTAAATTAAATTCCACAGTGGTTCGTCATAAAGTTCGTCGGTATTAATAATGTTTTTACGCAAATGATCGCTATGGAAGGTAGTCAAATGAGATCATTACTTCAATTAAAGTCAATCTGCGGAATCTTGGCGTGGTCATACATACTTCGTGTAGTTAGGTAGTCAGCACCAAAAGTAACTAATAGATCATGGTAACATTCCAATTAGTGACTATCAAAAAGTATTAATATTCTAAGAAATAACGGTTGCAAAAGGGTGCACCCGTGCATATTATTGTATAGGCCTACTTTGCTAACCTCTTATTATTATAGAAAAAAATTCAATTAGAAATTAAAAATATTGATTTATCTACAGGGTGGCTATTACCAAACACTGTATAGAGAGGGTTATTTTTTAAGCAGTTAAGTAGGACCTAAGTAAAAACATTTCCAGTAAAATGATTACGTTGTTTTATTTATCGAGGCCAGTAAACAATGATAACCTTAGTAGGTTGTCTGTTAACAACGCAGGGAAACAAAAAAAAATCAGAAGCTGCATTTGCCAGCGAGACGTCCTTGATAATGTTGTACCTACTCGTAGATGCGGAGTGCCGATGATGTCACGTTTATCTTATTTAAGCAAGTGACACCGACAGTACGGCAGAACCTCAACAATAAAACTAGGTAGGTAGGTAATATTACTTTGTTGTTACAGAGAATTTGCTAATACTTACCTGTGCAATGATTATTTACCCTAAACTTTGTAAATGCTGCACACTTATAAATAGCTCTGTAGAGCAAGAAACAAGTGTTTATTTATTGATTCGAAATAAGTTTCTATGCGGCAACACCACGCCTAGGTTTTGGCTGTTCGCCAGAAAAACGCCGGCTAGTAGGCTAGGAATGCGTTCTGTCAAAAAATTAATTATACCGCAATACAAGCGACCGGGGCGTATTTTAAAAGTAAACTTTTTGGATGGTATGCAACCGGGGCGCACCTATTTCTTGATAAGTTTGGAAAAGCAAATCAAACTTTTTGGATCAACGCTAAGTATTTGTTATTTGGTCTGTCCAATCATTTTTATTTATTTAATTCCAAATTCGAAATTAAAAATTGTTAAGTGCACTCACCCATGACGTTGGACATTGTTGCAAAGTTTTAGGATAACACTACTGGTCGTAGTTAAGTGCCGCGTAGGTTCGTTCCGGCGGAGTGCTGCCACAGAACTGGGGCCGGCGTGCACGTCCACATCCCGCGACCTCGGCGCCGACGCGTCGCGCCACCGTAACATTAGATGATGTCATACCCAAACATTCCACAATAACTTCTTAACCAACTTCGATAAAGTTCATTTTCTCAGATATTTTTTTCTGAACTTACTACCTTCTCGTTCTGAGGGATCCAGGAATCGGCTGCTGGACTGGATCGTTAACATAAACTTGAAAGTAGTGTAGGAAACATGGGTGCCCACCTTTATTGACGAAAATTTTGTAGTGTTCTTACTAAAAATAGTCTCTCAATAATATTAATTGTCCGCTAAGCAGTATGTTGGTATCTGGTTGGCCTCGAGGTTACCACGTCGGTCAAGGTCAAGGCCAGTTATATAATTGCTGACAAACCGTCAGACGTTGGTAAACAGATCCTAGAAATGCGATAGTAAGAATGTAGTAGATAGTGATGGGTACCTACTCTTCACAAAAAAAGAAAGTGTGGATCACGAAAAACTTTTTACACAAAACAAAATTAAAATTCAGCAACTTTTTTCACGCCTCTCAATTTTATAATGTAAGTAAAATAGGGTAATATACATGTTTAGTCATCAATAAATATTATAGAGGTAAGAAATACAAAAATAATACAATATCTAAATTCAAAACTCTAGAAAAATAAAACCACTGACAATTCGTAGACGCTTTTCCATTTTAACTTCGGTACTTAATTGTCTGAAAACATATGGTTATTTCCGAGATAAAAACATTGAATAACTCAGTATTACTAATGTACATATTGAGTCATATTAAAAACAAAAGTGATAGATGGTCGTTAGTGCACTTGAAAAAATAACATCCTTAAGACTAGTTTTTTGTTGATATCACGGACGGTCAGGTTTCAATTACAAAGCAAGGTTGGCCTCACAGTCTAGATTCTAGAACGTAGATTAGGTCATGTGGTAATTTGAAATGCTTCAATGAATACGATTAATTGATACTTTCAGGTACCTATCTGCTATGGCAATGTGCTGGTTAAAAAGATAAGTAGGTAACTAGTAGGTAACAGTAGGGCCTAGGCCCGTATTTATAAACCGCTCGCAACGTTGAGAGCTATCTTGAGATCATACTTCCTATCCCCGTCAATTGGTAATGCGCCTGGCGGCCATGATTTTAACCTCAAAAACGAAAAACAATTGTAATCCTACTTCCTACTAATCCTACTAATATTATAAATGTGAAAGTTTGTGGGTTTGGATGTTTGGATGTTTGTTCCTCAATCACGCAAAAACTACTGAACGGATTTGGTTGAAATTTGGCACACAGATAGTAGATAGCCTGGATTAAAACATAGAATACTTTATATCCCGATATTCCCACGGGAACGGGAACCACGCGGGTGAAACCGCGGGCGGCCGCTAGTTTTTTTATATACCGAGACCCTATCTTATGGAAATTAATAATTCAATAATTAATATATTAGATTTTCTATTAGAACTTTATTGTTTCATGACATTTTAGTTGCGAATCACGTCAACGTGGATGTAAATGTGACAAGGTTCCAGTGCATTACCATTTGACGGGGATTATACCTACTTGAGATGCTCTTCTTATAGGAACACCGCTCTTAGGTTATGATCTCGAGATAGTTCGACGTTGAGAACGGTTTATAATTGCGGTCCCGGGTGCAATCTTTACCCTAGCGCCCTCCAGTGCGTGCTGAGCAGCGCCGGCTCAAGGAAACTTGGCGCCCTAGGCAAAAGACTAGAACGCTCTATAACTAAGACTACCTAGTTACGCTGAGCTTGTCAAAAAAAAAAGATTTCTTTTGTGAGCCAAATTTAATTCTGACTCTTCCCCGTGTTTAGTTTTTCCAGTTTCTTGAAAGATGATTTTATATTTAAGGTGCATTGGGGCTATTCCGATACGATTTTTGTTGAGTTGATAGGTAGTGTTAGTTTTTATTTATTTGTAAGAGATCTGTAATTGTTTTTTTAAAACTGATTTTACCTCTGTCTAGTCAAGGAAATTATCTATTAGCGTGCACTTATAGAGTCATTATATGTATTTTAGTTAATGAATTATAGTTATTTAAAAAACGCACTTTTTTTTTTCTTCTCTTGGGGATATTCCGAACCATGTCGGGGTTATTCCGAACTCATTCGAAAGTGTGTTTTAAGACCTGGTATTCAAAGTGCATATTTCTTTTTCGTTCGGAAAACCCCCGGTGACAAAAATATTTACGTATGTGTCAAGTATATAGCTCAACTGAATTTTCATAGATTTGAAATTCGGAATTACCCCATCCAGTGACAGAGGTCCTCAATATTTTGGCCATACTTGATGTGTGTTGTTAATTTTGAAATTAAAGTCATGAAATTTATACCAAACTTTATTTTTGTTTCTCTATGCAAGATAGATCAAGATAGTTAGATTTTTACTATATATAGAGTGTTATATAGAGTGTAAAGAACGGTGTACCGAAATTAATGCAGGCGTGATTAGTCTATGTAACTTAAAAACATTCTTGTCAAAACGCAGTCCCTTGCACCTTGTATTTTGGTACACCGTCCCTTACACCTTATATTCATTTTAGACGCAGTCAATCAGTCTTTGCATTGAACATTTTTAAGTTAAATTGTAATAGTACCTATATTTAGGTAAGTATGTAGCAATTACAACGGCGCGGTTGTATGAAGCTTTGTCTCTGTACATTTTCACTACCGACTATTTTGAAAAGTTGAGAACCTCTGCAGATTACTATGAGAAAAGAAAATGGGTTTATTCCGAACACAAAACATGTCGGAATATCCCCGTCGGGTTTATTCCGAATAAAACTGAAATTTAGAGATAGAACGTCCTGACACATTGAATTGTCCTTAAAAAACGACAAATTACCATAAAAATAAACAATCAATTCATTTACTTACCTAGTTTAGACACAATCCAAGTTGGGGTTATTCCGATTTGTTAAAAATGGCGCGAAATCGTCAGTTGGCACAAAAACTGTCACTGCACTCGTCGGAAAGCCGCTAGCGACGAGCGTCAACTGGAGACCGATAGCCAAATCAACATGGCGCCTAGGTAAATGTTGGCAACATACAAATATTATTTCGTTTGGTACATTTTTCGGTTGTTCGGAATATAACCAAATTCGGAATACCCCCAATTCACCTTATACTCATTGCTTACAGAGAAGTCTAGTCGCGGCGTGCGAAGCGCGATGCGCGCTTTGGGCTGTGCGGCGATTTCATTACCATGCTTAGTTTTTGTAAAATTACGCAAGTGGGCAGTTTCCTGAAATATACCTTTATAGTCACTTCTTGTGGAGATGTCTAGTCGCGGCGCGCGGCGTACGAAGCGCACCACGCACTCCAGGCCGTGAGGTGGTTTAACTTTGCCCCACTCTTAGTTTTTATTACATTGCACAAGTTTGCAGTTTCCTGAAATATACCTTTATACTCACTTCTTGTGTAGAGAATCTATAGTAAGAAGCAAGCTTGGATAGATTCGAAAAAATAATGATTAAGTACCTTCATAAGTCACTTTTGTCCTAGGGTCCTAAGGACCAATCCTACCAAAGGAAATCTCTGGTTCACAAAACGCCGTATTTTTCACCCTACTGACGCCACTAGCCCCATTCGTAGAAGGCAAAAAAAAACGAAGAATACGGCTATCCATGAACCAAAGATTTCCTTCGGTAGGATTAATCCTTGGGTTCCTAAGATGGGTTTACGAAGTGGAGCCACCTGGATTTTTGAAGCAGATGGGGGGGAGGGGGAATTCTGCCTTAACGAAGTCCGAGGTTAATAATCTGCCTAAGTTTAGATACTAAGCCATTTTGGTATCATTTTTGAATAAATCAATGACGTAGAATTCATTTCTGGTATAAAAAAATGCAATTTATTAAATTAATAAACAAGGTAATAAATAGCCAATTCCAAATATATATATGACGGCGTGGCGTGAAAAGACGGCGTTATGACTTGCTAGCGGCACGTGCGCCCTGACGTCATCGCCTCGAACGGGCTTGCGGTGCGACCGGTCGGGCGGGGTTATCCCCACTCTTGCCTATAAAAGCGGCCGCATCGCTCACTCGGCACGCATTTCTGTTGGATGCGTCTTGGTGTACAGACCGTTGTCTAACCACTCGGACTGTCACTGGCCTTTCGGACTGCCACTATATATTGGCGTAGTGATAATTATAATTATTGCTCTAAATAATTATTTTAGTTGCTGCCATTGTTTTATAGTAGCGTCGTGATTGGTATAATTGTTTTAAAAAAATTACTGTCACTGAGTATTGCATTTTTGCTTCTGATGTCTGACCTAAATTCCGACATCAGAAGTGGGATGCAAATCCACTCCACCCACTGCAGAACAGGCCGCTTCCAATCCTTTAAATATGGAGCAGCTGTCATTTTTTTTCTAACTGTATGGAGGCAATTTTTGCGAAAATTTCCGAAGGCCTGTCATTCAGGTCTAGTGCAACACATCCCACTCTCCATTGAATCTGAAGAAGCCATTTCAATTGATTCCGAAGAAACGTTATCTGCTTGTTCCAATTATTATTATTAGTGCTACCTGATGTTTGCTGTAGGGACCTCACCTGCTTTTGTGGGTGACGGTCTAGTCCAGCATTTTGTGTTAGTATGCTGTAGGGACCTCACCTGCTTTTGTGGGTGACGGTCTAGTCCAGCATTTTGTGTTAGTATGCTGTAGGGACCTCACCCGCTTTTGTGGGTGACGGTCTAGTCCAGCATTTTGTGTTAGTATGCTGTAGGGACCTCACCCGCTTTTGTGGGTGACGGTCTAGTCCAGCATTTTGTAGTAGTATGCTGTAGGGACCTCACCCGCTTTTGTGGGTGACGGTCTAGTCCAGCATTAGTCTTAGTCTGCTGTAGAGGCCCCACCACTTTGTTATGGGGTGACGGTCTAGTCCAGGTTGTACCTGAAGATCTCGTTTCTATTACGAAAACTAGTTGGATTTTTATAATTAAACTGTGTCTGTTTCTATAACAGAGTGAAACTCTTTGCTCGAGGACGAGCGATGGTGTCAGAATGGCCGTGACGGCGTGGCGTGAAAAGACGGCGTTATGACTTGCTAGCGGCACGTGCGCCCTGACGTCATCGCCTCGAACGGGCTTGCGGTGCGACCGGTCGGGCGGGGTTATCCCCACTCTTGCCTATAAAAGCGGCCGCATCGCTCACTCGGCACGCATTTCTGTTGGATGCGTCTTGGTGTACAGACCGTTGTCTAACCACTCGGACTGTCACTGGCCTTTCGGACTGCCACTATATATTGGCGTAGTGATAATTATAATTATTGCTCTAAATAATTATTTTACTTGCTGCCATTGTTTTATAGTAGCGTCGTGATTGGTATAATTGTTTTAAAAAAATTACTGTCACTGAGTATTGCATTTTTGCTTCTGATGTCTGACCTAAATTCCGACATATACATTATAACACTTTTATGTAACTGTTTTGAAATAAATTTAAAAAGTATAACGCAGAATTAAAAAATATAAGTAAATTAATAGAAAACAAAAAAATACCAGTCAAACTGGGCATAGCAGCTTAACTAAAACGAGTCCATTACGCCAGCAGGAAAGATGCTCCTAGAGGGAAGCGAGTTTGATGAATAATTTGTGCGCAATTCAGTGTAAATGTGCGCCAAATAAAAAATTTGTGGGCCTTATACTTTTGGAATAAAACGGGAAAAACGGATTCTGCTGGGGTAACGGTGCTCCAGCAGGAAGAATCTAAACTAATGATCGGAGAGAAATAAAAGATATATGTGCGGGTAGCTTGATACTAGCAGGAAATGTGCGCCAAATATAAAATTTGTGGGCCTTATAGTTTTGGAGATATTTGATTTCCTGCTGGCGTAACGTTTTGCCAGATCCCAGATCTCGGAAACTACTAAATGTGCGATCTTACAGTAAACACATATAAGTAGCTCCTAATTTGTGCTATTTGTGCGGTAGAAAACATTTCAAAAATATTCACAGATTTTGAAGTAATCAGACATTTTCTGAAAACAGAAAAAAAAATCTAGCGCCTAAACTACCACCTAAATAGAGAAACCAAAAACGGTGTTCTATTCTTCTTATTATTTCTCATTACCATAAAAATTTTGAAAACCGCACATTCACGCGTTTTTGAATAATACCCACATGAAGGTTAGACTGACCATGTCATGACTTTGACGGTCAGCAGGATAAAAATATCAGAGAATATTTAGATCCTGGCCCAAAGAATAATCTGTGCGGTTACTGAAGTACATGCTCTGAAAATTTCAGCTTCAAATTCTTCGTATTAAAGGAAATATCAATTAAAATCCAAAACAACTGTTAGTATTCCGATTAACCGACCAAATTCGATAGACCACCAAAAAGCGACGCGTTCATACATATTGATGACCTCCTTAACTTTGTTGTTGAACAAGTTTGTACACGTCACGTCTACGTACATTTAAGTAAAAAAGTGATTTGAGTGAGTGCTTTTATTTCAATAACGAATGAAGTTATTTCTGTTTCATTTCATTTTTACTTGAATTAAAGAAAAATAAAGGATGTTTTGTAAAAAAAGTAAAAAATTTAAGATGGCGGCCAACTTTTTTTTTGTGGGCCGATTTCGATGAAACTCTGTTTTTGGTACTATTTCGACAAGAAAATAGCAACGCAATGTTAAAAAAGTAAGGAAGTGTCTATTCATCGGGGCGCCTCGACGAATAGTATTTTTCTCTATCTAGCGGTGCGCACCACTGAATAGCGCATTCTCTAGGGATTGGCTCTATGCCGGTGCCTCCTTTTTAGCTGTCGTAATCGTAAGTTTAACTATTCAAATAGGTAGTTATAATTGTGTAAATGCCTGTTAGGCTAGTGGTTAGAGTGTTGTTCTCTCGATCCAGAGGTCGTGGATTCGATCCCCGACGCGGGAAGCAACATCTTTGAGTTGTTGTTTCTCGTTATATTCAATTTAACCGTTAGTGTTATTTTATTGCTGTGGTGCCGCTTTTTATAATACAAAGGGTAAAAGCCTTATAAAAAAGAATATGGTAGATAGGGATCATCAAACTGAACAACTTTTACTATGGGACCAACTCTGAAATCGCGAAAAAAAAAATCTGTTGTTTCATACATTTTGATATTTTCGTTATTATTTTTTGTATGAAACAGCTGCTTTTATTTTTTGCGATTTCGAAAACACCTTGTGCTACTATCCCCGCAAATTGCTAATGAACATTGCAGCCATTTTTAAACCAAAAAACCGGAAAAAAAAAATAGATTTTTTATAGACCCTATCATATTAAAATTAATAATACAATTATTAATATTAATAAAAAATACCTATTAGAATTTTATTGTTACATGTTAATTACCTAATTTTTTGTTGCGGATGACGTAAACGTAGGTGTTAATATGACAAGGTTCCATAGTGCGCTTTTGCGGGTATAGTAGGTAATCATCTTTGGCTGTGGTTTTAGCAGATTTGTTAGTGCAGTGCGTAGTTTTGGTTTGTGTTTAGAGATTTTGATGCAGTCTAATTGAGATTTGAGAGAAAAGTGTTTGCACTCTCTTTTCCTTCACTCTCTAATTCCGATAGGACGGCAGGACGACCGACAAGACAGGAGAGGTCAGGCGCATGATCTACAGCCGAAGTACGGATCATTTCTCTTATCGCACAATCAGGTGATCAGCCTGCAAAGTCCAAACCAAATTAGAAACAACAACTCAAAGATGTTACTTCCCGCGGGGATCATTGAACCCGAGGCACCGGCCTATAGCCAATCCCTAGAGAAAGTGCTATTCAATGGTGCGCACCGCTAGATAGAGAAAAATACTATTCGTCGAGGCGCCCCGATGAATAGACACTTCCAAAAAGTAATAAATTCAAGATGGCGGCCATCTTTTTTGTTTGTGGGTCGATTTCGATGAAACTCGGTTTTCGCTACTGTTTTGACAAGAAAACAGCAACGCAATGTTAAAAATGTAAAAATTCAAGATGGCCGCCACCTTCTTTGTTTGCAGGCCGATTTCAATGAAACTCGGTTTTTGCTACTTTTTTGTCAAGAAAACAGAAACGCAATGTTAAAAATGTAAAAAATTCAAGATGGCGGCCAACTTTTTTGTTTGTGGGCCGATTTCGATAAAACTCGGTTTCTGATACTATTTTCACAAGAAAATAACAACGCAATGTTAAAAATGCAAAAATTCAAGATGGCGGCCAACTTTTTTGTTTGCGGGCCGATTTCGATGAAAAATTGTTTTTTGGTATTATTTTGACAAGAAAACAGCAACGCAATGTTGCAAATTTTAAAAATTCAAGATGGCGGCCAACTTTTTAGTTTGCGGGCCGATTTCGATGAAACTCGGTTTTTGGTAGTATTTTGACAAGAAAACAGCAACACCATGTTCAAAAAGTAAAAAAATTCAAGATGGCGGCCAACTTTTTAGTTTGCGGGCCGATTTCGATGAAACTCGGGTTTTGGTACTGTTTCGTCAATAAAACAGCAACGCAATGATAAAAAAGTAAAAAATTCAAGATGGCGGCCAACTTTTTAGTTTGCGGGCCGATTTCGATGAAACTCGGTTTTTGGTAGTATTTTGACAAGAAAACAGCAACACAATGTTAAAAAAGTAAAAAATTCAAGATGGCGGCCAACTTTTTAGTTTGCGGGCCGATTTCGATGAAACTCGGTTTTTGGTAGTATTTTGACAAGAAAACAGCAACACAATGTTAACAAAGTAAAAAATTCAAGATGGCGGCCAACTTTTAGTTTGCGGGCCGATTTCGATGATACTCGGTTTTCGGTAGTATTTTGACAAGAAAACAGCAACACCATGTTAAAAAAGTAAAAAATTCAAGATGGCGGCCAACTTTTTAGTTTGCGGGCCGATTTCGATGAAACTCGGTTTTTGGTAGTATTTTGACAAGAGAACAGCAACACAATGTTAATAAAGTAAAAAATTCAAGACGGCGGCCAACTTTTTTGTTTGCGGGCCGATTTCAATGAAACTCAGTTTCTGCTACTGTTTTGTCAATAAAACAGCAACGCAATGATAAAAAAAGTAATAAATTCAAGATGGCAGCCACCTTTTTTTGTTTGTGGGTTCGATTTCAATGAAACTCGGTTTTTGCTACTGTTTTGTCAAGAAAACAGAAA
Source organism: Agriphila tristella (assembly GCA_928269145.1). Classification (NCBI taxonomy): domain Eukaryota; kingdom Metazoa; phylum Arthropoda; class Insecta; order Lepidoptera; family Crambidae; genus Agriphila; species Agriphila tristella. Next base: position 26,216,817 of record OV743434.1, read on the forward strand.
CGCAATGTTAAAAATGTAAAAAATTCAAGATGGCGGCCAACTTTTTTGTTTCTGAGCCGATTTCGATGAAACTCGGTTTCTGATACTATTTTGTCAAGAAAACAACAACGCAATGTTAAAAATGTAAAAATTCAAGATGGCGGCCAACTTTTTGTTTGCCAACTATTTCGATGAAAATTTGGTTTTTGGTAGTATTTTGACAAGAAAACAGCAACGCAATGTTGCAAATTTTAAAAATTCAAGATGGCGGCCAACTTTTTAGTTTGCGGGCCGATTTCGATGAAACTCGGTTTTTGGTAGTGTTTTGACAAGAAAACAGCAACACAATGTTAAAAAAGTAAAAAATTTAAGATGGCAGCCAACTCGGGCCGATTTCGATGAAACTCGGTTTTTAGTAGTATTTTGACAAGAAAACAGCAACACAATGTTAAAAAATTAAAAAATTCAAGATGGCGGCCAACTTTTTTGTTTGTGAGCCGATTTCGATGAAACTCGGTTTCTGATACTATTTTGTCAAGAAAACAACAACGCAATGTTAAAAATGTAAAAATTCAAGATGGCGGCCAACTTTTTGTTTGCGGGCCTATTTCGATGAAAATTTGGTTTTTGGTAGTATTTTGACAAGAAAACAGCAACGCAATGTTGCAAATTTTAAAAATTCAAGATGGCGGCCAACTTTTTAGTTTGCGGGCCGATTTCGATGAAACTCGGTTTTTGGTAGTATTTTGACAAGAAAACAGCAACACAATGTTAAAAAAGTAAAAAATTTAAGATGGCAGCCAACTCGAGCCGATTTCGATGAAACTCGGTTTTTAGTAGTATTTTGACAAGAAAACAGCAACACAATGTTAAAAAAGTAAAAAATTCAAGATGGCGGCCAACTTTTTTGTTTGCGGGCCGATTTCAATGAAACTCGGTTTCTGCTACTGTTTTGTTAATAAAACAGCAACGCAATGATAAAAAAAGTAATAAATTCAAGATGGCAGCCACCATTTTTTGTTTGTGGGTTCGATTTCGATGAAACTCGGGTTTCGCTACTGTTTTGACCAGAAAACAGCAACGCAATGTTAAAAATGTAAAAAATTCAAGATGGCCGCCACCTTTTTTGTTTGCGGGCCGATTTCAATGAAACTCAGTTTCTGCTACTGTTTTGTCAATAAAACAGCAACGCAATGATAAAAAAAGTAATAAATTCAAGATGGCAGCCACCTTTTTTTGTTTGTGGGTTAGATTTCAATGAAACTCGGTTTTTGCTACTGTTTTGTCAAGAAAACAGAAACGCAATGTTAAAAATGTAAAAAATTCAAGATGGCGGCCAACTTTTTTGTTTGTGAGCCGATTTCGATGAAACTCGGTTTCTGATACTATTTTGTCAAGAAAACAACAACGCAATGTTAAAAATGTAAAAATTCAAGATGGCGGCCAACTTTTTGTTTGCCAACTATTTCGATGAAAATTTGGTTTTTGGTAGTATTTTGACAAGAAAACAGCAACGCAATGTTGCAAATTTTAAAAATTCAAGATGGCGGCCAACTTTTTAGTTTGCGGGCCGATTTCGATGAAACTCGGTTTTTGGTAGTATTTTGACAAGAAAACAGCAACACAATGTTAAAAAAGTAAAAAAATTAAGATGGCAGCCAACTCGGGCCGATTTCGATGAAACTCGGTTTTTAGTAGTATTTTGACAAGAAAACAGCAACACAATGTTAAAAAATTAAAAAATTCAAGATGGCGGCCAACTTTTTTGTTTGTGAGCCGATTTCGATGAAACTCGGTTTCTGATACTATTTTGTCAAGAAAACAACAACGCAATGTTAAAAATGTAAAAATTCAAGATGGCGGCCAACTTTTTGTTTGCGGGCCTATTTCGATGAAAATTTGGTTTTTGGTAGTATTTTGACAAGAAAACAGCAACGCAATGTTGCAAATTTTAAAAATTCAAGATGGCGGCCAACTTTTTAGTTTGCGGGCCGATTTCGATGAAACTCGGTTTTTGGTAGTATTTTGACAAGAAAACAGCAACACAATGTTAAAAAAGTAAAAAATTTAAGATGGCAGCCAACTCGAGCCGATTTCGATGAAACTCGGTTTTTAGTAGTATTTTGACAAGAAAACAGCAACACAATGTTAAAAAAGTAAAAAATTCAAGATGGCAGCCAACTTTTTTGTTTGCGGGCCGATTTCAATGAAACTCGGTTTCTGCTACTGTTTTGTTAATAAAACAGCAACGCAATGATAAAAAAAGTAATAAATTCAAGATGGCAGCCACCATTTTTTGTTTGTGGGTTCGATTTCGATGAAACTCGGGTTTCGCTACTGTTTTGACCAGAAAACAGCAACGCAATGTTAAAAATGTAAAAAATTCAAGATGGCCGCCACCTTTTTTGTTTGCGGGCCGATTTCAATGAAACTCGGTTTTTGCTACTGTTTTGTCAAGAAAACAGAAACGCAATGTTAAAAAAGTAAAAAATTCAAGACGGCGGCCAACTTTTTTGTTTGCGGGCCGATTTCAATGAAACTCGGTTTCTGCTACTGTTTTGTCAATAAAACAGCAACGCAATGATAAAAAAAGTAATAAATTCAAGATGGCAGCCACCTTTTTTTGTTTGTGGGTTCGATTTCAATGAAACTCGGTTTTTGCTACTGTTTTGTCAAGAAAACAGAAACGCAATGTTAAAAATGTAAAAAATTCAAGATGGCGGCCAACTTTTTTGTTTGTGGGCCGATTTCGATGAAACTCGGTTTTTGCTACTGTTTTGTCAAGAAAACAGAAACGCAATGTTAAAAAAGTAAAAAATTCAAGACGGCGGCCAACTTTTTTGTTTGCGGGCCGATTTCAATGAAACTCGGTTTCTGCTACTGTTTTGTCAATAAAACAGCAACGCAATGTTAAAAATGTAAAAATTCAAGATGGCGGCCAACTTTTTGTTTGTGAGCCGATTTCGATGAAACTCGGTTTTTGCTACTGTTTTGTCAAGAAAACAGAAACGCAATGTTAAAAATGTAAAAAATTCAAGATGGCGGCCAACTTTTTGTTTGTGAGCCGATTTCGATGAAACTCGGTTTTTGTAGTATTTTGGCAAGAAAACAGCAACACAATGTTAAAAAAGTAAAAAATTCAAGATGGCGGCCAACTTTTTTGTTTGTGGGCCGATTTCGATGAAACTCGATTTCTGATACTATTTTCATTATTCATTTATTATCATTATGGCCCGTCCGCTTTATCCATCCACAAGCCAAAAGGAAGGCCTCTTCCCCAGCAGCCAGCGGGGCATTAAAAATGGCTGATATGCATGGTTATTTGTGATGCCGTCTGTATAAAATTTTAACTCATCGGCGGAAAACAATCCTCTCTCAAACTCACTCAGACGAAAGTATTTTTAGTAAGCACGACCATTTATGGCAAACTAGCTTCAGCCCACGACTTCATCCACATTTACATTCGAGAAAATCCCTAGGAAACCTTAAACCAAGATAATAGTATCCTCCTATGTTGTAATCCGGCTTATAAACTATCATTTGATCCAAATCCGTTCAGCCGTTTTGCGTGATTGATTAAAAATCATTCAAACAGGCAAACTTTCATATTTATGATTAAGTAGAATAATACGGCCACCTCCGAAGCGCTCGAAATAGGAATTTTTTGCTACATAAAATGGGACTGCTATTTAGCTAAGACTTAATTTCTCATTTTTTATTTAAGTTATTATTAAGTTTTATACCTCAACTGAAAGCTGAATAAATGGTGATGTTTTTAAAATATTATTTGCGCTTAGTTACTGGGATGTTTTTAAAGATATTTGCTATTGTTTCCAAAAATCTGAAAAAATAAAATTAAATACAAAAAAAGCCGCCATCTTTGATTTTTTATAATTTTTAACATTGCATTGTTATTTTCCTGTCAAAATAGTACCAAAAACCGAATTTCATCGAAATCGGCCCACAAACAAAAAAGATGGCTGCCATCTTGGATTTCTTATTTTTTTTAACATTGCGTTGCTGTTTTCTTGTCAAAATACTACTAAAAACCGAGTTTCATCGAAATCAGCTCACAAAAAAGAAGATGGCCACCATCTTGGATTTTTATTTTTTTTAACATTGCATTGTTATTTTCTTGTCAAAATAGTACTAGAAACCGAGTTTCGTCGAAATCGGCCTACAAACAAAAAAGATGGCTGCCATCTTGAATTTTTTATTTTTTTATCATTGCTTTGTTATTTTCTTGTCAAAATAGTACCAAAAATCGAGTTTCATCGAAATCGGCCCACAAACAAAGAAGATAGCCGCCATCTTGGATTTTTTGTTTTTTAACATTGCGTTGCTGTTTTCTCGTCAAAATACTACCAAAAACCGAGTTTTATCGAAATCGGCCCGCAAACTTAAAAACTGGCTGCCATCTTGGATTTTTATTTTTTTAACAGTGCTTTGTTTTTTTTTTGTCAAAATAGTACTCGAAACCGAGTTTCGTCGAAATCAGCCCCCAAACAAAAAAGATGGCTGCCATCTTGGATTTTTTTAGTTTTTTAACATTGCTTTGTTATTTTCTTGTCAAAATAGTACCAAAAATCGAGTTTCATCGAAATCGGCCCGCAAACAAAAAAGGTGGCGGCCATCTTGAATTTTTTACATTTTTAACATTGCGTTGCTGTTTTCTTGTCAAAACAGTAGCGAAAACCGAGTTTCATCGAAATCGACCCACAAACAAAAAAGATGGCCGCCATCTTGAATTTTTAAAATTTTTAAAACTGCGTTGCTGTGTTCTTGTCAAAATAGTACCAGAAACCGAGTTTCGTCGAAATCGGCTCACAAACAAAAAAGATGGTCGCCATCTTGGATTTTTATTTTTTTAACATTGCTTTACCTATTATTTTCTTGTCAAAAAAGTACCAGAAACCGAGTTTCGTCGAAATCGGTCCACAAACAAAGAAGATGGCCGCCATCTTGGATTTTTTATTTTTTTAACATTGCATTGATATTATCTTGTCAAAATAGTATCAAAAACCGAGTTTTATCGAAATATGCCCACAAACAAAAAAGATGGCCGCCATCTTGGAACTTATTTTTTCATTATTATTTCCTAATTGAGTACTAATTTAATATTTATTTTATACTTAGTTAGCCCTAAATTAGTAATGATTTACAAATAAAATTTTAGTCCCTTACACTTTTAGTCGTTGCGTCAAACTGTCTAGACGAACGGCGGCTTTACGCGAGCACAAAGGGCGATTGAAATCCGACTGTAAGAAAAATACTCTCTCGGCTGTGGTATTGGTATGAATACAGGCTCAAACTAACTATTTAAAAGTTAAAACACTATTTACCCACATTTGCCAATAAGAAGTTATGAACGCGACTGTACAAACAATTTTTGTGCATAATACGACACAATAAAGAAGGTCATCAATATGTATGAACGCGTCGCTTTTTGGTGGTCTATCGAATTTGGTCGGTTAATCGGAATACTGACAGTTGTTTTGGATTTTAATTGATATTTCCTTTAATACGAAGAATTTGAAGCTGAAATTTTCAGAGCATGTACTTCAGTAACCGCACAGATTATTCTTTGGGCCAAGATCTAAATAGTCTCTGATATTTTTATCCTGCTGACCGTCAAAGTCATGACATGGTCAGTCTAACCTTCATGTGGGTATTATTCAAAAACGCGTAAATGTGCGGTTTTCAAAATTTTTATGGTAATGAGAAATAATAAGAAGAATAGAACACCGTTTCTGGTTTCTCTATTTAGGTGGTAGTTTAGGCGCTAGATTTTTTTTTCTGTTTTCAGAAAATGTCTGATTTCTTCAAAATCTGTGAATATTTTTGAAATGTTTTCTACCGCACAAATAGCACAAATTAGGAGCTACTTATATGTGTTTACTGTAAGATCGCACATTTAGTAGTTTCCGAGATCTGGGATCTGGCAAAACGTTACGCCAGCAGGAAATCAAATATCTCCAAAACTATAAGGCCCACAAATTTTATATTTGGCGCACATTTCCTGCTAGTATCAAGCTACCCGCACATATATCTTTTATTTCTCTCCGATCATTAGTTTAGATTCTTCCTGCTGGAGCACCGTTACCCCAGCAGAATCCGTTTTTCCCGTTTTATTCCAAAAGTATAAGGCCCACAATTTTTTTATTTGGCGCACATTTACACCGAATTGCGCACAAATTATTCATCAAACTCGCTTCCCTCTAGGAGCATCTTTCCTGCTGGCGTAACGGACTCAACTAAAACATCTATCGAGATTGGGCTGAAAGCCAAAACTTCAAAAAAATTACTACAAAAATCATGGTGGCTCCACTTCTAATTAAAAAAACAAAAAATGGCAGTCAATATCGACAAAAAAAGGCAAATATCACAAGCGCGCATGTAACTACGATTTTTTTCAGATGTTGTTAGGTACCTTGAGAGTAGTTTTACCAAAGTTTAACCGTTGGAAACCCTGTATTGCTGGAAAAACTTGGCACCTGTTTCAGTATTTTCGAAAAAAAACTACCTTAAGGAAGCGTTTTTCAGGTATCTCTACTACATATTTTTATAAAGCTAACTAAATTTGCTACAATTTGAGCTTATCACAAACAAGTTTCAAATTGATATTTAAAATTTTAATATTTAATAAAAATAATAACTTCCTTACAACGGTAACGAAGTGATTTTTTTTTAAGTAACCAAAACAAGAATATTTTATTATTTTATTATTTTAAAAATAAAAGGATAATAGAGCTCCTACGAGGTATTTTTCTTTTTCAAATATTCCAATTTGTGTATTTAATGGCAATTTTTATCGTAGTATTTTATTTTTGTTTTTATTTTATTAATAGTTTAACAATTGAATCGTACAAATATGAATCCAAAAATGAATTCGACCCTTTAGACGCATAGTGCCAGAAACGCAAATTACCGTAGACGCTAACGACCATATTTTTAACAGCAAACTACCAGGGCCCCTATTTTTGAATCACTCGACTGGCGTCGAGCGCTCGTTTCTACTGATTTTCGTTCGACATATGGCTCAAACGTTCGAAATAGAGTCATATGTCGAACGAAAATCAGTAGAAACGAGCGCTCGACGCCAGCCGAGCGATTCAAAAATAGGGTCCCAGATCTGCAAATGACCAGATTCCTTACCGCAAACGACTATCACCCTAAATTCATACGAAATGATATCAAACTGGGCATAGCAGCTTAACTAAAACATCTATCGAGATTGGGCTGAAAGCCAAAACTTCAAAAAATTTACTACAAAAATCGTGGTGGCTCCACTTCTTATATCCATCCTAGGGTCCTAAGGAACAATCCTACCAAAGGAAATCTCTGGTTCACAAAATGCCGTATTTTTCACCCTACTTCGCCACTACTGCGCGTCGGGCGCTTATTAAGGCCTGGGCACACCGGATGCGTAGACACGCGCGTGGTTACGCGTGCGTGTACACGCGCGTAGTTACGCACGTAACCCCCTGACACACCGGGTTACGCATACGTCTACGCGGCACGCAACGCAACCCGTCCCTTGCGTACCCAGCCGCTGTGGCAGCCATGTTTGCGACTCTAGTGCGCGATGTCAGACGAAGATTGAGTAAATGGACTAATTTTTTTGCACTAATTCAATTAGTTTTTCTTTAAGATCGTTATTCATTACTTAAAAACAAAATAAAATACCTCTTACTACCGGTAGTACCGGTACTATTTGTAAACAAATACAACTGAATGCGTAGTCACGCGCGTGGTTACGCGCGTAGTGACGCGCAGGAAAGATACGTGCGTGTTCTTATTTGTTCGGTGTGACGTCCAATAGGGAATGCCATTGAGTACAACGTCATCAATGCGTTCCGCTCTGCGTAAGTACGCAGCCTGGTTGTCTCATGAGAGCTGCAATGCGTAGGGTTACGCATCGGTCTACGTGCACGCGTACGTTACGCAAGCGGTGTGCCATGTCTCATAAGCTTTCAGGCATTACAACGTCATGGTACGTCTACGTGCACGCTTACGCATACGCTTACGCATCCGGTGTGCTGGAGCCTTTAGAGTGGCGGAGGAGAAATTGGAATTAGCGCGGCACCAAAATCGAATAGCGGAGGAGAAAGTCGAAATAAATCGGCACCATAATGTGTTGTTGGGCGCTCTTGTGGAGGAATTAACGGAAATAAAACAAATTTTGCAATCTAGGTAAAAATCGGATTTTTACCTAGATCACTAAATTTGTTTTATTTCCCTCTATGTAATTTAACCTATTTTTAATGACGAAAATTTAAGAAAATTTAAATAATAATTGCTTAATTTTGTTTGTGTAACGTGTAAGTGCAGTCAGGAATGAAAGTCGCTTAGCACTTTAGTATTTTGTCACAGTAAATTTTTGTCAGATGTCTTAGTCAGGAGGCAAATATTTAATAAGTCGTCTCCTTCACGATTTTCGTCGGACTCTCTTCTATATACCTAAAACTGGTATGTATGTGTTCCTTGTGCTCTACAAAACACGAAACTGACGGTTTTAAGAGGAGAAAGTGGGGACACGCATAGCTATGACGTCACAAAGATGGCGCCGACCGTAACAAGTTTTTCTTCATTTCTCGAGTTTTATTGCATCAATTTCGTTGTTTGATATGTCATTTGAAAGGTTTTATAATTGTCTATGATTGTTCTTTTGAAACCTACTAATTTAGTTTTGTCGTTTTTGAAATATTAACAAAAATATGATTTTTTTTCATAAACTTTTTATTATTTACAGGTTTAAACTAAATATAGAAAAAGATTTGTGTAACTAAGTTTGTAATTTTATAATAAAAAATAAAGTGCGTTTTCATATCTTCTCTAAAATATAAACATCATTGTAGTGCAATAGTAAACAAACAAGTTGTGATCAATTCTGTAAGGAGAGTACTCATAATTTTTTTTCATTTTCTTTTTATTTAATGAAATTTTTCTTCATTTCTCTAGTTATACTTCATCAATTTCAATGTTTGATATTGCATTTGAAAGGTTATATAATTGTCTATGATTGCTTTATTGACAGCTACTAATTTAAGTTTGTCGTTTTTGAAATATTAACAAAAATATGTTTTTTATACACTTTTTCTTATTTTCCGGTATAACTATAAATAAAGAGAAACAAATGTGCCTTAGTTTGTTAGTTCATATCAAAAAATAAAGTCCGTTTTATTACTTTCTCAGAAATATAAACATGATTGAAGTGCAATAATAAACAAACAAGTTGTGACCAATTCTGTAAAGAAAGTATTCATCTGATTTTTTAAAGTTCTTCTTTATTTCATCAAGTTATTCTTCATTTCTAGAGTTCTACTGCATCCATTTTGTTGTTTGATATGCCATTTGAAAGTGTATGTAATTGCCTATGATTGTTCTTTTGAACACTGCTAATTAGGTTTTGTTGTTTTTAAAATATTAACAAAAATATGATTCTTTTTCATACACTTTTTCTTATAACTAAATAAAGAGAAACATAAGTGTACCTAATTTTGTATGTTTTTAACAAAAAATAAAGTCTGTTTTATTGCCTTCTCAGAAAAATAAACATGGTTGTAGTGCAATAATAAACAAACAAGTTGTGACCAATTCTGTAAAGAAAGTACTCATCTGATTTTACCGCCGTTTTCACTATTGATTTTGAAATGATTTAAGAGCTGTGAAAAAGAAGCTTTGCTTTTTACAAATTACAGTATACATATAATATACGTTTACTTTTATATGTATTATAATATCACACATCAAGCAATTTAGATGTACTTGCTAAGCTATTATAAAAAACAATGTACAAAACCAAAGTATTATTTATTGTAATTACCTATAATAACAGTGCAAATAAAAACTATTCCCAATGTGTAGTGAAAATCACTTATTAAGTAGGAAAATGATGAATGAGATAATGTGTTTAGTGAACAGAGCATAGCAAGCAACATAATATAAGTACTACTCATCAACATCAAGAAAGTTATGCTGATTAAAACATAATTAATTCTTTTCCAATCCTATCATTCGTTTTGCTTTGAGCGTGCACAGTCGCATTTCGTCGTCCGGCAGTCTGTCTTACACTAGCACGATATGAGCTCGATATCTTCTAGACATATTGGATGGAGGTTTCAAGCTTGTGATGAGAATTAGGGAATTGTTATATAACCTCCAGCCACAGTTTTCTGGTAAGAGTAGCGTTTGGATCATTAGCGTCAAAATGGCGGCGCCAATGTCATAATGTTAATATTTTCATATTGTCAGATATAGTACTGAAATCCTACTATTTGATACCTTAAGTAAAAAATTTAGTACCTTTCTCGTTCTTAAGATAAAGCAATTAAACGTTGGTCCCGCCAATTTGACGTCAAAATGGCGGAACCACACGAAACAACACATCCGAGTGGATAGTCACATACATATATTTTTACTACCTATAAACTACCTCATAAAACTGTAATCTAATTGGCATTATTCAAAGGAAAATCAGAGATACAGACTTGAACTCCTGGTCCCGCCATCATGATGTTTTTATGATTCGAAAAAATCACACGACCAGCAATTTTTTTTTTGTTTTTAACATAGATGCATTCACTACCTAATTGCTACCTATCAATAAAGCTTAATAATCCCAATGCAAGCCTTAATTTTAATAAATAAATGTATTTAGTACATTACCTTACAGCCAAGAACGGGTAGTTAATCATTATATTGTCTGTCGATGATAGTTTGAATCCCGAGCGAGTCGTAGGCGAGGGCTTTAAACATTCGAGACAATGTAAATTGCTTCCCGTAAAAGGCTTGTAATAGTACTTTTCTCAAGTAAATTCTGTTCTCTTCTTTTCTCAATAAAAGTCGGTTAAATATTATTCCACATTGCATAATTTATGTGAGAAAATAAAAATTAATATAAAATTTAAGGGGTTTTATTTTATTTATAGTCTAAGAGTTATGTTAACAATTCTTCAGAAAGCCGGAAAGCCGGACGTGGACCTGGGTTAGTCCGGACGGTAAAGTCAGAAATGAGATAGATTTTATCATGTCGACGAAAAGGCAAATATTCAATGATGTCACTGTGATCAACGCTGTTAAGACGGGGAGCTATCACCGATTGGTACGTGGCACATTGAATATCAACCCAAAGCTGGAAAGATCTCGACTGATTAAATCAACAATTCGACCATTGCCGGCCCATATTCAAAACCCCGAGAGCTTTCAACTCGAACTCCAAAACCGCTTCGAAGCCCTTGGGAACAGCATAGATGTGGACGATCTAAACAACATGGTGGTGGATACTGTCCGTACGGTAGGGTCCAAGCTCTTTAAGACCCGCCGTCCCAAGATAAAGAAACTCTCCGACCACACACTCCTACTCATGGATCAGAGACGTGAAATGAGGCTCCAGAGTTCAGTAGATGCTAATAGTTATCGGCAGCTTAATAGACAGATATCTAAGTCTTTGACGAGCGACCTTCGCCAATTTAATACGAATCGTATTAAAGAGGCCATCGAGCGAAATAAAGGCTCCAAAATGTTCGCGAGAGATCTGTCTATTGGGCAAAGCCAGATGACGAAGCTGAAAACTGACGACGGACGCATCATTTCATCAAAGCCTGAAATCCTGAGGGAAATCGAGAGCTTCTATGGGCAGTTATATTCCACGCAGACACCTGTTGAAAGCAAGGCTAAAGACCCCAGAGCCAAGCTTACCCGACACCCAAGATATCCCGGACGTCAGCCTGTACGAGATTAGTATGGCTCTCAAACAGCTGAAAAACAACAAGGCGGCGGGTGACGATGGAATCACTACAGAACTTTTTTGGCGGGTAGCCACGAAAGTGTAAATACGTCTTAAATTTAGCTCTCAATCTTTTTTATTATTTAAATAATTAATTACCTTATGGTTATAATTTAACTTCTCCTGTGCCTTCGTTGACATCTCTTACACCATCACACACGTTATATCCATCAAAAACATGGACACTACAGCAGACCAGCTTCTCAAAAGCCTGACGGAACTATCTACTATGTTTGGCGAAAGGATGTCAGAATTCGAGAAAAACCTGCAGCAACCTGGTGTGAAAGAGTCCAACACTACTGTGAAAACCCTGGCAGCAGACTTTTCCTCATTCAAAACCCTTGTGTGGAAGACGCTTGGCATCCTCAAGTCGCAGATCGAGCTCCTGACACTGGGCGTTGATCGTCTGGATACAATGTCTCGTCGAAAAGTCCTTTTATTCCACGGCATAAAAGAAAACAAAGATGAAGATGTCCTCAAGAAAACCCTGGAGGTTTTATCCAACCAAATGCAGATGGCTGGTATTGCTTCGGAGGAAATCGTATCCTGTCACAGGCTTGGTGCGAAGAAAAAAGATTTCTCTCGACCCATTCTTGTTCGCTTCGCCTCTATGCAGCGCCGTATGGTAGTATGGACTAAGAAAACCACGCTCAAAGGAACCGAAGTGACCGTCTCCGAGTTCCTTACTAAAGCTAGACAGGACATTTTTGTTGTGGCTCGTAAACATTTCGGTAAGAAGAAATGCTGGACGTCGGAAGGTACTATCATCGTCCTTCTTGCGGACGGCACTCGTAAGAAGATTTACACCAATTCTGAACTGCAGCATCTGATCTCACAGAACCCCAGCCAGCCGACAGACGCGGCGGCCCGAGGCAGAGTGGTGAAATGATTGTTTCTCTATCAACTATACTTTTTAATTTAGTCCGGTTACTTTCATTTATTTGGAAGGTATGAATTTCTTTTAATTATCTTTGTAACCCACTTTTCACTCTTATTTTTATATTTTAATGAAAAAGGTACACTCACAAATTGTTATTATACATATCATAACCAAACTTCATACTTCAAAGTCAATGCATTGTCAATGTCAATGAGTGCATTCCAGCAGACTAATCGCTGGTTTTTTTTTTTCTTACACGGCATTGGCATCCGCATGCAACTCGATGTTTCGTTAGTTTTAATGCTTTTTTTATTTATGAGTCTGTTGTGTCCCAATGTTTGATTGAAAATTATGGGAAACTATTTTCAGCTATTTTGTAATTAGTTTACTTAAAAATGTTTGCTGGTGTAAATTAATTTTAACAATGATGGGAGTGAACTTACAGTCAACTTCGGCGCGTGGAGAGATTTATTTTTATTATTAGGTTTTAATAAGTATTTAACTTTAAGTTACCTATATAACTTATATTTTATTATATATATAAATATATTTATTTAAGTAATTATTATGATCTTAGATGATGAATACTTTTCTTGTTCTTCTGATAATTATGAAAGTGCTGATGATAATGACTCGTTTGTTTCAGATTCGGAACCTTTGCAGGTTAAACTGTCTAGGGTGTTTGACAAAAATCCTAATTTCCTTTCCCTAGTGCATATCAACGCGCAAAGCATTCCTGCTCATCACACTGATCTCCTATCTTCGTTTGGCAACAGCGTAGTCGACTGTATCCTTATTTCCGAAACTTGGCTAAAACCATCTCTTTCTTCTACTAGCTGTTCTCTTCCAGGATATAAGTTATATCGTAACGACCGCACCGGTGCGGGTGGTGGTGGCGTAGGTATCTTCTTGCGTAGCCACATACCTTCCCGGGTGGTCTCATGCTCCTCTTCTCAATATACGGGATCTCTCGAGTATATATTCATAGAAATAGTTGTTCACCACAAAAAGATCCTTCTTGGTGCCTTATATAGCCCTAATGACAATGTTAATTACTTCAATGACCTGGAGAACACTCTTGAAAATCTCGTCCCTAATTTCGACAATGTCATTCTTATGGGTGACTTAAATACCTGCCTTTTAAAAGACAACACTAGGTCTAAAAATCTTTTATCTCTTCTCACTTCTCTCAATCTTCACGTTCTTACAAAATCATCTCCTACTCATTATTTTCCCAATTGCGAACCGTCTCTTCTAGACCTTATCATTGTATCTAACCCCGACCTAGTCGGATCTCATGGGCAAATGAATGCTCCCTTCTCTTACCACGACCTGATTTTTCTTACACACAAAGTGCGTCCTCCTAAAGTTAAACCTAAAGTTCGCCTTCTGCGTAACTTTCGACAGATTGTTCTTGAGCGCTTGAGGACAGATGTGAGAGGAATAGATTGGTCTCCATTACTTTCGTCGGACAATATTGACTGCATGGTTGACTATCTCACCTCTATGTTAATTAAAATATACGACATTCATGCGCCAGTACGTCCGGTGAGGGTCAAACATTTGCCAGCTCCTTGGTTAACACCAGTGATTAGGAAAGTTATGGCAAAACGCGATAAGGCTAAAAGTCGACAAAAAATTTCACCTACGGCAGAAAACCTGTCCGCATACAAAAAGCTTCGAAATCTTTGTAACAGGATGTGTCGGGACGCCAAACGAAAATACATCCATTCACAAATTGAAAGTCTTGACCAAAAACATATTTGGGGTTTCCTAAAGTCTCTTGGTGTAGGCAAAGTCGCGGATTCTGGTCAGAGTTCCATCGTTGATCTCAATACTCTAAATAAGCATTTTTCAACACCTCCTCTCATTTTAGATTCGGCCTCTAAATCAACTGCTCTCTCTTCTCTATCTCCACCGGTCCCCTTTAACTATCCCTCTTTCTCATTCAGCGCAGTTTCTGAAACAGACGTTGCGAAGAGCATCAAGTCTATCTCCACTAAGGCCATTGGTAGTGATGGACTTAGCTTGGAAATGATTCTTCCGGTGCTGGAGGACATTGTGCCAGTCATCACACACATTGTTAACTTCTCGCTGCAACATAATGTTTTTCCTTCATCGTGGAAGAAAGCCCATGTCATACCCCTCCCTAAAACTCCAAATCCATCCTCTTCGTCACAATATCGACCTATTTCTATTCTTCCAATCCTCTCTAAGGTCCTTGAATCGATCGTTCACAACCAACTATACTCCTTTCTCTCCTCCTATGATCTTTTGTGTCCTTACCAATCTGGTTTCCGCCCTTCCCACAGCACGGTTAGTGCACTGCTGAACATTACCGAGGACATACGCAATGCGATGGACAACACTAAGCTCACGGCAATGGTTTTGCTGGACTTTAGCAGTGCATTTAACTGTGTTGACTTTGATCTCCTCCTTGGTACTCTTCATTCTCTTAACGTCTCCGACCCTGTCATTGAATGGTTCCAGTGTTATCTTTCTGACCGTTTCCAATGCGTAGTTTATGATGACACTTCATCTGATTGGTCGCGCTTATCAGCAGGTGTGCCGCAAGGCGGCGTTCTCTCACCTTTATTATTTTCTATATTTATTAACAATATCCCCTGTGCTATATCCTCCCATTTCCACCTTTATGCTGATGACCTGCAAATCTACAGACATTTCTCCGTTACCGAGGCTGCGGAAACGATGGACTCTCTGAATAAGGATCTAGATTCTATCCGGGACTGGGCCACCTCGTTTGGTCTTATTGTCAACCCTACCAAATGTCAGGCTATGGTTGTCGGCAGCAGCCGGTTAAGGAGCAAAGTTGACTGGAAAGCTGTTCCAGCAATAATTTATAATAACCTTACAATCCCATTCACAGACAAAGTTAAAAACCTTGGACTAATTATGGACTGCACTTTGTCTTGGTCTCCGCATATTGCTGAAATTAGCAAACGCATTCACTATTCTTCCCACTCCCTCAAGCGACTTCAATACTTCCTTCCCTTTAAAACTAAAATTATGCTGGCCCAATCGCTTCTCCTCCCACTTCTCGACTACGCTGACGTTTGCTTTCTGGATGTGACCGAGGAACAGCTGAACAAGCTGGAACGTCTACAAAATTTGGCCATACGTTTCATATTCGGTTTACGTAAATACGATCATGTGTCACAATTTCGCTGTCAGCTTAAATGGCTTCCTATACGCCTTCGCCGTGATATGCACATCCTTTCTGCCCTCTTCAAAATCCTCAAGGATTCCAAATCACCTAAGTACCTCGTTTCCCGGTTCCAGATGCTTCCTCCTCCCTCTCGCCCTAGGCGGGCTTGCATCACTAAAACACTGGAGCTACCTAGAAGCAACACCAGTTTCCTCCGTAACTCTTTTTCTGTTAGAGCTGTACAGCTTTGGAATAAACTCCCGTTAAATATCCAGGATTGCCCTAACGTCAAGACCTTTAAATCTAAAGTTAAATTGCACTTTCTAGCACAATTATCGTACCCTGAGTCATAAATAACATCATCTCATAATCACTTACATATTTATTTATATGTATGTATTGAGTACGTATTTAATGTATTTAGGTATATTATATTTTTTTTTTTATATTATTTATGTATATGTATTTTATATATTATGAATAAGTATAGATTTTGTATTATCATCTTATTATTTAGTTTTTTTTTTTTTTTTAATATGTCGTGCACTTTATGGACCTGCTTTTATAAATCTCTGACACCTCTTAGGTTGGCTGGAAGAGATCTCTTTAGAGATAAGTCCACCTTTGCTCACAATTATTATAATGATTTATGTAACAAATATTATTAGTGCAATAAAGAATATATATAGAACTTCTGAGAGCGGGCGGTAAGCCTTCAAAGTCCTTCAGAAGCTCTTTAATTCCGTCATCGTCCAGGGCAGAACGCCAAAGACATGGAACATAAGTGAGGTGATCTTGTTCTTTAAAAAGGGTGACAAGTCCCTCTTAAAGAACTATAGACCCATCTCGCTTCTGAGTCATGTCTATAAGTTGTTTTCGAGAGTCCTTACGAATCGTCTCGCTCGCAAGTTCGACGACTTCCAACCTCCCGAACAAGCCGGGTTCCGAAAAGGCTTTAGCACCATAGACCACATCCATACGCTGCGGCAGGTTATACAGAAAACTGAGGAGTATAATGAGCCACTTTGCTTGGCGTTCGTGGACTATGAGAAAGCCTTTGATTCGATTGAAACCTGGGCAGTGCTGCAGTCTCTCCAAAGGTGCCAAGTGGACTATAGGTATATCGAGGTGTTGAGGTACTTATACCAAAATGCCATCATGACGATCCGAGTACAGAACCAGAACACAAATCCTATCCAACTGCAGCGTGGTGTGAGACAGGGAGACGTTATTTCTCCGAAACTGTTCACAGCTGCGTTGGAGTTGGAGGACATCTTTAAGCTCTTGGACTGGAAAGGACTCGGCATCAACATTAATGGCCAGTACCTAACACACCTTCGTTTTGGAACCATGGAAGACCTGAACACAATGCTCGAAGATCTCCGTAGTGCTTCCCAAAGAGTGGGTCTTAGGATGAACATGGATAAGACGAAAATTATGTCAAATGCCCATGTTGTACCCTCTCCAGTTGTTGGGAACACTACACTTGAAATTGTTGATCATTACGTATACCTAGGACAGGCAGTCCAGTTAGGTAGGTCCAACTTCGAGAAAGAGATCTCTCGTCGAATCCAACTCGGGTGGGCAGCATTCGGGAAGCTTCGCGTCCGACTTACCTCAGTGTCTCAAGACGAAAGTCTATGAACAGTGTGTGTTGCCAGTGATGACTTACGGCAGTGAAACGTGGCCGCTAACTATGGGTCTCATAAGGAGGCTCAAGGTCACTCAGCGTGCAATGGAGAGAACCATGCTTGGCGTTTCCCTACGTGATCAAATCAGAAACGAGGAGATCCGCAGGAGAACTAAAGTAACCGACATCGCTCGAAGGATTGCTCAGCTGAAGTGGCAATGGGCGGGACACATAGCGAGAAGAACCGATGGCCGTTGGGGCAGAAAGGTTCTGGAATGGCGACCGCGCACCGGACGACGCTCCGTGGGTAGGCCCCCGACAAGGTGGACCGACGATCTGGTGAAGGTCGCGGAAAGCCAGTGGATGCAAGCAGCGCAGGACCGATCTTTGTGGAGATCCTTAGGGGAGGCCTATACCCAGCAGTGGGTGTCGTGTGGCTGATATGATGATGATGATGATGTTTATAATTATTTGCGTAATTGTCCATTGAGCTGTGCTGTCTAATGTGCTGTGCTGTTCACAATATTGTTCACTGTGCTTTATTCTCTATTGTTCCATCCAGTGTGTTGTCAGCTGCGCAGTCCGCTGTGCCGTCCGCCGCGTTGTCCGCTATCCTGTCTATCTTGTCCACGTACTACACGTGTTACTACTGCTAGTAATATTTTCTATTGGGATAAATAAAAATACATTTATTTATTAAAATAAAGGCTTTTATTGGGATAATTAAGCTTTATTGATAGGTAGCAATTAGGTAGTGAATGCATATATATTAAAAATTAAGAAATTATTGCTGTTCGCGTGATTTTTTTGAATCATAAAAATATCATGATGGCGGGACCAGGAGTTCAAGTCTGTATCTCTGATTTTCCTTTGAATAATGCCAATTAGGTTACAGTTTTATGAGGTAGTTTATAGGTAGTAAAAATATATGTATGTGACTATCCACTCGGATGTGTTGTTTCGTGTGGTTCCGCCATTTTGATGTCAAATTGGCGGGACCAACGTTTAATTGCTTTATCTTAAGAACGAGAAAGGTACTAATTTTTTTACTAAAGGTATCAAATAGTAGGATTTCGGTACTATATCTGACAATATGAAAATATTAACATTATGACATTGGCGCCGCCATTTTGACGCTAATTTTGGATCGGGATATTCGTAGTTTTCCAAATAAGTCTGGTAATTAGCTCTGTGTAGATGGTTCTGACTTCTCTAGAAGGTGGTAATTAAATTACCACCGGTTTTCTCAAATGTTAAAAACCTAGACAAACTGACATTACCAAGATATCAAGCTCATATCGTGCCAGTGTAAGACAGACTGCCTGACAATGAAATGCGACTGTGCACGCTCAAAGCAAAAACGTATATTGAAAGGATTATGCCATATTAGAAAAGAAATATTTTAATCAGCATAAAATTATGGATGTTGATGGGTAGTATATGTTGCTTGCTATGCTCTGTTCACTAAACTCGATAATTCAATTATGTCAACATTATCTCATTCATTATTTCATTGTTATTTTCTATTTTGTACAATGTGATTTATGTGATTTATGTAAATATGTGGAGTGAGTAAAAGGAAGAATGCTCCCCCAATAAACTGGTGGGATAGTGAGGTAAGACAGATAGTGAATGAAAAGAAAAAAGTATGGCAGGATCTGCTGGCCATCAAAGCCAGTAAAAGAGTGAATGCAAGTGTTACAGAAGATGATGTTGATACAGTTGCAAGGGAGCTTAAAAGGATTAAGAAAGTAGTGAAAGAAAAAGTAGACGAAAAAAAGAGAAAGATGAAAGAAAAGTGTGACTTCAAACTCTGTGATAACTTTCGAGACAATATAAAATTGTTTTGGAAACAAGTGAAAACGTCTCGAAGTGGATCACATAAGTCTAAAATGAATGTGATAAGAGATGAAAAAGGTGAGCTAGTGACAGATGAAAAAGGTGTACTACAGGAGTGGATGAAATATTTTGAGAGTTTGTTTGAGGCGGATGGCTCTATGCTAGAAGCCTCGGATAAAAGGGTGGAAGACGAGGAAGAGACAGAAGTGGATGAAAGAGATATCTATATGGATGAGATTATTAGTGCAATGAAGAGCATGAAAAAAGGGAAAGCAGCAGGATATGACAGAATTACTGTTGAAATGCTGAGAGGTGGGAAAGAGCTGGTTGCGTCCTGGCTGTGCCTGATCTTTAATAAATGTTGGAACAGTGGCAAAGTGCCGGAAGATTGGCGTAAAGCCGTGGTCGTGCCGCTGTACAAAGGGAAAGGGTCACGGCAGGATGCTAAAAACTACCGCGGGATCAGTCTTCTCAGCATTGTCAGTAAATTGTATGCAAAGGTACTGATTGAAAGAGTGATGCAAAAAACTGATCAGAGTATTTGGGATGTGCAAGCGGGATTCAGAAAGGGAATGGGATGCACGGATCAGGTCTTCTCCTTGAGGTGCTTAACCGAAAAACACCTGGCTAAGCACAAAAAGGTTTACTGTGCCTTTGTGGACCTGGAGAAGGCCTACGATCGAGTTGACAGGAATGAGCTATGGAAGGTGTTGACCGAATACGGATTGGAGAGCAGACTGATTCATGCACTGAAATCTCTCTATGAGGATTCCCGTGCATGCGTCAGGATTGACGGCGTATACACTGACTGGTTTGGCATCTCTAGGGGTGTCAGACAGGGATGTGTTGCGTCACCATGGCTCTTTAATCTGTTTTTGGACAGTTGTATGAAAGGTCTGAAAGAACGTGACTGTGGGGTTGTGATGAATGGGACTCAAATCAAGTGCCTTCTCTACGCTGACGACCAAGTTATACTTGCGTCTTCTGCGCAAGAGTTGCAGGAAATGATGTCGGTTATGAATGACGATTTTGTGAGAAAAGGGATGAAAGTGAATGTAACTAAGACTAAAGTGATGGTGTTTGAGAGAGATGAAGAAATGACTGACTGTACGGTAATGTTAGGTGGCGAAAAAGTGGAACAAGTCCGTGAGTTTGTATACTTGGGGAGTTTGTTCACAAGGGACGGAAAGAGTGAGGAAGACATAGAAAGACGAGTGAAGAAAGGAAATTCGGTGAGTGGTGCTATACACTCGGTTATGAGTAGCCAAACCGTTTCTGCAAAGGCGCGAATGGCTATTCATAACGGAGTGCTGGTACCGACACTGATGTATGGAAGTGAATCTTGGGTATGGCAGAAGAAGAATGAAAGCAGAATAAATGCGGTAGAGATGCGATCGTTGAGGAAAATATGTGGAGTAAAACTGAGTGATAGAGTGAGCAATGAGATGATTCGCAAAAGGTGTGGTCTGAAAGATGATATAGTGACAAGAATTGAGAAAGGAATGCTCCAGTGGTTTGGTCACTTAGAGAGGATGAATGAAAGGCGAATCACGAAAGAGATATACTGTGCGAATGTGGAAGGAACGATTGCACGAGGGCGTCCCAGAAAAACCTACGCGGACCAAATAGAGGTTATTATAAAAAAGGCTGGTGTACGCAGTGAGAAAAACCGCAGGGCATGTATGAAAAGATTGATGGATATGAATGAAGCGAAAGAAGTGTGCAAGGATCGTAGCAGGTGGCGATCCATAGTCTCTGCCTACCCCCATGGGAAACAGGCGTGAGTGTATGTATGTATGTATGTATGATTTATGTAAAAATAAGTAATTCTCATTACACATTGGGAATAATTTTTATTTGCACTATTATTAAGATTACAATAATACTTTGTTTTGTACATTGTTTCTATAATAGCTTAGCTTATATTACTTCTAATTTACTGGATGTGTGATATTATAATATGAATATCCTACTTAATATTATAAATGTGAAAGTTTGTGGGTTTGGATGTTTAGATGTTTGGATGTTTGTTCCTCAATCACGCAAAAACTACTGAACGGATTTGGTTGAAATTTGGCACACATATACATACACAAAACATAGAATACTTTTTATCCCGATATTCCTACGGGAACGGGAACCACGCGGGTGAAACCGCGGGCGGCCGCTAGTATGAAATTATATTACATCTGATATTATAATAAAAAAGTAAACACATATTAGATTTATACTTTAATTTGTAAAAAGCACAGCTTTTTCTCTTAAATACTTATCATTTTCAAATCAATAGTGAAAACAGCGGTAAAAATCAGATTCGTACTTTCTTTACAGTATTGGTCACAACTTGTTTGTTTATTATTGCACTACTTATATATCTTCTTACCCTTATATTTCTGGAAAGGTAATAAAATGGACATTATTTTTGTTATACATAAACATACAAACTAAGACACACTTATGTTTCTCTTTATTTAGTTATACCGGTAAATAAGAAAGAGTGTATGAAAAAAAACATATTTTTGTTAATATTTTAAAAACAATACAAAATTAGTAGGTTTCAATAGAATAATCATAGAACATTATATCAACTTTCAAATGACATATCAAACATTGAAATTGATGCTGTAGAACTCGATAAATGTAGAAAAACTTGATGAAATACAGAAGAAATTGAAAAAACTAGATGAGTACTTTCCTTACAGAATTGGTAACAACTTGTTTGTTTATTATTGCACTACAATGATGTTCATATTTTTCTGAGAAGATATTAAAACAGACTTTATTTTTATTATAAACTTACAAACTAAGGTACACAAATGATTTTTTTAATTTAGCTTATACCTGTAACTAAGAAAAAAATTATGAAAAAAAAAATCATACTTTTGTTAATATTTCAAAAACGACAAGACTAAGTTAGTAGGTTTCAAAAGAGCAATCATAGACAGTTATATAAGCTTTCAAATGACATATCAAACAACGAAATTGATGCAATAGAACTCGAGAAATGAAGAAAAACTTGTTACGGTCGGCCGCCATCTTTGTGACGTCACAGCTATGCGTGTCCCCACTTCCTCCTCTTAAAACCGTCAGTTTCGTGTTTCGTAGAGCACAAGGAACACATACACACCAGTTTTAGGTATATAGAAGAGAGTCCGACGAAAAATCTCAAAATGCTTCGTCGCCACCTAACTATCTTACAATTTGAAACATACATACATACATACATACATACACTCACGCCTGTTTCCCATGGGGGTAGGCAGAGACTATGGATCGCCACCTGCTACGATCCTTGCACACTTCTTTCGCTTCATTCATATCCATCAATCTTTTCATACATGCCCTGCGGTTTTTGTCACTGCGTACACCAGCCTTTTTTATAATAACCTCTATTTGGTCCGCGTAGGTTTTTCTGGGACGCCCTCGTGCAATCGTTCCTTCCACATTCGCACAGTATATCTCTTTCGTGATTCGCCTTTCATTCATCCTCTCTAAGTGACCAAACCACTGGAGCATTCCTTTCTCAATTCTTGTCACTATATCATCTTTCAGACCACACCTTTTGCGAATCACCTCATTGCTCACTCTATCACTCAGTTTTACTCCACATATTTTCCTCAACGATCGCATCTCTACCGCATTTATTCTGCTTTCATTCTTCTTCTGCCATACCCAAGATTCACTTCCATACATCAGTGTCGGTACCAGCACTCCGTTATGAATAGCCATTCGCGCCTTTGCAGAAACGGTTTGGCTACTCATAACCGAGTGTATAGCACCATTCACCGAATTTCCTTTCTTCACTCGTCTTTCTATGTCTTCCTCACTCTTTCCGTCCCTTGTGAACAAACTCCCCAAGTATACAAACTCACGGACTTGTTCCACTTTTTCGCCACCTAACATTACCGTACAGTCAGTCATTTCTTCATCTCTCTCAAACACCATCACTTTAGTCTTAGTTACATTCACTTTCATCCCTTTTCTCACAAAATCTTCATTCATAACCGACATCATTTCCTGCAACTCTTGCGCAGAAGACGCAAGTATAACTTGGTCGTCAGCGTAGAGAAGGCACTTGATTTGAGTCCCATTCATCACAACCCCACAGTCACGTTCTTTCAGACCTTTCATACAACTGTCCAAAAACAGATTAAAGAGCCATGGTGACGCAACACATCCCTGTCTGACACCCCTAGAGATGCCAAACCAGTCAGTGTATACGCCGTCAATCCTGACGCATGCACGGGAATCCTCATAGAGAGATTTCAGTGCATGAATCAGTCTGCTCTCCAATCCGTATTCGGACAACACCTTCCATAGCTCATTCCTGTCAACTCGATCGTAGGCCTTCTCCAGGTCCACAAAGGCACAGTAAACCTTTTTGTGCTTAGCCAGGTGTTTTTCGGTTAAGCACCTCAAGGAGAAGACCTGATCCGTGCATCCCATTCCCTTTCTGAATCCCGCTTGCACATCCCAAATACTCTGATCAGTTTTTTGCATCACTCTTTCAATCAGTACCTTTGCATACAATTTACTGACAAATGCTGAGAAGACTGATCCTTTGAAACATTTCTCAAAAAAGTTGCTATGCCAAAGTACCAAAGTGCTAAGTGACTTTCGTTGCTGACCGTACCTAACTTAGTAAGTAAGTTATTACTATTAGACAAGTACCTACTTTTAATTCTTGTTGACTATGAAAATTTGTCTTAGAACTTGTTTGTCTTTTTAAGTAGTAAGTATGTAAGTTAGAACATTGATTATTATTGATTGATTATTATACAAGTAAGAACTTTTTATGCTAAGTAGTTGAACTTAAAAGTCTTATGTTAAATTGTTTCACTTCACACATAAAAATACAGCTCTTTAAGGTAATCTTCTTGTCCTTTTATGTAAGCAATGTACCTGAGGGAAAAGCTTACAAACTTGTTAGGCATTTTAATAAGTTGATTAAAGAATGATTTATTTTGAATTATCTTTGAAAGCTCGTTCTGACTGTTAAAATAAGGCTTGAGCTGATGATTGAATGTTTGTGACAAGATATAAAATAAAATCAAAATATTATATTAAACTAGCGGCCGCCCGCGACTTCGTCTGCGTGGACAGTTTTTTTGCTATCCCTCGGGAACTGTACGTTTTTTCTGCATGAAAGGTACCCTATGTCCTTTTCTGCACCCTTGACAACGTGTATGCAAAATGTTTGGTTCAGTAGTTACGACGTGAAGGCGTAACAAACAAACAAACGGACTTTCGCATTTATAATACTAGCGGCTGCCCGCGGTTTCACCGGCGTGGTTCCCGTTCCCGTGAGAATATTGGGATAAAAAGTATTCTATGTTTTAATCTAGGCTATCTACTATCTGTGTGCCAAATTTCAACCAAATCAGTTCAGTAGTTTTTGCGTGATTGAGGAACAAACATCCAAACCCACAAACTTTCACATTTATAATATTAGTAGGATAACTTTTTATTTCTAAGTTTCGCCTCCCTGACACTATAATAGTAAAATACTCAAAATATTAGATCCGTTAACGTAGTTCTTTATGCTTGTTAAACTAACTTCTGTTAAGAGGCATATTACATTTCGACTGTGATTTTTGCGTAAAATGGCCAATTTTGGCGTTATCGGTCTCGGAAACAAAAATACATTGACACTTTTGACTTATTGAATGGTGCAGAATAGCTGGCCTCGCTTTTAAAAAAGCTCTTTTACTAAAAAAGCTCAGAATTAACTGTGGATAGAAATCCACAGTTAATTCTGAGCTTTTTTAGTAGTTTTATGTTTTTGATTGGGATTTTTTTTCACATATTCCATACATAATTTCAAAATTCCGAGGCCGCTATGAACTATTCGACTATATAAGGGATAACATTCATTTTTTTTTATTTTTATTGTTTAGCACAGTTGTTCAATCCATGAGCTCAAAAAAGTGCCTTCGCGCATTTTATGAAAATCTTTCTCTGCAATTTCGGGTTTCATTATAAAGTTAAGCAAATTTTCAAAAAAGCGAGGCCGCTATGAACTATTCCAATAGCTATTCTGCACCATTCAATAAGTCAAAAGTGTCAATGTATTTTTGTTTCCGAGACCGATAACGCCAAAATTGGCCATTTTACGCAAAAATCACAGTCGAAATGTAATATGCCTCTTAACAGAAGTTAGTTTAACAAGCATAAAGAACTACGTTAACGGATCTAATATTTTGAGTATTTTACTATTATAGTGTCAGGGAGGCGAAACTTAGAAATAAAAAGTTATCCTTACTAATCCTACTAATATTATAAATGTGAAAGTTTGTGGGTTTGGATGTTTGTTCCTCAATCACGCAAAAACTACTGAACTGATTTGGTTGAAATTTGGCACACAGATAGTAGATAGCCTAGATTAAAACATAGAATACTTTTTATCCCAATATTCTCATACATTATTATTATTACGTAAAAATTATATCATAATAATCTTTACTTCGTAAAAAAATCAAATTTCATACTTTTATTTGTTGTTTGTACTTGTTTGTCTTTCTGTGTATGTTCAAAGTTGACTCTAAGAAATCGTTCACCAACTTTCATTTTCCTTTCTAACCCTTTAACTTTCCAGTGAATCATCATATTACTTTTTGTCGCGGAAACATATAAATGTATTTAGTAGACCCAAAGGTTTCTCCAGGTTGTATCGCTAAAATCCGTCAAAATCGAAATTTCGACGAAAAAAGTGATAGGGCCCTTAAGATTGATTCATACATAAAAATTTTACTCTTTCTGAGTACCATAATGAGTCTTTATTATTACACCAAGTTAATGTTTGAATGAAACATACTAAATTTAATGTTGTCGACCACGAATGTCTGTCTACATTAATAACTTAGAAAGTAACTAAATCATTAAAATAAAATTGTCAAAAAAACTAAATGTTAAAAAGTAATAAATAAAACAAAAAGCTGAAAATAATAATTATTGCAGTAATTGCAGGCCTATCGAGAATCCTACAAACGGCGAATGAGAGCATCTCTGGTGGTCACACCCTGTTGAAGATCCCGATTGTTGCTAACTCTTTCACTTCCCACAGCAGTGTTCATGTCTATCTGCATTTGTGCTTCTTGAAGCACGTCCTCATTGCTTAGCTCAGGAACAGGGACGTTGGCTTTATTACAAATGTTGTGTAAAATTACACAAGCGATTGTTATAGAAGCAGCCACTTTGGGTTTATAATGTAAAACTCTGTGCACGAGAAGACAGCGAAAACGTGCTTAAGAAGTCCAATAGTTCTTTCGATTGTATTCCTTGCTCGGACATGAACATGAACGTATGAAGTGGGCTTCCGGAGAGCCCGGCACGGCGTCCACGATAGGAGTCATCAGGTATTTCGTAATGGATACCCGGAGTCACCTAAAAATTAAAATTTCAGCGTGTACCTGTGTTTTTATTTGTTATCGTTATCTATTTATTAGTGTATAGGTACAAATCATATATTATTATCATTGCTCAATGTCCACTATTTATGGTACATACGTCTAGTAATGGATTTTTTAATAGGAAAGGTACCCAACACCTATATCTAGATAATTATTTTTAATTTATCTATGATGAACCCTTAGAATAATTACACCTAGAACGATAATTCTCTACAAAGCGCGCTGTCAAAAGTGAGGCAACTAAAACAGCCAAAATCGCGCCGTTTTCAGATTTTTATTGTCCATTATTACATAATCATACTTAATAAGTACCTACAAAACAGTTTCAATTTCCCTACTTTTATGAGATTAGTTATTATATTACTGGATTTTAGTTAGGATTGGATTTTAGTTAGGATTAGGTAACGTATGAAGGATATAATTAGGATATAATTTGAATAATAGGATATAATTTGAATACTGAGCCATTTTGGCTCAGTATTGGTTGCCTCACTTTGCATGCAGGACACGGCTTCTAGGTGTAATTATGCTAAGGATGAACCGTGATTAACTTACCAAGCAACCACGTTGATTCATTAAGATTTTCTAAATGCGACTTCAATGGATGGATGCACATTCCATATGAAAGAATCGTGTGTTGCTCCACCACAACTGGCGTCCACACTGGTGATGTTCATTTCCGCGTCACAGATCTGAAAGTATTGAAGATGACTGTAAAAAATACTCAAACGCTGCTTAAATAGTTGAGAGTTTCTCAAGCAGTTGAGACCGCCTTTACTCATACCCAATTCAAAGTTAGAAGATTTTAGTTAAGCAGCGGTTGAGTATTCGGCCGTTAAAAGAATTATTAAAATGAAATATTAAGTATACTTGATGGATCCTTTATGGAATGAAAGCAGAGGACTGTAGTATAAAGTAATATATTGGTACAAATCAAAAATGTATGAGAAATGCCGTTAGTCGCCCGCTCGCGCGCTAGTTGGATGCCAAGTGGGGGGGCCGTCCGTCGTTTGGTCCCAGGTTTTGGGCCCGACCTCCGACCGCCGCCGAAGAATAACGAGAGCGCCGCTCGCGCTCCAACATGCTCCCCGGGTTGAAGTGGGAAGCGATGATGACTTCAATTGAGTGGTAGTGGGCAGATGCAGTTGAAGGCCCGCCGAATGGTACCACTCTTGGTTTTAATTTCAAGGATAGGTCTTCATGACTCGCCCCAGACGCCACAGCAGCGGTGGCGCAGTTCGGTCTTTTATGAGGACGAGAGACCCTGTCTTCACCTCGCCTGTGGATGAGAACCACTTCGATTTGGTCTGCAGCAGAGAAACATATTCGTTAATAAAACGCCTCCAGAAGTGCTGCGCGATGTACTGCGTCCTCTTCCACCGGTCCAAGCGGGTGATGTTGCTGGTGGTCACCTGTGGGTGTGGTACAGATAAAAGTGATCGTCCAATTAGGAAGTGCGCAGGAGTTAGAGCCGAAAAATCATTAGGGTCAGAAGATAGAGGAGTGAGAGGTCGTGAATTAAGAACTGCCTCTATTTGGGACAAACAAGTAGACATTTCCTCGAAAGTGAAATGAGTAAGATGTAAAAGCCTTTTTAAATGGTGCTTACAAGATTTGACAGCTGCCTCGGCTAAGGAATTAAGATGTGGAGCATAGGGAGGTACAAATTTAAATTCGATGCCCTGTTGAGCTATCTCAGATGCAACATTTGACGATTGCAGAAACTTGCGCAGTTCATTAGCCGCACCAACAAAGTTAGTGCCGTTATCCGACGTGATACTTCGAGGCTTGCCTCGACGTGCCACGAAACGGTTTAAGGCGGCCAGGTAAGACTCTGAGGTGAGGTTCATGGCGAGCTCTAAATGGACGGCCCTTACTGCGGAACAAACAAAGATGCACAAATATGATTTTATTAGTTTACAGCCCCGCCCCTTTCGATCAGCTATCAGGTTTGGTCCACAAAAATCTGCGTATGTATGTTGAAATGGAAATTCAAGATACGTCCTTGAACTAGGTAACTGCCCCATAATAGGTTGCACGATTTGGGCTCGATGTCTAAAACAAATTTGACATTTATGTACAGTTACTTTAGATAAATTCCTGCCATTAAGTGGCCAATAATTTTGACGAACACAAGATAAGAGTAGCTGAGGACCAGCGTGTAAATATTTTAAATGTTGCATTTGAAATATAAGTTTAGTAAGACTATGCTTGCTACAAAGTAAAATTGGGTGTTTTGCATTAAAATCATAAGGGGAATTGTCAAGCCTCCCGCCCACGCGGATGAGGTCGTCCTGGTCTAAAAAGGGTGAAAGAGAAATTAACCTATTCTTGCGAGGCAATTTCTTATTATTTTTTAAAATTGAATATTCCTCTGGAAACATTTGAAGTTGAGCGCAATGTAAAATATAATTATGAGAATCTAGTAATTCTTTAGTTGTGAGATTGCCACACATTTTGTTTGATTTATTTTTAAGGTTAAATAAAAATCTTCTAATAAAAGCGACTACTCTTAGTAATTTGGAAAAACTTGAATACCTATCTACTAAATTTTGCACTATGTTAATAAGCGTACTACTTCTGCTACAGCTACTAGCACTATCGCCACTACTATGAAGCGTCACTACTTCAGTCGTATCCCGTTCCACGTTGTTTGGCATTTTGGGCCATTCATTTTTATCACGTAACAAAAATGAAGGGCCGGTCCACCACAATGGAGTGTTGCCGATAATGTCGGCTCTAAGACCACGTGAAACGAGATCCGCTGGGTTGTCCTTCGACGGTACGTAGTTCCAGGTATGACCACAGGTACTCTCTTGTATCTCATGTACTCTGTTGCGTACAAAAGGTTGTAACTGAGTGGTTGTAGTAGACAGCCAACCCAAAACGATGGTTGAGTCACACCAGAATCTACAGGAATCAATAGGCAAACTAAGCGACTCTAGAACCTTAGTACACAGTCTTGAACCTAAAAGAGCCCCACAAAGCTCAAGCCGTGCTGTCGTTGTTGGCTTGATCGGAGCCACACGGTTCCTAGAGGTCAACAGCTGTACGTGCGCTGCGCCCGAGTCGTCTAAAGAGCGTATGTACAGACACGCTCCATACGCCCTCTCGGATGCGTCTGTGAAAACATGAATTTCATGAGAAATTGAATTATTACAAAGTACCCAGCGAGGAATATTTAAAGAATTTAGACAAATTAAAGTTGTTTCGAAGATAGACCAAAGACTATTAATTTCGACTGATACAGTTTGATCCCAGTCATATTTTTCGATCCATAAGCGTTGCATGATTATTTTTGCCTCTACGACGCATGGACCGACGAGACCAAGAGGATCGAATATTTGACTGATCACTGATAAGATTACACGTTTAGTAACCTTTTTATTTTGTTTTAAATTAATTGTATACGTTAGGGAGTCTGTATCGCTGACCCAATTAAGGCCTAACGTTTTTGAAGGTGTATTGACTTGAGCCTGCTCTGAAAAAATTAAAGTGTTACTTTCATTACAATTTGAATTACTGATTTGAGCTAAGATTTCAGGGTTATTCGATCGCCATTTGCGCAAATTGAATTTGGCGGTTGAAAGTATAGATTGTACAGATTTTGCGACCTCTACTGTAGCTGAAATAGAGCTCCCTCCACCCAAGTAATCGTCGACGTAAAAGTCACGTGATATGGCTGACTTCACGTTTTCGTCGGAAGCTTCAGTTGCTAAACTACTCAGACATTTGGTAGCTAAATATGGAGCCGAGGTCATACCGTACGTAAGGCTATTTAGAGTATAAGTAGAAAGAGGGTCTTTTGGATCGAATCGAAAAATAATTTTTTGAAGAGGTCTTTGAACCGAATTAATTTCGATTGTCCTGTACATCTTTTCGATGTCAGCTGACACGACGTACCTGTGTTGACGAAAACGAAGCAAAATGGAAAAAAGGTCATCTTGAACAACAGGTCCGGTCATTTGAATGTCGTTCAGCGAAATACCGGAACTGGTAGGGGCCGAAGCGTCGACCACTACCCTAAGTTTGGTGGTTGAACTTGATTCCCGAACAACGCCATGGTGGGGAATAAAATAATTGACTTGGGAGTTGTCGGAGTTAGTAAGAGGAATAGTGTCCTTTGACATGTGGCCTAGATGTTCGTATTCACGCATGAACTCTAAATATCTTGATTTAAAAAGAGGTTCCCGTTGGAAACGACGTTCTAGGGATAAAAAGCGATTTTTTGCAGTACTGTAAGAATGCCCTAGGACACTTGGGTCATTTTTAAGAGGCATCGTGACTACAAAACGACCGTCGTCGTTACGAAAGGTATTTTTTCGGAAATTTTCTTCACAAGCTCTTTCTTGTAAAGACAAAGAATGATGAGATGGAACATTATCGAGTTCCCAAAATGTTGTAAGGTCGAGAGAGGAATGTGTAAAGTTACAGAACTGTGAAGAGCTAAAATTACGAGTATTATGTGAAATGCTACCGGAAACAAGTCAGCCAAGCTTGGTTTCACATAAACGAGGAAGATTTTTACCGAGTTCTATAGAATTGGAACCTAAGACGTTCCAGAATACTTCGGCTCCTACCAGGATGTCAATGACCGACGGAATATTGAAATTCGGGTCAGCGAGCTTAAGACCTGATGGAATAGGGACATGATTAATATTAATAAAAGAAGACGGCAGAACGTTAGTTATCTCAGGCAAAATAAGACACTGAATATCCGTTGCGTACGCACAGCATAAAGACTCTATTGTGAGATGGCAAGACTGTGTACTAGTGGATACGTGATTGTTGATACCTGTGACCTTGGTACTCGTACCGCGTCGTGACAAACCCAGTTTATCACACAAACTCGAAGTCATAAAGTTGGCCGTACTACCGCTGTCCAGCAGCAGCCGTGCCGTGTACTTCTCACCGGTCGCGCTCACCACTCACCACTCGCACCATCGCTGTGGACAGTAAAACATTCGAAGAAGTAGCAAGCTGCACAGAGTTAGCCGACAGTGCGACATCATTGGAGGTTGACGGAGAAGGCAATGGCAAAGGATTTATTAGAGGTTTAGCCTCATTCGACTCTAAATGCAAAAGAGTATTGTGCTTATGTTTACAATACCTGCAGTGTATTAATTTGTAATGTTTAACACCGTGGCCTAAACGCAAACAGTTCAAACAAACTTTAAGATCCTTTGCTTTTTGGATTCGATTTTCAATGGACAAGTTACGAAAAGATTCACATGAAAATAAAGAGTGAGACTGGGAGCAAAGCGGACAATTTATAGTATAAGATTTATTTATTGATTTATTAGGTTTATTTTGATTATTATGTTTTTGATTATTATTGTTAGGATAGTGCGTATTATTAAGAGCAACTATAGTATTATTCGATAAATTTTGATTCGATTCAATCGATTCCAATAAGTCCGCTTTCCTATTAATAAATGTACAAAATTGTGACAAAGTGGGATCATCAGTTAAAGTATTGCGATACTCTTCCCAGTGGCGACTAGTAACAGAATCTAATTTCTTTGCCATAATAAAGATAAGAAGAGTGTCCCAATATTGAGTAGGCTGATTTAAAGTTGTAAGAGCCCTTATGTTTTTATTGATAGTATCAACAAGGTTACGAAGAGAAATACTAGATTCTTTTAATATTGGTTGAACATCAAAAATAGATTGGATGTGGTTATTAATCAAAAGACGATTATTATTGAAGCGTTCGCATATATGTAAATCCCAAGCAATTTTGTAATTATCCCCTCGAAAATCAATGTTTTTAATAATTAATGCTGCCGTTCCCCTGAGTGAAGCTCTTAAGTAGTGGAATTTATTTATATCATCAATGCAACTACTCGAATGAATTAATGAAACAAAAGTATCTCGAAATTCCAACCAACACTGATAACTTCCGTCAAAATGAGGCAAAACAATTTTGGGCAAACGAATAAAATTATGTTTATTGTTTTGTGCACCTGAGTAAAAGTTGTCTGAGCCCGACACTGAACCTGCGACCTCGGTGACCTTCATCAGGCTGCGCGCAAGTGCTGACAGCGCGTAGTACTGCGACTCGAACTCCTCACGCTCAACGACCGCTGGCTGAGGGTCTTCCAACAAGATTTCGATTTCGGTCTGTAAAGCATCATATTCGGAATATAAGCACTCAAATTTACTAAAGCGATCTTGTAAGTCTAAACGTTGTAGCTGAGATAGGGGTGAAATGTCTTTAATTGATTTTAGGTATTTGTCAAAAATTGTAAGCTTAGATTTCATAGAACTGCGTTTCTTGTTTAAAATTTTAATATTTTTTTTTGAAATGAAGATGACAATGCAATCGAAGTGCAATGAATGCGAATAGATTTACTTAATAGCTGCGACAAAGGAATGCGCACAAAAAATATGGGTCAACAGCTGATTGCGATAAGCAGTTATTCTATTAATAGATCTTTTGTCAATCGATGCACAAAAGACATGGAATGTGGATCGGCTCAGTAGCAAGGTGCGTGCGCACGTGGCCGGTACTCGAATGCGGAAGTATGTTTCGCTTTGTGCAATAAGCAGGAATGATGTGCAGTTTAATGGATGAATTTAATTATTTTAGTGCTATTACACAAAGAAATAGTGGCTACTAGGAAAAATTAAGACAGGTAGGTATGACAATGATTTTCTAAATCGGCAAAAATATGAAATATGGGGATAGAAAAGGACTAATTGGAACGAACTCACTGTTTATCTGTACATATACTCCCAGAAAATAAGGTGACTTGGGCTTCCTCGACGGTGATCGTTCGAAGTGGTGACGTTCCCACGTTGGCACGGTCGTAGTCCACTTGCGATCCGCGCTACTTGCAGACAATTAAACGACGTCTCGATCGCGGTTTTCCGGCGAGATTAATTTAAAAGGACCATTTTATGATGGATCCTTTATGGAATGAAAGCAGAGGACTGTAGTATAAAGTAATATATTGGTACAAATCAAAAATGTATGAGAAATGCCGTTAGTCGCCCGCTCGCGCGCTAGTTGGATGCCAAGTGTGGGGGCCGTCCGTCGTTTGGTCCCAGGTTTTGGGCCCGACCTCCGACCGCCGCCGAAGAATAACGAGAGCGCCGCTCGCGCTCCAACATACTTATTATAACTATACTATCTTCCGCCCGCGACTTCGTCTGCGGTCTGCGTGGACATTCGGGATATCCCTAGGGAACCTTTGACCGGGATAAAAAGTATTCAATGTTTTAATCCAGGCTATAAACTATCTGTGTGTAAAATTTAATCAAATTCTGCTCAGCCGTTTTTGCGTGATTGAGAAACAAACATCCAAACACACAAATTTTCCCATTTATAATATTAGTAGGATGTTACCAGTTGCACATTGAGAGAATGGTACTGCTTTCTACAATAGTAGCGTTCTTCATTCTCATGAGGCCTCACGATTGCCACCTGTGTACAGTCCACGCATCCCAGAATACCAGGAATTTAAAATTTTTGGTAGAACTTTAAAAAAAAAAATTTTATGAGTAAGTATTGTAAATTTTATTAGCAGAGCGAGCGTTACATTACCTCCTCTTTCTTAAGGCGCTGTAAGTAGTCTACTAGCGCCACTAATACATTTGTTTTTATTACTTACTCGTAAACCAAGTATTTTTTTCAAAAAAGCTCATGGATTGAACTCTAATATGTTTTGAATACTAACTCTTCAACAGTTTTCATTCTTTCTGTAAGCTTAAAATCCATTCTAGCCAAAGGTCATTTTTTAAGCTAAAATTGATTTTAAAACTTACAGAGAGAATGAAAACTTTTGAAGAGTTATTCGAAAAATATTAGAGAATTTAAGAGTTCATTCTAAGAGCTTTTATTAAATATTGTCTTGGTTTAAGAGTAATAAAAATAAATGTACCTATTGGTGGCGCTAGTAGTACTACCTACAGTGCCTTAATAATTAAACTTACCTAGATCTCACTTTATTCCGTTCATCCAGATTTTTTGGGAAAGTAATATATTTTATTCTCATTTAGGCTTGGACGAATTAACCACTGGACACGAAACGCAAGAAAAATGTATGAAATCACGTTCAACCAATTTTTGCGGGGCGAGGGGGGATCACACTTGTCAAATAATGACAATAGTGCTTAAAGAAGTCGATATTTTTTTATCGACACTGTAAAGAGTGAATGAATGAATGAACCTAATGAGTTTATTGAATTCATGTGTTTGATTAATATTGAAGCGGACTTAATTTGTAATATTTATTACTACTTTATATTTGAAATAATTGTTTTCGTTTACTTATTAATAACCTAACATTAAAGATGATTACATTGCATCGAAATTGTTCTTTCATAATTTTTATAGGATATTGGTAAATTATTTCATGACTTTTACTCTTAATACTTATCTCATCGGATAACATATTATTGTCGTCACGTTTCGTTTCATGTGACTGAAAACATAAACTTTTGAATTGAAATCAAATAAAAAACTTTTCATGGTTTCGGTCCTAGTGACAGAAGTTACATATACTTTAATACAGAGTCTTGTTTAAAATATCAAGAGAATCATTTAACATTTTAGCAAGCCCAAAACAGTAAGAAAACTTTTTACTAACAGCGTTTTACCTACCAATAAAACGCTTATTAAGCGAGTTACCTAATTCGAAGCCTACTATTTGAGAGAAGCATTTCCGTTTCCGTTTCGCGTGTCAAATCGGTCATGATACTTACGTCACGTACTACGTCACTTCCCGTTGCATCACTCTAATTTCCTACCCCCACACCGCACCAGGCAGGTGGGCCGCCATGGCGGCTGCTTACCTCATTTGTCTCAAATAAATTTTATGAGGGCACTTATTTAATACAATAAAAAATGTGCCCGAATGCCCCGAGTAAATAAAGGAGGAAACCAGGCAGAGGTAAAAACTGTAGGCTTCGAATTAGGTAACTCGCTTAATAAGCGTTTTATTGGTAGGTAAAACGCTGTTATTAAGCTTATGTACCGTTATTCGAAGCCTACTATTTGAGACCTGTTTGTTATCGCCTGGTGCTATATTGAAGTACGCCAATGTGACAATTAAAATTCGTCAAGTGTATCCACAAAATATATAGGTAGATATACATAGGTAGATATACATAGCTAGTACTAACAAGTGAAGTGTGAAACTAAAGAAGTTCCTATATTATTATGTGTTATGTTAAGTGATATTTTAAGGAATTGTACCAATTCAAAGAAGGTGAAAATTTTAGAACAAAGTTAATGGTGATACTTAATAGTAGTGATATGAAAGTAAACAATGAACTGATATGAATAAGTTGTTTTATTTATTTATTTTTTACAACATCCAAACAAAATCAAAGGAAACCCTATTTGATGTATATCAAAGAACATGATTGTGTAATGTTTTATTAAAATCAAAGAAAAAATGTCTCTTTATCTCTATTACAAAGTGCATAAAATACAACATTGATAAATCATACATATTTATTAGGATTTAAGAATAAAGAACTTTATTATATATTCATTCTCATTATTCATATATTGAGTATGAAAATAAACTTTAATTATGTTTTGTTATGCAATTAAGTATGTTAAAGGCTTGCTTTTAGTACTTATTAATTTAAGATTAACTATCAGTACACATTATTTAAGAATAAATTACATTACATTATTAAGATACACATTCAACATTTACATGTTTTATTGAAAAAGTGTTTATCAATAAAGACTGATATTTGACAGTAAACATAGAAAAGTAATATTCTCTAGTTAATATCTAACAATAATCAAGCACTTGTTATTCATTGAGATTCTTATGTAACAGGAGAAAAACAATTTAATACACCTATTACATTTGTATTTGTTCGAGCTACCGATTTGATTTCACGACAGTAATACTTCCTAAAGGTGTTTTCTGCGCGCCAGTTGCCTCGAGACAAAATGTCTTAAAGATTACAGTTTTGTATCCAGCTTTTAGATGCGACTGCCGGCCGAATGCTACCAGGGCTTGCTTCTATACCGGCACGTTGTAGTAATTTCTTAACCCAGTTCGCAATTACTGTTCGGGAAGCTGCTTTAGGGTGACCACAAGTAGTAAGAAAAAGATTATTAATTTTACACTGTTCTCGTCTATGTTTAGATAATGATATAACTCTCTTAGTCCAATATACCGGGTCTAGAGACTGATTATCAGTATTTCTGAATAAACGCCAGCCCGACTGACGATTATCACTGGAGTCTGTCTTTGAACCGAATTTCGGCCATAATAATATTGAGTCTTCCTCAATAGTGCAATTTTCAGGACTAATATCCAGGAGGGTGAGGTCATGGACTCTGCGACCGGAACATAATAACAGTAAGACTGCTGTTCTCTGTGAACATTCATATAAGTTATCCTTATCCTGACTATTGCCTTGTAACCATGAGATCAAGGCGTCCGTGTCCCATATGGGAGGCTTGATAATTCTAGGGGATTTGAGTGAAATAGCTTTTAAAGCGTGTTTTACTATGATGTCAGCACTTAGACGAGCACTTAAGGTGGGGTCACAGAGTGTAGCTACTGCTGACTTATAAACCAATATAGTATTAAAAGACAGACCTTCTTTTTGAGATAAATCAATTAGAAACCTAGCTAGGTCGGAACCGGAAGGTTGGGTAGGATTTACATTGTTTTCACTTGACCAACGACACCATCTTTGCCAAGCTGGTTTGTATGTTTTTAGGGAAGATTCTCGCCAACTTGATTTCAAAAAATCTCGTTGTTCTTGAGACCAGAACTGTAAGTATTCTGTCCACCCCCACATTTCCATACTTCTAGTATGATGTTCTGTGTGTTGGGCGGAGGACTGCCCGTTGTCACATCTACCAGAACTTTGTCTAGGTTGCGGATTGTAAATGGTGCTGCTATGGCACGGTTCTTGAGGTCTGGCCTCCAGAAAACTTTCGGCCACCTTGGTGCCACTACTAAGTACAGGCCCGTCGCGGAGTTGAGGTGGGCTAGAACGCGGGGGATTAAAAACGGGGGAGGAAATACCCAGGCTAACTTGAAGTGCCACCTCTGACTGAATGCGTCGTGTATTTGCGCTCTGGAGTCTGTCACATCCAGTGACCCGTAGTTTGGGACTACTCGAGCCTTCGCTGATGCAAACAGATCGATCTCTGGTTTGCCCCATTTCGCAAAGATTATGTCTGTTATCTCGGGCAACAGATGCCATTCTGGGGGAAGCGACAGTCGAGACAGTCGGTCTGCTTCGCAATTCAGGCGGCCTGGTATATGATGGACTACCATGTGGATATTGTAAAGATCTAACAGGTAAAATATATTGTACGTCAGATTCATAAGGGCTTGGGACTTTGTTCCTCCTTCGTGTCGGAGGTAAGCAACAACCGAGGTATTGTCGGTCTGAATCATTAAGGACGAGCCGGTCAGGTGCTGACAATGATCTTTTAAGGCATACAGGACGGCCAACATTTCCCTTTGGTTGGAATGGAGGTTCGATTCCTCCACTGACCATTGACCCGCTAACTTTATGTTGTCGAGTTGTCCTCCCCAAGCTTTCTCCGATGCGTCTGTCACTAGGTAATGAGTTACCGGAGGGTGATGGATCACGGATGTGTAACGGATATTGTGGAGCCACCACTTCAGTTCCTGTAGGACTGGTGCTGGGACAGGGTAACGCCTTTTGGGGTTTTGATGAAGCAATGACTGCATGTGCTTTAGAAGGTGTCGATGATTGAGACGGCCCCGTGGAATGGCAAAACTGGCAAAATTTACAGATCCTACGAGACTTTGGATTTCTCTTAGACTTGCTTTTTTCTGATTTATTATTGTTAATATTTTTGAATGTAAGTCCAATTGTTTTTTGAATGGAAGATATTTCTGATTTTTGTGTGGGCTCCACACGATGCCTAAGAAATCCAAAGTCTTTTGAGGAATCAAAATTGATTTCTTGAAATTTATTTGCCATCCCAGTTGTTGTAGGATGGTTATGACTTCGTGAACTTGGTTTTCCAAAGTGTGAGGGTTCTGGTTCGCCAGTAAAAAATCGTCCAAGTACACGATTATTCTTATCCCCCGCTCTCTGAGGATCTCTGCGACCCAATTGGTCAGAGATGCAAAAATCTTTGGGGCGCATGCAAGGCCAAAGGGTAGGCAAGTCATTTGTAACAGACGACCTTTGAACATAATACGGAGGAAGCACCTGTGAGCTTTTGCTATCGGTAGATGAAAATATGCATTTGACAGGTCTATTTTCACTAGCCAATCCCTGGCCTGTATGAAGTCTGGGATTCTGTGCATATTTATGAGATGAAATTTGTTTGTATGAATGTAAAGGTTTAGCCTTTTTAGGTTGAAAATCGGACGCATGGTTCCGTCGCTCTTTGGAGTCAAAAACATTGGGGAAATAAAGCTGGGGGTAAGACATGCCGGTTCTAGAACGCCCATATTTATCAAATCTGTGATCACTTCTTCCATCTCTTTTGATGGTAGGGTCTGAAATTTCGTTTGGTCTGGTTTGTGTAACGGGGGCTTGCAACAGAACGGTATTCGAAAACCTTGTACTATTTTTAATATGAAGGGAGGGGCATTGAAATTTCTCCAAATATGTACCAATTTGGATAGCTGGCCCGCTCGAAACTTGGTCGAGTCAGTATTTTCTTTTTTGTGAATAATCTCTGCGGGGAGCACTTGGCTTGTTTCGGGATTTGCTTCCACTGGGGTAATTCGTACCCTCTGGCCCTGGGTGGTACGTTTGCTGACGTGAAGGCTTGTTCTGATGCGAGCCATGTCGTCTTTGTGTACGAAAATTCCCTTGCGCAGGGAAAGACTGGGGAAACTGGATCCCTTGAAAAGGAAACGGTTGAGACGGAAACGGTTGAGATTGGAGAGGTCTATTTCCGTAAGAAAAATCATAAGAGCCTTGCGCAGGCTTTTTGCTGTATGGCTGAGCGAAGCCACCCACTTGCGCAGCAGGTTTACTTTGATGCGGCGCACGGAGCGGCCACATAATTTTCGAAACCCCACCATGCTTTTCTATTGAGGCTGATATCGCATCTTTGTTAAACAAGTTTTCGGAACTTGGAGGAATTTTTCTTAGTGATGCCCTCACATATTTATCTTTAACTGACCTTAAAATACAGTCGCGTCTTTGTTGAATTAAATCAGCACGATGGCCGCAAGCGATTTGTAAGGCATCGTTAGATATTTTTTGGAAAGTACCCTCAACAAAAATCTCACTAATTTTAGCTTGAATTGTTTGTGGCGAAAGCTCGGCGCTTTTTGACCACGCAATAAGAGCCTCAAAACCACTTTGAGCAGCCTGCGTTTGTCTAATTAATGCCTGGGAAATAGCTGCATAACCACGTTCGCAAAGACTAAGATTATTATACTTATCGTAAGGCTTAAATTCCTCGTTAGTTTCGAGGTCAGTATAACCAGGGTAAGAACAATACTGCTTTTGGACATCGATGTATCTAACATTAGACCAATTTTCTGAATCAAAATGTTGGATTGATTTAATTGTGTTTAACAAATCATCGGGCGTTTTCGGAATTGCGGGTTCCTTAAGGACAGTGTTAATAGGAAGTTTTAACGTGGAGGGTTCCGGAGAAGCCCTGGAAGTATGAGGCACCTCATGTGTCTGAGGCACAGGCACATCGACACCTGGTTCTGAATATAAGTCTCGGCTTACGTCAAAATCCATTCTATCGGTATAGGGACTGGACTGACAATTAGGTTGGAAGCCTTGGTAGGTTAACATATTCACTAACCCACTAACCTGTTTCGAAAGGTTCTTGATTGCATCACTATATCTGCGACGTTTTCGCGGACGAGCCGTTGCCGCAGCCTCCGACGCCTTTCTTTTCGATGACTCTGCTGGCGGTGCCGGCGGCGCCAGCGTTTGCTCCGGAACTTCTTCGTCCGATGACGAAGATGTACTCGACGGTTCACTTTCCATAATTGTTTCTATCTATGAAACACAGTAACGTATTACGAAAAGCAAAAACACAATTTTTTAAAAACCGAAAAAAAAAGAGACGTAAGTGAAAGTAAAAATTTTGATTTATTACGAACGGCAAAAACCGTTAGACATTTGGAATATCGAAGTATACATTTTATTTTGTAAGGGTCTACAATATGGCTGTATCATATGAACTCACCAAAAATCCTGCGAGAATTTTTGGATACGACCGAACGCTTTGGAAAACGAAACGCCAATGAGGTAAGCAGCCGCCATGGCGGCCCACCTGCCTGGTGCGGTGTGGGGGTAGGAAATTAGAGTGATGCAACGGGAAGTGACGTAGTACGTGACGTAAGTATCATGACCGATTTGACACGCGAAACGGAAACGGAAATGCTTCTCTCAAATAGTAGGCTTCGAATAACGGTACATAAGCTTAATATATCTGTTTATCATTCCTTTCGTAATTATGTGTTTAATGATTTAAAAATTGTTATTATTTTGATATCTACACCAGACATTTTTTTATGTTCCCACTGCTGGGGCACAGGCCTTACTTAGGGGTGGATGGGACATATCCATAACCCATCATGCAGACCCGACGGGAATTGGTGGATGTTGTGTACTTACAAATTAAGGCAAATTCAATGTCGGGACAGAATCTTTATCCAATTTTTTTTTGTTTTAACGAATTAACATTGTAGCATTCTGTTTGAAAATGTATGCTGCATATACGGTGGTGTTTGGTTGGTATCCATGTAGTCTCCCTGCGAACTGCTTCTACCCATTTTCTTTTTCGTACTGGATCAACTGGGAATCAGCAGAATTATTTTCAATTCATACCCATTTCTATTAAAATTAAAGATGCTTATAATTTTTTTATAAAACTTAAATTAAAATCCTTCACTTTACAATCACATCGATACTATTTATCGATATTTGTAACAGCTCCTTACTAATAAAAAATGACAAGCAAATGAATGAGTGACTGATATAATCCAACCAAATTAAATGCAACATTTA
Organism: Agriphila tristella; assembly: GCA_928269145.1. Lineage (NCBI taxonomy): Eukaryota > Metazoa > Arthropoda > Insecta > Lepidoptera > Crambidae > Agriphila > Agriphila tristella. Next base: position 26,258,472 of record OV743434.1, read on the forward strand.
TGAAGCATTTACTTTACCAAATTTTATTTATTTTACGAAGAAATAGCTACTATAATAGGTTGAAAATGTACTTACGCGTGAAAAGAAACATTTCTTGATTTTCCACTAGTATTTTTGCAGTACAATACGGAGCATTTGCTCATTTTTTCTATCAATGTTTCGCCTCGAGCTCTCGCGTAACACTGAAGGTCCGAACAAATTATCGGACGCGGCTTATGGACGCGGCTTACTGCCGCGGCTGATAAGTGTGCACGCTCTCATAACATCCTGCGTGCCAGATAGCTATCGGACGTCCGATGACGTCATATTAGTCTATGGTTTCGTCCGCGACCTACTACATCCGATAGTTTGCACACCTCAGATCAGCCGCGGCAGTAAGCCGCGTCCGATAATTTGTTTGGACCTTGACACCGCGATATCGTTTACTGAGGCTATCGGTCACAGTAAGTGGCTAAGGGGTAAAGGCGAATATGGCTGTCATTTCGCGTCCAGTGGTTAATTCGTCCAAGCATTTAGGTTAAAAATGCAGTCACTTCTGATATTACTTTGGAAACTGTCTCCAATGGGCCTCTGATAAGAGTAACACTCAATTGCATTGCAAGGAGCTTCACTTTAAAGCTTCTTTAGCTAATGCCACTTTATCGCTAATGAAAACATTAAAATAATGATTTCATTAGTTTGTTGCATCAAACTACTTTAGGCTCAAAACTTGATCCTATAACTAATGAGAGCATTAAACGTTGTTGCCAATAATAAATTTAATAAATGAATGGGATGAACTGAACGAATGGTTGCGTTTTGGTTTGAAACATAGATCTAGATCGTTAGATGTGCCCCTAACATCTTAGAGTAAGACGGGCTTCTACAGAAAGAGAAGCCATACGAAGCGTTCCCCTCTGCCGAAGTACAAGCCCAAATGGGCATACGCATTAGTAAAACCAGTTGCGCCCGGATTTCTTTCTAGACCGAGTCCAGTCGCGCATGTGAACGCTGCTCTGTTTAAAATGTCGATTTGATGAGGTTTTTGCTGTTAAAAGAGGTCTCGAACATCAAGTATACAAAAAGATGGTGTTACATTTCACATGAAATTAAATTTGTATCATATTATTGCTATTTGTTTACATTAAAACATTAAATTCGTATATTTTATTCTTGATTAGTTGTCAGATTTCTTCAGTGACATCGGGTCTGCTAGTCCATGGCTCGTCCGTACAAATTTCAGATCTGTCGCTAGATAAATCCGAGTTCTCACCGATGGACAACTTAGTGATGTTACCGTTAAATAATGTTTGTCGATAAAGTGTTGGTCAATTTGGCCCTGATTCTGCGTCAAATTAATTTGCGTGATTTTTGGCATGATTTGCGCTGCACTGGTGTGAGCGAGACAGATATCGCGAAATAAATGTCGAAATAGTAGATTATACAACAAGTGAATAAAAAGGGAATTTAGTTCGAGGGACTAACGGCCGTTTGCACTAAACTTAAGAATCGCCTAGTTTTTTCCAAAGTACAACTCGAGCAAGATAATTAGGCGCATGATAGCTGCATGACAGCTAAAATCATGACACCGTTTTAATTTGGTCGAGTTATAGTTAGGAAAGACTTATGCGATTCTAAAGTTAAGTGCAAATAGCCGTAAGTATTATACAAAGAACCGAGATGAGTTTTTTTTTCACGAGTTGTGCACTCTACTTTTTACCATTGAATTCATATCTCTTTCAATATACCACCTCGAATGAGGTACCTATCATACTATGATAAATCAGGCCATTTTTGAGACATTGAATGTACAGTTTCTTAGAAAAATAATGATATATTTTACTATATTGACGACATTATCAAAATCAGTTTGCTATTTTTTTATTCAACGGTCGGTCAAAATTCAAATTGTTGGGTGGCAGTACTGTCATGGAGCGATGTTCAGTGTCAGCATCCTGAGCCCAACGTCCCTGGGTACACATTAGTCACAACCCAATCACCTACACTCTCGAGCTTTTTGTATAAAGCTCAAGCGTATAAAAATGACCTCTTTGTTGTTATTCACCCCATCGTAAAATGATTGAGTTTGTAACCTTTATTCCTTTTTCCGTATCGATATTGCTGCATCGACAGTTGAGCCCAGCCCTTTATGTCAAAAACGTGTCATATTTTGATGTGTGACTCATCCGTATACAATGTTTTGCTGTTTTGTTTTATTTTTTATGTGTGAGTGTCGTCATTACAGTGTTGTTTTTGTATGTGGGTATGCGAAACTGCACTTGTGTGCATTTTCCCCCCCCCGCAAAAAATGCCAGAATAATTTGAATAGAGTTTAATCGCTAAGGCTTCTCCCTTCGTGAAAAACGAAGCCTTTGTTGCTCGAAGCCTAACATAGTATGAGCTCACCGAAATGTGTCAACATTCAAATGAGTGATCCTCACTTCTTTGCTCTTAGTGTTAGTTTGAACACGGTGTCAATCACTTCTATATTTTTTAAGAAAAAACCACGAGAAAACTGTCTTGTGCCTTTCATCTGTGCACCAATAATTCTATGAATACAATTATAGCAAAATCGTGTAACATATCACGCGTAAGTATTGAGATTTCAATTATTATCGAAATTTATTTTCCTTCCGTTGTCAATTCCGATGGACGTAAACAACGCATCACGCATGCGTGCGCCATTTTGACAGATTTGAAATAATCCAACAGATTTTCAGTACCAGGGCAGATCTAACGATCTAGATCTATGGTTTGAAAAGTTTTCCACTTGTATAATGGACGTCAGTGGTTTTCCATATAAATGGCCAAAAAAAACGCGGTTTGACTATGGTTTGACAATTATGACATTTTTCTTTCAAATTATTTGGATGTGCTTTTTTATTATTTCGGTATTATTTTCTTTGCAAGTAAAAATGCCTCAGAACCAAAATAAAAAACGTGAACGAGGTGCAAGCTATACTCCAGAAGAAAAAGCACTATTGGCTGATCTCATAAAACAGTACCTAAGTTTTACTTTAATATACCTACTCGATGCGTAAGTTTGTAATTTTGTACGGATTATTTATTTACTTTGATTTCTTCTAGATATAAAAAGCATGTTATTGAAAATAAAAGCACGGGACAGTACCTATTTAATATTTATCAACAAAAAGAAAAAGGCCTGGATTGAAATTACTAGGAAATACAATAGAAACTCGACGGGGAACAGAGGGAAATTGGAAATGTTGAACCAGGATAAGATATGTATGGATTACTAGCGGCCGCCCGCGGTTTCACCCGCGTGGTTCCCATTCCCGTGAGAATATCAAGATAAAAAGTATCCCTATGTTTTAATCTAGGCTATCTACTATCTGTATGCTAAATTTCAACCAAATCCTATCTGTATGCTAAATTTCAACCAAATCCGGTCAGTAGTTTTTGCGTGATTGAGGAACAAACATCCAAACCCACAAACTTTCACATTTATAATATTAGTAGGATTTTAAGTTGTTAAATTAGTCACAGATTGTATTTTGGTATGCAATTGTTCCCAAAACTGTCCTAAATGCAGTAAATGTACCTATTTACCTAACCTTTAAATAAAAATAAAAATTCAATACTGAAATCTGTTTTTTTAATTTAATTTCCTAGTAAGTATACATAAATAAAAGAAAGATCAACTACATTAGGAGTTTCATTTTGATGTGATGTACCAGGGGACAGTAGAGCTCTATCTGCCGCTAAGAGATCAGAAACTGGGTAAGACCACAAATGGCCTTACTCCTCAGGGTCTGTGGCTCCAGATTGTGGCGGTCTCGAAGCGGCAGCGCTGCCTCCTTTATTTATTTATTTTATTTATTTATATTTATTTATTTATATAAAGACACTTGTAAGCTTACAGACTAAATCCAAAACACAAACAAGTCAATTACAAAAACAATATAGCAGCAAGAAATAGTAAATCAATTATAAAACAATGTCAAAAAATCAGAATAAAGAAATTAAAAATAAAATAATTACAATTTCAATAATTTCATGACCAATAGGAATCAAAAACCATAAATAAAATAATTACAATTTCAATAATTTCATGACCAATAGAAATCAAAAACAATTTAATTATTATCTAGGCATGTCAAATTGAAATAAAGAAAAACTTAGTAAACACAAAATACAATTAATAATATGTCCAACAGTATAACTTATAATTAGTCCTAACCCGATTTATATGTCATTAACGATACTTTCAAATCGAGTCACAAGATGTGTCAAAGAATCTGCAAATATGTCAATATCATAGTGCTGTGTAAGTATGTCACCTATCAGTTTTAAAGCGTGGTTCGTTGGGGCGTGAGCTGTCCGTACAATGCGTGTAACCGGCCGGACCAGGAGACGATGATTTCGGCGCGGAGCTATAGCACCAGCCTCATCGCGCGGCATTCTCCCTGGTACTCTGAGTCCAACCCTATCTAATATTGGTGGACTGTCAACCTTATGATGTATTACAGATAAATAATGTCTAATCACTGCCATTATCCGCCTAAATTTAAGAGTTTCCAAATCTACCATACCTGAAACAAACATGGACGGATACAAATATGGATAATAACCATAGTTTTTCTTGTAAAGCCATCGAGCAAATTTACGTTGGATCCTCTCTATGAGTAGAATATATTTTTCTTCAAACGGATACCAAACAACTGTAGCATATTCCAGTCTGCTACGAACGTATGCGTTATATAATGTTTTTGCCACTCTTATATCGTCAAAGTCCGAGGCAGTTCTAATAACGAGTCCTAATGTCTTATTAGCTAATTTGCACATTGTTGTCATATGTTTATAAAAGTCTAATTTAGTATCTAATATTAATCCTAAGTCACGTATGTCATTTACTCTAACCAATGGGGCGTCATATAATTTATAATTTACATTGATCAGGTTTCGTTTCAACGAAAATGTTATAACTTTACATTTACTCTCATTAAAAGGGAGATGGTTATCCTGACTCCATGTTGCAACAGCATCGATATCCTGTTGTAGAGCATGAGAATCACTTTCATTACCGATACCCAAACTTAACTTCAAGTCATCAGCGAACAAAAGACATTTTGCATATTTAACATTTTCCGGAAGATCGTTGACAAAGATCAAAAATAGCGTCGGCCCAAGAGTACTTCCCTGATTTACTCCAGACCTTGTAAAGTACTCGTTTGACTCGAAGCCATTCAATCTTACAAATTGCCGTCTGTTATGTAGATAGCTTGAAAAAAACTGAAGAAGCTTTGGTGTGAAGCCGAGTTTTGCCATTTTTTGCAACAGAATATCGTTGTCTACTAAATCGAAAGCCTTCCTAAAATCAAAATAGACGGTGTCTACCTGTCTTCTGGCATCCATTTCTGAACACACATGATCAACGTGCGCCACTAGGTTTGTATTGGTAGAAGGACCTTTCCGGAACCCATGTTGACTATTATGAAGATTATTATCAATTTGTCGACTAATGTACATTTTAAGAATCGTTTCAAACAATTTCGCTATCACCGAAAGCACCGCAACAGGTCTAAAAGCAGAAATCTCCTTCCCTGTTTCTCCTTTTGGAATAGGTGTCACCCTAGATAATTTCCAACTTTCTGGATATTTGGCTTGCTCCAGACACAAATTAAATAAAAATAAAAGGGGTGTCCGAAGTGCCGATACGCAATCCTTCACTAGAAATCCGGGAATGCCATCTGGGCCACCAGCTGATCTTGGCTTAAGACGCCTTGCCGCTGATTTTAAGTCTACCTCGTCTATTGCTACTATAGAGACGATACTAGCATCGGCGCACGCGTTGGCTGCATGCGTAGCTTCCACAGCATTTAGTTGGGGCTCTTCATTCTGAAACACTGAACTAAAAAATTCAGCAAATGCATCAGCTGCAGCCGGACCTGTCACTTCACTACCACAGTACGTATAAGTGTCTATATGCCATCTCTCCCTTCTTTTTTCCTTTACAAAATCCCAAAATTTAATAGGATTGTCCATTATATTCCTTTGAATTAGGGTGAGGTGCTGTCGATACGCATTATCTATCAATATTTTGACTCTCTGACTATCTGTAATACCGAAATAACTCCCGATTGAACTCTTTACCCTCTAACTTATATCGCATTAAATGGAAATACTTATTCTGAATATTATTAATTATTTCAGCTGTGTACCAATTTGGATAATTATATTTTTTATTATGTTTAACCCTCTTTTTAGTGGGTACAAACTGGCTAATAACGAGACCTAGCTTACTATAGAAAAGTTCAACAGCTGAATCAATATCCATAGTATTTAATAAATCAGACCAATCCAGATCCGCCAGTGATATGTAAAGTCCCTGCAAGTCCGCCTTATACCAATTCCAATCAGGACCAGTCTCGTACCGAGCGGAAGGTGTGGACTGGGAGAAACTTGCTACATACGGTAACTTGATTGACACGTCCAGCGACGGATGGTATGCATCCTCCTTTACTAGAGGGTCCAATCCCTTCGAAACTATCACCTGATCAAGCTCATAGTCACACAGCACCAGATCCAACATATCATCATACTTATTAACTACTTTATTATGTTGCTGCAAATTACAGAAGTCACAAAATGAATCAAACTGTATTTTCACGTAAGCACTGCAAGAGCTTTGAAATTCTTTTCCATCATGTTTTTTGAATAAATTTATTCTGTTTGGGATCTGGTGGCGACAAGGAAAGTCTTCTGGATGCGACAATGGCGATAGGCTGGACGGTCAACGACATATTCAATACTCAAATCATTTATTGCATTCCACAGTGTTACAGTAGTTCTTAAATTATTCTATTTTAGATCACTATGGATGCTATGGACCCATATTACCCCCTAAGGGATGATTTTTAAAATAACAAATTATGTGTTTGCCTATTTATTTTTAGACGTGCTCCTACGAATTTTAAAGTTGTAATTTCAATTTTATATTTTTTTCCATACAAAATTTGAACCCCATTTTCATGCCTTTAGGGGTTAAATCATGTCCACCGTGTTTGAATTAAAAATAAATGTAATTTTCGCAATCACCATCCTATTAAATTTCTGAAAATCAACCCCTTAAGGGGTAAGTGGGGTAAAAAGCCTAAACTCGATATGGATGTCGTTATTGAGGTTTTATGGGATGTTGATTGCGAAAATGGCATTTATTTTTAAGTCCAACATAGTAGCTATATTTCAACCCCTAAAGGGAAGATGGGGTTCATGTTTTGTATTAAACAATAATATTAAACAAACATTTTAACGTGAAACTTCGTAGGAGTACTTTTAAAAACTAACAAGTTTTAAAAGCAAACAGGTATTTTGTGATTTTCCGATAATTAACCCCTTAGGGGTAGATGGGTTAATAAGCCCATAGAATAGAATAAAACAGAATATCATTTATTTGCATTTGATTCGGGTATTCTGGAGGTCTTTAAAAGATCTGCCTTTTCAACCATTAACCTCTATAGTGGCAGTCAAACAGAATATGTGCGCGCTGTCAAAATAGGTTTGGGCGGCAAGCAGACATAATATGTCCGTTGTTACTCAATCACGTAAAACCGACTGAACGGATTTGGAATAGCACACAGATAGTTATAGCCTGTGCTAAAACATGGATACTTTTTATTTCGGTCAAAGGTTCCATAGCGTCGATTTTCCAAATGTCCACGCGGAGGAAGTCGCGGGCAAAAGCTAGTTGAATATAAAATCTGTAAATTTTTATTTGAAATCATTAAATAGCGATACTAAATTATGGATGATAAGCCCTATATATACTTATAATAAGCCCTAGTCCACTAGGACCACGAGTACATAGTGGCATACCGTGGTCCTACTAGTAGAGCAAATCGGTAGGTCCACGGGCCCGAAAGGCTCATTTCATAGTTTTGTGGAAAGCTGATGAAGAAATATAATTGAAATTATTTACTTTACAAATAAAAAAAATATTATGATTGGCGACTCCATTCGTAAAAAATGACTTTGTTCCGATTATGTCAAGAACCGTTGCTTTTTATGTTTTATATTTTAAAATTTTAAACTTTAAATAACTGAAGTGTATTTTGAGCTAGTTTTTGGATAAATTCGATCTTAATTTTTTTTACTTACCGGTGACACGTCACACCATCTTTTTTAACCCGAACTAAGGAGTGATTCTTGCGATTTTTTATAGAGCACTTCTTCATGTTACTCTATTGACGGATCATGCGATATTAAAATGAAAATTCAGCCACTGCTGCGTTTTGGCTGAATGGGGAGGAAAAGCGCAATTTTATCCCGATAGGTGGCGTCTTGTCGTTGGTACCGAGCCGCCTCAAAGAAACTGTCAAAACATATGGGAATCTCTTGGAGTATTGCACTTTTTAATTTTATACTGAGAAAATGCCGCATTGTTATGCATGTAACTTGTAAAATATTGGAGTTCATCGATTTCCCAGTAACAAAAAAAATAGTGGGCAAAAAAAAATTAAAAAAAAAATGCTTTTTCCTCGATTTTCTCCTTTGCTGAGCCTGAGAAACATTATAAATCAAAAGGAATGTTTCATGAATTTGATGAAGCTTCCCCAAAATAAAACAACATTTGAATTATAACAGCTTTGTTCTTTAAATTTCAACCTCAGCAGTTTCTAACATATTTATAACTTGGATGAATTTGATAGGTATATCAAATATGGAATAAGCCCAATATTGGGGCCAAACAGAGAATTAATAGAATTTTATATGCCAGAGTCATTCAAGAAACTTAGAATAATAAAATAAATATGATAAAACGGTTCGTGTAATTTTGGATGGTACAGAAATTCCAGTACAGAAACCTGAAATTACTATTGCACAGAAGGCATCATCAGGCAACTATAAACACGGAAATTCACACTCAGTTGCTTTGTTAAAATTTAAATCATATGCTTCTAATCTGAAATAAAAAGATTACTTGTAAATCTTACACGAAATTTAAAGAAATGTAATGCTTGTTAGCAATTTTTTGTAAGTTGCTATAAACTTTCTTGCCTGTTGTTTTGGCTTTTCTTTTCCGTAATTCTTATTTTATATGAGCTAAAGTTAGCATAAAATACATTGTTTGTCCGCAAAACCGAAAAAAATACAATCTAAGAAAGTAAAATCACGTAATACACAGTCAAGACAATATAAGCTCAAACTGACAATTGTTCCAAAGACTGAGCGCCATCTGTAATTCACTTTGCCTTCGCCTCCCCATTTGGGATGTGTCACGAATGTCACTGTCATGCAATATCCTTTGGTTCTGAGATCGTTGATTTTAATGCTTTACTTTTTGTCTACAACATCCATATTTCTATATTTTCATCTTCTAAATATTCCTTCATACTGTAATAACACTTTTTTGTAAGTAATTGTTTTAAATTATTTGAGAATTTTTTATCATCATTGATATTTTTAAGTGAATCGGGTAGCTTATTGAAATTTTTTATGGACATGGCTAGCGGGCTGGACGAATGGTGTTTCATATAAGAATTAGGAAGTATTAATTTATTTCTGTTTCTAAGATTATGTTTTATGTTTTGATCATCTCGTTTATTGTATAAATTTGGGTATTTCCGAACAAATTTACATAGGTATCTCTAGAATATAGATGCAGGGTAAGGTTAAGATTTTATGTTTTTCAATGTAAGGTTTGCAGCTGTCTGATTCCTCTATGTTAACAATGATTCTACTAAGTTTCTTTTGAACTGTCAATAAACTTCCGACATCAGTACTAGACCCCCATAGGATGACGCCATAGCTTAGCCACGCGTATGCATACGCGTAATAAGTTGTTATAGCGGTGGCTACGTCTATTGTTTACATAAAGCTATTTAATTTTCGGTGCAGTTTTTCTACATGAGGCTTCCAGCTGACGTGGGTATCAATCACTAGACCTAATAATGTGTGCTCTTTTACTGTTTCTAATGTGAAATTGTTGTTATGTAGTTTTATATTTAGTTCAGGTTTTTGGTAGGGATGAAAGGTCATTAATTTTGTTTTAGTAAAGTTAATTTGAAGATTATGTTCTGTCAGCCAACTTGTAGTTTTTAATAATATATTATAAATTTTTTCTTCTAATTTTGTAGAGGTTTGACTAGATATGAGGATGGAAATATCGTCCGCGAACATGACACAATATTCATTTAAAGCTTCTGCAAAGTCGTTAATATAAACTAGAAATAAAAGACACCCCAGTACGCTGCCTTGAGTTATTGATGCGTTTACAATTTTGGTGTTAGATCTATTTTTTTCTATTTTGAGCTGGTTATCATTAAAGTATTCTATTTCAACCATTTGTTGTCTATTCTTGAGATATCATCATATCAGCCACACGACATCCACTGCTGGGTATAGGCCTCCCCTAAGGATCTCCACGACGATCGGTCCTGCACTGCCTGCATCCACTGGCTTTCCGCGATCTCCACCAGATCGTCGGTCCACCTTGTCGGGGGCCTACCCACGGAGCGTCGTCCGGTGCGCGGTCGCCATTCCAGAACCTTTCTGCCCCAACGGCCATCGGTTCTTCTCGCTATGTGTCCCGCCCATTGCCACTTCAGCTGAGCAATCCTTCGAGCGATGTCGGTTACTTTAGTTCTCCTGCGGATCTCCTCGTTTCTGATTTGATCACGTAGGGAAACGCCGAGCATGGCTCTCTCCATTGCACGCTGAGCGACCTTGAGCCTCCTTATGAGACACATAGTTAGCGGCCACGTTTCACTGCCGTAAGTCGTCACTGGCAACGCACACTGTTCATAGACTTTCGTCTTGAGACACTGAGGTAAGTCGGACGCGAAGATTTTTCGAAGCTTCCCGAATGCTGCCCACCCGAGTTGGATTCGGCGAGAGATCTCTTTCTCGAAGTTGGACCTACCTAACTGGACTGCCTGTCCTAGGTATACGTAATGGTCAACAACTTCAAGTGTAGTGTTCCCAACATGAACTGGAGAGGGTACAACATGGGCATTTGACATAATTTTCGTCTTTTCCATGTTCATCCTAAGACCCACTCTTTGGGAAGCACTACGGAGATCTTCGAGCATTGTGTTCAGGTCTTCCATGGTCTCAGCCATAAGGACTATATCATCGGCAAAACGAAGGTGTGTGTGTACTGGCCATTAATGTTGATGCCGAGTCCTTTCCAGTCCAAGAGCTTAAAGATGTCCTCCAGCGCAGCTGTGAACAGTTTCGGAGAAATAACGTCTCCCTGTCTCACACCACGCTGCAGTTGGATAGGATTTGTGTTCTGGTTCTGTACTCGGATCGTCATGGTGGCATTTTGGTATAAGTACCTCAACACCTCGATATACCTATAGTCCACTTGGCACCTTTGGAGAGACTGCAGCACCGCCCAGGTTTCAATCGAATCAAAGGGTTTCTCATAGTCCACGAACGCCAAGCAAAGTGGCTCATTATACTCCTCAGTCTTCTGTATAACCTGCCGCAGCGTATGGATGTGGTCTATGGTGCTAAAGCCTTTTCGGAACCCGGCTTGTTCGGGAGGTTGGAAGTCGTCGAACTTGCGAGCGAGACGATTCGTAAGGACTCTCGAAAACAACTTATAGACATGACTCAGAAGCGAGATGGGTCTATAGTTCTTTAAGAGGGACTTGTCACCCTTTTTAAAGAACAAGATCACCTCACTTATGTTCCATGTCTTTGGCGTTCTGCCCTGGACGATGACGGAATTAAAGAGCTTCTGGAGGACTTTGAGTATCGGCTTACCGCCCGCTCTCAGAAGTTCTGTAGTGATTCCATCGTCACCCGCCGCCTTGTTGTTTTTCAGCTGTTTGAGAGCCATACTAATCTCGTACAGGCTGACGTCCGGGATATCTTGGGTATAGTGTCGGGTAAGCTTGGCTCTGGGGTCTTTAGCCTTGCTTTCAACAGGTGTCTGCGTGGAATATAACTGCCCATAGAAGCTCTCGATCTCCCTCAGGATTTCAGGCTTTGATGAAATGATGCGTCCGTCGTCAGTTTTCAGCTTCGTCATCTGGCTTTGCCCAATAGACTCTTGAGATATGATTTTAACCAATTGTAGCATTGACCTCGGATACCTATGTCATACAGTTTTTTCAATAAGATATTATACTGAACTTTATCATAGGCTTTTGACATATCTAGCAGTATTCCAATTGCGTACTTTTTACTGTTAATTATGTTATGTATTTCTTGAATAAATTTATAAACTGCTAAGGTGGTTGATTTATGTTTACGAAAACCATTCTGACATTGACTAAAATCATTGTATTTTTCGCAAAATTTATAAATCCGTACATAGCCTTTTTAAATATCTTTGACGGTGTAGGTGATAAAGCAATTGGGCGATAATTGCTTGGGTCTGTTTTTGACTCTTTCTTGTAAATTGGTTTAATGAGAGAATGTTTTAATAATTCCGGAAATTCACCTTCCTCAAAAGATTGATCTAATAAAACCGTTAGTGGGTATGTTAATTCTTTTGCACATTGTTTGAATAATTTAGGAGGGAAGTCATCCACACCGTGACTCAGTTTGTTTTTTAGATTTTTTAATATTTTGTATATCTCTTCTAATTTTACGGGGCTTATAAAAATTGAATTTTCAGATGGGCGGAGAACAGGAAGACCATTTACTTGGGGGCAACTAGTAGCTCCTACAGCTGCAAAATGGTTATTAAAAATGTTAGCAATCTGTTTTGGGTTGGAAGTAATTTTATTTTCTGTATTTAATTTTATATTTGATTTATCTTTAGTATTTGTTTTATTAGTACGTTCTCGGACAATTTGCCACATTGTTTTAATCTCATTTTGAGAGTGTTTTATTTTATTTATATAGTGTAATTTTTTGGAAGTCGTTACGACATTTTGTTAATGTTTTTTCATACTTTTTATAATAACCATTTATTTAATATTTTTATTTGACCTTGTAATGTGAAAGGACATGTCCTAATTTGGGCCACGTCTATGTACACCACCCTCAAAGATGGAGAAAAATATGCTGATTCTGAGAAAAATACAAATAATTTTATAGAATGCATGGTTAAATGGTTATTAATAAAAACAGATCAATATTTTTTACTCGAAATAAAGCGTCGAATATGGCAACTCTCCGTTAAAAAGCCGTCAGTGGGCGCATTCTGCCAGACAAATCGTGGAGTCATCGATTGCCATTTTTAACCATGGAAAGTATAGCGATAGTGAGTGTTTCTACACGGTGCAAGTAGCCCGCGCAACTTGAGCACTTGCGCAAGTTACATGCCCCGCGTGGAAACACGTAAAGCGGGGGGGTAATTACGTAACTTTGTTGCAATCAACTTTGACAGAAATCACAGTTACATCGCTGCTTTAGTAAGAACCAATGTGACAACTACCTTAACTAAAGCAGCAATGCAACCGCGCTTTCAATCGATTTCAATCGAGAATTGTTAGCAACAGCTTTACGTAATCAAGGGTCTGGTCTAGCTCCATAGCATTGTACACCCGCGCAAGTAACCCGTGCCTCAACGTGCGCAAGATACATGCACCGTGCAGCACTCTTATCGCGCGACCGACGAGCGAGTGTAGGAGGCCTGCGGCTTGATTGCTTTGTCTATTTTTTGGTTTATGACGTCAGTGCACTGTCCATTCTTGTCATCGTGTTATGATATGACAAGGACGGATAGAGCATTGCTTTCGCTTTGAGATAGGCGGTCTAGCTGCCGGTATTGTTCAATATTTTACTATCTATGGTTAAAATGTACTCTCTATGGCGATCGATGACTCAAAGATTTGTCTGGCAGAATGCGCCCATTGTCACTGTCATTGAGTTCTACCTACTCTGTGCTGTGGGTTGTTGTTAACACAGACGTATAAGAAGTTGTTAACATCTTCCGCCATGATGCTTTTTTATGCGTTTTTGCATTTTGTTTTATGTTCCTTCCAGAAAACAAAGCGATTTTAAAGAAATTGAATAATTAGAAACTGTTTATCGTGTCTTTATCTATTTTTTGGTATACTGTACAAAGACGTGGCCCAGACCTCATACATTTTTGGACATCACCTTTGAGTAATGAGTAACTAAATTTTTCTATATTTTTACTGTTAAATTGTCTTTTTTCTGAGTACCAAATTTTTTGTTGTTTTTGTTTAGGTAGATTTAAATGTACTATGGTCCCACTATGATCCGAGAGACCCAATTCTTGAACAGTAGTAATGATTTTCTTCACTAAAGTTTAATAAAATTAAATCTTAACATGTTTTCGATGTTTTTGTGATACGCGTAGGTTGTTTTATTTGTTGATGAAACTTATATTGTAACATTAAATTTGAGAGTTTATTTTTTTTATTTCAATTCGTAGAATTATTTTTTAAATTTTTTTCGAGCATATCGGTATTAAAATCCCCCCCTATAATTATTTTATATTTAGAATGTGTTCTATGAGGTACTATATAGTCATCTTTTTACTTATTAGCTCAATAACCAACGGTCTAGTTGAGTTGTTGTATTTACCTAATCTGTAAGTATCCTCAATGTAACCGGTGAGGTCAACGTTCATGATATCTCGAAAAATGTGCACTATTCTATTGCATAGAGTCATATAGAAGCAAAGGTAGCAACATCCACTTTTTTCACTTTTGCAACTTTCAATGTAGTCTGCTAATGTGAAATCGACTTCATCGTTTGACTTAATAACATTGCAGCAAAAACAGCAATAACTCATATAAAATCACAATTGAAGTCATACGTTTGCAGCAAAAACAGCAATATCCTATAGTACTTAATTGCACTGCTTCGAAACCAATGCAGCAACAACCACTTTTTTCACTATAGCAACTTTGAATGCAGTCTGCTATGCGAAATCAGCTTCATCGTTTGACTTTATAATTTGCAGCAAAAACATCAACAACTCACATAAAATCGCCATTTAAATAATAGATTTGTAGCAAAAACAGCAATATCCCATAGTACTAAACTGCACAGCTTCGAAACCAAAAACATTGATTTCCGCCATTTTACAAAAACTGGATGTTGCTGCCTTTGCTTCTACATGACTCTGTTATAGTCTGTTTCTTCATGTTGTTCTGTAAGTTTATAGATTAATTTTTTTTACAGTTAGTTTCTGTCGATTTTCCATAACTGTTTTCCGCTTTTTCACTCAGGAGTTTTATATTTTCTTTCAGCTTTTCATTTTCTCGAGTCATACTTTCAATTTTTAAGTTCAGGTGATCTATTTCTTCCTTTCTTTGTTTGTTTTGACCATGTAAGTTTTCCATCTCAAGCATAATATCTTTTTTTAATGAAATTACTGCTTTATTTATTTCTGACTGGATTGTGGTTTGCAGCTCTTTTATTAATGATCCATTATTTTCTATTAGTTTTAGATGTAGATGTCGCTTAGAGTCTGTAATGGAATCTCGTTGCTCTTTATTGATGTGCTTGGGTCCGGAGTCTCAATGATGTCACCCAAAAGATCGATGTCCTCTGAATTTGTTGTGTCAGCACGTTGTTTGAGGTTTTTCTCACTGTTACGTTATTTATCTCGGAGGTATTCATGTGACTTACTTTTCCTAGCGGGCGTTTTGGCGTATTTGTGTTGTCCTTTTTTGGTTTACAATAGCACGTCGGACACTTCCATGCACTCTTAACTTCCGGCGTCATTGTGTTATAAAAACGTTGGGGGCTCACATTTGCACAATCTAAGTCGTATGTGTTTTTACAATATTTGCAAGTTAGATGTTCTCTCTTGTGGAGTTTTTGTTTACAGCTATTGCAAGTTGCCGACATGATGACATTTATGGTTTCCAGATTTCGAGGTTATGTAATTTATAAAATGATCTGCGGAAATTCTTATCTAATTTTATTTTCCATTTTTCTTACGATTTTTAATTCTTTGTATCCAGAAAATATGTAGTAGCTGGAGTTTGATGCCTATAATTAGGCGCTTTGCGGCTTTTTCACTGTCAAACAGCAAACTTCGTTCACTGGTTTTGTGGCTTTAGATAAAGATTTTACCAAACTTAATTATTTCGTAGGTAACATTTAAAAATATTTTACTATATAAATTCACTTCTTGTCGTAAATAGCTTATAAAATTACTTTTTTTGGAATTAAAATACAGAGAGATTAGTGTTAACGCGCGCACGGCAGTGTTGCCAGCTTATCCTTTTATTTTATATTCAGCGAAAAGACAAAGTAAACACGACGTGAAATTGGTTTAATGGCCCGTCATCGACCCATTAAAAATTCTACCTTTAAAATGTAATTTAATGAGCTCTGATGCGCTAAAGTCGCTTCGTGCAATACAATAACCGTTAATGGGTGGTTTGCACTGACGTCCATTATACAAGTACGCTGGACAGGCTATTGTCATGAAATTACAGCAATTTTTTGTGCCGATTTGAAAATCGCCATATTGGCGCTGATAGCACTAGATTCTACTATAGCAGTAGTGAGTGTACTTGGAACTAATTAATTCCAAGTACACTCACACTCAAAACGACGACAACTGCACCTGGCAACCTATAACACGCGCACACTGAGGACCGACGCGAAGTTAACCGAGTTGGAAGAAGTTATCAGCAAGGTACACTGGGACATTATCGGGTTATCTGAAGTCCGAAGAGCGGGAGAGGACTCGATAATCCTCAACTCCGGTAATTTGCTTTACTACCGGGAGGGCAACCAACAGTCCCAAGGTGGTGTCGGGTTCATCGTCCACAAGTCCCTTGTCAACAACGTGATTACCATCGGAAGTGTGTCGACCAGGGTGGCGTACCTTATACTCAGAATATCCAAACGGTGTTCGCTGAATGTTATACAGGTTTACGCACCGACCTCGACACACCAAGATGACGAAGTGGAGGCTATGTATGAGGAGATCTCTAAAGCCATGCATAGCTACAATACCCACTACACTGTTGTGATGGGGGACTTCAATGCAAAGTTGGGGAAACGATGCGGTGATGAGCTGAGAGTGGGGCAATTTGGAGTTGGGCAACGGAATGACAGAGGCCAGATGCTGGCTGACTTTATGGAGAAGGAGAACCTCTTTATGATGAACTCCTTCTTCAGAAAGCCGGAAAGCCGGAAGTGGACCTGGGTCAGTCCGGACGGTAAAGTCAGAAATGAGATAGATTTTATCATGTCGACGAAAAAGCAAATATTCAATGATGTCACTGTGATCAACGCTGTTAAGACGGGGAGCGATCACCGATTGGTACGTGGCACATTGAATATCAACCCAAAGCTGGAAAGATCTCGACTGATAAAATCAACAATTCGACCATTGCCGGCCCATATTCAAAACCCCGAGAGCTTTCAACTCGAACTCCAAAACCGCTTCGAAGCCCTTGAGAACAGCATAGATGTGGACGATCTAAACAACATGGTGGTGGATACTGTCCGTACGGTAGGGTCCAAGCTCTTTTAGACCCGCCGTCCCAAGATAAAGAAACTCTCCGACCACACACTCCTACTCATGGATCAGAGACGTGAAATGAGACTCCAGAGTTCAGTAGATGCTAATCGTTATCGGCAGCTTAATAGACAGATATCTAAGTCTTTGACGAGCTACCTTCGCCAATTTAATACGAATCGTATTAAAGAGGCCATCGAGCGGAATAAAGGCTCCAAAGTGTTCGTGAGAGATCTGTCTATTGGGCAAAGCCAGATGACGAAGCTGAAAACTGACAACGGACGCATCATTTCATCAAAGCCTGAAATCCTGAGGGAGATCGAGAGCTTCTATGGGCAGTTATATTCCATGCAGACACCTGTTGAAAGCAAGGCTAAAGACCCCAGAGCCAAGCTTACCCGACACTATACCGAAGATATCCCGGACGTCAGCCTGTACGAGATTAGTATGGCTCTCAAACAGCTGAAAAACAACAAGGCGGCGGGTGACGATGGAATCACTACAGAACTTCTGAGAGCGGGCGGTAAGCCGATACTCAAAGTCCTCCAGAAGCTCTTTAATTCCGTCATCGTCCAGGGCAGAACGCCAAAGACATGGAGCATAAGTGAGGTGATCTTGTTCTTTAAAAAGGGTGACAAGTCCCTCTTAAAGAACTATAGACCCATCTCGCTTCTGAGTCATGTCTATAAGTTGTTTTCGAGAGTCCTTAAGAATCGTCTCGCTCGCAAGTTCGACGACTTCCAACCCCCCGAACAAGCCGGGTTCCGAAAAGGCTTTAGCACCATAGACCACATCCATACGCTGCGGCAGGTTATACAGAAGACTGAGGAGTATAATGAGCCACTTTGCTTGGCATTCGTGGACTATGAGAAAGCCTTTGATTCGATTGAAACCTGGGCGGTGCTGCAGTCTCTGCAAAGGTGCCAAGTGGACCATAGGTATATCGAGGTGTTGAGGTACTTATACCAAAATGCCACCATGACGATCCGAGTACAGAACCAGAACACAAATCCTATCCAACTGCAGCGTGGTGTGAGACAGGGAGACGTTATTTCTCCGAAACTGTTCACAGCTGCGCTGGAGGACATCTTTAAGCTCTTGGACTGGAAAGGACTCGGCATCAACATTAATGGCCAGTACACACACACCTTCGTTTTGCCGATGATATAGTCCTTATGGCTGAGACCATGGAAGACCTGAACACAATGCTCGAAGATCTCCGTAGTGCTTCCCAAAGAGTGGGTCTTAGGATGAACATGGATAAGACGAAAATTATGTCAAATGCCCATGTTGTTCCCTCTCCAGTTCATGTTGGGAACACTACACTTGAAGTTGTTGACCATTACGTATACCTAGGATAGGCAGTATAGTTAGGTAGGTCCAACTTCGATAAAGAGATCTCTCGTCGAATCCAACTCGGGTGGGCAGCATTCGGGAAGCTTCGAAAAATCTTCGCGTCCGACTTACCTCAGTGTCTCAAGACGAAAGTCTATGAACAGTGTGTGTTGCCAGTGATGACTTACGGCAGTGAAACGTGGCCGCTAACTATGGTTCTCATAAGGAGGCTCAAGGTCACTCCGCGTGCAATGGAGAGAGCCATGCTCGGCGTTTCCCTACGTGATCAAATCAGAAACGAGGAGATCCGCAGGAGAACTAAAGTAACCGACATCGCTCGAAGGATTGCTCAGCTGAAGTGGCAATGGGCGGGACACATAGCGAGAAGAACCGATGGCCGTTGGGGCAGAAAGGTTCTGGAATGGCGACCGCGCACCGGACGACGCTCCGTGGGTAGGCCCCCGACAAGGTGGACCAACGATCTGGTGGAGATCGCGGAAAGCCAGTGGATGCAGGCAGCGCAGGACCGATCGTCGTGGAGATCCTTAGGGGAGGCCTATACTCAGCAGTGGATGTCGTGTGGCTGATATGATGATGATGATGATGACACTCACTACTGCCATTGTATAGAATCTACTGCTCTCAGCGCCAATATGGCGATTTTCAAATCGGAACAAACGATTGGTGACGTTCGCTTGTCCGGCGTACCCACTGACGTCCATTATACAAGTATAATGGACGTCAGTGATGGTTTGACACTTCATTAGATAAGTTTGACATTTCCTCTTTCTTCTTCTTCTTATTTTAGTTTGGCAATCTACTCTCCTCTTGGAAGTAATTTTTGCCAGTGTCAAGTATTGAATATTTCAGTGGTAGCTGTTTTGTAAAATGTATCTTATTTTCTTTCCTGCAATACTTGTACTTGTTGTATGGTCTGTGACTTTAATGAAACATTAGGGTTTAAAGTGGCATTAAAAAGATAAAAATCTTTCTTCATGTCAGTTGTATTACATTCTCTTTTGTCATTTTACCTGAGAGTAGGTAGAATGCGTTTCATTAAATAGTACCTATAGCGCTGTTGGTAGTGCTGACATTTTTTCCTTATTGCGTTGTGATAAGGTGCAAAATTAAGTTGATTTTCAGAAAACCAACATAAAGTCATAAGTACTATTCAAGAAGCTTATACCCACAATGGAGATTGCACGCCTAGTATCATAGTGAAGATTCAAAACAGACTCTTTAGTGACGTCACGGCGTATTGCTATCTCTTTCTTTTCGTTTTACAATACGTTTTCGTTTCTCACGAACGAACGAATGACGAACAACGAACACGTATTGTAACACTAAAGAAAGAGGTTGCAATAAGCCGTCACGTCACTCAAGGACATTTTTTCTATCTTCACTATGACACTGGCCGTGCAATCACCATTGGAGAGAGGTATAAGCTTCTTGGTACTATTCAATGAATCTTGCACGGCCAGTGTCATAGTGAAGATAGAAAAAATGTCCTTGAGTGACGTGACGGCTTATTTCAACCTCTTTCTTTAATGTTACAATACGTGTTCGTTGTTCGTCGTTCGTTCGTTCGTGAGAAACGAAAACGTATTGTAAAACGAAAAGAAAGAGATAGCAATACGCCGTGACGTCACTAAAGAGTCTTTTTTCAATCTTCACTATGATACTAGGCGTGCAATCTCCATTATCGCACTATGTTCCTTGATTGTCACGGCATGAGCTGACGTTTCGTTTCTATCTTAGAATAATAACACCTAGAAGCCGTGTCCACGTATGCAAAGTGAGGCAACTAATACTAAGCCAAAATGGCTTAGTTTTCAGATTTATATTCTTCATACGTTACCTAATCGTAACTAAAATCCAATAATATAGTAACTAATCTCCTAAACGTAGAAAAATTGAAACTGTTTTGTACTTATTCGGTATGGTTATAGGTAAAAATGGAGAACAAAAATACAAAAACGGAGCCATTTTAGCTGTTTTAGTTGCCTCACTTTTGACAGTGCACTTTGTAGAGAACTATCATTCTAGGTGTTATCATTCTAAGGTTTCTATTTTTCCGTCATATTAAGTAGTCAAATAGAACGTTTATTCTTTAAAAAAAGATTTGTCGGTTATAAAACACCCCCAGTTGGTCAAATTAGATGGCGTTTTGAAAAGTTGTTGTTATTTTCGTTTGTTCCAACAAAAGTCTTTGGTTTGTACTAATTCGTTTTGATTAGTGTGTATTAGTTTTTACCCACGACGACGGACGGAACGGAACGGAGGCGGTATATTACGCTTGGGGTTAGAGGTTGTGCGTTTATTTGTTTGTTTGTATGTTTGTCTGTTACCATTTTCCTCGGAAACTACTAAGCCGATTTCGATGCGGTTTTTTGCATTCAATAGGTTTCATTTCAGAGCAGGTTCTTAGACATGTTTCATAGTGGTAGACCACCAGGTGGCGCTGCAGATGCAGCAACCAGATAAGTCAAGTTTGTCTATTACCATTTTCCTTGGAAACTACTGCTACTGAGCCGATTTCAATGCGGTTTTTTGCAATCAAAAGGTTTCATTTCAGAGCAGGTTTTTAGATATGTTTCATGGTGGTAGATTACCAGGTGGCGCTGCAGCAACCAGATAAGTCGCGCTTGAAAAGTTCTCAAAAACTACTCAACTGATTTCGATGCGGTTTTCTGTTCGGTTTGTAGGTTATCGGCGATGGTTCTCAGATGTTAGGGTGTTTAACAAATTATCTCCAAAGCGGTTTGACCAATTTGGATGCGGTTTTCTGTAATAGTTTTGTAGTTTGTCGGCGATGGTTCTTAGTGTTATGGTGTTCAGCCGATAGGGGGCGCTGTAGTAATCATTCTCCGAACAGTTTGACCGATTTAGATGCGGTTTTTAGAGTAGATAACGTATGATTTAAAAGGGTATTAATAAATTCCCATTTTGGGTATTAAAAATACTGAATATAGCGTACTGAAATACTAAGTGGGCGACGGACCGAGGGCGACTACAGATATTTACTAGTTATTTAGAACGGGCGACCAAATTACTATTTGGGCGACAACCTTTGGGCACACAAACATAATAAAATTGGCAAATATTTTATTTAATAAAAAAGGTGACTATTATCCTAATCGAGATGACAAAAAAAAATTGTTTTAAAAAACAAAAAACCGACTTCAAAAGCCTACGCTACCTCTAAAAAGCAAGAAATAATATTCAAATCACTAGATACGCATTATCATTGTAAATAAAACACGTCTATTGAAGTCGGGTGGGGCTGGAGGACAGCTTTTTTTAATTCTAAAAGCCCCACCCGACTTCAATATACGTGTTTTATTTACAATGATAATGCGTATCTAGTGATTTGAATATTATTTCTTGCTTTTTAGAGGTAGCGTAGGCTTTTGAAGTCGGTTTTTTGTTTTTTAAAACAATTTTTTATTTCATTCTTTTTAGTGTAAGTACCTTCTGTATTAGATAAATGTTATCTAGGTAGAAAAATCGGTATGACCAAACGTGAGATAATCGCGGACATACATGCATATGGGTCAAACTGATAACCTCCTTTTTTTGAAGTCAGTTACAAACCCTCTAAAATGTCAAAAATACTTTTCTGAAAACCGCATCAAAATCAATTCAGCCATACACGAGATAATCGCGGACAAACATTCATGAATACATAAGGATCAAGTGGGGTCAGAACCTCCTTTTTTGAAGTCGGTTAAAACACCAAAACGTTCTCCTAAATCTAATAAACACTTTTCTGAAAACCGCAATAAAATCGGTTCAGCCGAACGCGAGATCATCGCGGACAAATATACATACACTAGCTGCTGCCCGCGACTTCGTACGCGTGGCACTAGCACTTGTTTACCTATGGTTTTTTTGTGGCACTTCGTCCGTGTGGTAATCGGTTACCGTTGTCAAAAGCAGCCTATGTTCCCAAACAAACTTACATCCCATTTCACCCCTTAAGAGATGAACTTTGTAAAACGCTGAATTACGTATACTATAAATTGTGAAGAAGAGCACTAATGTCAAGTTTCAAGTAAATCTCATACCTACGCTGAAAGTCATAATGCATTATTTCTATTCTGAAGTCTGAAATCTAAAATCGCCAAAAAAACAGCTGTTTCAAACATTTTGATATTTTCGTTATGAATTTTTGTATGAAAGTTATGAAACTGCTTTTTTTCGCAATTTCAATGTTTGTCCCATAGCAAAAGTGGTTCAGTTTGATGGTCCCTATCTACCATATTCGGGATTAGGGGTTATTTTGTAACAAGTTGTATGCACCTGGAATACAATGTTATCCTGTTTAATGGTTCCCTAAGGATTTTCTCTAATATCCACGCGGACGAAGTCGCGGGCGGAAGCTAGTTTATTACAATAATCAGAATTGGGTCCAGAATTGGGTGTTTTTAAAAAAGTTTTTATTCAGTAAATTTAACGCAAGGCCCTCGTGAGGTTGAAACTTCGAACATACTCGTACGTAGGTGAGACTGGAAGACAGTGTAATTTATTATGATGTGATTGAGGCGGAAGAAGGCCACAGGAAATTCGGCTGCTCACATCACACGCGTGGCCAAGATTGTACTGGCGGCGCTGGCATATACAATATCCAGCGGTTCCCGAATTCTTTTGGCTACGGAACCCTTTTTGGTTCACCGTATTTGGGCCTAACCCTAGCTCAAGTAAAAACTAAATTAATCAGGGTTGTCACCATTAGGAACAGAAAATAGGACAAGGGGGCGCGGCGTTTAGCGCTCGGCGCGAAAAATTTTTGGAATTTGGAATAAAAAGAAAAATTTCCATCCATATTTTGTATTGCTACGAGCCTCTCTCATTAATTCCGCATCATTATTATATTTACTTATGAATTCCGAACAAGACATGTCTTGCAATTCTGCTTAGAGCAACGACTTCTGACATTAGGACATTTAAGCGTCAGGGAAAAACCTCGCTTAACATAAGCATTTGAAGGCGGTATACTTAAAGCGCGAGACACAACGCAAAATAAGGCATTTAACTTGTTATCATTTATGCTTTTAAACATTTGGCTCGGTATTCACATCTTCTAAGTATAGTTTGACTTTAAAATAAGGACTTTTATGATATAATAGTAGATTATACAACAAGTGAAAAAAGAAGGAATTTAGTTCGAGGTACTATGTTGGATCCCGAGAGCAGCGAAGGATTCTAGAGTTGAATCCCGAGCGTAGCGAGGGATTCAAAAGTAGAATCCTGAGCGAAACGAGGGATACAAAGGACCGAGATGAATTTTTTTTTAACGAGTTGTGTACTCTACTTTTTACCATTGACTGCGAGAAAACATAATAGCAGTACTTACTACTACCACAGAATAGATAATATGCTACTACTTACACCTATAGTACCTATTTTTAAACTTTTAGATTTTTGCATTCACAATGCTATTTTTATATTAAGATGAATAAATAATGAAAAAATATTAGAAAAAATCGGCTCACCCGTAGCGATCCCGTCTGAGTTGCTACGGGTGAGCCGATTTTTTCTAATATTTTTCATTATTTATTCATCTTACTATAGTACCTATTGATAGTTATCATTTTTTTTATTTAGATAGGTAATCGGTAATTTAACCGTTAGAAAATAGTGAAACTATAAGTTTTCCAATGACATAAAACAATGACAACAAACAACAATAATGCTATGAGGGAAATTACATGATCAGTCTGACATCAGTCCAGTTCATCAGTTTGTATGACTTTCAATTTTTACAGACTGAAGATCGTACCAGACTGATGGAATGGACTGATGCAAGACTGAACATATAATCTCCCTTTAATATAAAAAAAGAACCCAAAGAAAAGACACTAAAAAGAACCTAATTAATTTGGCGAGATATTTTTTTAGCAAAGAACCCAAAGATAAGACACTAAAAGGAACCTAAATAAAATTGGCGGGATATATTTTTTTTTATTGTATAACTATGGCTTTATCTATGGAATAGCTCCATACTTTCAGCACGTTTTTTTTGTACATAATTCATACGATGCGCGCTTGTTCCAAATTCAAAATATTTTTATTCACTCGGTGAATAAAACAGCGTTTTATTCACTCTTATCGTTGAATTAAACGCACTTTTTCGAGTGGCAATGGTAAAAAATAATTATTCTGTTAGAACTCAAAGATACGTACCTAACCTATATTTATATACCTATCTTGAATTTATACCTAAACTCTTGAATTTTCGCGGAACCCCTGAGAGCCTCTCACGGAACCCTAGGGTTCCGCGGAACCCTATTCGGGAACCTCTGCAATATACAATAGCCCGTCGCAGCCGCCCGCGACGGGCTATTTGTCCGCGACGGATCACGGTGCGGGAGCACGGCGCGGGTTCCAGCGATCCCGCTTGGCAATCCACTGTTAGTAGTCCGTTTAGTTATTTTGTCGCCCAAAAAATAAACTGCTGCCCAGTTTAGTATTTAAGTAGGTATCCTATTAACAGTCGCCTTTAATTATTTCCAGTGACTCAATTAATTAATTCCCATATTTTTATATGATAAAATTGTTAAATGCCGTTTGCCTAATCCTGTATTACCTACTGAAGAGCATTTTAGAAATGGGAGTGCCATTAGTGGTTTTGTCGGATTATTAGTCACATCTTCGTGGATTGGTGGATGGTTTTACTAATCGTATTTACGGGGTTAAAAAAAAACTGCAAGTTTAAAGTTTATAGTAAAATTTAAAAAGTTTAAAATAAAAAACTTAAAGATGAAAATAAAATAATTTAATATCATAAAAATAACATGTAAATGCTTACATTACATGCACTTTAAATAATTTATTATGCAGTGCATAACAAAAATACAAACATTTTTGATATAAATTAGCATAAATAAAACCTACTGATCGATTTTGACTAGTTTCACAACAAAGAAGCAATTGACGTCCAAAACGCATTTAAATCCGGAGAATTTATAATGAGACTCAACGGCTGCCAGATGTGCCGAAGTGTGAGATGCGCCAGTGGCCTCGAGCGCCGTAGCCCCGGTGCGCACTCTAAAGTGGGTCACGGGGGATGGAGCAGGGTCTACCCACTCCATGAGCACGGCAACAGAAGTTCCATCCCGCACGAGCAGTCTGCTGCACTTCCATTCGATCAGAAATTTCCTAAACTCGTTCGGGTTCATGATCCCTGGTGTTGGTAATATTACCAACGAATATTTTAGACAATAAGTACCTACTCAGATTCTGGGATTGACAACATTGAACGCACGACACCACAGGCCTACCTTATCTGGTTTCTCTCTGCAGTGCCTAATAACTGACTGGGTGTTCTCCCAGCCTCCCAGAATGATTTCGTACATTGTGTTTATTTCAGCGGGCGCGGGTGTCAGACAAATGTGAGCGTTATGCGGACCGCGGTATTCAAATTGCAGAGAGCCCGCTGCTACTGGTCCAAATGTGTACTCTAGCTTGTCCGGAGTATTAATTTCAGCACCATCTGCATCAGGTAAAATACGTTGAAATTTTGAATCAGCGTTGGGTACATTTTGGTGGCACTGTATTATTATGACAGATGTTTGATTCTCCATGTGCCTGAGGAACCCCAGCCGGTGCGGAATCCCACGAAAGATACCTTGAATGGTTCCGGGTCGGTCCAGGACGAGAAGGGCTTGACTTCGCCCTCTCGGCCTACGGATAACACGCCGCCGTCCCAGCGCACCCAGAAACCGCGGAATTCACCACCGTTCAGGATCCCAGGAGTATCATCCGCAGCCTGGGTTTTGCCGTTCTTTCTGAGCTCACATCTTTTGTTTTTCCAACCACCGATGACAAGCTAAAACAGTAGCTCGATATTTTCAGTCACAATTTATAAAATTAAGTCACGTAATCAATTAAGTAATTCATATTGTTTACATAAAAGGAACTGTGAGATCATCAAAATAAAATGACCTGAGGCCGTATTACAAGCTCTTAAATCCTGCCAGGTTTATAAATTGCTGTAGTAATATCTCTTTCTCGTCGTATAGCAAATAAAAGAGATAGATTGATAGCCAGTCAGAAAACTGCCTGGAAATAAGAGGTCATAATACGGCCCCCGATGACTAATTTTGTAGCGGTGATAGATAAGACATTTTTTAAAAGACATGATGATTGGATAAAGTTAGGGAGGGCCAAAGTACAAACTGAGCCCACGTACGCAACGTATGCGCTATGTGTCCTACGCTGCTACGCAACGTGGGAGACGGTGTGCACAAATTGTCCCACGTTTACGACGTATAGCAGACGCTGTTGTGATTTCTACAGGGTACAATGTTTTGAGTCTGACAGTGAATGGGGTTGGCAACGCAAAGCTAATTGTAGATGTCGCTACGTACGCTTGTTCCTAAGACAGTAGACGTTCAGAACAAAATGTATGGGAATATAGGTATTTATTTTGTTGTATTTTTTACCGAAAAAGATCCATTGACTCAAAATGGATATAAAAGACTATTCTACAATGCAAATGCCAGAATTTAAAGCCAAATTAAGACGTTTTTATTCTTAAAGAATTTATCATTTTTTCTATAAGTATCCAGATTTTTCGGAAATTTGTAAGTGCCAACATTTTTAAAGCCACAGAATATTATCATTTGATAGCTAAAAAAACGATTTTTTAAGTAAAAGTCCTTTGTTTACATAGTTCTCGTGGAACAAGCGTATGCAGCGCCATTTTGACAGTTGCCTTAAGTTTGTTATTTTTAATGTATATTTCCGCGCCAAAAGAACAAAATAGAGGGTTAAGAAAAGAAGATATTGGGTTCATGCATAGCCTTCTTCATTTCCAAGCCGTGAACATAAGTTTGGCAACGTCTGTTACTGTCAGTTCGTGGTCATGTCGTCCACAAGTCTCCATACTAAATGTATGGGAATATTTCAATTTTAAGAGGTCGATATTTTTTTTCATAGTAATCGTGTGAGGTTTAAAATATGAAAATAATTTAGTTCTTTTATTGAAATGCTTTGTATATTAAACAATAAGAAAAATATCAATGTTAACCAGGAAAAAATGGCTGTCAAAGATGTCATCTTTTTTGTTGATTTTCTTCAGCAGGGAGTTGATTAACACGCCCTCTAGCAATAAATGATATATCATTAGAAAGGTTTTTTAAAGACAAATATTTGCTGTTAATATACTTTATATCAATTGTTAATACTTTTGGAGTTAAAGGTTATTAAAGTATAAAAGTGGTTTATTGTCTTTGGGAGTTGATCTACCACACCTATTGAAATGAGTGATATATCATAAGAAAGGTTTTTATATGACAATTATTTGCTGCAAACATACTTTCTATTAATTGTTAGTATTTTTGGATTTTTAGGTCATTAATGTTAAAAAAATTGGTCAAGTTTAGAGCGTTATAACTCTCAAAGTACTAATAGTTGACGTTTATAGTAATACAATAAAGTGTTTCAAATTTAAATACCTTTCCAATGATGTAAGATTTATAGCTAGAGGAGGCTTAGATCAAAATGCTCATCGTACTAAAGGACCCCCGAAAAGTTCAAATAATTTGACTCAAACCTTATGTTCTAATAAATAAATAATAATAATAAATATAAAACTTTATTGAAATAATCTTACATCACAATTTACAACTAGTAATATAGGAAAAACAAATAATAAATAATTAACTTAAGGGAGTGCTCTACTAATGAAAATATTCATTTTTGCCAAAGAAACATGGGTCGAAAAACGACAAAAATGTTGGACTTTCCCATACAAATTCAATG
Organism: Agriphila tristella; assembly: GCA_928269145.1. Classification (NCBI taxonomy): domain Eukaryota; kingdom Metazoa; phylum Arthropoda; class Insecta; order Lepidoptera; family Crambidae; genus Agriphila; species Agriphila tristella. The sequence goes on from OV743434.1 coordinate 26,286,934, forward strand.
TTTCAGCTGTCTAGTTAGTATGGGAGGACCAAATTTTTTTGTCGTTTTTTGACCCATGTTTCTTGGGCAAAAATGTTTAGTTTCATTGGTACAACACACCCTTAAGTTAATTAAAACGACTACAAAATGACTACAAAATGACGGCGTAGAAGGCTATGGTTCATGAGATAGACAAACAAAAAAAAATGTTGGTGAATACCAGAGGGCTCCACACTCGCGCCGCGAAAGCTTCTTCCATGCATTAATCTTGTAAGTTTGCCTGACTATTAAGTATTGTGAAATCGGCCGCGCAGCACTATTTTTGTCAGTTCTATCCATTAATCTTGTAATTTTGCCTGACTACAAGTAATAAAAAAATCGGCCGCGCAATGCGATTTTTCGTCAGTTCCATCCAATAATCTTGTAATTTTGCCTGACTATAAAGTATTATGAAATCGGCCGCGCAGCGCGATTTTTGTCAGTTCTACCCACTAATCTTGTAATTTTGCCTGACTATGAGTACTTGATAAAAAAAATGCCGCGCAGCGCGATTTTTGTCAGTTCTAACCACTACTTAATCTTGTTATTTTGCCTGACTATTAAGTATTATGAAATTGGCCGCGCAGCGCAATTTTTGTCAGTTCTATCCACTAATCTTGTAATTTTGCCTGACTATGAGTACTTGATAAAAAAAAATGGCAGCGCAGCACGATTTTTGTCAGTTCTAACCACTACTTAATCTTGTAATTTTGCCTGACTATAAGAATTAAAAAAATCGGCCACGCAGCACGATTTTTGTCAGCTCCATGCACTAATCTTGTTATTTTGCCTGACTATAAGTAATAAAAAAATCGGCCGCGCAGCGCGATTTTTGTCAGCTCCATGCACTAATCTTGTTATTTTGCCTGACTATAAGTTATAAAAAAACGGCCGCGCAGCGAGATTTTTAGTTTTATCTACTAATCTCACTAATCATGTCTCATCATCATGAACGGAAAATTAACATTCTGCACTGCAGTTCGTCAATAAATTATTGGTATAACTAATTATGAAAGGCGCCCTAAAGCTAAGCCCGAGGGGCGGCTGACGCTATCTATTGTAAAAAAACAGTAACCCTACTCACGAATAAAAATACTAATAATCTTGTAATCTTGGCTGTCTTCCGCAAAAAAAACGGCCGCGCAGCGCGATTTTTTGTCAGTTTCGTCCACTAATCTTGTAGTCTTGCTTCTCTGTAGTGAAAATGTTAAGAAAACGGCCGCACAGCGTGATTTATAGTTAGTTTCATCTACTAAATTATTGTCTAATGTAAAAAAATTTAAAAAAATTGTAAAGAAATTGTTGTAATTTAAATCAAAAGTAATTTAAATTGTTGTAAAAAAAATTGTAACCTTTCTCACGAATAATTTCAAAAGGCTTCCTGAAGCTCGCGAGGGGCGGCTTGCGCCGCCCCTCGCAGCGTGGCGCCATGGGCCATGGCCCCCTTGGACCCTAGGGTAAATACGTCCCTGGATGTGAGACGGTCGGCAAAGGAAATACACGCTGATTTTGTGATTGATACTGATTTATACTACATCGATTGTGCGTTTCGCCGCTGCTTATATACCCAATAGAACCTTCTAGTAACTCGAATTTCGATAGTAATTTCGTTATTCTTTTCGATTGTCTTTTTCTAGCCATTTTCTGTCCTTTTTCATCTTTTCCATTAATTCCCGACCATACTAGAATGTTCTACTTCTCTATCAAATATGTAAATAAAGATTGTATAAACACGTAAACATTCTAGAAATATCGTAAAAACCATTAAAACACCAGAGTGTTTGGAGCACCAAGCGATGACCAATTTGGCCGCTAGATGTCAAGTCACTATGGCGTAATGGTGTGGCTACTCGCCTTATACACGAGAGCCCGCAGTTCGATCTTCTGTCGGATTCTGATTCTGATCCGACAGAAGATCGAGCCCAAGTTTCCTTTGCCATATTTAGTCATATTTTATGTTTGCAATAAATAATTTAGTCTATTTTACATAAAATAGGAAAATGATGTTTTACGATACGGCTGGACTAACTGATGACGTCACGTCACGAGTATCGATATAATCGATAAACCTTCTCCCATCTATCTATATCAGGGGTGCCCATACTTCGACCTAACAACAATTTATGAATAAGAGATCGATATTTTGAGTTTTTGAAAACAAAAATGCATAAGTAAAACTACATTGGGTGCAAAGTGTCAAATCTGTAATCCTTGGCGATCGACTTTAAAACCTCTCGCGATCGACCGGTCGATCGCGATCGACCGTTTGGGCACCTCTGATCTATATCTTCTAGTGCTTCCCCCATGATCAATTCGGAGTAAATGTTAAAAAGTCAGTGATAAAATGCAGCCCTGGCGCAATCCCCTTTTGATGTCAATTTCTTTGGATTCTTCTCCTTCAACTCTGACCGTAGCACGTTGGTTGCAGTACAGGTTCTGTATTATTCGGATGTCTCTGTCATCCAATCCAATGTCCCTGAGAAGAGCAAACAGGCGATTGTGTTGCACTCTGTCAAACGCTTTCTCATAATCTATAAAACATAGGAAGACGTCTTGGTGCATGTCTCTACATTTCTGAACCAAAACCTGTACTGCGAATAAAGCCTCTCTTGTGCCCACTCCGTTTCGGAATCCAAACTGACTGTCGCTAATTTAATCATCGCATTTTATCCTTATTCGTTCGTGGATTGCAGAAAGAAAAAGCTTCAGGACTTGACTCATAAGACTAATCGTCTGAAACTCTTTACATTTGCGAGCGTTACTCTTTTTAGGCAGTGCCACAAAGGTTGACTTTAGCCAGTCTTTAGGTATGTGGCCAGTGTTATAAACGTGGTTAACCCTTAATTTGGCAAAGAAAAAAATGCAATATAAAACAAAATGTTTTATTGAAATTAAATTTTGAACATTATTAGACATTACAGAAAAATGAAGAAAAAAAAATTGGTACTTTAGTTCTCCTGAAAAACCATGTATGCCACAGTATACATTGCCAAGTGGACGGGAAAACAAGGTTGTATGCGGGGGCATACACTGCCAATTAAAGTACAAAGTATTTATCATAGTATTTTTTTTAAATATTATTGAAAAACAACAGTAATTATCAAAACACCTAGGAGTAACTGCTCAACTAAGCTCGCACGTGATAATCTAGTTGACAAGTTGTTCTAGAACTTTTGCCAGTTACAAAACACAAATAAACATGACAATTTCATGCATTTGACACTCTTTAGCTTCTAGCACAGCCTACATCGAATTTGAGTAGTAATAGTAATCCAAAGAAGATGGATCTTGAACATCAGTGTAATTAGAGTCTTCTTCTATAGTAGTCCTGTGTCGAAAACGAGTTTTCTTCAATTTGTAGCTCAGACTGAGCTTTGTAATTCGACTAGGTCATTTAGGTACAGAAAAAGTGGGACGACGTTGTGTTGTGATCCTGTATTTCTAGACAGACGTAACCTGGAGGAGGTAACTTGCACAGCAAGTGAGGGGTTGCAGAGTGACTTATTGTTGGTAAAGATGGCAGGGGTTAGTGGATTTGCCGGGGTAGCAGGAGTTGCTGGGAGTGACGGTATGTCACTCAATACTGGTACTTTGTTACAATTTGGTTCCAGAGAAGGACTTGAAAAGATAGTTTGAAAGATTGATGTGAGTCGAACATTCTTGCTACTGGAGTCTTCGTCATCGCCTAAAATGTTAAGCTTTTCTAAAGAAGAACCAATAGGAGGTGCTGGGGAAGTTGACATAGAAAGTGGGGTGTGTACCTGAAATTCCTCTTCCACATCCGAAAATTCACTATCGTCAGAGGCTGCATTCTGAGAAGGCACAAGAGCTTAAATTCTACCACCACGAGATTGAAGCTTTTGCTGGCGATAAAGAAAAAAATCATAATCAAACACAAAGTAAAAAGCTACCGCAAACTGGCAATGTATGCAGTGTCATACAAACAAAACCGAGGGTCTTTCATTACGAATTTGGCAATGTATGCCACTGCATACATCAGGTTATTGATCAAAATAAATCTAGATTACGAAGTCAGAATTCACAATTACCTTTCTAACTCATTTTATTACACTATAATGCATAAAATATATTCATAACACTCATGATAAAACATGTAATATTAGTAAAAATAATAAAAATACCTTGGCCAGGAGAACTGTGTTCCACGCAGCCATTTTATTGAAATAATGTCAAAAATTGATATTGCCAGAGGTATGTGTTATTTTTTTGTAGAAAAATAATTAGGGCTGCCATATATTAAAATTAATTAAAACACAGATAATTGTTATTTATTTGACAAATATTTTTGAAAAGTTCATGTATGCCAGGACTTACATTGCCAAATTAAGGGTTAAATAGGTCTACTAGTACGGCAATATGTTCTTTAACAATAAGGATTTCAATGTGGACATCATCAGGTCCCGGAGCCTTTCCAGTCTTAGCTCGCCTAAGCACTTTTGTAATTTCGTCTTGAACAAGTGGCTGTCGTTATCTTGGTTGTTAGTTGTAAACAAAGAGAATGTAAAATTACTACGTTATATATAAGAGACGGGACTTCATACAAAATTTTTAACACGCCAAATGTCAAGACAGGGTTCTTTTAACGCTGCTATCACTTTCAAACGTATGACGAAAGAGTGAGATAAATATAGCCGCTATTAAAGTTCTACCCCGTTTCATAGAATTTTTTTTTCTTCACGAGTTGCGATCATAAAGTTAATATACCTACGGAATAGAGGAACAAACATGAGCTGTCAATCGAAACCCAAATTGATTTACATTTGTGTGTGTATTTTTTTTATGTATAAGTCTCAGTGATGTAATCTTGTCACTATTGATTAAATATCGATATCGATGGTAGGTATTAATTAACAGCCATAGATTCAAAATAAATGGGATAGAATTTTGCACGGGTGTACTAAAATTACGATTTTGAAATGAACTATGACTATTAGAAAAAGATCAGAAGATATTTAAAATCATTTATTTAACATAAAAAAGATAAGAAGATATTTAGAATCATTTATATTAACACATGTTGAAATGAAACTTTGTAGGAATACTTCTAAAAACAAATAAACACGTATTTCATGTAACGTAAATAAACAAACAAATAAACTCAACCCCTTAGGGGATAAATTAACCGAAAAAATCATCAATCAATCAATCATGTATGTCATTATTGAGGTTTTATAGAATGTTGATTGCGAAAATGGCATTTATTTTTGGGCTTCTTTTTCCTTGGCGTCAATTCTGGTCGGAAAGAAGGCGATGGTGGTGACTGTTGCAATAGCGGAGGTGTAGATCTAGAATTCGATAAGTAAAAAAGTCTGGAACGGGTGGTAGGAAAATATAGACGATTCAAAAGTACTTAATAATTAAGTTTATTTGAATAAAGCTTATTTTACTTTGACTATCTTAAATGGGATTACATTCCAAGATGAATAATAACTAAACATCATATAAGTACTTTTACAACAGTGAAACATATTCGTTTACCGTGTGATGCGGCGTGATAGACAATCGAAAAAAATATCGATAACTTTATGCAGCCCTACTGTAAAATGAAAATTATTTCTTTACACAAAATATTCGTTAATTTTGCATTTTGTCTAGCCGATCTTTGCTTCTTACAAAAATGAGTGTTTACAGAAGAGAATTATCACGCTCAGTGTTAAAATTTCGAAACGTATTGGCAAAAATAAACACAAAGTTAGGCGGGGTCGATTTGGAGTAATTTACCTGTGAAATGAACATTTTTCTGGGTTATTTCGATGTGTTGTACAACAATCAATCACTGAACAGGACACCATGTTTCCGAAGCATTATTTCGCAAAAACGTCCACGATTTCAAGAAATATCTGAAATATTTTCAGAACTCAAATTCTCAGCGGGCTGATAAGTGCTGACAAACTGTCAATCAGTTGCGAAAAAGAGTTCTGCACGTCATAATCACGCATCTCTTTTTATCACACATTGTTGCTGTTTAGTGACATCTCGCTTGCTCAGCCCTTTGTTACTCTATTCCGCTAGGTAATATTAACTTTATGGTTGCGATAGACGGGTTGTAAACAAGGCGGGTTTTCTCTATAGAGTCATCCGCAAAAAGATTTTCGATATATTGTTCCCACAGAGCCTTTTCCTGGATATGTCAAGAATTGGTACGTCATTTTCATCCACTACTTGATGATGAGTGTGGGTTTTGTGTCCAATCATTGCCATTGTGCAAATTTAATGAGTCATGTTTTGCATGAAGGGTTTCTACATAATCACATCTCTTCTCGTACCAGGATTTTCGAGCAAAACGTACTTTTTTCCGTATTTGCTTATCAATGGTGTTATATTTATCCAAATCTGTGTTTTTCTGTAATCTCCATTAGGTTGTAAATTTTATCTGTCATCCATGTTTGCTTACTATCCCGTTTTCATTAACAATGTTACAACAAAAGAACCTTTTGTACAGATGGATATCAACAACGACTAGTTATATAGAAAAATAAAAGAAAATTCTGTTAATTTTATCTAATATGAAAGAAACTAGGAAAAATACTTCTAAGCCATTTTCCCAAAAGTAGTCTTTTTTGAGATAGGTGAGATCGGTGTGACACGGTAGAGCTTGCTTAGATTTAATAATGCGTTGCATACCGAGATCGTTGGTTGCATACGTTGCGTACGTGGGCTCAGTTTGTCCCTAGCTTAAGTCATTTCGACAAGATTATTCAGTGTAACGTTATTATTGTTGACGCCGCATAATTACCTCATACATTGGGTTAGAGATCCGGGGTCTCGTAGTGAGTGCCAAGTGAGCATCGTTGTGAGCTCGCACTTGGAACGATATTATGGAACCTGATGACAGGGGGAAGAATTGGTACGGATATTCGTTCCACGTTTGCAGATCTGAAAAACAACAGTGACCATTTTAATTAAAGGTCGCTGTATACGGGACGGGAACGGAACGGGGACGGAGCGGGGAAAATATAATTTCATACAAAATGTATAGGAGCATGCATACGGAGCGGAGGCACGACGGGGCCCGGACGGGACGGGAACGGAACGGGAAAAACTCCGTCGGCGGCACGTTGCCGCCCCGTGCCCGTTCCGTTCCCGCCCCGTTCCCGTTACGTATGCATTGAAACTCCATTCGCTCTTAGTGATGTGTAATGCAAAGCTTTTTGTGCATTTTGGATTTTAACACTAATGACATTTTGATATTCGATAATGTTCTGTGATGCGTGCATTATATCGTAATACAACATTCTATCTACTTATTCATTAAGTAACTATAGCAAAACTTTAAATTACCTATATCTGAATAAGGTTTAGATTCAAATAAATAGTTTTCAACATATTTTTCAGAGGCTTACCGGCATAGAATAGAGTTCAGGGGTTCTAATGCCGCGATTTTAGGAACCAATTTCGGGTTGCCACCCGTACTTGACAATAAAATATTGTGGAATAAGTTAGATTTTAAAAATGAATTTACACTATAACGGAAAGGTTTACATTGTTTAAGATTTGCGATGAGAATCGAGAATAAAAAATCATAAAAATGTTGACTTTTCCGTTATTTGTGCTGTTAAAATTTTACTTATTTATACAAGTGGCAACTCTAAATTGGCTGCTAGTTGCTAAGTAGGATGCTAAATCGGGATATGTAATCGAGGCTTAAATTTCCATGGTTAAAAAAAACTTTGACAAGCGGTTTTCAAAAGGCAGTTTAAGAAAAAAAAGTAGTACATAAAAAGAACAGAGGGCCTAGCCAAAGTAACATTCGCAAATCTTCGTTATCGCTTCGTTTTCGAAACATGTATGGGATTGACATAAGATTTCGTTAACAATCGAATTTTAAAACGTCAAATCCATACATGTTTCGAAGCGAAGCGATAGCGAAAATTTGCAAATGTTACTTTGGCTAGGGGGGCTGGATGTCGTTCTACAACTAAGGGCGGGTCCATAGCGCATGTTTTGCTCTACACAATCAACAAAAACATCTACACAAAATATTGTTTCCGAAACATGTTTCTCTACACGCGAACTTCAGTGTTGCCAATTTAGCATTTTATGTAAGCACTTTATAAAAAAAAATGTCATTTTTTCGGCACGTTTCGTATTAGCCTAGTTAGCAACACTGCAAAACTTAGTTTTCTAGTTTGGGCTACTTCAATCAGAAATGGATTTGCGGGCTGATTTTCTACGATTTACCGATTAAGACATCTGGCAACCCTGCTACAGACAATGACAATATCCTGTCCCTCGACCCGCGCAAAATGTTTTGTGTACGTGTTTTCCAAAGCAAAAACATTGTTTCTCTACACAAAAATGTTTCGCGAAACAATGTTTTGTGTAGATGTTTTTGTTGATTGTGTAGAGCAAAACACGAGCTATGGACCCGCCTTAAGTAGGTAGGTTTTTAAGAAAAAGGCAAAGGATGAAACGTGATTACTTTTTTATCATACGTTTGTTGAGAATAGAGAAGGCTATGGTATGTTGCGTTGTGCGTTGGTTGTCCTTTGGCCATAGCCTTCTCTATTCTTCTACAAGCCATGCTATTAGGTTTGGCAACGTTGCGCGTGAACCTATATGTTGCTGTTGCTGGCTGTTGATTTAAGATGGTCAAAAAAGCACCATGACTTCTAGTAAACGGCGTCTTTTTAATTTGTCGTAGTTGCTATTTGTGTCATGTGATTTGTGTCAAATCGGTTCACGCATGATACTGAAATGCGACGTTGCCAAACCTAATAGCATGGCTTGTAGCATAGCCTTCTTTATTTCCAAGCCGTGAACATAAGTTTGGCAACGTCTGTTACTGTCAGTTCGTGGTCATATCGTCCACCAGTCTCCATACTAAATGTATGGGAATATTTCAATTTTAAGAGGTCGATATTTTTTTTCATAGTAATCATGTGATATTTAAAATATGATAATAATTTAGTTCTTTTATTGAAATGCTTTGTATATTAAACAATAAGAAAAATATCAATGTTAACCAGGAAAAAATGGCTGTCAAATATGTCATCTTTTTTGTTGATTTTCTTCAGCAGGGAGTTGATTAACTCGCCCCCTAGCAATAAATGATATATCATTAGAAAGGTCTTTTAAAGACAAATATTTGCTGTTATCATACTTTATATCAATTGTTAATACTTTTAGAGTTAAAGGTTATTAAAGTATAAAAGTGGTTTATTGTCTATGGGAGTTGATCTACCACACCTATAGAAATGAATGATATATTATAAGAAAGGTTTTTATATGACAAATATTTGCTGTAAATATATCTTTCTATTAATTGTTAGTATTTTCGGAGTTTTAGGTCATTAATGTTAAAAAAATTGGTCAAGTTTAGAGCGTTATAACTCTCAAAGTACTAATAGTTGACATTTATAGTAATACAATAAAGTGTTTCAAATTTAAATACCTTTCCAATGATGTAAGATTTATTGCTAGAGAAGGCTTAGATCAAAATGCTCATCGTACTAAAGGACCCCCGAAAAGTTCAAATAATTTGACTCAAAACTTATGTTCTAATAAATAAATAATAATAATAAATATAAAACTTTATTGAGATAACCTTACATCACAATTTACAACTAGTTTAAACATAGATAATATAGGAAAAACAAATAATAATAGTAGATTATACAACAAGTAAAAAAAAAGGAATTTAGTTCGAGGTACTATGTTGAATCCCGAGCGTAGCGAGGGATTCAAAAGTAGAATCCTGAGCGAAACGAGGGATACAAAGGACCGAGATGAAATTTTTTTTCACGTGTTGTGTACTCTACTTTTTACCATTGACTTCGAGAAAACATAATAGGAGTACTTACACCTATAGTACCTATTTATAGTTATCAAATTTTATTATTTAGATAGGTAATTTAACCGTTAGAAAATAGTGAAACTATAAGTTTTCCAATGACATAAAACAACCATGCTATGAGGGAAATTACATGATCAGTCTAACATCAGTCCATTTCATCAGTTTGTATAGACTTTGAATTTTTACAGACTAAAGATCGTACCAGACTGATGGAATGGACTGATGCAAGACTGAACATCTAATCTCCCTCTAATATAAAGAAAAGAACCCAAAGATAAGACACTAAAAATAACCTTATTAATTTGGCGAGATATATTTTTTAGAAAAGAACCCAAAGATAAGACACTAAAAAGAACCTAAATAAAATTGGTGGGTTTTTTTTTTATTTAATTGTATAACTATGGCTTTATCTATCTATGGAATAGCTCCATACTTTCAGCACGTTTTATTTTTTTTGTACATAATTCATACGATGCGCGCTTGTTCCAAATTCAAATCATTTTTATTCACTCGGTGAATAAAATCGCTTATTATTCACTCTTATCGTTGAATGAAACGCACTTTTTAGAGTGGCAATGGTAAAAATTATTTTATACTATGTGCTTGACCACATGCGATGTTGCCGTTCTGCTCAACTTCAGGGCTTGGAAGATATAGAAGGCTATGCTTGTAGACAATAGAGAAGGCTATGCCTTTGGCGTGTTCCGTCGAACTTTTCTCTGACACTTAGCGCGAATATTTTTTAAAAATCTACCTAGTTGAAGTAGTGCCATCTATTTTACTCTATTTTACTACAATGAGGATCAGTGAGGCGCATTTTGTTTTTATCATCCATGTTGTCTTTAGCATGCGCCCCACGTTTTTAGGTTTAAAATTTCTGTAAGGTTATAAATATTTAAAGAAAATTTTATTTTATATTTTTTAGTCTGTTTTTACTAGTCCGTTTTAATGTTTTTAGTCCGACTTTTTTGTAATAAAAACGTGTTTTTAAAAAAGTTTTTTTTTTCATCTATTTTTTATTTTCTGCTTTTTAGTTAACGAGCTAAGATTAAAAATATACCATCTCCTATCGGAGCACTCGTCAAGACGATTCAAACGAGCCCAAACTCGATGGGGTTGCATGGTTTTATTACAGAGTCCCAGTGGCCTTCTTCCGGCTCTATCATCAGACCCTGGAAACTATTTCCTAACAAAGTACTCGTCAATACGATTCAAACGAGCCCAAACTCGAGGGGTTGCATGGTTTCAATATTGAGTTCCTATGGGATGGACTTTCAGCTTCATCATCAGACCCTGGACCACATCTCCCATTAGAGTACTCGTCAAGACGATGCTAACAAGCCCAAACACGATGGGGTTGTATGGTTTCATCATAGAGTTTCTATGGCCTTCCTCCGGCTCTATCATCAGACCCTGGAAACTATTTCCCAACAAAGAACTCGTCAAGACGATTCAAACGAGCCCAAATTTGATGGGGTTGCACGGTTTCAATATTGAGTTCCTATGGCATGGCCTTTCGGCTTCATCATCAGACCCTGGACCTCGTCTCCCATTAGAGTACTCGTCAAGACGATGCTAACGAGCCCAATCTCAATGGGGTAGCGTGGTTTTATTAAATAGTTCCTTTGTCCTTCCTCCGGCTCCATCATCAGACCCTGGAAACTATTTCCCAACAAATTACTCGTCAAGACGATTCAAACGAGCCCAATCTCGATGGGGTAGCGTGGTTTTATTAAATAGTTCCTTTGTCCTTCCTCCGGCTCCATCATCAGACCCTGGAAACTATTTCCCAACAAAGAACTCGTCAAGACGATTCAAACGAGCCCAAATTTGATGGGGTTGCACGGTTTCAATATTGAGTTCCTATGGCATGGCCTTTCGGCTTCATCATCAGACCCTGGACCTCGTCTCCCATTAGAGTACTCGTCAAGACGATGCTAACGAGCCCAAACACGATGGGGTTGTATGGTTTCATCATAGAGTTCCTGTGGCCTTCTTCCGGCTTCATCATCAGATCAGCTCAATCACACCATAATATTGCATTGCCTTCCAGTTCTGACCTATGTTCAAAGTTTCAAGTCTCTAACTAGCTCATCGGGAAGCTAGGATAAAATCGTTCGCAAACTTTGTGGAGAAACACACAAACAAACGCGAAAGCAACCTAATAAAAACGTGTTAAAATGCTCAAATCGGTACACTTTGACATGTTTTTATACTGGTATTTACAGATTCTAAAGTATTTTTTTATTTTTCTTAGGAGTAAAGAAGTATTTGTCTATAGTATTGCGTGTTTTGTATATAAGGTAAACGTAGGTATTACCGAGGTAAAATCAAGGCTTTAAGGTTTAAACATTCGAAATAAGAATTTCCGATCGTAAAAACAGTTACAAGTATATATTTTCTAATACTTTGTTTAGGACTTTAGGAATCTATAAAGTGTGAGATAGGTTTTGAGTAAATATAAAAAAGAAAAAATTATTAAATATTAAAAGCCGGATGAAGCTAATTACTGAGGTATGCTTAAGTGATTGCAAATTATACCGCGAATCGTGATTCTATTACCGAGGGTACAAAAATAATAAAAATAATAGTCATTTTGGTTCCGTACAAAATCTTTATTAAAAACAAATATAGTTCTGAATTTCACATACTTAAGTATTGTTTCAAGAGAACCCTAAACTCAAAAATAAATGCTGTTAAGAGTCGATATTAGATTTCTATGGTGAAGTTAATACCGAGTAATAACACTCGGTAATAGCTTCTTATACAAGTTAATACCGAGTAATGGCTTGTTTTCACCATCGGTAATAGCTTCATCCGAGATATTGTAAATATTCTGATTCCGAGGGATAAAAATTGATTAATTTTAAACAGAACAAAAGCTTACTTAATCGATAAGCTATTAATATAAAGTAGGGCCACTTTAATAGGCCACATTTGACACATTCATCAAAATTCCTCAACGTAACCTTATAATGGCGGGCATCAAATATAATATTTTTTTTCGATGTTAGAACAGCACAATTGCTTGGGGAGGCGAAGGCAAAGTGAATTACAGATGGCGCTTCAGTCTTTGGAACAATTGTCACTTTGAGCTTATATTGTCTTGACTGTGTATTACGTGATTTTACTTTCTTAGATTGTATTTTTTTCGATTTTGCGGACAAACAATGTATTCTATGCTAACTTTAGCTCAGATAAAAGAAGAATTACGGAAAAGAAAAGCCAAAACAACAGACAAGAAAGTTTATAGCAACTTACAAAAAATTGCTAACAAGCATGACATTTCTTTAAATTTCGTGTAAGATTTACAAGTAATCTTTTTATTTCAGATTAGAAGCATATGATTTAAATTTTAACAAAGCAACTGAGTGTGAATTTCCGTGTTTATAGTTGCCTCATGATACCTTCTGTGCAATAGTAATTTCAGGTTTCTGTACTGGAATTTCTGTACCATCCAAAATTACACGAACTGTTTTATCATATTTATTTTATTATTCTAAGTTTCTTGAATGACTCTGGCATATAAAATTCTTTTAATTCTCTGTTTGGCCCCAATATTGTGCTTATTCCATATTTGATATACCTATCAAATTCATCCAAGTTATAAATATGCTAGAAACTGCTGAGGTTGAAATATCAAAGTACAAAGCTGTTATAATTCAAATGTTGTTTTATTTTGGCGAAGCTTCATCAAATTCATGAAACATTCCTTTTGATTTATAATGTTTCTCAGGCTCAGCAAAGGAGAAAATCGAGGGAAAAGCATCTTTTTTTGATATTTTTTTGCCCACTATTTTTTTTGTTACTGGGAAATCGATGAACTCCAATATTTTACAAGTTACATGCATAACAATGCGGCATTTTCTCAGTATAAAATTAAAAAGTGCAATACTCCAAGAGATTCCCATATGTTTTGACACTTTCTTTGAGGCGGCCGGGTACCAAAGACCAGACGCCACCTATCGGGATAAAATTGCGCTTTTCCTCCCCTATATTTACGATAAAGTGACCAAAAAAGTTTATAATAAACAATTTTTGTCTTAATAAAATTTAACGTCGTTACAATGTTATGTCAGTGAAAACTTTTTCTTTTTAAACACTAGGGATGTTACCCAAAAATCAAAAAATCGAAAGTTGAATGCAATGATTACTTGTGAAGAAATATTTTCACCATAAAAGAAAAATGTAATTTTTTATATACTTGAAAGTCATATTATTTCAAATTTTCATTAGCTTTTTTTTAGGGTTCCGTAGCCTAAATGGCAAAAAACGGAACCTTTATAGTATATCGTCATATCTGTCTGTCTGTCCGTCCGTATGTTACAGCCACTTTATTCCGAAAGTATTAAGAGTACCTACACAGTTGAAACTTGGTAGGTATTCTGTTAACCGTTTAACGATTTTAATACAAAAATAATAAAAATAAAAAAATACTCCCCATAAATTCCATGTAATGTAATGAACTAAAACTGAAAATATTTTTTTCTTCAAACCAATACGTGCGGAGTGTCTATGCAGGGTTATTTGTAAAACACCAAAAACCTCGTAAGAGTAGATTACTAGCATCATTAATTTTTGTTTACGACTTTTCCAAAAAAAGACAAAAAAAACGACTTTTCATACAAAACTCGATCAGCTGTTCCAACATTTGTATGGAAAGTCGAATTTTTTTTGTCTGTTTCGAAAAAGTCGTAGAACGAATGTTGTTGTTTATGATGTTAGTAATCTACTCCTGCGAGGTAGTTGGTGTTTTATAAATAACCCTGTCTAGATAGGTATTTAAAAATGACATTGAGGTTCCTAAGACATTTTTTTCTGAAAGTCAACCGTTTGAAAGATATACACCGCCAAAGTGATGAAAGTGTCTGTTTTGCAGTCGAAAAATGATAGTGGGGTATTAACCTTCCTTCCTCGTGGTCAAACTTAGGAATTTTGACATTCTTCGTGGACAAACTGTGTGTGTTACGTCGTGGCCCGGCCACAATGCCAAAAAAGTCTGCATCTAGTTATGTCAGCTTAGTGTAAACTTTTATTTTTAATACGTCAAGCTACAGTTATAAAAATAACTATTCAAAAGCTAAAAAAAATACCACTTATCAAGTAAAAAAACTTAGTGTAAACTTTCATTTTTAATATGTCATAAAAAACCTTTTTTTCGGTAAATGGCAGATTCTGGAAATGGCAGATTATTTAAACGACAGATTTTTTGCCAGTCAGCTAAAAATCAAAGTTTTTAGACATGAGTTTTTTTGTTTATATTGGTTTTGATTGACCAGAATTCATTTTAATATTAAAAACGTTATAACGTTTATATAATACAGATAGTACCAGAGTAGCAGAGATTTAGAGGAGGTTATCACTTTTGCCCGCTGGTTACACCGAAAAGTACGCACACGTAACAACAGTAAGTTTGTCCACGAAGAATGTCAAAATTCCTCGTGGTCTAATCAGTTTGACTACTAAGTTTGACCACGAGAAAGGAAGGGGTATTAAATATGGTATGGTATAAGGTATAACTACGGAACCCTGCGGCGCGTGGCCCGACACGCACCGGTTTTTTTATTTGCAAATAAGAACATCTCAGTTTAATATTTACGGTTACGTTAAAAAACGTAACGTTTTTGTTATATATCTTGTTTGTTTTATTATTTCCTTTTACGATATCATAGATGCTTATTTTGACTTTCGAGAACATATAGAATTAGTAAGCTCTAGAGCAGAGGTTCCCGAATTCTTTTGGCTACGGAACCCTTTTTGGTTCACCGTTTTTGGGCGGAACCCTAGCTCAAGTAAGAAGTAAACTAACCAGAATTGCCACATTCAGGAATAGATAACCCAGGATATGGGTGCGGTCACGCGAAGCGCGAGCCGCGAAATATTTTTGTGTCTAATTTCTAACTAAATGTACGTTGAAATCAAACCACTGTAGAGTCTGGTAACTGGTAAATGAAGGACATGTTGAATGTATGTGAATGTTTGTAATTAAAATACTCAAAATCAATGGAAACAAACGGGCGCTTCAGCAAAGTAAAGTAAAACAAAAAAAAAAAGAGCTACCTAACTGAAGGAAAAAAAAGACTTTTGATGTAATGTTTTAGGTATTTTTATTTTAACTCTGTTTCCACGCATTTTTTTTATTACTACGGGCCTCTCTCATTAATTCCGCGTTCGTTTCAATTTACTTTTATATTTTAATTACGAATTCCGTATAAGACAAGTCTTTTGCAATTCTGCTTCATTCATTATCTACAGAGCAACGATTTCTGGCATTAGAACATTTTAATTATAATTTTAAAATCAAATCAAATCATAATTTATTTGCCAGAACATAAGTTTGCAATAACAGGTGGTATGTTATTAGTGGTTTAAGTACAAATGTTCACCTTATACACAAAAGCATGCAAATTCATAAATCAATTTTAAAATGTCAATTTAGTTACAGAGATAACATGTCAGTTTAGTTACAGATAATGTCATAGAGTGGGTATTATTATTATTATTCAATAAACAAATGAACAGAATTATAAAGTGTCAGCAGGTTCATCGAGTGATCATCGATTCATCAATAAAAACATTAATCCATAAGCCATCTGCGCAGCTCCGATTTAAAACGATTAAATGGCATCTCTCTTAATACCTTGGGGTATCTTGTTAAAGACTTTTACTGAACTAATGAGACAGATTTTTTTTATTCATGTAGCCTCTGCATGGTTGTGTTTTTAATCTAGTAGGGTCTCTTTGGGTATATTTACTATCTTCGCTAGTCTTTTTGAATAAGTGTGAGTGCTTTTTTACAAAAGTTCCAACCTCCAAAATATATGTTTATGTGACCGTTAGTACCTGCAGTTTTTTAAAAAGCGGTCTACAGGATTGCATTTGGCCAACCCTACAAATAGCACGTATATACATTTTTTTTGTGCCAGAAAGGCTTTATTAACAAGAGTTAAGTTTCCCCATAGTAGGACTCCAAATCTGAGAATGGAGCCTACCTACATAGCCATGGTACGCAGTAAGGGCCGCGTTTTCGCTGACTGTGCTGCTTAATTTTTTTAGGGCATACATAAATTTATTTATTTTACTACATTTCATGTCAAAATTTTGTTTCCAATTACATTTTTTGTCAAGAGTTAAACCTAAAAATGTTGATGTGTCATTGTTGTCGATCTTATGTCCGTTGTATTGAATATTTAATCTTTTGTCAATAGTATTGTAGTTCGAAAATTTTTATAGTTTGTCTTGCTTAAATTAACGCATAGTGAATTTTTCTCTAACCATTTAATTATGTTGCTTAATGCTAAGTTAATTCTAGTTTCATAATCTTCGTGTTTTCTGTGGTCTGGTATTATTAGGGTAATATCGTCAGCAAACAATATATATTTTTCGTTCGTTGCATTAGACAAGTCATTTATGAAAAGGAGAAAAAGTAATGTTGATAAGACGCTACCTTGAGGCACGCCCGTTTTGTTTCTCAAAAACGATGATCTACATGGCATAAGGACATTTTCTCTATTAATCGCTGATATTTCTACACATTGGGTACGTCCGTGAATATAGCTCTTCAACCAATCTAGCGCTTTACCTCTTATACTGTATCTTTCACATTTGTCTATAAGTAGTTCGTGGTTAACCATATCGAAAGCTTTACCAATGTCTAAAAAGACTACGGTGACAGGTATTTTTTTTACCAACTAGTTCAGTTATAGCGCTGACTAACGTAAAGGCTGCGAGAGTTGTTGATTTTCCCTTTTGGAAACCATTTTGCTCCTCTTTTATTATTTTAAATTTATTGACAAAATCAATCAGGCGCCAGTACATTATTTTTTTCCAGTAACTTAGAAAAAATTGGTACAAGACTTATAGGTCTATAGTTGCTCAATTCAAGTTTGTCATCTTTCTTGTATAAGGGCTTAATAAAAGCTAGGCCCGACAAAAATTATACTTAAGGTAGTCACCATAATATATAAATAAATAAATATTTGACAACATCACATGCATACGTTGTTGGATTTCGTATTCATTCTAATGTTATTTTTAAAATGGAAAATGAATTATTTGCAAAGCGTCTATCTTAAATTGAATTAAATATTTGTCTTAAAAAGTCAATATATTGAATTTTTGTAAATGTTGTGCTACAAAAGTCAACAACAGAACGAATCGCTGCAAAACCGACATGCATGCTGCTTGCTTGCATGCATGCTTGAATGCTTGTTTGCATGTATGCTGCTTGCCGGGGAGTGCAGGGGGGCTGGCCCCCATGCTCGGGGGGGTCGGGGGGCCTGAGATCCCCGCTATAAAGAAAAACTTTTAATGCACCTACCAGTAGGTTAGGTTAGTGTTTTGACCACTCGCAGCTCCACAATGCTTGCATGCATGCTGCACGCTTGCTTGCATGCTGCATGCTTGTTTGCATGCTGCATGCTTGCTTGCATGCTGCATGCTTGCTTGCATGCTTGCTTGCATGCTGCATGCTTGCCTGCACGCATATTGCATGCTGCTTGTTTGCTTGCATGCAGGCTTACTTGCTTGCATGCATGTTTATTTGCCTGCATGTAAGGATGCATGCAGCATGAAACATGCGTGTAAGAAATACAAAATTATTCTAGATATGAATTTTCTATTAAATGTATGCCAAAAGATGATTCTGACTATAAACTGTCTGCGATATGATGGTTCTGACTGTGAACTTTCTGCGATATGATATTTAATTATTATGGCTATGAAATGTATGCCAAAAGATGATTCGGGCTTACAAAATTATGCGTTTTAAATGTATGATAAATGAGTGTATGCCAAACGATTTTCTGCGACATGAAGTTTATGCCATTAGTTGTTATGCATAATAAAATTATGACATAAAAATTTCTGCCATAAAGGGTAGACCCGCTTCTATACGCCACGCTCGAATGACCGACGCTCCGATTTTTTAATGTGAAAGCCAAACGAAAAGGACAGTTTATGTGTGTAATTTCTTTATAATTGAAACCGCTATTTTTGATTTACATTGTGAAAGTGCTTGTGCATAGTTTTAAATCCTGTCGGCCCACCCCGGCTGGCCGATTGGACTAGAAACCTGCAGGACGTGAAGAGAAAGACTTTCTACAAACCAAGGTGTGTAATGTGATCCTGTCCGTTCCTTTTGTTATCACCAAGTCAATTTCTTCGTTCTAATATTCATTAGCGCTTTGCATTCATACTCAAAATTTATAGTTAACCCTGCATAATTTTTAAATGTTTAAATATATATAGATTTCTTTAAATCCTATTACAGCCCATTCATATCAAAATCAGCCCCCTTGTGCCTAGGGTGTCTTTTCGCAATTTTTTTTTATTATTTATTTTCCGCTCCAAATTTTGGTGTAGGCACCACCATACGTCATGCTCCGATTCCAAAGTAAGTATCTAAAGCACTTGTCGCATGGAAATCAGAGACAACGGTGGTATCACAAACACCCAGTCCTGAGACAATATAGAAAAGTTTATTTTCTATATTGACCCAGCCGGGGATCGAACCCGGGACCTCAAGAGATTGAAACGCCTTGAAAACCGGCGTACAATCCACTCGGCCACGGAGGTTGTCACAGGTATATACCATTTATTACCGACCACCATATCCGATTTATTCTTCGTTCACTGAGTTTCAGGTAGGCTCATATGAGGGTACGTACCGAAATAAGGTTTCCGTGTTGTCGTTGTGGTGGTGGTCGTAGTAGTAGTAGTCGTAGTGGTGGTGGTCGTAGTGGTCGTAGTGGTGGTGGTCGTAGTAGTTGTAGATGTCAGTATCCAAACTAAATCTGCCACAGCACGTTCAGCGGCTATGTAGCTTAAGTAGCCTACATATCCAATACCGATTGCAATACCGATAGCAGCAAGGATCAGAGGGAGTAAAACCAGGAAACTATAGAAAAGGAATTTCTTCTTTGGAGTGTCCCGCTTAACTCTTTTAATCCATTTCCATAGTTTATTTCTTTTTCGTAACAGTGGCTTATCGGCCAGCGGAGATCTGGGTTTTGCATCTGTAATTAAATGACAATTTTAAAGAAAAAATATGAGGAGCGAATTTTTTGACCTGACCACACTAAAACTAAACTGCTATTAAGTATCTATAAAAGACATTCATACTCTCCATCAGCCATTTTAATGTCCCCACTGCTGGGGCACAGGCCTTCCTTATGGGTGGATAAGGAGGACGGGCCATAACCCACCACGCGGGCCCAATGCGGATTGGTGGGTGTTAACGACTGCATTCATACTATGTTTATTTAATTTATTAGGATAAATTATTATTATTATTATGTAATAATAATATGTGCTATGTAAAAGGCTGTAGGAATGTTGAATCATCGTTGACCGAGCGAGAACGAAGTGCGAGCGAAGCGTCTCTGCTTCAGCTTGGGCAAAAATGCTTTCGTATGTCCGGCTGTCTGATCCAACCTACAGGGGCCGTATTACAAGCTCTTAAATCCTGCCAGGTTTATAAATTGCTGTAGTGACATCTCTTTCTCGTCGTATAGCAAATAAAAGAGATAGATTGATAGCCAGTCAGAAAACTGCCTGGAAATAAGAGGTCATAATACGGCCCCTGGGGCCGTATTATGACCTGGCAGGATTTAAGAGCTTGTAATACGGCCTCCGGTCGCATTTCTCAACCGATTCTCGTGAAATTTTGTGAACAGGTTCGAAAATTATATAGATTTTTTTTTGTTGAGCCAGTTTTTTTTTTAAATGGCGGAAATATGTTAAAAAAACAGAGTTCAGTCCGCTTTCCAGCTCTGCCTGTTCTCTGCAGGTCGCATTTCTCAACCGATTCGCGTGAAATTTTGTAAGCAGGTTTGAAAATGATATATTTTTTTTTTGTCAAGCCAGTTTTTTGAAATTTTCCGAAATGGCGGAGATATGTTAAAAAAACAGATTTCAGTCCGGCTTTCCAGCGCTGTCTGTTCTCCTTTACAGGTGGCATTTTTCAACAGATTCTCGTGAAATTTTGTGAGCAGGTTTGAAAATGACATAAAAATTTTTTGTTACGCCAGTTTTTTAAATTTTTTCTAATTAGTGGAGATATGTTAAAAGAACATATTCCAGTCCTGCTTTCCAGCTCTGCCTGTTCTTCTCTACAGAAAATAGAAAATATCCTATTTCACCACCCCTGACTGATGACCCATCTAAAAATAACCTTGAAGACACCCGAGTTCAGAGCCAAATACAATCAACCCTTAATCAGGCAGACGAAGTGGATTAAAATGCACTCAAGCTGCAACCGCAGTTCCAGATAATGTAGAGTTGAGACGAGTACACCACCAATTCGCTCTGACAAGCAAGGCCTTGCATACTGACCCTATGAGAAAGCATACAGAAGAGTGAAGCTGCTCCACGATTCTATCATCCTTCGCGAGTCGCCATCCCATACTTCAGCCACAAACGAATAGCTACACCTCTGACACAGATGAAGACAGACCCGGCCGTAAGTGGGCAACCAATGCTTCTCATTATGACACTCGACCAAATGTTTCTAAAACCAACGGGGTGTTGGTGATGTGATGTTATTGCTCTGTTTCACTATTTATTGTTAAATTTGCTTCAATCATTGATCCATGTTAAAATTGATAGAACAACAAGTATAGTAATAAAGTTTGACAGTCGACGTATGTTTCAGGAGCCTATATATTTTAATTTGCGACTAATAAACGTTACGTAAAAATGGGCTATTGGGTGAAAGGAGTGGATTGGAATTCTGGGTTATGAGGTGAGATAATGGACTTCCGCCTTTTCTTACATCTCACAAACTCGAACCGTCGGCGGAAGGTGGCTCGCAGCCCGCTAGATGGGCACCCCAAACTGGTCAGCAAGTGCCGACCGGGGCGCAACACCGGCGCGGGCAACTCAGGGTGAAGAGTGGTGTGCACCGCTTTCTACCCACCCACTGTATAAGCGACAGTGTACCAACTCGCTTCTTACGCATGTTTCACTTCCACCCTGCGAGCGAATAGCTCTAACGACTCCACCCTGGACGGCCGTTGAAGGCGAGCCAGGGGCGGGAGTCCACAGGGCCACTTGGGGTCAACCTAAAGATGGGCCGGGTGGGAATATTCCCGGAAATATTGAGAATATTCCCAACAATATTGGGGATATTCCCGGCAACGGCACATCTGTAGGTCCACCCCTGCTGCGGGGACGAGGGCCTGGATCGACTCCGGGAGCACTCGGGTCCATGGTGTCGCTTCTCACCAACAGCTCGCCACAAGCTGAGGCTTATTAGGTATTATTTTATGGGTAAGTTCCTACTTATTTGTAAATTGAATACCTTAATAGATGATTTAGTTACCTTCGAGAGTATTCGCTATCATTATTGATACTATTATCTTTAGACTTACTACCTATAAAATATTCACATTGATCATAGAATTTAGAACAAAATATTGATAAAATTGATGGATGTTAAATTGGCACTTAGTTGACATGACATATATTTTTTGCTTCTCTCTATGATGGTGACTTTGATGTTGTAAAGAAGTAAGACTACGCACCTTCTTGGTATTAGTGTGGCGCTTAAACCGTGGCATGTACTCAATAAAAAATACGACGTTTGGTGAACGAGGGATATCCTTTGGTTTTTTTGAAAAATGCTTACAGGATGTAAGATAAGAGTAATTACGAGTTGTTTGGCGTATGTTTCATAAGAATTCATTTAGTGATTTTCTTCCTCCAAGAGCCGAAACTTACCACTATGTTTGGAAAATGTTTAACTGTTTTTTTAATTAATTAATCGAAAAAAATATAACAGGAAAGTTATAAGCGTGGCAATCCAACCAAGTTTAGATGGCTACAGAAAAGCGGCCGCGTAGTACATTAAGCTAACCATCCAAAACGAATAGCATTATAGTCTTCAAAGTTCGATAAAGTCACATACAAAATGTTCGTATTTTTTTTTGCATTAAGTAGGATGTAGGTAATGTAACGTATCTTATTGTTAAATACTATGCAATATACACCGTTAATTTTTAAGTAGTTATATCTAGAATGGGGATATCAAACCACGTTTCTGAATATGTATGTGCAGTTAAAAATTAATAGTTTGTAAATATCGGAAAAAAATCTTGAAAAATCGATCTTACACGGAGTCATCGCTGGCTGCCAGTCTCAGCGATGGCTTCATATTGGCCTTGTATACTATACCCGTCAATTGGTATGCGCCTGGCGGCCATGATTTTAACCTCAAAAACGAAAAACAATTGTAATTTTTTCATATACTTAGACCCAATCTTATTGAAAATAATAATTCAATAATTAATATATTAGATTACCTATTAGAATTTTCTCGTTTCATGTCATTTTTAGTTGCGGATCACGTCAACATGGATGTTTGTGACAATGTTCCAGCGTATTACCAACTGACGGGGATAATACAGTTTTTCAAGCCAAGCCAGCCAGTATACGTAAATAATCTCTATTTAGTAAGGGGTATGTATTTAATTAATCGAGTTACAATAAATTCCCATTTTGGGTATCAAAAATACTGAATACCTATAGCGTACTGAAATACTAAGTGGGCGACTGACTGAGGGCGACTACAAATGTTGAAAATGGTTGACTTTAAACATAGACTTATTATGACTTTAAAATACTAATTGAGTAACTAGTTATTCACGAAGCGCGACCAAATTACTATTTGGGCGACAACCTTAGGGCACACAAAACATTTAAAATTTGGCATATATTTTATTCAAAATAAGTGACTTTTAGCCTAATCGAGATAACAAAAATACCATGTTGGGCAGCTTAAATCAGTTATATAGTTTTACCTATTTGGTATAATAGTTGCCCACTCAGTATTTTTGGCCCTCATTTAGAATTTTCACTGCTAACTTAAATTATTTGTCTCCCAGATGTAGACTCCCGTTTAGTTATTTTGTCGCCCAAAAAATAAATCGCTGCTAGCCTTAGTATTTAAGTATCCCATTAACAGTCACCTTTAATTATTTCCTGTCACCCAATTTATTAATTCCCTGTAGTAGGTAAGTATGATAAATCCCACCGAAAACATTTTCATGTATAGTGTTGCCAAGACTTAAATGGCTCGTAGGTATGTCAAAAAAAGCCGCCTGCATAAAAAGACAAGTCAACTGAAAAGATGTAAACAAGATTAAATATTAAAGGCAACATAATAACATGGCGCAGTCGGAGGCATGCATAAAGAAAGTGACGTTATGAACCGACATCCCTCCGACTGCATGTTATTATGTTGCCTTTAATATTTAATCTTGTTTACATCTTTTCAGTTGACTTGTCTTTTTATGCAGGCGGGTTTTTTATTTTTTTTAATTAATTTTTTTATTTATATCTTTTTAGTTATTAATTATTATATATTACAGTCATGATATACCTTTTTGAAATCCTTATAAAAAGCCCTTTAATTTGACACCCATATTGTAGTATTCTAAAAAAAAAGTTTTTTCCACTACGTATAACAGCAACGTACAGCCGCCATGTTGGTTTTTTAAAACGCCACCTTCTTAAGAACACTTGGGCTGACAAGACAAATCTAACGATATCTTAGTCATAGAAATCCGTTCAGCCGTTTGAAAGATATGAGGTAATAAAAATATTACATACAAACAAGATACGCGCGAAAAACATAACCCTCTTGCAGTCGGGTAAAAAGTTATGTTGGTTAAACGATTGGGGGGATAAAGTCCAATTTAATTTGTTGTTTGTGTACTAACATACCAAATTTCAGCTTTCTAGGACTTCAGGAAGTATCCTATGAGTTTTGATGATCATGAGTGAGTCAGTGACGAAATCGGGTTTTTTTTTAGAAATCACTAAAATTTATATTATAAGAGGTATGTAATTGAAACCTTGTATGTTTAATAAGTTTACTACTGACATCATATCCCGAGAATTTTGTTTATCTGGTTTACTCCAAACCCAAGATATGATGAGGGTTCAAAAAATCGACGAAGCGCTTCGTGAAAAGAAGGACGTCTTGGCGGGGCCGGGCCATATAAATTAACGGTGTATATTATAGCGGTGTATATGTCGTAGGATAATCGTATAAGACGGATCTTTACAAAAATCCTAGGTCGATTGTAAAGAACCGGATAATTGTAATCTTAGATGGATTTTCGCAATCGTCTGAGAAATTTTTAGGATCTTTGTAAAAATCCCAGTATCTTTCGGACAATTGTAAACTTGAATGCGGATTGGATAATCTAAGAGACGATTTATAACATCTTCAATCTGATTGGTCAGAACATATTGCTGATGGGTTTTGGGGTTAGTTCGTAATTTTGCCGAATTTAATTCTTCAATTAAAGTATTAACAAGGTTTTGCACAAACATGTCGTATAATATCCAATTCACTCACTTCACTCATCGTACGTGATTATCGTACGTATGATTGATTTGAGCACTCTAGTTTTATTTTTTTAAATAAAAAACGTAAAATTCGAACAACACGCTGAGAAATATTTGACAATAATCACAATAATCACAATAATAACAATGGACGCAGTAATGTTGTCATTAGCCAATCAAAGCATCCGTCAGTCCATAACGTTGACGTCAGCCAAACAGCGCGCGCAAAGTGATAGTCATTGGCAATTTACCTAAGACACGCTGGACCTTTGTAAAAATCCTAAACATCACTCGGACGATTGCAAAAATCTGTCTAAGATTCTAATTATCCGGTATTTTACAATCATACTAGGATTTTTGTAAAAATCCTATTTGTGCAATTATCCTATGACATATATATTATTTGTACGACCAAAAGATAGCATATACAGGGTTATTCTAAACTTACCATCCAAATTTTAAGGATGTGTTCACTCCATGAAACTGAACAACTTTCTCTAAGGAACACACGGCCAAATATGTAAAAACAAATATCGACTATTCTGTTTCCGAATCAAAAACTATGTTTTGAGTAGCTGTCATATGATAAACTAGCTTCTGCCCGCGACTTCGTCCGCGTGGAAGTTAGAAAAAATCCTTAGAGAACCTTCAACCAGGATCTGACCAGTCATTTTTACGTTTCCGGTTCTGGTTCCCATTCCCGTTCTGTTCCCGTCCCTTTCCTGTCCCATTCCCGTACCCCTTCCGTTGCCATTCCCGTTCCCGTCCCGTTCTCGTTCCGTTCCCGTTTCATTCCCGTTCCGTTCCCATTCCGTCCCGTTCCGTTCTTGTTCCCGTTCCGTACCCGTCCCGTACCCCTTCAGTTCCCATTCCCAATCCCGTCCCATTCTCGTTCCCATTCCGTTCCCATTCCGTCCCGTTCCGTTCCATCCCGTACCCCTTCCGTTCATATTTCCATTCCCGTCCCGTTCCCGTTCCCGTCCCGTCCTCGTCCCGTTCTGTTCCCGTATCGTTCCCGTTCCTTTCCCCTCCGTTCCCGTCCCATTCCCGAGCCGTTCCCGTTCCTGTCCCGTTCTCGTCCCGTTCCGTTCCCGTATCGTTCCCGTTCCGTTCCGTTCCCGTTCTTTCCCCTCCGTTCCCGTCCCGTTCTCGTGCCGTTCCTTTCCCGTTCCCATCCCGTTCCCGTTTCGTTCCCGTTTCGTACTCGTTCCCGTTTCGTACTCGTTCCGTTCCGTCCCATTTCGTTCCCGTTCGCGTCCCGTTCCCGTCCTGTACTCCTTCCGTTCCTTTTCCCGGTACCGTTCCCGTCCCGTTCCTGACCCTTTCTCATTCCCGTTCCATTCCCGTTCCCGTTTCGTTCCCGTTCCGTTCCTGTTCCCATTCCGTTCCCGTTCCGTTTCTGTTTCATTCCCGTTCCGTTTCCGTTCCGGCCCGTTCCGTTCCCGACCCGTTCTCGTCATGTTCCCGTGCCCGTTCCCGTTCCTGTTCCCTGGATGTGCATGTCCAGGTCCAGGTCCATGATGTGTCATGTCCACCGTGTTGGACTTCAAAATAAATGTAATTTTCGCAATCACCATCCCATGAAACCTCAAGAACGACATCCACATCGATTTTCATGTTTACTTACCCCATTTACACCCTAAGGGATGATTTTCAAAATAACAAAATATGTGTTTGCCTATTTATTTTTAGACATGCTCCTATGAATTTTAAAGTTGTAATGTCTATTTTATATTCTTTTTCCATACATTTGAACCTCATTTTCACCCCTTTAGGGGTTAATTCATGTCCACCGTGTTGGACTTCAAAATAAATCTCATTTTCGCAATCACCATCCCATAAAACCTCAAGAACGACATCCATATCAATTTTTTGTATGTTTACTCACCCTATTTACCTCCTAAGGGGTTGATTTTCAAAATCACAAAATATATGTTTGCCTATTTATTTTTAGATGTGCTCCTACGAAGTTCAAAGTTGTAATGTCTATTTTATTTATATTTTTTTTTCATGCAAAATTGGATCCCCATTTTCACCCCTTTAGGGATTAAATCATGTCTACCATGTCAGGCTTCAAAATAAATCTCATTTTCGCAATCACCATCCCATAAAACCTCAAGAACGACATCCATATCGATTTTTATGTTTTCTCATCCCATTTACCCCCTAAGGGGTTGATTTTCAAAATCACAAAATATATGTTTGCTTATTTATTTTTAGACGTGCTCCTACGAAGTTTAATGTTGTAATATACATTTAATATTTTTTTCCATACAAAATTTGAACCACATTTTCACGCCTCGAGGGGTCAAATCATGTCCACTGTGTTGAACTTCAAAATAAATGTCATTTTTGCAATCGTCATCCCAGAAAACCCCAATAACGACATCCATATCTATTTTTAGGTTCTTTACCCCTTTTCACCCCCATTTCATCCCAGTAGGGGTTGAAATACTAACAATAATAATATATGTTGCGTTAGATTTCCATCCATAAGCCTAAATTATATATTTAGCAATTTTGACTTCGAAAATAAAGGATTTTCTTCAATACACAACTTCATCCCCCTTTTGACCCCTTCGGGGGTAGAATTTTGATAAACGCCGAGACCCGTATTTATTAATTTTCAATCGTCAGCGTAAACACAAAATTTGAAGATCCTAGCTTCAAAACTGAGGGACTATCATACAAACTTTCATCCCTTATTTCATCCCCTTAGGGATAGAATTTTCAAAATTCCTTTCTTAGTGGATGCTAACACTGTATAAGGTATCTGTGCGCAAAATTTCAAGTTTCTAGGTCCAGCGGTTTGGGCTGTGCGTTGATAGATCAGTCATTCAGTTTACGATTTTATATATTACGACTAGCTTCCGCTGGCAACTTCGTCCGCGTGGAGTGTACCAGGATAAAAGTATCGTATGGTTTAATTTTATCAAAATCCGATCAGCTGTTTTTACGTGATAAGACGGGTCCTTCCAAGCGAGCGAGCAGCCTCGTGCGAGGCTTGCTGCACGCGGCAAACCTTAAACGCGTAAAAACAACTGATCGGATTTTAATAGAATTAAACCATAACATACTTTTATCCTGGTTAAAGGATCCCTAAGGATTTTCTCGAATGTCCACGTGTACGAAGTCGCGGGCGGAAGCTAGAATATACCTAAGTCAAATTCCTTGGGGTCTAGTAAATATCAAACCTATTCTTATTATGATTTTTAGGAAGATCAAGGCCATTCAATGCCTAAAAATACGAAGATTAATTATGAGCGACATCTGTATTTTCCATAAAGTATGCCACTGAGCGCCATCTACGAACGGTCGCTCTTGACTAAGCTGTTCATTATGTTGTTAGTGGTTGTAATGTACGCTACGGTTTGTTGAAGTCCGTTACAAGATGTGAAGATGGCGTAAGTAGGTGGATGGCGTAACCCGTAGCACGAACAGCTATCGAAAAAAATAAGGCGCGCAAAAACATTCGAAAATAGTTATTTGTTATACAAGTGACCAAGCGAGTGCTGACTTTAAGGGCCTACACCACAGATACCCACACATAACCGCGTTGCGGCGACGCACCGCAACGCAACGCCAAAATCTGCGGCACCGCGCGTAGCCGCGCGGCGCCGCGCGTTGTCCGGCGGTGACGCGGCGCCGCAGAAATGACGTCACACTTGTTGACCACAGTTTTAGTCCTACCTCGGACACTCCATACAATAGTAGGTTCTTGTTGTATAGTCTATGATGCTATAAAACAACCGCGTTGTAACTAACTAAACTAACTAATTACACAAATGAAGTTTCTTCATTTATAACAAAATATTAATGAAAAAAGAATAAATCAAAACAAAAAACACCAAAAACAAATATGGGTCTTTGCCTACTAATGAAATTGCCGATATTTTGACACATACAGAGAAATTAATAACTTCTATGATTTAAAATATCCTTACTATTGTGACGTTTTGTCGTTTGATAGTAATAAATCCATTTTATTGTTATGATTTTGAATCAAATTGAAAGGATAATAGTAGTATTTTAGTTTAATAGCCTGGCAACACCGCCGCTTAGCTCCGCCGTTTCCCGCCATATTTTCCCGCCATTTGTAGTGGAATGGGGAGGTAAGCGGTGGGGATAGGCGGCAGAACGGTCGACGAAAGTCAGTTGCGGGCTCAGTCACTGGTCAACCGTCGAGAAGCCAAGTAGTTAGGGAAAACTGCTAACGTATCGTTGCTATAGCCTAGTTAATAATATTCATGGTGTATTCCAGTGAAGAAAGTAAAAGTGGTTTACCTTTATTACTGTAGTTTCATTTTAAAAGTTTAGATGCGCCTTCATTTTATAAGTTTAGATGCGCCGTAATTTTATATAACGTCGGATGCGCCAACATTTTATATGATTAGATAAGCCTGCGGTTTGGCTAGATGCGCCTGCGGCTTATAAGGCTAGATGCGCCTTCAGTTTGGCTAGATGCGCCTTCAGTTTGGCTAGATGCGCCGTCAGTTTGGCTAGATGTGCCTTTGTTTTGGCTAGATGCGCCCTCGGTTTGGCAAGATGCGCCTTCAGTTTGGCTAGATGCGACTTCATTTTATAGGGTTAGATGCGCCTACATTTTACGAGGTTTAATGCGACTTTATTTTATAATATTAGATGCGCCTTCGTTTCACAATCACAAGGCTAGTGCCTTCATTTTATAAGTTTAAATGCGCCTTCATTTTATAAGTTTAGATGCGCCTTCATTTTATAAGTTTAGATGCGCCGTAATTTTATATAACGTTGGATGCGCCAACATTTATATGATTAGATAAGCCTGTGGTTTGGCTAGATGCGCCTGCGGCTTATAAGGCTAGATGCGCCTTCAGTTTGGCTAGATGCGCCTTCAGTTTGGCTGGATGCGCCATCAGTTTGGCTAGATGTGCCTTTGTTTTGGCTAGATGCGCCTTCGGTTTGGCAAGATGCGCCTTCAGCTTATGCGCCTTCAGTTTGACTAGATGTGCCTTCGGTTGGCTTGATGCGCCATCAGGTTACAGGGCTAGATTCGCCTATGGTTTGGCTAGTCTTAATTAATATCTTATTGCTTTAATTTAAATTAACATTGTACTGGCAGGCAATTATTATAATTATTAATGTCATATATCATATTTGACATTAAGGTTTAACATTTATTTTATGGGGATTTTAAATTATTTATTGGAATGATGGGTAATGAAAAGTAGTTGTAAAAATTAATGATTATCGATTTTCAAATTTAAATTCTATAATCACCTAGCTACTGACAGATTTCTACGCCTAACAAAGGCAGGATAATTATACAGATTTTGTTATATTATAATGTCGTCAATGTATACTACCATATTCTGGGAAATAAATGATTTGTTTATTATTTAGATGCAAATCCAGTTTGGCTAGATGTGCCATCAGTTTACAGGGCTAGATGCGCCTATGATTTGGTTAGATGTGCCATCAGTTTGGCTAGATGCGCCTATGGTTTGGCTAGATGCGCCTATGGTTTGGCTAGATGCGCCTATGGTTTGGCTAGATGCGCCTATGTTTTGGCTAGATGCGCCTTTAATTTGGCTAGATGCGCCTGAGATTTGGCTAGATGCGCCTACGGTTTGGCTAGAAGCGCTAGCGGTTTACAAGGCTAGTTTACAAGGCTAGGTTGTTATATGCTTATATTACATGTTTATGTGACTACATAATGCGATTTCAATTTCATATTTGAATCGTCATCTGCAAACGATTATTTAAGTTGTTGTTGTTGTTTAGCTTAGTGCACAGGCCCTTGAATATTGGAGTACTTTCACAAACAATCAGAAGTCAATTACGAACGAAGATCTATCAAAAAATAAGTTGACTTTAGTCCGCGTTCTTCTTTAAGACACAACTTCATTTTACTTGGTTATCTCTTGGTTTATAATATATTATTGCAATTGGATGCTAATGTAGTTATGGCTAATTTGAATAAATTATATTTATGTTTGAGAAAATAAGTCTTACAATATTAGGTACCTAGCAGTGCGTAAGCTACTATTATATGAACCATTTGTCCTTAAGTGTGGTGTTTAGGCGACTAGGTATGTTGCGTCAATGGGCCAAGTGTGTTCTTAAGTGTGGTACTTAGTAAGCGGCAAGTGTATCGCATCTATGGGCCAGACTAGGTATGTTGCGTCTATGGGAGTATGGGCCAAGTGTGTCCTTACGTGTGGTACTAGTACTTAGTAAGCGGCCAAGTGTGTCGCGTCTATGGGACATATGTGTCCTCAGTTATAGCTTTGGTTTGAATATAACGTCTTGACAGGCCGTGTCCACATAGTGGCAAACGGTGGCCCCGCGAGTAATGACATTCATATTCATAATTATTTATTGCATCTACTAATTACATTAGCAATTACTAAAACTGAGCGCATTACACATAGACTTATTATTTGTGGAATAAA
Source organism: Agriphila tristella (assembly GCA_928269145.1). NCBI lineage: Eukaryota > Metazoa > Arthropoda > Insecta > Lepidoptera > Crambidae > Agriphila > Agriphila tristella. The sequence goes on from OV743434.1 coordinate 26,318,554, forward strand.
ATGAATAAATTGTCATGATAAATTAATGTTTAATAACTATGCAACTAGATATGATTATGTATATAAGTATGTGAATGTGTAATGTCACATAATATTTTTCTTATCTCATAAAGAAACAGTTCTCATGAATAGATTCAAATATATTTCCTTTTGACTCTGATGTTTTATTTTGTTGACGTTTGTCCTATGATTTAGGGACGGTTACTGTCGTTTATGTTTTATATATTTCAGAAACATATTGCATCTGACAAGATGCCGATGCGTTATATGTCGCTAAGGTGACGAGTGACGGCGCGATGTGCGACGCGTGACTGGATGGTAGAAACGACTGTTGCGTTATTGGTCGATCCTAGTTTTTGTGACACGATGACAACAGGCTGCGACGGCTAATAGGTTTCAGCTGCAATTATCTGGTTGAACATAGAAACGGACCCAAATTCCTATGCATTGATTTATCAAATATATTTAAATCTTATTCAGAACCTGTTAAAATAGGTAGTTCTAGTCTAGCTAAATTAAATATTATAAGTACCTAGATCATGGTGTGAATTGTGAAATAAATAAAAATAATATATACTCATGATGATTGTTTGCTACGCAACTTTAATAATTAAACGATTACCTTGCGTTTTACATAGCTAGCAGGTGTAGTAAATTGAAATTGTATACCTATTGTGGGTTTAATAAGTTGATATCATTGATAATTTCAGTTAGGTAGTCGGCAGCACGTCACGTTATCTGTCAAAAGTCGACAATTTGTAATTGAATTTGTTTACCCTTTCATGGTAAATAGGCTGTCGACTGTTATATTTACTTTTTGTACTTTTCTCTTATTAAATATTTTAATAAAATTTATAATTTAGTAGAAAGAACTAATAAGAAATGTTGTACTTTCATAAATAATTTGATTGCTTATTGTGGTAAAAAAACTGTAATAATTTTAAGATGTTTTAGAGTTAATATTTGTGTCACAATCTTACTGGCTTTTAAAAATGTTATAGCTTTATGATCTCATGATCATACTAGGCGCGATAAGTTACAACAGTTAGTTCCTCTTGTAAATAAATTATTAAATATAAAAGACGGAGGTCGACAACCCTCTCCAAGTTTTCTTTCGCCATTTCTTTCTTGGAGGGGCCTCCCATTTTTGAAATGGTGGCAGATTCAGTAGATTCTCTCTTTTTAGCATTCATTAATCCACAAAATTAATTATAACAATTAAGTAAATGAGAATTCTCAAATTAAAAAAATATAACAATACGTTAAACCCAATAAGTTTGTTTAATAGAATGCGGTATTAGTTAACATACAACCGGCCGAATGTGACGATATTATTATGAAAGTATTGAGTTGACAATTATAACCTATAATATTGTTGAGTTGACCGTGCACGAGGACATGCACGAGGTCAGGATGGACGAATGTGACGTTTTGTCGTTTGATAGTAATAAATCCATTTTATTGTTATGATTTTGAATCAAATTGAAAGGATAATAGTAGTATTTTAGTTTAATAGCCTGGCAACACCGCCGCTTAGCTCCGCCGTTTCCCGCCATATTTTCCCGCCATTTGTAGTGGAATGGGGAGGTAAGCGGTGGGGATAGGCGGCAGAACGGTCGACGAAAGTCAGTTGCGGGCTCAGTCACTGGTCAACCGTCGAGAAGCCAAGTAGTTAGGGAAAACTGCTAACGTATCGTTGCTATAGCCTAGTTAATAATATTCATGGTGTATTCCAGTGAAGAAAGTAAAAGTGGTTTACCTTTATTACTGTAGTTTCATTATACTATCCTTACTAATATTATAAATGCGAAAGCCCGTTTGTTTGTTTGTTGGTTACGCCTTCACGTCTTAACTACTGAACCGATCATCATGAAATTTTGCATACACGTTGTCAGAAGTACAGAGAAGGACATAGGGTACCTTTCATCCCGAAAGACAGTATTGTTCCCGAGGGATAACAAAAAACCTTTCCACGCAGACGAAGCCGCGGTCGGCCGCTAGTAATATTATAAATGCGAAAGTCAGTTTGTTTGTAACGTAGTAGTTTCTTAAGTATTCAAAGAAATTTTTTTCGTCCATCTTTAATACTTCATACTTTCCCGAAAAGTACAGAGGGTACTTTTCGGGAAAGTATGAAGTATCAGGATTCATAACTTTATTAAGTGGATGCACTCAATATCTTCTCTGTCGACGTCTATTCAATTTGGCTTAATGTCTACACAATAACAAAAGAGCTATTCGTTTATTGCAATCTATTGTAGAGACACGTGTATCAATACTCACGAATCACAGAAAAATGGTCACCCCAAGCAACGCGCGGCGACGCGCGGTGACGCGCGGCACCGCGCGGCGCCGCGAGTCACCGCAACGCACCGCAGAAATTTGCGTTGTGTTGCGGTGCTGCGCCGCAACGCCGTTATGTGTGTAGGCCCTAAATCACGTAGTCTAGAATATAGACTATTAAACAGTGAGTGATTTAAAGGCACGAGGCAGAACAAAACTTTGGTCTCGTGTTAAACATACAACTTTTCACCTCTACCAGCGAAGAAAAGTGTTGTAGGTAAGAACAGTTATTTTCACGTCACTTTCCTGGTAAAAAGCATAATGCAGCATTAAAAACTTGCTCTCTCAACTTTTTAGAGTTAGACAACTATTTCATCGCTAGCCGCACAATTTTTTTGTAATAAATCACAAAAACAATTCGATCAAACCACAGACCATACAACAAAAACCGTGAAATAAACCTATGCTATTTTTTTATCATAGAGTATAACTTATAGAGCGTAGATTTCCGCCATTTTCTTTTTACGTTGTGATTTCTCTTATTTATTTAGATCCCATCTTTTTATTTATATAATTACAATCGTAAAACACTAATTTGTTATAATATTTCATGATTTTTTCTAATTTTATTTTTATTTCATACGCGACCTTATTTTGCCTATACACCTTATTTCGAACGATCTACCTTCTTTTTCAACAATCCTTGTTTAAAACTCCTTGGTATATCCGTGTATTTTATTTTTTTATTTTTACCATTGAAAATGGTTATCAGATGCAAATCGCCTGAGACGTCTTTTTGACCATATCTCCGAGGATTTTGAGAGGATCGAGAAGAAAATAGTACCAAAAGTTGAAAAATTTATCGAGACACGTGTGAACGTTTGAGTTTTGAAAATCTACTGGTAACTTTTTTTGAAATTTTGCAAAATTCCAAAAATTCCGGGTTTTTTTGGGGGTGTTTGTTTACTAAATTGTAAATATTTCGGAAAAAAAAACTGACTTAAGAAAAAATGAAAAAAAGGGTCCTAGGGTATTAGTTTAGCTACAAAATAGCGATTTTTTTTGAAAATCGGTTTATAATTGTGACCTGTAGGTGGTCCCTTTAGATTTGGAATTGTAGAAAAACGGGTATTTCGGTATTATAAAAAGTGATGTAGTTTCTATGATTATTGACCGATCGTCATGGTAATGGTATTGAAAGATGCGGAAGCAGACGAGAAGTGCATTAGTTGATTTTTGTGAATCGGTTAATAATATTTGAGCCGCAACGAAGCAGTCAGGGGCAATCGATCGTAAAAATAAAAAGGTACCTAGTATACCTTAGAAAAATTATAGGATTTTTCGTAAATTTTGTATTCATTTTCAATGCTCCGATTCTTGCGGGAACTGCGAAATCTGTGATTTTTTTATCCGTGTATGACATCATAAAGCTATCTATCTATCCTTTTCTCACATAAAAATTTTACAACTATCATCCTTGTCATTCTATTTTTAACACGTTTTTATTAGGTTGATTTCTCGTTTGTGCACTGACATGAAATTTTTTTTTTCTATTTGACTGGACTGGCTGTCTGTATGATTTGACAGCAAAGTTCTTGTGCCTATTTGAAACGCCTCTAGCGTGGATCCAAAGAACTAATTTTGACGTACAATGAAAATGGTTGCCGTGGTGGCCTCTCCAGACTCACACGCAAATCGTTAAAAATCATAACTTTATAAACTGATGGATTTCGTATTTTTTTATAATATTATTTTAAGGTAGAAAGCAAATGATTTCAAAAGTTTGTATCAATTCTTCAATGTCCCATCCCTTTCCAATACGCATTTGAACTATTGCCGTCCTTATCGCCGATGCAACAGTGTGTGAAGGTCAGTGTGCATCGGTTGTTTTTATAAGTAGGTAGTTTTATCTACCACACGCTCAGTCACTCTGGAGTGTTTTATGTATTTAGAGCAATTTTCGTGTATTTAAAATTATGTTTGATTAATTTACTTTTTACATCAGCCTAAATTGCTGATGCGCAACGTAGTAGCAACTTTGGCGTCCATCTTTGTTGAGTGCACGCGAACTATACAGAGGGCTCCACACTCGCGCCGCGAACCACGGCCGCGAATCACGGGCGCGGTACGCGCATGAAAACGGTGCGAAAAATATAGCCCTCCAGACTCGCGCGTGAACCGCGGCCGCGAATCACGGCAACATTAGTTCGGCACACAAGTCCTTTGACGCGGATCAAAAAACCGCCACCGGACGGGGAACGCCGCGAAGCGCGAACGCGAAGCCCATACGCGAAGCCGCGAAACCCTCCACACTCGTGCTTTGCGGCCTTCGCGGGCTTTCGCGGCGCGAGTGTGGAGCCCTCTTACTGTGTGTGATCCTAGCGCGAACCTCTACGAGTGTGGAACAGTGGGGCCACTAACCTCCATTAAAAAGTACACTGGACAGACTATTGTCATGAAATGACAGCAATTTTTTGTGCTGATTTGAAAATCGCCATATTGGTGACGTTCGCCTGTTCAGCGTAAGTACTTATTTAACGGAGGTCAGTGGGTGGGGCAGTTTCGCCCCAATTCGCAAGCGATCCGTGCCGCGACTTCATGCCGTGATTCGCGCGTGAGTCTGGAGAGGCCATGATACAAAGTTTTTTTGACACTAGTGATGGTATATCGTCATATCGATAAATTATCAATAGTAAAATTTTATTAGCACGTGTTTTTTTCACGATATTAGTTTATACCTGGCTTTGTAGTCGACTTATTTCTTCGTATACAGTATAAGCATATCCCGAATTCAGGGCTAGGCTAAAGCCTGGAATACACAGGCTACTAAAAAAGCATGCTTGTTCGCTACTAGATAGTATGCTTATTTATAGCATGCTCTCCGAGTGTGTACATTTGCTCATGCAAGCACAGACCTTAGAAGCATACTTCTTACGAGCATACTTCTTTCTAGCATGTCTGAGATACACATGCTCATTAGAGCATTCTAAATTGACGCATCTTTGCGAAATCCTGTGCAGAATGAAAACTAAATTCAGTTATAATAAGTATGCTTCTAAGGTCTGTGCTTGTATGAGCAAATCTACACACTCGGAGAGCATGCTATAAATAAGCATACTATCTAGTAGCAAACAAGAATGAAGAATTGCATAGCAAAAAACCCAAAATGACTGACGAATCAACGCACAGCCCAAATCACTGGGCCGCAACATTATCCTATACGCACTTTCCGTTTGCGGTTACGGCTAGCCGCTGCCCGGTTAACCGCAACTGCAACCGCATCCTGCGGCCAGCCGGACGGACAGTCGCAATGCGGCTAACCGGACAGTGCGTACGAGGTCTAAAGGGCTGAAATAATACAGGAACAGGTACAGGAACGAAAATGGGTACGGGAACGGGGCATGAACGGGTTATGGATATCGTACTAATTCTATAAATGTGAAAGTAACGGGATATGGATATCCTACTTAACTACTTATATTATAAATGTGAAATACTCAATTACGTAAAAACAGCTGAACGGATTTAGTATAGAACACATATAGTTTTACTTTTTATCCCGGTCAAATGTTTCCCAATGTCCACTCGGACAAAGTCGCGGGCAAAAGGAGAATGCAACAAAAGAAAGAAACCGAAACCAAAACTTTGGTCGGTCGCTACTTGTTACATCACAGAATACATAATAGTACAAGTACAGAAGATCCACTCCGCAAAGTCATTTAAATAAGTAGCGACTCTAGCCCATACACAACATAGTGCAATTCAGGTCGCACACCGCTCCCTTACCTACAGTTATATTCACCTAGAAGTTGCCTCTCTTTCTATCGCGAAGCCCTTATCTCTTCTAACGACTTTAGGGTTTCTTCTTATAAATAATAAATTAAATTATAGACAGGTACTTAATTTATTACAAGTTATGTGTTTGTGAAATAAAATGTGTAGGTACTTAAATACGTTTCAAAAAACCTAGGCTAGGTACAGTCAATGCCACGTCAAACGATACATGCTAACTTTGAGGCAAATTGCTTTTTTACGAAATCAAATTGACCTCAATAATTTACTTTATTATGAAAGTAGGTAAGTAAGTACCTACCTACTCGTAATCTATAAATTATTATTTCAATAAATAGTTGGGTGAAAAATATTTAGCAAATAAGACAAGTACGCAGTACTACGTAGCGGATACTAGGTAAATACTAACTAGGTAGTAGACAAGCACTATTCTTACGTTTCGATGTCGTTTGGAACTTTTGGAAGTGTGAAAAACGTGAGGTTCGGATCCTTTTTTTTATTATTAGTATTAAGGCAGCCCATTGCGATGTAATATGCCTTCATTTTGGTTATATATATCACAAACGTGAGAACGAACGACCGACGCGGCAATATGCGAACGCGGCGAGTGACGTGATTATCGAAATCGAACTGCTAACGTGCGACCCAGCCGGTACGCGATAGCCCTCTGAAATTAGTCCGTCCGGACGGACCCGCTGGCTACTTGTAGCTTCGTACCTAAAGCGCGGAGTGCGCCTAGCCTGGTTACATAACAAAGAATTCTCATAAGTAGTGAAATGTGATTTATTTACTTTTTGATAGTTACTTACCCATTATTCCATGGTGTAAGGGGCAGCTTCCCGAAACCCGAAACCATGGACTCGGACATAACAGCATTATAAATTAAATAATAATAATAATTTTTATTATGCATAAATAATTCCATTGAATAAGAAGTTTTAAGTTGTTTATAGAGCTATCGATATTTGCGTCGACATATGCACATCACTAGATTTAGTACCATGTCCCTCACGCTACGTCCTACAGCGCCAAAATGGCGGAAATCAAATAGGCACTAGAACAGTTTGACAGCAGCCAGTCTAGTGGAATATACAAGGTGTTTGGTAAAAGCCTTATAAAGCCGAATATGGTAGATAGGGACCATCAAACTGAACAACTTTTACTAAAGGACCAACACTAAATTCGCGAAAAAAAAATCAGCTGTTTCATACAAAAATTAATAACGAAAATATCAAAATGTATGAAACAGCTGATTGTTTTTTCGCGATTTTAGAGTTGGTCCCATAGTAAAAGTTGTTCAGTTTGATGGTCCCTATCTACCATATTCGGCTTTATAAGGCTTTTACCAAACACCTTGTATACAAATATATACAAGTCAATGCGTTTGTGTGTTCGTTCGTTTGTTTGTTTCTCCACAAAGTTTGCGAACGATTTTATACTAGCTTCCCTAAAAGCTTTTACCTCCCTCCAATGGAGATTGCACGGCCAGTGTCATAGTGAAGATAGAAAAAATGTCCATTAGTGACGTGACGGCTTATTGCAACCTCTTTCTTTAGTGTTACAATACGTGTTCGTTGTTCGTCGTTCGTTCGTTCGTGAGAAACGAAAACGTATTGTAAAACGAAAAGAAAGAGATAGCAATAAGCCGTGACGTCACTAAACAGTCTTTTTTCAATCTTCACTATGATACTAGGCGTGCAATCTCCATTGTGGGTATAAGCTTCTTGAGCTTCCCGATGAGCTAGACTAGAGACTTAAAACTTTGAACATATGCCAGAACTAGAAGGCAATGCAATATTATGGTGTCATTGAGCTGATCTGATGATGAAGCTGGAAGAAGGCCACAGGAACTCTATGATGAAACCATACAACCCCATCGTGTTTGGACTCGTTAGAATCGTCTTGACGAGTACTCTAATGGGAGACGAGGTCCAGGGTCTGGTGATGAAGCTGAAAGGCCATGCCATAGGAACTCAATATTGGAACCATGCAACCCCATCATATTTGGGCTCGTTTGAATCGTCTTAACGAGTTATTTGTTATGAAATAGTTTCCAGGGTCTGATGATGGAGCCGAGAGAAGGACACAGGAACTCTTTAATAAAACCACGCTATCCCATCGAGATTGGGATCGTTTGAATTGTCTTGACGAGTACTTTCTTAAGAAATAGTTTCCGAGGATCTGATGATGGAGCCGGAGGAAGGCCATAGGAACTCTATGATAAAACCATGCAACTCCATCGAGTTTGGGCTCGTTTGAATCATCTTGACAAGTTCTTTGTTGGGAAATATTTTCCAGGGTCTGATGATGGAGCCGGAAGAAGGACACAGGAAATCTTTAATAAAACCATGTTACCCCATCGAGTTTGGACTCATTTGAATCCTCTTGACGAGTTCTTTATTGGGAAATAGTTTCCATGGTCTGATGATGGAGCCGGAAGAAGGCCACTGGGATGGGATTCTGTAATAAAACCATGCAACCCCATCGAGGTTGGGCTCGTTTGAATCGTCTTGACGAGTGCTCCGATAGGAGATGGTATATTTTAGCTCGTTAACTAAAAAGCAGAAAATAATAATTTACTGAAAAAAAACTTTTTTAAAAACACGTTTTTAAAACAGACTAAATTTCCTTAATTATTTCAAAATGTGGTGTTAAAAATGATAAAAAGCACTTTGCCTCACGCTCGCAGCAAAAGTCGATTTTGCTGCGAGTTTTTACGCGCCACAAACGCCCTTTTCGTGCTGAGAGGTGAAAAGTAATTTTTAACCGACTTCAACAAAAGGAGGAGGTTCTCAATTCGATTGTATGTTTTTTTTATAGTTGTTCGCGCGTATCTTCGACATTTATGGACCGATTTTGATAATTATTTTTTTGTTCGATTGAGTTTGCTTGCGAGATGGTCCCATTTATTATATTTTTCAAATCGGTCGAGTAGTTTTCAAGTGATCCTGAAAATATTATGATTTTGCATCAACTACATTGACGACTTTGTTATTTATGAACCGAATTAGATGAAGTTTATTGTGTTAGAAAGGGGATACCTTTAGTGTAGTCATTTTAACCGACTACAAAAAAAATAAGGTTCTCAGTTTGACCTGTATATACCTAGTATGTTTCTCCGCGATTATCTCACGTTTGGCTGAGCCGATTTTTCTACCTAAATAATATACCTACTTACCTACACTACCTAATACAGAAGGTACTTACACTAAAAGTTTAAATAAAAAAAAAAATTAAAAACAAAAAAACCGCTTTCAATAAAAACCTGCCTCTAAAAAGCAAGAAATAATATTCAAATCATTAGATACGCATTATCATCGTTATAATAACGTCTATTGAAGTCGGGTGTGGATTTGTTACAGTTACAGTGACAGTTGTACTTCCCGTAGATACGTACGTACGGTACATTCGTACTCCACCCGACTTCAATAGACGTTATTATAACGATGATAATGCGTATCTAATGATTTGAATATTATTTCTTGCTTTTTAGAGGCAGGTTTTTTTTGAAGTCGGTTTTTTTGTTTTTAAATATTTTTTTATTTTGTATAAGAAAATTGTACAGCGTAATCTACCACGGAAAAAGATTTTCGAAAAAAGACAAAGCGAAATAAGATTTTCCATAGAGAATTTTAGTCTATCGAGTTCAAAAGAACTCGATAGACTAAAATTCTCACGCATTTTTTTCTCGATAAATGTTCGGTACAGAGGTACAGATAAATTTCCGGAAGAAAGAAATAAGTAAGTATTTTTCTAATCAGCCGAATAGGTGTGATAGGTCGTGGCCCAGCCACGGTGCCAAAAAAGGCTGTGGCTTTGTCAGTATACTGTACGGTTCGTTCTTTATGCTAAAGGAAAAAAATCATTACCACTGTATTTCACGAGTTACAGCAAATTTTTTGTGGCCCGGCTACAACCCATCGAACGGTCCTGGCCCGGCCACGCTTCTATCATCAATTATAGCAAATTTTATGACATTATTTATATGGGGGGTTTACTGTACGAGTTACGTAATACAAAAAAAACGTATCATTTCTTTTAAAAAAGTTAGTTTAAACACAAATTTAACTTTAGGTGACTACGCTCCTGGTGATAATTTGAGAGCAATAACGTAACTTTACTATAGCGTCTGTACATAGTATTATGTAATCTTTGATTTGCACATAAACTCGTAAATGTAAAGTTACGTTATTGCTCTTAAATATTGCCAGGCACTTAGTTGCCTGTGTTTAAACTGCATTTAATTAACTTTTTTTTAAAGATATGATAAGTTTTTTACGTACGAGTTACGTACCACATAAAAGGCGTACAGTAATCCCCTATATAAACAATGTCATAAAGTTAGCTATTATTGATGATAGAAGCGTGGCCGGGCCAGGGGCCCTATTTTTGAATCACTCGCCTGGCATCAAACGCTCTTTTCTACTGACTTTCGTTCGACATTTGACTCAAATGTATGGGATGTCGAACGAAAATCAGTAGAAAAGAGCGCTCGACGCCAGCCGAGCGATTCAAAAATAGGGCCCCAGGACCTATTGGTTGTAGCCGGGCCACAAAAAATGTGCTGTAACTCGTGAAATACAGTGGTACGCCGGAACACAAAAAATGTGATGTAATTCGTGAAATACAGTGGTACTGGTTTTTTCCTTTTGGGTACCATAAAGTACGTACCCGTACAGTATAATGACAAAACCATAGCCTTTTTTGGCACCGTGGCCGGGCCACGACCTATCACACGCCAAATAGTGGGATGAAAAGATATCTATAATAATAGGTACAATGCGATTAGATTAACACTGTACAACTGAAGTGACCAACTTCGGTACAAATTTGGTACAAATCGACAAATTTTAATTTAATTACTTTGATAGTAATCTGTAAAATTTTCTTTTTTCTTACATTCTCGAGTGAAGTTGCAGCGAATGACTGTCGCATAGTGCGACGAAATCTTTGAAAGATTTTAAGGATTGGTTTTAACATGTAGATTTTGAAGGACACGTTGATTTCAGTTAGATGAAGTTTGTAAGTACCTAATATTTTGTTATTTTCGGCATCCCTACTAATATTTCTATAGCAGTTTTCTCATAAAAAAAATATTCATCTTTAATTTTATCTAGATACATAGGGTCTTGAACGCATGCATTGCGACTAATAATGCATGAAAACAATGTGCATATTTAATGCATGCATTTGTACCGTTTATATAGCGAATTGTTAGAGGGAAAGGGATTTGGGGTGTGGAGTTGTGGACCCACTAAGCTGCGCGGGATTACACAGGGGTGTACCGTTTATTGATTTTTTCAATCAAACTGCAAAGAATTGGACTCAGTGAGCTAGTCAAGTAGAATAGGGAAAAGTAGTACCTAGGACATTCAATGTTAACTTTAAAAAACAGAGTTGATATTGGGTGCACTTTGAGACTCAGAAACAGATTATCTCATGCTCATATTCTTAGGTAGAATTAACAGATTTCTTTAAATTATAAAATTTAAAGAAGTTAGGTATTTGCTAGGTGCGAAGGTATAATAATCGATCGCAGCGCTCATGGTGGCAAAAAGTAGAAATAATGTAGGCTCTGTAATCTGTTTGAAAACGATATTTAATTTATAACTAGCGATACAGGAACAATTATATATGTTTATTATCCTACTAATATTATAAATGTGAAAGTTTGTGGGTTTGGATGTTTGGATGTTTGTTCCTCAATCACGTAAAAACTACTGAACGGATTTGGTTGAAATTTGGCACACAGATAGTAGATAGCCTAGATTAAAATATATAATACTTTTTATCCCGATATTCCCACGGGAACGGGAACCACGCGGGTGAAACCGCGGGCGGCCGCTAGTCACTTAATAAAATTATTAAAGTAGCTTTATCCTCTTGTTTTACAAAATTTACAACGTTTACAACTAAAAAAGAAGTAAACAAACCCTGATATAACCAAAATAAAACACTATTTTTGAATAGATCTTACTTGCCATGTTTAATTTAAATGACCAAAAATGATTTCACAACACTTTGTCCACCCAAATTACAGTCATTTTGAAATTTACATTAATAACACAATATGTATAGTATTTTTTAATATTTATCACTATGCCGCCATTACATATCAAAACGTCAAAACGATCAGGTCAGAGCCAATAAAGTTGCAAAAAGCTTGGTGGCGCTAAAAGCGTGCACGGAGCCAATAGGTTGGTAGGTGTGGTGTGACTAATTAGAGCAAAGTTTTTCAAAGAATTTGCTATTCAATTAGGAATTTTAGATAAGCAAAAATACCGTTTTTTTTAGTGTCTTTAGCAAATTAGTGCACAAAAGAATTAAACATTTACTTATTGTTAATTATGAAAAACACGCAACCTTATTTTCTTTTCCAGCAATGCAAAAAGCAGTATAAAGACATTACCTACCAGTGGTTTTTTTATTTAACATTATTTTTATAATTCAAATAAAAAGCATTAGAGAATCAGAAATACTTAGGTAGTTTAATTAATGAAATAAAGGTAAATTATTATAGCGTAGTCACGTGCATCTGGTCCTGCCTGCAGTAGGCAACACCCACCAATCCAAATTGGGTCCACTTTGATGGTCATGTCCCATCGTCCTTATCCATTCATAAGGAAGTTGGGTGTCCCAGCCGGGTCTCAGCAGTGAGAATATTTTAAAAGGGCCTAACAATATAATTTGTATTATTAAATTCAGTTTTCGTAAGCTACCGCACTTGATATACCCAGTTTATATTTCATCTTTCGCTCTGAGAGGTTTTCACGAAGTGATAATCTTTTGTTCATTTAATTTTGTCCAAAAGATGGCAATATCGTTGGTACTGTACTACATATTAATTATGTTCTGTGGCAATGGCAATAAATTGTAGTTAAACTCGATGGATTTAGGGAACATATTTGAAATTTCGTCTGGATCATAACAGCCCGGCTAGCTCAGTCGGTAGAGCATGAGACTCTTAATCTCAGGGTCGTGGGTTCGAGCCCCACGTTGGGCGAAAATACTTTTTTGATAATTTTTAAAACAATAATATATTCATATTTTTGTGTCTTTTTTAATGTTCTTGTTTAGATGTTCGACTTTTAATTTTCAGCAAAATGCAAAATAATACATAGATGCAGCTGAATGATATTTCTTTTCTTTCTGTACTATAAAAACCGGCCAAGTGCGTGTCGGGCCACGCGACGTAGGGTTCCGTAGTTACCTTATCCATAAGGATTTTTAAATACCTATCTATAGACACGTGTGTGTGTACGTATTGATTTGAAGACAATTTTTTTTTCACTTTTAGTTCCATTTATGAGGAATTGAGGAGTCCCCCCTTAACCTTTTTTTTCGTGTTAAAATCGTTAAGCGATTAACAGTCTACCTACTAAGTTTCAACTGTGTAATCTTAACACTTTCGGAATAAAGTGGCTGTGACATACGGACGGACAGACAGACAGTCAGACATGACGAATCAATAAGGGTTCCGTTTTTTGCCATTTAGGCTACGGAACCCTAAAAAATACTGTTCTTATAAATGTATACAGCGAAATAGTTGCATACTTTGTTGTCGAGTAATGGAATGTCAAGGTGAAATGAAATGGCTTGATATTTTTGTAGTTTTTATCGTTATTTTTTGTTGCATTGACGACTTTAAACTGAACATTGTTTAATACTAACTTTTTTTAAAGATTTCAATTAAGTGTATCATGATTTTCTGAAAAGTTTTGTTGTCAAAAGCACAGAAATACATTTAATTTTTTTTGTGTTTTTACTGACAGACAACAAGAAATACCTACTTAATCTTCGATTTTAAATGTTTCAAAAACTTGTTTAACATAGTCATTATAATAGTTTGTAACTTTGAAATGTGGTCCTTTAAAAGTTTTGCTTTACCATCTTCGATGAGTATTGTACTGTACCATCATAGGTACCTATTACATAATATAATAAAAAAAACATGAAAAATTAATCTTTTATTTTACTATTTTAGTTCATGTTCATGTTTTGAATAAAATAAAAAAATACACTTTTACCATTTTTAAGGGTTCCGTACCTCAAAAAGAAAAAAACGTAACCCATACAGGATCACTTTGTTGTCCGTCTGTCTTTGTGGTCTGTTTGTCAAGACCTATCTCGGAAACGCGTACCCTTGAAGTTGTGAAAAAGTCAAACTTTTGAGTTAGCAAAAAAAAAGATACGGCCGTTTTTTTCCAGAAAAAATCCGACACTCTTATGGGAATCAAAATGTATAGGGTACTTTCACAGCCTTCTCTATCTATATAGAGAAAGCTATGGTACTTTCCGTCAACGGAAAGTTAGGTCAACCTAGAACTATGAAAAGAGATAATTTTTTTTGGTACTTTTATCTAACCACTATACAGAAAAATATCATAGAATCGAGACTAAAGCTTATATCGATTGACGAAGTTTGGTGCCTAAAAGCTCACGCATTTAAAACAGGAAAGGAAAAAAGATAGAGATGGGTGACCTAGTATTAAAAATTTTATCGATATCGATGAATGCTTAAATTTTTTTATCGATATCGATGAATTCTTTAAGTAAGCGCAGTTCAGTGAACTGCGCTTACTTAAAGAATAATTTTAAAATTCCACTAACATGGCACAATGCTCCGTTTTTTAACTAGTACTGAGTCACATAAGTATGTTAGAATTAATTATGAAGCATTTAACCGTTGGGCAGTACTTTAAAAAACAGAGCATGTGTTCAGTTTAATATTATAAATAAAGAAATTTAAAAATTAAAAGCATTTATTACTTAAAAATCTTCATTGTACTTCTTCAATTATATCGACGGCTGATGGTAATGACCTGAATAAATGAAAATGATATGAAAACATTTTTGTACTTAAATGCAAAGATATTGAGGTTTAACATGAATTTTGACAGTTTTGTATTACCTCATGTGCTGCTGACTGTACAATGCAACGGGAAAATTATAAAGTGTATATGGTACATTTTTCTTACATTTCTTATATTACAACTAAAATTAAAAACATCGATATCGATATTTATAGATGTAAGTAGGTACTCTATTTCCCATCAGCTTATTATTTGACTAAAATTATTATTTACATTCAAATACCTACCAAAAAGTTTAAACGGATGTTAAGTTGGTCTAATGATTACTCACCGAAGCTCATCAAAAGGAAATTTGGCCATAAAAAACCATTCTGGACCTGAGAGGCATCTAGCTGTAAGTGCCAAAAGCACAATTTTACAGTAGAGTCGATTTTGTGATAAAATTGATGGTGTATGGACTTTATCCCTAAATAGCGATTAAAACCAAAGGTGTTTTTAACATATTTTTTATTTACTTAACAAAAAAAACTATTCTAGATTTAAAATTGGCGCACTTTGAGATTGACTTTTTGGTTTTTCTTGGTTAAATTTGAAGTAATTTGAAAAAACTCCGTTACATACAGTGTTATATGTCGGAAAGTTATTGCAACTAATAGAAGTTACATTATGAAACTGTATTATAATATCTATAAAACTTTTAAGAAATTATAATTAATTGTTTATAAAAATAAGTCACTATTATAAAAAATCAATAAATTAATTTTAACTTTTAGATTTTTGCATTCACAATGCTATTTTTATATTAAGATGAATTATTAATGAAAAATATTAGAAAAAATCGGCTCACCCGTAGCATCTAAGTTGCTACGGATGAGCCGATTTTTTCTAGTATTTTTCATTATTAATTCATCTCAATAAATTAACTTATTACTGAAAAAACAATACTTCTTCTAGTTCAATTTCAAAGAAACAAATAACTATTTCTGAAGGTAAAGTCGATAGTCAAAATTTATAATGAAAAAAACATTCATTTTCATTTAAAAAAATAATTTATTGATCTTTTATAATAAATTTTTTCAAACAATTGATTCTTCTTTCTTAAAAGTTTTATAGACATATGATAAAGTTTAATTTTATGTTATAATGTAACTACAATTGGTCGTATTAACTTTTCGAAGCATAACCGTATATGTACCGGAGTTTTTTTGTTACTTTAAATATAACCAAGAAAAACCAAAAAAGTTGATCTCAAAATGGGTCAATCTTTAATCTAGAATAGTTATTTTATTAAATAAATAAAAAATATATTATTAACGCCTTGGCAACGTAAGAATGTGAAGACACATACAATAAAATGCATCTTATAGGTTTCAGAGTATTTTATTGTAAGTCATTTTGCAATTCTATGCATCAAAGCCGTAACTGTTTCTTACATTGTTATACAATTATAAAATTCAGTGTTCTAACTGACTTTTTGAACTTATCGTTTTATGCCTGGATAGACGACGCCAAATTATATACATTGGCTCAAGAAGCAGAAAACACAAAAATATTGACTTACAGTGTTATGCCTCTCAGGTCCAGCATTTTGTGTCGTCCTTTAGCGCAGATTTCAAACCACAAATTTCACATATGCTTCATTATGATTTGATTAGGTAATTTTTTGTATGAAAGTTGCGACAGACTGTAAGTAATAATATCGTCTTATACTACAAATACAGGGAAAAATCTGAAAACTG
Organism: Agriphila tristella; assembly: GCA_928269145.1. NCBI lineage: Eukaryota > Metazoa > Arthropoda > Insecta > Lepidoptera > Crambidae > Agriphila > Agriphila tristella. The sequence continues at coordinate 26,335,181 of OV743434.1, forward strand.
TACTTTTGTAGTTAAAATCATAAAATAAATCGGGAAAATCTCGGAAAAACTGCGAGACTCGATTCCTGAACTAATTATAATATTATGTAAGTAAGGAACCCTCGGTGAGCGAGTCCAACTCGTACTCGTGTTCTTTGTGTTTCATTATGTTCTTGTGATTTTGTATGTTTATTAAAATTTTACCTTGAGTGTTGATAACTATTTGATTTAACTTTGATTTTCCTAAAGTTATCGAAATCGCGGTTCTAAATTCTTAGTTTAAAAGATTGCCAATGACTTCGATTTCAACCTGTATATCGGGTCATTTTGAACTTACCATCAAACCACAAATTTCACATATGCTTCATTATGATTTGATTAGGTAATTTTTTGTATGAAAGTTGCGACAGACTGTAAGTAATAATATCGTCTTATACTACAAATACAGGGAAAAACTGACTGAACATATCCTCAAAATATGGATGGTAAGTTCAAAATGAACGTAAGAATGTGAAGACACATACAATAAAATGCATCTTATAGGTTTCAGAGTATTTTATTGTAAGTCATTTTGCAATTCTATGCATCAAAGCCGTAACTGTTTCTTACATTGTTATACAATTATAAAATTCAGTGTTCTAACTGACTTTTTGAACTTATCGTTTTATGCCTGGATAGACGACGCCAAATTATATACATTGGCTCAAGAAGCAGAAAACACAAAAAAATTGACTTACAGTGTTATGCCTCTCAGGTCCAGCATTTTGTGTCGTCCTTTAGCGCAGATTTCAAACCACAAATTTCACATATGCTTCATTATGATTTGATTAGGTAATTTTTTGTATGAAAGTTGCGACAGACTGTAAGTAATAATATCGTCTTATACTACAAATACAGGGAAAAATCTGAAAACTGTACTTTTGTAGTTAAAATCATAAAATAAATCGGGAAAATCTCGGAAAAACTGCGAGACTCGATTCCTGAACTAATTATAATATGTAAGTAAGGAACCCTCGGTGAGCGAGTCCAACTCGTACTCGTGTTCTTTGTGTTTCATTATGTTCTTGTGATTTTGTATGTTTATTAAAATTTTACCTTGAGTGTTGATAACTATTTGATTTAACTTTGATTTTCCTAAAGTTATCGAAATCGCGGTTCTAAATTCTTAGTTTAAAAGATTGCCAATGACTTCGATTTCAACCTGTATATCGGGTCATTTTGAACTTACCATCAAACCACAAATTTCACATATGCTTCATTATGATTTGATTAGGTAATTTTTTGTATGACAGTTGCGACAGACTGTAAGTAATAATATCGTCTTATACTACAAATACAGGGAAAAATCTGAAAACTGTACTTTTGTAGTTAAAATCATAAAATAAATCGGGAAAATCTCGGAAAAACTGCGAGACTCGATTCCTGAACTAATTATAATATGTAAGTAAGGAACCCTCGGTGAGCGAGTCCAACTCGTAATCGTGTTCTTTGTGTTTCATTATGTTCTTGTGATTTTGTATGTTTATTAAAATTTTACCTTGAGTGTTGATAACTATTTGATTTAACTTTGATTTTCCTAAAGTTATCGAAATCGCGGTTCTAAATTCTTAGTTTAAAAGATTGCCAATGACTTCGATTTCAACCTGTATATCGGGTCATTTTGAACTTACCATCCAAATTTCAAGGATGTGTCCAGTCCATGAAATTAAACAACTTTCTCTAAGAAACATGAGTCGAATTTCGCCACAAAATTTTGGTCATTCCATACTAAATTGGCCACGTGATCTCTTTGATTTGTATGGAGAGTCGTTTTTTTACATATTTGGCCATATGTTTCTTAGAGAAAGTTGTTCAGTTTCATGGACTGAACATATCCTCAAAATATGGATGGTAAGTTCAAAATGACCCTGTATATCTCTCCTTTTATAAAGTGCTAATAAGTTATTGCTTATTTTATTTTATTTTTTAATTTTTCCATTTCCCATTTCCCTACCCCAGTAGGTAGACCGTTAAATCTCACTGGCCAGCGCCCAGTATAAAGAAACTCGTCCGAGCATATACGAGGCTTTTTTTTCGTATTAAAAAAGTGTTTTCTAAAATCTGCCATCTGCTTCCTACGACTAGGGCTCGCAGCTGGCGGCGCACGCGCACACAATGGCGCGAGCATTGAACCCGCGACCCCCGCTCTGCACCCTTCAGCTATCAGGTATAAACCGTACTGGATTTTTGATAGTTCAATACTCGGGTAGGGTGTCCAATGCTCTCGCTTTACTTAGGGCAGTACAGGTACCGTTTACGTATATACTAATTTGATTAAAGTACTGTAATAGAATCAAATGCATTAATTATTATCATATAAAATAGATGTAAGAATAGCACTCCAAAATGGTTCCAAAAATGATTTGTTGTACCCCCGAACTTCAATTTACTGGATCACAGCTACTTTTCTGTGGCCTATATTTTATTTAATCAAATTGATTTCAATCAAGGCAAACGTTTGTCTGTGTATTTGAATGTTAGAATTTACTGGAGGCAAAATTTCAGGTTTACTAGATTAGGTATATTAGAAAGCATTTTGAACCTGAAACCCGTTCATGGTTATGTTATGACTCATCTGAAAAAACCAGTGCCGAGAGAATTTTGGCAGTCAAAATCTTTAAACGGCAGCTAAAAACTACCGCCTAAAGCAGACATCTCCCATATTCCACTGTGCTTTTCAGTAGAACATATCGTGTGGTCACTTTACCCGCGACATGATCCTGTTGTGTTCAGATTCTCCCCGCGAACAGCTGATCGTCTTGAGAAGCACCCATTACACGGATGCGCGGACGCAGCTGTCTGCTCGATCTTCATATTTTTGGCAGGTCCCTTATTTCACCGCTTCTTTGAGAAAACAGCCTCTTCAACATTTTTTTATGGGTGGCAATTTTTCATGTGAGCTAAACGACACAAAAGTTCGATTATTTGCTAATTAAAGGACATATCCCATCGCGCCTATATCATTTGCCTCACCATTCTCAAAAAATGACAGTCTATCGCGTCTTAATTAAAGTAGTATCTCAGAGTAGGTATTACTCTAGAATCAGATTAATAATTATTTTCTGCATTAAAAAGTGGGATTTTTAAGTTAAAGCGCTTTTAAATCACATTTTTTCTTATCATGATAGTACTATTTACTTAAATTTTTTTTCACTAAAATACTCCAGAAAACAACAGCTTTCGCGCTCACTAGACATGAAATAAAATACTTTTTAACCGATACTAGCGCGGTTTTATTGAAAGTACTTTGGTAATTAGTTGGTATTTGGTTTGATTTATGAAAAAGTTTGATGAAAATCAAAAATCAAACTAAATACCAACTAATTACCAAAGTACTTTCGATAAAACCGCGCTAGCATCCGTGAAAAGTCTTTTATTTCACAACTTAATGTTTTTGTAATTGTTTTTCTAAATATAAAACAATTCTTGACTGATACTATACCTAAATAAAATGTAATGAGCGTTTATTAATTATGAAAGTAATTAAATAAAATTAAACTGCGGCAACGCTGGGACATCTTCTTTAAATCAAGTTATTGATTTTAAATGTTTGATTCTTGAATTCTTAAATAAAAGAAAAAAAAATAGTTTTCTTACTCAAAACGTTTTTTTTAGTTTTCAATTTGTCTACGAAATCAAAAGATTACTTTGATGTAGATGAGCTTGCCATTTAATTAAAAACAGAATTCAAAGAAAACTTACATTTCCAGGAGGGAAATCAAATTTCTTGTGAAAAACCAAAGAAGACACAATTTTCAACTAAATAATTATGTACGTTTACGATACAATGTTTCCAAATGCTGTTTCTTCAGGACAATCTTTAATTTGATCTTTTTTATAGGTTCCGGTCTCAGGTTCAGGTTTGATTTATAAATGGAACAGAATATCCATAGAATTATTATCCATGCATGAGTTGATTGAAGGTTAAGTTAGTAAATTAGAACCTATCAGAAACTTCTGAATGATGATAAAAGTAAAACCGTTACATTGTCATGAAGGTTATTATAAAAATCTTAAATTTAGCTTTAGAATTCTCATTTAAATTGTCCAGGAATCGCATTCTATGCTCCCAAGGCATAGTTTCCAACAAAACTAAAGCGAATAGGTATTTTTCTGTATGAAATTAAGTGCGAATAGGCTCCTGGTTTTATAATTTCTCAAAATTATCACGTGGCATTTTAAGTTTTTCTCGTAGAAAAACCACTAGCGTTTTTCTGTAACGTTATGTACATAAGCAGTAAACTATAAAATTACGTGCCGAAAGCTTGTGAATTCCATACAACTCCATACATACAGTTCCATTAATGTCTGTTATTTAAGTTTAAATAGTATGCGTATCGTAGCGTTCTTATCGTATCGAATGAAGTCACTTGCGTTTGGTGTGACGTATCTCTTTGCAAAATATGTCATTTGTTTGATTTAGTCCGCAGGGCAGGAAGGAGGAAGCGATCGGTTCCACACGCTCAGAACAATGCGGTTCCCACCAGCGCAGGTACACTCGGCTTCCTGTGCTATACTTGAGACATACCTCACCGAATTTACTTATATAGGTATACTGAGAGCTGGCCCCGGAAATAGGTGGACAATTTACAGAGCGACGAAATCCCTCTAGTTAGTTAGCCATATTACCATTATTAACAGATCCGGGCACCTCGCAGATTTTCAGTGGTGGGGGTAGGAGTGGTTGAGCAACAAAGGGGCTGAAAAGCTATTGAAGGTATACATTTACAACTTTACCACTTTTTCGTGCATGTTGATGCCGCCTGGCACTACTTTTCCACCAGTCAAAATTCCTGGCCATGTTATATTCGATTTAGATACATGATTGACTGGCTTGCTATTATTCCACACCAAATCCAGAACTCTGTAAATTGTATACCTTCAATCGCTTTTTAGCTGAAAAGCGATTGACACTCCCACCACTGAAAATCTGCGAGGTGCCCGGCACCCTGATTATCTAAAAAGAAACTATTTAGCGACCGGTTGCATTTGACATACACTGCCACTTTGCTTTGGTATGTTTTTTTTTAACCTAAAAAGAATTAGCAATGGATCACGATCGTCTGTGAACTGCAACCAGTCGCTAGGTGGTTTTTAATTAAATAATCAGCCCGCGGATCTGTTAATAACGATAGTATGGCAAACTTACAAGAGGGGTTTCGTCGCTCTGTAAATTGTCTCTAGCTCTTGAGCTAGCTCTTTGTCCATTATGCTACGTTTTTAACATGAAATGATGGCATGGAAAACATGAAATAATGATAGATATTACTAAGATTATTAATATAATTGAAAAATATTAGAAAAAATCGACTCACTCGTAGCAGCTCAGACGAGACCGGTCCCGTCTGAGCTGCTACGGGCGAGTCGATTTTAATAAAAATCTTAATATTAAAATAGCATTGTGAATGCATAAAATCTAAAAAAATTAAAAAGATATTACTAGATTCTATCATTAGTTCTCTGTAGTAGCCAACTTTTTGATAATGATAATTGTTTTGGATCATTAGTTCTAGCAATATGTGTTGTTCCCAGCACTTTAAGACTTCAATAAATTATTATTGTATGAAAATGACGAATTTTCCAACTTAGATAACTTGGCTCTGAGTAATCCTACAACTTTTGTGCAATATTAATTGTTGCTCCAAATGGCTAGTTCTAGCAATAGGTAGGTACCATTTTTGTGCGTTGGCCGGCACTTTCAGAAAAGGCCCAAAAATGTATGACCCCTGAATGATCTCCTTTTCATTCGTATAGATAGTATGATGTAGATTTGAAATTTTTATTTTCCCAACATTAAAGTTAGTTAAAGCTCGAAAAAGCTCCCACTTATTTTTCTCGTTATACGCTTACTTAATTCCTTAAATCCTTCAGATTCTTTAGCCAACAATTTTATTTCTACTGCATCCACCCACGATTTTGTGAGAATCGACCATTTTTTCATCAAACATTTTTTCTTTCAGTTCTCATTCAGGTAATGATGAAGAGTATGTTAGCTATTCAAATATTTTTTTATCCATTTGAAACTTTTATCGAGCTTTTATTGATTAGTGTGCAAGTTTCGGTGAATTCTCCTGAAAAAACAGTTTTTTTCTCTCTATCAACAGTCGTTTAATTAAACTAAGTAAAATAAACAACGTACCTAATTTACTGAAATTTATTCTTAGGCTGAATAATAAACTTCAGCAATATTTTTTATTTGTGAGTCTCGTTTCTAATAGTGTGTAAATCGATTTTATTAGTTTTTGGAGTAGGTAATAAAGGTGATTAAGCCCGTGTGCTTAATTTTTGTAGGCTTCGCTGGTGAGCCTGAACAATGATAACGAGGTATATCATTAGGCCGATGCCGACAACGGCGTGAGTGGAGGGTAGCAGTAGGGCACGCCACGCATGTGGCCGTCGCATCTGGTGACGAGGGGGGCGCGGAGGGGGCTAAAATTAGTATCGGCCCGCCACGTGCGCTGCCTGCCACCGAGACGCTTCAGTCCGCGCGCAACCACCACGACGAACGCTCGCTCCGACCACACTCCAGTGTTTACAAGCGCATAACCTACGCACCGGTGCACCGGACTGCCAGTGACAGTGTTAGGAGTGATAGCCGGCGCGACGGAGACGGTGCAAGGAATGTTGATGGCGGGCGCTCTGCCGGCCGAGCCTGAGGGGCTGCTGGCCCTCAGCGCGCTGCCAGGCCAGAAGGACACCACCTGGACGAAGCTGTTCGTCGGCGGGCTTCCGTACCACACAACAGACAAGAGTCTCAGGGAACACTTCGCTGTTTTCGGCGACATCGAGGAAGCGGTCGTCATCACAGACAGGCAGACAAGCAAGAGCAGAGGATATGGCTTCGTAAGAATTTTGTTTTATTACCATTTTCACCGTGTCTGAAACGTTGGCGTTATACGTAAAATTACAATGCCGGTGCGCAGGCGACTCGTGTCGACTCTGAAAGGCAGGCGTATCGCGCGCCGGGCGCGTTATCGCACCTCATTGCTACCGACAACATACCTACTGCCGCGGCTAGGTGCGTCGGTAGAGGCTGTATCGCGAAATTACATCAAACAAGGAAGTCATGCTTGTGTAGGTGTGCACTTTAATCACAAGCTAAACCGTAAACCATAACATCACACGTTTGAAATGATAACGATTGTATCTTGGATTTTGTATCGAAACTTTGCAAAAGAATTTGCACTCAATGTGTAATAAATGAGGCTTTGAAAACAGAAGCAATTCGTAATCAAACCTAGCCTTAGTCACGAAAGACGCAATATATCGGGAAAATTCCTGAAAACTCAAAATGCATTATGAAAAAAGCAAGCACAGATGCATCAATTGGTAAAACATTAAATTGTTTCGTAGTCTCTTAATGTAATAAAGTTTGAGGCTTTCTGTATCGTATGACTGGGGCTCGTGGGAAATGAATCACAACCCCATTTTCAATTCATGTTGGGGTAGGGTGTAAGGGGAGACCTGCACCCTCTGTGACATCCAAATAGCTGTAATAATCGCAATGCGCCTCGCAACACTTGGTGACGATGCGTTCGCAGCTTGGCGAAACTTTCAACCAACTAGAAAACTATTGTGGACAAAATGTTACGTGTTTTTGTCCCTCTTTGAAGTTTAGAAGACGAATTATATTTATTTATCTTTTGGAATTCCAAATCAAAATGTTCTAGTGTGAAAAGAGAATTGGGATTGTCAGGCAGCTAGGTATTCTGAAGAAAATTTACCAAACAACAAAATAAACTCAATTTTCATGTCTTTCTTTAGAAACTTATCTACGATTTTCTTCTAAAGATAAAAATTCAACTTATGCAATTTGTATGTACGATTTTTTTTATTTTTTTTTCATCAAAACACTCTAATTCAACCTTTTCAAAACTAATTAGATAGCTTGAGAAGTTTTGTGGCGTACCTATGCAACGAATATTAGCGTACGTTTGTTTACATTGATATTTCAACAACTATGTACTTACTAGTTCTAAGCTTTGATTATTTATATTCTAGATAGACCTTAGATAGACATTCGAATCTACGAATTCGTCACAAAAAATATCACCCTACAGTTGGGTGACGAAAACACGCACACATTGTTAGTAGTGTGACCTTATTACAATACTTTTTGGACGCGATAATGCAATGCACACTAACCTAAAAAAGTTGTCCTGTTTTGTTTAAATAATTTAAGTTATAAGGTTCTAAGTTCTAAAACGTGCGTCCTTTTAGCTATTTACAACCTCGTTACGTGATGAAGTACTGGCTTTGCACAAAAGAGAGACATCCGATCCACTGCGGGTAGCATTCAAGATCCAGGGTTTATTGCGATTTTAGACCTTATTCTATTAAATAATGTACAAAACCTGTTAGCTTACGAAGCCGTTAAGTTTGTTGTTGAAAATAACTTATTCTTGCATCCAAGGAGAAAATACAAAAGTAAACAGTGCAGGAAAACAAATAAACTCAGCGACGTATCATGATTATTTGGCAAAAAAAATAGGAAAAATCGGAAAAAATGTTTCGGAAAACGTGGGTGACTGAAGTATTTTCTACTTGATGGAATATTAATAAAAGAAATGTACCTTCTAATAAGGTAAAGTAACTGGCAGCTGAGTCACGAAATCAAATTTGCCATCTCATATAACTGTGAGACAACGTCGGTATTGTTTTCTCCGTTGTGTATAATTTAAAATTCTGTTTAAATTCGTTATGGTTATTAGAGCGTCATTGTCTTGACAAAATGAAACCCAGTTTCTCATGGAAAGATCGCATCATTATTTATACCAAGATACTATTTATTGAAAGCTAAATCCAGGAATATTTTCGCCCAAAATAAAACTCTATTTCGGGCGAAAATATTCATTAAATGCATTCAATCAAGTTTATCTAAGTAAAAATAGTGTTGGGAAATTTTTAAAACGCAATGTAAATAATAATCTTGATAACAATAATAATAAATAATAAAAAAATATTGACACAAAATAATCGTTTTTTTTTAAATAGAGGATCATGGTCAAATTGGATGTTGAACTAACAATATCAAAATATATATCGAGGGGTGAAAGGCTAATGGATTTAAGCGACATCATGGGCGATATTGAGTTATATACATATTCGGAATCAGCAAATTTTTCTGCGTCGAATGAGCCGGGTTTCATGTCAATCCGACCTATTTTTTGTCGCTTAAGTCAATTAGATTTGCACGCTTTTTCCGCTTCGGTACTAGCTGAACCGACGCAAGAATTTGCTATTTTCTTAATGTGGTTGACTTAAGCTGTATCAAAACATTACCAATTGTTACTTGAACCAGTTTTCCTTTCTCACATTTAAACTCAATCGGTTGTTAAATCTTTCTTCCAATATCTATAACTACAGCATTTGTAGGTTAAATTATTTAGCTTGCTTCAAAATTTACAAACCAATGTCGCTTAAAGCAAATAGCTTGCAACAAAATATATTAAGCTTGTCTTTTAAAGCAAATAGCTTTCTATCAGAGTATATGAAGTATGTCGCTTGAATCAATTAGCCTGTGACAAAAATAAATAAATGCGTCCCTTAAATTATTTTGCTTTCGGTTATTTCATCTTTATCTAGGTACATAAATTAATTAGCTTTGTACAATTTTTGTGTGAATTCCTTGTTTAATCTATTAGTCCCTATATTTGTTTACAAAAGTAGGTCGCTTAATTCAAAAAACATTTATTGATTTTGTACATGAATCAGTTTTCCTTAACTAGAGTTATTTAGTAATGTGCTTTCAGCAAACATAGTATTCTATACACCATTAAAATCAATGTCGTTTAAAACCTATTCAAAATGTTTTCGTGGTCTTAAAATCACCCAATAATAAAAGGGATGCGCTCGCGCAGGTCGCTTCAGTCGGTCCCAAATTGTCAAAGGGGCGGTACGTGTGTATTGTGTTTGAGCTGCGTTTGACAAAATTTTTGATAAGTAAGCTTTGAAATTATGTTTTAGTGAGTCTGTTATCACCGCATTGTTCTATTATTACAGTCTGGGGCAAAATGTAGTCTAAGTACTGATTACTAACTACGATCACTACTTACAGTTAGTAAGTAATTGCAATCAAGATTGCAGGATTACTTTTTTTTAACTAAGTTCCCACTAAACAAAGAGCTGTTGTTCAAGAAAACACACTGAACATGAATACGCTGCACTACATTTTAAAAACTTACCTATGACACGGATAAGTCGTTCTCTGTCTCTGTAATCTGTCATTGTCTGTCATTTTGTCATCATCATCATCATATCAGCCGCACGACACCCACTGCTGCAGGCCTATAGGCCTCCCCCTAGGATCTCCACAAAGATCGGTCTTGCACTGCCCACATCCAGTGGCTTCCCACGACCTTCACCAGATCGTCGGTCCATCTCGCCGGAGGTCTACCCACGGAGCGTTGTTCGGTGCGCGGTTGTCATTCCAGAACCTTTCTGCCCCAACAGTCATCGGCTTTTCTCGCTATGTGTCCAGCCCACTGCCACTTCAGCTGAGCAATCCTTCGAGCACTGTCGGTTACTTTAGTTCTCCTGCGGATCTCCGTATTTCTGATCCGATCACACAGGGAAACGCCAAGCATGGCTCTCTTCATTGCCCGCTGGGTGACCTTTAGCCTCCTTATGAGACCCATAGTTAGCGACCACGTTTCACTGCCGTAAGCCATCACTGGCAACACACACTGGTCATAGACACTGAGGTAATTATCGGATGCGAAGATTTTTCGAAGTTCCCGGATGCTGCCCATTCCAGTTGGATTCGACGACAGATCTCTTTCTCGAAGTTGGACTTACCTAACTGGACTACCTGTCCTAGGTATACGTAACGGTCAACAACTTCAAGTGTAGTGTTCCTAACATTAACTGGAGCGCGCACAACATAAAATTTGACATGATTTTCGTATTTTGTAACTCAACTGCTGCACGTCTTCCAAGATCTAAGCCATAAGAACTATATCATCAGCAAAAAAAATGCCGATGCAATTACCTGCCGAAGCGTATGAATGTGGTCTATGGTGCTAAAGTTTTTTTGGAACCCAGCTTGTTCGGGAGGTTGGAAGTCGTCGAATCTGCGCGCGAGACAATTCGTAAGGACTCTCGAAAAGAACATAATATACACATGTCTCAGAAGCGAGATGGGTCTGTAGTTCGTTCTTTTTACTTGTCACCCTTTTTAAAGAACAAAATCACCTCGCTTTTGTTCCATGCCTTCGGCGTTCTGCTCTCGGCGATGACGGAATTGAAAAGCTTTTGGAGGACTTTAAGTTTCGACTTACCGCCCGCTCTCAGAAGTCTTGTAGTAATTCCGTCGTCACCCGCCGCTTTGTTGTTTTTCAGCTGTGTGAGAGCCATACTAATCTCGCACAGGCTGATGTCCGAGATATCAAAGTCAAATAAGCTTTATTCAAATAAACTTAATTATTAAGCACTTTTGAATCGTCTATATTTTCCTACCACCCGTTCCAGACTTTTTTAGCTGACAAGAAGAACGGGCGCAAGAAACTTATCAGCTGTAACAGCCATAAGTAACGATATTTACACATTTGAATATATCGTTACCAGATAATTACAACAGGGTGACAGGATTATTGGCAACAACATAGACTTATAATATTACTTCAACAAAGTACTTATAGTAGCAAGTTATGTGTTACATAATTTCCACGCATTTTAATCTTTAAGATAATCGTCTACTTTATAATAACCTTTACCCATGAGCGTTTTTAACATGGTTTTTAAATTCATGCAAAGGAAGATCAATCACTTGTTGTGGAACTTTATTAATAAAGGCTATGCCTTTCCCCATAAATGAACCTCTAGTTTTTGCAAGCCTAAATCTTCGAACGGCAAGTTTATCTTTATTTCTTGTATTAAACTGGTGAATATTGCTGTTCTTAGCAAATGAATCATAGTAAACTAAATTTTCATATATATATTGGCCTGCCAAAGTTAAGATATTTATTAGATATTTATCTCTCAAGCTATCTCTTCGCCGAAGATTGTATAATGTATATGGCGTGAACAGCTCTTTTTTGGAGTACAAAAATATTTTCAATACTGGCAGCTGAGCCCATGATATCTTGGGTATAGTGTCGGGTAAGCTTGGCTCTGGGGTCTTTAGCCTTGCTTTCAACAGGTGTCTGCGTGGAATATAACTGCCCATAGAAACTCTCGATTTCCCTTAGGATCTCAGGCTTTGATGAGATGATGCGTCCGTCGTAAGTTTTCAGCTTTGTCATCTGGCTTTGCCCAATAGACAGAACTCTCGCGAATACTCTGGAGCCTTTATTCCGTTTGATTCTTTAATACGATTCGTATTAAATTGGCGAAGGTCGCTTGGCAAAGACTTAGATATCTGTCTATTTAGCTGCCGATAAGGATGAGCATCCGCTGTACCCTGAAGCCTCATTTCACATCTCTAATCCATGAGTAGGAGTGTGTGGTCAGAGAGTTTCTTTAGCTTGGGACGGCGGGTTTTAAGAACTTGGATCCTACCGTACGGACAGTATCCACCACTATGTTGTTTAGATCGTCCACATCTATGCTGTTCTCAAAGGCTTCGAAGCAGTTTTGGAGTTCGAGTTAAAAGCTTTCGGGGTTTTGAATGTGGGCCGGTAATGGTCGGAGCGTGGATTTTATCAGTCGAGATCTTTATAGTTTTAGGTTAATCACGTTGTTGACAAGGGACTTGTGGACGATAAACCCGACACCTCACCTAGTAGGGACTGTTGGTCGCCCTCCCGGTAGTCTAGCAAGTTACCGGAATTGAGGATTATAGAGTCCTCTCCCTCTTTTCGGACTTCAGATAACCCAATGACGTCCCAGTGTAACTTTACTAATAACTTCTTCTAACTCGGTTAACTTCGTGTCGGTCCTCAGTGTGCGCGTGTTATAGGTTGCCAGGAGCAGTTTTCGTGGTCGAGCAAGCCGAGCCACGCCTGGTGATTCTCGGCACCCCTTGCCCCACTGCTACCATAGCCGCTACCATTGCTAGGAATGCGGGGCTGCCGAGGACTGGAGGCCGATTTTTTGTGTCTCCATTATGTATGGAAGGGGGTAAGTTGCTATAATCGCCACGCTTGGCAGGCGGGTTGGCAATCGCAGTAGGCCAAGGTTTTTAGAGATGCTGCTGCCCGTCTCCTGATGGCTGAGTTCCGTTAGTCGCCTTTTACATTAACCACGGGATGAGAGGGGGTAGTGCTTTTCCAAGCCGGCACATACACCATACAGGAAAGCCAGCACATAATCGGAATAAATAAGTAAACAATAAAATAGCTCGTCAGATACATACATGCTAAAATGTTTATGTTCAGAGGTTATTTATTAGTGATGGTTTCAACAACCAACCTCAGATAAAATTTTAAAACATGAGGATTTAAATTAACAAAATTAGGATGTTGACCGTTGCTTGAGCTACTTTTCCTAAAGGTGTTTAAAACAGAATTTGGCTTTCAGCACATTAGCCTAAATCTATTAATTTGTAACAAGGTAATTCAATCTTTTAGTTTTACACGAAAACTACTTTATTATTCCTTTGAGCGTTTTTGGCGTATGCTAATTTTACTAGTCATTGTATCTTTAGACATTTAGCTTTACTCCGGAAACAAGGGGAAACGTCGTTTAAGACGTTTTGCCCTGCTCAGAAAAAAAAGGCCTAGAGGCATTGTTGCTTTAAGCGACATTTATTTCTACAGCCATTCGTTTTATTACTTTAAAGACTAAAGTATCTGATGAGGCGTTTAATTTAAAAGAAAACTGTATATTTAAATTCTAAATGAATAAATAAATCGAATTTCTACGAATTTTTTTCTGAATTTCAAAACTTTAAAACGCTCTACTGTAAAGTTATAAAAATGGCGCTTAACTCAAATAGCCTTTCACCCCTCGATATCATTCGAAAGATAATATACTCGTTTGTTGTCAGCCCTGACCCTATTTCCCACCCCTTAGAACTGAGCACCGTATTCACCAACAGAAGTATGAAACTACTACTCATTTAGATTATCGGATCCTTTTCATTACTACTACTACTAATAAAATCAGATAATTTGAAATGGCCATCTCTTTTGTTTGAAGATTTTTATGTATTTAGTTTTTCACCTAGAAAACTTTTCTTGATTTATTTATCAACACACTTGCTCGTAAAGTCAGCCCTAATACATCGCTTTTAGGGCTATAAACCGAACTATAACAAACACTCTGCGTAACGTAATATATAAAACACTAGTGCGTTATAGAATTATACCTACAAAATTAAATTAGTACCTTACTGCAAGGTCTATGCGAGTAAACAGAGCATTCCCATTTTAAACGGGTAATACAGTTATTTTTTTAATAACAACATAGAGGTTTTATGCCGCTGAAAATTCATATACATTTTTACTTAGAAGTCATTGACATTTTTGGAATAAATAAATATGTAAGTCCTTAATTAAGTCAAACAAATATTTATTATTATCAAATTATTTATAATTCACAATATTTTAGTATAAAATATTAAAATATTTTGCATTTTATCACTTAAAATTATAATTTTGAAGTAGGCTGTATGCTCACTCATCCCTTTGTCCGCAAAATATTCTTGCATTGGGCGTGTGAAAGAAAAACTTGCGCGCCTTTTCCCATAATTTTCATATTTTGTTTTTGTCGTATTTGTTGCTGTGTGGTAAATTATAATTTTTTCCTTGCAAATGTGTTGAAAAACGTCGTATGAAACTCATGAACTCTTGTTTATTGCACACTTGGCTGAGTTACGCCCTCGCCTACGGCTCGGACTGCAATCCACAGCCTCGTGTGCAATGAGCAACCTTAGCTAACTTGTCTCATAATGTACAACCTGGGAACGCTGTATTACTAAACTTTTATCAGCATGTGTATGAAAGCTTAGCTAGCTAAAGGCGCGTTCCCACCTATTCAATATTTTTGATTTTTAATTTTAAGTCGTCTACCGTTAATTCCGGGATTGACATATCTTCCTTCAACAACTCGTAGACCCATTCTCTCTTAGTTTTATCTTTATATTCAGCCGATTTAATATTCCACAGGCACTCATACGTTCTGTAGTAGTCTAAAAGTATTATCATATCACTATCGCGCCATTTATATGGAACTTTTTTGCTTGACATTGTTGAAGAGGCTCATACAAGTGTGCAATTGACTGTTACCCGCTGCACAGAATATATCGTATAATAGTAATAACGCCCGCTGCAATTGCCGTTCACACGGTTCTATTGCTGGTCTATTCTATATAGAATAGAACCAAAGTTGAAGGTAGTTCAATATTGGGCTTCTATTTCTAGCGACTAATCTATGCCATAGAAAGCCAGTTCACATTGATCTATTTCATAGATTCTAGCAAATAGATCATAGAATAGAACAGGTGGGAACGCGCCATAACTAATGCTACAAGTGTTAAGAAAAAAACAAACTCAGGTAAACAACAACGAATAAAATTATATTTTTTTTAACGTTAAAATGAAAATAATCTTCATCTTATTACTACCAAAAGTACACCGTTATGATCAATGTTGCATAATATATTATAAGAAAGCAAATGGTGCTTCTTTTTTAAATAAATAACACAGTATATATTAGTTTTAATGACCTTAATTCCAATATTTAGTTGCAGTTTTTTTTAAAGGTACTTCCCCTTTTTTCAAGTTTTTTCCCCAATCAGCCAAAAATTCACTGTACTTAATCTACAAAAAAAATCGTAAGATTAATAAAATTGATATTAAAGTCCTATTTATTATTGTAATTTACGATTTGTAGGAAACTTGTCACATCTTATCTGCAATTATCAGCGCATTAGTAAATAAATAAGTAATGTAGGAAAAACTTTTATGACACAAATTATGTCGCCCACTAGGTACCTACTGTATCTAATTGGGCCAGAGTAATGTAGTGCACCCATTGAAATATGCAAGTTAATTTTATCGCTATATGGTTTTCACTATTGGAACAATTAACTCGATCGTATGCAAAGGCAACAAGGTTTTTGAATTGTATACTCTCATAGGTTGGTTTCCTTATCAACTAGTTTCCGCCCGCGACTCGGTCCGCGTGGACAGTCAAAAAAATATTTTTTCAGAATAAAAAAAGTCTTATCTTTTAATTCAGGTTATAAAATATGTGTGTCAAACACGCAAATCCTTTTCGCCACTTTTGTGTGATTCAGTCACAAACATATAAAAACTCTGTCTTTACCCAGTTGCTTTCGCTTTCCTCTTGTGCTTTCATCAGAGGCATATGCTTCAGGGCATGTCCTATCTTCGAAAAAAACGACAAAGTATGGCATGCGTTTGACGCAGATGGATTGAAAGTTGAAGACGAAAGTGAAATAAATGTAAAAGTTTAGATGTTTGTTATTCAATCACGCCAAAATGGCTGAATGCATTTGGATTGGCGTATAAATAGTTTATAGCCTGTATTTAAACATAACTAGGATACTTATTATTCCGGTCAAAGGTTCCCTAGTGATTATTCGAATGTCCACGTGGATGAAGTCGCGGGCGAAAGCTGGTATTTTATGAAGTAGGATACAAATACTGACAAAGTAAATATAAAATTATCTCATACTAGCTTTCCGTCCGCAGCTTCACCCGCATGGACTACAGGATATATCGTACGGGCGGAGACCCGTGCCCAACAGCGGGATAAAAAGTAGCCTATGTCCTTCCCCAAGGTCCCAACTATAGCCGTACCAAATATCGAAATCGGTCCAGCGGTCTATGCATGAAAACTGAAAACTGAAGACTGAGGTACTTTCGAATTTATAATATTAGTGAGGATTTTATGACTGAACCACAGAATACATAATAGTACAAGTACTGAACATTAAATTACTATTCAATAGATTAGCCTTCTGTGGGCTTCTGTTCCCAGTATTGGTGTGTAGGGTGTCAAATGTACACCACTCATATATATCAATGTGACTTGTGAAGAACATAAGTAGGTACTATTATAGCATGGAAACAACAAAAATTATATATATATAAAAAGTAAAAGAACTCTACAGGACAAGCTATCTTGATTACTTTGAATTCATTTTCTGTATGTGACCACTTGCGTTGCTTGCCAGTGTAAATAATAGTAAGCTACGTGTGCCTGATATGAAATGTTCCGTTATCACTGAAATTCTAAGAAATCGGAAAGTGCGTGGATAGGGCAGTACCCTTAGCACGAACAGCTATCGAAAAAATAACGCGCGTTAAAACATTCGAATCGAATGTTCGAATGATTCGATGGAGTAATTTTGTATTGGAAATTTGTACGGCGTCATCTATCGCCGAAAAGCGAAATTAAATTTTCGATAGATAGTTAGGTACTTTACCAAATACTTTTACGCGCATTTTTATTTTGATAGCTGTTTGCTAAGAGCACTTCAAATTAAATTGCAACTTACGATTCGGAGAAAAATATTTTCTGACTACGACGAGCAAACTCAATAATACATAATAGTACAATTCTCAAACTGAGTTTGCTCTTTCAAAGGTATTTTTATCCAAAAAACAAACAGTTTTTTTAATTATTTTTGTGGAGTAATTAAACTTAAATTTTATTTGCTAAGAGCTTGCAATACGGAAGGAGGAGAGTTCGGATAAAATTTTCCGGCTGTGAGGAAACTCATTAATTACTTCTCAACTATTGTTGTGCGTGTGCGTTTTCAAACATATTATCATTTAAAATACAAGCATTTATTTGTCTATAAAACAGTTACATTTTCATAAAGGATTGCAATCCTTAGAAGGGTGAAATCAAGAAAATCTTGTTTTCATGCTAGCATGAAAACAAGATTTTCTTGCTACAAGCCCGCCTACACATTCGTGTTAAATAGTGTAGGTGGTGGTCATAGGATTAATTAATACATAGGAGTAATTGCGTGGGCTAATAAACGAGGCGTGGCGTGGGATTCAGCTGGGCGGCGCGACTCTGGGCACGCCTCCAAGATGCTACGAGACACTACGGCGTAGATCTCATAAGAAATCTTGTTTTACTTTTATTCATGTTTTGTGATTTTATAAATAGTTCTACATTAAACTATTAGTGACTTAAAAACATTTTTAAAAAAGCACAACCTCCTACAAAAATCTTAAAAAACAGCTCTATAAAAAGCAAGAAATAATGTTCAAATCGATTAATTAAAACACGTCTATTGAAGTCGGGTGGAGCTGGAAGTATTTTTTTATTGTTTATATTATTGAAGCCCCACCCGACTTCAATAGACGTGTTTTAATTAATCGATTTGAACATTATTCTTGCTTTTTATAGAGCTGTTTTTTAAGATTTTTGAAGGAGGTTGTGCTTTTTTTAAAAAGCTTTTTTATTTGAAACTTTTTTGTGGTAGGTATGTAAGTAATGATTTTATAAAATAAAACATATAATAATATAATGTTTCACATTTTTCAATGGTATACCCCGAGTAACTCAATTTCCACAAGAGTTCCGTTGGGCCTTCGCAGTTCAGCCCTAGTCCAGCACGTCCTTGACAATAAATAGGCACCTTAACTTGTTTTTGAATGTCATAAACCTACCAATATTTCAATTACTGTACAGTTCCTATTTAACTTTGAGGAGTTCCCTTGTGTATCTTCAAAATCCAAAGTCCAATACCAATGAAATTAATATGGTATCATCCTTAAGGTGTTTTCTTTCAAACAAAAAAAGAATCATCTAAATCGATTAATAAACAAAAAAGTTATGGTTGAAAATCCGCCTGAATTCATATAAAATGGTAACGAAAACGACAGTTTTTTCAAGATTACTTGAAAACTACTGAACCGATTTCAAAATTTCAAAAAATGGGACCAACTTGGAAACAAATGTCATGTTATAACGTTTGAATCATTTCAATCGGTTCAGCCGTCTTCGAGTAATCGGTGTACATACATATAAAAAAAAGTAACAGTCGAAATTATTGCAGAATCTGAAAATTTAGTCGTAGTCAAGGAAAAAGTCGCGCACCGGACTCGGCTCCGTGGGTAGGCCTCCGACAAGATGGACCGGCGATCTGGTGAAAGTCGTAGGAAGCCGCTGGATGCGGGTATCGCAGGACCGATCGTTGTGGAGATCTCCGGGGAGGCCTATTCCCAGCAGTGGGTGTCGTGCGGCAGATATGAGATGATGATGATGATAAGGAAAAAGACCAAATCATTCATTTCTTGTTTATATTTGTCAAACGCATGCAACATGCATAATATAATTTGGAATTATACCTACCTATATTATAAGATAACCATGTAGATAAGAAGGAGGCAATGTTAAATATGCAATCATATTTCCAGAATACTTAATAATGAAAAATAAGACTAGAGAGAAGCTAGTAAATTATGCGTAGTTAATTAAGCTAGTATTAACGCATAAGTAAAATATTATAATTTTACTTATGCGTTTAAAATATTATAATTTTACTTATGCGTTTACTTTACAGCAACTTTTCTTCTTGTCAGCAAAAAGACATCCCGAATGGGTGGTAGGGAAAAAAACTGGACGATTTAAAAGAACTTGTAATAAGTCTATTTTTATAAAAAATATTTATATTCTATTTCTATTCTTCAAATTGCGTAGGTATTGCGTATTTTAATTTTATACGAAAAATAGAAAACAAAATTCTTTCCAAGCGCACTTGCCGCTGATTAAATCGGTAAACTGTAGTTGATAATTATGCAAACAGCCAGTAATAAGCTACTAAGCACAGGAAGTCGCGATACGTCAAATGCGTTTCGTTACCTTCTGTTTTTTTGTTACTTAAAAGAGCTCTTTTTGTATAAGAAAATCTATTTAAAAAAAACAGTTTTAGATTTTGCTGATATTAGGTTTAGGAAACAAAATACATCTTTGCAAAACATGAAAATAATAGTATTTGTAACAACTTCATATACCTAATTCGAACCGCAGCGAAAATGTTTCTATGTCTATGATTCGAACAATATATTAACGATTGAAATAATCAGATTAACTTTTACGTATTGTTTTAAAAATAACAATGTAAAAGATCATCCAATATAAGTAATTACTTTTTTTTAATTTAACCCGTCAACGCCCGGAAAACGAGACAAAATAGATTTTCTATTGTTGACCGGATGCCGGCGTCCGCGTGGGCATTATGTTGATTACTTCTCTATATTCTAAATATTACAAACCTACATACGTTAATGAGCGAGTCCTAAATCTCCTGGTCTAATATTATTATGTTCGGTGCCAGAAGTTCTTGGAATAGTTGACACAGCTACAATTTGGCCGCCATTGTTAATACAAACTATAAGATGTCCATGACTCCATTCTCGTAATTCCAATGACCAAATTGCTTGGAACAATTTGCAAGCTTCTTTTTTTGGATATTTAAAAATATTTATTAATAAAGAAAAAAACTTTGACTAGGCACGAGGCAGAGCAAAATTTTGGTCTTGTGTAAAACATAGAACTTTTCACCTCTACCAGCGAGAAAATTTTCACGTGACTATCCTGGTAAAAAGCTTAATTCAGCATTTGAAACTTGTTCACTTAACTCTTTTGTGTCACAAATTATATGTTTTCACAAAACATATAATTTGTTAATAAATTTCATTATTTTTTCTTATTTCATATTTGTTTCATACATGCGTTAAAATTCCTTGGTATATCCGTGCATTTTATTTTTTTACTTTTTAATTCATGTCTGACACCATAAAACACTCTATCTATCCTTTTCTCACATATAAATTTTACAAGTGTCATCCTTGTCACTTTATTTCTTTTTTTTTATTATTTTAAAATTTGGTGTTAGAAATTAAAAAAAGTACTTTGCCTCACGCTTGCAGCAAAAATCGATTTTGCTGCGAGTTTTTACGCGCCAAAAGCGCCCTTTTCATGCTGGAAAGGTGAAAAAAAAATTGTTTGTGTATAAATCATAGCTGATTTTTCATCATTGTGATTTTTTTTTCAAAGCACCCACTTTTGTCTTCTTATAATTTTTAATTTCTTTATTGACCAAAATATTAATTTATTTAGTTGCTTTGGCAAAATTGCTAATTACATACTTCCTGTACTTTTTGCTTGATTTGGAACTATAATTTGATTGTGAATGTAAATCCAACAAAAAAACGTAACAACTACGTTGTAATTTTTGTTTAGTTGGATTCGTAGATATTAGTGTTTTATAATCACATCAAAGTCAGATAAGCAAAATTACAGCTTATTAGCATTTAAAGTTTTGCGAATCCGTAATTTTACTGGACTATTAAAACAGTTTCGGTGGTGAAAAAAGCTCAAAACGGCCGCATCGTTTTGTTTCTCGTCGATAAAAACGAGTTCTACCTATAGATAAAAATGATATTTTGCAAGGGGACCATCAGCTTGGATTTATAATAAATTGTGTATTTACACGGTTATTATTTTTTGCGGGAGTGGCGCTAGTGTTGAATTAATGTCGCCTTAAAAATGCGAACACTGAACCAAAGTACCCAATAGTTTTATTAGAAACAATAAGTTACAGTAGGTTCGTTGATATTACGGTTTGTTGATACAAATTAAGTCTATTATTTCGTTTCAAATACGTTAGTTTACTATAGGTATTAAAGTCAAAATGTGGTTTTTGTTGCGGAATGTTCAATAGTCCTCGTAGGTTTTGCTATTAGCACACACCATGGCTAACTACGATTTGTATGGTAACTTAGTTCGCCATGATAACAATCATCATAATACATTAATGGAAGATTGGAAAATGTTTATTCGTCGTTTTTTTTATAAAATATATTCAATCCGATTATATCTAAGTATATCCCAATTTTTTTAAAAGTGCATTTATGCATCATAATGCGTAAAGGTTAACCTTTATGGAAAATTCAACCTTCAGCAAGCCTTAAAGTTATACAAATTTATTCGTTTACAGTTGAAAAAAGTTGGATCGTTTGTGTTTCCACGAAGAATGTAACAGAAAGCTCAAATTTGAATTTTTAATAAAGCCCAGACCTTCGATATCTCGAGGTCATCCTGATATGCTTTAGTTCTGGCGGTTCGTTCTGCGCTTACCTACTTATTCCAACCGAATTACCATGAGCTGTAAACACAACAAGGCTGTCCTCTGTGTCCCCTGAATTCGGTAAGGGAGGGGGGATTGCGGCAGGTCTCGATAAAATGGTCTTTCGCACTGTGGAAGCGCCGAGGTGGCGACCCATGGATCACGCATTCATTACAATAGGTAATGCTGATTCGACGTCACGTCGATGTGTTATTTTATATTGAACGACCGGATTAATAAAACTTTGGTTGTATTTTGTTACACTTTTATTAAATGTGTTCTTCAGGGGGCAATAGTTTTTTTTTTTACATACATACATACATACATACACTCACGCCTGTTTCCCATGGGGGTAGGCAGAGACTATGGATCGCCACCTGCTACGATCCTTGCACACTTCTTTCGCTTCATTCATATCCATCAATCTTTTCATACATGCCCTGCGGTTTTGAAAGCAGCAGGATATGACAGAATTACTGTTGAAATGCTGAGAGGTGGGAAAGAGCTGGTTGCGTCCTGGCTGTGCCTGATCTTTAATAAATGTTGGAACAGTGGCAAAGTGCCGGAAGATTGGCGTAAAGCCGTGGTCGTGCCGCTGTACAAAGGGAAAGGGTCACGGCAGGATGCTAAAAACTACCGCGGGATCAGTCTTCTCAGCATTGTCAGTAAATTGTATGCAAAGGTACTGATTGAAAGAGTGATGCAAAAAACTGATCAGAGTATTTGGGATGTGCAAGCGGGATTCAGAAAGGGAATGGGATGCACGGATCAGGTCTTCTCCTTGAGGTGCTTAACCGAAAAACACCTGGCTAAGCACAAAAAGGTTTACTGTGCCTTTGTGGACCTGGAGAAGGCCTACGATCGAGTTGACAGGAATGAGCTATGGAAGGTGTTGTCCGAATACGGATTGGAGAGCAGACTGATTCATGCACTGAAATCTCTCTATGAGGATTCCCGTGCATGCGTCAGGATTGACGGCGTATACACTGACTGGTTTGGCATCTCTAGGGGTGTCAGACAGGGATGTGTTGCGTCACCATGGCTCTTTAATCTGTTTTTGGACAGTTGTATGAAAGGTCTGAAAGAACGTGACTGTGGGGTTGTGATGAATGGGACTCAAATCAAGTGCCTTCTCTACGCTGACGACCAAGTTATACTTGCGTCTTCTGCGCAAGAGTTGCAGGAAATGATGTCGGTTATGAATGAAGATTTTGTGAGAAAAGGGATGAAAGTGAATGTAACTAAGACTAAAGTGATGGTGTTTGAGAGAGATGAAAAAATGACTGACTGTACGGTAATGTTAGGTGGCGAAAAAGTGGAACAAGTCCGTGAGTTTGTATACTTGGGGAGTTTGTTCACAAGGGACGGAAAGAGTGAGGAAGACATAGAAAGACGAGTGAAGAAAGGAAATTCGGTGAGTGGTGCTATACACTCGGTTATGAGTAGCCAAACCGTTTCTGCAAAGGCGCGAATGGCTATTCATAACGGAGTGCTGGTACCGACACTGATGTATGGAAGTGAATCTTGGGTATGGCAGAAGAAGAATGAAAGCAGAATAAATGCGGTAGAGATGCGATCGTTGAGGAAAATATGTGGAGTAAAACTGAGTGATAGAGTGAGCAATGAGGTGATTCGCAAAAGGTGTGGTCTGAAAGATGATATAGTGACAAGAATTGAGAAAGGAATGCTCCAGTGGTTTGGTCACTTAGAGAGGATGAATGAAAGGCGAATCACGAAAGAGATATACTGTGCGAATGTGGAAGGAACGATTGCACGAGGGCGTCCCAGAAAAACCTACGCGGACCAAATAGAGGTTATTATAAAAAAGGCTGGTGTACGCAGTGACAAAAACCGCAGGGCATGTATGAAAAGATTGATGGATATGAATGAAGCGAAAGAAGTGTGCAAGGATCGTAGCAGGTGGCGATCCATAGTCTCAGGCTTTCTATATAAATATAATAACTTGTCTTGTCACCTACTCTTCAAACAAAACATTATCGTTGAGTCATTGCGCTATTGTTTTCATTTTCAAATAGTGAAAAATCGCGTATTGTAAAAGTTTTTACAAATGTCCGTTTTTTATCTTTATGCGTTTTTCTGCTATGTCGGTGTCGGCTGCGATAACTTTATGCATAAGGAAAAAAACATAATAAATAATAGTGTATTTTTACCTTTACGCCAAAAACCAAAGCTCTTAAAAACGCTGATTTGTCATGCATGACCTATCTTTTTCTAAATTTGACTTCATCAATGTTCAGTTGACATTAATGTAAGATTTTCCAGTTCACTAAAATTAATTTATTTCCGAATTACATTATTTTGCAGAGAGTAATTTTTTGTTCATTTCTTTAAATAATCTTACTAGTTAAATAAATTAAAACTTTTCTTAATGATATTATAAGTCATTGCCTTCATTTTATTGCCTTTTGCTATGGCTACACAGGTAACATCAAAATTATGAAGTTATACGATAGTTTTCAACGTCTTTTAGTTCTATAATTTTGGCGTTAAGACCAAAGAATAGATATAACTGTACTACCGTTCATGCGCATTTGGTAGACTTATTATATCGTCCAGCCTTCGATCGTCCAGCATAGAAAGTTGGTTTTAACAAGCACATGTTTTCAGGTGATAATGTCGGATCGGGCGGCAGCGGAGCGCGCGTGTAAGGACCCTAACCCGATCATAGACGGCAGGAAAGCAAACGTCAACCTGGCCATCCTAGGAGCCAAGCCCAGAGGGAACTTAGCTCCCGGTAAGTCAACCTTTTTTCTAACAGAATATTACCGAAAACTTTTTTCTAAAAACAGATTACCATAAACAGAGGTGTCTATTTACGGTCAGTTTTAAGGTCGATCGCCAAGGATAGCTAAAATTAGGTATACTTACGTGATAAATATTTGGTGGGTTAAACGGTCAAAATGTCGATCTCTCAGTCATAATTTTTTGCTAGGTCGAAGTATGGGCACCCCTGCCATAAAAGAACTAGTTCGACGAACTGTTAACTGCTTTTTGTGCAGAAATTAAAGATAATATTTTTTGTAGACATTCCCACACATTCCCACCGACCTTTACCATAGATTTGTGTAACATCATGCCATGAAAGATTCTCTATAAATATACCCAACTATGACCGCGGAGCTCGATGGTGCAGTGGTTTAGCGCCTGGCCCAGAGCGATTGCGGAGGTTAAGCAACTTTCGCAAGGGTCGGTCATGGGATTGGTGACCAAAAATTTGTTATCTCGAGCTCCTCCGTGCTTTGGAAGACACGTTAAGCCATTTGCAGTCATTAACATCCACTCATCCGCATTGGGCCCGCATGGTGGGTTTTGTGTGGCCCATCCTTCTTATCCACCCATAAGAAAGGCCTGTATCCCAGCAGTGGGGACATTAAAAACGGCTGATGGTCATGACATGATTGAATAAGTGTGTTTTTTATCGTAAAATAATAAAATAATTTTGTGTTATTTTTTTATGCGATTTTAATCATTATCGTTGTGTAGACATTATTCTAGTTCGATAATCCTAGGTTTATGTATAAACAGAACCAATTTCGATTAGCATTATTGAATCAAGATTGCTGCCTACAGTAACCACAAGGAGCATAGCAGAGCAAGTTAATGCTTTACCTACACGTTATTTTTATTGTAACGCTTTTGTAACGTTTCCGCCGTTATTGCCTATTAAAACTTGACCGTTTTATTGATAGGTAGGTACTGATTTTACGTCCATAATTCAGTGAAAATAGAACTACCAATCGTTAGCATCATTTTCATTTACTACAGGCAAAGATCATAATTGTAATTAATTATGATGTTACGAAAGGAGTTTTCTTTCACTCAGAATAAAAATACTTACGCTTAGGCATTGGTCTCCTATTTACGCAATCAATCGCTTCCTGCCCCCGTAGCATGACCATCAAAACACGATATATATCTCGTGATATAGCGTTTTATCACGTTAAACTGTCTTTTGACAGTTGAGTGTCGATAAAACGCTATATCACGTGACAGGTACATATCGTGTTTCGTCGGTCAGGCTAGGGGGGCAGAGCGTCAGGCAGCGTCACAATGTATTATTAAAGAAATGTACCGTTGTGGTAGGTATCTTTCAAACGCTGATTTCAGCTTATGGAATGTATTGGAATGTTTACGCTGACGTCAGACGTCGCGTATACCATAAAATAGGAGACCAAGGCCTTACTATCAGTGTGTCATGTCTGAAGTAATTATCTAAGTATCTATTTATTGTTAATTTCGTTCACACATGGTAGTATTGACCCCCCGGTGGCACTGTACACACGCGGAGTCTCGTTTTTTGTTCCCGACGCAAGTTGCCTCGTCTACTTCGTGTTACACCGAAAACGAAAAACGACAGCACAAAAAATGCTCCTTTTTACAAACAGCTGAGCGATAATATCACATGTGTAGCTGTGTACAATTACGAGCAATTAGTTCGCATAATCATTAGAGCTTTTACGTAATTTTAATTATATTTATCTACCTTCGATCAAATACATCTGCACTCACAATGTAGTGTTCCAAGTATAAATTCAAAAAAGGTTGTATAAACACGTAATTTATTTTCGTGAATGGGTAAAGTAAAAAAAACAGGCTTCTCCAAACACAACGCGTACTTAGCGCGCGCTAGCCTGACGTCGCGCTATAGCGCCGAATTGTGTTGTAGGACGTGCATAGTTTTATGTCAAACACGGCGCCGACGCTAGAAGTACGCAGCGCTAGAAGTACGCCGGCGCTGTGTTTGGCATGAAACTATGCACGTCCTACAATACAATTCGGCGCTATAGCGCGACGTCAGAGGGCCTAGCCAAAGTAACATTCGCAAACCTTCGTTATCGCTTCGCTTTCGAAACATGTATGGGATTGACATAAGGTTTCGTTAACAGTCGAATTTTAAAATGTCAAATCCATACATGTTTCGGAGCGAAGCGATAGCGAAAATTTGCAAATGTTACTTTGGCTAGGGGGGCTGGTTAGCGCTCTAGCGCACGCTAAGTACGCGTTTCGTTTGGCAAAGCCTGTACGATGCAGTCAACTGCATCATATAGTAACTTTTTAATTTTTATAGCACACTTTCACTTTTTATTTATTGGCACGTATGGGCTCATTGTAAATCTATGGCCTGTGATGCGAGGAGCGTCATTTTTAACGCAATACAAAAATGTTATGATTTCAATTTTCACTACTGAATTTCGTATATTTTTTTATTCTTGCTTATAAATGTCTGATAGTAGTGAAAGTAAAAATAAATTGATTTCGCTTGATATTTTAGATGCAGCGACGGAAATGACTTATATCAAGGTAATATAATGGTAATACCAGTAAAGACTCTCTATTTTTTAGCTTTGAGCTTTTATTTAGTATGTTAAATTCCAAATTGTATGAGTGTAGATAAAGTAGTGCATGAAACTGCACATAACTAGTGATTATGCATCAGTTTCATAAACTACTATTGTAAAAATATTTTTTATGTTTAAAAGTTTTATTTGTTTTAAGTTTTAATTGAAATGCTTGAAATACAAGTTTACCTTTTGAAAACCCACTTTAAAAATTTAAAAAGGGCAGATTATCGTGTATGTTCACCGATTATTCGAAAACGGCTGAATCGATTGAAATGATTCAAACGTTATTATTCCCAAATCCCCATTTTTTGATTAGTTAAGTAGTTTTCATGAAATCCTGAAAATATCGTTTTAGTTACCATTTTAGAACAATAAATCAAATAGGAATCATCTAATCTAAATATCAATCAATGTAATGTAATAAATGAGTTAATGACTACCGAAATGATATTATTATCAGGATTATGTACTTGAAAACTACTGAACCGATTAAAAAATAGAACTATCTCGCAATTCTATTATTTTTTTCAAACAAAATTTCAATAAAAAAACAATCATCAAAATCGGTCCATAATTAATGTAAAATTTACTCGCGGAAAACGTTAAAAAATATATATATGAACAATCGAATTGAGAATCTACGCCTTCTTTTGAAGTCGGTTTAAAAAGTGAGCTCTGGTTCATAGGTTGTTTGATCAGCTAACATCTCACGCCGATGTTATCTCGTGGGACGCTCGTATCAAAAGTATACGAGGTAGTTAACCCTTTGCTGGTTTAACAGAAACATTTACAAAATTGTTGTGCCGATAACTTCGATCCGTTCATTCAATTTGCTTGAAAATTACTTGACACTTTGCACTGTGTGTAAGTAGCTTATATGAAAAACGTGGTAAGTGTTGTAACTATGTATAAAGGTCATTAATTTAACTGATTATTGATAAATCGAATTATTTTACTGTTGGAATGTGTATCAATTTAAGCTTTAAGATACTTCCAAACATGACATTATTTATCTAACAAAAAGTATACCTAGTTAAATCCAAAAAATTAAGAATGCATAATTAACTGGAATAGTGCTCAAAATATTTTTAAAGTCACTTTTCCCAATTATTGAATTTAAATTAATCAAATTAATATTTAGTAAGAACAAATTGAGTTTCACTAACGCCACCATAAATGTAAACAACAGTAGTATTTTACAATGTTTCTAATTAATAGCAAACAGGCAACCGAAATAATGCCGTGCTATCAGCACTCGATTAGTTCGCGATATGAAGAGATAATAAAACTTGATAATAATATTAACTCGTGCTTATCTTCGAGTGCATGGATATTAAAACGAGTGCTAACTAATAAAAGGCCTGATCTTCAGGCATTAAACTGTTTTATTGGTAAAGATTTACATGTTCAGTTACATTACGACGACATAACACACACTACCAACCACTATAAATTGTGAATGTGTTCGGTTTATTTTTCATTCATTAAGTAGTTATAATTCTTATAATTATTTTATTCATTCTTTTGAACAATGAGTTCATTTGGCTCCCTTCTTTAAATTCTTTCGTAAGAACAAACAATTTTGGTTAACTATTATTGTTACGTCGTCAGTTAGAGTAACTATTGAATCTTTCAGAGAATTAAATTTTTACATAATCATAAATTTACCTCAGGAAATATGGTTCAATAATGGTTCAATAACAATAACAATAACAATGGTTCAATAACAACGTTGGATCTTGTGTCATTAAGTACGGTCAAAATTGGCCACTCTGCCAAGGGTCACCTTTATCAGTTGGAACTAAAATATAAAAACTGATATTGTTTAACGTGATATATTGTTGTTATAATGAGACCGTAGTTTTTATGTTAATGTTTTAGTTTCGGATACAAAGGAAACGTTTTTATGGGTATATAATGGTGGTTCAAAGTTGTAGGTAATGTAATTGATCGCTTGTTTTCTATCACGGTAGCTTTTATGAAATCCGTTTTAAGAACAAGTAAGATGTGAATTAATTGTTTTTTTAAGTGAAAAAATAAGAACTTGGAGTGCTTTTATACCTACAAGTTATTTTTAGGAAATATTTATTCTGGAGTAGAATTAATTCATATTTGAAAAATTAAGAAAAATCTAGCTAGCTAGAGTATTTGGGTCAGGGAAAAATAAGTAATTACGGAAAATAATTTACTCAATTCTTATAATTTCCAATCCAAAACTAATTTAGTAGCATTTGACAAAAAATATATAAATATTCTACACAAAACTCGAATGTAGTGTAGGTAATCGTTCTTAAGTACGAATATGTTAAATTAAATATGTTTTCTTATTTTGAATAGATTCGAATGAATATATTTACTCGTACCTATTATATTATTCAGTGTTTTTTTTTCATGATGAAACAAGCGTTAACATTACTCAGTAGAATCACAGTCAGTTTATTCGTTTTTTTTTAAGTAGAATGTTGGGTTGTTATTGCTAACAGCCGTCATCCTGCTATAAATGTCAAAATATGTGGGCGGAAAAATGTACAGCGCTGGAGAGCTGAAAAATATAAAATTGAGATTTTTCATTTCTAACAAAATATGTTAAAGTTTATTTGCGTTTTATTTAGTCCAGTTGAATTATCGCGTACGGATAATTGACGCGTATACAATACAACTAACTTATCGGCTTACGGGGCGATGCGGAGGCGATTGCGTTTTTATACCTCATTTATACCTCAATAAAACAAAATTAAACGCCCGTGCGTTCCTCCGTTCATGCCGCTTTGATTAGGATGCCACAGAGGTTTTTATTGATAAAGCAGTAGATTCTTTTCTAATAACAAGCTTTAGAGTATACGTATAATTAAGCAAGCTAGGTATAGGTATTCTTAGAACTGATTCACAGGTTTAGGATAGTACCTACCATCTTCTACTAAGTACTTATATAAAGCTTTTTATAAACTTTTCTCTTTGAATGCACATGACTGGTTATTATTTTAAAAAGTGTATTTAACAGATTTCTCAAGAATAATTGATGTAATCTAGACACGTGTAGAAAAAAATATTTTTCATAAACTATAACAAGGATTTATATAGGTAATTGTAATTGTGTCTAGCTTAGATTTATTATTATAAAGAAATACTTGTTTTACAGGTCAGATAATTTCAATAAAAAATCCGTGAACTTAGTGTTGTCCAGAAGAACCTGTGAAAAAGTCTTAAAATATGCGTATTTCTCTGAAGCAAATTACAAAACCATAACTCGATCGGTTCCAGTATAATATGTACAGGCGAGAACAAGGGCCCGCCCCGCCGGAAGTGGCTAAACGCTCGGAAACGGAAGTACTCGGTGGTCGACAGGATCTCTAATTGATTGTGCCTGGGTGTTGGCAACCCTTGCGAGAACCCGTAGTGATTTTATTAATGCAATTTTGTTTATGAAACAGGTGAAATTAAGGCAAATGTCTTCAGTTACTGTTTCTGAAAAATCCTTGCTTTATAAGATAAAAAGTGGCCACTTAAGCACTTGTGCCTGCCTATTACAACTATAACAAATTATATTTTGCTGAGGTTATTATTTGTAAATAAACTATAGACTTAGCTTCAATTTGTACATGTGAGTTTTCGATACATTATGTAGTTAGCGAGCAATAAATTTTATTAAGATGAGGGCGCCATTTTGAGGTATTAATAGGTAAAATCTGTTCCGTTGCCGAGAATATATTTTTGTTGGTGGTTTGTCCTAAAATGTCAATAAAATAGTACTAAACAAATGATAAAACTGCTAAATTTATTGTAACGCGTATAACAAGCGAAATAAAACACAGGTGTAGTCAACTTCTGAATGAATGGCAGAGATTAAATTGCTTTGACCATCATCCGGGTGTCGTCATAACGCGTATGACGACGGTACCATTCATTTCCGTGTTGCTATTGGCACTGGCAGTTATAGTCAAGGGTTTTAACAGCAAAATTGTATTTTTCGTAATATGTTTCATAATTAGACTATGCCGCCCGAAAAAAAAAAAATTTAAATATTAACAAAAACACTAATTCGATAAAAAATTACACTTGGTAATCTAATTAGAGCAATGTTTATTTTTGGAAAATCGTATCGGTATGGCTTATGGGCTAAAAGTTGATTTTATTATATTTATACTTTTATAGTGAAAATTAAGATGAGGGCGACTTGCAGAATATCAATACGAACATATTTTCATAGGAGAACTATTGTTTCAAGTGTAATATTAAAAGTTTTCGAAGAAAAATGTTTGAGAAGTCATTACTTTAATGCATTCTTTATTAATAAATACACATATAAATGTGTATTTTTTAAATTATAACATGGCGACAACTTTGTTCAAGGATCGGGTTAAAAGTTTGTTAAATCAGAATTAACTAATTCAGCACATAAACACTACTGGTGATTTGAAAATACCTATTTTTTCCAGAATTTCGTGCAGGATACCCTTAAAATAATTTTGGATATGGCAATATAAAGAACTGGTAAATTAATGTCACTTCAAAAGATTTCTGTTACAAATGAATAAAAATGCTTCATACAATATTGCCTTTTTAGATGCAGGCCGTCTAGTAGGTAAGTAGTCACTAACTGAACTGATAGCATCCATGTGAGGTGTAATTTGCAACTCGAGGGCAAGTGATTTACTAACAATAGGTCTGTGACGGTAGATACAAAAGACGATCGTTTAAGACTAAACTTATGCCTCTATTCCCCTTAATGTGAAATACACTACATAGAATAAAAGACACCTATTGTATGTTTTAATTAGGTCAATACTTTGATAGTATTGATTTTGTCAAATAAGAAGTCCAAAAAAAGGCCATACAAAAACTAAAATCTTTCGGAATAACAGAAATCGAATAACTAAATAAGAAGTAAGTAAAACAACGTTGTAAAATAAACATGACCATCAATACCACAAGCGTAAAATTAGAAAAAAAGTACTAGTTTCATTGAGATGAAACTGACAATCAGGTTTTTTGAATTGAATAGCTGATGCAAGTCATCAATAGACCGTGCAAAAAACGAAAAGTCGTAAAGCTGGTCCTGTTATTTTTTCTCTTATCAATAAAACCGTGTAGTCTTTTATAAGAAATAATAAACATTTTTGAATGGAACAGCTGATCGCATACATCATGTGATTTTCCTGAGAAAACGATCAGGATTGGGCCGCCCCGTAGTCCGCATTCTCCTTCACGGCATTGCTTACTGCGGAGGTCGCAGTTATTGTTCTGCAATGTGTACGGTCAGTTTCGCCAAAGTTTGAGCTAATTTCGACCTTATAGTGAATACTGAAGAACGACATTTTAAACTGTATCGTGAGCGAGCGGGAGCGTGTGTTACTGAGTGGGGGTCATGTAGGGTTATCAACAGTTTTTAGTGTGGAATGTGGTTTGTTCATTTTTTTCTCACTTTACATTTGATTGTAGGTCAAGTTTAAGTAAATTGTAACACTGTAATTGAAAAAAGTGTTAGTAAACCAACTACCACTTTATTCTGTTCTATATTTGAGACTTTTCTAGTATAAGCACAGAATACATTAAGTATACAAGTGTACTAGTCCAGATAGATCTTTTAACAATAACTTTTTAATAATTTTTAACTACACATACTTTAATTACTTTTACAACTGTAGTACTTCACCAGTGACACCCCTAGTGTCGCGTGGAGTACAATGGGTGCGCGCGCGCATGACGAGCACCTGGTGGTGGCGTGGCGTACCGGTCGCGCCATATGCCCACCACCCAGCCCAGCATATTTCGCTTACCCACGACCCGTGGCAACCCCATCACCGTGCGTTACCAATCTCTAATTATGCTGTTTTATAACAAAGGACACGAATCAATAGCAACCTTTTTTGTGAGTGGTTTTATGTTCTCTCCTGCTTTTTTGATACAAGGTGTTTGGTAAAAGCCTTATAAAGCCGAATATGGTAGATAGGGACCATCAAACAGAACAACTTTTACTATGGGACCAACTCTGAAATCGCGAAAAAAAAATCAGCTAAGCATTGTTACCTACGTCAATGGAGTATTACAGTTTACCCACGTGAAACTACGAAGTTTGAGTAAAAATTTCGAGCGAGCACTTATTCACGTTTTAATGGAGAAATACTAAGAACCGAAACGCAACCGGTCAATCATCGCCGTAAACATTTGTTTCGGCACAACGAGAGATGTATTATTGTTGGATCGCATTAAACCCCAAGCCCTGTTTAGTCTGCGGATGTCTTGCAAGAAAGTTTATGGGCGGGCGGCGCGTTCCTTTGATTCTTTCGTAATCACCTATGTGCACGATTATTTTTGGGGTGATCTGCTACCTACAGAGAAAAATGGAATTCCAATTAATTTACTGCATAAATAAATGTCACTTTGATTATTTGTAAGTCCAAGATTATATTAGAGCCCGAAACTCAGGCAGTTGTGTTTCTGACTTGTGAACAAGCGCAAGTGTACTTTATAATTCAAATACAAGTTCATTTATTCTCAAGTTGTGTTTTAGTTGACGCTTAACCTACATCTGATTACAAATAATATCTTAAGCAAAGTATTTAAATATTTAAAAATCGATGCCGCTTAAAATGCAAAGACGCACACTGAACGTTTCATCTCAATTGGTTTTATT
Organism: Agriphila tristella; assembly: GCA_928269145.1. Taxonomy (NCBI): domain Eukaryota; kingdom Metazoa; phylum Arthropoda; class Insecta; order Lepidoptera; family Crambidae; genus Agriphila; species Agriphila tristella. The sequence continues at coordinate 26,369,196 of OV743434.1, forward strand.
TAGGATATGTGAGTGCTCCTGAAAAGAATCATTCAGTTCACACAGTATTCATAAATGGCCGTTATCTAGGCCGGTTTGTCGTTTTGTCAATTCAATGCAACGTTCTTTACCGTTATTTCGTGGAGGGGCTGGGATTACTATAGAGATGCGTTTGCGCACCCGGCCTCAGTGAATAGCCTCTCTATACCTGCAGGCTGGTAAAAAAAATATCGGAACAATAGACCTTTTACAATTGCAAATAGGCTCCACAAACAATGATCCGGCGACAGAAGAATTAATTGGATAATTATGCAAGCGAGACAGTTTTGTTGGAGTGGTAATTATTTATATTGGAACAAACATTGTAGAAGCTAAAAAGCAATGTAAGAATTTACATAATCCCCATTTTTTACTTTTGTTTATTTAAAAAAAAATTAAAAACAAAAAAACCGACTTCAAAAAGGCTGGAGGACAACTTCTTTTTTTATTCTAAGAGCCCCACCCGACTTCATTAGACGTGTTTTATTACAATGATATGCGTATCTAATGATTTGAAAATTATTTCTTGCTTTTTAGAGGCATTTAATTTTAAAGCTAATTTGTATTTATTTTCAGGTTTTTGAAGTCGGTTTTTTTGCTTTTAAAATTTTTTTTCTTTTTAGTGTAAGTACTTTCTGTATTAGGTAGTTTTACCTTTTTTTGGGTATGTATATTATGTAAATGTAAGCGTTGATGTTATGTATATTTTTATATTTCACAGTTTTCCGTGGCATAATACCATTAAAAACTCAATTTCCACTGGTCGCGTTGTTCCTTTACAGTTCAAGTCTAGTCCAAAACGTCCTTGACCATAGTTAGATACCTAATTTGTTCAAGATTGTCATAATATTGTCAGTATTTCAATCACTATACATTTTCTATTTGATTTTGAGGAGTTCCCTTGTGTACCTTTTAAATCCAACGTCCAATAACAATGAAATCAAAATGGTATCAACACTAAAGTATCCTCTTTCAAACAAAAAAATAATCATCTTAATCAGTACATAAATAAAGAAGAAATGGTCGATCATCCGTATATAAGTTCATAAAATGGTAACGAAAACGACAGTATTTTCAGGTTTTCCTGAAAAATACTAAACCGATTTTAAAATTTCAAAAAATGGGACCAACTTGCGAACTAGCCTGATCTAATAACTTTGAATTATTTCAATCGGTTCAGCCGTCTTCGAGTAATCGGCAGATATACATAAAAAAAACATACATACAGCCGAGAACCTCCTCCTTTTTGGAAGTCGGTTAAAAATAGGCTGTTGTTTTTGCTAGCGAGATTACATAAGTACAATCATTATAATTATGTTTTTTTAGTTTGAGCTGTATCGAGTATTTTTCCTATGATTTTATGGTATTGTATATGGCTGGCGTTGATGGGAACGTAACGGCGCGTCTTTCTTCGGCGTCCGCGCATCAGCACGTGCCAACATAAATAAGCTACGTCGGCATAAGTAGTAGGGAGAGGAAATTATATCCGCAATAAAACGGCTTTTTTAAGAAAATATTTTTTCTGACTCACTCTAATGACGATAAAACAAATTGTTTTTACCTTAGAGTCACCAATAAATTATAATTATAAACTAGGCGACGTACTCTTGGACAACATTTGTCACCGTCAACGAAGCAGAATTGTGGTGTTTACTCGTACTTAAATTGCTTTGTATTTCATGAATGCGATCGACTTGTTCTGTTTGATTAGGTGTTCTTGTATTGGATGGGCGTACTTATTCTGCTTTTATCGCGTTTCTGTTTACGTATATTCGCTTTAACTACTGCGGTACGAAATATTTGTAGGCCAGTTTCTAAATACGTCGTCGCGGTCGTCGGAGGCGATTTGAAGCGCTGGCGTCGATTATGAAAACATTGTTAAAGTTTTATTATATGGGTGTGTTGATGAAGGCCGAACCAGCCACTTGTCCAAACACGGTGCCACGATGAATTATTGAGTAGTGAGCGCACCACGGTAATCGAGTCACACCTGCTTGTCGAACCACTGAAAAGTTTACCCTATTCTCATTTTGGTGGTCTCAACTTGCAAGAATATCGACCGACTGAAGTAATACATTTTTATTACTTCATTGGATTGGAAAGCAATAAAGGTCACTTTCAAATACATCACCCTCTTTTAATACACTATCAATGTACATCACTGAATATGCTTTTCTTTGTTTTACATGATGGCATCGCTTGAAAGCCTAGCTATCCTATCATTAAGATTGACATGATAAAACTTGGTTGTCCATTTCGGAATGACTGATTATATGATCGTGTTATGTAAAGCAATTGTTGTTACTCGCCTCAAATAATTAGAAACAGGGTCACCTGTTATATTGCTTCTATGCCATTATTGGTAGTCTTATGTTTTCTATGGTGGCAACATGCAAACCATCGATGTAGCAATTTTCACTCTAACTAATATTGTTTGATGTAGGTAATGCCGTTGATTACCACACACAGGGCCGCAAATCCTTTATTGTGTTACAATCATCATCATCATCATCAGCCTATCATCGTCCACTGCTGAACATAGGCCTCTCCGAGTGCACGCCACTGAGCACGATCCGCGGCTATAAGTACTCATTCAGTTTATGCCAGCCACCTTGCGAAGATTGACGCTCCATCTACAAAGTTTTTTTGTTATATTATATTTTTTTACAAATAGTTTTTTTATTAATTTGCAATAAGTATCCTAGCTAACTTCCTATCCTTGTTCATAAACCTGGCCATAATTTTGATATGAGTACCTAATGCCATTGATTACCGAAGCCTAACTATGGTGCCCAGGGGGGTAATCACGTAACTTTGTTGCAATCAACTCTGACAGAAATCGCAGTTACATCGCTGCTTTAGTAAGAACCAATGTGACAACTATCTTAACTAAAGCAGCAATGCAATCGTGCTTTCAATCGATTTCAATCGAGAATTGTTAGCAACAGCTTTACGTAATCAAGGTACCGGTCCGTGTACACGTCTGACATTGCAGCTCGCGTGTGTTGGCGCCCTTCGCACTATTACTTATGCATGTGCCCTGGCCCTGCACCGCTCGACTATATACTATGATGTTATGATAGTGATAGTTCAACATATGAAGTTGATAAACTGAAATTTGACCTACATTAGGTAGAGACCAAAAATTTGACTCTTTTTATTTCCTTTTAATCTGGTAACATTAAAGGTCTAGCTGAATCCATTAGAATTAGCACTTAAAAACCTCAATGTTGCTGCTTGCTTGACAATTTTATTGAACTTTATTAGTTAGCATTAAACCGTATATTGGAAATTGGGAGTAACAAATTCGGATGTATATAATGTGGGTTTCATTTTGCGTATTTGTCTCTACATGCTCCGAAGGTTCATTTTTTGCATTTCTGTTAACCGAATAAGAAATAACGTGACCTAGGTAACCAATTGTAGTTTTTAACTGGCTATTAATAAAGTCTCATTTCCGTGTTCCATTGGCTTTTGGCTATGGTCTTTTCTAGTTGTAGTGTAGATGTAGATTGTAGAGGGTTGTGTTCATACGGCATTTTGGGATTGAACCCATGTGGATCCGATGTGTAGGGGTTGGCCGAACCCCTGACAGTATTTTTATTCCAACCTTAGGATTTAGGCGCCGAATGCACTGATGAGTGCGTGCCCTTTCACGATCGATATCGAAACTACCACACTTTTAATTTTGGGATGGATTTCGGGTACCGCGTGCGTCACTGGCGTCACTTTCAAACTCATACACACACACGCACGTGCACAAACACAATAGATTTTTATTACAATAATGAACATTTATACTACACCTGCTCGGAAAGTACCTTGATACTTTATCAAATTTACGGTAGAAAGTACGTCATTGCATATCGAACAAATATGCGGGGAGAAAACGCATCTGAGCGGGAAAGAAAAGTGTATGAAAATCCATTTCTTACGTGGTTTTTCTTTTTAAATTTTGGGTAAGAATATGCGCCGGTAACTAAAGCCAAAAAGTTTTTACAGTGAGTTTTTATCTCCAAGTTCGCAAAATGACACTGGCCACTAGCTGTGTGTCGGATGGTGTCGGGCTGGTAGTACGACCCTGCGGCGGCAGGATAAACAATTTGAAAAAAGAACATGTGAAAATTGCAGATGCCATTGGCACCATTTTCAATTTGTGTGTTGTTTGAGGATTCAGTTTTTGTAGAAACTAAAATAAAACTATCAAAATGATAAGTAGTGATAGTGATGATGAAGATTTTACCATTGAAAATGGTTATCAGATGCAAATCGCCTGAGACGTATTTTTGACCATATCTCCGAGGATTTTGAGAGGATCGAGATGAAAATAGTACCAAAAGTTGAGAAATTTATCGAGACACGTGTGAACGTTTGAATTTTGAAAATCTACTGGTAACTTTTTTTGAAAGTTTGCCAAATTCCAAAAATTCCGGGTTTTTTGGGGGTGTTTGTTTACTAAATTGTAAATATTTCGGAAAAAAAACAGACTTAAGAAAAAATTAAAAGAAGGGTCCTAGGGTATTAGTTTAGCTACCAAATGGCGAAATAATTTTGAAAATCGGTAAATAATTGTGACCTGTAGGTGATCCCTTTAGATTTGGAATTCTAGAAAAACGGCTGTTTCCGTACATAAAAAGTGATGTAGCTTCTATGATTATTGACCGATCGTCATGGTGATAGTGTTAAAAGATGCAGAAGCAGACGAAAAGTGCATTCGTTGGAATTTTGAAAATCGGTCAGCGGGCGCTTTCAATCACAATCGTAAAAATAAATAGGTACTACCTAGGTAACTTTAAAAATATTTGGATTTTGCATTTGATTTGATTTTGGTTTTTCGTAAATTTTTGTATTCATTTTCAATGCTCCGATTCTTGCGGGGACTGTAAAATCTGTGAATTTTTTAACTCCGCCGCAGTTGAAGGAAACAGCAAAAATACTGATTGATAACCTTTTACCACAGAAATCAATTAAAAAATATAATTAAACCTATGACGATTTCAATATAAATTTCAATTAGTAAAGATTTAGTTTTTTATTTTACTCGTAGGTGTAGTATAAAGCACTATGTATCGAGAGAAAGTGCGATTCCCGTAATCGGTCTCTTTCTCCTCTCGGTGAACAATGTACTATCCTAGCACCGGTATTGACTATTATATAAAACGATGAAGCAAGTAAAATACACAAAGTGTCTAAAAGTACTAAATTTTCGAATAATATTATATTGACATTAACGAGCGGTTGTTAAGATCTGTAGAAAAAGATTCACACACGTAGGTGTAGTATAAAGCACTATGTATCGAGAGAAAGTGCGATTCCCGTAATCGGTCTCTTTCTCCTCTCGGTGAACAATGTACTATCCTAGCACCGGTATTGACTATTATAAAACGATGAAGCAAGTAAAATACACAAAGTGTCTAAAAGTACTAAATTTTCGAATAATATTATATTGACATTAACGAGCGGTTGTTAAGATCTGTAGAAAAAGATTCACACACGGTTTTTGTTTTGACAATTTCAACCGACACGTTAGTTGGGTAATTATGATCACACTTATGTATCATCATTACCCAGATAAGTGTAACCTTAGACACGATTACTTTGCCCCATTCACACGCCTTTTCTCAACATTTTAGACCACCTGTATTTTAAACTTTTCATTTTTTGAAAACGAAAACCTATTTAAAAATATGGTTTTAAAAAAAAATCAAAGCTTTCAATTGATTGTGGGTATTCGTTAACTAGTTCAAAAGTATGGCTGATCGATAGCACTGCGCATTGTGTTAATTGTATGAGGCGAAGCCATAATGGTGGGTTTGCTGCGAGCGGACTCCCGGCCCGGTGTTATCAAACTGGTGGCACATATTTATTCTATTAGTGGTCGGTTAAACCTTGTAATTAATCGAGAACTGCGTCGTAAAGTCAAATTAAATTAGGCACAGATTAAATAAAGTTGTGACCATAGAGTAAAGAGGTTGTAGACTGAGTAAAACTTTCTTTCTGTATCGGTTTTAACATTGACTTTTCTAAAACAAAATTTATGATGATAATAAAATTGTGTTTTTTTTCTTCGGTATCTCATTAAATTAAGGCAATAAGACATAAGGTGGTCGTCTACTCAAATAAATTAATCAATGTCCTTACACTAATAACCTGAGACTTTTGAACTCGTTCCAAGTAAATAATAGACTTCCGTGTCATGTGTATTTGTATGGCATGTGTCCCAAAATTCTGGTCCATTTTAAGCTGAGCCGAGAATGTTATTCGTTGTAACTCTGAAGTCTTTTTATTGGGTTCGAGGACACCTTTAGAATCTTAAACATTAATTTAACTGCCTTCAAGAACGAAAAGAAAACTGAAAAAGTATTAACAGTGGTAAACGTAAAGTAAAACTTTGTAGCGGTTTTCACTTTCCAATCCAAGGTACACGTGCAATCTACAAAAAAATTTTGAAAAATTTGAAAAAAAAAAATTGTTACTTATTAGGTACTTACCAACTTAGTTGTTTTATATTAGATTTGCCACCTAATCATAGTACGCGTAGTTTATACAAAAAAAAATAGAATAAATTATTAAAAAAATATATATTAACGTTTAATATACATAACAAACATTACTCATTAGATATTCTCTTTCTTTTATCTCTAAAACACCGCTCTAAAAAAATTATTACTTACCTACTTCTCCTTTTTTTTCCAGATATTCTACATAACTTACATATCAACATAAAATTTATGATAGGTAATATTATGTTTGTCAAAAAGTGCCCCCACAAAAACGTAATTTTTTAGCAGTTTTTTGAGATTTCTGAAAAACTTAATTTTTCAATATTTTGTAAATTGTAGCTATTGTTAATATGCATCTTTTTGAGATCTTTAAAACTACCTTTTTTAAAGCGAATTTGCACTGTCACTGAAAATCGGGCCTTTATACCAAAGCAACCGAAAAAATCATTTTTGATGTTAAAAAAAAAATCAAAAAACCTAGTAAGCACCAGTCTACACATTATTAAGTTCCTCAAAAAGTGCCCTAACAAAAACGTAAATTTTTAGCAGTTTTTTTAAATTTCTAAAAAACTAATTTTTTCAACATTTTGTAGATTGTAGCTCTTGTTAATATGCGTCTTTTTGAGATCCAAAACATATGAGTATCTTTAGAACTAACTTTTTCAAAGCGAATTTGCACTGTCGCTGAAAATCGGGCCTGTACCTATACAAAAGCAATCGAAAAAATCATTTTTGATGGTAAAAATATTTCAAAAAAGCCTAGTAAGCAAACTTCAAAATAGAACAGCGGTGTAACTGATCCTAGAGCAATATCGAAAGCGTCGTCGGTCGTCGCCGCAGGAACACTCGAGTGTAGTAGTTCCGCTCCCTTTGTCACACCAGTAGGTAACTCGATAGCTGGCGCGACTTCCGCGAAGCCCCGGCGCTCCTCCGTAATCCTCTAGCAAAGTATTGCTGACAAACAGTGCCACTAACACTCTGTAAATCTCAATTCTTTTTTGCTGACAAACAGTACAAGCACCCTGTAAATCTCATTCTTTATACCTATACAAGACTGAATCGAAGATTGCTCTTTCTTTACTTCAATGACTTGCTAGTATTTGCAAAGCATTTGAATTGCAATTTGATTGTGATTATTTCTAACTTAAGTAACTTAAATTTAACGAAGCTTTCTTCGTATCTTAATTATTATTTATGTATAACAGCTGGCGTGCAGAGGCAGAGTCCGTCCGGCGAACGGCGCGGTTATTTATAAAACAGAGTTGCGTCTCGTTTTGTCTTCGGCGCGCTCTTTATTTTGTCTAAATATACGCAGTTTTGGGAACGTCGTCGCGGCCGCCTCTGCCGCGACATCGGAGCTGGCTGCGATCCAGAATTTCATCTTTTCTCGCTCGCTTATCTTTTGTCGGAGCATAAACGCACACAGACAAGTGTACAATATTTTAGCAGAAGTTTTATTCGCATTAAAAGCGATAAAGATGTATTCTGGTATGTCATAAACATAAAAAACACGGAAAGAACAAGATTTTCAAATTCTTTTTGCAATGAAAAATCTAGGGCGTAGATCATAATGCCTCATAAATTATTCTTTTATTCAAAACAATTTCAGGAACAAAGTATAAAAATAAAGATTTTAAAATTGTATTGTTGAGAGTTAGGTACGCAAGTCATGTCAAAAATTCGCCAGTATTATAATGGAGTTGGGCAATAGAACTAATTCAAGCGAAAGAGTGTGGACCGCCCACCGGTCACATAAAGGAAGGCCACCGAACACTGGCCAGCGGCTGGCGGCCATGAGACAGCCGCTCTGCCCATACAAAACTGGGGCAAGACTGAATCTATTCTTGCTCCAGTAAACCCACAGGACATTACGGTTACAATGTAGTCAAAACACTGTTAATAAATTACTGGGCAATTTCCTTTCGAAGCATGATTTGGCGTTAGAATCTGCGTCAATTCGGCAGTCGTAAATTAATCGGAACCCGTCGGAATAGCCGGAGAATTTTATGTCTGCGCTGTAACGTGCGGAATAACTCATTCGTTGTAAATGTTAGTATTGGAAATACTCAGTCTTGGGCAGGATTAAGCTGAAATAAAGTAGTGTTGTCCGTCTCGCTCAGACCGCGCCTGCGTCTAAAATCGTATTTCCGTAGAATCCTTACAAGCGACGTTAAGCACTCTCTGTCGGCTTTGCAGTTCGACGACCTGAAATCCAGAACTCGTATGAAATGCCCGCAAAAGTATTCAAAACAAAGCAATGTTTGTGTAACGCCTACGTGGTAGTTACTTTAGTTAGAGTACCGGACGAGAATATTTTGTTTCAAAAGCCGAAAATTTAGGAGAAGTGACAATAACAGTGAGTGAAAGACAGGGAGTGAAAATTTTATAAAACAAATGACAGAGCACATTTTTCAATAATCTAACAGGAAAAATGTTTCACGTTTTGTAAAAGTTGTTGATTATACGAATGTTTGACCTATTGTGTCGTTCAACAATCGATTACGACTAAAATCTATCTGGGTCATACGTGTAACAAAGGACTATCATTTAGGTAGTGCGACAATGGAAACAGTGGGTAAAGAGAAAAAAATTATGAATCAAGATAAGCTGGTGGCGGACAGTCCGACCTCGGCCGTCAAATGACATGGGATCGATCGAGTGTGGACACGCTTAAAGCCAGCACGCAAGCCTATGATTTCAGAATCGGTATTGTCAATTTGTAGTATATAAAAAGGGCAAAAACAATTGCCGCTAGAAATGCCCACCAATAATGATTTTGCAGTACTTATGCTAACCTATCGAGCAGGAGCTAGTATGTAGTTGTCTTTGCTATGAATATGAAAATAGATGTATTACCCCTCCGACCGAGACCATGAGCTGAAGCACTAAAAGATCCGTTCGGCTTAGACGCTGTCGTAAACTAAAAGGTATATTCCGTGACTAGTTTAAAAAAAACTAAGAGTGAATAAGTAAGTTCAGCTTCAGTATACATAAACACTTGGGTCACTTTTGATCATCTGTAAAATATTAGGATAGGTTTAAATGTAAGAACACCTGTTGTATTTGTGATTGGATTGTCAGTAGGTAGTCAGGGAAGCTTGCGCAATCTCAAATCTCAACAGTAGTGATTTATTACCGCGTGAACGTTTCAATATTATCTGTAATTTAGTCTCGACTATCGTTGGCAATATCAGCATTCCCGCGGAAGGTCAGCGCGACATTACCGTGGCAGCCGAACCGCGACATCATCCGGGCTTTCCGGATGTGATCCGCTGTAATCACCAGTGAAATTTCACCACACACAATGACCATTTCGATTCCATCAGAGGTCACGCTCTTCTGGACATCACATGATAATCAACGATTATGATCCGATATTACCTATTATTATGATTGCACATTTCCTTAATGCAATATGTTATTCGCGATTGACGTTTCATACTTAATCAGTAGTCTGTGACATGCTAAAGTATTTAATTTGTAGGGAGTCAGGAAATGCTGCGACCGTCAATCAACTGAGATGTTCGGTACGTGGCATTTTAGTTTCATACGAAGTCGGTGCCAACGTTTGTACAGAATGCCATTTATAGCGCGAGTTTGTCGTCTTCTTGTCAATAGCTCAGCCCTGGATGCCGAAGCCCGGGCGGCGGAGCGACCGAAATAAACACCTCGGGCGACTTAACAATGCAATAAAAAGAAATTAACACTTTGACGTCGCCTGCGCTAAGTTGCCTCTCGTGTGTCATTTGGATGTAGTCCAATCTCCTCTGAACATTTTTGGATCATCTCTAGCTACTTCCTTTCAGTGTGGTCTAAAATGGTCTGTGTCTAAAATAGATCGAGATCGCGGATGAAATGGACAAAAAAAGATATGGGTAGTTACTTTACTTTTAGGTTTCGATGTGACGATGGGTTATTGTTTCCTATGTTGATGGGTTTATGAATAATTGTGGAATTTATATTGGTAAATGTATTTGTTACAGGGTTCGGTCTGGCGGCGGCGGCCGCGGCTGGCGTGCGCGCCGGCTACCAGACGGTGTTGCCTTCTCCGTATGGGTGAGTGCGCGTCCCCCGCACACTGAGCTCTATATCAATGTTCAATGGTTCAACACTTCGATATTTGCCAGCACTCGCGGTGCCGCATGCCGCGCTGATACATCTCACGAGACAAAAATCAGACCTAGAACTTCAGGGTATCAAAATACTGATTGTTATTTCTGATCAATTTTATTAAAAGTATAGGTTTAGTTAAGGAATTTATTACCAGACTTTGACTCTTGGCAATATTTTAACTCTTAAGATGATTTTCTAAAACATTAGTGTCTAGGTTTTTGAGATTTAGCTGATTCCCTCTATACAACAATACGACTATTTTTTTGTTCCAATCAATTCAAATGTTCTTACTTCTTAGTAGAAACTTATTGTAGTCTAAGCGTGATCAATTTTTAATTAGGTGACGTTGACGGATCGGGTAGTGTCTGAGCTGACTTTTGTCTCGGTAGATGACGGGAGCGGCGTCCCCGGACGGCTAGCGACGTGGCGGCCGGCGGACCACACCTAGACTAAATAATCAAACATTTTCACATAGGTATCTATGGCAAGAGTGAGCGTGCGAGTGGATTTTTTTCGTTTTGGGTGTGAATTAGTCGATTGGGTTTTTTAATGTTTACGTTTTAAAAGCTAAAGCATGGGCGGCGCCGGCGCCGAACGACCGCGCCCGCGCCGCCCACCGCCGTCACTATACGCATCGTTCGACACTCAATGTTTTTATTTTATGTTTTATGCCGTGTTCGTGTAAGATTTTGTTGATTTGAATTGAGTTTTGTTGGTGGTGGATTTCGTTTAATACACTTACAAGGGTGGCGCGCGTCGAGGCAGCGCTGTGTGTGCGTAGGTGTGCGCGCTGCCTCGACGCGCGCGCCGAGCGCCTCCACCGCGCGCCGCCGCCGCGCTGTCAGCGGCTGCACTCACTCAACTCAGCCTTTAATTACTTGCGGCCGATCGATGCTCGGCCAGGGCCACTGGCACGCGCGCTAACCCACCACAGCCGTTCATATATTATTCATCAGAACTCAAGTTCTAATTGAAAAATAATAAAGCGAAAGCTTTTCGTCTTCCAGGCATAATTTTTAGAGTGGCTTTAGGAGCAATACAATTTTATAGAATTTATTTGCTCATGGCCTTGTGTATATAGAATTTCTATATTTTTTACATAAATAAATAACTAGGCATCTCTACTCTAGCGCTCCTTACTTATTTTGTCCTTATTATCTAAATGATACTCACAGTTTTACCTATATACAAACTTTATTTCCTTAATTTCTGTCTTAACTGTTATACCTCACCCATGAAGTTTCTTTGTTTAGTTTCTGATTGTGGTTTTGTACCTTTGTAGATGTTTCAGCTCAGCTTGTGTGATGGTCTGCCAGTTTTATAATGCTGTTTGACTTTACTATTGTTTTTATTTACTTGACACTAAAATATAATGACGGATAAAACATGTTCACGCCTTAAAATCTTAGCATTATCATCATCGTGTCAGTCAGCTTAGTTGTACGTAATTTTTTTAAGTGATTTCACTCACGTCTCCTGTTACGGTTGATTAATTCACCGCTTGAACTGCAAAATGCTTAAGTAAAATCTTTACATGAAAAGTTGGAGGAAGTAGGCATTCATGAATAGGACCAGTAAACCACAGGTGGGCGTTTTAGGCGGGCGGGGCGCTAGGGCGGGCGTGTACACGCATGCGCCTTGTCTTCATTTTGCTTTACGATGATAACTACCGAACTTGATCTTGCCAGCTGCACATCTCCCTCAAACGCATACGGTTGAAAGGAGATAGAAGTGGTTGCATCCTATGAGATCGGTCGGTAATAAAGTGGTTGAAGAATGAGTGCCCTAGAGAAGTGCCGAGTCAGCGCGACGCTGCGCCCTCTCGATGAACACTTGACCGCCTTCGAGTCTACCGCAAATTAAGCGAACTCAACACTTCGCAGCCATCTTCTTACCTAATCTGACAAATTTAAAACAGTTGAGGCACAGGGTTAGGTAAAAAAAAACTGTTCCCAATCCGAAAATTATTCTAATTATAGACTTTGTGATTTTTTTACGTTATGTTTAAAGATCCGAATAAATTCCATTTGACTAATCAACTGAACTTCCTCTGAGCCCAAAAAGCTTTCGTGATTTCGTAACTGACACGTGCTAGCATCTAAATCTTAATTTCTACGACATCCCAACGATCTGACGATAAATACGAAATGCCGGATATTTCGGTCGACGCAGAGTGGACGCTCTCGCTCCCAATATTTTTATAAAGTTTTTTAAATTACGTCGGCAATGACGCACGGCTATGGTTCCGAGGCGACAAACTCTAGCCAAAATAAACTGTGTAGGTACCTACTTACACTTTGATTTTACTGTAAGTGTTTATCGATGTCTACTAACATAACAAGACTAGATGCTCGTGGCTGTCGCTGCAAATGGGGCTAGGTAATAATAGTGTGATAAAAGTTTGAACAGTATTAATTGCAACTATGGATGACCTTTCACTGAGTGAAAAACTTTGTTCAATATGTGTATATCCAAAGGCATTCTGTGAGAGGGCATCTCGGGATTTTGGGTTTCAGATGTTTGGGATTCGTCTACTTCTTATTAAGGAGCCATCCATGAATTACGTCACACGAATCTTATGACTTTTGACCCCCTCCCCCCTCCTTGTCACAGTTGGTCACATTTGTGAGACCTAGAGTGAAGAAATATATTTTGCAATTTTACATCTAGAAATAATTATTGAATTAAAACAGCAGTTCCGAAATTTGTTTTATCTCAATTAAAATGATTTTGAAATGTGACGTCAAGATATTTAGAGCCTCTCCCACCCCCTTGTCACTCAATGTCACAGTTCGTCGACTCCCTCCCTCCCCCTTACCGTGTGACGTAGTTTATGAATGGCACCTAAAATGGAAGAGAATTCGGCTGCATTGATGTCCTGAACCTCTGAAGCCTTGTAGTGTGTCCATATCGAATCCTAATCATCCAATTGGCTTGGCAGGTTGTCTCCCGGTTACGTGTACGGGGCTCCTAGTTACGCGACGATGGGCGGGGTCGGTGCCGGAGTAGGCGCCGGCGCGGGAGGCTTGGTCCAGCTTCCTCAGTTGCAGCACGCGGCAGCTATGGCGGCGGCCAACCACCTGTATGAGTACCAAGCTGCGGCGGCGCAGGGCGCGGCGGCGTACCAGCAGCAGCAGTACGCGGCGGCCGGCTTCGACCCTTACGCTACTGCGGCAGGTTGGTATCCTTGTGCGTCTTTTTTACTATCTTATTAGATTTAGTATACCTACCATTCTCAGCTTTTTTCTTACATTTATTTATCGACTGCCAAATGTTAAATCCTACATTTCCCCAGTGAAACATAAAACTTTCCGTGTAGAAAATTATCCTTTAAGAGGATTGTCAAGCAAACGGTCCCCATACAAACGGCGATAACGTTTTCCACTCTCTAAACCTTAACCTACAATGAATTTTTGGTATCTTTTTGAAATGCCTAAAAACTAGGGCTGTACGTTTTGATTTTTTAAGTATCTCTAATAGATTTTGAAATATTTGCATTTTAGTGATTTTATACAAAAAGAGTGTCAATATTTATAAATCTACAATGAATATTTAAAAAACCGGCCAAGTGCGAGTCGGACTCGCGCACGAAGGGTTCCGTACCAAAAAACAGCAAAAAATCACGTTTGTTGTATGTGAGCCCCCCTTAAATATTTATTTTATTCAGTTTTTAGTAATTGCTGTTACAGCGGCAACAGGAATACATCATCTGTGAAAATTTCAACTGTCTACCTGTTGTCGTTATTAATATAAAGCAAAAAACGGCAAAAAAATACGTTTGTTGTATGGGACCCCCCCTTAAATATTTACTTTATTCAGTTTTTAGTAATTGTTGTTATAGCGGCAACAGAAATACATCATCTGTGAAAATTTCAACTGTCTAGCTATCACGGTTCATGAGATACAGCCTGGTGACAGACAGACAGAAAGACAGACAGACGGACAGCGGAGGCTTAGTAATAAGGTCCCGTTTTTACCCTTTGGGTACGGAACCCTAAAAATCAAAACGTACAGCCCTAGTTTTTAGGCATTTCAAAAACACATGGCCGTTTGTATGGAGACCGCTTGCTTGACACAATGGTGACCTTACCTACCTATTAACAGTTTCTTTGACAAAGTCATGTTATATTTAATAAGTAATTCGTACCTAACCTAAACAAGTCAAATGTTCGAACTATTGTAAGATTACAATTACATTAAAATATAATGTTCAATTTAAACTATATGAAGGTTAATGATGTATAGTTATTTATTGCGACAACTTTAAACATTACTCAGGTGTGCGTTGTAATAAATACAATGTCCATTAAAAATTATACTCGTATTTTACAATACTTAAATAAAATAATGTTTCTACAATACCTACATGCTCCGCTTTTCTACTTGCACAATAAAGTTATAGGTATAGTGATAAAATTATTCACGTTTACGTGTGCGTAGGTTAGATTTCTAAGCAACATACAATTTTATTTCTAGCGGTCATTTCAATAACATAATGATTACGACAGTTATGTGTTCAGGTGTTAATGTTTTGCACGATCTTAGCATTTTTTCTTACCAAAGTAATGATTATATCTGCTATTACAAAATATTACTAATTGTTGGCTACTGACACACTACTAATAAACGTACAATACTCAAATTGGATTAACCACAAAATAGTAGATTATACGACAAGTGAATAAAAAGGGAATTTAGTTCGAGGGACTAAGTTGGATCCCGAGAGTAGTGAAGGATTCTAGAGTTGAATCCCGAGCGTAGCGAGGGCTTCAAAAGTAGAATCCTGAGCGCAGCGAGGGATACAAAGGACTGAGATGAAATTTTTTATTCACGAGTTGTGTACTCTACTTTTTACCATTGACTGCGAGAAAAAAAATAGGTACCTACCTAGCAGTACTTTACACTTAGTATTTATAGATGACCATCAGCCATTTTTAATGTCCCCACTGCTGGGGCACAGGCCTTCCTCATGGGTGGGAGGATGGGCCATAACCCACCACGCGGGCCCAATGCGGATTGATGGGTGTTAACAACTGCAAATGCAGCCGGGACCAACGGCTTAACGTGCCTTCCGAGGCACGGAGGAGCTCGAGATAATACATTTTTGGTCACCCATCCCATGACCGACCCATGCGTGAAATTAGAAGTTTTCTCTCTTAAAGAGAGAGAGATTACATGATCAGTCTGACATCAGTCCATTTCATCAGTCTGTATAGACTGCAGACTGAATATCGTACCGTACCAGATTGATGGAATGGACTGATGCCAGACTGAATATTCAATCTCCTTCTAATAGATAGAAAAGAACCCAAAGATAAGACACTAAAATGAACCTAATTAAATTTTGCGGGATATTTTTTTTATTTTATTTTTTTGTGTAACTATGGCTCTATGGAATAACTCCATAGCAGCCAGTAGGTATAGGTACTTTTTTGTACTAATTCATGATGCGCGTTTGTTCCAAATTCAAATTATTTTTATTCACTCGGTGAATAAAATCGCTTATTATTCACTCTTATCGTTGAATTAAACGTCTTTTTAGAGTGGCGATGGTAAAAAAACTTTTTTGTTAACTTTAGTACTGCAAAGCTTAGGAGCGTAGGAAAACGGAAAGTAGGGTGAGCCGATTTTAATCATTTGTCGACTTTTGCATTCAAAGACCCGGCTCAAAAGTTGCGTAATACGACGTAGGTTCTAGGAAAAACATAAAAAAAAAATCTTATCACTTTGAAACAGGAATTTTATCAAAACCGATTCGAAAAATCGATTTTTTTTAAGTGATTTTTTACAAAATTCGATTGCTCTACTATTTTTTTTTTTAATTATTTTTCCTACAACTTTCCTCTCATTTTGCAATTTTTGAGGGGTCATTTAATGCAAAATTCTAAAGTCTGAAATACACGAAATACAGGTACGTATTTTATAAAAAAATCAATCGTTTGTAGGAGGGCTCAAAGTGAAAATGTTATTTTTTTTATTATTTTTATTATAATCTACGTCGCATTACGCAACTTTTGAGGGGTCTTGATGTGATGCAAAATTCGAAAAAATATTAAAATCGACCCACCCTAGCCCGCAGTGGTTATAAAATCAACTCACGCATTTAGATTGTGAAATTTTAATATTTAAATAAGCCTTCGACAAGAATTCATTAAACTTAGTTTTTGTACAGACAACAGCTCGTCCTCCTGTCAAAAAATAAATAGGTACCTAAATGAAAGAGTTTAATTTCAATGTATGTTTAGTGCCCGCTGATGGAAGTGAATAGGTAGGTTTACCAGGGGCTTTACCGGCTATCTTTTCGAACTTCGGCGGGTCTGCCGGGTTTAACTTAAAACAGATAAATCGAAGTAAGGAATTTCGTATTGTGCCGAAGTTAACTGGAGAAGATATCGATGTTCGTGTGACATCATGAATTCGGGTTCACCATTTTGGCTTGGCGCCGTACCGGCTAACTTACATGGCTATCGTAATCGTTTTCATTTAACAGATGGATGTGGCACATTGCTACTTTTATTTGGCATAAATAAAAACTTCCCAAAGAAAAGTAGCAATGTTTGATACATTGCTACTTTTCTTTGGGAAGTTTTCATCCATCAATCCATCTGTCAAAGAAAGCGATTACGACAGCCATGTAAATTAGCCGCTAGGGCCCCTGATTCGGGCTCGATTTATCTGTTTAATTTGAAGCCCAGGAGACTTGCCGAAGTTCCAAAAGTTAGCCGGTACGGTCCCAGCTGTTGACAGTACTCCCTTTTGATATATACTTACACTAAAAAAAGACATGTACGTTTCAGCAGCGGCCGCAGCAGCGACGGGTGCCGGCTACATGTCCCCTTACTACGCGTTACCCGGAGGAGGGGTCCAGGGGCCCCTTCTACCGCCCCTCTCCTACCCCCCGCAACTGCAAGAAGCGAGGATGCAGTAGATCTCACCAGCTACGTTACAAACAACTATGAATCGTATCACAACGTCAACAGAGACCGGCCCCCTAATTACGTAACTTTGTTTCAATCAACTCTGACAGAAACCGCAGTTACTTTGCTGCTTTAGTGAGAACCATTGTGACAACTATCTTACTTAAAGCAGCAATGTAACTGCTTCAATCGATTTCAATCCAGAATTGTTAGCGACAGAGTTACGTACTAAGACCCCAGTTATCTAAAATAATACGTATAAACTGAGCTGATACTCTTGCATGGTACAACTCAGCGTCAACATAACCCTAGATCAACGTAAAGGGTAAAGTGATAGATGACAAGTGGCTGTAAAATTTATATAATAATAATAACTTCAATGGAGAACCTTTTTAACGAAAAGGGTGAAATGGTGACGTTCGTTACCGCAGTAAGCCAAATATTTATACTAAAGCATAGATGATGTCAAGAACTAAGTAGTTGAAGGTATCAACCAAAAATATTAAAAAAATGACCAAAGCTGTGAGCGTTTATTTAGAGTTTAAATGCCTTAATTGCTAGATAGGTGAAGTTATACGTCGTTACAACATACCTTTAATAAAAAGCAACCTCTAGATAATTACTAGAAAATCTATTTAAAACTTAAACTTATGTACTTTACTTACACGTGAAATCTCACCTCATGTATTCAACTTCCTGACATCACACATATTTTCCTATTTTTTATACTTACTTAATAGGTTAACTATTAGATATACATATTTTAATTAAATATAGATACAATTTTCCTTCATAATCCAATATTTTTATTATCTAGCAAACTAGTGCATAGGAGCAAACCGCTGTTGAATGACAATAAAAATTTAATTGACTAAAAGAAATCATTAGCTCTTACCTGAGCAAAATATTTTAAAAAGTTCCTTTGCTAAATTTAAGTTAGTTTGAGTTTCGAGAAAATGTAATATGCACTTGAGAATTTAAAGTCAGTAGGCACTTAAATATAAGTAGATGGCAGCTAGTAAATACAACACATTTAAATAATAAAGCTCCTGTCCATCGTTTCTAAGTATTTCATGAAAAGTGACGGTTACCAGTTATCAGTATTTTATCCAGATATCGGGTTTAAATGTTTTTGATCTCAAAACTTAGGTCATTTTTTGGGATGGACTGCTGGAAAACTCTGTATTTCAGGATTTTTCTTTGATTTGGTAACCCTTAGTAAACTGCATCGCCAGCTTTTACGTAATAACAAGGCCTTAATCTAAGTTTTGAAACAGTCCAACGTAATAGTCGATCTAAAAGATTAAAAAAACTCATTCGAATGGGCTATAACTATCGTCATCATTACTGCTCATCAATATCCACGACAAGATACGTCCGTAGACTTTAAAGGATTTCTACGCTTGACAGGCAGGTTTAAGGTTGCAGATAGTTAGCACGTTTAAAACTTATATTACGGCTTCTAAATCTTCAAATTGACGTATTTTCTTCCTATAGCAATTTCCATTTTACGTAGCGTTTTAATAAATCGTTTGTACTTAAATGAGGTTTCATAAGTTCTTCAAAATAAGTGGATGTGGGTATGCTATGCGATGTCTGTACGGTTAAAAGGAAAAAATACTGTATTTGTCATCGATAAAAAGTAAGGTCAGATCAATAATGACCTTTTGGTTGGTAATCGGTACAAAAGACATCAACGAAATTTTAAAAGTTATTAGCTATTTAAATGTTATCATTACGAGGTTCGTGAAAAATTTGCACTTCAATAAATCGGGTCATTTTGAACTTACTATCCAAATTTTGAAGATGTGTTCGGTCCATGAAACTGAACAACTTTCTCTAAGGAACACATGGCCAAATATAAAAAAAAAGACTATCCATACAAATTAAAGAGATCACGTGTTCAATTTAGTATGGGATGACCAAAATTTTGTAGCGAAATTCGACACATGTAGAAAGTTGTTTAGTTACATGGACTGGACACATCCTTGAAATTTGGATGATAAGTTCAAAATGACCCGATATTTACATTGTCTTGACCTTATGACAGATCCCTAAGTTCAAGTTATCTCGTGTATACAAGATCCTATAGTTTACCAGTCCACTAGGTCACTTTTGAGTCTTGGACTTTTTGCTTATGGAAGGTGTGTGAACAGACATTATAATTTTAATGTCTATAGATTCTGGACAACTTGCTCTGTAAGTCTAGTTACTACTTAGGTCTGTATTAACATGTCCACATTGCTCAATGGATCCTATGAAGGATTTGGTTTAGTTTAAGGTCGAAGGAGAGCAATAAAGGGCTAACTATAATTATAAATGTAATCTTAAGTAAGTAATGTACTTAATCATATCTCAGTGGAAAAAATTTTTTGTACTATCTGCCCTTGTATACTATAATTTGTTCTCCAAAGCGGTATAGGGTACTTACTAGGTAGAATAATTCAATTACTAGTCCATGTAATTTTAATGTAAGTAATGAATTTTAGACGTTCGCCGATCGATTTTTGTTAAAATGCCCAGAAAGAAAACTTTCTTTACTGTATAGTACCACTTTTATTTGTTCAAAACTTTCTGTAGCATCACTTTTGACTTTTAACGGCAAAACTATTTACTTTGTACATATTTTCAAAATTATATCGCTTCTTATCTTGCCCTTCGAGATCACTCTGAACTGATAGGTTGTAAATCTCTTTGGTTTCAGAGTCTTTTGAGATATCAAAGTAACATTATAAGTAAGTCGACGAACTTTTACGATTGATTTATACTTTTACGATTATCATAATGGATCGGGTCGGCGACATAGTACAAGTTAGGGGCACTAGCGTTTAAGAGATCACTGAAGCTTAATTTTAAGGCTAATCTTATTGTAATATGCTGTTATTCGTAATTTATTTTGTTGATATTTGTAAATCTACATGTTGATAACTATTTATTATGTGGAAGAGTAATAAAAATTGTTAAATATTTACCGACCGGACCTATTATCTTATTGCCTCTCGGTCACTGAGTTTCATAATGGTTCGGTCCATATATTAAAATATACACAATAATAATAACATTTAATGTAAGTAGATTAAAGTAGGTACATACTAAATGAAACAGTAAACGTATAAGCCATAACGGTGGCCATCTTGCCTTAATATATACATTAATAACTTAGTACTACTTATACAAAATTATATGACATTATTATCACATATCATATCATACAGATAAAATAGTATTCAGTGCAATTTCGCATTGAGCAGTCCATAATAGTGCATTTCATTCGCGGTAATTTTAAGCACAATTATTATATTTATATGTATAACATACTTATATGAATGTGAATTCATAATAAATAAAACCTAAAACTTGTTATAATTTAATATAAAATTATACTTCATTGTATTTAATTTAGGATATTATAAATAAATGGAAAATAAATTTATAAGGCGAGTTGAGTTTTTTTGCCACCCACCTCCTTTAAATAAGTAATTAATAAATAATTTTACTCAAAAATGCTTGTAATATGGCCATTATTTTGACAACCTTCTTTGAACAAAGTCGAGGTTGCCGTGCTCCTCCGATGGTGACGCAACAAAGTTGTATGGGATTTCATTATTGTCGAGTTTTAGCCACAAGCAATTTCCTTTGAAAATCCATTATTGTCGAGTTTTGTTTCAAACACAGTTTTTTTGTAATTTTAATCATTTTCAACATGTTTGTCATTTTGGACCAAGTCTTGTATAGTGCTTTACTCAAAAAATGACAAAAATGTCAAAAATGTCAAAAATGTCAAAAATAACGAAAATGTCGAAAATGACAAAAATGACAAAAATGTCAAAATATTACAAAAATGTCAGAAATGTCAAAAATTACCAAAATGACCATTTTTGACAGCAGCAGCAGCAATGCAGTCATTATTGACAGCGTCAGTATGTACTATAGTATGTGCAGATAGCAATGTGAAGATTACTAATATTATAACGTGTTACAAAAATACACCAAATGCCGAATATAGTAGATAGGGACCATCAAACTGAACAACTTTTACTATAGGGTCATTTCTGAAATCGTGAAAAAAATATCTGCTGTTTCATACATTTTGATATATTTTCGTTATTAATTTTTGTATGAAACAGCTAATTTTTTTCGCGATTTCATAGTTGGTCCCATAGTAAAAGTTGTTCAGTTTGATGGTCCCTATCTACCATATTCGGCATTAGGGGTTATTTATGTAACACGTTGTATAATATCATACGAATTTAGGGTTTCTTAAAAAATGTTGACAATGCGACCTTAAGAAGCGAAACACACCGGATGCGTAAGCGTGCACGTACGCGTAGACGTACTACGACGTTTTAATGTCTGAAACTTTATGAGACATCATGGCACACCACTTGCGTAACGTACACGTGCCGGACTACAGCTGGGCCACAAAAAAAAAAGTTGGAAATCTGACTTTTTGACTATGCCATGATGAAGTCGATAATTTGTCGGAATTTGTCGCCAAAAACCAGAATTTGTCGGTCTTGCGTTTAGGAGATACGTGTGGCTCAGCTGTAGAGACGTCTCTACAGCTGGGCCACACAGATCTCGAAAACGGCAGGTCGTAGCGAAAATCTGATTACTCGTATGTGTAGCCGGTAGTTTGTCAGATTTTGTCACCAAGAACCAGATTTTGTCGATCTTGCGTTTAGGAGATATGTGAGGATACGCTGTGGAGACTTTTCTACCTGGATCTTGAGAAAGGAAGGTCATAGCGAAAATCTGATAACTCGAGTGTGTAGCCGTTAGTTTGTCGGAATTTGTCACCAAGAATCAGATTTTGTCGATCTTGCGTTTAGGATATGTGAGGATGCGCTGTGGAGACCTTTTTA
Organism: Agriphila tristella; assembly: GCA_928269145.1. Lineage (NCBI taxonomy): Eukaryota > Metazoa > Arthropoda > Insecta > Lepidoptera > Crambidae > Agriphila > Agriphila tristella. The sequence continues at coordinate 26,391,612 of OV743434.1, forward strand.
CCTGGATCTCGAGAACGAAAGATCAAAGATCAAAGATCTCGAGAAAGATCCAGGTAGAAAAGTCTCCACAGCGTATCCTCACATATCTCCTAAACGCAAGATCGACAAAATCTGGTTCATGGTGACAAAATCCGACAAACTACCGGCTACACATACGAGTAATCAGATTTTCGCTACGACTTTCCGTTTTCGAGATCTGTGTCACCCAGCTGTAGAGACGTCTCTACAGCTGAGCCACACGTATCTCCTAAACGCAAGACCGACAAACTCTGGTTTTTGGCGACAAAATCCGACAAATTACCGGCTACACATACGAGTAATCAGATTTTCGCTACGACCTGCCGTTTTCGAGATCTGTGTGGCCCAGCTGTAGAGACGTCTCTACAGCTGAGCCACACGTATCTCCTAAACGCAAGACCGACAAATTCTGGTTTTAGGCGACAAATTCCGACAAATTATCGACTTCATCATGGCATAGTCAAAAAGTCAGATTTCCAACTTTTTTTTGTGGCCCAGCTGTAGTCCGCCACGTGTAACGTACGCGTGCACGTAGACCGATGCGTAACCCTACGCATTGCAGCTCCCATGAGACAAACAGGCTGCGTACCTACGCAGAGCGGAACGCATTGATGACGTTGTATGTAGTCAATGGGATTCCCTATTGGACGTCACACCGAACAAATTCGAACACGCACGTATCTCTGCTGCGCGTCACTACGCGCGTAAACCACGCGCGTGATTACGCATTCAGTTGAACCTATTTGTTTACAAATAGTACCGATACGACCGGTAGTAAGTGGTGTTTTATTTTGTTTTTAAATAATGAATAACGATATTTAAAAAAAACGAACTGAATAAGTGCGAATAAATTAGTCCATTTACTCAATCTTCTTCTGACATCGCGCACTAGAGTCGCAAACATGGCTGCCACAGCGGCTGGGTATACGCAAGGGACAGGTTGCGTTGCGTGCCGCGTGGACGTATGCGTAACCCGGTGTGTCAGGGGGTTACGTGCGTAACTACGCGCGTGTCTACGCAGCCGGTGTGCCCAGGCCTTAAAACATCTGGGGCCCTATTTTTTTTTGAATCGCTCGGCTGGCGTCGAGCGCTCTTTTCTACTGATTTTCATCCGATATATGACTCAAATGTATGAGATGGCGAACGAAAATCAGTAGAAAAGAGCGCTCGACGCCAGCCGAGCGATTCAAAAATAGGGCCCCTGTTCTAGCATGTTCTAGTGAGTATGGACATGGACCAAGGAAGGAAGGATGGCGTTATAGTACCTACATTATGAGACAAGTTAGCTTAGGTTGCTCACGAGCTTCGATGTTTTTTAACACATTTGCGAGGAAAAAGCAAAGTAATTTACCACACAGCAAATACGACATAAACAAAATATGATAATTATGGGAAAAGGCACGCAGGTATTTTTTTTCTTTTTTTCACACTCTCAATACAAAAATATTTGGCGAACAAAGGGGTGAGCGAGCACACAGCCTACTTCAAAATTATAATTTTAAGTGATAAAATGCAAATATTTCAATATACATATAATAACAAAATATTGTGAATTATGAATATTTTGATAATAATAAATATTTGTTTGACTTAATAAAGGAGTTACACGTTTATTTATTCCGAAAATATATATGAATTTTCAGCGGCATAAAACCTCTTTGTTGTTACTAAAAAAATAACTGTATAACCCTGTCAAATTGGGAATGTTCTGTTTACTCGCATAGAACTTGCAGTAAGGTGCTAATTTAACTTTGTAGCGATAATTCTATAACCAACTAGTGTTTTATATATTATTGCACGCGTTTGTTATAACTCGGTTTATGGCCCTAAAAGCGATGTATAAGGGCTCACTTTAGTCTTTACGAGGAAGTGTGTTGAAAAATGATTTTAAATAAATTGAATGTAGGTTTATACTGAAGCAAATAAAAAGTATGTAATTCATTAGCTATTGCGATTTCAGAAACAACTTCTAAGTAATAAAATACAATTTACTAGCTTCTCGGCATGGGACAGGAAGATCAGCATTTATCTTAGTAAATCTACAAACAAAATGTCTACTCAAGTTATTTTAGAAGCATACCTTCACCAAGAATTGGGTTAAAAAAATGTCGCCAACCATTTGGAACTAAGCCAGTTAAGCCAAAATAGCGCTGTATAAAAAAATGGAAAATGGAGCAACATCCGTCCAAGAATCTTTTATTCATATTCAAGGTTCTTGCATCCGTCATAGCGTTTTCGATCTGTCGTTCTTATCTCAATGGCTAAAACATGATGTAGCCCCTAAAACAAATTTGTTAAATTTCAGAAAAACAAAGCCTAGATTCCACGGTGTGCATTGTAGTGTAAATTTATTAACAAAATAAACAAAAAAAGTCAGAGTTTGATGGATCGGAATTGGGCATAGATGCTACCTAATTATAAAAAAATATTAAAACAAAATAAAAAAAATAAAAAAAACGTGTTAACTAGTGGCTCCGTAAGCTGTGCTAAGTACTGTATCTCAAATTTAATGTTGTTTATAAACAAAAAATTCTCAGATTTTACAGTCCCCGCAAGAATCGGAGCATTGAAAATGAACACAAAAATTTACGAAAAACCAAAATCAAATCAAATGCAAAATCATATTATATTTTTAAAGTTAGCTATTATAGGTAGTACCTATTTATTTTCACGATTGTGACACTTGGCTCCGCCTCGTGTCACAAAAGCGCCCGCTGGCTGCCTCGACGCAGCCGAAATAATATTAACCAATTTTCAAAATTCCAACGAATGCACTTCTCGTCTGCTTCTGCATCTTTTAACACTATTTGAAACATAAACATAAAATCTTTATTTGTCTAAAACATGGTATTACAGTTCTTAAAACAAAGGTAGGCGCTCATGTTTTGCTGTATTAAACAGCATACAAATACAAAATACAAAAAATGATCATCTTTATAATATAAAGTCTAACAAATCCTGGTAAATTTTATTCAAATCATTTCATTTTCAACACAACTTTGACCATGGTATATAATATTTTTTTAAATAAATGATATTAAAATTTATGATCAAGAAATTCTTTTATGCTGTAAAAATCCATTGAATTCAGCCATCTAAAAAGTTTATTTTTAAAGGGCACCATACTGAGTGTTTTAAATTTGTTGGGTATCTTATTATAGATTTGTACACACATTACCAGGCAGCTTTTTCTAAATCTGGCTGACTTTGGAAAATCACTTATAATTAGTCTATGGATATTTCTGTGCTGCCGGTTTTTATTTACATCACAGGATTTTTTAAAGAGATCTTTGTGCTCGTGGACAAACTTTACAATCTCAAATATACAACGAAGGAAGTGGTAACAAACCAAGACTTTGAAATAATGGTCTGCAAGATTCATCAGTAGGAATTCCACATATCGCTCTGATGCACTTCTTTTGCGCTATGAATGCTCTGTTCAAATCTGTGCAGTTTCCCCACACCACAAGGCCGTAACGTAAAATGGATTCAACATATGCATGGTATGAGAGAACAGCCGTGTTCATATCAGTGACTTTTTTCACTTGTCGTAGTGCATAAGAAAATTTATTTACCCTATCACAAACATTTTCATTATGAGATTTCCAGTTTAGGTTGCTATCGATAGTAACACCTAGAAATTTGGGAGATGACTCTTCCTTTATTCTAGGAATATTTAATTTAAAATTATGTTTCTAATTTTTTGACTGATTAAATTGAATATACAAAGATTTATTGAGATTAATTGTCAGATTATTTGCTACAAGCCATTTAATTATTTTGTCAATTGTATTATTTACTTCCATTTCATGATTTATTATTGAATTATTCATTTTGTCAGTGGTCACAATTATTGAGATGTCATCTGCATATAATATGAATTTGTCGTCTGTTATGTCAGCTATGTCATTGATGTACAAAATAAATAATATTGGTCCCAAAATACTGCCTTGTGGAACGCCGCATTTTAGTTCTTGGTAATTAGATAAATAGGTCACCTTTTCTTTTTTTTCTATCCTACTTGTAGATACACATTGCTTTCGATTTTTTAGATATGACGATAGCCACTGGAGTGCAATACCTCTGAAAATCGTGTGAAACGAAGTCAAATGCTTTACTTAGGTCAAAAAATAATCCTGTCGTCAGTTTGTTGTTGTTAATACTAGTCAATATTATTTTAATAAGGTTATAGATAGCTAATACTGTAGATTTATTTCTTTGAAATCCAAATTGTTCCTTACGTATTAAATTAAATTTGTCACAAAAGTCAATTAGTCTTTTGTACATGCATTTTTCAAAGATTTTTGAAAATATAGTTATCAGAGTGATTGGTCGATAATTATTTCTGTTATCTTTGTCACCGTTTTTGAAGAGGGGTCTGACAACTGATATTTTCAGAGCACTTGGAAACACCCCAGATGAAAAAGACATGTTAATTAAGTATGTCAAAACTTTGATTATTTCGTCAATGCATGCTTTTAAATAATACCTTTGTGTTAATACCATCATATCCTTCAAAATTCGTATTTTTTAAGGACATGGAATTTCGCAAAATTCCAAAAAAAGTTACCATCAGATTTTCAAAATTCAAACGTTCACACGTGTCTAGATAAACTCTCCAACTTTTGGTACTATTTTTATTTCGATCCTCCGAAAATTTTCGGAGATATGGCCAAAAATACGTCTCAGGCGATTTGCATCTGATAACCATTTTCAATGGTAAAATGTACGCAGGCCTAGGTTCTGGTTCTGTAATCACGACCTTATTGACCGAGCGAGCACGAAGTAAAACGCTAGTTTTTTTACAATATTCTCTTTGGCACGAAGTGCGAGCGAAGCGTCTCTGCTAGAGTTGTAACCTCGCCTCCGCCTCCGCATCCGCGGAACTTCCGCAAGTAGTCTTAAGGCCAAGCCACACAGCGGGCGTGGCGTGACGGGACGGGACGGCGACGCGACGCTGAGCAGTTGTAATGTACTAAATACAATGGTCGACGTCAAACTGACCGACGTGGCGCGACGTGTCGCGTCCCGTCGCGCCACGCCGCCGCCGCGCCGTCGCGCCGAGCGTGAATACAGATCGGAAGCACGGCGGGGCGGAACGTATGCGTGATCACGCCCGCAGTGTGAACTCCCGTCGCGCCCCGTCGCGCCCCATCGCGCCGCGCCCCGTCACGCCGCGCCCCGTCACGCCCACTGTGTGGCTTGACCTTTACAGATCGGAAGCGCGGCGGGGCGGGACGTGACGGGGCGCAGCGCGACGGCGGCGTGGCGCGACGGGGCGCGACGGGACGGGACGTGATCACGCCAGCAGTATGAACTCAACAGTATTAGTTAATACAGTCAGCCATCGCCTTTTATGTTTGCAAAAAAAGTCGCCGTTCGTCTAGACAGTTGGCGCAACGACTAAAAGTGTAAGGCTACCCGCTGACGCTGCGTTAAGCGGGATCCCACCGCGGCAACACAGCGCGGGAATATAGAACACAGCGTGGGAAGATACTTTTTATCCTGGTCAAATTTACAACAAACAAATGTACTAGTAAATTAATAATTACTTATTAATCACATTTGTTTTCATTTTCTTTTTTTTTGACAACCCTTGCACATTCGGGACTGATTGCGTAAGTACCTACACGGGCGGCGGCATCGATCGACATGACAGGCATTTAACAACTGTATGGATTGTTAAACTGTGACGATACAGTACGGTCGGCGCGGTGCGACGGGGCGCGACGGGACGGGGCGTGATCACGCCCGCAGTGTGAACTCCCGTCGCGCCCCGTCGCGCCGCGCCCCGTCACGCCCGCTGTGTGGCTTGACCTTTACCTCCGCCTCCGCATCCGTCTCCGCAAGTTTTTAACGGAGTTTTAACGGAGGTTTGTTTAGGTACGTTTTTTCATGCGACGCGTATTTTTATTTTATGAATATAGTAATAAAGAAACCGGCTCCAAATAAACGAAGACCCTATTTACTTACATAAAATGATTCATGAATTCTAAGTTTTCTCCCATTGTGCGCACTTAATTTTCGCTGCGCTACAAGCCTCCTTAGCATGACCACCGAAACGCGATATGATATAGCGATTTATCACGTTTAACTGTCAAAAGTCAGTGGATTTTGACAGTAAGTTGACTGTCGATAAAACACTACAGTCAGTGGCACGAATCATGAAATCGGGTGGGGATTGCGCGAAACGCGTATATTGGGTATGCGTTGCGGTGAGGGGCGCGGGCGGCGGGAGAGGGGCGCGCGCTATTGGTCGCTCACAAGAGCAGATGCGAACTTATCCCCACTCCGTCGAAAAATTGTCATGATTCGTGCCACTGACTGTACCAAGAGACTTGTTCAATACCAAGTGAGCAACCGTTTAGTGGAGCTGGTTTAGTTTGTGAACCACTAATAAATCGCATAGAAGGTGACAAAGCCGCAAAACTGTTAATGTGAAATATAATTTGCTTGTTGTTTTTAATTAAGCACCAATAAATAGATTTGATTTTAACACGTTTTTATTAGGTTGCTTTCTCGTTTGTGTGTTTGTTTGTGGGTTTGTTTGTTTCTCCACAAAGATTGGGAACGATTTGATACTAGCTTCCCGATGAGCTAGAGACTTGAAACTTTGAACATAGGTCAGAACTAAAAGGCAATGCAATATTATGGTGTCATTGAGCTGATCTGATGATGGAGCCGGAAGAAGGCCACAGGAACTCGATGATGAAACCATACAACCCTATCGTGTATGGACTCATTACAATCGCCTTGACGAGTACTCTAATGGGAGACGAGGTCCAGGGTCTGATGATGAAGCTGAAAGGCCATGCCATAGGAACTCAATATTGAAACCGTGCAACCCCATCAAATTTGGTCTCGTTTGAATCGTCTTAACGAGTTCTTTGTTGGGAAATAGTTTCCAGGGTCTGATGATGGAGCCGGAACGGAAGAAGGACACAGGAACTCTTTAATAAAACCACGCTACCCCATCGAGATTGGGCTCGTTTGAATCATCTTGACGAGTACTTTATTGGGAAACAGCGTCCGAGGGTCTGATGATGGAGCCGGAAGAAGGACACAGGAACGACTGTCCGTATGTGTGTCGTATGTCCGGCTGTCTGTTCCAGCCTTTCTCATTTCTCAACCGATTCTTGTGAAATTTTGTGAGCAGGTTCAAAAATTATAAGTACTTATAGAATTTTTTTGTCGAGCCAGTTTTTTGATTTTATTTAAATGGCGGAGATATGTTAAAAAAAATGATTTCAGTCCGCTTTCCAGCTCTGCCTGTTTTCCTCTAAAGGTCGCATTTCTCAACCGATTCTCGTGAAATTTTGTAAGCAGGTTTAAAAATTGTATAGATTTCTGTTGTCAAACCAGTTTTTAATTTTTTTTTTATGGCGGAGCGCCGCGCGCGTCGCCCGCGGTATCCTGATATTTCGCTACATAAAGGATAAGCTACAGCCCAGACCGTAAGAGTTAGGGACATATAATATGTTTTTAATGTAGCCCATCTCTATATAAAAAAAAAAAAAAAAATGAAAAAAATATTTATTGCAACAATCACAATTTACAGATAAATATAGCCCTGACTTCTAAAATAAGTAAACTTGTGTATCAGAAGCCAGTTCCTTCCTAGTTGACAAAGTTTAATTGGAATTGTTGTACATATTTATTACATATGAAAAAAAAAAATGAAAAATTAAACAGCCAAATATAAATATAAAGAAAAAAATCTATGATTGACATTTATCACGTGTCACGCTCACGTATGTGTGTGTGTGTGTGTGTGTTGTGTGTGTGTATGTGTGTGTGTGTAAGGTTGTATGTGTATTACAAGCAGTATGTAGAACAATGGGTTGATTTATTTAAATTTGGTTGGACTTTAAAAGTTTTTCGGTCGCTTCGTAGTCAAAATCTTTCAGCCATTCTATTAGTTTAATTTTTAGTTGATGCTTATTTAGTTTTTTAGTTGGACAAGTTCTATTGAGTTTATTATATAAATAGGGAGCCAGGTAGCAGTATTGTCTTTTAGCGAAAGCACTTTTTACTTTGGGCACTATGTATCTATCGCCTCTGTTACTTCTTTTAAGTCTTATTGTCTCAAGTAGCAGGTCTGCCGAGTACTTATGAAAACGACGAATACACTGATACACGAATAATTTTCTAACACTAAGCACTTGCGTAATTTCATAAATCAGTGTAGTGGGGTGTCTGTATGGTACATGAAGTAACACTTTCAGCACAACACGTTGTGCTCGTTCAACATCAATCAAGAAAGTTTTACCAGCACCACCCCATGAGCATATTCCGTAGGTTATGACCGATTGACAGAGAGCATTGAAAGTCTGTAATAATAATTTACGATCAGCCACTTGACGCAAAGTTTTAAAGACATATATTAGTTTCCTAACCCTTTTAGCAAGAATATTGATGTGAGGAGCCCATTGCAGTCTATTGTCAATGTGTATTCCTAAGTATTTGACAGTTTCGGATCTTGTAAGTTTTGGACAATTACACGTATTTTGCAGCATATGAGAATCTGTATTGCAATTATTTGCGTGAATTTGTAATACAAAATCACTTCCAGGACTTGATACATTTATTTTACTGAAGCAAAGGAATGTAGTTTTAGACGAATTTAGCGAAAGAAGACTGTTTTCTAGCCAATTCGCGACCTTACGTAATCCATCCTCAGCCAATCGTTTGGTTTCGTCCCATGTTCTGCCATGGAATAGTATAACGGTATCATCAGCATACATAGTAATGTCTGCAGCATCTAATTGCAGTTCGCATAGCTCATTTATATATGCTAGGAACAGAGTTGGACCTAGCGTGCTGCCCTGGGGAACACCAAATGTGCAGGCTAGATGTTGACTAGTGTGGTCCCCAACTCTGACATACTGCGCTCTTCCAGTTAGATAACTTCTAAACCATGACAAAACGATACCTCGAATACCAACGTTTTGTAACCGTGAGAGCAAGATGGGAATTGAGACTGTGTCAAACGCTTTCTGCAAGTCAATAAACACACCTATACATTTTTCTCCATCGTCTGTAAATCGAGTAATATTATTAGTAAGTTTTAAAATGGAATCTTCTGTTGATATTTTAGATCTGAATCCGAATTGATTTTTTGAAATATAATTGTTTGACTCTAAGTAGTTTATCAACCTTTTGTTAACTAATTTTTCCAACACTTTTGACAGAACAGATAATAGGGATATAGGCCTATAGTTTGAGGTTGCCGATTTGTCACCTGATTTGTGAATTGGGACAATTATTGACTTTTTAAATGCAGTCGGGAAAGTACCTGTTTCAAAACTGTTGTTACAGAGATGAGACAAGGGTTCTGCTATTAAATGTTTAAAACGCTTTAGTACGTTAGTAGGTATCCCATCACAACCGGAAGCATTGCTGTTTTTTAAATTACTTATGACGGATTCAACTTCATCCGGATCTACTGGACTAAATGACATCGAGTGGAGTGGAGTAGCGTATGTCGTTGCCTTACGTGCCAGTGACAATTCACAATCATTTTTTCTGTCTAGTATATCATTCGCCAAATTACGACCAATGGATGTAAAATATTCATTAACTTTATTTAGAGACGATACCGGATTTTCTGTTATATTTAATAACTCAGATGCTACAGACTTATTTTGTCTTAAGTTACTTATTTCTTTTACAATTTGCCAAGTTTTTTTAGGATTACCAGTGGATTCTGCCAATTGTTTTTTATAGTAATTTTGTTTAAGAGATTTTATCATTGTAGTACAAACATTTCTATAAGTTAGATAGCCCATTTTGAGACCGTCGTCATCTCCTGATTTTTTTAGATTACTATATAATTTGTTTCTTTTACGTATACATTTTATAACACCCGGAGTAAGCCAAGGTTTCAGTGGTTTATATTTATTTGTAATTTTTTTAGTTGTGCTACATTCTTCTAAACAAACCTGTAGTCTTGAAACAAGGAATGTTGCCATTTCGTCCGATGTTTTTAAATTGTAATATTCCACCCAAGGCAGCGATTGTATTGATTTATCCAATTTGTCAAAATCTATAACTACTTTGTCATATTGACGGTTCATACTCCTCATATTTGAACCACTAAGGTGCATCAGTATAGGGCTGTGATCTGTGAAGTGCTCAAATACAAACGTTTGGATTATATTACTACTTTTAACCATGAAGTGGTCTAAACAACTTTTTTTCCTAGTCGGCTTATCTATACCTTGTCTTAGACCGTGTGCAGCCATAAGGTTTAGATAGTCCAGTGAATACCCTGAAGTTCTCTGTGGAAGAATATCCAGATTAATATCTCCTGTGAATACTATATTCTTCGAGTGAGTCTCTCTTAGCAATTTATCGATAGAATCTAGATACGCTGTGGGATTTTTAAAACTAGGAGACCTATACGAAGCAATCAATGCAAGTTTGTCTGGTATGTTTAGAGCTAAACAACTTCCATCTGTTATTATAGGTTCGTATACTTGAACATTACTAATATTCTCATTCACATATAGTACGACTCCGTCATTCTGATTATGATTATTTTTTGTATAATAAGAGTTATAATTATTAATTACAGGAATTATTGTGTTTTCATTAATCCAACATTCAGTTAAGACTATAACATCTATGGGTATTTGTAGTTCTAACAAGAAAATTAAAAATGGCTCCAGATTGCACTGAATACTGCGAATATTCACTGTTAAGACATTTATTGAGTTAGAATCCAGATTTTCCAAATGTGTCAAATCAGTATCATCATTTACCAAACTACAGTTAATGTCACCAATTCTATCAATGTCTCTGATTACCTCTAAATTTAAATTATCGAATGAGACTATATAAAACGTAAGTGATTCTGAGCTCGTATGACATAAACTGTAATAAATGTATATTATCGTGTTTAAGTTTTGAAAAATGAAATAGCAATATTAGTTGTAGTAAACCCGCAGTATGTGAATAAAATGTCATTTGGTAATACTTGTAAATCGTTGTGTGCTTAGGCGTTTGTGTAATGGTACGTGTATGTGTAGTGTTAATATGTATAAAGTTAAAGTGTAGTTTTTGTTGAAAAGTTGTGTGTAGTGACAGTGAATTTGAAACAATAATCCTAAGTAATATAACAAAAAAAAACATAAATTGCTTACTAAAGTGCATGCATTTACATAAATCTGATACTATGAAAGTTAGTCACAATTTATTTCTAAGTTTACTAATATCTAATTCTGATTCAATGCGAATCAGTGGTGCACCATCTGCCTTTCGGAGAAATACCTTGCCATACGACGTCCAGCAATATTTAAAGTTATTTTGTGAGCTGAACTCTCTTGATAGAAAGAATAGACGTTTGGTTTTAGTGGTGAGATTTTCAGAAATAAAAATTGGAACATTTGGTACATTCATCTTCAAATGGCCAGTGCTTAGTTTTTTGTCCTTGTTATCTTTATTAAATTTTTTGACGGCATTTAAAATTCTTTCCTTGTGTATTACAGTTGTAAAATCCACTATCAGCGGATTAGTTGTCTTTGCAGTCACGCGGAATATATCTTTCACGTCATTTTCATGTATGCGTACATTCAGGATTTTACCAATTTCTATGACTAGCTTAGAAAGTCCTTGCTTACTTTCATCTTGAGTTTTTGGTAAATTTCGGATTTCGACGCTTGTTGCACGGCCTTGTCTTTCTAATTGCTCCAGTTTTTCCTCAAGTTGACGTATGTATCTTCTGTCTTCCGCTCTGTCTTCATCATTTTTCTTCATCTTTTCCATAACTTCTTCATATTTAGCCGATGTGAAATTTACTGATTCTTGTAACTGTTTGTTTTGCTCTTTGATTTCATTCATTGTAGCTTTTAATTCCTGGAACATATTCATCATTACCGATTTGAAGTCATCCAAATCACTTTTCTCTCCCACATCTTCTCTCTTCTTTTTGGTATTAAAATTACGCTGTGTCACATTAGCAAGCGCATCCTCAATATCCACAGATATGTTCAAGTTAGGATCCGAGTGTGTGCGGCTATGAACAGGCCCCACCTTTAGATTAGTTGATGTTAGCGGCCGCGCCGGCGCGGCGCCGGCGGCGGTATCGGCGGCGGCGGCGGCGGCTGGCGATATCTTTTTTAACGGCATTTGTGCTCGGGCAGGCCGCGGCGCGACAGTACCAGGGTAGCAGAATGTATTCGTAGTTTAGTTTTATTGCAATGCAAGTAGTGCACGGTACAAAATCTCAAAAACGCCTGTGTTGTTTCGTGTTGCAGTCAGCGGAAATTGGTCATTAACGCGTAGTTCATAGAATTCACCTTAACGTCCAGCGTGGACAGACTTCTGAGGCAGTACGTTATTTTAAGAGCTCAATATGAATTGGTCGCGATCGACGATTTCATACTAAAGTCCTTTCCGTCCAGTATTCATAGATCCCTGAGAATTTTCATGCACAGACTTGAGGGGTCAAGATAAAGTGGTGGCTATCGACGATTGCGTACAAAATTCTTGTCCGTCTAGTATTTGTAGACCCCCGAGTAGTTTTGTTTGAATGACAATTATCTATCGATCTTTTTCTGTAGCACGGTAAAAATGCTTATTGATGTGAGATAGTAGATCACGTGGTAGTGTTGGTGTACTCACAGTCACACATGCATTGCTTCTTTTTGTGATTTTGTTGCACCTTGGCCGCAATCAATACCGCAACTCTTTCAAATTATGCACTCCTAATTTTGCACTACTAATTTTTGTAATAAAAGTATATTTTTAATTAAAATAATAGAATAACTATTAACGTAAAACACGTCTGAACACCTCAGATGTCCGGGGGGAAGGGGAAGAATATCTCTAGGGGTTTTTTTTTATTTTTTCGATATCGCTTTTCGTTTTTAAGAAATTGTCGATTAAGTGAGAAAAGACCCCGAAAAAGTGTGTCATCATTTTTCTACATTTATGCTATTTTCGAAAAAAGTTTTAGACTTTTTAAAAAAATTTTTTCACCATATTTCGCCTTTGCCAAGACGCATTTTTTGACACATATCACATTCACATAGACCTAAAACTAACGGGACCAACCCTCCTACTCAAATGGCCAATATTCTATTCGTTTGAACGCTACGCTTAGTATTAAAACTGTAAAATAAGCATTATGCTATAAAATTACGTGCCGTAAGCTTGACAATTCCATACAATACATCGAAGTCTTTGATTTACATGAGTTTGCGACATGTGATTTAATCATCTATTGCACATATCTAAGCTTTAAAAGTAAGCGTAGCGTTCTAACGAATAGAAAGTTGGCCATTTGAGTAGGGGGGCGATGTCTCACTCTGGCTGAAATTGGGTACCTTACTGAAGCGATCGAAAAAACATTTTCAATGTTAAAAACCATATTTCATTCCAGCTTTCCGGCTGTTTGACTTCCTCTACAGGTCGCATTTCTCAACAGATTCCGGTGAAATTTTGTGAGTACACCTACTCATTATTAACCTATTAGTATAATTAAATACTTATATTATAACTGTTCAGGCAAACCAATTTTTCCAAATTTATAAAAAAAATACTTACCCATTTTGAAAAATGATCAAAATTAGAAGCACCATCTATCTGCGAATACTCACGTACAGCTACTTACTGTGTGCTTTGAAAACTTCATGGCGACATTTTATTTTATCGCGAGGTCTACAGCTCACGGACCCACTAGTTTAGTTATACAGGCACAGAATAACTAATAGTCAGTACAAGGTACAGAAGCAGCACGCCCACAGAACAAAGAAAAAATGTTCTGTGAGCACGCCACATAGTAATTTAAATAAATAGCGACTTTTGCTCCGACACAATAAAGTGCAATTCAGGTCGCGCAATGGCCTAAAGTACAGTTTATATTCACCTAGTAGTTGCCTCTCTTTCTATCGCGTGCTCTTACCTTTTCTAATGACGCAACGTTAAGGTTGTCTTCTTATAAATGAACTGCGCAGCATATATCATAATTTGAAAAACGATAATTGTTTATTGTTTTTTTTTTGTTTTGACATCCGTACACGGCACAGTTATGTCGACTCGACATTTTACTATTATAAAGAGACAATACCTATGCAGGCAGTAAGATGCCGCGCGACTACACAGGCGGGCGTGTGGCGGCCCTTTGCTCACTTGTTCCGCCGGCGGAACGGCTAGCGGTAGGTGCCTATCGCGCGACCTTGAGCGAGTGATGGAGGCCTGATACAGGTTGTATGTAACGGAAATTCAAATACAAAATAAAAATAGGTAGGGTAGACTGGGGGCCAACGTAACACTTTTTGTTTGACGGGCTCTAGTGTAAAATCTATTTGTTTTTAAGTTACTTTATCTGTGGAATTAGGACCTGAGGTTATTCATCTACAATAATCTCTGCCAATATTGAACTTAATACATAAGGGAAACGTAAAAAATCAATTTAATCCGAACGGAGACGAGTGTTACAATTGTACCCATTGTGTGGTCAATTGTAACAAAAATTTTATATAAAATAAAACACCAGTAAGTTGATTAGAAATACTTTTACTATTTTATATGTGCAGTCTCATAGGTAAAGAATCAGTCTTAAATCAAAATAACAAGATACTTCCTAAAATTTTAAAACTGAACATAATAATATTTATACAAAATAATATAGCTTCTCTAGCTTCACAAAACCAACGAAAATGACTGCTTTGTTTGACAAGTGATAATTTTAAATCTTACCATAAATTTTAGCTTATTATGAGCATTATAGCTCGTATAAAATTCGAAATATTCAAAATTTTTTGTTTGTATGGTGTTACAATTGTCCACCGTTACAAATGTCCCCAGCCACGTGACTCATATTATTTAGCATATACGCGTAATTAAACTATTCAACTTAAATAGATATAAAAAAACACTGCAACATTTCGTCTTTTTTACTCTGTTCCATGGCATCTGAAAGAAAATATATTAATATAAACAAAGTTTCATATGTTCAGTAAAACATGAAACCGACGTCGGAGATTAACAAACAATATAGAACCTAACATACCTACTTACCAATGCAGGCCCCATTTGACCGACCATCATATAATTATAGAACAATTTTAAATTGATTGCCAACGGACACGGGGACAATTGTAACACGGGGACGATTGTAACGTTTCAATTGTCCCCATTGGTGGTGGTACAACTGTCCTTTACACACACTTTTTGGAAAAATATTAATATCTAATAAGTTACTGAATATTAATGGGAAAAAACTAGGCTATGCCAAGTGTGCTAACTCAGTAATTGACTAAGGCCCTCCGCTGCCTGGAGCGGGACACGCACGCGGGGCGACATAGATTAGAGCGTACTCATGCACTGCGCAAGCATCTGTTCGTCAGCTGCCTTAAGCGGGATCCCGCCGCGGGTACACGGCGCGGGAATATAGATTGCTGGTTTTTGACGGACAGATGCTTGCGCAGTGCACGAGTAAGCTCTAATCTAAGTCGCCCCGCGCGCGTGTCCCGCTCAAGGCAGCGGACGGCCTAAGGCAGCGGACGGCCTAAATAAAAAACCTGGAGACAATATAGTGATATAAAGCGAATATCAGACCGATAATAAGAACGAATAACTTACTTTGGCCCTGCAGAAAACGAAAATCCGTCGATGACACGTCCGTTTTGCAGCTCGCGCGCCGCCAACTTTTGAGTAGGTCGGGACTCGTTCTGCGCGTATTCTAGCTAACGCACACCCGTATATCTTCGTCCACTGTTACTACTGCTCCCAGTCTACCCTACCTATTTAGTATTTGTATTTTAAATACTTGTATTCGAAATAATTCATATCTCTGTGCATATTTGTATACCTACCTATTTATTTATTTGCAAGTCATATTTATACAGGTGTTACAATGTATAGTTAGAACATTGTGAATTTGTGACGAACTGACGACGCAATACCATCGAATTTGGGTTCGCTTCAAACAAACTTTTCTTGATAAATATTTGGTGGGTTAGACGGTCAAAATGAAATTTTTGCTAAGTACCTAGGTCGATCTCCTTAAGAAAAAGTATGGGCACCCCTGCTTTTTGTGGCTGAATTATCATCTCTCATATAGTGTCACTTTTCCTTATGAATGGTTCAATTTTATTCAAAAGTTCATCTACTAGTTGCATTCGTAAATGGTTCTAGAAGCCACCAATATCTTTTTGCCTTATTTAATTTAGTAGGTAAACAATCACTTGCTCCCAGACATCTTCTCCTAATCCAGTTCCACACCAAAATTATGTTCCTTCATCTATTGTTCCTTGTCGATAAAAGTTTATTTTTTAAATGTGTTGAAAGTGATAATATAGGTAAGGTAACTAAATTTAATTGATTCTGCACACGATTTCGCAAAGAAACGTCAATTTGAATGCTCCAATGAGCATGTGTATCTCAGACATGCTAGAAAGAAGTAGGAATGCTCGTAATAAGTAGCTATGCTTTTAAGGTCTGTGCTTGCATGAGCAAATGTACACACTCGGAGAGCATGATATAAATAAGCATACTAGCAAACAAGCAAGCTTTTTTAGTAGCTTGTGTATTCCAGGCTTTACTATGTAATTTGTACTACGACGGTGCGCCCGACGAATACGAAAAGTCACCTGCAGGCCTATTTTGTAATTCAACTGACAGCTTAAAATGATCATCACTGATCTTAGTTTTAAGTACCTACATGCTGGGTTTTAGTAGAGAGTTATAACATTGATTTTTACTGTAGCAGGGTGAATCTACGTTGTTCCTAACTTCCTGCGTCATTGTCTGAACTCGAAAATCCAATGCATCGCAATAAATAAATTAAAAATATGTAAATAAATGCAATGTTTTATTGTACTGTAATATAAATGATGGCATATTTTTGATTTATGCCTTGTGATGCATTGGATTTTTAAAGATTTTCTAGTTCAGACAATGACGCAGGAAGTTAAGAACAACGTAGATTCACCCAGCAGCAACATTGACTTCTATATATTCCACTAGACTGGCTGCTGTCAAACTGTTCTTGTGCCTATTTGATTTCCGCCATTTTGGCGCTGTAGGACGTAGCGTGAGCATAGCGTGAGGGACATGGTACTAAAGTCTGTGTCTGGACTGGAGAAACCATCATGGCAACCATTTAGTTCCTTAGACAGACGCTAGAGGCGTTTCAAATAGGCAGAAAAACTTTGCTGTCAAATCATACAGACAGCCAGTCCAGTTAAATAGAAAAAAAAAATTCAGGTCAGTGAGCAGCAATGTACTTACAACTTTGATCAATGATGATCAAGAAGCTTATACCTCCCTCCAATGGAGATTGCACGGCCAGTGTCATAGTGAATATAGAAAAAATGACCTTGAGTGACGTGACGGCATATTGCAACCTCTTTCTTTAGTGTTACAATACGTGTTCGTTGTTCGTTCGTTCGTGAGAAACGAAAACGTATTGTACACTGACGTCCATTATACAAAGTACGCTGGACTGGCGAACGTCACTAATCGTTTGTGCCACAAAATAGAGAGACTAACAGAAGTTGAGCTTAGTACTACGGGCGCTCGAGCATCGCACACACACAAAGACAGCTCATGCCGCTGCGTCACGAGGCACTCGCACGTGAAGTGTTTTAAGCGTGGCAAAGATTCCGTGTCGGTGAGAGGTGTCTATGTGTGCGTTGTTCGAGCGCGCGCGGCTAAGCTAAACTACTGAACTCTCTATATATTGTGTTTGTGCCGATTTGAAAATCGCCATTTTGGCGCTGAGAGCAGTATATTCTACTAGGGCAGTAGTGAGTGTACTTGGAACTAATTAGTTCCAATTCCAAGTACACTCACTCCTCCTGAGAGCAGAATCTACTGCTTTCAGCGCCAATATGGTGGTTTTCAAATCGGCACATAAAATTGCTGTCATTTCATGACAATAGCCTGTCCAGCGTACTTGTATAATGGACGTCAGTGGTATACGAAAACGAAAAGAAAAAGATAGCAATAAGCCGTGACGTCACTAAAGAGTCTTTTTTTTTCAATCTTCACTATGATACTAGGCGTGCAATCTCCATTGTGGGTATAAGCTTCTTGATGATGATCATTTTAAGCTGTCAGTTGAGTTACAAAATAGGCCTGCGGACGGTCACCGTCATGTGCCATCATCACTCTATGGCGATCGGTGACTCAGCGATTAGCCTGCTGGAATGAACCCATTTATTTGACGTTTGGTTTGTGTCAGGGAGGACTTTGTTTTTAGGTTATCTCGATCGTCTTGTTTTGTTGTTGTTGTTGTTTACCTTTTAAAAAAAAAACAGTGAGGTGGTTATAAATTCTTAGTGTTTATAAATCACAAATAATGGCTGGGCAAGGCCATCAGTTCCCTGGCAATTTCCAGGGTAACGCGGGGCCCATGAGGTCTGGGTTTGGTGCTGGGCCGATGGGTGGTCAACCGATGGGTGGTCAAATGCAGATGCCGAATCAACTTGGAGGTAACAATTTTCCTTAAATGATAAATCAGTAGGGTCTCGGTCAATTTGGATCAATAAAGAAATAAGGGTTTAATTTTATGAATAAATACCAACCTGACTCTCCGTCCCAACTTTACAAGTTTCCAACCAATTCAGTGACTAGGAGAAAGAAATCACATTAGCTCTAAGTTTCTGAATCCATCATCTTATGTTTCTGAACACGACCCAGTCGCATGAGGCCGGCAAATTGCTCACGTGTTCTTTAGTCTCTTTTCTTCTCTGGTGCTAATTATTTTCAGGGGGGTATATGGCGCGGCGGGCGCAGATGAGTAAACTCAGTTGATGTGACTATTGCCATTTAGTTACATATTGGCTTAGAATAATAACACCTAGAAAGATAGTTCCCTACAAACATACTGTCAAAAGTGAGGCAACTAAAACAGAGCGATAATGGCTCAGTTTTCAGATTTTTATCCTTCATACTTTACCTAATCATATATCAACTCAATTTCAATTTCCCTACCTATAAGGGATTAGTTAAATATAGGATTTTAGTAACAAATACATAACGTGTGAAGGATATAAAAATGTGAAAACTGAGTTGTGTTGAGTGGGAGTTGCCTCACTTTACTATATTATGAGGTCTCTAGCTTCTAGGTCAGGATGCACAGATTGCGGCCTATAAGCCACATGTGGCCCATCAGCAATATGCCAGTGGCCTGCCAGCAATAATATTCCCTCGTACATTGAAAAAAAAATGTTTTTTTTGCTTGTTTTATGTTTTTAATCTGTGCTGGTAGCCCGCCATTAGTTCATTATTTGCCCAAGTGGCCTATGGACTCAATAAGTCTGTGCATCTCTGTTCTAGGGCTGTGTTCCGTCGCTTTGGGTGTAGTTGTTTGGTTAAAATTTAACCCGTTTGACGGAACAATCGGGTTGTTTTCATAACCTCTTTAGGTACAAAGTTTTCGTTTTCCATTTGGAATACGGATTATTTAAACTTTCTTGTATACTAAATTAATAAAAATCTATTTTTTGAGTAGAAACCATGACAATTTTGAAACTTAGATACAGAAACATCAAAATACAAAATAATGTCAAAATGACAATGACATATTTTGTAAACATAAACGTCAGAGCGTTTTTCAACCATCTATTTTTATGGTTGTTTGGTTGCACCGCCCCAAGCCACGGAACGGATGAAACTACGCTCTGACAGCTGTTAGAGTAAAATTTCACTGAACCGGAACGGTTACAGCACGCACCGGAGTGTGCTCGAGTGCACTCGAGCAAAGCCATGGAATGCACCCTAGGTGTTATTATTCAAGTCTATTGGGAATTTTTTTTTTTTTTTGTTGGTTAATTCACAATCAGTCAGCCACTTTCAGTGAATGGGTTGTCCGTCATCAGTGATTGCGACAAGTGTGCCTTCCATTGAAAGCACTACTTTCCATGTAGTACAGAGCTATATTCGCTCCGACAGTGACAAGATATTATGCCTTTTAAGCCTGTTACAGTAAGATTGCGTTGTCAGTGCGACCGCTAGCTCGTTAGGATGTTGTGCAAGACGTTTTTGGTATTTTGTAGCTGTAACACGGATTTCTTCCTTTACTGTACTCATTTGTAGATTCTCGTGGATCTCATTGTTTGTTATGAACCAGGGCACATTGGATATGGTTCGCAGGATGACATTCTGTAGTCTTTGTATTATAGAAATGTTGGAGTTACTCGCGCTACCCCACAATTGAATGCCATACATCCATATTGGCTTAAGCAAGGCTTTGTATATTAATAGTTTGTTATCTACAGAGAGTTTACTGTTTCGTCCGAGCAACCAAAGCATGTTTCTGTATTTCAAGTTGATTTCTTCCCGTTTCGCTTTTATGTGATTCTTCCATGTCAGCCTGCGATCAAGATGTAATCCGAGATATTTCACATTCTCTTTGTGGGGTAATATGTTGTCTTCTAAATATACAGGTGGACAATCCCCTTTTCTCAGGGCGAAGGTTATGTGTACAGACTTAGTGACACTTGCTCTAATCTTCCATTTTTTCAGCCATGTACTTATTTCGTTTAGCCCTTCTTGGAGAGTATTAGACGCCGCAATCGAGCATTTATTGCTGGCTAGTATAGCCGTGTCATCGGCAAATGTTGCTGTAGTTACACCTGCTATAGTTGGCAGGTCCGCAGTGAATATCGTGTATAACACTGGACCCAATACAGACCCCTGTGGTACACCTGCTTTAATTTCAAAGAATTCGGAGGTTTCTCCCGATTCTTTAACCTGAGATATTCTGCCATCTAAGTACGATTGCATAAGAGGATGATAACTATGAGGGAGGCTATTTTTGATTATACATAGTAGGCCTTCATGCCGTGTGCGTTACCCCAGCAAAAAGTTGAGCTTTAGAGAGATGAGACCTTATCAGATAATTAGTGTGTCATGAGGAGAAATTTGTTTACTAATAGCAAAATTTGTGTGAGTTGTAGTTTTTAAGATATATGAGAAAAACAGATTTTGCTGGGGTCACGTTTTAAACATTACCCTGGCAAAAAAAGTTGTTTCAGCCTGGAACCAAATACATGAATAGATAGCTTTTGTTGCATAGTAAATGGTAGCAAATAGCAAAAATTGTGTGTGTTATGGTTCTTGAGTTATTTAAGTTTTTGCTGGGGTAACGTTTTGGGTTTTCCCAGATCTCGAAAATGGTTCAACGCAGAAATTTGAAAAAAATACCACTAAGAGACCTTAATTTGTTTAAATTTGTTTGATTATTAGTTTTTGATTTGGTTGTCGCAAACCAACGTAATTAAATGGTTTCGAAAAACAGAAAAAACGAATTTGCAAGTAAACTAGTACACTTATAATCAAATAAACAGCTGTAAAAAATAGCCGTGGTAGACACTTATTACGTCAAGAATTTAAGGCTTTGTAACTTTACACAATATAAAGATATAAACAAATTTGATAAATTTTAGACTGGTCGTACTTTAGCAATCGAATACACAGTTTCCATATCATTAAGACACATGGCATACATTAAACAAATTTAAGTAATTCATTAACATTCCTTCCTGTTAATTTCAGCTTTCAATTACGCCTATCATGAAAGTTTTAACAAAAACAAGAATATGACAACAATTCTCTAATAAGCCGCCTAAATTGTAGAGGTCACGTAAAAGCGACCGCGCTATACATATGCGTAACCATCTTAAATGAACGGGATAATATGGATCTTTTGTTAGTACAGTTGCGTACAAAAGTTTGCTGGTCAGATTATCTTTAAATATAAAATGTACGTTAGTCTCGCGAAAACTTAAGATTGGCTTGGCCGATTTTGGTTTTAAAATTTTTGTCGTAGTTCCAGGGGAAGGTTTAAATGGTGAGAAATATACCTATATGGAAAAAATGCGAGGTAGTTTTCGTAAAAAACTGTTCCTAGGTAGGAACAGTTTTTATGGGTAAATGTTTTTACCTGTCAAACATAGTGGTCACTGGATTGACATGAGTAGGTTTGGTATTAAAATAAAACATTTGGTTTGAAAAAACAGAAGCAACAAATTACTATAAATGTATATATTGATACTGACAAATAAATCACACTATAAATTGCTTAGCGAGATTATTACCTAATTAGGTTTAGATTATTATTTACCTTTATTTATGTAATGTTGAGTGCCTTCAAACTTTTAACTTTCATGAATCATTACTTTCTTTTTAAAATACTATTAATCGCGTAAGTGTATTATTTGATATTAATGAACACGATATTAATTTATAAAATAGAAAACTAGTTGAATCTAAGCTATATCAATAACATTTTTCTTCATAACTGTACAAAACATCGGATACTACGCTGCTAATTTGCGAAGATAACCCGTAAGTATGGTGCGGTCGCTTTTTAGTGACCTTTACAATTTGGTCGGCTTATTCAAGAATTGCTGTCTTAATCTTGTTTTTGTTAAAACTTTCATGATAGGCGTAATTGAAAGCTGAAATTAACAGGAAGGAATGTTAATGAATTACTTAAATTTGTTTAATGTATGCGATGTGTCTTAATGTTATGGAAACTGTGTATTCGATCGCTAAAGTACGACCGGTCTAAAATTTATTAAATTTGTTTATATCTTTACATCGTGTAAAGTTACAAAGCCTAAAATTCTTGACGTAATAAGTGTCTACCACGGCTATTTTTAACAGCTGTTTATTTGATTATAAGTGTACTAGTTTACTTGCAAATTCGTTTTTTCTGTTTTTCGAAACCATTTAATTACGTTGGTTTGCGACAACCAAATCAAAAACTAACAATTAAACAAATTTAAACAATTTAAGGTCTCTTAGTGGTATTTTTTTCAAACTTCTGCGTTGAACCGTTTTCGAGATCTGGGAAAACCCAAAACGTTACCCCAGCAAAAACTTAAATAACTCAAGAACCATAACACACACAATTTTTGCTATTTGCTAACATTTACTATGCAACAAAAGCTATCTATTCATGTATTTGGTTCCATCCTGAAACAACTTTTTTTGCCAGGGTAATGTTTAAAACGTGACCCCAGCAAAATCTGTTTTTCTCATATATCTTAAAAACTACAACTCACACAAATTTTGCTATTAGTAAACAAATTTCTCCTCATGACACACTAATTATCTGATAAGGTCTCATCTCTCTAAAGCTCAAATTTTTGCTGGGGTAACGCACACCTTCATGCCACACTTTATCAAATGCCTGCTGAACGTCCAAGAATACTGATGAGCAATATTCCTTATTCTCAAGTGCCTTTCTGATTTCTTCTGTTACTCGATGCACTTGTTCCACAGTTGAGTGATTCTGTCTAAAACCAAATTGGTGGTCCGGTATTGTTCTGTTTTCCTTAAGAATGGGAAGTATTCTCCTCAGAATGATTCTTTCACATACTTTCGACAGTATTGGTAAGAGGCTGATGGGTCTACAGGATGAGACTTCATTTGGTGGCTTGCCGGGCTTGGGAATCATAATAATTTGGGATACCTTCCACATAGTAGGAAAATGTTGCGTTCTAAATATGCCATTATATAGAGTGGTAAGGAATACTACAGCTCTCCTGGGCAATTTTGTTAATATTTCTTTTGTAATAAGGTCGAAACCAGGAGCCTTCCGATCGTTTAAGTCTTTAATTGTCGACCACACCTCTTTAACGGTTACTGGTTTGGGTGGTACCGACATCTGGTAAGGTTGATCCAGAGTATTTTTCACGTATATATTTGATTCCTGATCGTTTGTAGCGTTTGGTGAGAAAACATTGGCTAGATGATTGGCAAACAAACTTGCTTTTTCTTTTGCACTTTTAGCCCAGCCACTATCGCTTTTTCTTAAGGGAGGTTTACATTCCTGGGGTCCATTTAATGTCTTAGTAAACTTCCATAGTGAATGGCTAGTTGATCCATTAGGGGCCAGTGATTCCAACTTTGCTTCTAGTGTAGTGTCGTGGTAGTGTTCTCAGTTCGTCTACCTCTCTGTTGAGTTTTCTCCTATCGTCACTGTGCCTGCTCTGTTGCCATACGCGCCGAGTCCTTCTCTTTTCCAGTACTTTTTGTCTTATTTCTAGTGGTATGTTTGCGCTATAAGGTTTTTGTATTATGGTAGGAGTAGTCTTCCAACAAGCTTCCTGTATCAACATAGTAATATGTTTAGTCGCTTCCTCTATTTCTTCCGGGGATTTTAGGGACATTTTCATGTTTATGTTATCATTGACATATTCACGAAATGAATACCAGTCGGTCTTATTATTAGAGAGTTGAGGTGGTCTTTCGACTTCGATAACCATGGTGCTAGCTGTTAGCAACACAGGAGTGTGGTCCGATGCGGTGTCTAGGCATGATTCCGGTTTGAAATAGTGGTGAGACAATCCCTTGATGATGAAAAAATCCAGAAGGTCTGGTATTTTATTCAAGTCTGTGGGCCAGTAGGTTGGTTCAAAGGTGGATAATGTACGTAAGTTGTTTACCGTTACGCTAGATAGTAGTTGTCTACCTCTGGTTGTAACAAGTCTCGACCCCCAAGAAGTATGTTTCGAGTTCCAGTCTCCACCAACTACGAAGCGACCACCAAGAGAGCCGAAGAATTCGGAGAACATATTTTCTGTTATTTTATGTTTGGGCGGACAGTAGACGGCAACGACATTGAAATACCCACAGTGGTCTTCAACTGCGACTGCGGTAGCCTGAATATAGTTTGTCTTGAATTCTGGTAATAGGTGATGTTTAATGGTATCTCGTATTATGACTGCAGTGCCTGCGTGCCCTGTTCCGTCCGGATGGTTGGTCGTGTACGTACGGTATCCACGGAAACTAACTTTTGATGAATAAGTGCAGTGAGCTTCCGAAATAAGGACGATATCGAGGTTTTGTTGTCTTATTAGTAAGTCTACTTAAGTAAGTGCTTGTTGGGTGATAGGCCATTTACGTTCCACGTTGCTATACGCAGAGACGCCATTAGGACAGTTTGGTTATCAATGTGGTTATGAGCTGCATAAGTGTGCCCATTTGTTGTAGGATGATTTCGAACTTTTCGGATTGTTTCAAAAGTATTTTTTCTATTGTGGTCATCTGCGGCTCTGGACTTTGAGGTTTATTGTTGTGATCTTTCTTTGTCTCCCACTTTGTTTGTTTGTTCGTTTCCGTGGCAGATTTCTCTTTCTCGTTGTGAGTCTGTAGCACCTTAGCATATGTTGTTGGTCGTGATTCTGAATCTCCTTTATATTCAGGGATGGGGTTTGGTGCGATTTTCGGCTTCGATAAAGGTGGTGCTCCTTTCCTTGAGAGAATTTCTCGGTATACCTCACAGCCTTTATAATTAGCTGGGTGGGCGCCGAAACACAGTGCGCATTTAGCTGGAGTATTCCTATCTTTCTTGGTGCAGTCTGCCGTTTTATGTTGTTGAGCACATTTAACACAGCGGTATGGCCTCATGCAGTTGTTTTTTGAATGCCCATACTGCTGACATCTTTGACATTGCACGATCGTCTTTTTCTTTTTTGGATCTTCTATGACAACTGACTGATGGTATACATATTTCAAATCTTTGACAGCTTTGTTGTTAGGCCCTGGTAGGAGGTTAACAAAAAATGTTGATGTAGGATTTTTTTCCGGGCCGTATTTAGCATTGATGATCTCTCCCGCTACCGAGTTCCCTGTACTTTCTATTGCTTCTATTATTGCATTTGTGGGAGTTGAATGGTGGAGATTCCGAATCACTATTCTGTAGTTCCTTTGGTCTTTTCTGGTGAAAGTATGTCCTATTAGCCCCTTTTCACGGACTAGTGAAATAAGATTTTTATACACTTCCTGACCTGAGTGCAGCTAACTCTCATTTGATTCCGGTTTACTATTTTATAAGTGAATTGGTCCCTTTCAGCAACACTTTCAAGCAATTCAGTAAGTTTACCAACATCTTCTATTCCAAAAAGGATTATTGGAGGAGGTTTGCTTGGTTTTCTTTCTTTAATTTGTTCTTCCTTGTCATTAGTGTCTATGGGCAAGACACCAAATCTGTTTGAGGTTCTTACTTCTTCGGGAGATGGAGTTTGGTTTATTTTTTTCCTTTTAGGGTTTCTAGCTGTTGGTATTCTTTGCCATTCCGGAGGTTTATGGGTTGTGGGTGGTTGTTCGTCAGTTTCAAGGTCTGAATCTATATTCACAATTACAGGTGGTGAGGCCGGTGGTTGATCATCTTTTGGCAGATTGCCTGTAGAGAAGCTTCTAGACCTGCTAACAAACAGGCCAGGATGAAAGGCCTGTTGAATCATTTTTCTATTTCCAGTAACATTTACCGACACAGAAGCCTGGTCACCTACTTCTATGCAGTCTTCGGTAGCTGATTTCACACTCTCTGGCCCGGGTACCGGAGAGCGCCGGGGGTCAGCCGGGTCGCATGACAAAACACATTCCTTATTCAACTTATTCATTACGAGAGGGGGGTTGGGAAAATACTGACAGTGCTTTCCCAAGGCACTGTAGCCACGATGTTCAGAGGGTATTTAATTCCTCTTGGCTTGTGGTAGCCATAGACAGGTTAGTTGACCGCCGCCTGTGACTCGGCGTTGTTGCCCGTTTAGCACCACCCGGGGGACACGTGTAGGGTGGGCCTAGAAAAAGGTAGTAAATCCTACGGACGCGAGCAACTCATCCCCCATTGGGAATAGTCATTATTATATTTAGACACTTTTCTACAAAACTGTGATAGTTAGAAAATAGCATACAACTTATGTCTATGATAGATGTACTAATAAATATTGTTGTTTGTCACATTGAATGACTGCTCAAATGACTGTTTTCAGGAGTCATGGGCGGTCCTATGGCAAACACAGGAGCTATGGTGGGGATGGGCAATCAGATGGTGACGCCTTATGGTGCGGCCATGCAGAATCAAATGGGCACCATGGGAATGGGTCCTCAGGTAATGTATTAATTTCTATGGAAAAAGTACATAGGTACACCTTTTGTGTGATATGGCTTGTCTTTGTCACCATTACTTAGGAAAATTTGCGATTTCAAGAGACATTATGTCTGGGGTCGAACCCCGGCTAATGCTCCGAACTTTGGCAAGTCTGTCGGGCTTCATTTTAATACAGATAATAGATCCCCAAACAGGGCCCGTACCTGCAAACTTTTCGAACTTCAGCGGGTCTGCCGAGCTTCAACTTAAAACAGATAAATCGAAGTAAGGAATTTCGTATTGTACTATTTGCCAAAGTAATTTGGAGAATATCGATGTTTGTGTGACATCATGAATTGGAGTTCGTCATTTTGGCCCGACTGGGGCACAATTTATCTGTTTTAATTTGAAGCCTAGCAGACATTCCGAAGTTTGATACGTTAGCCAGTATGGCCCCAGGCCAAAATGGCGAACCCCGATTCATGTCAAACGCATAATATCAATATCTTCTAAATTACTTCAACAATACGATATTTATATTTTTTAAGTTGAAGCTCAGCAGATTTGCAGAAGTACGGAAAGTAAGACAGTAGGGCTTCTGGTTTCGTTAAAGTGTACGTACTAATTTGGACTGCACACTTGTTGTAAATGGGTAAAATACAAAATATTGACATAAAGAGTAATGTTAAAGTATTAAGCTACCTATAAGCTTAAGGAATTACATTTACAAGCCCTGTATTATGCATTGCAGGGTATGGGTGTGGGGGTCGGTGGAGCACCCGGAGGTAGTCTTGGACCACAGGCAGTTCAGCAACAAGGTAACATCTGAGATACATAGTAATTATACACAGCGAAGCTAACTGTTCTGTATTAAAAGTCAAAGTCAAAGTGTCTTTATTCAAATAAACTTAATAATTAAGCACATTTGAATCGTCTATATTTTCCTACCACCCGTTCCAGACTTTTTTAACTGACAAGAAGAACGGGCAGAAGAAACTTATCAGCTTTAACAGAAATTAGCAATTTCTAATAAGATATTTACAATTTCAATATATCGTTACAGATCGTTACTAAATACAGTACAACATGATTATTGGCAAAAAAGTTACTTATACTAGCAACTTATGTGGTGTTACATTATTTTCAGGCATTTTGATCTTTCAGATAATCGTCTACTTTATAATAACATTTCTGCAAGAGACTTTTTATGTATATAATTTCGAACTTTATACATCACCTAAAATTACTTCCAATTAATATTATTTTCACTCAAGTAACTCAGTACTTATTTAACTAACTACTAAGAAATTATTATGCTCATCTCACTACAGGTAGATTTATTTTATTTTATATTATTAGGTAATTTTATTGTATATTTATCGGCATAACGGATATTTTCTAAGATATCGGTACGTAGCAAATAGCAACCTTAACGATTCACGAGTTGTGTCGGTTAGAGTTTGAGACAAAGCTATGCGACCGAAAGAGAAGCGCTATGCAGGTGCTTATAATATTAGGCACGCAACTCTGTACAATTTGAAATTGTACTTTATTGCCGTGCAGCGAGAGTAGCTTATTATTTGATTAGTTAGTACTATCATATATTCTGTGACTGTAGCAAACAATTTTGTATGTAATTTGGCACGGCTCCACTGGCGGTAACAACAGTCAACTAAAAGCTTTTATAAAAATGTACTGTCGCGATTAAGTTTAGTGAGAGTATAAACTCATATAATACGCCTACAGGTATGGGCGGCGGAGCGCTGGCGGCGGGTGTGGGTGGAGTGGGGGGCGTGGGCGTGGGCGTGGGAGGAGTGGGGGGCGTGGGCGCCGTGCAGGCGCCGGCCGCGCCGCCCGCCGCGCCGCCGCAGCAGCAGAACAAGGAGTTCAACACCGCCTCGCTCTGCAAGTATGTATGTAATTCCACAGGCACTCGTGTATGAGGGAGATTTCATGATTAGTCTGGCATCAGTCCGTTTCATCAGTATGTATACTTTATTTATCCTTACTTGTCTTATTTGGCAAACAATCTACACCCAACTCTTTATTGAAAAATCAATGATAAAATAAAAAAAAATGTTTTTCTTTCTACACACATTAGGTCAGTAGGGTAAGAATTTAAATCGGATTTAATTCCTACAAAAGGTTTTATTGTTTTAATAGCTTCATTTGTTGCCAAATATGACTGTCCTAGGTTTTCCCCCCCAGCGGAGTTGTGCTTAAGTGGTGGGGCGGTAAAAATGTACCTCAAAAGGGGTATTTTTGCGGTGTTTTTGTTATATCTCGATTTTCATCAAGATTGTTTAAGAATATTTTAAAGTTGGGTAAATTCGATTATTTTTCCTTACTTCGGCTTACGGAAATCGTCAGATTTTATATTATTTGTGAACGTTGAATTATTACCTTCAAAATAAAAAAAAATAGCCACGCTCGAGAAAGTCGAGATGACGTTTTTTTTACAAGTTTGTAACCCACCTACTTCTTATCGTCAATCGAAAATTGTCAGATTAGTGGAATATACACTTTTTAGCATATAACTAACTTACCCAACCTACCTTAATCTGACGCGCTCGAGAATTTCAGATGATCAATTTTTTTTACTAATCTGATCCTTTATTCTTGACGCGCGGCCACATATACAGGGCTAATACTTGGTGGAGGTATTTAATGGGGTACTAGGTTCCTCCCTGTATGTTAATCTGCCGCGCTTTAGTAAATCCCAAAATCCCCTCTTGGGCTCCCCTACTACTATACCTCGTTCAAACTAATTTTCGTTGAAAACGTTTATTAAGATTTACAGCATATACAACGTGGATTTGACAATGCAACAATAAATGATAACACTGTAGACAATAGTTCATAGAAGTATTTTGAAACTATCAAATAATTCCTAGGAGTGAAATAAAAAAAAATTTTTTTTCGAACAAACTAAATACCACAAAAACAAGTACGAAATTAAACACCCTTTGTAAATATTGGTTACTTACATATGGTAAGAGCGGCAACAGCGCGGTGTTAGGTCACAGAATAGTATTGATAGGTGACAAGCCGCGAAATAAACTTTTGGCGCCATTTAATGCTGAATTAAAACAGTGTTTTTCTTGATATCTACGGCAGCGACTCGAGCTGACCACTGATCACTGATTTAAAGTTATTCTGTACACTGAATACCTAGTCACAAATTAAATATTTCTTGTATCCTTTGGACGGCTTGAACAATAGTGCGACCATTATTGCTTGGTAGGACAAACACAAGTTTTACCATAATATCTCTCTCGGTATGTCCGTAAAGCTAAAGCAGCGACATTCCCCATAAATTAAAATCACGTCGGTGTACTCGAAAACTGTGAAATTATAATAAGGCATAGAAGAAGTAATACTTTATTACAGATTCTAACACCTTTGACGCAGTATTATAAGACTGCGTCAATGAGATGTCAAGACGTCATCATCGACTTGCTCTTTGGGTGTTTTTGTGTTGTGTTGTACAAAAAGTAAACAGAATAAAAATAAAATATTAAAAAGTCACAGACTAAAAATTACAGTATAATGGTGAAAACAGAATATTATTATACCATAGTTGAATGAATTTTCTCCACTACTAGCTCTTAGAGAACACATTGTCATATCTGCTGCTATGAAAAATAAAAAACTGGACAACGAGCATTCACAAAAAAAAACTGTCGCTGTCAAGTGCCAAAATATTTTTCGCTTTGAATGTTTTGAATTGAATTGCCCATACTAGTATTTTAGTTATTTAAACTTTATTCGAAAATAACATCAAGGTTTCTGAAGAATTTGTAATGGTAGACAGCAGTGGCGAAGGGTCCATACATGTCGATTCCTATCGGCTTCCCTTTTAGAAATCCCACCCAGCAATCCACCATACAGTTAAGACAATTTTTGGCGAAATTATTGGTCCGGCTTAGCTTTGCCATATTTTGACTCCTCGCCACTGGTAGACAGTCGTAATGTAACAGTCCCTAGGTGGAATTCATGATACTGCTAAAACCGAAGTTTTCAGCGAAACAATTTTTTGAATTGCGAAATTAAAGTCGATATTGTTAACGTTTGAATCTGTTTAATAAAATACAGGTTGGTTTGAAGTGCATTTATTTCAATTTCTATAAAACTTTAAAGAGACACCACTGTAGGTAAACGTGGTGAACAAGGTGTAGGACTTTGGCACGTAAAAATGTTTGTTTGGACATTTCATCAAAATAAAATTTTGCAAAAGGAAAAAATACGTGTCTCCTGTTTTCGTAAGTAATTTAATAATAATAAATACACATTTTACACAGGTAAAAAAAAGATTTTGAAACGTTGTCAACTTTATTGTTTGTTCAAAGTAGATTTTGTCTCATTCGCACAGTTTTAAATGACACGCGTCATTTAAAAATGACTCTTACGGCTTAAGCCTAAGGTATAATTTGGCAACGTTGTGTTAATTTATACTGATGTAGGGGTTTTTGACTTGTCAGCAATAGCTTAGTAATAGATACAGCATGTAGAAAATGTTAAAAACTGAAAAATGTTTCTTGTGACTAAACTACTGGGTATTTTTAATTGATATTTTACAGGCAGACTGGGAGCGTTACTAGATATACGAAATTTAATTTATTGTTGCATTGTCCTCTCCACTTTGTATATTTTTTAGATTTTTCACTCTCTTATTTCAATAGTTAGACGTGGGGGACACACAGGAGAAATTTTGGTAGAAATCGTGTAACTTAAAAAAATGGTCTAATTTCGAAAAGCTGTGTCTCCAAATCTATCGCTCGTATCAAAACCGTTCTACCCTCAAATTGTTTGGAATTTACCCAACTTTAAAACCGTCTTACACAATTTGATGAACAACCATGGCCTGGAAGGACTTCCAGGTCAAATCCCCTTTTGGGGTACACTTTTACCCCCCACCACTTAAGCACAACTCCGCCGGGGGGGAAACCTAGGATAGTCATATTGGGCAACAAAAGATGCCATTAAAACAATAAAACCTTTTGTAGGAATTAAATCCGATTTGAAGTGTTTCTTGGTTTAATGCTACTGAACTACATAGATTATGAAAGAAATTAATAATTATTAGTGACAATGCCAATTTGATTTAATAAGACAACTTTTATATAACGATTTAAACTTAAAAGACATATTTTATGACATTTGTCATACGTCTTTTACATATAAAAGCTGTTTACTAAATAAGACAAGTAAGGATAAACAGGCGTAGTTATTGTTTTTTCTATATATGACAACTTGAAATTGGCTTTACTGTAACATTATTATACCATACTAAGCTCTGTAGTAGCTGTAAGTTTTCCCCAAAAGCTTAAAATAAAAAAAAACAGACTTTATAGACTTTGAATTTTTCCAGACTGATGATCCAAAATTTCTACCAGACTGATGGAAAAGACTGATGCTAAACTGAACGTGTAATTTCCCTCTATGTACGGCGGAGCGTTGGCGACGTGAGGGGCGTAGTAACAGAACATTGAGTTCAACACCGCCTCGCCCTGAAGGTAGATTTTATATAGATGACACCAAAGTTCAACAGGAGCCCGACTGCAGCCGTACCGGCTAACTTACATGGCTATCGTGATCGCTTTCATTTGACAGATGAATGTGACACATTGCTACTTCTGTTTGGCAATGTATCACATCTATCTGTTAAATGAAAGCGATTACTATAGCCATGTAAGTTAGCCAGTACGGCCCCTGAGCTGAATTGGATCAGGACCGGGGATAGACTGGAGCCGGCATTTTGTGTCAAATTTCACATGCAACAGTGGAGTGGAGCACAATGCCTCCGCAGTGGTCCTGCTCCGGCTTCATCTTGGAGCTACCTATTATAAAATTAAAACCTGGCTCCATTCCCGGTTTGGACCAGCTCTGGCTGGGCTCGGTTATGCCACCTCAAAATCTATCCAATCGCTTTCACTTTGGCACGAATACGACATCCATTGCTGTGGTATTTCAAGGCACTGTGGCAGCGTCTTTAAGACTCAGTGACGTATGTTTGCCACAATAAAAGTGATGATAGATTTTAAGTTAAGCAATAAACCCCCCTGGTCTAGCCCCAGTTCTACTCCAGTCTCCCGTCGAGCTCCGGCGCCATCTACTTACATAAAACTTTCGGCATTTTCACAGCAACTCTTTACAAGCCATCAATCCTTTCTTTGTCCAATGGGTGTCATTCATATTGATAAAAAATATCTTTAAATTTTGAGACTAATGAATTGTTTTATTCTGATTCTAGGTTTGGACAAGAAACTGTTCAAGATATTGTCAGTAGAACCCAAGACGTTTTCCAAACTTTGAAGGCTATTCAAGTAAGTTTTTATGACAAAATCAACAATAATCCAAAATAAAAGATGTAATCTAAGATGTTTTAATCATTTCCCTCTTTTTAGCCACCCAATGGAACGCAGCACGGTGAAAACGCAAGCAATGACAAAAAGGCCAAAATGCAAGAACAACTTCGCACAATTCGTTTGCTGTTCAAGAGGCTAAGGCTAATCTATGAGAAGTGTAACGAAACGTGTCAGGTAAGTCACTTTTTAGTTATTAAATTACGGACTTCAATAAAATTCATTCGCTTAGATATGTCGGTACACCCACAAGCACTTGTGTTCAGAGACAGTAATACCGGTAACAAACACAACCTTTCACTATTTCTATGTAAACTGCTAAAATCCAAATTGACTTGTGGGTGTACGCCGCACGCGGTATCCTTTGTTTATGCGGCGGCATCCTTTGACAAGAAGCGGCACGTGCAAAGGCGGCGCGATAAAAGGGCGACATTATCTAAGCGAATGGACTTTACCTTACCTTTCACTCCGCACTTAAACATTTATATTAGCCTACTGCTCGCGGCTGACTCAGTCGAGCCAGCGCTCGAGGAATGTCATGTGTCGGTTGAGACAGAGCTACGCGACAGAAAGAGAAGCGCTTTGGTGGTGCTCATAATAATAGGCACGCAGCACTGTGCAATTTGAAATTGTACTTTATTTCTGTGAAGCGAGAGTAGCTTATTATTTGATTGTCCTCGCACGGATGGGCTTTTGTACCTTTAGCAATATTGTATACCGGGTCATTTTGTATTCACCATCCAAAGTTTGAGGATGTGATCAGTCCATGAAACTGAACAACTTTCTCTAAGGAACACATGGCCAAATATGTAAAAAAAAACTACTTTCCATACAAATCGAAGAGATCACGTGATCAAGTTAGTATGGGATGATCAAAATTTTGTGGCGAAATTTGACACGTGTCTTAGAGAAAGTTGTTCAGTTTCATGCACTGGACGCATCCTTGAAATTTGGATGGTAAGTTCAAAATGACCCAATAGACTGTGGCTGTGCTTCTTGACTGTGAGTCCAAGGGATCTCTCTTTCCCATGATAACTGCCATGACTGCTACATCTTCTAACTTAATGGTTGTGTTGTGTCCTAATCACCCAAGGTTCCCATATCCATTGTAGTTAACTCTACATTTTTATAGTTTGATGATAACTTACTTATAATTTAAACTGTCTGCTTGTCGTAGGGTATGGAATACACTCATATGGAAAGCCTTATTCCACTGAAGGACGAGGCAGAAAACAAGACGCTAGACGAGAGACGGAACACAGAGTCGTACCGGCTCGCTCTTGAAGAAAACAGGGAGCTCACGGAACAGGTAACAAAAAAATGAGCTTAAAAATATAATTAGGCAGGTACAGCTCGCGAGACTAACTAGAACCAAATCATAGACAATGAGGCTTGCGCACTAAACGTTTTTGTACCTAAAATTGCTACTGCGCAAGCCTTTTGCTACTGGTACTAAAATTTGGGTCAAATATTTTGCGCGGGCTGTACTTCTTCATCTTTTAATATTGTGTTAAGTACTGTTGAGGTAGGAACTATTTCGAACGAAATCAAAAGAAAGGGCAGACAACATTGAACAGTTGGACAGTGCCGGCCCTGCAGTCTCGACAGGGGTACGTATCAGAATGTCTAAAGTTAGAATGTCTAAACTTAAAATGGCAAAGTTCAAAATGTCAAAAATTAAAATTCAAATGGTTTAAAATGTCAAAAATCATTATGTATAACTTCAAAATAGCAAAATTTAAAGTATCAAACGTATCAAATACTTGACGAGTTAAAATATCAATGGTCATTAAGTCTAAGTTCACAATTATTTATTTGAATTGGGTTGGATCTTAAAAAGAATTCGCCTTCTTTGAGGTTAATTGAGTCTGTGGAGGTGTCATTAGGCTTCGCCTGAAATGCTTATTGCAAATTTAGCTGCCGAAATGAGTCTAAACTAGTCTACTGGGACTTAGAAACCGTAGACCGTAGGTCACGAGACAGGTGCGAGGAGCGTAGCGACGAGCATGTTAGGTTGACACGAACCCAGCGCGCGAGCCGAGCCAGCGAAGCGAGCGCGCCGTGGTAGCAGCCGGCGAAGAGCCAGAAAAAATCTATTTCAAACTCAATTGGTGGATTTTGATCACCGGCTACTGAATCAGTGACTGGCATCGGTTACCGAACCAGGGAGCGGCGCGGCTATGGTGATGTGCGGCGGAGGCATAGAGGTTAACACGCAATTATTTAACCTAATTAATTAGGTACCTAAATGAAAGAAAGGCATAAGTAAATTCTATACGTAATTATATGTATTTGAACTATTAGACATTTTAAGTTTTGATCATTTGAACTTAGACATTTTTATTTAGGACTATCTGACCGTTTGACGTTTTCGTTTTTGCCATTTTGAACTTTCGACATTTTAATCGTTAGAAATTTTAAGTTTAGACATTCTAACTTTAGACATTCTGATACGTACCCCTCGACAGTGATCGAAGTTAACGATTTCGGTCGATATGCCACCATATCAATTCATAACAATCAAGATTTTTCATAAGAAATTGTAATTGGTCGGTATAGTTAGGTGGCGACGAAGCATTTTGAGATTTTTCGTCGGACTCTCTTCTATATACCTAAAACTGGTGTGTATGTGTTCCTTGTGCTCTACGAAACACGAAACTGACGGTTTTAAGAGGAGGAAGTGGGGACACGCATAGCTGTGACGTCACAAAGATGGCGGCCGACCGTAACAAGTTTTTCTTCATTTCTCGAGTTCTATTGCATCAATTTCGTTGTTTGATATGTCATTTGAAAGCTTTTATAACTGTCTATGATTGCTCTTTTAAAACCTACTAACTTAGTCTTGTCGTTTTTGAAATATTAACAAAAGTATGATTTTTTTTTCATAATTTTTTTCTTAGTTACAGGTATAAACTAAATTAAAAAAATCATTTGTGTACCTTAGTTTGTAAGTTTATAATAAAAATAAAGTCTGTTTTAATATCTTCTCAGAAAAATATAAACATCATTGTAGTGCAATAATAAACAAACAAGTTGTTACAAATTCTGTAAGGAAAGTACTCATCTAGTTTTTTCAATTTCTTCTTTATTTCATCAAGTTTTTCTACATTTATCGAGTTCTACTGCATCAATTTCAATGTTTGATATGTCATTTGAAAGGTTATATAATGTTCTATGATTATTCTATTGAAACCTACTAATTTAGTATTGTTGTTTTTAAAATATTAACAAAATTATGTTTTTTTTCATACACTCTTTCTTATTTAACGGTATAACTAAATAAAGAGAAACATAAGTGTCTTAGTTTGTATGTTTATGTATAACAAAAATAATGTCCATTTTATTACCTTTCCAGAAATATAAAGGTGATTGTAGTGCAATAATAGACAAACAAGTTGTGACCAATTCTGTAAAGAAAGAACGAATCTGATTTTTACCGCTGTTTTCACTATTGATTTGAAAATGATAAGTATTTAAGAGAAAAAGCTGTGCTTTTTACAAATTAAAGTATAAATCTAATATATGTTTACTTTTTTATTATAATATCAGATGTAATATAATTTCATACTAGCGGCCGCCCACGGTTTCACCCGCGTGGTTCCCGTTCCCGTGGGAATATCGGGATAAAAAGTATTCTATGTTTTAATCTAGGCTATCTAATATCTGTGTGCCAAATTTCAACCAAATCCGTTCAGTAGTTTTTGCGTGATTGAGGAACAAACATCCAAACATCTAAACATCCAAACCCACAAACTTTCACATTTATAATATTAGTAGGATATTCATATTATAATATCACACATCCAGTAAATTAGAAGTAATATAAGCTAAGCTATTATAGAAACAATGTACAAAACAAAGTATTATTGTAATCTTAATAATAGTGCAAATAAAAACTATTCCCAAGGTGTAATGAAAATTACTTATTTTTACGTAAATCACATTGTACAAAATAGAAAATAACAATGAAATAATGAATGAGATAATGTTGACATAATTGAATTATCGAGTTTAGTGAACAGAGCATAGCAAGCAACATGTACTACTCATCAACATCCATAATGTTATGCTGATTAAAATATTTCTTTTCTAATATGGCATACTCCTTTCAATATACGTTTTTGCTTTGAGCGTGCACAGTCGCATTTCATTGTCAGGCAGTCTGTCTTACACTGGCACGATATGAGCTTGATATCTTGGTAATTTCAGTTTGTCTAGGTTTTTAACATTTGAGAAAACCGGTGGTAATTTAATTACCACCTTCTAGAGAAGTCCGAAGCACCATTTACACAGAGCTAATTACCAGACTTATTTGGAAAACTGCGAGTATCCCGATCCGAACCCTACTCTTACCAGAAAACTGTGGCTGGAGGTTATATAACAATTCCCTAATTCCCATCACAAGCT
Organism: Agriphila tristella; assembly: GCA_928269145.1. Taxonomy (NCBI): domain Eukaryota; kingdom Metazoa; phylum Arthropoda; class Insecta; order Lepidoptera; family Crambidae; genus Agriphila; species Agriphila tristella. Next base: position 26,429,241 of record OV743434.1, read on the forward strand.
TGAAACCTCCATCCAATATGTCTGCAAGATATCGAGCTCATATCGTGCCAGTGTAAGACAGACTGCCGGACGACGAAATGCGACTGTGCACGCTCAAAGCAAAAACGAATGATAGGATTGGAAAAGAATTAATTATGTTTTAATCAGCATCACTTTCTTGATGTTAATGAGTAGTACTTATATGTTGCTTGCTATGCTCTGTTCACTAAACACATTATCTCATTCATCATTTCCCTAATTAATAAGTGATTTTCACTACACATTGGGAATAGTTTTTATTCGCACTGTTATTATAGGTAATTACAATAAATAATACTTTGGTTTTGTACATTGTTTTTTATAATAGCTTAGTAAGTACATCCAAATTGCTTGATGTGTGATATTATAATACATATAAAAGCAAACGTATATTATATGTATACTGTAATTTGTAAAAAGCACAGCTTCTTTTTCACAGCTCTTAAATACTTATCATTTCAAAATCAATAGTGAAAACGGCGGTAAAATCAGATGAGTACTTTCTTTACAAAATTGGTCACAACTTGTTTGTTTATTACTGCACTACAACCATGTTTATTTTTCTGAGAAAGGCAATAAAACAGACTTTATTTTTTTGTTAAAAACATACAAAATTAGGTACACTTATGTTTCTCTTTATTTAGTTATACCGGTAAATAAGAAAAAGTGTATGAAAAAGAATCATATTTTTGTTAATATTTTAAAAACAACAAAACCTAATTAGCAGTTTTTAAAAGAACAATCATAGGCAATTACATACACTTTCAAATGGCATATCAAACAACAAAATTGATGCAGTAGAACTCTATAAATGAAGAATAACTTGATGAAATAAAGAAGAACTTTAAAAAATCAGATGAGTACTTTCTTTACAGAATCGGTCACAACTTGTTTGTTTATTATTGCACTTCAATCACCTTTATATTTCTGGAAAGGTAATAAAACGGACTTTATTTTTTGTTATGAACTAACAAACTTAGGCACATTTATGTTTCTCTTTATTTATAGTTATACCGGAAAATAAGAAAAAGTGTATAAAAAACATATTTTTGTTAATATTTCAAAAACGACAAACTTAAATTAGTAGCTGTCAATAAAGCAATCATAAACAATTATATAACCTTTCAAATGACATATCAAACATTGAAATTGATGAAGTATAACTCGAGAAATGAAGAAAAATTTTATTAAATAAAAAGAAAATGAAAAAAAAATATGAGTACTCTCCTTACAGAATGGTCACAACTTGTTTGTTTATTATTGCACTACAATGACGTTTATATTTTTGAGAAGATATGAAAACTCACTTTATTTTTTATTATAAAATTACAAACTTAGGTACACAAATCTTTTTCTACATTTAGTTTAAACCTGTAAATAATAAAAAGTTTATGAAAAAAAATCATATTTTTGTTAATATTTCAAAAACGACAAAACTAAATTAGTAGGTTTCAACAGAGCAATCATAGACAATTATAAAACCTTTCAAATGACATATCAAACAACGAAATTGATGCAATAAAACTCGAGAAATGAAGAAAAACTTGTTACGGTCGGCGCCATCTTTGTGACGTCATAGCTATGCGTGTCCCCACTTTCTCCTCTTAAAACCGTCGGTTTCGTGTTTTGTAGAGCACAAGGAACACATACATACCAGTTTTAGGTATATAGAAGAGAGTCCGACGAAAATCGTGAAGGAGACGACTTATTAAATATTTGCCTCCTGACTAGTATGACATATCGCTATTTGTCGCTTGTATATCTGTGCAACGGCGTAGAAAACTTCACTATCGGATGGTTTGACGTAGGTGCGACGTGCGTAATGTTTACAACACTTCGCTAGTCCAGCATTTCTTTGTTATTATGTGGCTACATGATTGCTTCTACACTACATAATATCAATATAATTTTATCAATAAATGTAGGATTTTTTTTCTTTATACGTAGATACAATAATATCTCGTTGAATAAAAAAATAATTTCGCGCATTGCCACCTAATAGGCATTCTGCGGTCCCTTTTGTTTAAAGGCTCAATAAAATTTTAGTGAAAACGTTTTGTTTTTCAGGTGGTGTTGAAAAATAAGCAGCTGAAGGAAGTGATTACTAATCTAAGGACTATTATTTGGGAAATCAATGTGATGTTGACTATGAGGCGATCATGATTTATTAATTTTAAGATATACGAGTATATAGAGTAAAATATACCATTCATTGTTCTTCTTCCTTGCTGAGCTCAAGTACTTTGTATGTAAGATAATTATTTTAATAGAAAAAATACTAGAGAACATCGACTCACCCGTAGCAGCTCAGACGGGATTGCTACGGGTGAGTCGATTTTTTCTAGTATATTTTCTATTAAATAATTATCTTAATATAAAAATAGTATTGTGAATGCCTAAAATCTAAAAATTTAAAAGTACTTTGTATGTATTTTATTGTGAAATGTTAAATGTACGTTCCACTATAATGCGATTGAAATCACTATGTACAGTCACGTCTATAAATATGTTTATGTATACAGTTTACAACTTTGTCACTCTAAAAGCTATTACTTTTTTGACGGAAACGGAAATCAATGACAAATCACTACTGCAACAAAGTGACAAAGTTCTAAATTGTATACACATTTTTAGACGTGACTGTACAACAGAAATGAAAATTGTGAGCGCTTGCGGTATAGTTTATCCTTACCATAGAAATAAAATGTCAAAGAACAACAATGTCAATAAACAGGTGATCCGAAAACGAATGCATACATTTTATATGAGATACGTAAAATATGACTTAGATTCATAAAATATGACTATATATGGCAAAGGAAATTAATAAACTATGTTCCATACTGTTTTCTTCGTCGATAAACGAATAAATGTAGCGAAATTTGGTTTCAGAGAAATGTGTGGCAATATCTTATTTACCTGTGAAAAGTGTGATTACTTGGATTATTTCTTTTTGTCACATCACAATTACTTAGAGCACAAGACACCATGGCCCCACGATACCTTTATTTTAAATTCTAATTAAGATTAACAAATATTTTAAACAAACTGTGATTGCTCATTTGCTAGGCGGGATGCTAGGGGCTCTTACTGTAAAAAATGTTGGCACATGTCACTTGATCCTTTGTCTCTTTTTTACATAGACCGTGTCCGTATGATGTTAACTTCTCTTTTCCACGCTTTGTTGGTCTTCTTGAGCGCAGCGAAAATTTTTCTATGTCTTTTAGGATCCTTACTAATTTGGTAATCAATCTTCACCCAACTCTTTATTGACATAATCAATTATAACATACAACAAATGGTTACTCACACGTAAATTATAAATAAATAAAAATATTATCAGTGACACTTTAATTTAATAAGACAACATATTTTTAAGAGGCATATTACATTTCGACTGTGATTTTTGCGTAAAATGGCCAATTTTGGCGTTATCGATCTCAGAAACAAAAATACATTAACACTTTTGACTTATTGAATGGTGCAGAATAGCTATTGGAATAGTTCATAGCGGCCTCGCTTTTTTGAAAATTTGCTTAACTTTATGATTAAACCCGATATTGCAGAGAAAGATTTTCATAAAATGCGCGAAGGCACTTTTTTGAGCTCATGGATTGAACAACTGTGCTAAACAATTGAAATAAAAAAAATTGAATGTTATCTCTTGTATAGTCGAATAGTTCATAGCGGCCTCGGAATTTTGAAATTATGTATAGAATATGAGAAAAAAAATCCCAATCAAAAACCATAAAACTATTAAAAAAGCTCAGAATTAACTATGGATTTCTCCTAGATACATTATTATTATTACGTAAAAAATATATCATAATAATCTTTAGTTCATAAGAAAATCAATTAGCATACTTTTATTTGTTGTTTGTACTTGTGTGGCTTTCTGTGTATGTTCAAAGTTGACTCTAAAAAAACGTTCACCAACTTTAATTTTCCTTTCTAACTCTTTAACCTTGCAGTGAGTCATCATATTACTTTTTGTCGCGGACACATATAAATGTATTTAGTAGACCCAAAGGTTTCTCTAGGTTGTATTGCTAAAATCCGTCAAAATCGAAATTTAAATTTAAAAGACCTTTGGCAACTGTCAAAAGCTGTTTACTAAATAGGACAAAAGGATAGACAGACTAAGAAATGAGCAAATCGTTTCTTCGTACCATCAAACTGAACAACTTTTACTACGGGACCAACTCTGAATTCGCGAAAAAAAGTCAGCTGTTTCATACAAAAATTAATAACGAAAATATAAAAATGTATGAAGCAGCTGTTTTTTTTTTTATTGAATTCAGAGTTGGTCCCATAGTAAAAGTTTTTCAGTTTGATGGTCCGAAGAAACGATTTGCTCATTTTGCGTTAATTTATTAACGCGTTGTATACAAAACAATGTAGGTATTTGTATATGTAAAATGTACTCTTGCCATACATTCCCGAGTAAATTTTCCACTTTTATTGTCCACTAGCTTCCGCCCGCGACTTCGTCTGCGTGGAAAGGTTTTTTTGCTATCCCTCGGGAACTATACTTTTTTTCGGGATGAAAGGTACCCTATGTCCTTCTCGGTACCCCTGACAACGTGTATGCAAAATTTCATGATGATCGGTTCAGTAGTTAGGACGTGAAGGCGTAACAAACAAACGGACTTTCACATTTATAATATTATCGTAAGGATAGTTAATTTAATCGCATTGATCTATTCTATTCCTTTCTAATACCAAATTTTAAATATTTAAATGAAGTTCAAAATCCATTCATACTCGTTTTAGGATTCGTTTATGAATGGTATTCGTTCGGAATAGAAAATTATCACGTTAATAAAATAAATACCATTGGTATTAGTTTTTTTCATAAGAAAGGAATATCGCATTGTATCCTACTAATATTATTAATGTTAAAGTTTGTGGGTTTGGATGTTTGTTCCTCAATCACGCAACAACTACTGAACGGATTTGGTTGAAATTTGGCACACAGGTAGTAGATAGCCTAAATTAAAACTTAGGATACTTTTTATCCCGATATTCCCACGGGAACGGGAACCACGCGGGCGGCCGCTAATATAATTAAACCTCCATGTTTGTCTTTGAGCTGTAAAAAAAAAACAGAATGTATGAAAGGTAGTTGTTGATCATAATAATAATATTGAATTTCGTCTTTATTTTATTGATCAAAAGCACGTCAAAATCGACGGGTTTTCTAGTTTTTTTACAAGATATTTTTAGAGTTCAGTCAGGCCTAGTGTGTTGGAACTTTGTTTGGTTTAAATTAATTACTTACCATACCTAATTGTAACAATTAATTTTAATGTTAGGCATACTTAAGTAAGTTCCTTGTAAATAAATATTATTGTAATGGATAACTTTTTTCTTTATGGTACCTACTTAAATTTTTGTTATCCATTTTACTTAACTCTACATGCTCGATTAGAATAGGGAAGAGATACACTCATTTCATTTTTAAATATACCTAAAAAATCACCGTGTAGAAAGGTAGGTACAATAAAACTCGTAAAATAAATAAATTATTTACTTAAATAAATTACATAGCTGGGCCGTAGAAATAGGGGGAAAAACTATAAATAAAGCGAATGGCAAGCTTTTAGAACAAGTGAGTATTTAATTGTTGCTTTACATGAAGTATAACTTCTGGGCCCTGTTTCATAAACATTACCGTAGTGAATTCCAACGATCGTTTGGTGTTCATTGCGTCAGCCAATATGAAACTAGAAAATAAACTACCTACAGCTTGACCATAAAGAGATGAAATTAAATAAAATGGAACTAAAATTTCTCAGTACAAAATGTAGTCAGTGTTGCCAAATAATTCGTGATTTTGACGTGTTTACATAGAAAGTGGCGCCCTCAATTTTTGTCAACTCTTTATGGTCAAGCTGTACTCGGAGACACCGCAATGTATCCGAATAACCGTAATAAATTACAAATTGTAATGTTTATGAAATAGGCCCCTGGGCTTATAAAACTTACATCTAATCTTATTATTATAAGTACAATTTTTATAAAATTAAGGTCGGGTTTACATTTTATCTACGCTCGACGGGTTTCGTGATATCGGTGGCTTTCTTTTTCTTTTCTAGGGCTTTCTTCTCGTAGGGGCGGTGGTCAATTATGTCTTCGGAAGGTTGTGGGATTTCTGGTACCGGCTGGTCTCCTTGCGGTTGTTCAGGGATTTCTTGGGAGGCTTCAAGTTGCTTGCCAGCGCTGCGGCCGGCCGGCAATGCGTGGAATGCCTCAGCTAGCTCAGGGTTGATCTCTTCGAGGGGGGTGTCTCCTGTCCTGATGTACACTGGCACGTAGCCTGGCACTGGCGGTAGGAACTGCCATTTCGGACGAGCTTCTGTAACAAAAGTTTTGGATTAGAACCATATATTTAATCTAATTGACTGCTATCGGGATCATTTTGAACAGCCTACAAAATAGCTGAATGCTAGTCATCATATTATCAGCGCATGACAACGACTGCTTGGTATAGGCCTCCCCCGAGGATCTCCACGACGATCGGTCCTGCGCTGCTCGTATCCAGCGGCGCACCGCGACCTTCACCAGATCGTCGGTCCACCTTCTTCATAAAAAAGGATCGAAAACAAAACCTACATAAGACGTGCAACTGTTGCAACGTAGGTAGGTATATTGAAGGTTTCAGCTACTTCTCAGCCTATTTAACTGCATCTAGTTCCATTAGGTCATGTCATCACTAGGTCATGTTGTCATTTTGTTAAAATGAATCAAAAGAAAACCAAGAAGAAATTAAAACGTAAAATAAAGAAAAAGAAAAACTTCTTATTGTAATGAAGACATGACCTAGTGGGACTAGATGTTAACTGTACTACTTATTATAGAAATGATTTACTTAGTTTATTATGAAAAAAATGAAAATGAAAAAATATTTATTCAGTATCTTTTAAGTACATTACATAACATATGGCTGAGGCCCCTTTTAAGTATAAAACCTGTGTTAAGAGCCCCGCTCCTTCTAAGATTACAAAAGATACATTTGTTGTTTCAATTTTACAATTTTTAAGTAACTGCTAAACTAAAAATATAATATTTTTTTAAGTTTTAAATGTATTTCAATGTGCGTTTATAAAATAAGATAATGCCCTTAAATAGTTATAGTTACAAACAAACAAATTGCGTGGAGTTGGTTTTTTGTATAATCATGTGGGTTGTGTGCTTGCTAAATAAAGTGGTGTAAATAATTGTAACGGGTTCGGTTAATTGTGTGTCTGTGTGCGTGTGTGTGTGCGTGTGTGTTATCAAGAAGAGTGTGTGGGTGTATGTATGTGTGTTTGTGTTTGCAGTTGTGACGAATTTCTTTTTTTTTATTATTTTTTTTTTATTATTATTTTACTAGTTTTATTAGATAAGATTCTCTATTTCATCATAATTTTTAGTCTGTAGCCAGTTTTGTAATGTGTGCTTGCAGGTTTTTAATGTTAGAGGGTGAAAGTTGAGAATTTTATTTATTCTATTATAAATGTGTGCTGAATGTACCGTGTACTGTCTCTGGGCGTAAACAGTTTTTACATAATCTACAGGTGCTACGCTCACAACAGTTCTTTTGTTTTGTGTTTTTGGATCTAGTGGAAGGTTTTTGTATAATTTTAAAACGGCGTGTAGGATATAGAGTTTCCTCACAGAAAGGAGGCAACATTGAGAATATAGACTGTCGGTTGGAAACCTATAAGGTTTGAAATATGTTATTTTCAACAAAGATCTTTGAGCCCGTTCCAATTCCAAAAATTTTGTTTTTGTGGCTCCACCCCAGATTGGGATGCAATAGCTGAGGACGGATTGAGCCAACGATGTATATACTTGTTCTAATAAATCGGTATTAGCAACATGTCTGAGAATTTTAAAGACCCATGAAAGTTTCCGAATTCTACCTATTAGTAAGTCAATGTGCGCATGCCAAGTTAGACGTTGGTCGACCATTACACCAAGATTATTTATAAGAAGGTAATAAAGATTCAAAGATTATTCACGGGTGGGTAATCTGTTGGGTCATGTGTGATTTGGAAAAACTTATCCATAATAGATAAAGCTGCCAGACAGATATGCGTATTTATGCTTTCCGTTTTATGAAACGAGCTACGGTCTCGTTGTCTAACTCAAAGATTAAAATCTTTGGTCTACCTAACATCAAGGAGACGGCGCATATTTTATATGACTACTTACATTGACCTATATCCTTGGTTCATGTTACTTAAAAGGAAGCTAAAATATGCGCTTTAAATTAAATACCTACAGGTTCATATTTTTTTTATTTTAGTGTCTCTTCTTGATACAAGTAGAGCTCGTTTAAACTGGTTTTCGCTAAGTTGGCATCTGGATTTTGATATGGAGTATGGAGTCCGTTCAATTCGCTGCCCGGCAGGTCCCTTGAATGGTACCTATGGTCTCGATTTTTTTGTCTTTTTTCGGAAAAGTCGTAGAAGAAATGTTGTTTATGAAGTACCTAAATGTAACTAATCTACTCCTGCGAGGTCGTTAGTGTTTTACAAATAACCCTGTCTTATGTAGATTTTGGAATCGGGAATTTGGAAAAAATATTTTTTAAAAAATAAATATTAATGTTAAATATTTATGCAAGTAGGGTAGGTAGAGGTATGTTAGTACCAAGGTGGCAACTTGTAGTTTTCACATTGCAAGACCATAGTGTAAAGAAACTAAGTTACGAAACTAGTTTTCTTTACACTATGGACTCAGTAGACTATCACACGTATCTACCAGTTAGTAATAATAATAATTCTATTTCAGCTCGATTTAAATATGCACTGCACAACAATTTGCAATTTTCTCTCGTCTGTTGCACGGAGTTGATTGCGTATTGATATGAAGTTTCCATTGAATTTTGACCTCTCTGTTTAGCGTGTTAAGGTCAGCACTCAAGATAAGGGCATTGGATGCATCTACGCTGCATGCAGCCATCACATGTGGCGATGCATCGTCTAATGCAGGGGTTCCCAACCGCGGGGAGTGCCCCCCAAGGGGGCGCAGAGCTATCCAAACGAGGGCGCGACGAGCGGCTCCAAATAGTAGTATTTTTAAAAACCTTCAAAAAGTCATATTTTCTCACGGACGGGCACGGTACAGTCGAGTCCATTAATATGTTAGCACGTTTGACAGGATATTCACTTTTATTACAAAGGCATAAAGGTTGACGAACTGTCATAAGTGCCAACATATTAATGGACTCGACCGTACCACCGATCGATGCTTTGTATTTGATTGTTGATAAGTAATCTACTTGAATTTGTATAAAAACAACATACCTATCTACTTATATATTTTCATCGTTTTTAGAGTTCCGTACCCAAAGGGTAAAAATGGGACCCTATTACTAAGACTCCACTGTCCGTCTGTCTGTCTGGCTGTCTGTCTGTCACCAGGCTGTATCTCATGAACCGTGATAGCTAGACAGTTGAAATTTTTACAGATGACCTATTTCTGTTGCCGCTATAATAAAAAAAACTAAAAACAGAATAAAATAAATATTTAAGGGGGCGCCCATACAACAATCGTGATGTTTTGCCGTTTTTTGGTACGGGACCCTTCGTGCGCGAGTCCGACTCGCACTTGGACGGTTTTTTTAATATGATCGTTGTCGGGGCGGCCGTGTGTATGTATTTAAGCATACGGTTAGGTGGGGCGCACAGATAAAAAGGTTGGGAACCCCTGGCTCTAATGCCTAGATAATAGCTAAGCCGGGTTGCAGACCGTTTTCCTCGTTAGGTCGTTAACTTATTGAGGCTAGCTTATTCCCTTACATCCTGGGATCTAAGGGGAGACCTATTAATAGGTGCGGTGCAGCATTGAAGTGAATTGATTCTAATAGCTTGAAGATCGTCCTAAGAAATTGTTATTAGATGCGAATTGCATAAGTGATGTATTGCATAGTTGGTAGGTACCCATTCTAGAATGTTTTTTCATGTACTCACTTACCTACTTGTTGGCAATGTAATTTTATTTAAAACTATCAAATCTCGTAGCAAATCTTCTAAAGACAAGGTACCATTTGGAACCGGCTTAAAATCTCTTTTGAATTTGCTAATCTCACTTTTCATTGAAATAGCTGAAAACTTGTTAGACCACAATTAAAATTTTAATTGGAACTTTAAATGACCATACAATACCGACGTTTCGGCACCTTTTTTGCGAAAGGAAACTATCATTTGTTTGAATGAGTAGTGTACGCTGAAATAGGTAAGTATTCCTATATTCCTATCATTCTGCAATTTTTAATGCACTTTGTCGGGTGCAATGACCAATAAACGTAAACTAAACTCGTTACTAGAAGCCATTACATTACTGTGCCATTCGCTACTCGCTGTAAGACAGACAGATAATAAAACCACTCATAAAACCTCTTTGATGAAAGAGGCAACAAGAATTAATGCGCCTAGGAGGTAATAGTACATTTAAGTACATAGGTATTAAGTACCTATATCTATTTCTTTTAATTTCTTATCGAATACTTGGTAAGTATATCGAATCAATCGAATCGTATAATTGAAGAAAATAGCCACAAAATACCTGATGAAGGACGTTGCGATTACGCGGATATTGATTTAAAAGCAGTAAAATAAAAAATACGTATTCATCTTAGCTTTAAAAAAAGAAAAACCTTCAAAAACCTGAAATTAAAAACAAAAACAGCTTCAAAATTTAATATCTGTCTGGGGCTGGAGGACAACTTCTTCTTTTTATTTTACAAGCCCCGACTTATATACAGGGTGGTCCAATTAGTGGCGTCAACAATTTTTTTTTACATTCCTTGCACCTTCGGGTATCCGAAAATACACGATGTAAGTTCCGCGATTTTTCTTAGTTTTCGAGTTATAATTTTTTTTGTGTATTTTTAATGATTTCTACCAGCGAGGTTTCAAAAATTCATATCTTTTTTCCTAGTAGGTATTTTGCAGTAGTTTTTTTAGTGAAAAGATTGTGATTGAATGTAGTTTAAGTAAAAAAAATTCGGCTTCCTGAAATTACTTAAAGTTACTGAAAAAAGGCTTGAAAGTTGAAACTTTAGTTTTTAGTAGGATTTACTCAAACATTCAACTTCAATTTAAAAATACAAAAAAGGGTTTTAATAGCTTCTGGCTAAGTTTAAAAACTCCGCATGCTTCTAAACTACCAAAAACATAAAAAAAATTGTACCTAAATTGCCTATTTTTTTTGTAATTAGCCTTCGAAGGCGGATAGGCTAAAAAGCATTGAAACACGATTAAAGCATTAAAAATTATTTTATCTACTTTTTATCAGTGTTATGGTAAATTAAACATAAAAACTTAATTTTAAATAAAATTTCAATGAAATTACTGTAAAATTACTGCATTATGTGTAATTTTAATAATTTTAGTCTCACCATTAAGATTTAAAATGTGAGCAAGAATAAAAATCAAAATTGCTAGTTAACTAGGAAAAAACCTGTTTTTAGATAACAAATAAAAAGCACAACTTACTGAAAAATTACTTTATTACAACAAATTTTCAAAATTCCTTCCTCCAACCTGAATACATAATCGACAACGTCTTAAAAAGTTATGTTTTAACTGTCTAAAGCTACTCGAATGTTCTTGCTTGATTTTTCTTTCCGCTTCTGTTAGTTTTTGCCTTAATTCTTGTTCACTGTTGCTTTCCCTCGCGTACACCAGCTCTTTGTAAAATCCCCAAATATCTTGTTATTGTATCTTATTATTTGAATATTAAGTATTTCTTACTTTAATTTTGAAGCTGTTTTTGTTTTTATTTTCAGGTTTGCAAAGGTTTTTTAGTTCTTTTTAATATTCAACTTTTTTGTAGCACCTACATCTAAGTAGGTATAAGCATGTAAATATTTTTTTTACCTTTTCAATGGTAGCTACAATCGTTACCCATAACTCAATTTCCAAATTCACGCTGTTTGTTTTCAAAGAATTCCGTTCCGTTGTGCCTTTCTAGTCCAAGTCAAGTTCAGAACGCCGGCCACAGACTAAAGATCGGTTTGTTTTGGATTGTGATAAACCTACCAATATCCCAATCACTATGATGCATACTTACCTATCCTATTTGCCTTTGAGGAGTTCCCTTGTGTATTTTCGAAGTCCAAGGTCCAATACAATGAAATTAAAATGTGACCACTATTGAGGTACTTACTTACTTACCCTTTCAAATAAATAAATCGGTTAATAAATCGGTTTTTATACCTAAAAATCCTTAAAAACTCGTGCGATGGTAAGCTAAAGCTTTATAGTAATTTATTACGAATAATTTATTATTTATATTTTTCAGTATTATGAAAAAACTACTAACCAGATCTCTGTAAAAATGGTAAAAGTATAAAAGTTTTATGGGACCATTTCTGAAATATGTTCTTTCAAATAAAAATAATAATTAATAAAATCGGTTAACAAATGGCGAAGTTATAGTAAAACATAAAAAAAATACAGTTGACTTGAGAACCTATTGTTTTAAAAGTGCTAACTTTTTGACGTATCTTTCGTTTGCTCTCTTGTCTCTAGGACCCTTTAAATACCTTTTTTAGGCAGCCATTACACGCTAGGTTTTGCTGTCAGTTTAACCACAGTCACGGGCTGTGACTGACGGTTAACCTACCGTGTAATGTAGTGACTGATGGTTGCATGATGTGATTTCTTCTTTCCATCAGTCAATCAGTCAAACGTAATTCATGACTGATGGAATTTGACTGACGCTTGCATGACCATGTAATGGCTGCCTTACAGAAATCATAATATTGAGATCTATAGTTGGTTGGACTAGTAATTTCATTAGCTAGTCTAAGACGTAAATGCAGTAATATGTTGCGCGCATGCTTTATAACTAACGGAACTACCATCTTGAAGGCTGATAGGCAGGCTTTTTGCTTGTCAAATCTCTAACTGTACCCGAAACTCTCTCGAGGCTGTACTTATTATAAGCTAGTAGCTAATTTAAACTTACAGGCTCTCGTCATAAGTTTCATGTTCGTTCGCTTGTGTCACTAGTCTCTCAATTTGTACTCAAATCGTAAATTTTACCGACGCTCTAGATTGATGTACGTGGGCCGGTAGAACGGGATTTGTATGAGTTTATCGATTTATGTGATATGTTTACATACCTACATACTAATATACCTTTATGACTGAAGATTGCATAAATTTTGTTGAGTCGGATGGGCATAAAAGGGTTCTCCTTTGGGTATCTTCATACTATGTTTCGTAACTTAGATATGAAAAAATCACTAACTATTTATCTACCATAACTGATAGATTTAGGGTTTTCCATGGAAAATCCTCATTAGTATACGAAAGGAAGGTAGTGGACCCCACAGTAATCCTCAATAGACAAATCTTTACATTATGATAAAGTATCATAAATGAAACATATTAAATAATCCAAATAGTTTTTTTGTTTTTGGATATTTGTACATAGGTTTGGGTTCATACTATAGGTATTACATCCCTGCAAAGTTTCATCGACTGAGGATTTAACGTTGGGGTCTATGAAGACCCCAACGTTAACGTAAACGATCTTTTGTATGAACAAAAGATCGCTTCATTTGCTACACTACAATCAACATGGTGCGTGTCTAAATATGAGTGACTGGTGCAGTCCTTGACTACTCGCTACTTTCCACATATTTAACTATGTACCGTAATAATTAATTATTGGGCTGATAAAGGCCTCACTTATAGCTTTGACTATCACTTGTGACTTGGTGGTGGATAGTCACAGAAAGGCATTATCGCACTTGCCCATCGCTGGAATTTGCTTACACAGAGGTAAGTATGTTGTGATTCGTTTTGTTTTTTTTTTTACAAAATATTTCAATACCTAGTTAGCCGTGGTCTTGGACGAATCAAGCCGTGGTGCGTGGGCAGCTTACAATGCAAATGCAATACAATGTCCCATTGACAAAAATATACCTAGGTACTTATTAAGAAATAATTTCAATTAAATCTTATGAAACGTTAATTTTCAGTCATTTTCCTATCTAACAATAACATTTCATAAAAAATAAAAATGGTACCTACCTATAGGAATCTAAACTGGGATTATATCTACCCCATAACTCGTGATCGCGATTAATGTCAAGAACTGGAATGCTTTAACAAGAAAATTAATTAGACACTATCGCATAGCTTTCTGCAAAAAACGTGTGAAATCAATTTCACATACCTACCAATACTCTATATGTATACCTATACCTCGTAGTAGACCAAGTACTTTATTTTGAATAAAAACAATTTGTGAAACTCATAAAAAATACACTCAAACTACAAAACAAATCGGCTTTTTAAAAATTGTATAGCTCCTTTTGGGTAGAAAAAAAGATAATTCGGGAAAATATGAAAATGCCAATTTGTTAGGTTTATGAATTTATCACTCGACCTAAGATAGTTTATCGCGTTACCGTGCATAGTTGCATACCATACCATTAGGTACCAACTTTGTTTTAGTTTAAATAAAGACTAACTAAAGTTCCATGGAAGATAAGATGCGCATCGCTACGACCTTTCTACAGTAACAAATTGTTACATGTAATGTAATTTGTAAGAACTATAGAAATTAAAAGATGGTACCCAGACCGAAAGCGGCGCCGCGATGAATTTTATTGAATATTTTAATACTTATACTTAATTTTAATAAAACTTTACGTGAAAATTTTAAGACCCACAATCTTGCTTTGTGCCTAAAAGCGGTTATCGGCAGAAATGCAAAAAGATAGCACTTTTACTCATTGTTTCATTAAAGTTTTCCTTACAACAATCACATTTGTGTATATTAATTAACAATATAGTCGGTGCTATCAGAATGTTTATGAATGATCCGAAAATAACTTATAAGTACGCAGTTCCGAGCGTCTTGAACTCTATAACCCGGTCATAGAGATCATAGACGGAGGCTAAATTGCGAATCATGATTTTGATTTATTTATATTTAAGTATTTCTCTACCACAACAGCCAAGAACTGCATCTTAACATGTTCAGTTTATTATACCAAAATAATACATCATATCCTAATAGATACTTGTGGCGAAGGGTCCATACAAAAAAGCCGATTCCCATCGGCTTACCTTTTCGAAATCTGTCCTCACCGGTCCACTATCATAGATAGATCATAACATTTTTGTAGAACGGTTTACCTTTGCCATAATTTCTTAGGTATGGGTAAAAATCTTTGCTAAAATGTTTTATTTTTAGCAACGATCAAATTCAAAATATTAAATGTTTGGATTTTGCAAATAATTTGGGAAAATCTTTTCGTTTTGAGCAAGATCATATAATAAAATTGGAAAGATTCTAAAGGTTGCAGGTGTAAGATGAAAGAAAATGTATGAAAACAAAAATATCTATGTACTTATGCCAAAATCTTAATTGCAAAGAAAATGCTTAGTGTTAACCCATTAATCCTAATAATAGTTAACAGTCGTGCGATGGAAATGTATTTTAAAAGGGAAAGCTTCGTGAAAGCTCATTTGAGAAAATAAGTAATTTTATTATTTCTTCGAAAATACAATTATTTTGAAACCACACAACGATACACAACATTACATATAGACAGCACAGAAAACTAAACACAAACAAGGGTCAGTTATCGTTATGTATGACCCTAAGTTAGTATTACTAACATTGCGTATCGTTGCGTGATGCCAAAACTGAATAAGTGCAGCTCAGCTCAGTATAATAGGGAATATGCATAAGTCACCGATTTTGATGAATTTGAGCTTGATCGCTGCGGACACGTATAAAAACATGATGGAACAGGAAAAAAAATAAAAAAAATGAATTATTTTAGTTTTATCACACGATGAAATCAGGGGAAAATAACGATATTTTTTTTTTCATTTTCGGATATAATGCACTTTACAGTCAGATAGAATATCGAATAAGAAACAATATTTTATATGACACATATGTACTTAAACGCAAAATTTTGGGAGATAATTGAAGATTATTGGCTAACTCCATATTAAACGCGCCGAAACACACCTGAAACGTGATGTGTGACGTCACCGTTTTGTATGGAGCGTTTTCGGCGGGTGCTGCTGCGCGCTAACTTCAAGTAACTATATCACGAGAACAAAACGCAAGAGAAAAGTTTTAATACTACAGTTAATTTTCTCACGCATTATACTTTTGATTAAGATTTAAAAAAAATTGATGCATATTCCCTATTGCAAAAAGTTATAGTAGAGAGTTAAATAAAATAAGTACTTAAATACCGAGTCGACACGTAAAGAAGAAGAAGTCGGCCAAGAAGACCGAAGACCACATTGACAAGAGAGCCATTACTTTGGTGTTATCAAATATCGTCGTCTGGGTTCCGTAGTAGGAAGCTTCTGGGAGATGTGCCACCCTGAACATATGGGCTCCCATACAATGATTTCCAGCCGCAAAAAATAATCGATCGCATATTGATATAAATGGGAACAGGATCTTAAGTGGCATCATTACAAAAATGTTAGACATCGGCTTGGTTAGTTTCCAGGAAGCATGCGCGCGGCCAGGGTAGAGACAAAGAGACTTTTTTCCATAAAATAATCGACTACATATTGACATCTAATTACATTCAGGGGGTAGGGCAGGTCCCAGGTGTATATAAAACCATAGTCTTGCGTCGCTCTGAGGAAGCGTCTAGGAGGTCAGGGCAGGTAAGTACATTTGACATATACAGGTATGCTCTTGTGGTCCTTGTTCCTTATTCGATCGATATGACAACACAAAAAAAATGTTCAGGTAATGATGCCACCCACGACCCTGTTCACCATTGATATAAATATGCGATCGATATTTTTTTAAGCGATGGGTGACCATGTTCAGGCTTGCATATCTCCCAGAAGCTTCCTACTTCGCAACCCAGACGATGATTTTTGATAATACCAAGCTATGGCCATCTTACCAATTTGGTCTGGTCCCAATATGCGATAGATGGAAAATGACCCTGGTTGGCCGACGGACCAAAGTAAGAGTCTACTGAAAGCTTACAATAAAATTGCTTGAAGTTTATGAGAGTTTAAGTTTCGATTTAAAAACGTCGCAGAGTCGGAAATAAGTTTTGTTTTATGTCAGTTGTGTCACAAAATAAATAATAGTAAGCGTTTCAGTTGTGTTTGCTACCTGTTTCCAGGCTTTTTTAGACCTTTAAGGAATCGTAATGAATAATGATAAATAGTCAGTTTAGAAAACAATAGCACTTATAAGTATGATAGTCCTACAGTCGATTTTCAATTTACAGAGAGTAGTAAATTATTACTACAGACTTCTGGGTCATTTATTTACATTAGTTAGAAGAAAGTAGGGCACCAACAGGAATTATCTAAATAGTAAAATGTCTAGTCAAGTTTATAGCCCATATTTGGTTTTGAGACGACTAGTTCACTGGAAATGCACACAAACGAACGGCCCGAACAGCTCTCGTAAAGAACTGCCTGCCAATGCCATACTTTTCTAACGAGACGTTTCTAGATTTCGTTTGAAAATCTTTCATTTTCGGTAGTATCTATATCCTTAAAAGCTGGTGTGCAGTGCAGTCAACGTCATATATGGAAGCAGCCAATAGGTAGCCTCCGAAATATTTAGGAACATCCAAAGTGATAAAAATATCGTAACAATCAAAGTGTTCTAATTTTTGAAACTTTCTTAGATATTCATTTGTCATAGTTTATTTGTTTGTAGTTCCGAAATGTTTAATCAATTTGGATATTTTTAAATTTTTGGGGTGAATTGGTCGTTGCCTTGTATTGTAAGAGCAACTTTTACTTTATGTTCACGGCTCACATCCGAAGTATCAACTAATGTCCTATCGAAGATGTGAATTTAACACTCCCAATAAGTTTTCTTGACAATAGCATAAAATATTACTTCTTTTTCTTATAATCTATGAAAAAGAAGGACAGCAGGTGTCATTGCCCTGTCCAGTGGTGTATAACCACCTCGAGAACGGGTCGATCGCGTTTGTTTTTGCATTATTATAAGACCCCATTACTTGGACGAATCCCCCATTATCATTAACACTTGCAACATAAATTTTATGGTACTGGATGCCTACCATCGCCAGCTTTGTTCCCATGTCGAAAGATTTCACACCAATTTTACCAGCAATGGTAATTCAACAAACAAATCTTTGGACTGCGACCTGTTTCGTGGTTAGATCAATTAACTTTTTGTTCTTAACTCGTGAGGTTTAGTAACGTTTTCTTTTTATCCGCACCTTTCTCAGAATAAACATGATATCATCGTATCTTTCGATTTTAATATGGCACATATTTATTTGGAAACCTTTTAAATTTATCATCTTCGCAAAAAAGATCGTGGAATGCCGAGATGATGAGTAATATTAATATATAGATTTTTAAAACGCTAATCACTGACTGATTCATTTATTGCTAGTTCAAAACTTAATGAAAATTCCAATACCTTGTATCTAATGTAAGATTTACAAATATTTTTAATGTTTCAGCGAGTAAACAATTATGAATGCTTATGTGTATGTATACAGTTACGAATTAAATTATTTGATTACCTTTACGGTGCCCTAGGGCCCTACTATCACACAATAAATAATAGTTCAAGTATAGAATAATACAGCCCTGTTACTATGAGCTCTTGTAGCAGGAATTACAATGAACTGCCTTACTTTTTCGTACTATGACCTCAAGTCCTGCTTATGGCCTGCTTTTGAACTGAATGGTTTCTTATTTGCTGATGGTAAGCACCCTGCACTGCATTTTTTTAAATCGTTATTAATTAAATTCCATATCGTGGCCATTGACCACGAATGGCCACGTTTGACTACGTTCCTCGTCACCAGCAGTGTACCTCTAGCGTGAACATCTATCGAGAAAAAAACGGTGGTAAATATATTCGATAGAGTAATTTTTTATGGAAATCTCATTTCGCTTTTCGGCGGTGCTGTATTACTTTATCGAATGCTGTTACGCGCATTATTTTTTCGATAGCTGTTCGTGATACGGGCACTGATAACCTACATTTATGCAGAAAAGTTTATCGCCAAGATGTATTTTCCTATTAGGTAGTTATTCTTGTTTTGTTTTATGAGGTTAATCGGTAAATTAAGCTTTGATGTAAGGTTCTGACTTAGAACTTTGACTACCTACCTACTGCCCATCGACAGAGTCAATTAGAAATATTATTTTATACTTACTTATTTGTGTTTTTCTTTTTTCTTTTTACTTCTTCAAATTCCTACTTAATATAAAACTTAGTGATTTCCGGCTAAAGAAAGACTGCTTTTACTCTCGTTAAGGAGATTGTTCAGGCGCCATACATTTTGGGCCTTTTCTAAAAGTGCCACTCAGCGAAAAAAAAAGCACCTATTGCTAGAAATCAGTGGCGAAGGGTCCATACAAGCCAATTACCATCGGCTTACCTTTAAGAAATCCCAGCCCACTCATCCACTATGCAGATCACACCATTTTTGTAGAACGGCTTACCTTCGCCACATTTTCACCCCTTGCCACTATAGAAATAGCTATTGACACAAAAGTTATAGGATTACTCTGAGCCAAGTTATTCAAGTTCGAAGATTCGTCATTTTCATACATCAATAATTTTATTGAATCCTGAAAGAGCTGGGAAACATAAAATAATGATAAGTACATATTGCGTGAACTAATAATTATCCGAAGCAATCATCATAATAATAGTCGGTTATAATTAATTATACTACAGAGTACACCAACTTATTTATTTCATGTTTGCCAGCACTTTCAGAATTCAATAAAATAATTATTGTATGAAAAATGGCGAAACTTCGAACTTGATGTATAACTTGGCTTAGAGTAATCCAACAGCTTTTGTGTCATAAACTATTGATCTAAATGGCGTTCTAGCAATACGTATAATTTTTTTCGAAGGTCGTTTCGAAATTCAGAAAACGTCCAGAATTAATGATCTCCTTTCTACAAAGCTTGAAATAATGACATATCAGCTTCATTGTACTATAGGTACAGTAATTTCTCTGTAGGTACAATCGTGTGCAATTAGTGCATAATTAGGATTAGTTCTATTGAAACTTTATAATAGCACGATCACGGATTGGATCATCTCACGACTATGAGCCGTGACTAAAATTTTATAACTACTCTTAATGTATACCATAAGTTAATAATTAGCATGTCAACAGGTTTTGTTCTGGCGTTTATCTTGTTTAATTGGAGCTTTTTGTTTTAAGGAAGTGAAGCTTCGACTCTTTAAGTTTAAAGGCGGTTTTAGTCACGATTTGTGTAAAAAACAATGTTATTTTTGCGATTGTTGATCGTTTGCGATTATTGGTTGTGAAGGGAATGTTGTAGCGTTAAGGCGATAATCATTTAGGTATAAGCTTGAATATTGAAACCGTTATTATTACTCAATTATTTGGTGATAAGTTTGGAAATTAAAAAAGTAGCATGCTTTCAGGATTACGTGAAAATAGATAGTATCAAAATCTTTTAGGAGAGTGTCAAGTGTCAAATTATAATTTTGAAAGTCTAGAATAACTTTATAATTTTAGCTAGAGAAAACTAATTAACTTTATCAAAACATCTGAAAATAGAAAAGAAAGAAAAAGTGCACTTACCTATAACAACACAGTAAAATACACACAACAGAGCCAACGACTTGTACATTTTGACTATGAATAATTAATTAAAACAGTAATTATTATAATAATGGCAATCCCAAGTAACAGCACTTGCGCGGGCGGTTGCGGGCTGGCGAGTGATGCGCGGGCGCAGAGAACCGGATTAAAAATGTTGGGAGTCGCACTCACTGCTGCGCCCGCGACTGTCTCAGTGGGTACGTCTAGCTTTCATGTGTCTAGGGTTGCTACAAATGGACTACTGAAAGGAAATATATAAAAAAGCTTTCCAAAAAAAGCAAAATCTCCTTTAAAAACCTTAAAAAAAGCAAGAAATAATGATCAAATCGATTAATTAAAACAAGTCTATTTGAAGTCTGTATTGAAAGTATTTTCAAGATTTCTTGAAAACTACTGAACCTTTTTGAAAAAAATGCAACGAACTTGGGAATAAACCTAATGTTATAACGTTTGAACCATTTCAATTGGTTAAGCCGACTTCGAGAAATCGGTGTGACATATGAACAAATATAAACGCGATGAATAGATAAACCTCCTCCTTTTAAAATTTTTGAAGTCGGTTAAAAGCACAAAGCACGGGTGCTTTTAGTGGAGTACGGAAATATTAAACACACTTATTTGAAATGGGGTAGGTACTCTAAACTTATTAAAAACACCTAATGATTTGCAATTTATTATCTAAAAATATTGTCAGAGTAAAATATTGATCGAATGGTGTTTTCTTGGTTTTAGTTAGAAATAACGGTTTCTATTTATTCCACCATTTTTAAAACTTTTTTATTTGGAAAAATCTTTGTATTTATACTTTACTTGAATTACTTGTAAAACTGTATCTTCTGAACATAACGCTTCAATAACATAAAAATTTACCCTTTGATCCCACTAGACTAGCCAGAAGAAGAAATGACATTGTAGCTAATCCACTTCAAACTCGCACAGTCTTTGCCAGACGTCAATATCCTAGTCAAAGTATTCACATTTATAACACTATAAATCGTAGAATGGAAAACAATATTTACCCAATGTTGACATACAAATGCAAAAAACTTTTGACGGAGTGGCTAAAGACCCTTGAATATGAAGAAACTGAAATGATTTTGGAAAGAATAACTTAATTATAATTAACTTTAAATCTTAAAATACCGTTATAATAATGCATATAAATTTAAATAATCAAGTAATTCTTAAAAAATTACTTATATTCACACACACACACATGCACGCACAACACACACACACACACACACACACTCTCACACACACACACACACACACACACACACACACTATATACTTGCATCTTTAGTTGCTAAGTTACTTATTAGTCTAAGTCTTTCCCACCTTGTAATTAGGCACTAAGGTTACGAGCGAGACACCCCCAACACAAGTATTCCATTACTTTCTGGGAGGTCTCACCTCAAACTAATTTTTGTATTTTGGAAAATAAAAACTATTTTTTTTTTTATTTTTACTTGTTGAATTGTCTTTGACACATAAACTACTGGAATTAGATGTCCAAGTGTTAATTGTTTATATTGCATTGTTGATATTTTTCAACCCTAGGTCTTTAATTTAGAAAAGTGCAGTAAGAATAAGCTAAGGGGATAAACATTTTTAATTTATTGTTAAGATAACCACGACAAGTAATCACTTTCATGCTAAAAATAATTAAAAACAAGATTACGGTCTTTTCAAAGGAATGTTACAATTTATCGCATCAAATTACAAGAATAATTTAGTTTTTTTCCATTTTTTTATACTGTTATATTTTTTTAAAATTAGAATCGAAATACTTGATGTGATAACCCCAGACATCCGAATGGTTACAAAATCTAACGCTGCCTTAAGTAAAATTTTCAATATTTTCGATATTTTTAAATAAAGATCAAGTATTCATTTTATTGTATTAGATACATTGTAAACAAACCAATAAAATTCATATAAAGGACGTTGAAATGCTGAAAGGCCAAAATTCTTGAGTCCTTCCTATAATTGCAACCGTCCTTCCTATAATTGCAACGCATTACGTCTTTTTCCTCTAATAATTTTGCAATTCAAGAAGGCCTGGAAAATTACTTCTTAAAACTTATGATTTTATTACGACGCCTTTTATGTACCTACCTACTTTCTTCTCGTTGTTTTCCTAATTGTTATTATCTATTATTAAAGTTAAGTGACTTTACCAGCTCAATGGGCGATAAAATATTTTACCATTGAAAATGGTTATCAGATGCAAATCGCCTGAGACGTATTTTTGGAGGATTCTCCATATATCTCCGAGGATTTTGGGAGGATCGAAATAAAAATAGTACCAAAAGTTGAGGAGTTTATCGAGACACGTGTGAACGTTTGAATTTTGAAAATGTACTGGTTACTTTTTTTGGAATTTTGCGAAATTCCACACATTCCGGGTTTTTTGGGGGATGTTTGTTTACTAAATTGTAAATATTTCGGAAAAAAAACCGACTTAAGAAAAAATTAAAAAAGGGTCCTAGGGTATTAGTTTAGCTATCAAATGGCCAAATAATTTTGAAAATCGGTTTATAGTTGTGTGTAGGTGGTTCCTTTAGATTTGGAATTGTAGAAAAACGGCTGTATCCGTACATAAAAAGTGATGTAGCTTCTATGATTGATTATGGACCGATCGTCATAGTAATAGTGTTAAAAGATGCAGAAGCGGACGAGAAGTGCATTCGTTGAAATTTTGAAAATTGTTTAATATTATTTCGGCCGCGTCGAGGCAGTCAGCGGGCGCTTTTGTGACACGAAGCGGAGCCGAGTGTCACAATCGTAAAAATAAATAGGTACTACATAGGTAATTTTAAAAATATAATAGGACTTTGCATTTTATTTGATTTTGGTTTTTCGTTAATTTTTGTGTTCATTGTCAATGCTCCGATTCTTGCGGGGACTGTAAAATCTGTGATTTTTTTACTAAAGGTAGGTCAGTCGGTCTCTGATGTAGCTGAAACTTTATGGTTATATTTGGTATGAAAAAGTACTAAAATTTTCACTCAGTGTTAACTACTTTTCAGGCGCGCTGACTTATATACTTTCGCGTTTGATTGTTCATCATAATCATCATTTTCAAGTGCCTTAGAGACAGAATTATGCACTGCGGCATAAGCTGATGATGAAAATAACAGCGTAAAAAATATATTTCAAGTAATAAAAAAATAACTACTTAATTTTAACAATTCAACATTATTAGAGAAAAATCTTCATCCAACAATTAAATATTTGCCTTTAATTTGTACGACACCAACCAAATAAGAAAGTAACATTAACCAACCAATAAGTCGCGCGCGGGTTCGATTCCCGTCCAAGAATTGATCTGGTGCGAGTCGTATTTTTTCTAGTATACTGGGTGAATCAACTTTTTGTTGTTTTGTGGCATTTCTTAAAATATCTACGTGAACCATTTTTATATGAAGATAATCTGTAGTTGCAAATACTCTTAGCTAATTATCTTATATGAAAACTTAAAAGACATGAACATTTAAACATGATTTTAAAGAAAAACTTAGGTGACCCAGGAGACAACTCCTATTTTTCATATAAAAGCTGGGGAAAACATTGTCCCCTGGGTCACCCCACGTTTTTCTATAAACTATTGATTAATTTTGTACAAAACTAAGTACCTATGTTTTATTGGCTATGAATCTTAATATCAAAAAATAGAGTTTTTTTTTAAGTTATCTAGTTTTGTTTTCATTTATGAAAATTTACACATGGGTCGATTTTTTCCTTACATTAAAAAGTTGATTCACCTAAGTAACATAATAAACCCTGATAACAAAATTCTCAACATCACAGTGAAGATCGAAATTTCATATTGCAAGATTTATTCCCTTTTGTTATCATAATGCAAAGTCGAAACTTCATTAATATTCCAAAGCTTGTACTGAAAGCTAAAGACGAGAAAGTCGAAGACTGCTTTTCTCATAATAAAATATAGCTTTATGAACAACTGTCGTACATACATTGTGAAATTGAAGGGAGAGATCTAGCTTTCAACTCGAAACCTATTTCGAATTTCTAGGTCTTAGTCATTGATTAATTCACAAAATTTTAATATAACATTAACTTAAACCAATGAAAATTTTTGTTTAATATCAATTTCTGAACGTCTTCTTTATAAAATCATCGCTTGAGGGTAGGCTCACGAGTAGCTTCAGTCCCCCGTGACCACGGCAGCTGCAAAGGTGCCGAGACGTCGGGAAATCAAAAATCAAATCAAACACTCATTACCAAAATACTTTCAATAAAACCGCGCTAGTTTCCGTTAAAAAGTGTTTTATTTCATATGTATAACAGTCAAGTACAACGTTATAGCAAGCTCTGTATACAAACATCAAACATAAATCTCTGAAAAGTTAAAATAACATTATGGAATTAAATCGAACCCGCGATCTTATGAAATCGAAGTAACTCTTCTTATAACATTACGTTGATTTCTCGTGTAGTTCTCATAATAAAATTAAATGTTGATAAGAAATGAAAACTTAAACAATTTTAAAGCTAAGTAGGTAGGTATGTATACTTATTTTTTCGGTTGTTGGTCGGAAACAAACGAATTGACTGAAACAATCGCAAAACGCAAATAAATTTTAAGGTTTTTTTTATGTTTTGTGTAATTTTAAATTCTTAACAAAAAATTTACTATAATAGGGTTCCTGTTTGACTTTCAATCGATGTACTCTGTTGTTGCTGATCACATTGTTTTGCCCTATATTTATTTACGTAAATTGTTTATTATTTATTTACTTTAGTATATTTATTTACTTGTCCTTTTTTATCAGAGCCATGCAGAAATTATGTATGTACTTCCATGAAATGGAGTGTAAAGTAGGTTGTATCGGAAGAGAAGGCCAACTGCAAGGCCGGACGCTGGGCCCTTGACCCCGGGGGCGATGACCTTCACCTCTGGATCTCAATCCACCTGGCTAGGCAGAATATAGTTTTTGTCTCCAGCAGAAAATCAATTATATTCTATGAGAATCTAATTCTAAAAGAGAAAAATCGACCCGTCTAAATACCCCATTACAATTTGGTGTGGAAAAACAAAGTATTAAAATAAATTGTTACTTTTCTATTTTAATTTGCTTTTTTATACTTTTGTTTCGGTATTAACAATAAATTTAATTGCTTGATTCATGTATATTTGGATACACTTGGATAAGTAAACGATCTATCAAGCAGGTATGAAAGGTTGCATCAGCAATAAATTGCAAGGCTACAGGGACTGACTTGAAGGCCGATGACCCTCCATCACCCCAACCCTAGGCAAATTACTGTTCTATACATTACATTATGGTGACTTTATTGCAAATTGTACAAGGCAGCAAATTTTGTTTTCAAACTCTTGAGTGAAATCAGAGAAAACATTTGACCAACCAAAATCTTATGTTTTGGTGTATGTACTTAAGTAAGTATGATTTTTTTTCTTATTTTCTATACTTAGGTAGAAAAGTGAGGATTAATGAAAATTATTTCAAAGCTGTACGGTTTTCGACGAATAATTGGTAGTGCAGTTTGTTATTTTAATCAAAGTGCAATTTATCAGCTTCAAATGTAGAATTGTCCTTGATCTTGACTTCCTAATGACCTACACGCTACTAAAGGTCGTTATCTATTTTGTTGAATCATAGAAGTTACATACATGACATACATCATACGTCACCAGTCATACATCATGCAATGATAAATAAATAAGTTTTAATAATGTTTTTATTTTAGTTCATATAAATAAAGCTGCTGCCAATTTAACAAAGATTAGTAAAATAAATAAAAATAAATAAAAAATGGGCTGATCTTCTGATCTTCATTACTTCTTCATGGTTTAATTTTTTCTACAAAATAAATGGTTAGGTAGGGCCACAGTAGGGTAGGTTTTTGAGATTGCATCGCTTTTCGGCCTTTAGAATTCGATCGCGGCAGTGAAGACGCAGGATTTGGCGTCTGATGTCTGTCACCTTCTGTCACGTAGCGTCGAAAGTGTCGTGTGTTCTAGTCTTCGTGCTCTTAAGCGACGGCATAGTGATTATTTCCTCTGTGGCGACGGTCTCCTAGGATGACGGTGCCGTCATATTACGGCCGTAATTTAGCGGCGTAGAACGCTGTCTATGTACACAATACGGCGCGGTGTCTGACGTTACGGTGTCAGCGTTTTGTTTACATAGACACATTCAACGCCGCTATATTAGGGCCGTAATATGACGGCACCGCTATCCTTGGAAACCCTAGCCATAGATGCCCTAATATTCTGTGCCTTAGCTTTAGAGCAACGCGGCTGCGGAAGCCGTTGCTCTAAGTTCGTGCTAAAGC
This sequence comes from Agriphila tristella, assembly GCA_928269145.1. Taxonomy (NCBI): domain Eukaryota; kingdom Metazoa; phylum Arthropoda; class Insecta; order Lepidoptera; family Crambidae; genus Agriphila; species Agriphila tristella. Next base: position 26,456,197 of record OV743434.1, read on the forward strand.
AATTTTATTGGCATTTCAGGCTGAAGTAAGAAGACTGATGCTCATCACTTTTTATACGCGATAAGGTTTTATAGGACAGATTTAAGTGAGATGGGTTTACTTATTTTCTACCTCTGCCTATAAAAAAACAAGATGCATTTAGTGCATGAAAGATCTTTGTCCAACAGAGACTCTCTTATAAAAAAATGCAGCAAATCAATAACGAAAAGATTTAAGTACTTACTGCATACAATTTAAGGAGATGTAGTTACAGAGATGTTTAAAATTACCTTGAGATAAAGACGGCATTTAAACAGTGATCGAACTATAGTTAATGTAAAATATAAGTAGCTAAAACGTATTTGGTATGACCTTCAACTACAACATTACTTACTACTTCCCATTACTATGAAGCAGATCATTTTTTGTATTTTTGTTTGCCTCCGATCAATGTTTAGTAATTGCTTAACATTAGAATGAATCACTTGTTAGAAGTGTTTTAAGTTAGGGTTCCTTGGTGTTGCCAGATCAGTTTCTATAATATGTGGGACATCGACGTCCGCAATCGCAGGACCAGGCGCAACGGCGTCTTTTGCCTCCGTGGTCTTTTTCGACCAGAAGTTTTACTAAGTATTAACTTATTTCTTAGTAAAAAATTGGGGGCAAACACCACGGGGGCAAAAGACACTGGGGGCGTAATCCACTAACCTAAACCACTGCACCACCAAGCTTCTCATGTCGGGACATACAAAACTGAAAAACCGACTTCAAAAACCTGCCTCGAAAAAGCAAGAAATAATATTCAAATCATTATATACGCATTTTTATCGTTATAATAACGTCTATTGAAGTCCAAGACCATCTCGCAAGAATACTCGATCGAACAAAAAAAAATCATCAGAATCGGTCCATAAATGACGAAGATATGCGCGAACAAAGAAAAATAAAAGTATAGAATCGAATTGAGAACCTCCTCCTTTTGATGAAGTCGGTTAAAAAGAAAGAATCGGGATCGATTGGGACGAAACGCTTGGTGGACGGCTGTGTGACATTATTAAATTGGTAAATAAAAAAGCTATATCACATCGTAGTGTAAGTCGACCTAGATAAGAAATGTACTCGTAGCTGTAGGTATCTTGTTACTAAATAGTTTCGTCTTACAAAAAAAAAACCCTAAAGCCGAGTATGGTAGATTTGGAAAATCAAACTGAACAACTTTTACTATAAGACCAACTCTGAATTCACGAAAAAAATTCAACTGTTTCACCAACGATATACCTATTAAAAAGTTATATTAAAAACATAAAAATTAATAACGAAAATATCAATGAAACAGGGGATTTTTTTTCGCGATTTCAGAGTTTGTCTCATAGTAAAAGTTGTTCAGTTTGATGGTCCCTATTGACCATATTGGGCTTAAGGGTTTATTTTGGTAACACGTTGTATATTTACCAGTAACAATAGCTATAGGTTTAGGAACAGTAGCTTTATTCCAGCTCGCACTTCACCACTCTTTTTATAATATTTTCCGCAGTGTGAAGTCTGTATCACGATTGGCAATTACGGTAATTCCGATCCATCGGAATCTGATGATGTGTCAGAACCCATTAACTCGATTGTATTCTATTTCTAAAGCCTGTAAAAATTCATTCTATTCTTTATAATAAGTTAAGTTAAGAATACCAACATGTTTACAAAGTTTCGTAATATTAATACGAGAAACATTTATTCATTCATCAAATGCTATTTAAATATTCTGAATGTTTGATTTTATCATTTTCTTAATTCTTGAAATTATTGGAATAGTCAGATTTAAATATTGTATTTTATGACCAACTGAAGGAAGCTACTATGTTTTTTAGGGTTCCGTACCCAAAGGGTAAAAACGGGACTCTATTACTAAGCCTCCGCTGTCCGTCTGTCTGTCACCAGGCTGTATCTCATGAACCGTGATAGCTAGACAGTTAAAACTTTCACAGATGATGTATTTCTGTTGCCGTTATAACAACAAACACTAAAAACAAAATAAATAATTTTTTTAGGGGTCTCCCATCCCATACAACAAACGTGTTTTTTTTGCCGTTTTTTGGTACGGAACCCTTCGTGCATGAGTCCGACTCGCACTTGGCCGGTTTTTTTTTACTTTGAGGGTATGGGAAGCGTGAGTATAGTTTTTCAATAAATTAATATCTAAACGTGTAAAAGATTAGTAACTAGGATAATTTTAATATTATTTGAACCATTGATCTTTCATAATCGTGCCAACATCCCACCACAACAACAAAAAGTACGTAACGAGTAGTCAAGATAATTACCCGTTTTAAAAAAAAACTAAATTTCTTTATAATAAGAGCTGTTATCTCAAACGATATTTATTAAGTCTCATTTTATCTTACTTTAAAAAAAAGTAAGTTTAGTAGTGTTATAAAATGATATAAACCATACGGTTTATATGTCAACGAACCATTACTTGAGCCATTCGGTAGGAGGCAGGAGTAATTTTACTTAAAAAAAGTCTGGAACGGGTGGTAGGAAAATATAGACGATTCAAAAGTACTTAATAATTAAGTTTATTTGAATAAAGCTTATTTGACTTTGACTTTGACTTTATAGCGGAAGAAATAGTTAATAATGAATATTTGCTATTCTTGTGGTAGTACAAAAATAATATAGGGTTTAAAAATAAAATCCGTCATAACCAGCTGAAAATTAGCATATATTATTATCATCTCAGAATACTTAATACAACACCGCCCATCTACACCAGTGCATCAAAAAAAGTTAACTTGGAGTCATTACTTGATAATCTGGTCAAACCACTGAAGGTGCGATTTTAACAATGTGCAAAATGTGCCCAATAAAATATTATCTTAACCCGCTGGCAACTTCTTAGTTACATAAATAATGAATATTTAGCCGCAGCTTATCTTCGTGAGTGCCGTTAGTTACAGCGTGATGTACCCGCGATGGAGGTAACATTGCCAATTACCCATTCAGGCTGCACCATGTGCACTAAAACGTTAAACAAGCGTTAAGCCGTGACCTGCGGCTGTTTAACGATAGGTTTCAATCAATGACATTGCTTTTGTACAGTTAACACTTAAGGTAAGACCACACTCACACTTTGTTAAGTTCTTAGTTCTGAAAACAGGCCAAATAATATTCAATAAAAATAATAAATAAAATTGAAATGTAGAGAACTTAAAACTCAAATAAGTAATATGGATACTAAACTATATTATTTTTTATGACAGATAAAAAGATAGCTAAGTTACGATGTACGATTCTTGGTTTTCCTTTGATTAAATGCGGTTTTGTAGGAATCTATTGGCACCATTTACTGCTACGACAAGATTTAAATTTTTATCTTTCTCAAAATAGATATAAGTACACTACGCTTCTTTCAGGGCCAACTTATTACACGACTGCCCAAATAGGAGTGTATAATTATGTGTTTTTATTGAATATATTATGCTAATAAAAATTCGATTGATTTGAATCGATTTATGTGATGGTAATTAATTAAGAATACAAAATACATAATAAATATATCAGAAAATCTGTTATCAAAAAACTAACTTCCATCTGGGACTTCTATCTGCGTGAAATTTTCCTAATTCATTGTTTATTATTAGTAATAGAAATCCTTGTCAGCAAGTTACCGCTTAAGTACGGAGTACGTTAATGTGCAAATCAACTAGTTAATCTGCAGATTAACTGGTTTACGCACTTTAGCGGTGACATAAATATATAAAAGGACAAAAACAATTAATTTTGTACTATCATTTACAGAAGTAAAAGTGTACTCCTAGCTTTACGATTTAAGATGCGCGAAAAAAAGATAAATATTTGGTAGAAGTAAATTATGATTTATTATCCATGGATGTTATTAAAATGATTTATACGCAGCTAGTTAAAATACTCATTCATTGCTATTATGATAAATATAAAATATTTTGATGATAAGGCGAATACAATTAACCAAATTTAGACTGAAAGATCCTTTATTAAAATTATGGTAGCTATATTTTTTTAAGCTTTTCACAAGATTTTCACCATAATTGGGAATTGAAATCAACATTGAATTTTTTGCTAAATCAAATATTTACTTGGTTACTTATTTTTCACTATATTCTTTATCTGTTCAAGGAATATAGCTCTGTTCTTGCTGAAGATAAGGTTAGGTCGTCGACTTATCATTCTTAGAACCAGTGGTTGTCTTAACTCATTTTTATGGCAAGTACGTAGTTTAACTCTCTAGACTTCATACCTAGGTGATAACCTGCATGACCTTTATGATGCACAAACTTTAAAGACGCACATACCTAATAACGATATTAATGATCACAATAGTAATTTATTGGGTATATATTGGAATGCCTAATTTTTTTTGTCCTAACTGTCTTTGGCACACTACTTATTGGCCTAAAAACTTGTCGCACAATTTTCATTTGACCTAAATTTGTTTGGCCTATTTTCACTTCGCCTAAAATTTTTTCGCCGCATTTTTACTTCCCAAATTCATCATTAAGCATAACTATTCATAATCCCTAATGTTTAAAAGTACTAAATAACGATTCACACAATTGTGTAACGCCTAATATTTTTTTCGCCGAATCTTTACTTCTCTTAATCATTATAGGAATAATCGTTTTTAAGATTTAAATTACGAAAAATTATGTTTTTGGTAAGTAATTAAAAATAAAGAATGAGCAGATAAACCTGTCGTTGTCTTTTTAATTGCCTATCACACTCAAGAATGCAAGCATACAAGCAAGCAAGCAAGTATGCACACAAGCAAACATGATAACATAAGTACAATCAAGATCAAATAGCATGCTTGCATGGCACGCATGCCTGCATGCAAACAAGGCCATGCATACTTGCATGCAAGCAAGAGCAGATATGCATGCATGCAATCAAAAGCAAGGAATGCATGCATGCAAACAAGCATGCAGTATGCAGCGTGCAAGCAAGCATGCAGCGTGCAAGCAAGCATGCAGCGTGCAAGCAAGCATGCAGCGTGCAAGCAAGCATGCAGCGTGCAAGCAAGCATGCAGCGTGCAAGCAAGCATGCAGCGTGCAAGCAAGCATGCAGCATGCAAGCAAGCATGCAGCATGCAAGCAAGCAAGCAGCATGCAAGCAAGCAAGCAGCATGCAAGCAAGCGTGCAGCATGCATGCAAGCATTAGGGAGCTCCGCTCGCTTCGCTCGCTCCGCTGCAAGTGGTCAAAACACTAACCTAACCTAACCTAATGGTTTTCGCATTAAGAGTTTTTCTTTATAGCGGGGGGCCTCAGGCCCCCCGAGCAGGGGGGCCAGCCCCCCTGCACCCCTCGGCAAGCATTTTGCAAGCAAACATGCAAGCAAGCATACAGGCATGCAAGCGAGCAAGTGAACAAGCATGCAAAAAAAGCATGCATGCATAAAATCATGCAAGCATGCAGCATGCATGCATGCAAGCATGCAACATGCATGCAAGCATTATAAAAGTGTTCAAAACCCTAACCTAACCTAACGTAATGGTGTTCGCATTAAAAGTTTTTCTTTACGGGGGGCCTCAGGCCCGTTTTTTGACGATTTGTTTCTGTCACCAACTTGAATGCAATACAATATTGTTATGTCAAAAATTATGTATGCAAGACAATATTAGGGTTAACAATACTTCGGCGTAGTCATTATTGTGTCAAAAGATATGTATGCTAATAAATTTTAGGACAATTAACATTAGTCGTTTTGATAATTAGGGAATTTAACGTTTAGGCGAAACGACAAAGATGCGAAAAAATCTATTAGGCCAAACAATAATTGTACCTAAGGAGTTTAGGCCAAAGAAATTCGGCCAAATGAAATTAGGACCAATGACTTTAGGCGAGTCAAGGGACACCCTAATTTATTACCTAGCTAGACAGTTATTTTTTTTTTATTTGATTTTTCCAAGAATAGGAAACCCCTTTTTTAAGTAAGTCGATTGTCACTGTAAGCCAATTTAATGGTTACCCTTAAGATATGGTTTCCCTATCGATAGAATCAGTCTTTCGTGGTGCTAACCTTTTTGAATAAGCTTCCAACGCGCTCACCAAATCAAATAGGGTACCTACTTATACTTACCATTTTGTCTATCTCTTTTCGGCGACATACTTAATTTGATCTAATCTTTTGTACCACGTAACCTGTGCACTACAATTTTTGTACTGAAAGAAAATTGCTACTGCGCAAGCTTCATTGTCTATGGCTTGGTTCAAGTTATGTTGCGCGAGCTGTACGCTGATTTGCTCGAGTGCGCTCTAAAACCACTTCATAGGGTTTCCTCTGTATCTTTAATTCATTTTGGCAAGTGTGCAGTGGAATTGCACAACCTAATTCCGCCATCCCTTCTTCCATCGGACAACCAGACGTACGAATCACCGTTTTTTTATGGATACGAGTATTTCAAAGACTCGCACTAAGCGTTTTGCTCCAAATTTTATGATCCGTACCGCTAGAAAGTGTAACTCCTTGTCTGCGTCTGTGTTTCCTGAAAGGTACAATCTGAGAGTCTTCAAGTCGCGAGTGTATAGGTATCTTCTAGGCAAGTGGGTTTCACCGTAGATCGCATCATGGCTTATCATCAGGCGTAATAGCCGGCAAGCTTGGCACTTGCCTAATAAACTTAAAAAAAATTGATTTGTTGTGCTACCTGAATTAACTGTATTGATTTGGTTATCTTTTCGTTGGAGTTAGTCGACGATATGACCGCATTGATAGGGTTTTTAAAAACAAGTCTATGAAATAGGGTACCCAATCAAAAACTTCCGGTATAGGATTTTTCTTGTTCCTCATTATCGATTTCGACATTTCTAAGGAACGTTTGTTTGTCACCTTACTATGTATTCGTATAATTAATAACTTAACTGACTTCTTAAAGTTAGAACTTTACTATAACAATTCTACAGTAGTCGAACAAAAGTTTGGTAAGGTAACCGCCTACTGGATGACTACGAGCAACTGCGAGCCAAAGCCCAAGACAATGAGTTTCATACAGGAGCGTTATTTATTTACATTTTCATGTGATCAAAATTATAGGCGCAGAATCGCAGAATAATATCTACTACTTAGTACTAACCATGTAAAAGAAAACACATCATTAGAAGATTTAGAAGCCGTAAATGTTTTTAAACGTGCTAACTAGTCTGACCCAGACCATCAGCCATTTTTTTATAGTCGCTACTGCTGGGGCACAGGTCTTCCTTATATAGATAGGGTGGATAAGGAGGATTGACCAAAACCCACCACGCCCGCAAACAAAACTTCTTACTTTTTTTTGTTGAGTACTTAACGCAAATGTAAAATTTTAAACAACGTTTTGTTTCTTTGACAAAACGTTTCTACGACGTAGGTAGAGTAGAAATAAAACATTACTGCAGCGGCAGGCAATTCGCCTCGGCCCACATACGTGAGTCCATCAATGCCCAGTTGCTGCCAAGGCTTGTATAGTACTTTTCTCAAATAATGCGCGGAAATTCAAACCAAGTAGTAACATTTCTAACATTTTATTTATATTTAAATAACAGTAAGTAATTAAACGCAAAGATTAAATCTTAGATTGAAAGTAAAATCGCACTGTCTTGAGTTTCTACGTCTTTTACATAAATACTCTATATGTCGTTGCATATTCATGCACCGAAAATGCCAAAAATCAAACCTGCAACAAAAATAAAGAACGTGTAAAGTTGTGATGTTAGCTGTTTGACTAAAACAAAGTGGTAAATTACTCGTAGTACCTAGGTACTTATCAATACGAAAACTTACTTTAGGATCCAAATACACACTGTCTGATGCTAGACAAGAAAATTTGCACGTTTGATGCAGACTTCCTACATTTATAATTATACGGTCGGAGAGTCAGGTTCGGGGTTATACCCTTGTGATTGTCTTTTGTGCATTGCAGTTAGGTTTACATCTGGTTTACTTAATATTTTTTGATTTTGGAGTCAACATGTTTTCTATTTCAGTTCTTGCCGCTTCTTGAATTTCAGGTGGCGTCAAAATATCACTTTCGTCGCTTGAACTCATTTATATAATAGATTAATCGAATATAAAATATTTGACAAAACATCAACATTTTCAACAAAATATCAAACCAAAGGGATTTGCTACATCTATGCAAAATATTCTTCCCGCGCCAAGATCCATAGATAATACAACGTTATTTTTATGCCGCCTGTCCGAATCGTATGTTACACGTAAGTTTTGTAACCAAGAATACGGATTAATGGGCGGGCGTTACTGCGCTCATGACACTCTGTTACCGTGATTCGGAACTTTCCATTTACAAAGCCAGTTCTAATTTTAAATATTGATGATGATCACAGATCTCATTGGCTGTCGTGTTTCATTGAAAATTTCGTTCCATTTCTGAATTACACGTGTATAATGAGATTAATGAGTTTCAGTACTAACCTTTACGGTCAGACGCAGGCAATTTTAGTATGAAAATCCATTATTACACGTTAGTAATGGATTTTCATACAAAAGTTGCCGGCGCGGTTTAGGTCTGTCCGGAAACTCCGATTTAGCACGAAAAAGGTTGTCAAAATAATGTTCGAATTTCCAAGCATGTTTGAGAAAAAGCATTTTTTTTAAATCGTTGCCCACATTTCATTGAAAGCAGGACTTTTCTTTTTTGGTTTCTTTCTTTTCTTCCTATTAAAGTACATAATAAACTACTTTCTTATTTTCTAATACGTTTGATAATTATTTTAATATATTTAATTCTTATTAATAGATTTGAATGTTTGAATAAATTAAATTCTATTCTATAGTGAATTAACCTAGTAACAATAGTATTACTGACCGAGCGAGCACGAAGTGCAAGCGAAGCGTCTCTGCTTCAGCTTGGGCAAAAATTCTTTGGTATGTCTGTATGTTCTCTTCTACAGGTCGCATTTCTCAACCGATTCTCGTGAAAATTTGTGAGCAGGTTCGAAAATTATATAGAATTTATTTGTCGAGCCAGATTTTTTAAATTTTTCAAAATGGCGGAGATATGTTAAAAAAACAGGTTTTACGGCTTTCTAGCGTTGTCTGTTCTCCTCTACAGATCGCATTTCTCAACCGATTCTCGTGAAATTCTGTGAGCAGGTTTGAAAATAATATAGAATTTTTTTGTTACGCCACTTTTTCGATTTTTTCCAAAATGGCGGAGATATGTAAAAAAACATATTGCAGTCCAGCTTCCCGGTTCTGTCTTTTCTCCTCTACAGGTCGCATTTCTCAACCAAATTTCGTGAAATTTTGTGGGCAGGTTCGAAAATCTTATAGATTTTTTTAAGTTGAGACAGTTTTTCCAAATTTTTCGTAATGACGGAGATATGTAAGAAAAATGTATTTCAGTCCGGCTTTTTGGCGCTGGATGTTCTCCTCTACAGGTCGCATTTCTCAACCGATTCTCGTGAAATTTTGTGAGCAGGTTTGAAAATAATATAGATTTTTTTTGTCACGCCACCTTTTCGACTTTTTTCCAAATGGCGGAGATATGTAAAAAAAAACATATTGCAGTCCAGCTTCCCGGCTCTGTCTTTTCTCCTCTACAGGTCGCATTTCTCAAGCGAATTTCGTGAAAATTTGTGGGCAGGTTCGAAAATCATATAGATTTTTTTAAGTTGAGACAGTTTTTCCAAATTTTTTGTAATGGCGGAGATATGTAACAAAAATGTATTTCAGTCCGGCTTTTTGGCGCTGGATGTTCTCCTCTACAGGTCGCATTTCTCAACCGATTCTCGTCAAATTTTGTGAGCAGGTTCGAAAATTACATAGTTTTTTTTTGTAACGCCAGTTTTTTGAAATTTTTCATAATGACGGAGAAATGTAAAAAAACATTTTTCAGTCCGACTTTCCAGCTGTCCATTTTCCTCTACAGGTCGCATTTCTCAACAGATTCTCGTGAAGTTTTGTGAGCAGGTTCGATAATTATATAGTTTTTTTTTATTTAGACAGTTTTTCTAAATTTACCAAAAATCACCATTGCGAAAAATTTTTAAATTTAGAAGCGCCATCTAGCTGCGAACATACCTACCAAATAATACCAAACAGCACGTACCTACTACGTGCTTTGAAAAGCTCGTGAACAGTGTGGGAAAAAGGAGTGGCGACATCGTTTAGATTTTTTTTTAAACAACATACAATTTGATACTTTTTATCGCGAGGTCTACAGCTCACGGAGCCACTAGTGAAATCTGTGATGTAACTAAATTTATCAGATAGGTAAGCACAAAAACTTTTCACAATCTAAGTAAAAATTCACAAGATAATGATAATTGATATTTTCTAGATAATTATACGGCCGAATACTCAAAGGCTACTTAGCTAAAATTTTAAGTTATGGTCTCCTTAACTTTAAGGAAGCTGTCAGTTTCATATAGTTTTTGCAAGGATCTGATCGATCGAAGCAAGGAATTTATAAGTTTGTACAGTGCGAGGCATGTATCTTGAATATTTTTCGACGGAGTGGGGATAAGTTCGCGCATGTGCTCTTGTGAGCGACCAATGGCGCGCGCCCCTCTCCCGCCGCCCGCGCCCCTCTCCCGCCGCCCGCGCCCCTCACCGCAACGCATACCCAAAATACGCGTTCCGCGCAATCCCCACCCGATTTCATGATTCGTGCCACTGACTGTACTTCGTACGAAGTACTTATAAATGGGGAGGCGAAGGCAAAGTGAATTACAGATGGCACTTAGTCTTTGGAACAATTGTCAGTTTGAGCTTTTATTGTCTTGACTGTGTATTACGTGATTTTACTGTCTTAGATTGTATTTTTTTCGGTTTTGCGGACAAACAATGTATTCTATGCTAACTTTAGCTCATATAAAAGAAGAATTACGGAAAAGAAAAGCCAAAACAACAGGCAAGAAAGTTTATAGCAACTTACAAAAAATTGCTGACAAGCATTACATTTCTTTAAATTTCGTGTAAAATTTACAAGTAATCTTTTTATTTCAGATTAGAAGCATACGATTTAAATTTTAACAAAGCAACTGAGTGTGAATTTCCGTGTTTATAGTTGCCTGATGATGCCTTCTGTGCAATAGTAATTTCAGGTTTCTGTACTGGAATTTCTGTACCATCCAAAATTACATGAACCGTTTTATCATATTTATTTTATTATTCTAAGTTTCTTGAATGACTCTGGCATATAAAATTCTATGAATTCTCTGTTTGGCCCCAATATTGGGCTTATTCCATATTTGATATACCTATCAAATTCATCCAAGTTTTAAATTATGTTAGAAACTGCTGAGGTTGAAATATTAAAGAACAAAGCTGTTATAATTCAAATGTTGTTTTATTTTGGCGAAGCTTCATCAAATTCATGAAACATTCCTTTTGATTTACAATGTTTCTCAGGCTCAGCAAAGGAGAAAATCGAGGAAAAAGCATATTTTTTTGATATTTTTTGCCCACAATTTTTTTTGTTACTGGGAAATCGATGAACTCCAATATTTTACAAGTTACATGCATAACAATGCGGCATTTTCTCAGTATAAAATTAAAAAGTGCAATACTCCAAGAGATTCCCATATGTTTTGACAGTTTCTTTGAGGCGGCTCGGTACCAACGACAAGACGCCACCTATCGGGATAAAATTGCGCTTTTCCTCCCCATTCCTTGAGTTTTTGTCAAATCTGACAACTTTTTGAACTTAAGGTGACCGTACAGCGCGTTGCGTTGCGTAGCGACAGCAAACAACGTTGTAATATATGACATGCTTTGGTATGAGACACACCGAACACGCGACTGATGCGCAGCTGCAACGCAACGCTACGCGCTGTGCTGCATCCGGTTTGACCTGGGACTTTATCACAAAAAATACCACGGAAATCTCCGCGCGCAAATCAGACTCGTATGGTCCGGTTTTTTTTTTATTTAGGTATATTTTTCTTATTTAGTTGTTGACTGTAGATGTAACTTATAGAATCACATTGGTTTCACGGATGTGGTTTTTGTGCTCATTTATCACATCTTACTAAGAATATTATTCAATATAACGTTGTTTGTAATGTAATTGTGATGAGCTCAGTCTCGATGATGCCACTTTATTTTGCGGTCATTATAGTTTATTACAGGGTAGGTACTTTATAATTGATATGAAAGATACAATCATTTAATCAAGTATGCAAATTAATACTTGGAGTTTTTTCCTAAGTTATTGCTTATTATTTATTCTGTGGTTATGGAATTAGATATCGAAACATGTTTATTATAAGAAATACACGAGATGGTTTTAAAAAAACAGTAATGCCCAAATGGAAAACAAAATATAGGGGTATTTTTTATTGTAACTAAACTAACATTACTGCTTGGGTATTTTGAAGTTGGAAACAGTGCTATGAGTAACATAATATCTACATACCTATATACCCAGATATTTTTCACCCAGATTGTTTTAAATTGGTAATAATAAAATACAACGTCTTTATAAACAAAGGTCTCATTTTTAAGGTTCCGTACCCAAAGGGTAAAAACGGAACCCTATTACTAAGACTCCGCTGTCCGTCTGTCTGTCACCAGGCTGTATCTCAAGAACCGCGATAGCTAGACAGCTGACATTTTCACAGATGATGTATTTCTGTTGCCGCTATAACAACAAATACAAAAAACAAAATAAGATAAATTTTTAAGGGGGGTTTCCATACAACAAACATGTTTTTTTTTGCCGTTTTTTGCTCGATATTAATAACGACAACAGGTAGACAGTTAAAATTTTCACACACAGATGATGTATTTCTATTGCCGCTATAACAACAAATACTAAAAACAAAGCAAAATATTTTTTAAGGGGGGCTCCCATACAACAAACGTGTTTTTTTTTGCCTTTTTTTGGTACGGAACCCTTCGTGCGTGAGTCCGACTCGTACTTGGCCGGTTTTTTATATTTTGCTTGCTATTGACACAGAATATGTAATAGTACTAAAGTGTATTGATGCACTTTGTGGCATAAGTATAAAAACAGTGTTCAGTGTGTGTGATTTTACACTTATTGTAAAGTATAAAATCTAGGTTATTCTAAATTTCGAGTAAAAGTGTCAAAACACTTGGAAGCAGAAATGCTTTAAGACCTACTCAAACCGAAGCGGTATCCGCTACCGCCGTGGGTAGCGGTAATACCCGAGCGATATACCACGCGGTAATTTGTATGGAATTTTCGCAAATGTCGCGAAACCGGAACCGCATACCGGATAGCTACTTGGTACGTACCGCGTGTTCAGTGAAACTTCTACTCCCCCCCGTGGACGCACTCCGCAGTGCTAGCGCCGAGCGCCAGTACCACTTCCGCATCCCGTAGCGGTAAATTTCTGCTATGATTGAACAGCGCGTTATCCGCATACCCATCGGGATATCGTTACGGCCACCGGTACAGGATACCGGTCAGATTTGTGTAGGCCTGTATACATTATCGTAAAGGTATTTGTACACTACACCGTACCATACCATGACCGTGTTAGGAACGACCAGTGAGTATGACACTATTCCTACTAAACTGTTCCGTCACCGGCCCACTTGTCATAAATTCCAATAAAAAGATTTTTAACATTGAAAATGTTTTTTCGATCGCTTCGGTAAGGTACCCAATTTCAGCCAAAGTGAGACATTGCCCTGGTCCCGTGAGTTTTGGGTCTACGTGTATGTACTAAATGTCAAAAGATGCGTCTTAGCAAGGGCTACAATATGGTGAAAAAAAAATTTGAAAAAGTCAAAAACCTTTTTCGAAAATCGCATAAATGAAGAAAAATGACACACTTTTTCGGGGTCTTTTCTCACTAAATCGACAATTTCTCAAAAACGAAAAGCGAAATCGAAAAAATGAAAAAAACCCCTAGAGATATTGAGTTAGGCTACCTACTGAAATTAGTATATGTCCCTGACTCTTACGGTCTGGGCTGTAGCTTCTCCTTTATGAAGCGAAATGCTGGGATACCGCGGGCGATGGATAGGTACGATTGAAGTTTTTAAATAATTGTATATTTCAAAGCTTGTAATAGTGTTTTATATTTTGTATTTTTTATTTATTTCCACATTTCTTATAAATAAAAAAGTATTTAGATATATATTAAAACCATAATATTGATATTGATATTAATATTGATATTGATATTGATTTTCTCTAGCAGGTCAACAGATGGTATGACGTGAATAGAGCGTGAAGCGAGAGCTGATTCCAGATCTAGTCAAAGATTTAAAAATCGTTACGTTACGTTATCGAATACGGCGGCGCGGGGCGGTACCATAGTGTGACTGCACTGAAATGTCTCCATAAGTCCATATTCAAGTAAGTGACGTCGCTTACTATGTGAAAACGAAAGAGAAAGTAGTGTTAGCAATAACTGTAGGAGCAAAAGAGATGACGCTATTATCTCCAGTACACGTGCTAGGCGTCGTAGTGAGTTTTTGTGTGTAGAGAAACGGACAAACGAATCTTGAGCGAAAGTTGAACAGAAGAGAGGTTTTAGTTTGAGGCCCGAGGCGAAGCCAAGGGCCTCTACTAGATCCAAAATATTATATATCGTGGGTTGCTGTTATTTCAATTTCGAGATTTGAAATTACTCGATCAGTCACGTCTTTCTTAGTGACTCTGCGATTCCAAATTTTACAACGATCTCTGAGAATGAGAGTGTGATGATGATGCCTAGGTAAACATGAGGGTTGTTATCGCACATTCGAGTGATGATGAAGTCGGCGCGAGAGTCTCGCATGCTGCATTTGATTTTGATTTAATTTTTTATTAGGGTTAATTTATTTAGAAATTCAGATGTTTTAGTTATACATAGTACTTAGGTTACCTTTCAATAAAATATTAATGTCTATAAGAAAAGAATAATAAAATATTTTGTTATATTCATTAAATTCATTTTCAATGTACCAGAAGGTCGTGAAAAGCACGAGATCTGTATATTTTTTTTACTTGACACGTTCCTAGCATGGCCATGCAGCCATGGTATGGTAAGGTGTAGTGGGCAGAGACCTAAGGGTAAATCTATCTTATTTACCAAGCGAGCGCGAAGTGCGAGCGAAGCGTCTCCGTTTCTGCATGGGCAATTATGCTTTTGTCGCATTTGTGAACCGATTCTCGTGAAATTTTGTGAGCAAGTTCGATAATTAGTAACTTGAGTACATAGATTTTTTTTTCGATTCAGTTTTTCGTTTTACGGTTAAATACATATTTCAGCCATTTCGAAAAACGCGAGGTCTACAGCTCACAGAGTCACTAGTATAGAGGTAGAAAAAGGGGTACAATAATTATTGTTGTTTTATTTAGATTCAATATCATTATTTCAAATGTAGTACCCTACCCTACATAAGTACTTACTTATTATTTTTAAGTTAAGATCACCATAAAACCTTGGATAGGTCATTTTTATACCAGAACATCTGTTAGGTATTAATAACATAAAAACTTTACTTTTGTTACAATCAATTTAAATACTTAATATATTTTTATTTTTTAAGTATAAAGATAAATTAATACATATTAATAGCGAATAACAAGTTAAAAACAACAATTCGGCAAAATTATACAAAATACATAATATTATGTAAAATTGTATGGCGTTAAGTGGTTTGGAATAAACTAATACAAATTAATACAAAAGTAATTTATTTGCTCTTAAGAACATTATACATTATGGTAATCGTTTGAGCATTTTCAGTTCTTTTATTATTAGAGATAGAGTTTATAACAAAATAAATAGGTACCATGAGAAGGCACCACGTAAAAATAGCGGTCTATTTTCTACGTGACGCGATCATATCAACATACGGTGGAGGCATGTATTTTTAGAATAAAAAACGTATATTATTTATTCGTAAGTAACGAAAGGATTTTTTCACTTTGCAAGAACACAAAATATCACTTAAGTAACATAAGCATTCGTCTTTAGGGTAAAGCTATTTTGGTGTCTAGCGAATATCGTCCTTTCACCATTAAAAATCACAGTTTTCACGGCACATAGTTATGCGAAGATCAGCTAACGCTTCTTTCCGTACCTGTAAACAACAATATTTGAATAAAATAATCGTCTTTTTTTAAACTAATGGATGCCTGCGGCTGTGTCAGCGTACAAAGTTATTTTTATATCCCTCGGGAACAATATTTCTTTTCTGAATAAATAATACCCTACCGGTGATCGGTGCGTAACAAATAAAATAAATGAACAAACAAACTTATTTTTGCATTAATATTATTTAGTATTCTTAAATACAAGAGCAACGAACTCGGTCATTATGAAAAAATCGAGGTCAAACTAATGTTTTGTCCCTGCTCAAATTGTATAATGACTTCCGAAAAGTGTTGTGTCAAAAACAAGAGACTACTTATATACGAGTATACAGGGTCATTTTGTATTCACCATCCAAAGGGTTAGGTAAGGGTTATGGGCACAAATATATAGACTCTGGTCATGGACCCAATAGATATAAATAGTATATCGTTAGAAAGGTATATTCTCATAGAGCACGAATAGGTATGGCGCTTGTCCGGATATTCTATGGACCCGCCGCCGTTAAGCGACTTCCATTGCTGACTGTACTATCCGAGATACTGCAAACATATTTTATCTACACTCACAACGTAATGTTCCAAATATGAATTCAAAAAAGGTAATATAAATACGTACTTTATTTTCGTGGATAGGTAAAATTAAAAAATAAACTCATTACGATGCAGTCAACTGCATCATAAAATAACTTTTTTTCTCATTACGATACAGGGCAAATCCAAGAAGAAGGCAGTGCCGTAACATTAAAAAAAAAAAACAACGATATTTTCCCACATATTTTCCAAGATTAAGATGTACTCTATGGTAATCGATGACTTAGTGCGATTAGTTTGTTGGAATGCACTCATCTCTTTTTTTTTTCTAATGGAATGCGCGCCATTTCTAAAGCATTTAAAATAAAGTTTTGATTTCAATTTTTACATTTTGTTATACTTACTAAATTCCGTAGGTTTTTTATTCTTGCTTCAAAAGGTGAAAAAAATTGACTCTGCCCAATATTTTAGATGCAGCTAAGGAAATGACTTATTACAAGGTAGCCAATACAAACAAAGTCTCTCTCTCTCTCTCTTTTCTAACGTTGATCTTTTATTTAGTAGGTTCAATCCCAAATGTATGAGTGTAGATAAAGTAGTGTATGAAACTGCACATAACTAGGTATTAAAACACCCCTCTTTATGTGTCAGTTTCATAAACTACTATTATAAGCCGATATTTCGAATCAGCCCATAATAACTTTTTTCCTATTGAAAAGACCTATCCATCGATGTACAATTCAAGTCTATTGGTCATAAGGACCACAGTGCCCGAACCCCTTTTGAGGCTGTGTTCAGTCCATGAAACTGAACAACTTTATCCAAGGAACACATGGACAAATATGTAAAAATAATCAACTATTCATACAAATCAAAGAGATCACGTGATCAATTTAGTATGGGATGACCAAAATTTTGACTCACACAAATGAGAGAAAACTGTTTAGTTTCATGGACTGGACACATCCTTGTTTGGATGGTAAGTTCATAATGACCCGATATTAATCTGTTTTTCTTACCCAGACTGCGCTGTGGCTGTGGCTGTGGCAGTCGCGGTGGCGGTGGCTGAGCTGCCACCGTGACCCCCGCCAAAGTTGCCACCGCAACCACCTCCACATCCATGTCCGGATTGTTGGAATCCACTTTGACCCCCGGGTGATCCGCCATTGCCGTATCCCCCACCGTATCCTCCACCGTATCCGCCGCCGTATCCACCGCCGCCACCGCCTCCGCCTCCGCCTCCTCCCCCGCCTCCGCCTCCGCCATAACCGCCGCCGTACCCGCTGCCATATCCACCGCCGTTGCCGTAATTGCCACCTCCTGACTCCTGAATGTAATTATGACCGCCGCCGCCATAATGTCCTTGTCCATGTCCATATTGTCCATGGCCATGACTGTATTCATGAACTGAAAGTAGAATAAAAACTATAACTTTGCCATAATGTTACATTTAAATAAAACAATTTATATTATTTATTATATTATTTTCTCGCGGGTAAAAAAAAAATATAATTCGCATGTACAATCATTATGTAATATCTCTATTATAGTTCAGCCCGCCTACTCAAATGGCCACTTTTCTATTCGTTCGCTAACTTAAAGCTTAAAAATAAGCAATTAAACGATCAAGTCACACGTCGCAAGTTTATGTAAATCACAGACATTTTTGAATCGCATGAAATTGACAAGACTACGACACGCAATTTTGGAGTTTATGGCGTATTTTCAATTTTAAAGTTAGCGAACGAATAGAAAAGTGGACAGTTGAGTAGTAGTAGTTGATTAGGTACTTCCAAATAAGCTCGTAGTTATGAAAAAAGGCCACTGTAATCAAATTAGTCATAAATTAATTATGGGTTGAAGAAAAAAAATTAAGGGTTAAAAAGAAAATAAAAATACTCTTTGCTAAGAAGGTTCACTAACACCAAACTTGATATATCTATATAAATATAAATCAATGTATGTATGTTTGTCCTCTATGCACTCCTAAACTGTTCATCCGATTGTTGGCAAATAGTTCTACTTACCACCAGAGAGGTTTTTGGCGAAAAAAGATTCAAATAATTCATCCGTAGTGGCATTGGGACAGTTAGTTTTTATAAAAGTATTATACGAGTTTAAGTACCTGGCTTCACTACAATGATGGTTTGCGACGGCTGTTGGTACCCGCCGCCGTATCCGCCGTGTCCTCCGTATCCATGATGTCCGCCGTATCCACCGGAGTATCCCTCCGAGTATCCACCGCCCCCGTGCCCAAAACCGCCACCAAAACTGATCCCACCTCCCCCAAAACCGAGCAATGCCTTCTTCAGTAAATGACGCTTCTGTCTATTCAGACTGCCTCCATTTTCTTTCACTTGGTCTTCTAATTTCTATAAAAAGTAAAGGTAGCATATTAATTTAAAATATTTTTGATCGCAAAAGTAAATATAAGAGTTTTCCTTCATAGTGTTGTACTACCAAAACCTAAACAAAAATAATAATAACTAGGTATTTGGTTATTACAATTTGAAAGTAATTTATAAAAAAAACGATTAAAAATTGGTTCCTTACGGGTCTCGGAGAATAAACTTTTTATGAATAAAAAAAACTCACTTCTCAAACAACAAATATAGTGTAATTATTATAACAATTCTTGTTAAAGATTGACCCCTGATTATCAAACATTTTATGATCTATTTCAACTAAAAATTACGCTAAGAGCTCTTCATTTAGTTTTCTTCTAATTATTTTTAAGTAATCAGCTAAGTTTCTCAGAATTTGTAAAAAGTGCGAGCTCTAAAACTTAAGTTATTAATTTAAAAAACACGCAAACTAGTAGTTACCCAGTTGCCAAGTCAACTTTAACAGTGGGTGGCGACTGGTTATTTATCAAACTAGTTTCTTTTTAACAACGAGTATGAGACGATAAGTTTAAAAATAGTAAAATAAAATACCTGAACGTATATAGGTTGAGGGTTCCTCTCCAAAGACTTAGGTTCAGCCCTGCTAGGCTCTGGGTGTCTTTGAGCAAGGAGGACTAAAATCGGGAACTGCCGCGATCTCGTAACCTGGCTCCTAGAGTCCCTAGGGGGTGCTAGTACAGGAGCCACAAGCACTACTCTTTCCGCATCCAAAGAGTTGTCGTTCACCGTCGCCGCCGCAAAAGTGGCCAGAGCCAACACAACCACCACACCACTGACTCCCATTGTGATCACTGACTGCCACAGGACTCACAAAGCAAACCTATTTATACAATTTTTTCCTGCAGACGCTACGTCCGACGTCATGAACCGCCTATTCGCAGGATCGCTTCGAAGAATACTCGATTCCCACGATGACGTTATCGGATATTATGTCGTCTTAGATCGATCAAATTATTATCGATTCTGAGGTAAATTTTTATAGAACGATTCGAGAACGAGATTTTCTGCTAATAAATTGCGGAGTTCGTGCACGTATGTGACTTGGTTATTCCCTCAAACCGGCTGCGTCGGTTGCGTTTGGATACAAAATAACGACCGAAAGGATGCTTTGGTGGTTCTGCGAGATTACGATAATAGTTTTATTTGTAATTACAAACACGAGATGCATCTTGTTGGAATGCTTGAAACCTGTTTCAGTGGTGGTAGGTATTCTTTTTGGCTTATTTTAGTAATCTGTACCAGAACATACTTGAAATAATTATTGCACCTCGCAATGAAACAACATTATAACTAAATAATACTGACTGTAACGATAACAACATCATCGTCATCCGTCACAAAGTCTTGCTTTTTCTGAAAAAAAAACAATGCTTTTTTATTGATGTTACGTACGTTCCATACATAAGGAAATAATTTCAGTGTCATAAAATTGAGGTACTTACAAAATATAATTTATGGTCTTTCTGAATAGGTACCTAAGTATATTTTGATATATAAAGTTACTGTTGAAGTAGGTACTCATTAATGTTACGTCGACGGTTATGCACAATATAGCAATTTTATTGCTAGAAGTCACTCATCCCGTAACTTGGTCGGGGGTGTCCACATTCGCCAACTTCCTTTTTCGCCAATTCCTGATTTGCCAACTCCTGATTCGCCAACTCCAGCCCCCCTAGCCAAAGTAACATTTGCAAATGTTCGTTATCGCTTCGCTTTCGAAACATGTATGGATTTGATGTTTTAAAATTCGATTGTTAACGAAACCTTATGTCAATCCCATACAAGTTTCGAAAGCGAAGCGATTACGAAGATTTGCCAATGTTACTTTGGCTAGGCCCTCTGATTCGCCAATTCCCGATTCGCCAACTCATTTAAAATTAAAATAAAATAAATTTAAAATTAGAGAAACAAAATCAAAGAAACAAACGGCCGAATACAGAAAGGTCTCTTAAATGTTTAACGGCTACTTAAATGTTTGAGTAGCTCCTAAACACAAAATTCGTATTCTCAAACGTAATTACAAGCATTTGTTAAATTTATGTGAACTCAAAATTAAGTAGTGCTCAAACCCCATTTAGTGTAAAATTCGTATACTGGAATGCCACTCAATTTTATTTATCTGTCAAATGAACCGTCAAGCTGACTTGAGTACCTCATAGATTTGAGAGTGGTCGAGAGGTCTCCTAAATCTGTGATTGTATTTATTTAAGTGTTAAAATCTGTCTCTATCATCGTCCACCACCGATCCTTCTGCCCATCTGTTATTGTGGCATTATGCAGTAGGTACTATACAACATTACACTCTCTAGACAAGATGAACAAGAAGAGGCACCTATATTGTTGGGGAAGAAATGTTGGGGAAGAGCCTATAGCACAACACAACCTATAGGGTCAAATGGTAATCAAAATTTTCTTGAAATGTCCTCGTTTTTTGTTATCAAAAATTCACAGGCCTAATTGTGCCCTTCACCACCTGGTATATCGATTTATTTAATTAATTTTATTAATAGAAGATCTGTTTTTTATCTCAAAAAATAATAAACACATTGGCAATACAATGTTTGGGTTTAGCTGTAGGCCAGTAAGGAATTGGCGAATCAGGAGTTGGCGAGTCGGGAGTTGGCGAATCGGGAGTTGGAAAATCAGGAAGTTTGCGAATGTGGAAACAGGGCATAATATATACACTTTTAAACTTTCGCGTTGCATTTTATTAGATTTGGAACACAGGTTTTAACGCGATTTTAACTAAAACATAGGTGTTGAGCACCTACCTTTTCCCGACGTTTAATATATCGTTTTCTCTCTTTCACTCACATTGACTATGAGCAGTGTAACCGATAGTTTTCGGTAGGTAGGTAGGTACTCGTGGTAGAGCTACTATTGTCTCCCTGTTTTGTTTCATACAGAGTTGCCAAGTGATGCCATGCCACATATGTACACGTGTTGTGAGGCCATATTATATTATCTATACCTCATCAATTATGGATAAAATCTAAGCCATAAAATTACCATAGCAAAAATAATGATCCTTTTAGGCATTCTTTTGGAGAGTGCCAGGTGACGCGTCAAACCGCAAGCAACAATTTAAATAGTCTGTTTTCGTCTCTCGTTCAATTTTTGTGACGATAAACAGAATATTTAATTCTTGGACGAATAAACTACCGGTCTGCGTCACACACTAAAGAAGTCAACTTTAGCCGACTAGAGCTTTCATCGACAATCCATAGTAAAATCACAGTAAAATCGAAATGAAAACATAATTTCAATGAGGTGGTGATTCCATTTTACAAGCGATTGTCGATAAAAGCTCTAGTCGGCTAAAGTTGCCTAGCAAGTTTTCATTTCGATTTTACACGCGATTGTCGACAAAATTCCCTACTCGACTAAAGTCGCCCGCCTCGCCACGCGACTCGGTAATGGCGACGACGGACGACACAACGCACGATTGTCTCTGGCATTTGGCGCTCTACATGCTCCCTACACAGGGTAATTTCACTGTAGAGATATTAGTTATGGTAATATCTACTTGAATGTACAAACAATAAAATTGGAACTTGCCGATGTCTATATGTTGAATATATTTAAAAAAAATAGTAACAGAAGCCAAAACATTTATTTTTTGTTATAGGTATTTGTAGTCTGTCTGTAGGTTTGTACACGCATCACGCAAAAATTACACAGTTGTTTTTCTGAGAGTCTAACTTAAAATGTTTCAAAATCCACGCAGACAGACGGCCGCTATTATAGTGTACAATAAATTCGCGGCATCACATGAAATTTATTACGAATTCGCTAATTGCGTCGCTAGTTGCCGCTTCGCGTGGCCAGGCCGTTAAAATGGAAAAATTTGAATGACGCACCACAAAACAAAATGTCGTATTATTATTTACGTATATTCAAAGGTCACATTAAAGTGTCTGTGACTTATTTCAGGTCTAACATTCTTATAAATAATCTGTAAATTAATTTTAATAATTTGTAACACGGAAAACTCCTGTTTATGTGAAAATTATCACAGTTCCTATGTATCTATACACCGTTAATTTTTAAGTAAGTAGGTATATCTAAAAATGAAATGGGGATATCAGACCACATTTCTGAATATGAACGTGCAGTTAAAAGTTCAAAATTAATAGTTTGAAAATATCGGAAAAAATCGATTGATTAATCGGCAAACTCACACAAATAGCAAGACGCGTGCGTAGATTCATTGAAGGTAAACAAGATAGTTTCATGAAATAAAATACTTTTTAACGGATACTAGCGCGGTTTTATTGAAAGTACTTTGGTAATTAGTTGGTATTTGGTTTGATTTTTGATTTTCCCGATGTTTCGGCACCTTTGTAGCTGCCGTGGTCACGGGGGACTGAAGTCACTCGTGAGCCTACCCTCAAGCGATGATTTTTTTAGGACGTTCAGAAATTAATATTTGACAAAAAAAAATTAATTGATATTAGTTAATTTATAATTTAATTTTGTGATTTAATTAATGTTTAAAAGAGAGAATCTACTGAAACTACCACCATTTCACAAAATTGGGAGGCCCCTCCAAGAAATAAATGTCGCAAGACAACTTGGAGAGGAAAGCCGACCTCCGTCTTTAATAATATTTATTAATTTATTTGCAAAAGGAACTAACTGTATCAAGCTCGAGAGAGAAGTGAACAAGATAGTTTCTTTTGATTACGCGCGTGTAATTCTATGAATGAGCTCTAAATCCAGAAATCAGTAAAATTTTGGGACTCAAATAAACCTCAATATCTTGACTAAATTATTAAATATTGAAACTTTTAACTGTACATACTTGATTAGAATAGGGAAGAGATACACTCATTTCATTACTAGATATATTTAAAAATTTCATGGCTTTTCATACAAACGAGCTATTTATGAATTTTTTGTAACATAAATTCGGTCTTATTTTATTTGAATTCTATAGGTTGTGTCAAACAATATAAAATTTAAATAAAATCAGGTTTAATTTATCTTAAAAATACCTTTCAGTGGTTAGCTCTTTTGTATGGAAACCATTATATTTAGTGGCTTTTTAGCAGTATATCTTGAAACGAAATTTCGTTATTATTAATTTCTTCTAGAAAAAACATACGACTTACCGGTTATAAGTATTTCTATGATAGGAGTGTGTGAAATACAAAGTTTGCCTTACAAAGAACATCTGAGCAATTTAATTATCATTACAGACCATTCAAAGAAACAAAGACTTTATATTTTCCATCATTTCCCGTGCTTATTCATGTGTCAGAAACCAGTGGTGAAAAAACTGTGTTACAATGTAAGGTTAAGGTAAAATACCTTTTCCGAGTTATTACGTCTATCTAATTGCAAGATATCACAGATTCATGGATACATCATTCTGCGTAATTATACCCCTCGATCGTAACCTCCGATGATGATAGCTTTGTAGATAAACAACAACTTTAATGCAATTTTTATTAAAAAAGACGATTATTTCATTATACATACTTAAATATAGATGCAATATAAAAACAATATATCAATATTGTATTTATAAAAACTGTTATTTTGGTATTACTTATTTTTCATTTCCCCCTTGCCCAGAAGGTAAGTACTTAGCATAGTTATTTTTTTCAAATATTGTTAATTTGGCAATTTTTCAAAATTGTTCATAACTCACTTACTAGGTAGGTAGGTACAGTCAAGTTCAATAATATTTACGCACTTTTGACAGTTTTCATGCCTTTGTAATAAAAGTCCTGTCAAAAGTGCCAATATATGTTCGTATTCGTATTGCTTTTGCTTTGAGTATTGTATTGATTATTATTCTAATTCTGTTTGACATTAATCATTATTCTGAATTTTATTGACATTTATTTCATTTGTATTGTAATTGTTGTTGATTGTCCCTTCTTTTCCGTAGCTCCATTGGATGTCCCATTGACGGGACAACGGAAAAAATAATTTAACCGTAGTCCCATTGACGAATGGAGCCACCGAAAATAGTTTTTACTCCATTATCGTTTTTCCATGGAACCATTAGATTGTAGAGATGAACTTTGATTTTATCGTAGGTATTTGAAAAACTATAGACCTATTCCACTTCAAAAAAACCTTTTGAGACTAGATTGATAAACCGCTTTACATGATTTATCGTATTTTTTTTATATTTTAATACAGTTATTGGAATATTTTTGTGTTTATTTTCCAAATTTGTTCCTAAACTCACCGTAAAATGGACGAAACTAAATTGCGTTTCAGTTTCATATACAGTTGTTTTATTATGTAAATTAGATTAGATTTATAAAAAAAAAGTATTTTCCTATTTTGAAGCAGAATTTCATTTTAATGAGTCATTGGCTTACTCGGCCCCAGCCTTTATGTTTGTTAGCTAACTCGGCTCGCTGATTGTTTTTAATAAAGTCTAGCCACTAGAAATACCAGGAATACAAACCATAAGGGAGGTAGATATTTTGACATGTTCTTCATTTTAATTCTACAGTACGTGTATCTTGAAATTTTTTCGACGGAGTGGGGATAAATTCGCGCAAGTGCTCTTGTGAGTGACCAATAGCGCGCGCCCCTCTCCGGCCACCCGCGTCCCTCACCACAACGCATGCCCAAAATACGCGTTCCGCACCATCCCCACTCGATTTCAAGTTATATGCCTCGTACTGTAATGTACTGTACAATCCCGGCAAACATCTTGATTTTTTTTGCGCATGCATGAATCGGGGGTAGACTAGTTGACCAAAAAGTGCCTCATGGCACCGTCTGCTGGCCGGATCGTCAAGTGCGGTGACGCCATTATTCAAAAAGATTACCGTCACCTGTACTTAAAAAATTATAGAAGTTAACCTTCTTCAGATTTATGTTACCCTGGTACTTTAAGTTATTATTTACCAATACATTTTAATTCAGGTAAGACATTTTTAATAAACTTAATTGTATGACAACTCTATTAATGGTTCCATAGAAAAACGATAGAGGAGTATAAACTATTTTCGGTGGCTCCATTCGTCAATGGGACTACGGTTAAATTATTTTTTCCGTTGTCCCGTCAATGGGACATCCAATGGAGCTACGGAAAAGAAGGGTTGATTGTGACATTGATATAATAATCTGACTGCTATTATGAGATATAAATTGTGAAAACAGTAGTCGATATCCGCAATGTTAAAATGTTAAAGAAATAATGTAGTATACTTGTTAATTTTAAGATAATATTTGCATGCTATTGTTAATGGTTGAATAGGCAGATCTTTAAATACTATAAGACCTCCAGTATACCCTAACCAAATGCAAATAAATAATATTCTATTCTATATTCTATTCTATATTCTATTCTATATTCTATTCTATATTCTATTCTATATTCTATTCTATATTCTATTCTATATTCTATTCTATATTCTATTCTATATTCTATTCTATATTCTATTCTATATTCTATTCTATATTCTATTCTATATTCTATTCTATATTCTATTCTATATTCTATTCTATATTCTATTCTATATTCTATTCTATATTCTATTCTATTCTATATTCTATTTTCTATTCTATATTCTATTCTGTCTACCTACTACATAAAATATTACAAACGACGAGATCGAGTTCGAGTTCGAATCGAATATACGTCACAACAGTACAATGGAAACCATGGCAACCGTTTCCCAAGCACCAAAATAACAGTTTTTTTACGTTAATTCGATCCTGATGTGAACTCGATCCCGTCGAGAGTAGGAGGAAGCAGTAATTTTATAAACACACAAAAATAATATTATTGTATGTAAGTATAAGTGGTTGAATAACATGTCTAATTATTCTAAGCATGCTATAAAAATCATTATACTGAAATCTCAATTACGGAAATTCAGATGTTTGTTACTCAATTAAACTAGGCAAGGTATGCGTCATGTATGATCTCGAAAAATAAGTATACTTAAGTATATGTATTACTAACTTTAGTTAGGTAGAATTAACTCATTTTAGCTACTAAATATGAGAGGGTTATATTATAACAGACCTAAAGTGATCAACTGAGCCAGACCAATTCCCTGTTTCTCCCTGTTTCCACATTCGCCAACTTCCTTTTTCGCCAATTCCTGATTCGCTAACTCCCGATTCGTCAACTCCCGACTCGCCAACTCCTGATTCGCCAATTCCTTACTGGCCTACAGCTAAACCCAAACATTGTATTTCCAATGTGTTTATTATTTTTTGAGATAAGAAACAGATCTTCTATTAATAAAATTAATTAAATAAATCGATATACCTGCCCCCCTACAATGACTGTCAAAAGTAATATCGAAGCGATATTGTGATAGAGATGGCGCTATACGCGATGTATAGCTCTGTCTCTATAACAACATTACTTTGAGCTTGCTATAAGAGCTCAGAGTACGGCCTCAGGTCGTGAAGGGCCCAATTAGACCTGTGAATTTTTTGATAACAAAAGACGAGGACTGTTCAAGAAAATTTTTATTACCATTTGGCCCTATAGGTTGTGTTGTGCTATATTATGCTCTTACCCAACATTTCTTCCCCAAAAATATAGGTTCCTCTTCTTGTTCATCTTGTCTAGAGAGTGTAATGTTGTGTAGTACCTACTGCATAATGCCACAATAACAGGTGGGCAGAAGGATCGGTGGTGGACGATGATAGAGACAGATTTTAACACTTAAATAAATACAATCACAGATTTAGGAGACCTCTCGACCACTCTCAAATCTAAGAGGTGCTCAAGTCAGCTTGACGGTTCATTTGACAGATAATAAAAATTGAGTGGCATTCCAGTATACTAATTTTACACTAAGTGGGGTTTGAGCACTACTTAATTTTGAGTTCACTTAAATTTAACACATGCTTGTAATTTACGTTTGAGAATACGAATTTTGTGTTTAGGAGCTACTCAAACATTTAAGTAGCCGTTAAAAAATTGAGAGACGTTTCTGTATTCGGCCGTTTGTTTCTTTGATTTTGTTTCTCTAATATTAAATTAATTTTATTTTCATTTTAAATGAGTTGGCGAATCGGGAATTGGCGAATCAGGAGTTGGCAAATCAGGAAATGGCGAATCAGGAGTTGGCAAATCAGGAATTGGCGAAAAAGGAAGTTTGCGAATGTGGACACCCCCATATTATGGTAGAAAAAACAGTTTGCATCAACTCATGGTAGGGCCACTGGAAACAATTAAGCCCTAGCTGAGTTTCTTGCCAGTTTTACTCAGTACTAGATCTACCGTAGTTAAGGTTTTTCCGACCCAATGGCGTAGTTTTTGACCTTCAGAAGTGGTTGAAAACAACTTAAACTGAGTAAACAATATTTTTTTACTGACTTCATCAGACCGAACTTTGTAAGTTTCGAGGGCAGGCTTAGCTTAAGCTAGGGTTTCCTTGGATGACGGTGCCGTCATATTTTAGCGGCGTAGAACGTTGTCTATGTAAGCAATATGGCGCGGTTTTTGACGTTACGGTGTCGCCATATTGTTTACATAGACAACATTCAACGCCGCTATATTACGGCCGTAATATGACGGCACCGCTATACTAGGAAACCCTAGCTTAAGTGTGAAGGCTAGATAACTAACATGGTGAAATCGAAAACAGCTGATAAATTTTGTGGTGTGGCTTAGACTGATAAACTGAACAACATTGTCAGTGGGACCAACCAAAAAATAATCAGCTGTTTCCATACATTTTGGTCGAGTAGATACTATTTTTTGTTCTGATTAAGTTGCTCCTATAGACAAAGTTGTCGAGTTTGATGGTCTCACCACACCACAAAGTTTGTCGATTTAAAAAAAAACACCCTATATATTATGCCTTTATAATGTTTTTTTTAGGAAATAAAGATATTTGTATTAACTATAGTAGCTAAATTTGAATAATGTACTTGTATTTTTTATAACTTCAAGATTAGGTACATATACTAACAAACCTAATGAAATAGTATTTAATGTTTGTACTACATAAAAATCATAACATTTTATGTTAAATGTCAAAATAAGGATGGTATTCCAGGATTCAATAAAAAACAAAAGTCATATTTTTATTTTGAATTTAATAGTTGGTTACTAAGTTCTGTAACTATGGAAAACATGAATAATACTAAATTTACAAATAATGCTACAATGAATTGTATACCAAATGAAAGCACAAATATTTAAGATTATCATGTATTAAAATTATTCGAAATGACCGCCTCTGGCATGAATACACGCCTTTAGACGACGAGGCCAGTCATCGATGGCAGCACGAACTACCACCATATCCAATTCTGCGACTGCCGTGAGAATAGCGCGCTTAAGAGAGTCGAGATTCATGTGGGGCTTAGCACATGCTTTCTCCTCAATAAGTTGCCATATGGCATAATCCAGAGGTTTTAAGTCTGGGCTGGAAGATGGCCATTCTTCCTGCGCGATAAAATCAATTTTGTTAGCCCGAAACCATGCTTGTGTAGATTTTGCTTTGTGCGCAGGGGCAGAGTCCTGCTGGAAGACCCATGGCTGGTTTTGAAATAAAGTGTGGCTTAAGGGTTTGACAACAGGTTCCAGAACGGTATCTTGATAGACTCTAGCGCCAGTTTTCACACCTTTTTCACAGAAATGAACCTTACTTAGCCCTGAATAGGACACCCCCAGCCAAATCATCACTGATGAGGGGTGGTGACCTCGTTGGACCCTCGGAGCAATCATGCTGGCTTCTTTACTATTCTTAGCGTATACTCTATCATTTTGACGGTTAAAATTTTCTTCGACTGTGAAGATTTTTTCATCAGTAAACAAGATTTTTCGATGGCCGTTTTGTGCGTACCGCTTTAGTAGAGTGCGACTTCGTGCTAACCTCATAGCCTTCAATCGTGCGTTTAGCAGATGGCCCTTTCGTCTACGGTAAGCGTGAAGCCCAAGGTCATCATTGATAATTTTTTTAAGGGAACTTCTCTTCACAGTCATCTGTATTGCCAATAACTTTTGCTTCCGGACGGGATTTCTCGTGATTCTCGCCTTCACTGCCTTGATCACAGCTGGTGTCCGAACGGTGCGTGGTCTTCCTGATCTTTTTCGGTCATCGACGGTCAAGGTATTACTGTACCTATGGATAGTGCGATAAATAAATTGCTTGTTGATTTTCAACTTTTGTAGCAACTTGAAAATCATATTCGGTGGCTGCCCACATTTGTGCAGAGCAATTACAGCGACACGATTCTCCTTCAACCCCCATTCCATGGTGAAATAAACAAAATATGATATACGTGTGGTATGGAATTATAGCTTATAAAACTGTCAATAATATGTCATTTTTATTTTTTCTTTTCATTTGTTTTAATGGCCAGTAATCGATAAAGAAACTCAGTAACAGAACTTTTGACCAACCTGTGTATATACGATTAAGTGGAGATTTTGTTCTATATCAAATTTTACTTGATTTCATCTTAATCATAAAAAAATATGAGTTTATTTACGATATTACACTCTTATGAAAGTAATTTATTGAATTATTTGAACTATAAAAAAAATTGATACAGATTTTACCACTTAATATTTTTTTTATATTATATAGATATCATATACAGGGTCATTTTGTATTCGCCATCCAAATTTTGAGGATGAACTGAACAACTTTTTCTAAGCAACACATGGTCAAATAAGTAAAACAAAAATCGATTATTATCCATACACATCAAAGAGATCAAGGTGATCAATTTAGTATGGGATGACCAAAATTTTGTGGCAGAATTCGACACATGTTTCTTAAAGAAAGTTGTTTAGTTTCATGGACTGGACACATCCTGGAAAATTGGATGGTAAGTTCAAAATGATCCTATAAGTTAATAATAAAGAGAACTTGTTAAAAAATATTAATTAAGTTTATTATGTAAAACATAAACCAAGTTGTGGTATGAATTAATATATTTATGTAAGTAATACACTAATAATTCTTCGTACTGTAATACACTTATTCTTCGTTTAGTAACTTGGGTACTGCACTGAAATAATAAATAAAAAAATATTATTAACAGAGTAAATTGTGCTTCTTTAAAGTACTTGAAGGCAAAATCTTTAAGTTGGACCTAAACCTTATTTCGCCTATTTTTACTAAAAAGATTCCACAACCAACGGCTCCGCAATGCTCTGTCATTTTCTCATTTTTTTTTGTCTAGTATATCGGGTCATTTTGAAGATACCATCCAAATTGTGAGGATGTGTTCAGTCCATGAAACTGAACAACTTACTCTAAGGAACACATGGCCAAATATGTAAAAGAAAATGACTATCCATACAAATTAAAGAGATCACGTGATCAATTTAGTATGGGATGACCAAAATTTTGTGGCGAAATCGACACTTGTTTCTTAGAGAAAGTTGTTTAGTTTCATGGACACATTCTTGAAATTTGGATGGTAAGTTCAAAATGACCCGATATTGTCATTGCATTGGTAACTCCATTTTGGTATTATGTTTTTCACCCATATCATGACTCCGTGAAAACAATAATTACGCTACCGTAAAAATTGGAATGCAGTGGCGCAGTGGTTTAGCGCCTGGCACTGCGATTCCGCAAGGGTTGGTCATGGAATGGGTGACCAAAAATGTATTATCTTGAGCTCCTCCGTGTTTTGGAGGCCATGTTAAGCCGCCTTACTCTGAGGTCCCGGCTGTGCTTGCAGTCGTTATATAACACCCACCAATCTGCATTGGGCCCGCGTGGTGGCTTATGGCCCATCCTTCTTAGACCGGTACCGCTAGGTTATGACGTTATAAAATATTAAACTTTTTTAGTTTCTGCACTATTTACTTAGTTAGCCTAATACATGATTTTGTGTCATATTAGGTGGATGCATAAGAAACAATTATTAAGGTTTTTGTCTTGACGAAAAGAACATTAAATATGAAATTTTTAAAAGCTATAACGGATGTACATGAGCTTTTTGTGTCATCTCTGTCCACGGGAATACTGTTATTTGACTATTACCTAAAACGTTGCCTATTTGCCTTAGTAGCTCCAAAATAATATAACAATTGATTAAATAAGTGAAGGGGTCAGAGGAAAAACAGCTTTTGTAACCTAAGGAACAAACTGAGATATTACTCGTAGTAATTGAAATTAGGATCTTTATTTATTTATTTATATCTTAATAAGTAAGAATAGTTAGAACATTACAGCCGAGAACAGGAAGCTAACGATTGCATTGTCGAGGATGCTTTGAATTCATTCATTCATTCATTCATTCAATCATTCGAGAACTATACAAGTCTTGTACTGGAAGCTACTTAGCTTCCAGTACAAGGTTTGTATAGTGCTATTCTCAATAAATGCGAGGAATTTCAATTTTAAAAAACAAAGAAAAACTATATTCGTTTTTTATTTTTTTTATTTTTACTGGCTAATGTAATTTTGGAATATACTCAACTCATCGACGCCTTTCATTGGGTATCCAATGGGTCTCCATTAGAAAATTTTAAAATTAAGAAAATGTTTTTTTATTGATTCGTGTGGCCATGTGAATCGGCGCTCACTCAGTAAGTATTGAAATTAATTTCCGCACTGATAAACCAGACCCCCACAAAAATGTGAAACGTCCCGCATTCCTTTTTCACATGGAATGTTAATAATTCAGAGCA
Source organism: Agriphila tristella (assembly GCA_928269145.1). Classification (NCBI taxonomy): domain Eukaryota; kingdom Metazoa; phylum Arthropoda; class Insecta; order Lepidoptera; family Crambidae; genus Agriphila; species Agriphila tristella. The sequence continues at coordinate 26,488,751 of OV743434.1, forward strand.
TAAGTGAGAAAAAGCCTTTTTTGTTGAAAATATATTTATTGTTAATGTATTTTTTACTTTACAACAGTTTACATGAGACATCAGTACCCTTAGCACGAACAGCCATCGAGAAATCTTACGCGCGTAAGAAAATACTACTCGAAAACGGACTCGATTCGAAAGCTAGCAAAATCGGCAGCACGAATTTTACAGAGCTGGCTAACGTCAACTCGATAGTAGCGATAAATAAAGCTAACCTGACACAATCCAATTATCAATCCAATTGAAGCAAGGTGCGTTCAAAAACCATGTTGTATATCTATGTAAATCATAAATATGTAAATTAAAATTCAATCAAGTTGTTTATCATCATAATTTTACATTTATTATTCTTATTATTAATAATAAAACTGTTAACAATATTAATTTCATTTAATAACTTAAATTAATTTGCAAATATTATAATAATTTTTAAAATGTTCATGATTTTGCCCATGCTTTTGAACGGTCATTGCACCTTCCCGTGATTGGTTTGAAAAAGAAGAGTGTCTCTATTCTTTCTCTCTTTCTTTCTCATCCTGTGATTTAATGAAAAATATAACCTAAAATAATAAAAAGCCGTGAAGCCATTTCTTTATTTTGTTTTTGTCTAAAATGATTTATCTGTGTCGGCTAATAAATAATACAATTGCGAGGAAATGATATTATGACCTAGGAGTAAACTACAATGTTTCATAGTTTCATCAAAGAAGATTTTTTATGAACTTGAAGAATAACAATGGAATATCATCAATGAATAATAAATTGTTTACACATAAACAATAAAACCTTTGGACGTGCTATGAAAATATGTGAATTTCATCGGAATTAGTGCCTAGTGTTTGAAGATTCGACAAATTAGAGACTTTGTTAAGTTTGCATTGTTATACCTAGTTAGTTTTCATCATAGTTTTATGGTCTTATTTTTTTAATATCTACTTAAATAAAACAATAATTAATTAACTGTATCCAAACTGTGTGATGTGTTGTCTGAAAACAAATATTATACTTATAACACCGTATTCTATAGTTTTATTTGAGTTTTGTAGGTAAGTTCTAAAATATTGCTAAAATAAAGGTATGGAGGGTGTGGGGGACACCGTGGATAGCGTAAAATGACGAGATTTTTATTTTACAAATTTCTATGTTTAATGAGAACAATTTAAGTAATATTGCCTGTGGATAATTCAGTGGACATTTCATAGTTCTCAAATTTAATTTTTGTTACTACATACATGCTTTTAAAATTTAATAATAAATAATACAAAGTCACTCGAAAAGTCTCTCACTGAAAAAATGTCAGTGAGTAAGTTGTCGATAGCCAGCTTGCGAGTGTCTCGATACCGTATGTCAAAAGTGGGTTCGTGCTACCGATTCCCATACAAGTTGTAACTTTACTATTCGAACTCGATTCGAAGGCTGCTCGATACCTTATGTCAACATGTTTCGTGCTTCCAAATCTTAGTTCCGTTTACGGACGTAGTGGCGCTGTACAAATTTCCATACAAAATTGTAGGATTCGAGTAGTTTTACGCGCGTTATTTTTCTCGATAGCTGTTCGTGCTAAGGCTACAGTACCCTTAGCACGAACAGCCATCGAGAAATCTTACGCGCGTAAGAAAATACTACTCGAAAACGTACTCGATTCGAAAGCTAGCAAAATCGGCAGCACGAATTTTACAGAGCTGGCTAACGTCAACTCGATAGTAGCGATAAATAAAGCTAACCTGACACAATCCAATTATCAATCCAATTGAAGCAAGGTGCGTTCAAAAACCATGTTATATATCTATGTAAATCATAAATATGTAAATTAAAATTCAATCAAGTTGTTTATCATCATAATTTTACATTTATTATTCTTATTATTAATAATAAAACTGTTAACAATATTAATTTCATTTAATAACTTAAATTAATTTGCAAATATTATAATAATTTTTAAAATGTGCATGATTTTGCCCATGCTTTTGAACGGTCATTGCACCTTGCCCGTGATTGGTTTGAAAAAGAAGAGTGTCGCTATTCTTTCTCTCTTTCTTTCTCATCCTGTGATTTAATGAAAAATATAACCTAAAATAATAAAAAGCCGTGAAGCCATTTCTTTATTTTGTTTTTGTCTAAAATGATTTATCTGTGTCGGCTAATAAATAATACAATTGCGAGGAAATGATATTATGACCTAGGAGTAAACTACAATGTTTCATAGTTTCATCAAATTGTTCTAATTGAAGATTTTTTATGAACTTGAAAAATAACAATGGAATATCGTCAATGAATAATAAATTGTTTACACATAAACAATAAAACCTTTGGACGTGCTATGAAAATATGTGAATTTCATCGGAATTAGTGCCTAGTGTTTGAAGATTCGACAAATTAGAGTCTTTGTTAAGTTTGCATTGTTATACCTAGTTAGTTTTCATCATAGTTTTATGGTCTTATTTTTTTAATATCTACTTAAATGAAACAATAATTAATTAACTGTATCCAAACTGTGTGATGTGTTGTCTGAAAACAAATATTATACTTATAACACCGTATTCTATAGTTTTATTTGAGTTTTGTAGGTAAGTTCTAAAATATTGCTAAAATAAAGGTATGGAGGGTGTGGGGGACACCGTGGATAGCGTAAAATGACGAGATTTTTATTTTACAAATTTCTATGTTTAATGAGAACAATTTAAGTAATATTGCCTGTGGATAATTCAGTGGACATTTCATAGTTCTCAAATTTAATTTTTGTTACGACATAAATGCTTTTAAAATTTAATAATAAATAATACAAAGTCACTCGAAAAGTCTCTCACTGAAAAAATGTCAGTGAGTAAGTTGTCGATAGCCAGCTTGCGAGTGTCTCGATACCGTATGTCAAAAGTGGGTTCGTGCTACCGATTCCCATACAAGTTGTAACTTTACTATTCGAACTCGATTCGAAGGCTGCTCGATACCTTATGTCAACATGTTTCGTGCTTCCAAATCTTAGTTCCGTTTACGGACGTAGTGGCGCTGTACAAATTTCCATACAAAATTGTAGGATTCGAGTAGTTTTACGCGCGTTATTTTTCTCGATAGCTGTTCGTGCTAAGGCTACAGTTGCTTTTTTCCTGAACGGTTTCGATATTGTATATTTTTCACAAGTCCAAAGCACGGTAGCTCAGTAACTATGAATGTTATTGCCCTGTGTTTTTGACAGAACATAGTGACAGATATAATTATTATAACCGTTCAGACTGCATAGCCAGTTGAAGAAAAACAAAAATGTGACAAAAGCTGTTCTTTCCCTGACCCTTCAAGTGTTAAATGTTTTAGATCAATGGTATCTGTTGTACAAAATATTTTGTGCCGAATAATACATCAATGGCATTTCCAGCTTTTTTCTTTTTTTTCCAACACCCTGTAAGAGTCACAAAAGAAAATTCAAATTATTAGAGTGTCTTTATTATTATTATGGGGTAACAAAACACTATTCAAAAATTGTGTGGTTTTTATCAATGGAATCTTATATTCGATGTGTATTTGTAATATAGAAATAGAATAGAATAGAAATAGAAATCATTTATTTGCGAATACTGAGTATTACGAATAGTAATATGTTTTTAATGTACTTTTATTTTAAAATTTAAGTGTATGGCCCCAAACCAGTTTCCATAGATGAAGATGACACAAACGTTTGTACTCTACGCAGACCATCTTAAATACATACCATTGAGTTTTTTAAACTCAATTTTGTCAGTTTTGTGTTCAATAGGGAATAAATGCATCAATTTCTTTTTGTATCAAAATTTAAAGTATATTGCGTGAGAGAATCAACTGTAATATTCAAACTTTACTCTTGCGTTTTTCTCTTGATATAGTTACTTGAAGTTATCATATCACGCAGCAGCACCCGCCGAAAACGCTCTATACAAAACGGTCATGTTTTGTGACGTCACCGACCATGATTTCATTCGCGTTTATTATGCAGTTAGCCAAGAATTTTCAATTATCTCCCTAAATTTTTCCTTTAAGTAGATATGTGGTATACAAAATATTATTTCTTATTCGATATTCTATCGTTAAGTGCATTATATCCGAAATACGTGTCCGCAGCGATCAAGCTCAAATTTATCAAAATCGGTGACTCATGCATAAGCATTAGGGAATAATCCCTATTATTTCTGTCCACCACAAATAATCTAATTTCTAAAAACGCATCGGCAAGAACCATGTGACACAAAACGCAAAAATACACTTTTTATATGCAAATGTATCGATAGGCAAGATTTGATCAACTTTAGAAATTTTGAAGGTTTTGCCTTCAAAATAAGCTAGCGGTACCTGTCTTTCTTATTCACCCATAAGGAAGACCGCCCCCTTAGAGCATTAAATACTTGGTTGAATGCTCTTAGGCCGCCCCAGTAGTGGGGATATTAGAAATGGCTGATACCAACCCTTAAAATCATTTAAGCGATATTGAACCATGATATACGAAATCGCGTTATAAAAGAACAATGACTACTTCATATAGTGTTGACTTGTCAAATAGCTTTTAATAAAAGTTTATAAGCTAAGTAATGATAATAAAATTGACATTAATAGTTGCTAAGACCGTAGAACACTAGTATTTATTGAATTTTAATTTGGAAATCAGAAAAGTATGTAAGTAATGGTAAAATCACTTTATTATGAATTTTCTCTATCTCTGTATTGCCGATTTTTATTTGAGTTAGCAATTTATAAATAGCAATAAATTGCATTTTTATGAGCAATATTACTTCTCTATACACAATAATTGATTAAATGATAAAATCAATATTTTGACAAGTAAGAAATGGGCGTCTTTCTTTACATGTAGATAATTGGTTGATTTATGAGCTTTGTACCTGGAGGACTGACGATTACGGTGGTGGGGCTTCTGCCCATTGTGCTGGTCCCATAACCGTATTGGACAGTCCTGGAAACTGGGATTTGTCCTGTAAATATAGGATGCATGCATACAGCTATCGTAATTCAAGAGTAAACAGAGAATCGACTGCAGCTGGAATGAAAATGACAAGCATGGCATTCTTTTAACTAAAGTAAACTTGAAATTCTGTGATAAAAAACAACCGAAAAAGACAACGTAATTACAAGAACAACGAGACAACGACCCTTTCCATACAAGCACTGACGTCCATTATACAAGTACGTTGGACAAGCTATTGTCATGAAATGACAGCAATTTTTTGTGCCGATTTGAAAATCGCCATATTGGCGCTGAGAGCAGTAGATTTTACTATGGCAGTAGTTAGTGTACTTTAGTTCCATGTAGTAAAATCTACTGCTATCAGCGCCAATATGGCGATATTCAAATCGGCACAAACGATTGGTGACGTTCGCCTGTCCAGCGTAATTTAATTTCAAGAAGGTTTTCGACCATGAAGTTATAATTTAAAGATTTAATTATTTTTCTAATTCTTTTTATTTAGAAAATATGTCTTGTATTTTAAAAGTTCTTTCAATTTCAAAATACCTACACAAACGGAGTGGAACTAGACATCAATTAATGGAGGTTGAATTATTGATGTCGTTTATAGCCACCAATCCGCATTGGGCCTGCGTGGTGGGTTTTATGGTCTAATCCATTCAGGGGGTCAATTCTGCTAATGTTAACGTCGAAATCATGGTTCGATGGTGTTTGAATGGTAATGCTTTTTGAGACAGTTCTTGTATCTTAAACCCAAAACGGAAACACATCGTGTTTCTTACACTCAAAACGGAAAGATATTGTGTCTCGATTTTGGGTTTAAGAAACAAGAACTGCGACAAAAAGAATTACCATTCAAACACCATTGGAACCACAATTTTGACGTTAAAATTAACAGACTTGACCACCAGCTTTGATCACCAGCAGTTGGCATATTAAAAAAGGCCAAAGATGATGGAAATATTATCAAAAAGTTAATAAGTAAATACCTGAATTTGGTACGACTACCACCGTTTGCTGTCTTGGTATCTGACCGGCGGAAAGCTCATAATCTGCAATCAGGAAAAATCAGGACATAATATTATTTACATCTATGTTTCGCTTGTCACTTTATTAAGTACTGAATAAGGTGAAAAAGATCATACTTGCAGAACTTCCCCACAATTGTGCCGTAGCAAAATTTTCCGCCTGACAAAAGAAATTTTAATTTATTATTCGGATAAGTGGTCACTGAGAGAATACAAAAAAAAACTAAAGAAATAGACCTGTAGGTTGACTGGCCAAGAGTCATGATCTTCACGAATATACAAACAATTCACATCCGCAAATATAAACGCAAATAAGAATAAACTGTAAAGCGACATTTTACAAATATATGTAGGTACTTGTTGGTTTAAAAAATATTGCTTAGGTATGTTCTCAGCAAGCTTTGAAATGTATCAGTGACAATAATTGAAAAAAGGGTGTATTTATACTACCTAGCCTAGAAGGTTGACGATTTTATCTCGTGAAAATTTCCTTCATCATATAAAATTGCTCCTAAGTGGGTGATTAGTTATATAATATCTTTACAGAGCTTATTTAACTTAAACTAACATACTTTTTTTACGTCAGTGTTTTAGGGTTCAGTAACTGAAAGCATAATATAAGTTTCATTGATAAACAAGTAATTTGTAAAAACAAAATGATTTGTAATCAATTATTGCATATTATTGTCCTACAATGTCATAAGTAATTATACAATTTTTCACCAGGGGCCGTACCGGCTAACGCATCGAACTCTGCCTGGCTTCAAATTAAAACAGATAAATCAAGCTCCAATCAGGAAAAAATGGCGAACCCCAATTCATGATGTCGCACGAACAGCGATATCTTCCAAATAACTTCGGCAAATAGTACAATATGAAATTCCTTACCTCGATTTATCTGTTTTAAGTTGAAGCTCGGCAGACCCGCCGAAGTTCGAAAAGTTAGCCAGTAGATTCCCTGTACCCGTATCCCGGTCGCATATAAGCAAAATCTAACTCTCGAGTTTTGATGGTGATCTCTGATTGGTCAAGAAACTCAGTAGTTAGGTTTTGCGCGCAAACTCTAACTCCCCAGTTTCGCGCTAGTTCGATAGTGATCTCTGATTGGTCAAAAAACTCAGTAGTTAGGTTTTGCCCGCAAACTCTAACTACTGAGTGCGAATCCGCCAATGAGCGCGCTTCAAAATTCAGTTGTCAATTGTCTTTGAACACAACTGACTGACAAAAATGACTAATAATCTTCCAAGTTTTTGCGAATATAGTCCAGTATACCCAGATCTGAACGCAAAAGATCAATATTTATTGCATACAAACATTCTTAATCAATTTTTCTTCAAATCAACATTCTTATTATTCATCTCAATACAGTACCTAGTTAGTATAAGGCTGAATAGTTTGAAGGTATTCGCTTTTCTTTACACATTACTTAATTTTTTTTTGTTAATCGTTTATCTGTAAACATCTTTTTATTTCAGTAGGTACAGCCAACAACGGAAATTATTGAACATAATTTGATTAATTTTTTTCCTAATCATAATTAATTGCCATAAATTACTGATGAAAATATATAAGTATTGCAAAAAAATCTTGTTATAACTAAACTAGCAAAGTCCCTTAAATCAGACCATTACGCGCTATACATTACTACTGACAAAAAAATAAAGATGCGAACTCAGTAGTTAGAGTTTGCGGGCAAAACCTAACTACTGAGTTTTTTGACCAATCAGAGATCACTATCGAACTAGCGCGAAACTGGGGAGTTAGAGTTTGCGCGCAAAACCTAACTACTGAGTTTTTTGACCAATCAGGGATCACCATCAAAACTCGAGAGTTAGATTTTGCTTATATGCATCCCGGTCATGGGTATTCTATGATTGTTAAGGTTCCAAACGGTTTTGTTTCAACGGTGGATCAAGCTTTTGGAAGTCTAAAAATTCAAGATTAAGTAGTAAGTAGTAGTAGTAATATAATCCCATCTTAAATTTTTAATAAATGTTTTATTTCCCAAATCCGAAAATGATTTGATTCGTAAAGTAATTAGTAAAATGAACATTAAACATTATCGATCTCAAATATTAATGAAATAAATTACAGATATTTCATAAATTATTTCCCCATTTTAGAGTTTTCGAAGGGTTTCTGTTACAAATAGTATAACATATTTCTTTTTTTATTTACATTTCATTAGTATAAAATCTTGCCTTTTAGCCTCCTTTGGAGAAATTTTCTTAAATCACCAATAAAAACAGGGTCTGGTATTTTAATCTAAATTTTAAAATTACGCCTTTGTCTGTGACTGTGTTTAAGCATGCTGGCTAGCGTATGGAAAGATGACAAACATAAATAAGACCCCCTTTGCAAATAAACTTTTTAAATTAGAACTTAGGAACTAGCACATTTTTTGTCAATAACAAAAATTAAAAGAGAAGAATTAAATAGTCCTTAAATCAAACTCGTTCTTGAACGGGTTTAAATAAGACCAATTAATGTAATCAACAGATTTAATTATTTAAAAGGTTATACAGCATCTTGTTCGCCATTATATAGTAGAAATTAACGTCTTTTCAGATTAAACATCGAGAATCTTCGTTGCCTTTTGGGTTCTGGTTTCTGATCCTCTAATTTCTGTAACAAATAAATTATTTTGAAGTATTATAATCTTTGCAATGAAATTACTATTTTTTCTTATTTTCTGTGGTCTGGTTCGACACGTTCTAAGTTTGAAATTCAGGGCGGTAATGAATTTCAATCCTTTCTTCCCACACTAGTGCGGGAAGTAAGTAGTATTCAAAATTAGAAACGGTAGAACTCATTAGCTAGCGTTATTTTTACGAAACTTAATGGCTGCCTGACTGGTCACACGAACCAATTAAAAAAATACATTTTTACTAAGAAAATTGTATTTCCTTTCTTGGGAAAAGCACTATACAAGCCTTGTGCGGGAAGCAATTTACATTGCCTCGAATGATTAAAGCCCTGCTAACTTCCTGCGCTCACCTGTAATGGAAGACTATTAAAACCTAGTAGGTATGGTTTATAAAGTCCGGAACAATGATTAATTTTATAGAATACTTGATGATATTATTTTTTATTATATAATCATTTAAATTTTTGTTTACCAAACATTTTTTATTATTTTTCTATACGCGATTTAGATTTTTTTGATTTATTCTCTCAATCCGTCACATAAAAACGGGTACGTATTACAATGCCGAGGTTGAAAAGACCGAATTTCACAAGACCTATGAAAGACCGAATATTAAAAGGTCGAATGGTTGTTTGGCCGTACGTTTAAAATCACGAAAGGACAATCCCGAAGCTTCAAAAACCGAAGCTTAAAAAAAACAAGATTAATTGAGGGTTACACGCCAACAGGGGGTCAAGTCTGCTAATGTTAATGTCAAAACGTTAAAATCGTGTTTCTATGGTGTTTGAATGGTAATGCTTTTTGACACTGTTCTTGTTTCTGAAACCCAAAATCGAGACACAATGTGCGTCCGTTTTGGGTGTAAGAAACTCGGTTTTGAGCTTAAGAAACAAAAACTGTGTACAAAAGCACTAATTAGCATTCGAATACCATTTAAACACGATTTTGGCGTTTACATTAGCAGACTTGACCCCCAGGTCGGTTCTGGCACTTCACCTTCGCCTCTCTTTCTCCTCGCCTTTGCACTTCGCTCGTGCGTTGTTAGTCGCAATAGAACCTAACAGACTTTCGGGATTACGAACAACCAGCATTTTAACTTTCGGGATTTCGAACTATCGGCATTTTAATTTTCGGGATTTCGAACTATCGGTCATTTAATTATCGATCATTCAAGTTTCGGTTTACCGGATATCGACATTTAGGAATTTCGGTATTTTGAAAATAGGTGTTTTGTGCGTCTATATTACGGTCGTGTCGTATATGTTATGGATTTTCGGCATTTTAATACATACCCCATAAAAACATCGTTTTCTAGAGCGCGAAAACCAATCACCTGAATCCGCGCTCTTCGGTATTGGTAGGTGTAAGCCTTTCGTCTCCGAATGGGTCAGAGTTCTTGCAGTCTCTCTACTGAACAATTTCCGCGGTGGTGGAAAGAATGAGATGGAAAATCGGAGCCACTGGCATAGAGTAGATATAAGTACCACGTCCGCTGGTGCAATATAAAAATTTAAATATTTGTCAATCAATGCCCAAAAAGTAACAACTTACCAAAACAGACAATACTCACTTGAACGTATATAGGATGCGGTTCACCATCAATCTTCGGCTCTTCTATCTTAACTTGAGTGTCATTAGTTGACAACAGCATCAAAACAGGAAAATCCTTAGCAGTTTCCGTCACCCTAGCTCTGGCCGCCTTAGGAGGCGCCAACACAGGCGCAACCAACACAACATGGTCTTCAGAAGTTATTTCCCCGTAAACAATACTTAAGAGAACGAACAAAATTGGAGACGAAAAAGCGAGTCTCATCGTGCCCGATGTAAAATGTTGCAGGAAATGAGCAACTACCTTTATTTATACATGCGATACTCAATAACATCACGATTTATAAAATGATGAACATTATTTTAGCATTCCTTTTGTTTCGATCACGACGTCTTCAGTTAATTAATGAGCCACTTTTTTTTCGTCTGAGTATCGATTGCTGTTTTAAGATTAAGTAAGTAACCTGAGCTCGTAAGGCCGTTCTGCAGTTCTGCGTAATGGTAACTGCTCGCATACAGTGTGTAGGAATAAAAACTGAATTAAGTTTATGGTAAATCGATTAAATTTATTATGGGATATATTTGTGGTGCAGTCATGATACGTTCGTCACGGATGTAATTTTGTTTACGGCAGTAAAAGCTTGATAGTCAACTCCATAATATAATTTTATTTATTCTAAGACGTAGTTGCGTTTGTTTTTCCTTTTTTATTTATACAAAAAATACTAGATAGATAGATTCCACTTTAAAGTCAATTTATTGTTAAGTATAGTTTTTTTTAAGTAAACAGAATGAAATCGAAATAAGCGTGTAAAGCAATGAGCGAGTCCTAGTGTAGATATTATAATAATGTTTTTCGTATAATCATAAATTATAAGACTGCTAAGAAATACTAATTGTTACATCTAAAGATATTAATAGATGGAATGTGTAGATGTTTTGCTTGATTATTTTCCTGGAGATGTGTGTAGTGTACAGTATAACATAAATCATTCCAAGTTTTCACATGATAAAAATATTCAACATGTAGGTAGAGACATATTAATAAATAGCCAGATTTTTTGTTTGTTTCAAATAATGTTTTGAACTTTATGGGATTAATATTACTTATAAAAACGGTAAATATAGAAATAGTAGTCACACGCATGATGCGATGATTAATTGATTATAAATGATGACGTAAAATACAACGGGAAAAAATATAAAAACAAATATCTCTTTATTATCTCTCCCTGACCTTTAATCGAGACTTTAGAGAGACATTCATAGTGAGAAAAAAAGTAGTATATTATTCATTGTTTAAGTACTCTTTAATAATGAAAGAAAAAAATCTGAGTAGGTATTATTTTAATAAAAAATTCAAGGTCCGTTTACAAAATGCTTGATCTGAGTTCTTGATTACTGCGACACAGGTTTGGTGTTGATTCAATGACCTTGTGGTGGTTTTTTCTGAAAAATCATTGGGTTTGTATAAATTTACACCCTAATTAGTATTAAAAATAGGCTTAACGATTTAACTCATTATGCACATTCATAAGACAAGATATCTAAGTGGCAGAACTGATTATATTAAAAGAAAAAGGTATAATAAAAATTCAAATCTTTGGAAAGGGACAAGTTTTTATCATTATACTAGCTTGTTTGAAAGAAGATGTTTCTATTGGTGTTGTTATTGGGTTACGAAATTTTTGTGCGATGTTATTATTTAATAACGTTAAATTGAGCATCATTGTATTTAGGATAACTTACTTTAACTTGCAATTCAGCTGGCACCTCCTCCAATCCATCTTCAGGGATGAAAAATATACCATCAGGTAGTGTATCTCCAGAATCCTGTGTCACCTTGGTAACTGTCAATTTGCCATCTTTTGGCGGTTTTCCTCGGATCAGATCAAATAAGTCCCCTCCTTGCAATTCATAAGCAATATCTTCTTTCTGAATACTCAAGTTCACAAGGAAAACCAACACACAAAAAACAATGACACATCTCATTTTGCAAACGTTTCCTTTTACAGATGCAAGTGAACTGATTTTAATATATTAATGAATCGCCTTTTATAACTAAAGCCTCTTATAAAAAAGGATTGTCTATAAATACTTATTCTTTTTATTAGTTATAAGCTTTGTTGACCATCAAATCAATTTACCATCAAATCAATTCTCGGACGGGAATTCCCGTCCTAGAATTGATCTGGTGCGAGTCGTATTTTTTCTAGTATATTATTTAGTATTGTATAAAAATAGCATTGTGAATGTAAAAATCTCAAATTTAAAAAATCAATATAGTTTTATTTTATTGGTCTATCAATTATCACTATTGACAGTGTATGTCAGAGTTTAGAATTAGTTTGTCATTGATGTTCAATCTACTTAAAAATATATCGTAGAGATGGTTTTTGCATAGAGGCGTCATTTAAAGTGATGTAATATTTTTATTTCCTTCTGATCTTCATTTTTATGCAAAACAAAAAAAGAGATAAAAAGTGAAGTGTTGACAAACACAATAGCAAGCAACCCAAAGCCATATAAATGTTTAGCATTAACTTGTGGAATATTAACAATGTTGATCATGGACGCAATAAATACGAGATTATCTTGAACGATCTGACCCACCCAGTCACTGGGGAATTTGCAGAACATCTTATAAACAAAGGCATAAAGAAACAAGAAAATTATACCCAAGTAGTATCTACATTTAGTCTTATAAGTAGTGGAACATTTTATAACTTTGTCACATTCACTTTAACGCTTGTTCAGTATGTTGCAACGCTACTATTACTTGCATTGATTGGTGCAACAAGGTACTAACATGTCGAACTACTTCAAAGGGCAACCTTACCTGTAATTTAATTCACTGGAGTACTTATTATGTTGGATGCGTGTGCGTTATAGTTCGTAGTATCATCATAAGATTTATTCTTATGGTAGTATCTAGATAGGAAATATTGTCATAATTGGTGGATATTCCAGAAACATGTAATACCGAAAGTTTGAGGTTTTTACAAATTATTGTGTTTTCGTGGGATGATTAGTTGAAACTGAACTGTTTTAGAACTTGGGTTTTTATTTGTTGTTGTGTGGAAATAAATTTCGCATATTGGTGTTATTTATAGTGTTTGAGTGAGTGAGCGCGAAGCGTCTGTTTCAGTTTGGACAATAATATATTATGCTTTCGTATGTCTGTCGGTCTGTTCTTCTCTACAGGTCACATTTCTCAATCGATTCTCGTGAAATTTTGTGAGCAGGTTCGATAACTATATAGATTATTTTTGTAGAGCCAGTTTTTCGAAAATTATCGAAAAAAACACCCATTTAGAAAAGTTAGAAGTGCTTACTATTTACTATTAGGTTAACGAAATTAATAATTAAAATCTCTATCTCCCCTTATATCAAAATAACTTTCGAAATCATGACCTACCTATGTAAGATGCGGCGTGCAAGCGATTTTAACCTTAGGGTAATAATAAATTGCCCGTACTTTTGATAATACCTATACTTATTAGTATCATCCTATGTCCTTCCGAAATACCCATCTCATTGAAATTCATCTACCTTATCCCTAAAACCGCTAGGAGATGTTTCTTGGTAATTAATTATTCTAGTAGCAAACAAACCATTGTTGCTCGTTCATGTTTCCACGACGGGACGTATTTTCCCATAGTCTTGTTATTACTGTATGACGAATCAATTTACGTAAAGTAGATACATTATGTGAAACTATGAAAAGCTTTAGGTAGATGTTTATCTCATAGTCTCTACCATAATAGTTTTTTTACGTTTATTATATAAACAATTTCTTATCCCACCAAAAACATTTTCATGTAAATGTTGCTGCCAAGACCTCGCACTGTCAAAAAGTTATGAGACCTCATGTAGAGCCAAGCTGCTAACTCTACGCGCCCTAACTCTACAAGCCTTTACTTCAAAAACTCTACACCTTAGTCAAAATATGTGGCTTGGCCATTTCGCTACATGTAAAAATATAAACACTGTTCATACTTTTCTGATAAACAGTTCTTGTAGTAACGAAACGGCCATCTAATGTATTTTGACTAAGGTGTAGAGTTTTTGAAGTAAAGGCTTGTAGAGTTAGGGCGCGTAGAGTTAGAAGCTTGGCTCTACATGAGGTCTCATAACTTTTTGACAGTGCGAGGTCTTGGCAGCAACATTTACATGAAAATGTTTTTGGTGGGATTTCACTTCTTTTTGTAGGTAACTCTCCATATACCGGAAAAGCAAGCTGAGGTCAGAATTTATTGTGGTCTAAAATCGTATAAATTCGATCAACATCAACTAGCGTACTAGGGCATTTCTACGGGAAACACCGATTGATCTACTCTAGCGAAAAAAGTACCTTGAAAATCTAATTACATACTTGAAAAAAATCACACGTATTAATAGGACTCTTGGCTTGATGGAGAGCATGTCCAAAAGACCGTCAGGATTTATAAAGCACCAAAAAAAAAATCCTAAAGTTTGAAAACGGGCAGAATTTGGCTTAAAATGGCGTGTCGCCTTTCCCGAATTTGTTCGTTATTGTTTCATAACTCTTAAAATAATAACTTGTTCATTATAATTCCAGCATTCACAGAACAACGGATAGTTAATAAAGGCATATGTGTAATTTTATTTAATGCGAATCATTGGGTTTTAACACAATAACACATTTAATTTTGTCGGCAGCGTGTGCCTCAATTCGGTGAAATTTAGTTTTCCTTACCTAAGTCTCTATTTACGTACAGTACGAACGCACATAACTGATTTCCGCCACCCAGCAGCTGCGCCTGAGCAGCTAAGCAGTGTGGACGGGAGGACTGCTGCATTGAGGAGCATTTTTCGAAGGTTCAAAGTCATTCGGTGTTTTTGGGTTCGGGTCATTTCTCAAATCGGTGGACGACATAAATTTTATTTATGAAGTATTTAATGAGATTTGTGCTAAATTAATTGAATGTTTAATTAAATTTTCCAGTATTTTTCGTAGAAATTGTTTTAATTTATTACATTTACAATTAATTTGATGAATTGTGTTATTTTCTCAATTTAGTGGATCTCAATTCCTTGGAAAATGGGGCATTGAATTGAGAAAAAATACATCGATTTGAGATTTCACTTGTCAAAAACTAAGCTTAAAGCATATTATGTATATTTACTTCAAGCTTTATAACAAAATATCCGAGTCAATTAGAGACAAGAGATCACTTGAATTCTTGCTTTCCTATAAAGTTATCTCAATATTCACTTTTAAAAGTAAATAATATAATATCGTAAAGTACCTATAGCATATTCATCTTCAGAATTAAATTCATTTTACGGTCATCTCAGTAAAGTTAGTATCAACCAGTGTTGGGGTAATCAAGGTCTCTATGTTTATCTTAGCTTTCCAAAACTATCATTTTCTGATAGATCTAAAACCGACAATTTTGATTTAAAATCACTATTCTTGTTCGGGACCTTTTTCATTTCAATATTTCCAGTTTTTACAGGTTCTGGTTCTCTGGTTGATTTATCCAAAGGACTGCTTGCTGCAATTGCTAACCAGTTGGTTTAATTATTTTGCATGAAAAAGTTTGTGCTTTATTACTTGAATCATTTTTTTTTATTGAAGAGTTTTTGTTGACATCTAACTTACCTTTGAATATTTTTGGTAATTACTGTCTTTCGTGTAATCTGCAGATTTCAATTCATAGAAGTCTGAATGCTCATGATGACATTCTACACACTTATGCAAACAATCTTCATGACAGCATCTTAGTTCTCTCAAAGCAAAAAAAATGCATGATCTTTCTCTCAAAAAGTCTCAAAAATCCAGATATCTAAATAGAATTTTGTGGGACATTCAATCAAGTAGTTTGGAATGCAAATTATCTTACTAATGTTATAAATGTGAAAGTTTGTGGGTTTGGATTTTGGATGTTTAGACTGGATGTTTGTTCCTCAATCACGCAAAAACTACTGAACGGATTTGGTTGGAATTTGGCACACAATAGTAGATAGCCTAGATTAAAACATAGGATACTTTTTATTCCGATATTCCCACGGGAACGGGAACTACGCGGCGGCCGCTAGTATCTAATAAAAAGCTAGCTATGAGAAAACGAAGCTGCTGTCAAGAAGATCGTTTGCATAAGTTTGTAGAATATCATCATCATTGAATTGTAATCTGCAGAGTACACGAAAGACAGTCAGTTACTGGTTCAAGTAATAAAGCACAAATTTTGACATGTAATAATTAAATCGACAACAGCAATCAGGTCTATGGACAAATCAGTCAGAGATCTAGAACCTGTGAAAACTAGAAATATTAAATGAAAAAGATCCCCACTAAGAATAGTGATATTAAATCCAAATTGTCAGACCTATTAGAAAACGCCAGTTTTTGGAAAGCCAATATTAAGTAGAGACCTTGCTTGATTACCCCCCACACTGGCTAGTACTATTTTTTTTTTAATGAACGTAGATGATTTCGATTCTAAAGGTGAATATGCTATATTTTAAGATATTATTATATAACTTTATAAAGTAAACATTTTAGTGAATTAGTTATGTAGAAGTTTGTTAACGTATGACAAACCGTCATTAAATTTGTTACACTAATTCAGTAGTATTTTGTTAACCCTTTTGATATTTATTTTTATTTTAGAAACATTAGTATAGGCACTTAAATCTAAAATTAACCATCTGACTATTAGACCAGCGCTCAGTAATCAAAAACGTTTTAGGTATTTGTATATTTGATCATTCCACATACATTATTTCTATATTAGGTAACAGCGTTTCTAAATTCGCTGGGCCATTACTCAATTCGGTGATTCATTTTCTCAATTCGATGCTTTCTCAATTAGTTGCTTAACTTTTCTCATAAACTACTTAACAATATCTGGTGCCATTGTAATTTTCAGATTCAGGATGAAATAGACTTCAATCTTTGTTATTAAATTACTTATAAAAATCAAATTTCAATTCAACCACCGAATTGAGAAAAAAAATACCCGTTTGTAGAAATGCCCACTAGTACTATTTTTTATTCTATGGTAGAAATAATTCATTTATGCTGTGATATTATTTTACTCTTTAACGCAGAAAGTGACAGTGCAAAGAGCAAAATAGAGTCTGCACGAGTTTGGCGCCATGAAAGAATTGTTTTGAAATGAATACGAGTACAATATCTTTTTTATGATTACTTTTTTCCATTGCTTTAACAGTGATTTACTAAGGCTTAAAAATAATTACTAAATATTTAAAGATGTTTCAGATTCATTATATCTAATTTTTTCAGACCTCCAGCCAGCATCAAAATTTGCGGAAGTCTCATACAAACTTCCATACCATAGTTTAAGGGGTTAGGGGATAAAAGTTCCAAGTTTTATATTTTTTTTGCAGTTTGTGTACTAATACTAGCTTACATACCAAATTTCAGCTTTCTAGGACTTCGGGAAGTACCCTAGGAATTTTGATGATTATTATTAAGTTTTGACGAAATTGAGGTTTTTTAGATATCAATAAAATCCAAAGTTTAAGAGCTATGCAATTGAAACTTTATATGTTTAATAAGTCTACTACAGACATCATATCCTGAGAATTTTGTACTTCTGGTATAATCCAAACCCAAGTTATGAGGGTTAAGCGGTTGGGGGGTTAAGGTCCAATTTCATATTTATTTTGTTGTTTGTGTACTAATACTAGCTTACATACCAAATTTCAGCTTTCTAGGACTTCAGGAAGTACCCTATAATTTTTGATGATCATGAGTGAAATCGGGGTTTTTTAGATCTCAATAAAATCCAAAGTTTAAGAGCTATGCAATTGAAACTTTGTATGTTTATAAGTCCACTACATACATCTTATCCTGAGATTTTTTTACTTCTGGTATAATCCAAACCCCAGTTATGAGGGTTAAGCGGTTGGGGGGGTTAAGGTCCAATTTCATAATTTTTTTGTTGTTTGTGTACTAATACTAGTTTACATACCAAATTTCAGCTTTCTAGGACTTCAGGAAGTACCCTATAGGTTTTGATAATCATGAGTGAGTCAGTGACGAAATCGGGGTATTTTAGATATCAATAAAATCTATATTATAAGAGCTATGCAATTGAAACTTTCTGTGTTTAATAAGTTTACTACTGACATAATATTCCGACAATTTCGTTTATCTGGTATACTCCAAACCCAAGATATGAGGGTTCAAAAAAACGACGAAGTACTTTACTTCGAGAAAAGGTAGGTAGTGCCCTTGAGCTTCGCTTGCTCGTCTTGGCGGGGGCACTGCCGTGCCCCCAGATACGTAGCTCATCTAGAGCATTGTAATCGCATACAAATTGCTATAAGGATATCAAAAGGTAAAAGAAAGTCAGGATTATCTTTTAATTATTTTACTTTGGTAGTAGAAGAAATTTCGACTGGTATGGTTTAAAATAGGTATTTATTAATTGATAATTTTCCAACTGGTTCTCTATGGTTTCGCACGAGTCACGCAAGATTATTCTGAAACAAATACATAAAAAAATTAGACATTGAATAAAACTAGCGTTTTTTTAAGCCCTGGCTTCTTCTTCGCTTAGAAATTGAGTGTGGGTTAGTAGCAAAAAAATTTGCATTAATTTTTCGATAGTCGTTATCGGTTTTGGCAATTGTTACATTGGCTACAAACAGCAAAATGGAGGCACACAGATAGTTTTATAGCATGGATTAAATGATAGGATACTTTTTATCTCGGTCAAATGTTCCCTAAGGATTTTCCGTCCACAAGGAGTCGCGGGCGGAAGCTAGTTGTTAGATAAACAAAACGTTTACCTATGTATGTATATGACTGTCTTCCAATTCTTTATCTTAACATAGTACCTAAGAGAATGGTCTACTATGTTTTGTTATTTCCAGTTGATAGAAATATTAAGGCAATAAATCTTTAGCAAGCCTATATCTTACTATACAGGGTGTTTGATAAAAAAATAAAAAGCGACTATGATAGATGCATACAACGCCCATGCATACCCATGGAAAAAATATTATTATAAACATTGAAAACCGTCACAAGGATAGGAATTGTTTTTCTATTTGTGTGGAAAAATCTCTACCCTAGGCAAATAGACTACAGTATTCGATAATCAATTCCATTATTGGGCAAAAGTAAAACAAAATTACGGTCTTGGGTCATAAAAAGAAAAAAATATCAAAATAGTGGTTTTCAGGGTTTATAATAATTTTCCGGGGTTGTATGCATAGTACCCTTACTATATTTGGCTTTAAAAGGATATTATTACAAAACACCCTGTCTAAAAAAATTTTGAATCGATGAAGTAAAAGTAAAAGTAAAAAAAAACGAGTTATATTAAAAAAAGTACTCACCTTTGGTGGCAACAAGTCTCTCGAAGGCTGTTTGATAGCTGTTAAGTCTGAGGTTTTACTAGTCCCAAAATTAGCGCTTTTCTTAAAAGTATTCAAGAGAGGACTCCGCGCAGTCGTTGTAGTAGTTTTATATGTAGTGTAGGCTTTCGTAGATGCACTTAATAGCTGATCTGGTAACGGAAACACCCTCCAGCTGACAACACAACACAGGCTTAAAGCCAAAGTCAAAGCTAACAGATGACACTTCAACATTTTAGCAGACACGAAAGATCACGTTCAGTGTAGAAACTAGAATGTCTGGTTTCATCTTCGATTGTAGAATGTCGACTAAGCAATAGATCCTCATCTAGTTCACCCTGAATATTTGAATAATTGATTGGCGAAATAATAATTTACTGTTATATCTATAGAGTTGTAGTTACATAGTTACGTGGACTTGTGACATTTAAAGTCTGTACAGGAAAAGTTAAGAGACAAGTAAAACATTTATCCCCAAAACTTGCATGAACATTATGTGGTGTTATGTATTAACTCGTCAAAAACTATTAATATTCGATACTAAATACTAAATTTATTTCTATCTATTTTTTCTAGTATAGTCAGGTGGGGTAAGTGAAACATACTTTATTTTTATTTTTATTTAACAAGGTGTAGTAAAGCTATAAAAAGTAGCTGTATAGGCAATGAACTCCTAATTAAATCAGCCTTTACGGTATGAATACAAATATCTAAAGACTTGCATTAAGCAACAAAATCACGAAAAGAATATAAAAGCTAAGAAGTGTTTCACTTACCCCTGACAAGGGGGAAGTGAAACAGTGGCCTAAATAGCTATAAATATTGTGTCCATTTAATTAAAAACAGGACAAAAGGATCATGCTTAACCGTTAATATCCAAAATGTATCAAATTCTCATAAAATAGGGTCCAGTTTTAAAGATTTATCAAAAAAACATCGTGTTTTGCGTTTTGACATCTAATTAATTTCTTTTTGGTTTTCTAGCTAGTTTAATGATCGCAGCGATATCTGTGTTGTGTCAAGGGAAGTAATTCGTCATTCCTGCTTTATCGACACATCGCTATGAGAATAAACTACGATAGTTTCTTAGATATGGTTGGGTGTTTCACTTACCCCGGTGTTTCACTTACCCCACCTGACTATATATTATTTAGTATTGTATAAAAACAGAATTGTGAATGCTAAAATCTTAAATTAATAATAAATTCTTTCGAGGTTTTGCGCAAGCACCAACAGTTTCAATCAACTAATATTATCTAGGTATACGATACTTACATAATATTAGGATATAAACTTTTAACATCCATACCATAGTGTAGAAACAAATGAAAGTATGCCAAAAACTTTGAATATTGGTGAAATTAACGCTCATACAATAAATAATCAAGTTTATAAAGGTATTGTTAAAAAATTTACAGGGATTCTATCCATTTTGTCCACGATCCATGGAATCGGGAAAACACAGATCGTAAAATTGTGTTCCGCTTACATAATGTCGTCATATTTTGATGATCGCATCGCATGCGAATGCAAATAGCTCAAAGTTTGACGTTTTGAATACACATTCCCCTGGCGGTGATCCAACTTAAGAGTCGTTTGTAATCTGATGATTCGTGCCTCAAGTTACGTGACCAGCCGTATCCTGGCTGTCCACTTCGTTGATCAATCATCAAGGCATTCTTTTTTACGCAAATGTTGTCTTTTTATGATCGCTTTATCTCTGCCAATTGATGCCATGCAATGATCTTTTGCACTGATTAAAAAAATGATCTATTTTATAGATCTTTTCAGTTTGTTGCATGTTAAAAGGCAATTTTTTTACTAGAAAACTTTGGTTTCATTTGGAGTTATCATCTATAATAACAATATATAATTTCGTGATTCTGAGATTAAATCTGAATTTTGTGGAATAGCTCTAGGAGTGTGTCAACACTAGATTTAAGTTACCTGTTACAATAATAAGTTTTAAGTACTTATAAGTAACTTTGTAATGCCTCATCTTTCTTCTGACCGAAGATAACACAATATAATATAAGTATAGTTCTTCTACATTGTACACTGATTCCATCTGGAATTCGAATCCAGAATATCAAAAAAGAAGTGCAGAATCGCTGTACACAGTCCATTCGGTTACAAGCAGGTTATATTGTTTGTTTAGTTGGGTATTATTCGTATCCTAATCGTTATTAAATCTGTTCAAAAATGTCAAACTAACGATACCGATCGAGCAAATAAATTGGGTTGCTTAACCAAATTCAATCCATATTTGGATTAAGATTGCAAGTAGATTGGAACATCCTTGATCTATGTTGATTTGTCCACCACATTGTGACCAGCCATTCACCCACATGTAGCACGTGAGGTTATCACTAAATGTCAAACCTCTACAATTTTTTGATTTAGATTTGATTTGCATGCTGCTGTGGGCACAATCATAATAATTAATTATTGATTTTTTTACACTATGGAATCATGTACTTACCCTAGTTGTATGTTAAATAGACCGATATTAACGCAGTTCGTCGGTGATCTACGAGTTACGACCTTTTTCGACAATTTGTTTTATAGTAATTTTGATTCAATACAAAGTAGGCATCTAAAGAGCGCCTGGAGCTTTATATTGTAAATATACTGTACGAGTATTTACCACAAAACTATTGAATTTCACTCAGGAGATTTCTCATAATACGGCGTAAAATAAATAGGCCAGAAAACGCTTTCCTTAACTTTAATAGTTTTCTATGAATGTTGCTTTCAAATTGAAAACTTTGACTGAATTATAGATAGTACAATAATTAATGAGTTTCCTCTCATAATAAGGCATTGCTATTATTTCTCGTACACTTGGAAATATTTTACTAGACGGAGCTTTATAGACGACGATATTTACGTGACGTTAGTACGTTATAGGACGCTGTTGAAGATAATTCAAAATCAACAAAACAGAGAGTCAAAATCGGTGATCAAATAAGCTCAGATTGTGATATCTCCTATGGCGTGGCTCAAGGTAGTGTGCTTGGTCCTAGTCTTTTCCTAATCTATATTAATGACCTATGTAACCTGCAGGTGAAAAACTGTCAAATTTTTACATTTGCAGATGATACTGCGCTTGTGTTTGACGGCATGGATTGGGAGGAGACTAGGGCTAATGCTGAAAGTGGCTTGGAAATTATAATGCATTGGCTTCAGACAAATAAATTATCACTTAATACGTCCAAAACCAAGTATATCACTTTTGGTGTAACTAATTGGTTGCGCTCGCGAAAGCATACGCGTCGGACGTGTTACGTTTGTCTCTATTCGCTAACGCTTCGCCTACCCGCAAATGGCTCCAAAAAAGTGTACGTGCTGTAATAAAAACATTACCCTAAAATCTCCGGGGCTGGAATGCAGTAGATGTAACAAAACCGTTCACTCGACAACCAGCTGCTCCAAATTAACCGGCAAGCAATTGGCAGCTCTTCGGAACTCGGAGGGTCTGGAATGGAGTTGCGATGAATGCCAAAGCAACTTATCCAAACGTTCCTCATTCTTTGTACCACCTGAGGATAGTTCTGATGAAGAGGGAGCCCGCTCACCCCCTATGCTGAACGAAAAGAAATTAATCGCAAGCATTTCTCGCGAAACACAAAGGATCATCAAAGCAGAAATTGGCGATCTTGTGAACGCAGTTGAACATATGAATGGTCAGATTGCAGATCTCGAAGACATAGTTAAAAAACAAGAAAGTACCATTAAATCACTACTTAACAAAAACACAGACCTACTAAATAAAAACAAGAACCTCGAACTCAGAATCGCCGCTCTCGAACAACATAATAACGAAGTAGATCAGAAAATGCTGGGTTGCACTTTAGAAATAGCAGGTATCCCGGAAACTCAAAATCAAGACGTTAAGGAAGTGATGACTAAGGTTGCGGAAAAACTGCACGTCAATGCTGATGATGTAGTGACTGCTCGACGCCTACAAAAACCTAAGGATCGTCCACAACTAGGGCATATTATTGTGGAAGTCAAATCTAACACCGTACGCACCCAATGGATCCAATCGGCAAAAAAAATCGAACTGACTGCAGGGAATCTTCTACCTAAAATACCTACTGATCTAGCCGAGCGCCGAGTATATATCCGTGAGGCGTTAACCCATCGTACAAAAACGCTTTTGTACAATACCCAACAAAGACTGAAGGATAGCTACAAATTCATTTGGTGCAAGGCTGGTACTATCTACGTGAAGAAAACCGATGACAACAAGCGTCCGCATATAATTCGATCCACGGCTGATATTGAAGCTTTACTGCCCAACTAAACCTCATAAGTACCTACCCACTTACTTGTACGATAAACATCCACACTTATATCTATTTTTTTTACTAATTGTATTTTAATCATACTTATTCTTTAATTTAATGGCAAATATTAATATCCAGACACAATGTCTGGAACTATTTGATTGTTCAACAGTTAACTCTTTTATTAATCAGATACCCTACGATAATGTCGATTTGTTATGCCTGCATGTGAACATACGATCGTCAATTAAAAACTTTACCAAACTACTATTAATTATAAGTTCATGTAATATTCCTATCGATGTCATTGTATTGACTGAAGCCGGAATCTCTCCGGAAATAAGTAACTTGTTCCACATTTCTGGCTATAAAATGCACACAGAACTACGTTCCAATAAAAAAGGAGGGGGGATAATAGTCTACGTTAAAAATTACCTCAAATTTACCTCGATAGTTAATAACACAAAAAGCTGCGAAACTTTAATCGGAAACTTAATGACCGCGAACAATAACGTCCTATTTCTGTGTGCACTTTACAGACCTCCCTCCAATGACAAAATCACTTTTATTTCCGAACTATCACATATCATAAGTAAATACTCAACCAAAAACACAATCATACTTGGTGATGCCAATATAGACCTTAAAAGTAACTGTGCAATTAAAAACTTGTATATCGACATGCTCTCCGAGTACGGATTTACTGTTGGCATAACTAACTATACTAGAATCGAGATGAGACTAGGGAAAGTTACTAAATCCTGTATCGACCACATATTTATGCGGTCGACTTCATTATTGAATCCGTGCTCGGCCGCAGTCGATACCGTTCTGGCGGATCATCGAGTCACTCTGCTCGCTTGCCAGGAAACGCGTATGAACCGCATACAGGATGATTCGAAAAAATTTAAAGTTTATTTTCACAACAGTAAAGTTATGGCTGAGGAACTAAATAGTACTGATTGGTCGATTAACTTTAAAGATACATCGTGTCCCCAAAAATGCTATGAATTTATTAAATCAAAGTTTACTAGCGCGTATAATATATCTCTAAAATATACAGCTCAATCCTCAAATAAAACCATTAAACAACCTTGGGTCA
Source organism: Agriphila tristella (assembly GCA_928269145.1). NCBI lineage: Eukaryota > Metazoa > Arthropoda > Insecta > Lepidoptera > Crambidae > Agriphila > Agriphila tristella. The sequence goes on from OV743434.1 coordinate 26,513,694, forward strand.
AAGATTATATGATTAAAATGTCTCATAAGAGAGATAAGCTTTTTAACAGTTGGAAAAAAGATCCTACAAATAGTTGCCTACGCTTAGAGTACAATAAAATCAGAAACAAAATTCATAAAATCCTTGAATACAATAGAAATAAATACTATCAGAGCGAAATAAAAGCAAATATCAAAAATTCTCGTAAACTCTGGAAAATTATTAATTCCATCTGTGGTAGGGTCGTAAATTCGATAGATGAAACAATTTTAAAAGCGTTTGATTCCCTTAAGTACTCCAATGTTGACATTGCTAACAAATTTGCACAAGAATTCCGTAAGGCCGTAAAGGCTATACTTCCATCATGTACAGTTAAATTATTAAATCTAAATGACTATCGAAAATCTGCCGATGTTAGCTTATACTTTAAAAAAGCGACTCCTAGAAAAATTAAACAGATAATATCCAAACTTGAGAGTAGGAAAGCCCCTGGTGGTGATGGTATTAAAATCGCGGATATTAAAGTAATTGCTGAGAAAGTATCTTTACCTATTTCACAATTAATTAACGCCAGTTTCGCAGCAGGGAAATATCCAGATGAGCTTAAGCAGAGCTGTGTAAGACCTATTCATAAAAAAGGAAAATTTAATGATACATCTAATTATCGACCAATTTCTCTATTATCATCTATAGATAAAATTGTTGAAAAGTATTTAAGTGACCAGATACATGAGTTTTATCAAAAAAATAACATCATTACACCCAATCAGTATGGTTTTCAGCCCCTCAAAAATACAACATCACTACTATCCAAGTTTTGTGATGAAATTAACAGTCACATGAATGAACGTAAACATGTTTTAGCCCTGTTCATCGATTTTTCACGTGCTTTTGACACCTTAAATCATGAACACCTACAAAAGAAACTTGAAGATTCTGGAATAAGGGGTCCTACTCTTAAGTGGAGTGAAAATTATCTTAAAAACAGGTCTTATTCCGTTAAAATTGGTGACGCACAAAGTGATGTCTTGTCTGTCACGGAAGGAACAGCTCAAGGATCTGTTTTAGGTCCTGTACACTTCATAGCTTATGTCAACGATATGAACAATGTACTTAGACATTCCACATCATATCAATACGCAGACGATACGTGTTTAGTCGTTGCTGACAAAAATATTGAAACAGCGCTTGAACGACTTCAAGAAGATTTTAACTCCCTTATCAAATGGTGTCATGACAACCAACTTGTTCTTAACGCTGACAAAACAAAAATGGTGCACATTCGATCACCCTTTCTTAAAACATTAGTTGACACAAATAAAAAACTCATAGCTCACGACCACATATGTTTCCATCTACAACAACTAAAATGCACCTGCCCTGTAATTGAAACAGTGGACAAGCATACTTACCTAGGCTTAGTAATTGACAGTAATTTCAGTTGGCTTCCACATATCAATAATATCTGTGACAGACTTAGAGCATTTCTGGCTAATATAATAATAATAAGAAATAGAATACCTTACAAAATACTAATGTTGCTTTACAACTCGTTAGCTAATTCTATTATCACCTACGGCATTACCAGCTATGGCAGGACGTTTAAGACTTACCTTGATAAAATTCAGAGTTGCCAAATTAGAATTTTAAAGAAAATCGTATCACCTGCAGTCAAAGAAAAATATAAAAATAATGAATATGACCTTTTTAAACACTGCAAAGTTCTACCCATACACACAATATTCCAGTACTACCTTTTAAAAGAACAGTTTTTTAATACTACAATCCAAAAAAAAATCAATCATAAAATTACAACCCGAAAAGTAACTAACGAACAATTAATAACCTCAATAGCCTGTAATGTATACGGAAAACGGACAACGCACTATTTAGTTCCTCGTTTACTAAACAGCATTAATACATCCGTGAAAAATAGCATCACTAAAAATAATATAAAAAATAAATTAAAATTACACTTCTTAAACAGCCTGTAGCAGCGATGCACCGTGCCTGTGCATTATGCACATTGCGCGTGAACTTCAATCGCTCGCTCGCGTCAACTGCACTCACTATCTCCCTCACGCAAAGAATATTTGCTTGGCTCGATGCGGTTCATATTTGTTTACTTACTTGGGTACATGATATGAGACAATAGAATGTTGTATTGTGAATCTATAGTTGTAATCACTGCTTTGTTATATCAAATAGCTGTAGCGAGCTCAACTTTGTAGCACGCCAGTCAAATCTCTGTGGTTTATGGTGTGTTTTTCAAATATTTAGTTTGTATTTTGTTAATTAAATAAATAAAAAAAAAAAAAAAAAAATATGCCTGATGACAATTTCCAACTTGTGGCACACACTTGTGATCGATCAATATTTATTCCTACATGCCACTGTGTTATTCTAGAGAGAGTGAGCTCAATAAGATACCTTGGCGTAATTCTGGATCACACCTTTACTTGGAAGTTGCATATTCAAATGACAGCGGACAGATGCCGTAAATTAATTTTTATTTTTAAAAACTTGCGCCATGTTGCTGATGGTAACTTAATTAAATTAATCTATTACGCCTTAGCTCAATCCATTATATCTTACTGCATAAGAGCGTGGGGAGGTGCTAACAAAAGTCACATTATTCGGGTAGAAAGAGCCCAGCGTGCATTGCTTAAAGTTATGACATTTAAGCCCTATATGTTTCCTACAACTAGCCTTTATGCCCATTGCGATGTATTAACTGTGAGGAAGCTGTTCATTGTTGAAACCATACTAACTCAACATAAGAAACTTACCTTTAATAAAAATCAGCTACTGAGTCGCAGGTATTACCAAGTGTGTCCAACCCCTTCTTATACATTATCATTCATGCACAAATTCCAGTGCTTTTTAGGTCCTTTCTTATATAATAAGATTAATAAAATAATTCATTTATACCCATTAAATTCATACGAGTGTAAAACTAAATTAACAGGTTGGCTAAAAACTAAAGATTATGAAGATACAGAAGATTTATTTACCATAATGAAATAGACATACTCGTACTTAGTTATAAATTTCCATACAATGTACATTTGCACGTTAGAATGTAAAATAAAATGCTGAGTTTGTAAATTAAAAATATGTAGGTTTTTAGGCCCATAAGTTATAAAAAAAAACTGTTTTCATTTTTATTTTATTTCTCATAATTATTAGTATATAGTCATTGGAATAATTAAATGTGCACAAATTGAACATTTGGGAGAAATTGGTAGCTAAAATACAGGCTCGGCCTAGTTTGGTTATCAATAATTTGCAAATTGTGTGCACAAAATAATGTACATTATGCATTATCTGCAGGTAAAATCTTAAAATATTTTATGTTCCTAGTTTTAGTAGTCACAGCTGTATCCTGGGGGCCTATTGCGTGATGACATCGCGGTGAGCGTGCGATGTTCGTACCACTCCGTGACACTATCATCTCACGAATACGGTTCAATATCGAGTAAATTTGGCGACGAATCGCGTCCGGCTATCGTGGTTCTTTTTGCAATAGGCCCTCTGCCCAATATTTTAAGTTCTACCCACAGTTCTTTTATTTTATTGTGATTTTACCTAACTTTGTTGTGTAATTATTGGTGTCAATAAAAACATTATTATTATTATTATTAATTAATGATCTATATCATTCATATGTACCTAATATAACGCCCTACCATGTACCTAATGAACTCACTAATGCCGGGGTTTTTATTATAGGTACTTTTCAGCTTTTAACCCCAACGATCGAGATAATACTTTTCGTAGACATGCAACTTCGGTGTTCCAAAATATAAACTAGGTACGTTAACTTCGAACATGCCTTTTTACACTCCTGTTTTTGTATTTTTTCATTTATTTTCGTTGGAACCCACTTATGAATCCCAGTTTTTGGCGATATTTGGCAGTGGATCCCACTTTTTAAAAATGGAAGAGAAATACGTTGTTTTGTCGATTAATCCCAATAGTACATTGTTCACCGAGAGGAGAAAGAGACCGAGATCGGGAATCGCACTTTCTCTCGACTGATACATAAGTAGTGCTTTATACTACACCTACGAGGAAAATAAAAAACTAAATCTTTACTAATTGAAATTTATATTTAAATTGTTGCAGTTAGATAGTTGTTGTTGTTTATTTTTTAATTGATTTCTGTGGTAAAATCAGTATTTTTTCAATCAGTATTTTTGCTGTTTCCTTCAACTGCGGCAAAGTTAAAAAATCTTCATCATCACTATCACTACTTATCATTTTGATAGTTTTATTTTACTTTCTACGAAAACTGAATCCTCAAACAACACACAAATTGAAAATGGCGCCAATGGCGTCTGCAATTTTCACATGTTCTTTTTTTAAATTGTTTATCCTGCCGCCGCAGGGTCGCACTGCCAGCCCAACACCATCCGACACACAGCTAGTGGCCAGTGTCATTTTGCGAACTTGGAGATAAAAACTCACTGTAAAAACTTTTTGGCTTTTCATATTTTAGGTTACCGGCGCATAGTGTTACCCAAAATTAATAAAGAAAAACCACGTAAGAAATGGATTTTCATACACTTTTCTCTCCCGCTCAGATGCGTTTACTCCCCGCATATTTGTTCGATATGCAATGACGTACTTTCTACCGTAAATTTGATAAAGTATCAAGGTACTTTCCGAGCAGGTGTAGTATAAAAACTATTTCCGTTACCCCCTAATTTGAATGCGGGTACTTTTAGGAACAAAATTGTTTATATTAAAATGATCGTATTTTTTAATTTAACTGCCCACTTATAATATTGCTGTCCTCTTTGTCATTCCGTCTATCTATTTACATGCGTAAACATTGCATAAAGTTTATCAAAAAAAAAATAGTTTGCAGTTACTGTAGTTATTTTGTGTAAAACTTAATCGAATCACAAAGTATGAGTGATTAACTCCCATTCACTTCTTCATCGATAGATTTGAATTTTGTAGATAGAAAATGTGGTACCTACAGATCTTTTAACGTTTCTTTTTTCTTTCATTCACTCAATAATTTAATAGTCAGTGGGCCGAAAACACACTGCTTTTTAAATATTTTAAATATTTGATAAAGGTAAATCACTTTTCTTCTGAAAAGTACACATTGTTATGACATGGGATTCCATGGAAATAGCAAATGGGACCCATCGTTAATACATTCCAAAGGATTATGCCGATTTTTCTATACAAGCTAGGCCATGATGCGCTTTGAAGAAATTACCAATATACTATAGTAATTTTATACTGATTGCGTGGGAAAAATGTCATTAAAATATAATGCGGTAGAAAAGGGAAATCTCAATCTCATGGAGCTGTTTACAGTTATAATTGTTTGAAATTTTCCTATTATATGACATTTCGAAGTCAAAGTCAATGAGATATGTATGGTAAATGCGCATCATGGCCCAGAATCCGGCATGATTCTTTAAGTAAGTACATAATTTGTAACAAAATGTATAAAATAAAATATGGTTTTCTTATGGTAGAGGTAGACTACCATACCGAGTAGTTTTAAACATCGAAATCATTTTGATGGTTTTAAAATGACAACAAAAAAGCACCAACTTGAGCGAAAGGGGCGCCGCGGTAAATTTTATTAAATACTAGCGGCCGCCCGCGGCTTCACCCGCGTGGTTCCCATTCCCGCGGGAATATCGGGATAAAAAGTATTATATATTTTAATCCAGGCTATCTACTATCTGTGTGCCAAATTTCAACCAAATCCGTTCAGTAGTTTTTGCGTGGTTGAGGAACAAACATCCAAACATCTGAACATCCAAACCCACAAACTTTCACATTTATAATATTTGTAGGATAAGTACACAATTTTATTAATGTTTTACGCGGAATTTTCAGGACCCACACACCCACAGCACAGTCTAGTATTTTTAGACGGTATCGTGACATTCCCTCGTAGTCACTGCTAGAAGTAGATAGCAAAACTGCTAAAAGTGGCCGTTTTTGACACATTTGCTATCTAATTCTACGAATGACTATACGATGCCGCGAGGGCATATAGTGATACTTTCTTAAAATACTAGACCAAGGGCCCTAAAAACTCCACGTAAAACATTAATAAAATATTTTTCTATTATCCTCTGAGGGCGCCACTTTCGGTCATTACATCCTTATCTTAGCCGCCTTAACATCACTTAACATCTCGTGAAGATGAAGGCTATATTTACCGTTTGTGAAATAACTAAAAAAACAACAAAAGAGTTAGGTACAATAATATTTAATTAATAAATAAATTATCTTAATGACTACTTAATAAATAGGTTATCAGTCAACTAACCTACGTCAATACGAGTGACATAAATATTTTGATTGATTTGAGTAACAAATTCTGTGAAATTTCCCCATTTTACAATGAGACAATAATTATTTAAACACGTTTTATCTTAACATTTCGGGGTTTTTTCGACTAGAGATAGGTATTAAGTAAATATTATAAATCCTCCTTCGATCAACGATTGAAGAAATCCTCAAAAAAACTCAGCCCTTTTTTAATACATCTGAATAATATGAATTAATTTGAAAAACATATAATTGATGAGTTAACTTAATATATGCATAAGATATATGTATAATTTTTGAGTGACGCGATGAAATAAACCTATAATGAAAATATTACATCACTTTCTATGATTTCCCGTATACAGGCTTATTTGTAAAACACCAACATCGTCGCAGGAGGAGAGTAATCTCCTCCTGCGACGATGTTAGTAATAACATCATAAACAATATCATTTGTTCTACAACTTTTTCTAAAAAATGGCAAAAAATCGTCTTTCCATACAAACGTCCGAACAGCTGATAGAGTTCCGAAAAACGAAAATAAAACTCGACTTTTCATACAGATATGAAAATTCAAATTTTCTTTTCGTTTTTCGGAAAGTTGTAGAACAAACGTTTTTGTCAAAACGTTGTTGAACAAATGATGTTGGTAAATCACTCCTGCGAGCTTGTTGGTGTTTTAAAAATAACCCTGTATAGGTAACCAGCATTTTTTTAACGATTGCATAAGACAGTGTTACAGTTGTTTGTCCTGTTTGTAATTGTAATTCTGGGTCAGACTTTTTGCACATCATCAGAGTATTATGAAATACTTTATTTAGCACATTTTAAGTTATAAATATTATAACTTGAAATATGCACAACCATTATAAACGGTGGACCAAAAAGTGAATGACGAAAATTGCTTTAAAAAAACTACTCGATCCATTCTTTATATAAAACACTTCGTCTGTGTCGTACTATAAAAACGAGCCCCGCAGCCTAAAAAGGACTTGCTGCTTTTTCTGAGTCTGAAAAAGGGAATCGTTAATTTATTCTTATTCCTAAGTATTATAGCGATGAACAGCATTTTGTTTTTTTAAAGAGGTGTAGATTTTTTCGTATATATATTATGTTAACAAAGGTGTCGTAGTGTAATGTTACCGCTTAAGTACGGAATTCGTTATTATGCGCATTAACTAGGTAATTTGCAGATGCAAAGCATAGCAGTTATCTGTATTTTACCTAAGTAGTTAATCTACATACGGATGCTACACCGTTGCTTGGGATGTATCCATTCCAGTGCTGATTTACATTATTCCAGTAGTGGTATTCCAGCGCTGGGTTCGACCGTTGGATTGGAATGCTACTGGAAAAGTTTAAACAGTTGCGTAATAATTTTTTGATCTGATTAAAATGCTTGTCCTTATTATAAAGGTATATTTTTGCATAACAAAATCATGTTAGGTTTGGAACTCGTTTTGAGTTGATGTCGCAAATGGTCATAAATTAATAAATAAGTATGTAATTTATGATGAGGGTCGCGCTCTCAAAAATGGATGTCTACTGCGCATGTATTTATGGTTGTAACATACCTACGTGATTATTAACCGGCACAGCTTTAACTGTGTTTTTATTAATTAATATTAACGTGGTCAAATATATACAACGTGTTAGAAAACTGATCAACTTTTACTATGAGACCAACTCTGAAATAGCGAAAAAACAGCTGTTTCATACATTTTGATTTTTTCGTTATTTATTTTTGTATGAAACAGCTGATTTTCTTCGTGATTTCAGAGTTGGTCCCATAGTAAAAGTTGTTCAGTTTGATGGTCCCTATCTACCATATTCGGTATAAGGGGCTATTTTGTAACTTCTCGTGGAATTTTTAGGGCCCAGTCTAGTATTTTTAGACGGTATCATTCCCTCGTAGTCACTGCTAGAAGTAAATAGCAAAACTGTTAAAAGTTGTCGTTTTTGACACATTTCTACTTCTACGAATGACATGGGGACATGTAGTGATACCTTCTAAAAATACTAGACTATGAGCCCTAAAAATTTCACGAGAAGCTTTATTAAAATCCTTTTCTATTAACAACTTAATGAAAAAAACAAATAAACAATTTATTTTGTTTTTTTTTTTCAGACATTCCCCATTTGACTGTATAATATGTGTTAATTATCTATTTGTGACCTTATTTTGTTTTTATATTTTTAATTATTGCCTTTATTTTTAGTAATTCCTGTGAAGGCCTTCTTCTTGTTGGTTTTCAAGCTATCAGTTTGAAAACCAACACTAAGGCATGACTAGGGCCCGTATTTATAAACTTTCAACATTTAGAGCTATATTTTAACCATTTTGCTTTTAAAACGTTTTGCAAGCTTTTTGATCAAAAAGGGATCCTATCATACTTGCTGTGTTTTATAAGAAGAGTATGATCTCAAGATAACTCTCAACGTTGAGAGCGGTTTGTAAATACGGGCTTAGAAGGGCGTTTCTTCTTATTTTTATTGTGCACAAAAATAGGCTTGTGACCATACCTTTATTCAGCATTGTCCGACTGTCCCTATCAATATTAATTTTCTGTTCAAGTAGTTCAGGTCAATAGCGTCTGGACTCAGCATAAAAGTATATAAATTGTTAAAACACTAAACTTAATTTGAGACAAGTACCGCTACGTAATCATTTTGGTTTCTCTGAGAGGGGTATTTCCTGGATTTGAAAGCGGTGGCGCTGACGCCTTTGCTGCGTCCCACGAAGTTAGGGAACGGGAAGTTGGGGACTCCCCGGTGCTGGATGTCGAAGACGGGGTCGTTGAAGCTGGTCTGAAAATGAGAAACAAAGGGAATGAAAGTCTTCTGTCTTTGAAAGCAAAAAATAAATACATAACATGAAAAACAATAAGTTTCTGCCGAAAAATAAATTTTTGGTACAAGCTTTTATTGCTGACTGCCCTTTTGTATGCCATATTGGATTTAGAGTGTCGTTTTTTAATTTTTCAAGTAATTCTCAGTAAGCCCTTTCATTTGATACCCATATTGTAGGAGTGCATTAAAAATAAATAGTCCACCATTTTGTTTGTTGGATTTAGAATGACGTCACACAGCTAACCCATCCAACTCAATCGGTTGAATTCATATAATATCTGCTTCAAAATTGAGTTGCAAAATTCCAACCGCATATTCATATATGTAATAGACTAGTAATTCAAATAAAAATTTTCAAGTTCAACGGCATTTTGTGAGCCATTTTGGCAACATGACTTTTCCGAAGTAAAAAAGCCTGCTGATGAATTCGGTTCTGAAAATTGCCAGGCCCCACCTTTGCCCAAAATTCAAGATGGTGGCCAAAATGGAACCTTATTATCTTATTAGAACTTGATTCTGGTCATGTGACCTCACATAAGTTTTGGGGGTTGCTGAACTCAATTTTGATAACCGGAAGTCCGTCCGGATACCGGAAGTATGAGATGTTGCTGGAAGAGAGAAAATTCCGCCATGCGACACAATTTTTTTTTACACAGTTACTAGACAAAAATGTTTAACAAGTTTATTATTTTATATAGTGTTATAATTGGGCTAATTATCAGTATTTTTTTCTGGGACATTTTTTTATAGTTTCAATTCTGTAGAAGATTTTCGAAAAAAAATGTTATAGAAAATTCCACCGTGTGACACAAAATATTTTTTTAACACAGTTACTGGACAAAAATGCTAAAGAAGCTTTTTACTTTATTTTAGTAAAATAACTAGACTATTCACCAGTATTTTTTTTTGGGGTAAATTTTAATAGTTTTAATTCAGTAGAGAATTTTTGAAAAAAAAAATGGCTGAGAAAATTCCGCCGCGCGACGCAAATCATTTTTTTAATACAGTTACTAGACAAAAATATTCAACATGCTTATTACTCTATTTTTCTGAAGAAAATCTTCATAGTTTTAATTCTGTAGAGGATTTTCTGTGGAGGAATATAGAGATATTTTCTTGAATCAAATCATTATAAGAGCAAAACACGCTTGAAAAAAAAATTCAGCTCAGTAACATTCAGAATCGAATTCAGCAGCCTTTTTTTACATCGGAAAAGTCATTTGCAAATGCCGTTGAATTGAAACGATAAAGGAAGCGGATATTTAGGATTTTCGTCCAGTCTAATACATGTAATTACGTACATTGAAAGTTAAATAAAAGCTTGTAAAAACTAGTAATTTTTTTTAGTAAAATAACGACAGTTTTTTATTGAGCTGAGTAACTGAAAAACTTTGGTGTCATCTTGTTAGTAGATCGTAAATTTCAAAGTTTGTAGACGTGATTTGTGATTATTTTATTTAATATATTCTTTCATAAATTAACATTGTTATTTATTTGCATCTACTACTACGTACCTACTCCTACGTGTTTATTTGAAGCTTAGAAAACGTAATTTGACTTTTTTGTAAGTTTGACCCATAGATGTAGCAAATCCCTTCGGTATGTTTGACCTTCAAATTGTTCGCACTAACTCATAAGACTAAGTGGTTTTTATCGATACACACTAAAGCTTTGTTTTTTTTTTATTTTAATCATCGTGTGTTGTTAATGCAAAAATCAAAGATAACTAAGTAGCATATCTTAAAAGATTAATAAATTAAAATAAAAACACAAATTTGAATATGGATAAGTATAGTTAAGTAAAGTAAAAATCGGTCAGCTGGAAGTTAAAAGTTATTTATCTACTTCAAAGCAAAAATTACTTACATCAGAATTCGGGAATGCGTTAAGAGAGTTGAATCCAAAGGCGGAAGATGCGCTCTGACTGCCGGACGGGCCCCCAAATCCTCCACCGGAGATAGCAGACGATGAAGACGCTGCTCCGGACAACCCGGAAGAACCGAACGAGGCAGCTTGGCTACTCGCCTGGCTACCACCGAAACTGGACAAAGAGAAAATATGAGATAAGATAAAATATTCACATACTAAATACATAGTGGAACTAAAGAAGAACATCGATTAAAAAGAACAAAATTTAATAGCAATTCCTTTTAGGTAACCACGAGATAGATGAGTCGCAACGGTTCGTTATTAGGGCAGGCTGATTTTTTAATAAATTTTAGAATTTTGCATCACAGGACCCCTCAAAAGTTGCCTAATGCGACGTAAATTATAGGAAAAAAATAAATTAGTGCTTTAAAGACATTTTGCAAGTTAGGCTTTCTGGTCTTAAAGGAAAATATCCTACAACCTACGTTGCATTACGCTACTTTTAAAGGGTCAAAATAGGTTTTTATCAAAATTCGATCGCTTGTAGAACGTTCAAAGTGATAATTTTAACACGTTTTTTCCTATAACCTATCATTATAAATACCATAGATGAATAGTGCAAGATGTGAGAAATGCGCAAAGGTATTTGTGGATCTCCACCACAGACTAAAGCTTTTTTTATTTGATTTTTTATTTTGCATCTCTGAATTTATAAAGTGCTCTACGCAACTTTTGAGGGGTTCTGTGATGCAAAATTCTGAAAGTGATTAAAATCGGCCCACTCACGGTCATGGGACGGGTGACCAAAAATTCTATATCTCTAGCTTCCTGCGTGCTTCGGAAAATCGGAAGGCACGTTAAGCCGTTGGTCCCGCCTGTTTGCAGTCGTTTCCATCAGCCATTTTTGATGTCCTCACTGCTGGGGCACATGCCTTCCTTATGGGTGGTAAGGAGGATGGGCCATAACCCACCACGCGGGCCCAATGCGGATTGGTGGGTGTTAACGAATGCAAATGCAGCCGGGACCAACGGCTTAACGTGCCTTCCGAAGCACGGAGGAGCTCGAGATAATAAACTTTTGGTCACCCATCCCATGACCGACCCTTGCGAACGTTGCTTAACTTCCGCAATCGCTGGGCCAGGCGCTAAACCACTGCGCCACCGAGCTCCCTGCAGTCGTTAACACCCACCAATCCACTTTGGGCCCGCTTGGTGGGTAATGGCCCATCCTTCCTAAAAATAGGATTCGAACCCACGACCGTCAGTTTATAATCAGGATACTAACCACGCCGGTGTCTTGTGTAATAATATATTATAAGTGTATGTTAGAGAGAGAGAGTCATGATAATCCGCTATTTTGTAATAACATAACCATGCCAAGGGTCAATGTTTTGTATAATTTCTGTCCTTGAATAGTTATATTTTGTAAACTTCCATAAAACTGGATATCGATAGACGAACAAAACCAAATATTTTGGTTCTTTTTAGAGAAAAGTTATTTTTATTATTATTCTATGCTAATAAATCAAAGACTCTATGCATGTAGTGATGAATTAAGTATTTAAGTGACTTTTAAAAATTACTGATTTATTAAAATAAGTCATGGTAATTGCAAATAAGCAGCAGCAACAAATAAAGTACTTATCTACCTATATAACAATAAAAGCCTTTCTTTCAGTCCGAATAGCAAAATAGAATTTGTATGAAATTATCAGTCAACCGCGGCTGTCTGAGGTAGGTACCTACCACAGTACATATATAAGCTTTGAAAAAACTTATATATGTACACAGTACATATATAAGTTTTTTCAAAAAGTGTACCTACTTTATCGAAGGACTCCACATTATCTGGTTTATAGTAATAAAATTGACTTTAAACCAGCTAATGTGGACCCCTCCAATAAAGTTAAACCTCTGATAAACCACTGATAAGTAGTTAAGAAACCGGGCATAAATTAATTTTAACTTAACCGTGAAACTGGTCAAAAGTATATTTATTGTTGAAATTGCTGAATTACTACTAGTACTAGGAGTATGTCTACACTACACTGATCATATTGTTTTGTTCTATGACACTAGGTTAGGTATAGTAGCGATTAGTGGCGAGGGCTGAAATTATGGCAAAAGCGCCGATTACATATCCCGATCTAGCATCCTAGTTAGGAACCATTTTCTGGTTGCCACCCGTACTTGGCAAAAAAATATCGTATAATAAAGTTCGATTTTAAAAGTGAATTTACACTATAACGGAAAGGTAATTTGCAGAATATTGCAGATAAGAATCGAAAATAAAAATTCATAAACAATGTTGACCTTTCCGTTTATAATTTAGACTAATATTGCTATGGACTAGTGGCTCCGTGAGCTGTAGACCTCGCGATAAAAAGTAGCTGAAAACTAATATTGCTATGGATTAAAAGGTTTCAAGATATTTGCCTGGGATAGATTAAGATAAAGATTAGAAATGGACTTTGAAGTAAACTAGCTCACCTTCCGAAGCCATTGAATGACGATGCTTGACTCGCCGAGTGCGAAGCGCTGAAGCCCTCATTGAATCCGAACGCAAAGGACTGCGAAGCCGACTGGCTGGCCCCACCAAAACTGCCACTGCTGCTCACACTGGCAGTCAGTCCTCCATTCCCTGGACGCACATTGAACCCTCCGCCAAAACGAGGCCTGACCGCATTCGACCGAGGGTTGGGATTGCTCCTCACTTCATTCGGAAGCAAAGTACTCGGATCACGCTCTAAATGTTCCAACACAGGTAGAACAGGAGGCGTGATAATAGGCTCCAACTTCTTTTCCCGCCTTTCATCAGGAAACACAAAACCCCCAGCTGGCGCTGGCATCGCCTTTTTTCCAACCGCCGCGAGGCATAAACATGTGAAGATGAACTTCATGGTTGACATTATTGGTAACACTGGTCTCATTGACGGCGTATCTTGTTTTAATAGGGTCGTGCGAGGTCGGCGGCGGTGTTGGCATGCGGCGCGCGCCGCAGCCTTCAGAAAACCCACTGCGCTGCGCCGGAGTCGATGTCCACCCGACTATCCATCCCCTCTCATCTCGGGTACAGGCGGTCCTCGTTTTACAACATTATACGTCATTCCAAAGCCTGATGTTTACACCCACTTGCAAAATTACGTGATATTTCTTATGCTCATCGTGAAGATTACATTATAAATTTTGAGGTAATATTTTTGAGAGGAAACCAAAGTCTGTTTTTGCTTATTTCGCCAATTATTTTTAGCGACGAAGCCGACAAATTTAAGTATTACATTGTATGATAAAGTTTAAGTCATAAAAGATCTGCCTGTACTTATAAGACCAGTTGATTTAATGTAACGACTTGATTGTTCTAAGCGAACAGACAGCGGGAAAACTTAGGCGATAATGCGTAGGAGGTGATTGGGAAATCCAACGGCCTCCTGCCTTGTAAGGAGGATTTATGGAAGCGGACCTAAGCGGAATTCGTTTCAAAGGGAATTGGGCTACTGTGACAATGGCTCAATGGTTTGTTAATACCAACTTCTTAAACATTCAAACTCAATACATTGTAGATCTACAGCGTATCAGAAAATAATTAATAACTATCTTTTATTTGTGAACTTTAAACACTTTTCCCATTGGTAGTTTATCGAAATAATTTAACACCGTAAGTTACGTTTTGATATTATTCTGATAATAATGTGAAACTATTTATAGAAACTCTGCGACGTTGTTAATCTTAGAAAAAAGTTAAGACCGATTTATAATACAAAAGTGACTTAAATAAATGAGATTCTCATGTAAAACATCTTGTACTGATTTTTTAATGTCCGAAATATTTTTTTAATGTCCCCACTGCTGGGGCACAGGCCTTCCTTATGAGTGAATACGGACAGGCCATAACCCACCACGCGGGCCTAATGCGGATTGGTGTGTGTTAACGACTGCAAATTCACCCGGGACCAACGGCTTAACGTGCCTTACGAAGCACGGAGGAGCTCGAGATAATAAATTGTTGGTCACCCATCCCATGACCGACCCTTGCGAAAGTGGCTTAACCTCCGCAATCGCTAGGCCAGGCGCTAAACCACTGCACCACCAAGCTCCTCAGTTTTACGATAAAACACATTAAATTACCTATTTTTTTGATATTTTGTATGATTTCTATGAAAGAAAAATAGCAAACGGTAATTTTCATTCAATATACATATTAAGATTATGGGCTAGGATAGGTTTTTATGGCTTACCTTACAGGTATGGTGTTATATTCTTTTTTGTACGGAATCCTAAAAACATAGAACAATACTTAATTTAGTAGTTCATAATCGAAGAAATGAATCATTAAACATCTGTGGACATAATTTGAGACTATTGTTTTAATAAAACAAAAGCGTATCGTCCGTCATTTAAGTTTAATAACGTAAGTGTAATGTTAGTTTACTTACTCAGTTTGCAATAACTTTCTGCTAAGTCATTAATAGTCATGGACGGGTCATGTAAATTTCATACAAGAAATACTAACAGTAATTACATATCACAATAGGCATGAGTGATGAAACGGATAATGAAACTACGAAAGGGGTTAAGTTAAAAATTACATCACTATACTTTTCTTCATAAAACAAATTACCTACATAATTTGCATAGAAAAAATTAAGGTTAGTTGAGATTTTACTTAACAAAAGATGGATTTACGCTTATAAACGGTAAAAGGTTTGTCCAAGCGTTCTCAAATTAAAATTATATTTTAATTTTATTACAGTTTTACCATTTCTTATAGAAAAGTAAAGCTTATTTTGCAAAACAATAATCTTTAGCTGTGTAATTAAACATTCCTTCACCATATTTCTTTAATGGAATAATAATATGTATTAAATATCTGCTTAAATTATAACAATAAGAGGCCTTTTATCATCCGGAAAAGATCTCCAGAATAGATGACCACAGGCCAGTAAACTGTATGAGTGTGAACCAGTGGAGGCCACACGTCCGGTGTCACGGTCAATAAGAACTACATGTTACTTGCACACGTAATCCTTACTATAATTTGACTACCGATGTATCGATACAAATACCTTTCTTCAGCCACATTGAAATAATAATTCGCAGATGTAGTATCAGAACTACAAACGGTGACAATCAGATTAATCTTCAGCGGATAAACTGTAGATGCAATTAGTTTTGCCTGTGCCTCAAATCAGAACCAAAAAATATTTATATTTCTTCTCCAAGCACATGGCTTAGCTTTGGCTTAAAATACTTTTAGCAGTTCATATGTGGTTTTCCAGATTAAGCTATGAACTGTTTCTTTCTCCTTAAATAGAGTGAAAATTTTTTTCGCTAGATTACCATTATCATTCCAGCCGGAATTCTTTTAGTAGTATGCAATCGTAGCTATTGCACTAAAAACACACCAATATTATTATATTTTAAGGAATAAATATTTAACTGTTGTTATACCTATTAATAACTAATGTCCCAATGACAGATGTAAGAGGTAGGTATAATAATGTATATTGGATGTCGGAATAACAGTAAATTTTACTGCTTTGTGCATATGGAGTTGCAAATATTGTTTCGAGTTTCGTTTCGACACAATATGAGGTCACTGACAGGTAATATGTTGGTTGTGTTCACAGGTAATATTTTACGATTACCTGTGAAAATAGTACTATAATACAATATTTCAAGCCTGAGAAATACTAACAAAAATGTTAATAATAAACTCGTATTTAACAGAAAGTGCCACAGGTGTGCCAAATAAAACTAAATCACTGTTTTCAAATCACGTAAATTAGTGCTCGGCTTGTTATGAAAAGCACTTTTTAATTTCTCAAACTCGGAAAGTGATGTAGTAGTCATTTTAAAAATATGGTTTAGGATATAAAATTAAACTGTAGCTGCCTTGTTATAACAGCCAGTGCACATTAAAAACTATGGGGGCCAACCGTGACGTGTTCCATATGTATTTAAAAAAAACTAAATAAAATAAATTCAAAATCTCAAACATATCAATTAGTAACTTTTCTTTTTTCCTTAGATTCTAAATGAAAATGTTTAACATGGGTGAAAGTCATTTAATTTTGACCCTTGTATTACAATCTATTATTCTACGGTTTTTGAAATATCTTTTAGTACTTATCACCTTTTTGTTTCATACTGTTTATACTTGCTTACATAGGTTTAAGTACAAAGAAAGTAAAGTATTGTGTTATTCTTGAAAGCATTAAAGCCGCATTGCGTTTGGAGGCACCGTCATACAAAATAGGTAACAAGAGTTTTGCATCAGCTGCGCCCGCGCGGGTTGCGAAAAGAGTTAGTCCTTCCTCACTAATTAAATGCAGGTTTCAAATTCATATTTTCATTGTTTACATAAAATCCTAAAATGTTGTATGAATATTGTTTTTATGAAGTTACATTAAACACGAAATTGAAAAAAAAGATATAACGTCTGACTTTTCGCGTTCAGTGGCAAAAGAAAGAGTAATTATTTTAAAGATGGTAGGTAATACTTGTAGTCCTTTGTAACTTATACTTTTCAAAAGGTAAATAATCTCGAAAATGTTCTTAAATTATTTCGTCTCCTGTTAAAACTTGCGAGTTCGGATATTACTTACGTAAGTTTAATGACATGATATAAGTAAGATATAAGTTCTGCTTAAATATTATCCACCGAACTGATTAATAAAACACATTTTGGATGGCTTTGATGTCATATTTGGCAAGTTTGTCTTGGTCACTGGTTTGATAAATGATTTAATCCGCTTCCAATGAAAACAACAAAATTTTGGAACACTGCTTGCGACAGTGCGAGATTATAAGTTTTTATAAGTAATAGATTAACAAAACTAATATACACCGTCATTTTGTAGTCATTTTAATTAACTTAAGGGAGTGTTCTACTAACGGAACTAAACATTTTTGCCAAAGAAACATGGGTCGAAAAACGACAAAAAAAATTGACTTTCCCATACTAACAAAATGTTTTAGCTGTCTAGTTAGTATGGGAGACCCAAAATTGTGACGTTTTTCGACCCATGTTTCTTGGGCAGAAATGTTTATTTTCATTGGTACAACACACCCTTGAGTTAATTAAAACGACTACAAAATGACGGTGTATAGTTTGTTAGTAAGTAAAGCAAGAATTAGAAATTCAGTGTATCTGTTACAGTCAAAACTCATATCCGGTCAAAACCACTTTTGACTGAAAAAATCAGTCAAAAGTGGTTTTGACCGATGCTCTCAGTTAAAAACAGTTTTGACTGATTCACGCAGTCAAAAGTGGTTTTGACTAACGTTCTTAGTCCAAAGTGGTTTTGACCAACATTCTCAGTCAAAAGTGGTTTTGCCTGATTTCAAGGCAGACTATCGGTTAAAACTCATAAAAAGTTATGGAGGTTAGTGAAAATTTCCAGAAAAATCATCAAAAAAGTTTCATAAAACTATTTATAAGGTGTAATGTTTAAGTGTTTATTCCATACAAAATTCATTCGAGATTGTACGGAGACCTGTGAATTGCAAATACGCAGAAATTCGATCTCAAAATATTTATTTCATTTTTTATTTTAAATATAATATTGAAACTATGTCATTTTGATAGTTTTGGGAGGATAGAGCTATTTGGGTCCATGGGCTTTTACTTTTGATACCTATACCTGTCTTGTCTGGTTAGGGCTAAATGTAACAGCAACTGCGTAGTGGAGCTAGGTGGAAAGAAGCGGGCTTTACACACATTTCAGTGTATGATCACCGCTCTTTTCCACCCAGCTCCACATCAGTGAAAATGCAACTTATGCCATGCTAACTTATAAATTACTTTTAAAAATAAAAATAATTAACAGGTAGTTTTTATTTTTATTATTTTTTAAATGCTATTTATACGTTAACATGGCTTAGGTTGCGTTTCACTGTTTCACTGATGTGAAGCTGGGCGGAAAAGAGCGGTGATCAAACACTGAAATGCGTGAAGTTTTAATTTACAATTACTTATATCTCATCATTTATAAAACTTTCACTTATTTAATTATTAAATTGGCTCCCAGTCCCCCTCAATAGCAGTTTTGACTAACATTCGTGGTCAAAACCACTTTTAACTGACATAATTTGGTCAAAATCAATATTACCCATTATTTTTATGACCAACGTCATTAGTTAAAACCAATTTTGACTGCAAAAATCAGTTAAAAGTGGGTTTGACCAAAGTCCTTAGTCAAAACCACTTTTGCTTGATTTTTGCAGTCAAAAGTGGTTTTGACCGGATATGAGTTTTTTTTTAAATAAATAATAATAAATAAATATTTAACAACATCACATACATTGCTCCAATCCCAAAGTAAGTAGCTATAGCACTTGTGTTATGGAAATCAGAAACAACTGTGGTATGACACACACCCAGACCTGAGACAATATTGAAAAGTTCATTTTCTACATTGACCCAGCCGGGGATCGAACCCGGGACCTCAAGAGATGGTGACGCCTTGAAAACCGGCATGCGAACCACTCGACCACGGAGTTTTGACTGTAACATATCTAACAAACTAACTTAGCTTTGACTTAGCTAACTCAATCGCTGAATCAAGAGCCACACGCAACTTACAAATACAATTTTTGGGCGACACACACCCGTTAGCAATGACATTGAAAACGTACTTGCTTAATTCGTAGTACGAGCCAAGAATACATTATCTAACTGCTATACATATACGATGGCTTTTGTGTGTCTTTTAGTCGCTATTGTGAATTAATTATATGGTTTGTTTAGATGGTGCAAAGAGTTCCAATGGTCTTGAACGGAAATCGTTGAAATATGAAATTGTTAGCAAATCAGACAAAGAAACGTCACATCGTTTTAATAGTTCATAAACATTAATTATCTTTTAATCTCTTCTAGATTTCTCAAAAGACTCGTCACAGGAGAAATAATAAGGCTTCAAGTGAGGTCATAGGTATTTATGTCCGAATTTATTATAAGAAGAAAACATTTTCAGAATAACCTATGCCTGCCTAGCATGACCGATTTATATCGCGTGATATAGCGTTTTATCACGTTTAACTGTCAAAAAGACAGTTTGACAGTTGAGTGTCGATAAAATGCTATATCACGCGATATAAATCGGTCATGCTAGGCAGGCAGGATAATCCTGTCTTCCTCCTATAAGAATCCCACATTTTTTGTGACAATCTGGTCCTTATTTTTTACCATCTTTTATTTCGTTATCATGACATGAAGTCTGCACTACAAATATTTAAGTACTTACTGTTATAAAAAAAAAACATAAGAAAATCTACATCGACTAATGTTATGATTCATAATTAATGAATTCACTGTGTCTATGATAGTCCGAATACCGATAAATAGAGGGCTTTAGGTAATTTATGTGGATTTGACCACTCTTTTTTAACTTTTATGAAAGAGTAACGATAAAATAAGTCAGTGTTGTATGCCAACTTATGCCACAAATGCGTAATAATGAATGACGTCATTTAAATCCAAAGCTTGGCGAAAGCTCAGTTTTGATTATTAACCCACTCCCGATGCGCTGTTTTAATGCAACATTAACACATGATTTTTTTCGTATCTATATTACGTATCTAATACATATACAATTACAAATATTAACATAGTTTAGTAATAAATAAGGCATCAGCGCATAGTGCAAATAATTACGAGTCAGATTAGGTGAATTGCACGAATCCATAGTCCATAACATGATTTTATTATAGCTACTAACTAACTATAGCTATATAAAACTTCTGTCATTGATATGACTCAAATTATTTGCCATGGTCTTTTTCTTGAGATTATCGATTTTTTTATGCTTTTATTTCTAGCTGATAATCTGTTGAAGATTTTCCCCATTTATACAACATTCCAGTTTTTGTTGTAGTTCGAGTTTTTCACAAATACTTGTCATATTTTTTCCTACAAAAGTCGACGAATGAGACAGGATGTGTCAAGTGTTTAAAAGTCGAACAAAAGGAAAGCAAGTGCGATCCTGAGGTTTTTACGTCGACCTCCAAAACTCGAACCGGATCTATATTACCTGCATAATGGAGCCAATACAATAATTGTTTTATTACGACTTCATGAATATTTCATGAATGCCATGCCTTTAGATTTTTTTCAATTTTTGCCCATTGTTTAGTTTACATATTTTTTACTGATGTTATTATCATCCGACTGTCGATTTTGAATGGAAAATTGGGAGTAAAGGTATAAAACTTTTCGCTGTAGATTTGCGAACTATTGGCGTAGTATGTCTTCATCATATTTTCCAGGGCTCATAATAAATATTTTAGACCCCTAGCCAAACCCCCTTTTTTGGGTAATAGTTAAGTAAGAAGTTTAATTGGTTTTAATATTAATGTTAAGTTAAGAATATAAATATAATATATCTTTTGAGGAGCTCGGTGGCGCAGTGGTTAAGCGCCTGGCCCAACGATTGCGGAGGTTAAGCAACGTTCGCAAGGGTCGGTCATGGGATGGGTGACCAAAAATTTATTATCTCGAGCTCCTCCGTGCTTCGGAAGGCTCGTTAAGCCGTTGGTCCCGGCTGCATTTGCAGTCGTTAATACTCACCAATCCGCATTGGGCCCGCGTGGTGGGTTATGGCCCGTCCTCCTTACCACCCATAAGGAAGGCCTGTGCCCCAGTAGTGGGGACATTAAAATGGCTGATGGACAAGAATATAAAACTCAATTTAGAAATTAGAAATTTAGAATTTTAAAATGAAGTTCATTAACAAGGAACATGAAAATACAAATGCAAATTAAAAACAAGCTCAGAAATAACAGAGATTATTACATACAGATTGAAGTGGAGATGTGAATGACCCTATTAGCTATTAAGACAGTCAGTTTATTTAAAGTTATCTTTCCTTAATTGGTAGCAAGTTTATTTTTGTGAGATAGGTAAAGTCCACTTAAGTATATCATAACGGATATGGAGGTTAATAATCGTACAATGGACGTCTAAAGGACGAATTATAATCAGTACGAGGCACGGACGAATGACAATGCAAGGATTCAAAATTATGTACCGCCTCCGGCATACTAAAGGTTGACGAACAGACCTCAGCCTGGATCCGGTACCATAGAGTAAACAAAATATTTTGTGAAGAACAGAAAAAAGCTGCATACTCTATTAAATAATAGACTCTATATAAAATATAAACTCTTTAGGACGCTTTATGCTTATGACATAGAGCGTTCTAAAGATGAAAGAAAATTTTTCGTAGTAGGCACTACTACTAAAAAAAATACAAAGACTTTGCTATGAAAACAGTCTGGACTAATGGGTTAGCGTGTCTTTTAAACTATGAAGGAGCCTTATTAGAATTGTTTATATATTTTAAAAGATTAATAATTATTTATAGTAATTATCCCGACTCCAAAAAAGAAGGATATCTCTACTGCATTATTATCTCAAATACAGCAAACACTGCTATTGCTCTATATGCTAATAAAAATATGCTAGGTATTGTAAGTACTCCTTCTATTATGTGATTTGTGATAATAGTAATGAATATAAGCATATAAGTATCATTATTTGACATCATATTATTATGAAAAGAAGAAAAAGCTAAAAGGTTAATAAAAATTCATCCATAGAAGTCTACTTACATTAATTTTAAGTGGCTGATTGGGTTTTCCGAAATCTCACGCAAAAGGCAATGATGAGCTTCACACTCAACTATAGTAATCAAATCGCTTTAGTTAATATACTTACTGTGTTCATAAATATGCATAGCCTGCTTATAAGAAGATCCGGTTTACTTTTCAATAGTGTTAATTCAAAATAATTATGAGACATTCAACAAAAGCTCTACTATAGAATGAACATAGGCAATAGTACATTACATCCGAGAACGGGAAGCTAGCGATTGCATTGTCGAGGATGGTTTGAAGCCCGAGCCGCAGGCGAGGGCTTTAATCATTCGAGGCAATGCAAGTAGCTTCCAGTACAAGGTTTGTATAATACTTTACTCACGAAATGCGAGGAAATACAATTTTCTTTGTAAAAATGTGATATTTAAATTGGTTCGCGTGGCCATGTTTACTGACCGGTCATGCAACCATAAAGTTTCATAAAAAGAATGCTAGCTGATAAGTTCTACCGATTTGAATTTGGAACACTTACTTCCCGCACTCAGTGCGGGAAGTAAGTATTGAATTTCATTTCCGCACTGAATTTCAAATTTAGAATGTGATGAACCAGACCCCCACGGAAATGTTGAACGCCCCGCATTCTTTTTTCAAATGGAATGATAACATTTCAGAGCATAAGTGAGTAAAAAATATTCCCGCTGGTAAAGCATAAAAAATTCAACGAGAAATATATTCAAAGGATGTGTAGGTAATAAATAAATCACCTGATAAGAATCATATTAATTAGGCACTAAAAGATTTGCGGTTGTTTAAAATTCTGCCGTTACAAATTAATGGGGTAATGTCGTTGACCTAACATAGTGTCACGAGAGTAGCGTAAATTAATATTTAAAAGCTAACCCAGACAACCGAAGAGAATCGGTCACCGATTTGTGTCTACTACCTTTGTTAGTGGAAGTTTGTGTACACATGACTTTGTACAAATGTACACGATATTGTTAGTCACAATGCCAGAAAATGTTCTCCTAGATTCAGGAACGTCGGTGAGTACAGACTAGACAGACATTGCATTGTGAGGCATTCATTGCGCACGGTGCAGTAGGTTCTCGGCCACTTACATTTACATCACGGGGCGCGAGCGTCATGCGTCTTGCGTCTCAGGAACCACTGCGCGGTTGCGGTGACGACGAGCTGAGCCCTACTTAAGGGTCGGTTACGCTTGAAAAATTTGTCTCTTGTCATTTTCTTTAATGTAAAGAGTAAGGAAAATAACCTCTCTACTGCACTTTTTCGATGTTTTTCTTTGTTTCTTCATCATTATCATTATCACAATTATCTTTCTTAAATAATAGTAATTGGAGCTACTTCAGATTACGTTAAAGTGTATTTTGATGGAGAATTCCAAACGTTTCCGCTATTATTTACGCCAAAAATATGAAACTACGCAAGTGCTTTTGATGCTATTCTGATTTTTTTTACAATCATCTGTGAGGTTTATACGCAATTTAATACTTGTAGCTACTAGAGAATCTCTTTAGCTTGTCGTATTTTTTTTGTGGCTATAACTTTACGTATTCTATATAAAAAAAAAATATTTCTTATAATAGACCCTTAATAAACGTGACACTTTGTCACCTGTCATCATGACAATTTTATATCCGTTGCGTCAACCGATTTGAAATGAAAATAGAACAAGCTACTCATATCCTCACCGCAATGTAAATGTAAACCAAATTGTCACGTTATTATATAGGGCCCTGACACAGGCCGACATCGAGACCTCGCGCAGTAGTTGCTGGGACGCAAGACGCATGACGCTCGCGCGGTGATATCGTGGTCGAGGCGTATGCCTCGCAGTCGCTAAGTCAGAATCCACCTTTTCACTAGTTTGCTCCGAATTCGGAGGGCCATAACTTCAAAGAAACAAATTAATCGCCATATATTTTTGTTGGAGTGGCTAAAATGTGAATGTGTGATAATTGTGCGTCTCACCTCACACAGTAATTGATAACTTGATAACGATACAATATGATATTAATAACACAAGTTTTAACATTTCGTTAGAACAGGTATATCATGCTTCACTGCCTATCGCAGTACGATACTAAAAGGATGTAACTAGGGCTGCTTGTGGTTTTGATAATGTTTTTTATAAAACAGAAAAATAAAATAGATTAGATCGTCTGCCAACTTAATTGCGTCGTCGGCGTAATAAATGACGTCATTTGTATCCAAAATATGGCAAAAAATGTGTTCTTATTATTATTCCTCAGATGACGCGCATGTTAAACACAAATTCAACAAAACAAAATTGAGGTTATTTTATAGACATAATTTTTATGATTAAATTAAAAGTGTGTGTGCAGAGTAGCTCACCTCACACAATTATTGATAAGGATACAGATATTGAAAACACAAGTTTTAACACTACATTAGAACAATGGTGACTGTCCCCACAATGGAATGGATTAAATAGCTTTTTGTATTAACTTGAAAGTAGATACCTACGGATATTTAAATATTACCTATGAGAATGACATGTGCTTGAACCTTAATGGCTCGGCCTGCTACGCATTTTTCCATAGCCCTGTCTATCTCCTTCCTTCATCCAGAAATGTCATTTATGTAATACAAAATGATGAAAATGACAATGAAGCGACCGATGTTCAGTTCATGAGTGAAAAAAATATCATCATTAAAGAACAGAATATAATCATTATAAGTGAACATTCAAGAGTTTGTCACGTTGCACTATGCAGTTGAATCAATATTCTACTGACGTTTCGAAGTATGCAAACACCGTAACAATGGATTAACCGACCCAGCTTAATGAACATTTTAATTATTTATACCTAGTATTGTTTTATCGTTCTGACTTAATCACAAACGTCTTTATCTAAAAAAAAAATGATTTCGTTCTTTCGCGCACACTTGCATTACTTGAATGTACTTCGCAAAAACTTACCTGCGTCACACAAAAGTTCTTTCGCACAAACGTAATCCGCGTATCTCCCTGTAAAACATTAATAATTTTCATTAAATAAAGTTTTTTTTAGATGAAACTGCTATGAACCTTGCATTTACAAGAAATTAATGGTAAAATTCAACCAAAAATTTCTTGAGTACCTACCTACCTACTTCATTTTTGTAAAAAGATAACAACTTATAGATAATTAGTTCAAAGTAACGTAAGTATCAACTCCAAAAATAATCTAAAGGTACCTATCAGTAAAAAGAGGAGCTCGCGTGGCGCAATGGTCTAGCGCCTGGTCACTGGCTCTGCGATTGCGGAGGTTAAGCGGCTTTCGCAAGGGTCTGTCATGGGATGGGTGACCAATTTTTTTTTATCTTGAGTTCCTCCGTGCTGCGGATGGCACGTTAAACCGTTGGTCCCGGCTGCATTTGCAGCCGTTAAAACCCACCAATTCGCATTGGGCCTGCGTGATAGGTCATGGCCCATCCTCCTTTCTTATCCATCCATAAAGCTAGGGTTTCCTAGGATAGCGGTGCCGTCATATTACGGCCATTAATATAGCGCGTTGAATGTTGTCTAATAAACAATATGGCGACACCGTAACGTCAGAAACCGCGCCGTATTGTTTACATAAACAACGTTCTACACCGCTAAATTACGGCCGTAATATGACGGCACCGTCATGCCCCAGCAGTAAAAATGGCTAATGGTGAATCAGTAAAATACCTAGAACATATGTACACTAGTATTAATAAGACAAAAGAAATAGGTAACTATATGAATCAGATTATTAATTGTAAATAATGAATCATTTAAAATTAACTTGTATGTACCGACTTATAATTATACCTATATAAGTCAATAAAGTGACTAATATGTTTATAATTAAAAATTCCAGTCAACTGACAACTACTATTTAAGTCAAAGCAGAGCTCTATATAACATAAACTCAAATGATAAACTCAAGAACATAAATAGATAAAATGAATAAGCCTCACAAACAACTTTAACAGAAAAAAACTCGTTACAATTAATTTGTTACCGAGATTTGAACTTGCGATCTTTTGGCTCTGTTGGCGTGCCTTATGAATAAATTAAAATTAAGATGATGAAAAAGAAAAGTTAAATATTTTGTGCATTAGTAACATTCATAATCACTGCACCAAACGGTCATTAGAACACAATTTTTCGATTCAAACTGAACAATTTGTTTCTCCTAGTTAGATTTTTTATTTCATATTCACTGAGCACAGAGGAAATAATCACTACGTCCACTGAGCTTGTAATTTACTGAAAGGATTTCATATTCATGAATTTGCATAGATAATATTGGAAAGGGAACTGAAAATCTATCTTGTTTGTGATCACCGGATTCCGGATGCTTTCAATTTCCACTTAATTAGGATTATCCCTATCATTTTAATCTGTTGACGTCGTTTTTCCATGCCTGATAAGAAACTTATTTTTAACTTAACCACTAGAAGTGATCCCACACCATGAAAATATTCGATCATAGGTATGACACCAGCCATTTTAAATGTTTCCACTGCTGGGGCACAGGCCTTTCTTATAGGTGGATAGGGAGAATGGACCATAACCCACCACGCAGACCCAAAGCGGATTAGTGGGTATAACGACTGTAAGCAGCCGAGATCAATCGCTTAACGTGACTTCCGAAGCACGGAGGAATTTGAGATAAAACATTTTTGGTCACCCATCCCATGACAGACCCTTGCGAAAGTTGCTTAATCTCCGCAATCGTCAGGCGCTAAATCACTGCGCCAGCGAGCTCCTCAGATATCATAGGTACAATACTTAATTAGAAACAATCCATGTCTTTACAAAAAAGCTTAGATTTAAGTACACTCCTTTTTGGGCAGTCGTGTAATAGTACATTACATCCGAGAACGGGAAGCTAGCGATTGCATTGTCGAGGATGGTTTGAATGAAGCCCGAGCCGCAGGCGAGGGCTTTAATCATTCGAGGCAATGCAAGTAGCTTCCAGTACAAGGTTTGTATAATACTTTACTCACGAAATGCGAGGAAATACAATTTTCTTTGTAAAAATGTGATAGTTAAATTGGTTCGCGTGGCCATGTTTACTGACCGGTCATGCAACCATAAAGTTTCATAAAAAGAATGCTAGCTGATTAGTTCTACCGATTTGAATTTGGTTTCCGCACTGAATTTCAAATTTAGAATGTGATGAACCGGACCCCCACGGAAATGATGAACGCCCCGCATTCTTTTTTCAAATGGAATGATAACATTTCAGAGCATAAGTGAGTAAAAAAGGTTATCTGTGAAACTACCTTATGAGTATTAGATAGTTGCACAGATTACTTTTTTTCCTATCCCTTAGTTTCAGTGTATTTTATCAGTGTATTTTATAGACCCCCGCCCGACGAAGCGTAAAGAGGGGTGTTATAAGTTTGAAGCCTATTGTCTGTCTGTCAGTCTGTCTGTACTATCATCGTAGTGCCTAAAGAGATGAAGCGATTTCAATGCGGTATTTTTTTATTGGAAGATAATTTAATTGAAATTGTTCTTAGCCACGTTCGGTGGAAATCTTTCCAGCCATTAATAGATATAGTCAACTGCCCGCCACAACGGTAAAAGAAACAGAGGTGATGCTTCGGATAAAATAATGTACACCCTGGGCAAATGTAGGAGCAATAAAAAAAACAAAATGGCGAAATAAATGGCCGAAAAAAATTAAGTTTAAAAAGTTTCAAATAAAACTTAAATAAAAAATGTAAAAACCCCCGAAACAAAAAAGCTAGGTAACTCTTAAAAAGTTAAAAATAATATCATCAAGTATCTAGATCTATGAAAAAAAATAGACGTCGTCGTCGGGAGACCGCTAAGTTAATGAATTTACATCTAAGCTGACATCTAAGCTAACAAATGTCTAACGATACCTAACGCCCCCCAAAAGACGTCTATTTTTCTCATAGATCCATATATGACTTGAATCTTGATGATATTATTTTTAACTTTTTAAGAGTTAGTTTTTTGTGTCGGGGATTTTTCTTCATTTTTTTATTTAATTACAGTAATTATTGAAAATTCTAAATGAGAAAATAGAATTTCACGCAGTCTACGCCAAAAACTTTATTTAGGTAGGTACTGTTTAACCGCATTTATATCCGGGCCCTATTTTTGAATCGTTCGGCTAGCGTCGAGCGCTCGTTTCTACTGATTTTCGTTCGACAAATCAACTCAAATGTATGAGCTGTCGATCGAAAATCAGTAAAAACGAGCGCTCGATGCCAGCCGAACGATTCAAAAATAGGGCCCTATGTCTTCGAATGTTTTGTAGTTTTAGTTGATGTTTCTCACTGTATGGGAAAAATATCTGTCTCCAAATATTTGATGCTGACTGAAATGAAAAGTACAATTTAGCTACACTTCTTTTTCTAAACTTTTTGACTGTAAGAGAATAGCTTGTCGTACCTATCAACAATGTAAATAACATCATAAAGCAGGATATGGTAGAAGTATTATGCATACGACTCCGGAAAATATTATAAACCCTGAAAACCACCATTTTTATGAAAAAGAAATTTTTGTTTTTCCTGATAATCTGCTAGTGCCAACCCTAGAGTCTAGGGTAAATACTATACCGGGTCATTTTGAACTTACCATCCAAATTTTGAGGATGTGTTCAGTTCATGAAACTGAACAGGGTTGGTAGGTTGGGGTTTTTTTCGCATTTTTGGGGAAAAATAACGGTCTTGGCGAAATTTTGGGGAAAAGTTTGGGGAGAAAAATATACAAGGATAAATTTTAGTTGGAGTGTAAATTTAACTCCGATAATGTTTATCTGACCATATTAAGTAAAGATGAATTTTTGGAAGTTCTAAAAGTTTTAGATGGTTATTACAACTTTCAATACTTCTTTATTTTCTTATATTTTCTTAATAAACTTAATTTAATATCTTTAAATTCGTTTTATTTCCTGTTTAACAAAATGGGGAAAAAAGTTGCCAAACGTATCATTTTGGGGAAAAGAATTCTTGAATATGGGGAAATTTCAAAATTTGGATCTACCAACCCTGAAACTGAATAACTTTCTCTAAGAAACATGTGTCGAATTTCGCCACAAAAATTTGGTCATCCCATACTAAATTGATCACGCAATCTCTTTGATTTGTATGGAGAGTAGATTTTTATTTTACATATTTGACCATGTGTTCCTTAGAGAAAGTTGTTCAGTTTCATGGACTGAACCTGAAATGACCCCAAAATGACCTTGTATTTGCGTCTAGTGCTGTCATTTTGCATTTTTTTTTTAGTTTTCATATACAAAGGTAATATCTACCATATTCGGTTTTATAAGGCTACTAGCGACCCGCCCTCGCTTCGCTTCAGTGTAGTGTGGAATTTGACACAATTTATTATACATATTCCTTCCTCTTGAATCACTCTATCTATTAAAAAAACCGCACCAAAATTCGTTGCGTAGTTTTAAAGATCTAAGCAAACATAGGGACAGACAGCGGGAAGCTACTTGTTTTATACTATGTAGTGATTACCAAACAGCCTGTATAAGTATGTGTATGTGTTTAGGTATGTAAATGTATATAATGTATAAAATAAGAACAGAAGCGGAACACACGGATTAAACCACGGACTAAAACAAAACCTTTCAATTGCCAACAATAAATGTAAGCGTTACATATCAACATTTGTTAGCAGTCATAAAATTACTGATTCAGAAAATAAACTTGCACAACTTATTCCATGTATTTCTGTACAGTTCTAGAACGTATAATGTCATTTATATTGTTCTTCGCATTATTTTCTGAAGAATATGGAATGTTTTCGGCGAAAAGCGCGACATCCATTCGCTCCAGTGTTTGAACAGCTTGTTTCATGAACAACACATCACCGATATAAGTAGCTGTTTGCTGCGAGGTACTTCAGTTTCATTTCGACTGCCCTAGTTGTATTAAGTTGCATAGTTCGTTCCTGATTTACAAATTCGCCATCAAAATGGCGCTGAAAGCTATTCTTTTTGCCTGTATCGTAGTTGGAGCTCACGGTGAGTAACCTCTAAAAATACATGACTTTCCATTATTTTTTAATATTAACTATTAAAAAATAAGCAGTTTTAAACAACCTTTGACCGGAATAAAAAGCTCAAATTCTTTTGGTGGATCGTTATTGTGCAATTGGTTTTTCTGGTGGTTTGGGTGGATGTGGTTAAGTGGCACCCTGAACAATAGTGGTGCTACGGTGAATTTTATTTAATATTATAATTATTATTCTTATACACAATTTTAATAATGTTTTAAGTGGACCTTTTAGGGCTCACAGTCTAGTATTTTTAGACGGTATCGTGACATTCCCTCGTAGTCACTGCTAGAACTAGATAGCAAAACTGCTAAAAATTATTTACTAAAACGAATGACTACGAGGGCATGTAGTGATACCTTCTAAAAATACTAGACCATGGGCCCTAAAAATCCACGTAAAACATTATTAAAATCTACTCCTATTGATAACTTATTAAATAAAAACCTCTGAGGGCGCCATTGATTTGCTCATCCAAACCCATATTTAAATTCTCTATTTTAATATTTTAATGCCTTACCAGAATTCAAACTTTAAGCGCATTAGCGCATAGTTCACTAAATAATCATAACTTTATTTTGGCTAACAGTGTTTTCATTAAAAAACTAATTTCTATTATGTTTTAACAATGATAATGTCACAATTATTGGGTAGCACTTAATTTTTCGTTTAAAATAGTAATTTATAAAACTTAAGAGGCCGTAAAAATTATCGAATTTATTGACAATTTTATCGTTTTAAATAATATCTACCAAACTATTTCTTATTTTGGAAAACTATAAATCACAAAATTAGAGAGCTAAGGTTTCTTTTAATTATAGTTCTTAAATTATAGGTTTATTATTGGATAGCACTTCAGTGAAAAACTATAAAACTGGAGGTCACTATACGATTTTTTCTATCAAAAAAGGTTTTAGCTATCATTTTTCTGTCAATTACAAAACTAAGTACTTTAATTTACTTTCTAAATATTTTTTTAAGACCGATAAATCCAGTAATTCTGTGTGGAATCTTTGTTCATGAATTTGTATTTGGCGTTGAACGACCCCTTAATAATATTTACATAGGTTACTGTAATGAATAAAGATTTTTAATTTTGATATTTTATGTTTTTAATAGCAGAGCACGTCGCTTATTTTAACGAAAAAGCTACGCTGTACTTTTTTACATCAGCTAAAGAATCGATAAGAAATCATATCTCGAAATGAAATAATCCCATTTTAAACTGCGTCGTAGCATGACGAGTTCGTGTAGGGTTTTGTCTATATAGACAATATTTTATTTTTATTTTATTTATTATTAAGGGAAACAAACAGCTGCTTTTACACAGGATGACATGTATGAATAACAATGCAATAGCCAATACAGTTTCCACAATTAGCATTAGCAGACATGCAACAGTATTGAACTATTATTCGACTTATTTATAGTTATACTTAACTTACTTAAAAAAATACAATAAGTGATACAAATATTGATGTTCCTACATATGATTAAGCGAATGTGAAAACACAACAAGGTTACCTGCAACAATCGCTAGCAGTTATTATTGCGAAGATACACAAAATTATCTATTTAATGGACAACAACTTTATCTTAAATTTGTTATTATAATTCCTGCATGCGCGAACCAAAAATCTATTTTTAGCATATTTAATTTTACAAAATGGAATTCTAAAAAGTGTTTGCGTACGTAAGTTTTGTTTTGAACAATTTAGTGAAATACGGCTTAATAAGTAAGGAGAATCAACCTGGTGATTTAAGACTGTATATATATAGCTAGGTATATAGCTATTAATAGGGTTTTATTAGATTAGGAACACAGGTTTTAAACGCGATTTTAACTAAACATAGGTGTTGAACACCTACCTTTTCCCGACGTTTCGAACCAAACCCTGCCAAACACGGGCAGGGTTTGGTATATCATAAATAAATTTATTATGTGTGAACACACAAAAAAGTCTGGAACGGGTGGTGGGAAAATAAAGACAATTCAAAAGTGCTTCATTTGAATAAAGCCATTTTGACTTTGACATACCCTTTGATTACCTGACATTTGTAGACAAAACTTTTATTATAACTGTCGTATATCACCTAAGTGAAGTATCCTTTAACTTGATATTACATAAATCAATAGATTAATAGCATAAGTACAACAATGAGATATATAGGACAATACATGAATAATGACTTTGAACAGCTGGGTTAATTTATAAAATAACAATCTACGTGGTTACTTGTTTAAATAATGACAAAGAAACAAGAACATAAGTACCCAACAATAGCATTAATTGAAACAGCTATAGTTTATCATGTTTATATTGTAAAACCCAAAGTCACCTAGTTAAAGTAACAGCACAGATGGTACTTGGTCGAAACGTCGGGAAAATAGGTACCTAGGTGTGAAAATACTATCAATTTATTATAACTAAATACATACAAAGTTAAAAAGTTTATAAACAAACCTTCCCAAAAAAAAGAGGTATTGAATATTATTTTCGAAAAACTTAACAGTCATTTTAGTATACCTAAATTTAAATAATGAAAATATCTCTAAATGCGACATGAAGAATTATCTTCATTGTGAAGTAGGTTACTACACCAAGTATCACAAGCTATTTAGGTAACAAAAACTATTTTTTTTTACATATTTTGTAGAAGACAGATAAAAATGGAGAAAATAATATTTGAAGAAAATGTTTTTCTAACTTTTCGTTCTAAGCTTTTGTATTGCATCGCATTACTGAAGATTATTTAAATGATTTTTCTTATAATAATAAAGCTTATAATTCTTTGTTTCTCTCAACAGCTGGCTACGTATGGGTTGAAGACGATAACAACGGCTATAATTCGTAAGTTCACATTTATAATATAAGAATAACAATACAATTTTTTTTAGAGGAGCTCGATGGCGCAATGAGGATCAGTAATGATTTTTGTTTAGTGAGTTATCAGAAAGCTTATGCCACAACATGATTAACTGTGAAGAAATGTTTGCGATATCTCTTAAACCTGAGAAGTTGTACGAGCTAAAACATGCTAAAACACTGTTATTTCGGGGGGTCCTTATGACGTCATTATGACGTACGCGAACCTTATGCCGTACGTGATGTAACGGTTCAAAACTGAACATGTTATTTTGTCTCAAATATTTTTCGAATTTTGTTTCATATTGAGCATAATATTATTTAACTATCGAACAAGTTATTATAATAAAGAGTAGTTCAGGTTTTGAGTTAGCAATAATATCGGAAGTTCTTTTAATCTTTCACGGCGCTAAAATTCAAATATTAGTCTCTGTCTAAGTAACGACGCTAATAGGCCTAAAATTTATTTATATTTATTATTGTTTATTTATCAAATTTTATTAGAGCCTCTCGAATATCATTATAATAGTTTATTTTAGAAGATTACTTAAAAAAGGATTGAATTCGGTGTTAATTATTTTTGTAAGT
Source organism: Agriphila tristella (assembly GCA_928269145.1). Classification (NCBI taxonomy): domain Eukaryota; kingdom Metazoa; phylum Arthropoda; class Insecta; order Lepidoptera; family Crambidae; genus Agriphila; species Agriphila tristella. The sequence continues at coordinate 26,547,807 of OV743434.1, forward strand.
TGTCAGTAGTGTCACACCACGTGATGTGTTTTAGCTAAAGAACGAAATTAAATATAGTAGGTCATTCCAGTGGATCAATCGATGAGAAATCGATTGCCAAATGGTGACTGAGGGTCGCAAGGCAAGTCCCATATTCTTTGCCAAACCATAGTTGTAAATTTAAATTTTGTTTTAGGAAATATTAGACATTAGTTAGATTTGGGGGATAAATGCAAGTTTAGTTGGCTTGGAGAATTTTGTAGCGGATCTAGTACATTTCGTTAATCGTAGGCGGTATTTGCTTAAATAAGGGTATTTTGTTATATCATGCCTTGCTTCATGACACAGTTAAATTGGAGATTTTAAATTAAAATGGAAGTTTAATTTGATTTTATGATATGGTTTGATGTTCAGGGATGATACAGAGGGAAAGAAAAGAAATGAAACTATGTTTTATTCTGGGCGGAGTTTAGTTGACAGTTTAGTGGTAAATTGAAAACTCGAATTGTAAAATAAAAGGGGAGATAATTAATTAATAGAAATATTGTAAGGATAAATCTAGAAATATTATTAAAAAAAACATAAACAATAGTTATTGAAGGTGTAATAAGAAAGTATTTCATGGGAAAATGTGGATGGAGCCTAATAAAGTTTGTCTTGTCGTTGGGTGTTGTACGAAGAAAGATTGATATGAAGTTTCTTCGAAAGCGGGATTTTATGCTGCAGGTTTATAATTCAAATGAGGGTAGGCATTTAGGAAATGTAAAAGTAGTCGGATGAGTGTTGCCAGTTAGGGTTTTTAAAGTACCAACATTGTGATGCTAAATTGATCGGAAATTTTAGGTTTAATTGGACCGAATACTTAATGGAAAATGTTGTAATACGTATTTTAGCAAATTGATTCTAGAGGTTATGATATTTTGGGGAAGGCGAGATAAAAAGATTGAAAAGGTTGGATTATAATTGTAGCATATGGGAGGTTCAATTTGTTGTGAATATAAAATTCGTATTAATCAGAGTTCTATGATTATAGTACAATAATTTCATATGATTCTGGATAAATATGCTGAATATTACTCAAAGTTGTTAGTTTTGTTAGAAATGATGTAAGGGGGAAAACTTGTTGATTTATTTATGATTGAAACGTTATTTCATACAATTGTATGAATTGCTTAAATCAAATGTAGCTGAAATATCAGTATAGAGAAATATTTAGGTAACAGATTAATTTTAATTTGGTTAAAAATGGAGCGTCATTGTGCGCTTGAGTATAGAGAATCTTGAACATAGGAGGTCATTAGTTAGTTGAATTGTACGTTGAAATTATTGATTAGTATAGGGGTTCATTTTGTAAGATTAGTAACTTAAATATTATATTTACAAGTTGAGTAAGACAAAACTGAATTCTCCCCGTTTTTGAAGGAGAAGGGAAAATTTTAGGAACAATTTATGTAAAGTAGGGAAATGAAGGTAGAAAAAAAAGATGCTTAGATCGTGTGGGGTGAGGTTCCTGGAGTGAGTGAATGATTTTGGGGGGTTATAAAAGACGCGGCTCGAGGGAAATCGCTCTCTTTACTTTCCTCGTCGTCAACGTAGCATCAAGTGGAACCTCGGTAGAAGCCGTCAATACCCTTTTTGTAAGATAGCTTCGAACAAGTAGTATTTTTATAACGCAAGAAAACAGCAAGAAGTCAGGAAGAAAGTGTTTATTTGAGGTTTTGACGTATAGGTCCGCAACCGGGTGCGAGTCTTTTGCATATACGCTTTAATTAGGGCTTATATGGTATAAGTAAGCTTGAAATTAAAGTAGGTAGATTTTGTTTGCGAATTTTCATAAAGTAAAGTAAATTTCCCAATAAATCGAAGAAGTTTCCGAATCAAATTAGTTTGAAATTTATATAAGCAGTTGGGGAACGATAAAGGGGGTTTGATTTTGAATAAATATCAATAGTTTTGTGTCTCTAAGGGGCGTTCGGTCAATCCTCAAAGGGGTAGGTAATGTAGCATTGCTCTGTGGCGTGCAATGCGGGTTCTGTTAAAAGACACCTAGTTCAGTCACTTAATATCACCAAGTTAGCCAACTCGCTTGGGAGCCAACGAACCGAACGGCGCGCAGGAGTGTTCCTCGCCCAATCGTGGAGTATATGACTTGGTGGTGTTAATCCTCTTCTGTCAGGACTCAGCGCTGTCCCGTCCCACCAGCGCTGAGCACGTCCAAGCTGTTAGGAGAGAATTAGGCGAGTCATGCTTGCTCACGCTGTACAGATTCGGGCTTCGGTGATGGGGTAAGCATCACAAATACTGCATAGGAAATCTAAATTTAGTCGCTGGTAGGCAGGTAAACTCATTAGGTTTATAAATTCATTGTTAGGCGCGTAGGAACAGTAGGTTAGGTTTGCATCTCAAGGCGGGAGGGAAACTTGGATGCTGGTAAAAGATTGGACGTTCTCAAGAAGGTCGAGCTGTCAGCAAGGTAACAGCAGTAACGTTAGATAAGCTAGGAACTCTTACATAGGCGAAGAAGAGGTAGGTCAATTCGCAGTGTATCAGATTTAGGTAGGCCGCAAATAGGTTGGTGTACGACAAAATGGCTGTCGAAGCGAGACATAGGCAGGTGGTGTCGAGAATGGTACCAACAAGATGGCTGCCGCAGGTCATTCAGTGGTACATAGGAACTTGACTAGGTTGTGATGAGGTAGGATGATTTAGGAACGGAATCTAGGAAGCGCAGAAGTGTTAAATATAGTGAACGAAAGGTTATGTGAAACTACTGGATAGGATCCGAGGGGAAAGTATCAATCTTCCATAGTAGGCGCCTTAACAAAGATCTATTAACGCTATGACTCAGTGTTGTGAATAATTACTACGATGTGCTCAATTGAGTAGACTTTGCAAGCTCCAGTAAGTACCCACAAGTTGACCGATCCGAAGGAAAATTATCAATCTTCCATAGTAGGCGCCTTAACAAAGATCTATTAATGCTTTGACACAGTGTTGTGAATAATCATTATAATGTGCTCAATTGAGTAGACTTTGCAAGCTTCAGTAGTACCTACAGTTTGATTTACTATTAATTAGAGCTAGACAAATTCTTCTGTTAACATTGGATAATGATTTAATAGTGAAAGTTGAATCATAAATAAAGAATAGTTATTCATCTTTGAATTGGATTGGTTAAATTGAACCTGTTTTCAAATGGTCGATTACAGTTGAGATAATCTGTTTTGGTGATTGAGGAAGGAGTGCTAAAACAAGATCTGGGTGTATGGAATAAGCCCGTGTAACCATTAAACTAATGTTGAATCACAGTTTATGGAACACTAGATCATAGTTTGAGTAAACCTTTCAAATTAACAGAATGAAGGTTATGACTAACAGTGAGATAATACTTTGAAAAGTATCTACCTACTATGAAAATATTATATTATTTAGTGAATACATTAAATTCACAAATAATAAGTTCAACATATTATCTGAGTTCAAATATTACAACTAGGTTCAACCAACTCAATTTGAGGATGAAAGAAATAGAATTTTATTGAAATCAAATATTGCCTATTCTACTCAACATTTAATTGAAATATCGCCTTTAACTTTAAATGAAATGAACTGAAGTCAATTCGGTTTATGGTTGTATATTTATAATTTAGCCGAGATTAAAGTATGAAGAATCCTTCATAGAGCTTTATTACCTTGTTTAGAATTGTCTTTCCTTCAGAATATGAGAACTATCAGTGTCCCAAGTAAATGGATAGTAATGTTGTGTCCATCTGTTATAATGTTAAACAATCATACTAGAATTAATTATTAAAGAAAAAAAAATTGTAATTCAGCCATCACAATTGAAGGAGAATTCCTCATTGTGAAAACTGATAGTTCGCTTGGGAGCATTTTGCTCCGTCCTCTTTTGTTGAAACAGACTGACAAAGACCAAATACCTTAATATAGTAATACTTACTAAGTAAATTTATCATGAAAAAAATATGGCTGGCCAGAAGGGAGTTGTCCACGTATGGTGACGAGACTCATTGTATAGAGCGGGGCGGAGCTCGTATCTTAGCTGGCAAAACCACAATTGCATATCCACTACTTGTACAATAACTTAAGAAAGTAAAAGAATCCTTATTTAAAAGCGTTGAGGGTTTTATTATACTTTGATCTCAGGCGACTATAACTTCTTAACTTATCTCCAATTATCTCTCTTATTTTAATGAATTAAGTTGACAATAGATAATTTACATTATTTAGGATAACGTCATACATGACCTATAATTTGACACTTGGCAGCGGAAGAGAATTATCCAAATTTAACTTTTCTCTATAACCCGACTTACCTATTTTTACCTTACAGTCTATTATGGCTGAACATACCCTCTTTTACCTTATAACAATCCTCCATTTAACTCATAAATTCACTTTGATCATTTCCTATCAACGTAGGTTTATTTCACTCATACTTACTTCATCAACGGAACGTAGTTGGGAACGCTTTCCTCTCTATTTATAGTATTCCCATTTTTGACACTAAAGAGCTATGGGGTTTCCCTTGGCAATATGACAGATATTAAGAATTAATATGAAGTTAAAGTAGGCTCACTTAGGAAAAACACAGACTTAATTTCTATTTCTCTGGTTGTATCAAAAGAGCAATAACTTTCTTTTAGTGGTATTTTTATTTAGAAATAATTGTAATAGCAGGAATAATTAAAATCTAGTAATAAAAGCGAATACTTCTATTGGAAAATGAAAATCAATACTAATCACACTTTTAAAAGAATTTGGGTTCACTAATTATCACATCCAGGGTTCCTCCATTAGACATTCACAGGTCCTCTCAGATCACACAAAGCTTGTTAGTAAGGTTCTTTGTAGGTTAGTTAAGGTTGAACAAAGTAAACTTAGTTAATTGCATTTTGGAGGTTATTTAATCCAGTAAAATTAGGTTCCAATAGTTTAGTTATAATCAACGGTAAGTAGTAAGCGGATTTTGATTGTACTCCTGTCCTGTAGGTTATTAGGTTTCCACTTAGGTTTTAGTCTCTTTCATAGGCCGTGATCATCTAGATTCCTTTGTGCCTTTTGGACGGTTACAGTGATAAAGCGCATATTGCATTGAGCTTGGCATTTCCTTCAAACCCTTAATAACTCAACCATTTCTAAACGGATTTAAAAAAAAAATACACTTTTTTTCATAGCTATTAAAATGATTTTACATTTTATCAATAAAACTATAGGATTCAAACCTGTTACTGATCCTCATTGTTCTCAATGGCGCAGTGGTTAGCACCTGGCCCAGCGATAGCGAAGGTTAATCAACTGTCGTATGGGTCGGTCATGGGATGGGTGACCAAAAATAAATTATCTCGAGCACCTGTGCTTCGGAAGGCACCTAAAGCCATGGCTGCATTTGCAGTCGTTACACTCACCAAGCCGCATTGGGCCCGCGTGGTGGGTTGTGGCCCATCCTCCATATCCAACCATAAGAAAGGCCTATGCCCCAGCTGTGGGGACAGTAAAAAATGCTGATGGTGATTATTTCATTGATAATTTCTAAAATATTATTTTATTAAATACTTTACTTTTATTTTATTTCAGATACCAATCCAATTACAGGGTGAGTAATTTTTTTTCGCTTGAAGATCACCCTTATCGACTTCTGAACATTAAAATCACTATGCTTAATTTTTATTTATTTATGTTCGTCTTTGTTAAGTACCGAACGCACGTATCCATGTACAACCTTGTCAAACCTATTCTCTAATGTTATCTTATAGTTATTTAATCCAAGTAAGTAACTTGATAATTATGACACAGTTCTTAGTATATATGTAGGCGCCCTTTATTTTATTTACTACACTCACAGATTATAGAATAATATTTTCAGGTGCCAAAAATGCACTTCCCGCAAGTGCCAAATCCGTTCGGACCAGGATTCCCATTCAGTTTTGTCTCGTCCTTCGTCCCGCTTCCGCAATTTCCGCCATTCCCTACTGTAGACAGCATTAAGAACGCCAAAGCTGGGCCCAATTCAGTCTACAGCGGAGTGGTAGTGCGGTCCGACAGCGCGGTGGTCACGGGACCAGATGGGAAGCCGATCAAGACTGGAGGCACTTCAATTTTAGTTAATGACGGCGCTGAAGTCCATGAAAAACAGTGTAAGTACTTTAAGAGGCCGGCGCCGGCGGACAATGTACTTCTTAAACAAACGTAATAGGTACCAAAAAGATTTGCATATTGAGCATAATTCATTCTTCTTGTGATGTTATTCGGATTAAGACAGTTGTTAGACAAATATACTTAAAGGTTCTTTTAAATAAAATATTGAAAATACCATAAATAAAATTTAAGCGATACAATTTTCACTTCTCAAGCTTACGCGCTCACTAGACATGAAATAAAACAATTTTTAACGGATACTAGCGCGGTTTTATTGAAAGTACACTTTGGTAATTAGTTGGTACTTGGTTTGATTTTTGGTTTTCCCGACGTTTCGGCACCTTTGCAGCTGCCGTGGTCACGGGGGACTGAAGCTACTCGTGAGCCTACCCTCAAGCGATGATTTTTTTAAGACGTTCAGAAATTAATATTTTACCATTTTTTATATTTTTAATTCGTTGAAGTTAATTTTGTGATATAATTAATGCTAAAGAGAGAGAATTTACTGAAGCTATCACCATTTTACAAAATTGGGGTGCCCCTCCAAGAAAGAAATGGCGAAATAAAACTTGGAGAGGAAAGCCGACCTCCGTCTTTTATATTTATTAATTTATTTGCTAATAATATATAAAAATAAAAAAATTAAAGTATTAATTTCTAAACGTCTTAAAAAAAACATCGCTTGAGGGTAGGCTCACGAGTAGCTTCAGTCCCCCGTGACCACGGCAGCTGCAAAGGTGCCGAAACGTCGGAAAAACCAAAAATCAAACCAAATACCAACTAATTACCACAGTACTTTCAATAAAACCGCGCTAGTATCCGTTAATTTTTTTTTTATTTCACGATACAATTTTGTATGAATAAATGTAATTGGCATATATTTTGAATTGGTTAGTATTTTTTTTATTTTTATTTAATAGAATCCTAGACAAATACTGTCTTAATCCGAATAACATCACCAGAAGAGTTAATTACGCTCAAATTGCAAATCATTTTGATATTACGTTTGTCCGAAGTACACTGTCTGGGACGAAATTCTAGTAACATTTGTCTAATATCCCTAAAATTCCTATCTACACACCATGGCGCCACCATCAGGTGATTCACTTTTAGGCCCCTAAATTGGTAGCGCAACCAAGTGGACACCAAAAGCTAGGCATGCTTACTTACTTACATCTGTGATATATTTTTTTGATAGCGCGACTGGTGAGTTATTCCCATCCGATCCACTGTAACCGATCCACCGAGAATTAAAAATCTTATTTACAGTTTTCTATTCCCAACGGATCCCCTCATTGTATTTCTAATCAAGAAAAGGTAGGTCAGAAGAAAACGAAGTATGAAAATCAAATATTCATTTATTGAGAAATTATTTTTCATGTAATAAATAAATATCACAGAATCAGATTTGAACATTAGTACCACTGTACCTTACAAAAAATAAGCTAATAAGTACTGGGGTATCAGATGGGAATAAAAAATAATTAAAAATAAAACCGATCCACCAGGGGATCGGTTGCAGGGGATCGCCACCCTGATTATCTAAAAAGAATCTATTTAGCGACCGGTTGCATTTGACATACATTGGCACTTTTCTGTACGTTTTTTTTAACCCAAAAAGAAGTAGCAATGGATCACGATCACCTGTGAACTGCAACCAGTCGCTAGGTGGTTTTTAATTAGATAATCAGCCCGCGGATGGGAATAAGAAGGAATAACTCCGACCGGGTTACGCCGCCGGCCGCTGGTGTCTTAGGCCCTTATTTATAAACCGCTGTCGACATTGAGAGCTATTTTGAGATCACTTGATGAGATGTTCTTCTTAGGAACAGCATTTCAGATATGATCTCAAGACAGCTCTCAGCGTTGAGTGCGGTTTATAAATACTTTTAGTGAGATATGGCGCTAAAAGTCAATGCATTGTCTGTCACATTTCACATTCCACTAATTTTATGATCGGTATCGAAAACCTTATAATAGTGGAATTAGTGGTGACTTCTGTAAACTACTTAATATTTCTCCATTTATTGTGGTCATACATTTATTATGTTACTAAGTTAAAAAGTTAAGCATGTTTAACTACGGCTTCTAAAATAAAACGTGAATTTTCTTACAGATGGAAACAAACCTCCACCCCTTGACAAGCCAATTGTGTAAGTTGTACATACGTAATCGTGATTTATTTATTTTTAATTCCTATTATTTGAGAACACTAACTGTTAGTAACAATCAATATTATCTTTTTCAGAATGCCATTGGTAAGTAGTGATGTAATGAAGAGTTGAAGATAATTAATCTCTATTTTATTATTATTACAGTTATTAATTTATACTTACACTTATTTTTAGTAACACTACACGCACACATAAACAGAATACAACGGACCTCGTAAATTAAATACAGGTAAAAGATAATATACATAATATATATGCGAAGACGAACATAGCTTTATATAGGTTTTGGTATCTCTATCTAATATCAACTCACTTCTCTCACTATCTCTATTCACTTCATTTATGCACTTTTACTACTTACTTAATTTTATAGTACAGAGCAACTCATATTTTCAGATAGCACAGGAATTTTTTTAAGCAACTATGACTAATAGTGGGTTAATAATTTTATTTAATACCACTAATTAATTTAATTTAAACAAATTTTTCAATTTAATAAAACGGGGCAAAGCGTTTTTAATTATTTCTTTAATTCACATGGGTTTTCTGTTGTTTGGTTTTTCTGTAGTTTTTAACAGCTACATATTCTATTCTAATCATACATAATTCACCGATCCATACTCTATTTTAACAAACCATATTTTCAAAGTATATCGTAGATCAGGGGTGTCAAACTGATTTTTATAAAGCGCCATTTATAGGTTAAGAGCGAGTTAGCGGGCCAGACTCAAAATTAAAAACTCAAAAACATACTAAATTAAAATCTATATTTTCATAAAAAGGAGTTATCTTGAGCTTGAGGATCCAGATACATGAGGTCTCTTATTTTATTATCTTATAATACGTAGTGGCATCGAATGCCGTCTAAAATCCTCACAGGATAGATTCTGGTCGCAGGCCGTATCTTTGACACCCCTGTCATAGATGACTATATCTCAAAATTTTAAGGAAGTTCGTTGGTATCTAAAGTGTTATTTTTCTTGCAGATGCCACGCAACCCCCCAATGCCGCCGATGCCCCCGATGCCCCCGATGCCTCCCATGCCAGCAATGCCAGGTTTCAACCCAGTCCCCTTACCGCCACTACCACCTCTCCCCCCTCTACCCGGCGTACCGCAATGGGAACCAATCAATATACGAGACTACACTCCAGGTGCAAACGAGAATTTCGTAGGAGTTTCCAGTTCTTCTTTCTCCCACTCTTCAAACGTCAACGGATTGAAGTCAGAGGCTGCAGGGACCGACACCCTGGTCAATAATAACGGCGCAGTTGACCAAAAAACGCTGGGATACGAGAGATCCGATAGACCAAAATAGATTTAAAGTTTAAATTATTCTATTCGAGATTAATAAATTGAACAAGATACAATAGAATTCATATGAACCCGCTTGAGATGTAATTTTTTCCAATTTTATATTTTTTTGAGTTACCTCCCGTAGTTTTTCATAATGTTGAATGGCATTTTTATCCTTTAATATCCCCTAATTTAATAGTTACTAGGTCCTTTATTCTAATTTGCTTAATTATATGCAGTTTTCCTAGTATTTTATTAATTATTATCATCAACATTCATTGGTAACTTTCATTGTGTTTTTAATTTTTTATCATGTGATTTTCATTAAAGTTTGTATTTTTATGACAAATAGTTTTTCTTTTACCCTGATCTGAATTGAAAAAAAATGTTTTAGATGTTATTTAATAATTCTAGTTAAAGAAAAGTTAAAGAAAAATTTCAAACAGCAGCGTCACTTCTCTGTATAGGTACACGAGGTGAAATGAAAACGCCTATAAAATGTATGTTAGTGATTTCACGTATCGGCTGCAGTGCCGAATTAATCTCAGCTAACCAGAATCATGAAACTTGGCAGTAAGAACGTTTTGTTTCACTCGTTTGCTAAGTGAAACAGATGAATAAATCACAACTGGAATGCATTATACATAATATATAAGTATTATAATTTTGTAAACTAAGTGATAACAGAAAAAATATTCATTCTTTATTTGTTACCGTGGCAACTAGAACAAGATGACGTAAGCAAGTTTCACCCCGGAATGCTAGACCTTGTTTTGTTACGCTGATGTTTCTTTACAAAAAAAAAACAAAATTTCAGCGTAACAAGGCTAAAAGCATCTGTGTAACACTGACATTGTGTCTGAGCACTATCTGAGCCTTAGGGTATGCTGAGACACAGGCACAGCACACCACAGTTCAGGTGTTCCAGAGCAGTTTGACAGGCAGGGGTCACTATCAGAATAGCCACATTGTAAAATGACAATTTCGCCCAAACGTCTTGATATTTAAACGACATAGTTACTAAATAGACATGAACGCTAAACGACTTAGTAGTGATACGTCTGGATCTTAAAATGTAGTAATTCAAAATACTCTAGTAGCTAATCGTCTTGCTACTAGCTCATTCTGCTTTAATGTCGTCCAGCCGAGTTGACTCTCTGCTGACTGGGTATTCTGCTTTTATGTCATGTAGCGGAATTGTCTTTCAGCAATCTAGGTATCTTGTTTTCATGTCATCCAACGTAAATGGTCTTTTAGCGAAAAGGTCATTCTGATAGAGAAGGGTTGACAGCAGCAGACATAGGCCACGAACGTAGGCCAGAGAAGTAAGACATAATTCGTTGGTCTAAATGAACAGGGTATTATCTCAAAAATATATATTTTTCAGGAAAGCAATTTTAAAGTTTCCTCCAGGATTATTTTAGCTCACATGACCTGTAATATATTTAAAGTCTATACGTTTGACAATATTATTTAATACTTTTTACTTATTTTCAGTAAATTTGTTTTGAGAAAACCCCGAAAAAATTCAGAGTGTATAATAATTCCTACCCTTTTAACATTAAATATTTGTAAAACAATGTTTTAACTTAAAATTCTTTAAATCTTTGAGCAACACAGTAGTATCTCAACAAAGTACCATATACGGCTTAATAACCATAAAAATTCAGTTAAAAGCTTTCGCAAAAAAAATATTTGCTTAGAAATAAATATTTCTAAAATATTTTTTTATTATAATGAACACAACACTACCTATTTAGTTTTAATACGCCGTTCAATAAATGACGAGACCTTTCACTGTAGCTTTATGGTGTAAGACTGAATAAGACTGTGTTGGTCAGAGCTTAGGCTCTAAAATCGCGAAAAGGATGGAGATACTACCTGTCTCCCACGCCATTTCGCTCCCGATCGTTTTAAGACCACTTTCGTCTCAATTTTTTATTAGGACTGCATTTAAAAGTAAAAAAATCGAATTTTTTGAGTTGATACCTTGTTCATCCAAGCCAACGATATTGTCTGCGTCGTCGCCTGCTTCTCAGTATACGCTTAGCCATTAGAACAGACGAATTATAAGTTTACGCTTTGGAGCCCTATTTTTGAAAGGCAGCGAGCGCTCGCTACTTCCATTTTCATTCAACAGCATGGCTGTCCAAAGATCATTAGTAGTAAAGAGCGCTCGCCGCTTTTAGAAAATAGAGCCCTTGGTGCTATAATCGACGGCAACTCTAGTTGATATTATTTGTATGACAAGTTTTAGTTTAGTGTAGTTATCGCCAGAGGCACCATACAAAATTGCTTATACTGCAGTCGCTATCGAGCTTAGTACCTAAACGTTAACTGTGCAAACTCATAATACAGGAACAGGGTTATTTGTAAAACACCAACAACCTCGCAGGAGTAGATTACTAACATCATAAACAACAACTTTTGTCCTACTACTTTTCCGAAAAAGACAAAAAAACTACTTTTCATACAAATGTTCAAATTGCTGATCGAGTTTTGTATGGAAAGTCGATTTTTTTGTCTTTTTCGGAAAAGATGTGGAACAGAACAAACTTTGTTGTTTATTTTTAGATAATAACACAGTACTTATACCATGTTACGTGTTGCACAATAGGCTATTTTACACCATGTAAAATAAAGTATAAGAATGCATATTTAAGATAGATTTCATAAATAGTAAACGAGAAACGTCGATATTTATTCATAAAAATGCAATATAAATTTTATAATTCAATTTTAAAAATCGTATTTTTTAATCTATTCTTCAAATGTTCAAAACGCCATTCGCCATTTTGGATTACGGTGTGACGTCACTCCAATAGTAAATAAACATGACAGCTCTTTTCGCATTGTATTGTTTACTAACAGAATGACGTCACGGTCATAAACAAAATGGTGGCTAGTGTTTTCGCGCGAAAATTCAAAATGAAAAAATTCGTGTTTTAGGGCATTTAATGGTTTTATAAAATAAAAATAAAAATTCCGCTGGTTTAGTACGACCTCAGGATTAATTTAAAGCAGTTTTCAAAAAATGGTGTAATACCCTGTAATAATTGGTTAGTATTGAAGATCGTTTGGATTTAAAGTATATTTCGATCCTTTCTATTGTGCCATCAAAGAGGGTAGAGTTGTACAATGCAGGTCTAGGGGGCATGGCTCCTAAGCGTAGTCGTCTCGTAAACGTTTCGTCAAGACGCGACGAGTACGATACGAGCAGAGTTCTACACACGAATCGTAGCGTAGGCGTAGATATTGTTCCAGAATATAAACTAGAGCTTCACGTTGACGGAAATTCATCACCAAACATGTAGAAAGTATTTTCTACGCATGCTTTTTTACGCCGGTACGCTACGATTATCGTATGACAATAAAATCTCTAGCTTACGCTACGAGACGGACGCCGTCGTGTGCGGAGGGACTTGTACCTTGTTCGCCGAATGAAGCTAGTACGGAAAGGATGCGCTTGCACACGATTGGACGCAGATAAGAGGCTAAGACCGTGTTCACATTGTTCACAATAGGGATGTTCGATCCGGGTACCTTGTATCGATATTCTGGATCGCAATGGATCGTAATCCATTGTATCGATCCATGGATCGATCCATTAAAATTGATACGATTTTTTGGATCGATCCAGTATCGAATCAAATATTTTAGAAAAGTCGATTTTTTTATTACACTTTATTATAAACATGATATTATTAGGTACCTAATGTACTTAGTAATGTTTAATAAATAAAAAAAAATATTAATTTTGCCATTATTTAAATTTAAAAAGTATGCAAAAACCAAATTAAAAGTTGCTGGTTGTCCAAGTGAACAAAACGTTTTCAACGAAGTAAAATTGTTCTCAAACTAAACAAAAAGCAATATAATAGTTATGACGAATTTGATGGTACATTGAAATATGATATGGCAACAATTCATAAGAGATTTTTTTATATAAATAATATGGATCTGTTCGCCCGCAGTATTTTAAACAAGGGAAAAGTTCAAGTTCAAATATTCTCTAAGTAACTATACAATATGTTTGGTTAGCGATGTCGGAGCTTTTAAAGGCAGATAATATGATAAATTTTAATGACAAAACACCCACATGTTGGGGTCTATCCCCTCTCCTGTTGGAATGACCGGCATTATAAATTTGACTTTTTATTTTAGATGGCCCTGCCGAAAAATATTAATTTCTCCGGATTTAAAAACCAAATCAAATCAAATCAAATCAACAGTCCCTACAAACAAACCCTACAGTTATAAAAAAAATACTTTTAGAAAGCTAATAATATCAACTATTACATATAACTGTAGGACTTTTAAATCCGGAGAAATTAATATTTTTCGGCAGGGCCATCTAAAATAAAAAGTCAAATTTAAAATGCCGGTCATTCCAACAGGAGAGAGGATGGACTCCAACAATTGGGGGGTTTTCAACAATTGTGGATCATAATATTATCTGCCTTTAAAAGCTCCGACATCGATAACCAAACATATTGTATATGTCGTAGGATAATCGTATAAGACGGATCTTTACAAAAATCCTAGGTCGATTGTAAAGAACCGGATAATTGTAATCTAAGATAGATTTTCGCAATCGTCCGAGAATTTTTTAGGATCTTTGTAAAAATCCTCGTATGTTTCGGACAGTTGTAAACTTGAATGCTGATTGGATAGTCTTAAGAGACGATTTATAACATCTTCAATCTGATTGGTCAGAACATATTGCTGATGGGTTTTGGGGTTATTTCGTAATTTTGCCGAATTATATTCTTCAATTAAAGTTTTAACAAGGTATTGCACAAACATGTTGACGAGCGCTGTAGAACTTTCTTAGCTCTGTCTGTGTAGAAAAGTTATTTTTCGGTTATACTTAACTGCACTGATCGAGCCCAGCATTTATATAATATCCAATTCACTCACTTCACTCATCGTACATTAATGTCTCTTGATAGATTTGAACACTCAGTTTTCTTTTTTTTAATAAAAAACGTAAAATTAGAACAAAACGCTGGAGAAATATTTGTCAATAATCACAATAATAACAATGGACGCAGCAATGTTGCCGTTAGCCAATCAGAGCATCCGTCAGTCCATAACGTTAACGTCAGCCAATCAGCGTGCGCAAAGTGATGGTCATTGGCGATTTACCTAAGATACGCTGGATTTTTGTAAAAATCCTAAACATCACTCGGACGATTGCAAAAATCTGTCTTAGATTCTAATTATCCGGTATTTTATAATCATACTAGGATTTTTGTAAAAATCCTGTTTGTACAATTATCCTACGACATATATAATATAGTACGATAAATAATTCATGCGATTTTTTCGATCCGATCCTATATGTATGTGTATCGATCCGCCAATGGATCGAATGCTATTGTATCGATACAAAAATCGAGTGGATCGTAACGCATTGTATCGATCCACGCAAGTATCGGATCGGATCGAACATCCCTAGTTCACAATGCGAGTCACGATTAGTCTGTCGTTGCTCTCCGTACCGTTCAGACGTCCACCGCGTACCTTGTTCGTTGCAATCATTGTTTATGATATATTTTTGTATTTTACTTAAACCTTTTATTTTTTTAATATAATTTTAATTAATGTCGTTAGTTAATTATATTATTTTAACATCAAAGTAATGTTTAATTGAAAAAATCCCAATCTATTAACCACAGAACAAGAAAAAAGGTATTGACCCTGTATTAGCAGTATGCACACGTCTTACGATTTTATACCTGTTGCGGGCGCTCGTAGGCGGCGCTAGGTCATTTGTTGTCCTTATCGTTTGTATGCAAATGTGAGAAAGAGACAGCGCTTTGCTAGCTTGATTCAGCGAACAGGGTATAGTAATCTACTCGTGTGAGGTTATTTGTATTATAGAAATAACCCTGCATTTCTAGGTCTGCCAGCGCCGCCGTACGCCGCATGCGCAGCTCTCAGCACGTTGATGCATTACAAAATCTGATCTGCCCCGCGCTGCGTGGACTGCGTGTCGTCGTCTCTTGGGCTGAGAGCTGAGATTCTCAGCATATGCTTAGGCCTGTCCATAGACGCGGAGCGAGGCGGGGCGGAGCGGAAAAACGAGGATTATATTAACCAATAGGATTGCGGTGCGGATATTATATGCAATCCTATTGGTTAATATTTCCTCGTTTTTCCGCTTCACCGCCTAGCTCCGCGTCAATGAAAAGGCACCCTTAGCCTAAAACTCGAAACAATATGGTTTAACTAACGATATTTGTGATCTGATTCTTTTAGGTGCAAAACCCTAAAATACGCTAAATAATAATGGGCAGGCACTAATTAATAAAAAATACAGATTACGCGCTTCTCGCAACCATCGGAGGACATTGAAAATAAACATCAAAAATAAGAAGTCGATAGCTTAGCCATCTGCTTGTACATTGAAAACACAGAGAGTACTTACCATTTTTTTTCAATTTTATTATTACATTAGACGATCGCACTTG
The DNA here is from genome assembly GCA_928269145.1 of Agriphila tristella. Lineage (NCBI taxonomy): Eukaryota > Metazoa > Arthropoda > Insecta > Lepidoptera > Crambidae > Agriphila > Agriphila tristella. The sequence continues at coordinate 26,563,886 of OV743434.1, forward strand.
AAATCGTTTTATCTATTATTCGTGTGTGTGTATGAATCCTTCCTACTAATAATTATAAATGTAAAAGTTTGTGGGTTTGGATGTTTGGATGTTTGTTCCTCAATCACGCAAAAACTATTGAACAGATTTGGTTGGAATTTGACACACAGATAGTAGATAGCCTAAATTAAAACATATAATACTTTTTATTTCGATATTCCCACGGGAACGGGAACCACGCGTGTGAAACCGCGGGTGGTCGCTAGGTTCATATAAAGAAAATATTTAATTGTTATAAACGTTATTATTTTATTGAAAGGTAACCAAAACCTTACCCAAAACCACAAAAATCTAAGATTTGTTTAACCTAGTCTCTGGTGGTCTCCGCCATTTTGAAAAATTTCGAAAAACGACGAATCGACCAAAAAAGTTATGGCCTATTCCTTGACTCCCACTGTTACTGTGAACTGTTACTGTTACGGGAAATAAAGTCTGGATGGTCTATTCCCATTGTCCACTATTGGGGATATCGTGAGGAAATGTATAAAAAAAACCCAGTGTTGGACAAAGGTGGGGGACATCGGAAATAGGGCAAAATTATATATAATTAATTTATCGAACCTATTTACAAAATTTCACGAGAATCGGTTGAGTTGAGAAATGCGATTCATTTCTTTCTTCGTATGTTCATATTCTTCATTATGTCCATACGAAAGCATTTTTGCCCACACTGAAACAAAGACGCTTCGCTCGCGCTTCGCACTCACGCGGTAAATAAGCCTCCTATGGTTTAATAATTAAAATTTAACACTATGAAGCTTAAAATTATAAAGTTTTCTCAATAGAGATAATAAGCTAATCATTCAAATGAAGTCAAAGTTTATTATGTATAACTTACAATATAGATATAACATTAAATATTATATCATTACACGAAAATACAAATTAAACTAATAATTGTTTCAAATAACATTACCTAATTCAAAATATTGAAAAGCATAACAAATAAAATTCCATAAAACATTTCGTACGTTAATTTTTTTTACATGTTGTTACAGGTTATTTTTCGGAAAATCACGGAAAATTATAACATAGGTATTACCTATTGGTATTACTTATTCACATTTCACCTTTTTCTAACTTTCATCATAGAAAAAATATTTAACTTTAAATCGATTTATTTACAAAATATTTATAGTTAATAAACTGTAAGTTTTATGTTATTCTTCAAACACGTATTCAGTTACAGAATCCTCTACTAAAAATGATTACGTCAAGGTTTCACAGCAACACCACGACGAAACAATAGTTTAGACACATAAACGGAAAAGACCATATATCTAAATAACAACGGAGATTTCCTCCGAATTTTCTCTTGTTAACTACTACATTCATAATTATCTATTACAGTTTAACAAAAGCAGACTGATTCGCATCACGCGACGTTAATGTGACCAATTGCCTTCGTTTGGTTAACGACAGGTGTTTTTCATCCTTTGAAATTATAATTGGTCTCATTTCTATAGAGTGTTTACTGGTACATAGTTGAAAGAGTGAACTAGGGTAAATGGGAAAACTACTCACTTTTATATTCTGGTATAGTACCCGATTTTTTTTGCAAACTGTAACACTGGAAGAAGTTGGAGGAGGCCTTCGCCAAAAGGCACACTGAGCTGATATAAATATTAATAATCATGCAATGTAACATTCAAAATGGCAGCTCGGAAATAAAGCCTTATGATTATTATTATAGTATCCGAATGTTTATGTGAAAAAGTAAGACATACAACGACGCGACGTAGCATGATCCTTTAAATAAATACTCCATAGCTTAGTTAGATACCTTTAAATAATATTATTCGAGACACTCCAATAGAAAACATTTAGTATTTGCACAATTTTTTTATCAATTTTCTGCTGTAGATATCTATGTCTATTTAAAATAATTGAGTATTGGGTCATGCTCCGTAGTTTCCTTATACCATACCTATACTATATGGCTATAAACTTATATTTACTACCTGTTTAACGACTAAATAAAAAATAAAAATAAATAAGTACTATTCCTAACTGTACCTTCCTACTACCTAGGTAACAGAAAATTTTGCAATTTCAAGCATATATTTCGGAAACAAATCCCTGAATCGAGAAGTGGTTTTCACAAACCTACAATATTTTTAAAACACACCTATTCAACAGTACGATTGGAATCGTCTCAATAAATTTATCATGCTCTCCCACATTTAAGAGGTAAACGGATTAATATACAATTCTTAAATGATGATGGTCATAATTTATTCATTTTTTACGCTAAATGGCTTAATCTAATCAAAACGACAAATGATAGTTGAAAAAACAATGTAATTAATATAAGAAATGCTTAAAATAAATGGTTTTCTGTCAGTATGTGTATTTTAACCGCACCTCCTCAATATGACAACCAGAAAAATGAGTCATGTTCACCGATTTTTGTATAAATTGCAAAACATTGTAGAGAATCATCAAAGTCTTCCAAGTTTTGTAATAAGCTGTTTGAACCAAAAAAAAATGACTAAATTATTTTTCCTCGTTGTTGTGATTGCAGCTCTTGCTATATGCATTAATGGTAAATATACGTTTATGGTTTTTTTTGTGATAATTTCAAATGGGCCTGTTTCCGTTGTTCCCAATGGTTTAGCTCCCACTTGTGGATATCGGGAAATAAATTATGGATGGTCTATTCCCTTGTCCACCTCTGAGGATGTAATGGATGGAATGGATTTTTCCCCCGATATCCTTCAGTGGTGGACAAATTTAGGGGTACAATGGGAATAGGCCTTTCAAATATTAGTCACAATAAGAATTATAAAATGAATTATTTAATTTTGATTTCCTTAATAATAATTATTTTTTTATATATATTTTTTAGCAGATGCTGATGCCGATCCAATTGCTGAACCCCAATTTGCTGGCTTTGGAATGTAAGTACATCATAAATACACCATTGTATCATTTACTATACTGAACTCTTAACTGTTATATTAAAAATTAAGCCTTTTAAATCGTCAGGTTTTCCCAATACTTCCGGTCCAGTAGGATATTTTCACATTCTCCAATTAATTTAATTGTATTTCATTTAGCGATGTATTCTAATAAATAATACCAAGATCACACAGTAATTTAAATTAAAAATTATAAATTTTATAGAGCATAAGTTTAAAAGAAAATAAATTATAGATTAGATAATAAAAGGTAAAGACTACAGAGCGTAATTATTATTGTTACTAATAATATAGTTAAATTGTTTAATAGTCATTTATTAGCTATTCTTGTGGTAGTACAAAAAGATCTTATGAGCTAACAAGTTTACACAAGTACCCTGTAAGGGCAAAAAGGTTTTTGTTAACAATAAAAATCAATTTGTAATTAATAATTAAAAAAAAATAACGTCATTAAAAATTAAGTTAATATCAGATGTCACATTAAAGTTATTCAAATAAATTAAATAAATCATTAAATGAACTCCAAAACATTGTTACTAAAATTTACGACTAAATATTGCTAATACAACAAAAGGTTTAACAATCATTGATTTATAAAACATTTATTAGGTACTTACTTATTTTTTTTTATTAACAGGTTCCCGAATTTCCCAGGATTCCAGTTTGCTTCGTTTCCACCAATCGTAAGTTAATACAACAGTTTTCAATAAACTTATATTTTATTTTATAACTAGCGAACCGCCCCCGCTTCCCTTCAGTGTAGTGTGGAATTTGACACCATGCATTATACAAACAAACCTTCCTCTTGAATCACTCTATCTATTTAAAACAAACCGCATCAAAATCGGTAGCGTAGTTTTAAAGATCTAAGCATACATACGGACAGACAGCGGGAAGCTACTTTGTTTTATACTAGTAGTGAAAAGTAACTTTTTTAGATTTTGTTTAGCCATTTAATTATATGACTGGATTTCATTTTGGCTTATCAAACGGCGCTGTTAAGTAAAATTCTAAATGATTTGTTTATTCACTTACTTATTTTTTTTAATTCATACATATTTTAACGTAATGAAAATAATAATAATAATGATTTATTTAAAGGCATAAATAACCCAATAAACAGTCAGTCAAATACAAACACAAAATAAATTAAAAGTTAAAATTACACTTAAATAAAGTAAACTTAAATAAAAATTAAATAAATCAGTAAATTTTTACATTACATAAAAGTCAAACATTATTTTCTGTTGTCACTCCGATGCACCAAAATCCAGTACTTATAAAGCGGATTGTCCAAGCCCCGACTTACGGCCCTTATTATGCTATTATCAGAAATACATATCCTCGTCCAAAACGAAGCTATGCGCTTTCTCATAGGCAGGAAAAGGCTAGGCCATCAATTAAACAGCTGATTAAGTTAGTTGGCAGTAGAGGATTCGATCCCGACCCTTTTTCAATCCCGAAATTTTCGGGATTGAATTTTCTTAATCCCGGGATTTTCGGGATTGGTATAATTTTTAAAAAGTTGCAAAATATACTGCGTGAAGCGAAACGCTCAGTGCCAGTGCTCTCAATAGAATTGCTTGCTTATAATTTTTAATTTATAATATAAGAAAACCTTCTTGTATTTCATTCAAGCAGCATTGCAAGCAAGCAACACAAATTAACCTAGCGGGTTTGCGATGGTTTCTTGAAATAAAACTTTTTTTATTAAAAAAAAGAAGACAACTCACTCTCACTCTCACACTTCAGATTTACTGTTATTGAACAAGAATGTATGAACATTCTTCAAGATTATTCTTCATATTTAAGAGAAATGAGACATTATGTGACTGGAATATTATTTTCATACAGTTTTTGATAAGATTCTTACTTTACTCACAGAATACATCTTTACTACCTAAATACTAACTAGGTTTTTAAATGATAGCTGTCATTAATTTTCTTTATATGCATAGTTTGATAGATAAATGTTTTTTTCAATTTACTTAAATTTAAAGAGATCTTATTCATTCCTGAAAAATAATAACTTTAATATAAATAATTTCAAACTACAAAGACTTAAAGTCTGGTTAGACATAGTTTGACTCTAAGTTTGATTGAAGAGTCAAGCTAAGTCTAACCTGTCTGTTTAGTTTTTATAACGTAAAGTATGTTAGATTTTGTTAAAATTTGGATTAAGTACGCCAATTTTTAACCAAAACTTAATAAAGTTTATTTTTGTCTATTTTCATTTATTAATTATAGAGCCGATTTATGTATGATTTCCATATTTTTATTTTTCATTTTCAATCCCGAAATAATCCCGGGATTGGCTAAGTGTAATCCCGAAATCCCGGGATCAGAAATAGGGGCCGGGATCGAATTGCCTAGTTGGCAGCGACACATCATGTAGGGCCGGTTCCTATATTCGAAAACGATTTTCTCCGAAATATTTTGACATAAAGTCCATAGTTAATCCACAGTTTAAAAATCCATTAAGCTATGGTAAATCTATCAAAATTCTACCATCCGTAAGCAAACGAATCGTTTTTCTAATATACAAAGTCTAATTCAGAATAATTATGGTATTTAGAGACCGTCAAACTAAACAACTTTTACTATGGGACCGACTCTGAAATCGCAAAAAAATCTGCTGTTTCATACAAATAAAAAATCTCATAGAAAGTATCAAAATGTGTGAAACAGCAATTTTTCCCCGATTTCACAGTTGGTGCTATAGTAAAAGTTGTTCAGTTTATTAACTCAATCTACCATATTCTTGTTTAGTCATTAATTCTGTTACACGTTGTAGAAATGGGGGGTTGGAGAATTATACAGATGTTATTTATTCTTTTTCAGCGTGTGATGACCCCCGAAGACATCGCAAATATGTCCCCTAAAGACCCGAATTCCCACGTCGTGGGATCTTTTGTGTCCAGCCATTCAGCCAGTGAGACCGTCAACGGTGTCCCTGTGAAGAACCAAAACGAAGAACGCATAGTCACCAACCGCGACGGCAAAGTCACCGATAATACCTACACAAATTAAAGGATGGATGGCAAAAACCGGCTGAATTGTACCAAACCTTGAGATTATGTCAATAAATTATTAGTAGCATGAGCATTCTCGTATTTTTAAAACTTTTGGTATCATGAGCTATTAGGTATACAGAGTCATCATCATCATCATCATCATATCAGCCACACGACACCCACTGCTGGGTATAGGCCTCCCCTAAGGATCTCCACGACGATCGGTCCTGCGCTGCCTGCATCCACTGGCTTTCCGCGACCTTCACCAGATCGTCGGTCCACCTTGTCGGGGGCCTACCCACGGAGCGTCGTCCGGTGCGCGGTCGCCATTCCAGAACCTTTCTGCCCCAACGGCCATCGGTTCTTCTCGCTATGTGTCCCGCCCATTGCCACTTCAGCTGAGCAATCCTTCGAGCGATGTCGGTTACTTTAGTTCTCCTGCGGATCTCCTCGTTTCTGATTTGATCACGTAGGGAAACGCCGAGCATGGCTCTCTCCATTGCACGCTGAGCGACCTTGAGCCTCCTTATGAGACCCATAGTTAGCGGCCACGTTTCACTGCCGTAAGTCATCACTGGCAACACACACTGTTCATAGACTTTCGTCTTGAGACACTGAGGTAAGTCGGACGCGAAGATTTTTCGAAGCTTCCCGAATGCTGCCCACCCGAGTTGGATTCGGCGAGAGATCTCTTTCTCGAAGTTGGACCTACCTAACTGGACTGCCTGTCCTAGGTATACGTAATGGTCAACAACTTCAAGTGTAGTGTTCCCAACATGAACTGGAGAGGGTACAACATGGGCATTTGACATAATTTTCGTCTTTTCCATGTTCATCCTAAGACCCACTCTTTGGGAAGCACTACGGAGATCTTCGAGCATTGTGTTCAGGTCTTCCATGGTCTCAGCCATAAGGACTATATCATCGGCAAAACGAAGGTGTGTTAGGTACTCGCCATTAATGTTGATGCCGAGTCCTTTCCAGTCCAAGAGCTTAAAGATGTCCTCCAACGCAGCTGTGAACAGTTTCGGAGAAATAACGTCTCCCTGTCTCACACCACGCTGCAGTTGGATAGAATTTGTGTTCTGGTTCTGTACTCGGATCGTCATGGTGGCATTTTGGTATAAGTACCTCAACACCTCGATATACCTATAGTCCACTTGGCACCTTTGGAGAGACTGCAGCACCGCCCAGGTTTCAATCGAATCAAAGGCTTTCTCATAGTCCACGAACGCCAAGCAAAGTGGCTCATTATACTCCTCGGTCTTCTGTATAACCTGCCGCAGCGTATGGATGTGGTCTATGGTGCTAAAGCCTTTTCGGAATATACAGAGTAGTTTTTTTTAATTGAACCTGGGGAAGTACTTTAAATGGAGGAGATAGGTGTTTTTGCTAAAAGGAGTTTTATCTTATTTCTAAAAGGCACCAAAACTGCATTCAAAGCTTTTTTTAAATCCACTTGCCGTAGCCGGCAGGTGTATTCTCGTGTCTCAATTATTATTAAGAGTAGTTCACCCCCTGGTTCACTTAAAAAAATCCACCCTGTATAGATGCCGTTAGCACAAACCATGTGAAGAAGCTCAATAAGCAGCACGTGGTCACCAACCCAACCACGATGGAAAATTCACCGATAACACCTACGAAAACTAAACATATGGACTAATAAAAAAACTGGCTAATTTGTACCAAACGTGTAGACTATGTCAATAAATAACATGATCATTCTGATCACCCTGTATAACGGGAAGTTTCCAAAATGCTTTCTTAGTGCTCACCTACACCATGAAAGGTATCTGCCTCAAAACTTGGTGTCTCCATCTTCAACCCTATACAAATTCCCATACAAACGGGAACATCCTGTAACATCCTGTATAACGGGAATTTTCCAAAACCCTTTCTTAGTGCTCATCTACACCATGAAAGGTATCTACCCTCCAAAAATGGTGTCTCTACCTTCAGCCCTATACAAATCCCAATACAAACTGGAACATCCTGTAGCACCCTGTATAACGGGAAGTTTCCAAAATACTTTCTTAGTACTCACCTACACCATGAAAGGTATCTCCCTCCAAAAATGGTGTCTCTATCTCCAGCCCTATACAAATCCCAATTCAAACTGGAACATCCTGTAGCATCCTGTATAACGGGAAGTTTCCAAAATGCTTTCTTAGTGCTCACCTACACCTTGAAAGGTATATCCCTCAAAACTTGGTGTCTCCATCTTCAACCCTATACAAATCTCCATACAAACGGGAACACCCTGTAGCACCCTGTATAATGGGAATTTTCCAAAACCCTTTCTTAGTGCTCATTTACACCATGAAAGGTATCTACCCTCCAAAAATGGTGTCTCTATCTCCAGCCCTATACAAATCCCAATACAAACTGGAACATCCTGTAGCACCCTGTATAACGGGAAGTTTCCAAAATGCTTTCTTAGTGCTCACCTACACCTTGAAAGGTATATCCCTCAAAACTTGGTGTCTCCATCTTCAACCCTATACAAATCTCCATACAAACGGGAACACCCTGTAGCACCCTGTATAACGGGAATTTTCCAAAACCCTTTCTTAGTGCTCATTTACACCATGAAAGGTATCTACCCTCCAAAAATGGTGTCTACCTTCAGCCCTATACAAATATTCATACAAACTGGAACACGCTGTAGCACCCTGTATAACGGGAATTTTCCAAAACGCTTTCTTAGTGCTCACCTACACCATGAAAGGTATATACCCTCCAAAAATGGTGTCTCTACCTTCAGCCCTATACAAATCTCCATACAAACTGGAACACGCTGTAGCACCCTGTATAACGGGAATTTTTCAAAACCCTTTCTTAGTGCTCATCTACATCATAAAAGGTATCTCCCTCAAAACTTGGTGTCTCCATCTTCAACCCTATACAAATTCCCATACAAACGGGAACACCCTGTAACATCCTGTATAACGGGAATTTTCCCTCCAAAAGTAGTGTCTCTACCTTCAGCCGTTAGGGCTCCACGCCTATCCCAACAATCAATCAATTTAGAGTTTTATATGTATAGATTTTTTTATAATTTTTGTCCAAACTTATGTTTGTATGGGATTTTTGGAAAAAGTTTTTTGGTTTAATTTAAAACAAGTACCGAAATGTAATTATGTGATATATTTTTAGAAACTGCTCAGAAAGCTCTTTCATTTGATATCACACACGATAGGTTTTCAGAACAAACATTTTTTAATCATATATAATCACGTTGTAAAAGCTTCATAATCATGAAAAATAAAAATAAAATACCTACTTATTGTTAATATTTTCAAAATTTCTTTTTTGAGGTTGGAAATAAGAATATTACATATTATTTGACGTATATTTTATGAAAAACTAGCGACCGCCCGCGGTTTCACCCGCGTGGTTCCCGTTCCCGTGGGAATATCGGGATAAAAAGTATCCTATGTTTTAATTTAGGCTATTTACTATCTGTGTGCCAAATTTCAACCAAATCCGTCCAGTAGTTTTTGCGTGATTGAGTAACAAACATCCAAACATCTAAACATCTAAACATCCAAACATCCAAACCCACAAACTTTTACATTTATAATATTAGTAGGATTATTCAACCATATCGTATCTGTGGGAGCCCAAACATGGTATGTTTTGAAAATGTTTTTTGGTTTAATTTAAAACAAGTGGCTGAAATGTATTGATGTGATATATTTTTAGAACCGACTCAGCAAGTCCTTTCATTCGATACCATACACGATAGGTTTTAGAACAAAACAATTTTTTTCCCCATACAAAAACAATATGACACCATAACTCCTCTCCTAAGGGAAGAATTTATAAGAACAGCGGGTCCAAAATTTTGTTTTGACCTCAAGTATACGTGTACTAAACGCCTATGCTGTACATCGATTTGCGGTTTTCCATTAATTTTGAGCTCGTAGGATGACCACTAAGATTTCCAGTGGTGGGGGCGGGCGGGAGTAGTTGAGTAAGGCTAAGTTCATATGACCGCGCGGTGCCGCGCGGCACTGCCAACCGCGCGGTATCAGATCATACTAAACTGTGTTATATCGTTTACATTACCGCGCGGGGCCGCGCGTCATCGCGCGGCGCGCCGAGCACTGCGCGCAAGATCTTGTAGCGCGCCACAGCCGCGCGGCATGACCTGTTCAATTGAGCCGCGCGGTTTGAGAAGAACGGATCCAATTAGTCAGAAAAATAAGTACATATCGAAGAGGAAATTTCTATCGATTTGCTTATCTACGAAGTCGAAAAAAGAAATGCCATTTAATTTAATTGGCAAGTTTAATCTACAAATTAGATTGCGTTTTTTTTATAAAATAACTTTGTATAAATAAATAAATTCATAAACAAATTGCTTCCTCCGCGTCCATTCTCAGTGATTTTGATGCCAGACTGTCGCGCGTGCTCGCTATCATGTGAATGCTCCTACCGCGCGGCGACGCACGGCACCGCGCGTTCATATGAACTTAGCCTAACAAAGGGGCTGAAAAGCGATTGAAGGTATACAATTTACAGAGCTCTGGATTTGGTGTGGTATAATTAATGGTTAAACGAACTTACCTCCAAGTGATGTTTGACCATAATTATGCAAGACGTTACATCCGAAGAGATTTATATAACTGATTTACTATGTAGTCCATTCTTCAATGTACTAGGCATCGCATACATGTTCAGAGCCGTGATCTAAAATTAAAAAAAAAAAAAGAAGGAGCAGACTGGTATGTCTTACAGCGCCCTCTAATCAAACGTCATTATTTCAGAGACAAACCACCTATTTCATTACTTTATACCTATAATAGGGTTTATGAATTTTTCAACATATTCATGGGCAGGGTGGGATATAAATCTCTTCGGATGTAACGTCTTGCATAATTATGGTCAAACATCACTTGGAGGTAAGTTCGTTTAACCATTAATTATGCTACGACGTTACATCCTCGAGATTTATATAACTGATTTACTATGTAGATGTTTAGCGCCATTATGAAATAGGTGTTTTAAGAAAGCAACAGGATCTGTAAATAATAAATCAATTAGATATTAATTTATATTTACTGTGTAGTGATTAAGATACATAGTTGGTTACAATTAATTAATAAAGTTTTAATTATTATAATCATAAATTGCTTCTACAAAAACTCTATCCTCTGTATTTATTAAAGGTCTATTATAAAATTTTGCAAAAACAAGTGAGTTTCCTGACCATCCTGCTGTTCTTTTAATAACATCTACTGATACACCTTTCCTATTAGCTGCGGATGTGGAGGCATGTCGGGTACTATGGGCCGAAAATATTTTTGTGTCAACTCCACTCTTAAACAATACTTGCTTGATCCAGCGAGCTATTGATGAAGCAGATGCATTATGCACAGGTTTTTTAACAGTCAGTATGAGGTTTTCTGTTTGTGGTAGGTTTCTAAAGGGCTCTGTTACTTTTAAGTAAGAGGATAATGTTTTTGCAGGGCAAATTTGTTCCTTATGAGGAAAAAAAGGAATTGTAAATTTAGGTAATTGTCGGCCTGGTGCTGTAGTTTTTATTACATCTGTTATTGTTATTTCTATATTGCACTCATTGACTCTGACATTGGATAAACGAATCAATGACAGCGTCTGAACACGTTGTGCCGTTGACAACGCGAGCAGAGCCACCAGCTTTTTAGTAAGTAAGTCTAAAGACAATGTTTCGTTTGGGTACCAGTTTCCAACCATATCTAAAACAAGATTAGGATTCCATGTTGTCTGGTACTTTGGCAAAGAGGGTTTCTTTTTAAAAACTCCTTTAAGGAAGCGAGTAACACGGTCATCTTCGCTTAAACATTTACCCATTATCAGAGCCAGTGCCGAACGCAAGGTATTCAGTGTAGAGTAACTTGCGCCAAGTTTAAATTCTATGACAAAAAAATCAAGGATTAATGGAACATTTGGATCAAAACAATCAATTTTTCTATCCACACAAAATTTCCACCACTTTTTAAAAGCACTATTGTATTGTTTTAAAGAACTACTTGCTAAGGAGGCAATCATAATGTCTATGGTATCAGGACTCAATAACCGTCTGGAATATGCTTCCCTGATAAAAGGGATGACACCAGGGTAAGACGTTGCCATATGGGATGTCGTGTCCTGAAAGGAGACATTAACAAATCAGGCTTAGGATCTAAGTAAATAGGTTTTCTTTGGGATAATTTTTGAAATAGAGGAAACCAGGGCTGGCTAGGCCAGTAGGGGACTATTATTATACCTGTAGCTTTATCAGTAATTATTTTACGTAAGCATTTTAATATCAGGGAGAACGGAGGGAATGCATAGAAAAAGTAAGTATGCCAGTTTATAGTAAATGCATCAATATTAAAAGCATCTGGATCTCTTTGCCATGATATGTATTTAGGGCACTTAGCATTAATTTTTGTGGCAAAAAGGTCTATTTCAGGATAACCAAATGTATCAACAATAATAGAGAAAGCTGATGGATCCAAACTCCATTCCGTATCAATATTGCTCCGGCGTGATTCTTTATCGGCTTCACTATTTTCCTTTGATTTGATATAGGATGCAAATATATACAATTCTCGTTTTTCGCACCACTGCCAAATTTGTCGAGCAATATTGTTAAGGTGTGGATATTGGACTCCTCCGTATCTGTTAATATAACATATTGCAGTTGTATTATCAATTCTTAGAAGTATTTGTTGTTGTTTTAAGTTTTTTGCATAACATTTAAGCCCATTAAATGCAGCTATTAGTTCTAACGAATTTATGTGTAAATTACAATCTGAACTATCCCAAAAACCACCTGTTTGTTCTCCATTGCATGATACTCCCCAACCTGTTAAAGATGCATCTGAAAATATTTCTAAATCAAAGTGGCCATTACGAATGTAATTTTTTGATTGCATAATATTGTTGATCCACCATGAGAACTCTGACTGCAAACTAACTGGGATATCCATTATGCTATCATAGTTATCGTTTGAATTTTTTAATGCTATAAACTTCTCATACTCTAATTGTTTTGTGTATACCCACCCATATGATACTGCAGGGCAAACAGAGCATAGAAGTCCGAGGAGTTTGGCAAAGTCTCTAATAGGGATCTTGGATTTCTTAGAAATATTTTCGACGCGCTCCAACAGTTTGGTTCGTTTTTCTAAAGGTAATTTTAAACACATTTCTTTTGAGTCTAATTCAAAACCAAGAAATGTTTGTATTTGTTTTGGGATCAGTTTACTTTTCTCCTGATTTATAATAAATCCTAATGTTTCTAATAAATTAATTGTATTTGAAACACAAGAAAGACAATTTTCATAGGTGGGGCCTATGCAAATTAAATCATCGAGGTAGATGGAAATAGTGAAACCTTGAGATCTCAAAGAAGCTACGACTGGTTTCATTAATTTTGTGAAAACTAAAGGTGCCAATGACAGACCAAAGGGGAGGCACTGAAATTCAAAAGTACTACTATTAAATGAAAATCTTAGGTACTTTCGGCTGACCTTGTGTACAGGTACTAAGAAGTAAGCTTCCTTGAGATCTATAGTAGCCATATAACAGTTTTTTGACATTAGTTTTGTAACCGTCCTTATGTCCTCCATCTTAAAATGTTGAGGAGATATAAACTTATTTAGCTCTTTTAAATTAAGTATAAAACGATAGGAGCCATCTGGTTTTGGTGTAAGAAAGACTTTTGAAAGGAATTGTCCTGGTTCAAAGCTACACTTTAAAATTGCTCCACATTCTAACAATTTTTCTATCGCCTTGTTTAGGTGAATAAATTCAACAGCACTGAAGTTATCATTTTTTGGTTTAAAACTCTGGAATGGTTCAGTTTCAAAAGGTATTTTATAACCCTTTATGTAATTTAAGACAGCTATGTCATTAGTTAAACTGTACCATTTGTCATAAAAAAATTGTAGTCTACCTGCATGTGGTAATACCTCAACTAGGCTTTGCGGGGTCTGGCAGGTGGTCTCGACGAAGTCGCTGCGGCTGCTGTGCGGTCCGCTGCTGGTTGAGGGTTTGTTCGTTTGTTGGCAGGATTGTTGAAGTATCGGTTCTTCGGCCCACCCTGTCTGTAGGGTCGATGTGTGTTTGAGCGGGGTGGGCCCTTCCAATTTCCCTGAGGGGTCTTTTTTGGATAAGTTGTATTATCGGTGCGCTTTATTTGCAATCCTGATCTTTCAGCTGTTTTTGATGCTTTTATTTTTTCACCTAAATTTTCACCAAATAAATATGCATCTCTTTTTACTCCAGAAATCATGTTAATAAACTTTTTGTCTAAGGAGCTTATGATTAACTTCCTTCTAGTTTTGGAATTCTCATTGTGTAGATCTAGAAAAATTTGATTAATATCCGAAATACGTTTAATTAGTTCTATTTTTCCCAGGTCTTCTTCAATGATCGCCGCTGCCAGGTTAGTTAAGCCAGCAATACCAAGGCCTAGTTGATTTTGAGACGTTTCTATCAGCTTGTCTCGGTTTTTTACGGGGTCGCTTAAGACAGCCGCGATTTCCAAATTCAATAACGGGGCTTTAACCAGTTTAAAGTTCTCTGGAACTAATGTTTTTTCGATAATGCTTTGCTTTTGATCCTTATTGAGGCCGTCCACTAAAACTCTACCCCAACGTTTAGCCATCTCTTCTGGGACACTAGGTCCGAATACTTCTTCCTTGTTTTTTGTTTTCGGATCACCTAGTGCCTCCAAAATATCCTGAGGAATACTGGTTTCTGCATTTTCTGGTACGGATACTGGGATCAAATTTTTGTCAGGACCGTCAGGAGGCTGATTTTCGTTCGGAGAGTCAGGTTTTTCGTCAAAAGTATGGTCTTCCTCCGAGAGGTATGGTTCACAATCACTGGGCACACTAGGAGTGTGTCTACGTCGTCGTTTAGGTGATGGAGAGTCGTCATATCGACGATGCAACTCTGAAAAACCGTACCAAATTTTCAAAATTGATACTATTATTTTAAAGTCATTGACCGTAATCACGTTACGGCACGAGACTATTTTTGATATTATTATCAATCATACAGAGCAGAGGAGTATCATAAATAAGGTTATAAAACTCATTAACTATCAGCCGCGATCACGTCACGGAGAATAGAATGTAAAAAGGTATTATAGATTACCAAATAGTAACGCATCAAAATGGCTACCTTTGTTCTGTGTTTTTTCTGTTCAATGGGTTCCATGAACATAGTTTGTGTTATCAGCCGTGATCACGTCACGGAGAATAACCGACGAAACATGACCAAACCAATAAGCAAGACATAATCGGTTGTGCGAGATGAGCTCGCTAGTGACTTATTACTGCCGCCATTTTTCGCGCCGAAAAATTGTTGGTTTGGTTAGTAGGAATAACCTATTTCACTTTAACTGCACTAATTTGTTGATTTATAAGGGCAATTTTTCTGAAAGGCTCTTATTTTCGTCAATATTTTTGGCAATAAGTTTTTTCTTACCTTCGTTTGAATCGGACGAACTGTTTTGTTGCAGATATTTTTCTATCTTTTTAAGCTTTTTTCTTATTTTTTCATGAGAGCGTTTCTTATGTTTGCCCATGGTTGGGAATACACCTGAAAAACACTTTAAAACTGTTTTGTCACTTCTTATACCTAATGGAAAAGATAATAATTTATAAAAATTTTACGTGGCGATGCCGGCACACGAAAAATGAATGACGTTTGATTAGAGGGCGCTGTAAGACATACCAGTCTGCTCCTTCTTTTTTTTTTTTTAATTTTAGATCACGGCTCTGAACATGTATGCGATGCCTAGTACATTGAAGAATGGACTACATAGTAAATCAGTTATATAAATCTCGAGGATGTAACGTCGTAGCATAATAGCAATTCAATCATGTATCTAAATCGAATATAACATTGCCAGGAGTTTTGATTGGTGGAAAAGTAGTGCCAGGCGGCATCAAACTTTACCACTTTTTCGCGCATTTTGATGCCGCCTGGCAAACATTACTGCAACACCGTAACGTTCTGACGTTCTGAACCACGCCGTATTGTTTACATAGACAACGTTCTACTTCGCTAAATTACGGCCGTAATATGACTGCACCGTCATCCTAGGAAACCCTAGCTTTACACTCTACTTTTCACTAAGATTGCGAGAAAATAAAATACAATATTAAATAGTTTATTTTACTAAAACCTAAATGTTCAATTTCTAAAATTCTGGATGTGGTAAGCCAGTTCTATCCTCCTGCAGGCACCGCTTATCCCAAAAATTAAGGCAACCTGTATGTAAAACAAAAAATAAGTGTATTAAAAATGCATTTTTTAGTTTAGTTGATGAATATAACCTTTGTTGCCAAGTGGTGCCTTATTATGGCATTTTAGATATCTTCCCTCGGTATAGGGCTGGAGATAGAGACACCATTTTTGGAGGGTAGATAGATTTTCATGGTATAGGTGAGCACTAAGAAAGGGTTTTGGAAAATCCCTATATACAGGGTGCTACAGAGTGTTCCAGTTTGTGCATATATTTTTTTATGGGAAAATTTAAATGTGTGAAATTAGGTCTACTGATAAAAACCTAGGTCTATTGGTAATCCGTGACTTTTAAAATAAATGCACATCTATCTTAATCACGCGAACGAAGTTGCGGGCAAAAGCTAGTACTAAATATAAATATTTTCAAAATTGCTTTCTTGTGATTTGATTTGAGGATACTATACAACTCTTAATAGCCCAGGACTTTTAGCAAAAAATTCAAAGAAACCTAGGACTAATTCCGGCGGAAGGTTTTTTGTTTTTAAAGTGTTCCTTAGGTCTCCTTGAATATATCTGGAAAGTTTCCCGTGAATCCCATGTACGCTCCCCCCTCCCCCCCCCCCCCCCCTCAAACGTCTCCCTGATTTTAGTTTTTTCTATTTATCTCAGAAACGGTTGAAGATAGAAGTAAGCTGTCGACGTATGATATAATTGTTATAAAATATCCGACCCGTCGACACTTCAATCGTTTCAATGTGAGCTGTAGTCTCTGAAATATACCCTCAGACATTTCACCAAAAAAAATGTTTTGCCCAAAATTCATTATTTGTACTAGTTTTAAGAAAAAATTGTGGACTTGTGCAAAATAATCTGAATTTATTTGAATCTTTATACATTGAGGAATAAAACAAGGCATAAAACATTGTATTAGCAGCATTGGTTCCTGATTTATAGCGAGTGGTGTCAAACGCCAAATAAATTTGTAAGTTATGTAAAAGTTTTGAGCGGAAAGGTTCTGGAATGGCGACCGCGCACCGGACGACGCTCCGTGGGTAGGCCCCCGACAAGGTGGACCGACGTGAGGGTGAAGATTGCGGGAAGCCGCTGGATGCGGGCAGCGCAGGACCGATCGTTGTGGAGATCCTTGGGGGAGGCCTATACCCAGCAGTGGGTGTCGTGCGGCTGATATGATGATGATGATGATATGTAAAAGTAACTTATTCGGCTTTTACATATGTGGCGTCTGCAACGAGGTCACCACTCTTCTATGGTCATTTAGCAGAGTGGTGACCTCTTTGCAGACGTCACACATACTATACGAGTAAGTAATGAAATGACTTGAGTAAACCTTGCAATTTTAAAATGCTTCTTATATTATATTCACACTACACTGCACTAAAACTGCATTTAAAATTAATAATACTATAAACTGCATGTGAAGAAACTTTTGACAATTGCAAGTTTTACTCAAGTCACTTACTCGTCTATAACAATGTGAATTTAGATAGGTAATACAAAACCTCTCGTGGGGTCGATCAGGCCATCAAACTTAACAACTTTCATTATGGGGCCAACTTTGAAATCGCGAAAAAAATCAGCTGTTTCATACATTTCGATGGAGTAGGACTGTACTTTAGTCCATACGAGCTGTTTGTCCATTCATCTTCCATAAGAGCTGATTTTTTTTCGTAATTTCAAGGTTGGTCCCATAATGAATGTTATTCAGTTTGATAGTCTGATCAACCCCACGAGAGATTTTGTATTAACTAAAAATAACCTTGTATATACGAAGGTAAACAAGCCAGAAGAAGTTAGTAATTTGCTAAGAAAAAAAAGTCACCTATAATACTCAAAGCGATAGGTCTGTTCAAAATCATTTAAATATATTTTAATTTAGAGCTGTCAACTTAAAAACTACAATCAATACAATACTCATCATGTTATGCTCATTCAACTACTAAATATTGACAGACATCGCAAATCATCATACAACTAAATGCTTACCACGCTTAATTCAAATTTTAAGGTAAGTTAATAATTTAGTTTGGTAATTAAACAAAAGTTTTGAACTAATACATAATTGTTGTTTAAAGATGGCTGACATTTTGAGGGTATTTATCATAATGGGCGTGGCAAAAAAAATTGCTGAATTTATTTCTAATGAGATAAGTAGTACTGTTGAGCAGAAAGTTGTTTATAATTTAAGTTTGATTCTTGTTAGTTGGTTTTTAAAAAGAAAAAAAATACACTATCAGAACTAAATTGATCACGCCAACTACGAATTTTTTTTTACAATTTTTTATTTCAAATAACGTGTCTTAGGTTTGCTATGCGTCGTCGCTCGTGTACATTTGTATGTTTTAATATGCTTAAAACATCAAAAATACATAAATTAACGTTCCAGTAGTATAGTTTCCTCATTTTGCACTCGATCAAAACTTTTGATTTATAGAAATCATATATTTCCAACTAATTCATCAAAGCTATTTTGAAAAATTCATACAAACATCGGACGTACTAAATTAAAAAAGCTGTTCGCAATATTGCCGTTTGTAAAGATGTTTAATATTAGACACAATTTTTTGCCAAATTGCTAATAAATAAGTTATTATGTATAGTTAAGTAGGTAGGAAATCGGCGACGAATATAATACAAAATACAATTTAATTCCATATTTTTTTAAGGCTAGGTACTTAAGTAGATTATCCAGACTAGTCAGTTAATTGTATATCAAAAGTGTAATAATTCCTTTATTCTCATAAGGACAGTTTCTCAAAAGGACAGATTTTCAAAAAGACAGATTCTCATAAGGACAGATTCTAAAAAGGACAGGAGTACACATAAGCAGAAAAAGAGAAAAAAAAATTAACTTCTATTTTTGAATAGCTTTTTTTTTCTTATTTTTTGTAATACAATACATCACCAAAATACCAGGATCTCAAACATGGAGAAGGTTATTCAAGGAAGGAGAATAAAGGAATTAATTATATAGGTAGGTACCAAGTTTATATTTAAAATTGATGCTCATGTTATCATTAAGTGTCAAATATGGTTCATTAAACTTTAATTGATACCTAAAACACAAACAACCTTTTTAAAACTAATGTAAACAAGCCATTATATTTTTTACGAAGAATTGATAATATTAATAATATTTGCTTTTTTATTTTAATGAATAATGTATAATCATTAAAGCAGTAGGTAATAATAGATGCATAAAGCTTTGGTTACAATACCTGTTCACAATGAAAATCGGCTTCAGAATAAAATACCACGAGATGGTCTTGACCTGTCACCTTAAAATTACGTTTGAATTTTATTTGACTGCAGAAAAAAATCGAAAGGTTCTTTCAAAATTTTAATTAAATAATTGTGGTTTTTTTTCTACCTTTTTCTAATAAGAACTCAGTTATGTTTTGAAAATCTTTTTCTTTAATATTTTTTACTAGGTACCTATACTTATTTCCAAAAAATCTTTTTCCTAGTCTTTCCACGTATCATGTCGTTTCAATATACATATTCTCATAAATCATAAATGTAAGTTTCAAACAAAAAACATACCTATTAAATGAAAAGGGTTTTCAGTTATTATCGAATATAACATCAAGAGTCAAAACTAATAAAAACTCATAAATTAAATATTGTTTAAGTACCACTTAAACACAATTTCGTATACTTTAACCACACTTGAACAATATTTAATTTATTGTGCAAACCGCCCTTAATGCCTAAAAGGTGAGTTTTATTTAAAAAAATAAGTACATTAAAATCATTTTTTATGAATGAAGGAAGTGTCTTTAACAATGCAAATAATGCAATTATAAACAAGGGAAAAAGGTAGTTGTATTAACATCCTTATGAAATCTTCTTAGTGTCAACAAGATCATTCAATTATATCGATAAGTGTACATATAGGCATATTATAACATACCTAATACCTAATACTATACGATACAGGCAAATTCAAGCGCGATATAAGCGTAGTGTTTACTCGCATCGAATCACAGTCGATCGAAGTATCGTAAAGACGAGACGGTTCCGCGAAGTTGCGAGTAAAAAATCGTTTGTTTATTTTTCTTTTCGAACAGCAAAATCTAAAAATGATGAAAATTACGTTGCTACTGGTAGCTGTCTTCGCGATCGCCCAAGGTAAGCGAGAGAAACACATAAAAGTCAACATGATTTGAATTTGTGAACGATTAATTTGGTATTTTGAATATAATCGGAAGCCAGTTCGAAGTGCGTGACATTTTACAAGATTAAATTTTTTATAGAAGGTGAAAAAAACTATAAAACAAGGGCAGATATAATCAGTGTGTAGGAAATATTATACCTACGTAAAGATT
This sequence comes from Agriphila tristella, assembly GCA_928269145.1. Classification (NCBI taxonomy): domain Eukaryota; kingdom Metazoa; phylum Arthropoda; class Insecta; order Lepidoptera; family Crambidae; genus Agriphila; species Agriphila tristella. The sequence continues at coordinate 26,584,442 of OV743434.1, forward strand.
TCAAAAAAACATTTTATACTTTCCAAACTAAATATGGGTCGGTTTTTAAGTGTTACCTGTAATCATTAAGTAAGTTTACATAGTGAAATTAATATTTTTTGAGAGGTAAGAAAGTAAGTTTGTAGAGTTACCTCCTTCACTCCACACATTAGGTATTAGCTCAAAGGACATGTCCCATCGCGCCTATGTCATTTGCCCCACCATTCTCAAAAAATAAAAGTCTATCGCATCTTAATCAAAGTAGTATGTCAGAGTAGGTATTTTACTCTAAAATCAGATTGATAATTATTTTCTGCATTAAAAAGTGGGATTTTTAAGTTAAAACGCTTTTAAATCACATTTTTTTATCATTAGAGTACTATTTATTTACATTTTTTTCACAAAATACTTCAGAAAACAACTTAATGTTTTTGTAATTGTTTTTCTAAATATAAATCAATTCTTGACTGATACTATACCTAAATAAAATGTAATTAGCATTTTTTGATTATGAAAGTAATTCAATAAAATGAAACTGGGGCAACGCTGGGACATCTCCTTTAATTTCATACTTTTTATAAACATCATAACTTTATAATTTGTATAGACAAGAGCCCAAACGGTCGGGGTTCTAAGGTCGATCGCCAAGGATAACGGATTTGACACTTTACACCCCTAATGAAATTTTTTTTTTTGCTAGGCCGATCTCCTTAAGAAAAAGTATGGGCACCCCTGGTATAGACTCTTTAAATGATGAAATAAAAATATTATGTAAAACCTTTAATGTGGTTGTGCATCAAGGGCTCCGGTTCGAATCCTGTAGTAGTGACCTAAATGCTAAACTAGTTTTAATAATTCGGCTCTAAATTCTTTATTATTTTTGTAAAGGGAACTTTACTTTAAAAAAGTAAAAAAACAAGGTATATAATTATGTTACAGTCAAAACTCATATCCGGTCAAAACCACTTTTGACTGCTAAAATCAGGCAAAAGAGGTTTCGACTAAGGACGTTGGTCAAAACCACTTTTAACTGATTTTTGCAGTCAAAATTGGTTTTAACTAATGACGTTGGTCAAAACCACTTTTAACTGCAAAAATAATGGGTAATATTGATTTTGACCAAATTATGTCGGTTAAAAGTGGTTTTGACCACGAATGTTAGACAAAACTGCTATTGACCCCTCAATAGCAGTTTTGACTGGGAGCCTATTTAATTAAACAAGTGAAAGTTTTATAAATGATGAGATATAAGTAATTATAAATTATAATTACTTATATCTCTCATCATTTATAAAACTTCGCACATTTCAGTGTATGATCACCGCTCTATTCCGCCCAGCTTCACACCAGTGAAACAGTAAAACGCAACGTAAGCCATGTTAACGTTTAGATAGCATATAATAAATTATAAAAATAAAAACTACCTGGTAATTATTTTTATTTTTCAAAGTAATTTATAAGTAAGCATGGCATAGGTTGCGTTTCCACTGATGTAGAGCTGGGCGGAAAAGAGCGGTGATCATACACTGAAATGTGTGAAAAGCCCGCTTCTTTCCACCTAGCTCCACTGCGCAGTTGCTGTTCATTTAGCCCTACCCAGACTAGACAGGTGTAGGTATCTAAAGTAAAAGCCCATGGACGTAAATAGCTCTATCCTCCAAAAACTATCAAAATGACATAGTTTCAATATTATATTTAAAATAAAAAATAAAATCAATATTTTGAGATCGAATTTCTGCGTATTTGCAGTTCACAGGTCTCCGTACAATGGCGAATGAATTTTGTATGGACAAAACACTTAAACGTTACACCTTAAGAATAGTTTTATGAAACTTTTTTGATGATTTTTCTGGTAATTTTCACTAACCTCCATAACTTTTATGAGTTTTGACCGATAGTCTGCCTTGAAATCAGGCAAAACCACTTTTGACTGAGAATGTTGGTCAAAACCACTTTTGACTAAAAACATTGGTCAAAACCACTTTTGACTAAAAACATTGGTCAAAACCACTTTTGACTGCGAAAATCAGTCAAAACTTCTTTTAACTAAGAGCATCGGTCAAAAACACTTTTGACTGATTTTTTCAGTCAAAAGTGGTTTTGACCGGATATGAGTTTTGACTGTAACATATACATATTATAGTCCAAAAAAATTATTGGCTCAACAAACTATGAATCACGTGATTTTGCATGTTTTATCGCAGATGGATTTTTATTGCAATAGTGTGTTCTTTAAAAATAACTTTTTAGATTTCACTACTGTTTTTAAAGTTGCAAAGAATCAATGCCAGCTATTTACGTTGTGTTTTTATGTCCTCAAATATTTAAATATGTATGTTTTTCATAGAATAACAGAAAAATATATACATATATGTAGTAGGTACATATTATACTTTGCATAATCTATAACCTAATGTCCATATCACCTAATATTCTCATTATAACCTAACATTATTTCAATACAAAAACGCATTATTGAATTTTCAGGTTTTTGGCATTCACAATGCTATTTTTATATTAAGATTATAAAATATATTAGAAAAAATCGACTCATCCGTAGCATCCCATCTGAGCTGCTACGGGTGAGTCGATTTTTTCTAGTATTTTTTCTAACATATTTATAATCTTAAAAAAACGCATGTTTATTAGTTTATTACTTTAATAGTTAAGAAGACAAGCTACTAAATATTTATAACTTGGTATAATTTAACAAAATTTAAGTTTATCTTTACTGATTTCCGATTCAGTTAATTTATAACTACAAAATAATTTAAATCTTACAGAGAGAAAAAGAGTAACAATAATTATCAGTGTAGGTACTTTCAAGGATCAAACCGAGATGAGTTTGATATTACGTGAAAATTTAAAGTATCTAGGTACTTTATCTTTGGTTACCTATGTATACGTATTTGAGTTGTATCATACTGAGCAAATTTTAAAATGACAGTTAAACATTAGGATCTTTATTCTAGCAACGAGGTCAGGGTTAATTCTATTTAATTTGACGACTCTACTCAATCATCTTGTCCTTCCTTAAACAAGATTTTTTGCAAAATATTTGGTCATTTTTAAATATAATTTTCCTCAGACTCCTTTCGGGTAGAATTTCATTGTTTGTATCTCCAAAGCAAACTTCATAAATATTATAGTTCACTGATCTGATTAGGCATGAAAACATTTAAGTTTTTTCAATTTGTTGTTGATTGTAATTTAATTTTTCTGTTTACTTCAGCTCAGTTCCACACTGTGTAGGTATAAACCCCTTTTCCGGTCTTATACTTAATTTATTTGCATCCAGTTTTTTTTCCAAGAACTTTAAAATCATATTGGTTTTTTCTAGTGAATTGACAAACATGTCATCTAGGCTTCTGACAGCCAATATTTTGGATTTTATTCGTTTACTCTACATTTTTATGCACTAGCAGCAGTGCCGGTTTTAGCACTACCAGCGCCCCTGGGCGACATTTCTACCGGGCGCCCCCTATCCTAGCGATTCCAGGATTTTCAATTTTGCCTGTTAGTTAAAAAACGGCCGCGCAGCGCGATTTTTAGTCAGTTTCACCTACTAATCCTGTAATCTTTATCTTGCTCGTTTATAGTAAAAAAAATGGCCGCGCAGCGCGATTTTTAAGTCATTTCATCTGCTAATTGTCTAATTTTGCTTATTACAGTAAAAAGACCGCCACGCAGCGCGATTTGTAGTCAGTTTCACTTTCCAATCTTGTATTCTCGCTTGTTTATGGAAAAAAATGGCCACGCAGCGCGATTTTTTAGTCAGTTTCACCTACTAATCTCGTAATCTTGCTTGCTTATAGTTAAAAAAACGGCCGCGCACTGCGATTTTTCAAGTCAATTTCATCTGTTAATCGTCTAATTTTGCTTATTACCGTAAAAAGTCCACCGCGCAGCGCGATTTTTAGTCAGTTTCACCTTCTAATCTTGTATTATCGCTTGTTTATGGAAAAAAAATGACCACGCAGGGCGATTTTTAGTCAAATTCGCTCAATGAGCGTGTGTGTATAAAGGGACACCTGCGGCTGCGGATATAAAGGGGCACCTGCAGCGCCCCTCTGTATCCGGAGCCCCGGGCGGTCACCCGTGCTCGCCCCCCCTAACGCCGGTACTGACTACCAGTCAAAAGTTCTGACTGTTTCATGACCCCATATCTTACGTTCCTTGTTTTACTCTATGTACATTTCTTATGTAGGAATTGTGTGGCTTCAAGTGACCAAGGTGATCGTATTTTATTGCTCAGAGTTATGTCTTCACACTAACTTGATACAACAGAATACATAATAGTAGTAACGTATGATACTTAAGCAGCAGATGTTGGGGGTAGTTCAGTTTTGTTGTTCTATAATGTTTTGACAGTCAACTAAACTCAAAAGAAGACAATGCGATCTCATCATAATAGTGTAGTCAAATTAGGTGATATTTTAATAAAGATTGGAATAAATTCTCCGGAGAGGCAAAAACGTTTCTGATCGTTTTGCATAAGTGAAAAATTGAGTATAAAAAAAATTGCATTTATCACCCTTACGGAAGGGGGTGAAATTCGGTGAAAGCTGTTTATTGGTCATAACTAACCAGATAATGCAGGTGTAGTCAGCGTAATTTTTTATACGCTTTATTACACCTCAATCTACATTATCGCATTTTATTTATTTTAATCGAATCATTGTTGCGTCAGAAAAAATTTACCTCCAATCTTTTTGCTAATTCGACTACACTAATAAATACAATTGTATTTTTTATTATTACTACAAAATATAGTCAGTCTGTGTTAGATATTTTGTGATATTTTTCATATTTTTCGAAGTACAGTAATAATACCTAAACGTTTTTGAACACCTTCGTACATTTTTTTACTCTTTGCTTCGAACTATTGGAAACAAAACCCAGTGGGGTTGTGTTGACTTCGTTCTAAATTAAAAGCACAAAAATGATATACAGTTATTGTACTTAGATTAAACTCATTCATGATCATGAACAATCATGAAAACCAAAAAAAGTATTGTCCAAGGTTCAAGCTACAGACTTGAAAAAATGTAATATAAAGACTTATTTTGTAATTATCATTTATCAACTTCCAATTTGTCATAATCACATCCCGGTTTGAGAGAAAAGAACAATAATACCTATCACTAAGCATTGAATTGTTAATTCTTTAATACAATACTAAAAAAGTGCTTACAAAAAGTCTTCTGTTAAGTACCTAATTAAAATTTACAATTGAGTGAAAGGTAATTAAACAAACGTATTGAAAATGTTATTTGAGAAGATGCAATACGGAATTCACGCACTTCCTTGGCATGTGTTTTGGTACAAATAGGTACCTGTTTCAATTACCGTCACGCCTGGGAGCATGACTTTTGTATTGTCGTTCTTTTTGTTTACACGCAAGTATCAAAATAATCAGTCATTATCTCATTCCGATTTCATTGTTTCTAGTACCGGGTCAAGTGGTTTATGAGCTTCTGTGCGTTTGTTCTGAATTGGCGTCAAAGTAGTTTTACTACAGCTACACATTTGTAAGCAACTCATCGTTAGTTTTAGTTCTAGTTGCTATAGAACTGCTGTGCTATTCTCTGAAGTTAAGCCAATTTTGTCGCATGTTATCATCAATAGTAGAGTTGCCAGCTTCTTTTTCGACGTAAAGGGACAAACGATCATGAATCTTAAAAAATACGGGATTAGTCTTTATCACTCGGGACAAATAAAGTTTATTGCAATTTTATTATAAAATTCTTTATAATTAGACTTATAACTATATACGTCGATGCAGTTTTACTGCGCACAACATATTTTTTGTTTCGCGCGGCCACCGACGCAGCGGGTCTGTTGATTTTCGTAAAATATGGGACATGGGCTGTTTCGGCGGGACAATGAAGTCTATACCAATAATACGGGACGGTTGAAAACGCTAGTCAATAGGTACATTACATCAGTATTCAGTGCCAGTTCACCACTACCAATTTTAAAACGAGTAAACTGGCACGTGTGTGTGAATTTAAGCGTACCTACTTACCACCTACCACCTAAGCCGGTAGTGCTATCTGCAATGCAAAGTGTCCTACCTATCAGGTATGCTGCTTTATCTCTTTGGAATTTATTATAATTTTGCCAAGTGTCTCAGTAATGTGTCTATTGGTCTGATGGTCTGTCTTCATCGAGCTTCAACTTTAAGTTCAACTTGCGTCAAACGCATGCACTAATAATTGCCTCCAAGCCGTTTTTACGTTCAACTGATTGCCATACAAACTTGACGTTTTTTGAGAAGATAGGGCATGCGCTATTGCATGCGCTGAGACATGCTTCTGTTGAAAATACAAGAGGAAAGGGAAAGCGCACGGTCAGCGTGCGCTATGGAATGCCTTGAGGCATGCGTCAAATGAAAGTGAAAGGGAACTGGAAAGCGACTGTTTGAAGACACACCTTATGTAAAACGTCAGAATCTAGTTAAATCGAATATTGACAGTGAATTGTATGTAAAGGTGCGTCGAGATGTGGCGAATGCACCCCTCGCGAGCAGTACGTGCGCAGCATCTACGCACAGTTACAGCAGCTGCTCAGCTTAGTACGCATTCCTATTCGCAACCCACGCAAGGATTGTGCGCGGCGCGCGTACAATGCGCACTTGAAGAGCTGGCAGCGGGCGAGCGCGCTGAGCAGTGCACGCGAGCAGCGCTAGCGCAATTCAATTGCGCGCGAGCGAAGCGCTCGCTGAAAGCACTACAAATCTACAAATGCGACGTGAAGTTAGCAAACAGTCGCATTCGAGGCGCGTTGGACGCATCCTGTTCTATTCATTTTTTTAATTATCAGTCGTTAACATTCTGAAGAATAGACATTTAGTTAAATCTAAGACTTTTATTAAGTTGTTTGCCTAAAGGACGTCTAGTCTATACCAGAAGCTCATTAGTTAAACAAATGGAGATTTATGACAAAGTGAGGATGGTTCCTATACGCATCGGTAATCAGTGCAAAACAGGTCGGCCTTGACAAGCCGTCGACCTAATCACATTGCACTTGACCCTGACGATTACTCATTCTTTGATATTATAAGAGAGAGATACCATGTTATTGGTATTAATTACCTTTACCTCATTATAATGTCAAAAAATTTAGTATCGCCCCACGTTCCACGGGACTTCACGGGAGAGGCCACGTCCCGCAGTGGAATTAGTAGAATGGACTGGTATAGTCAGCAACGACACTTTAGTATTTTGTCATAGCAACTCTTTTGACAGATGTCTTAAAAGTTTGAATTTTTTTTCAGAAAAGTTGCTATTACGTTGCTTCATTTCGTGAAAAGCCTTTTTTGTGCGCGCTACAAATATTTAAATTTGGCAGCTGCAGTAGTTCTTAAGGGTACACAGTAATTTTATTAGGTATGTGATTTGTACGTTTCTTCACCTAGAGATCGTGTGTTATCGCAACATTACATTATTTCTCGTATCTCAGGAAGCTGTAAAATCTCAATTTTACGGTCACAGTCATCAACAACGTCAAACAAATAAACTGCAATACTCAATACTCAAATAATTTATTGCATTCCACAGTGTTACAGTAGTTCTTAATTATAATATTTTAAATCACTATGGACCCTGTCGGGCACAACAACAATAAGTAATAGATAGCAAACACTTATTTATTATTACTTAAACATTATTATACACCGTCATTTTGTAGTCATTTTAATTAACTTAAGGGAGTGCTCTACTAATGAAAATAATCATTTTTGCCAAAGAAACATGGGCCGAAAAATGACAAAAATTTTGGACTTTCCCATACAAATACAATGTTTTAGCTGTCTAGTTAGTATGGGAGGACCAAATTTTTTTGTCGTTTTTTGACCCATGTTTCTTGGGCAAAAATGTTTAGTTTCATTGGTACAACACACCCTTAAGTTAATTAAAACGACTACAAAATGACGGTGTATAAATCATAACTTTGTCACGTACCGTTACCTACATACCTACTATGCGGCGCAATATGATTAATTTCGAATATTGAACAATTTAATTTAATTTAATTGTAGGTAATTTAATTTAATCCTAATGTATTCACCAATTGTTATATTTTCGACACAATGAACATTGTTATGAAATAAATAAACTTGAACTTGAACTATGATTAGAGGATGCATCGATTTTGACCGAATCTTAATAAGGTTTATTTTTGTCTATTTTAATTTTTTGATTATAGAGCCGATTTTTGTAAGATTTATATATTTTTATTTTTAATCTTCAATCCCGAAATAATCCCCGTATCCCGGGATTGGCTAAGCATAATCCTGAAATCCCGGGATCAGAAATAAGGACCGGGATCGAATTTCCTAACTATGATGCTTCCTAAGCATAAAGACGACGCGTCATGGCGACGTTTATAAATAGGTAATTAAAAAAAAACAACCACCCCAAATATATCATCTCCTTTTACGACAGATATTTTTAATAATTAATTATTAGCTCTTTCTTAATTATCAAAACCCCATCCATAAAGAATTAATATTTTTTTTCATTAATGATAATAATGCTTTTTTTTACATGAGCTATGCATTTTTTTCAAATCACCGAGCAAAACGAATATTGCCACTATTTAAACTTTCTTTAATTAATCATCTTTTTTTCATGGCGGCTTTTTTATATAGAGGAGGAGAGAGATTTTTTTATACCCAGGGGCCTAGCAACCCTACTTCCGCCTCTAACGTCCAGTGATCCTCTTCAGTAGACCAGAGGGCCTAGCCAAAGTAACATTCGCTAATCTTCGTTATCGCTTCGTTTTCGAAACATGTATGGGATTGACATAAGGTTTCGTTAACAATCGAATTTTAAAACGTCAAATTCGTACATGTTTCGAAGCGAAGCGATAGCGAAAATTTGCAAATGTTACTTTGGCTAGGGGGGCAGTTCTTCTAACTACGGATCTTCTTATTCTATTACGCAAGGAATCGCCAATTTGTCTTATTTTATTGGCTATCAGTCACCTTGAGTTCTGACAGCGTTGTAATATCCTTGTTTTGAAATCAATTTGACAATATGTTTACATTTATTAGATTCTGTAAAACGTTGTCGCAACATTATATCGAAAAATGTTTAAACCAATATGTATTTTGAATTTTTAAAGCATATATGACTATAAATAAAACTTCTCAGTCGCATGTAAATAACTCAAATAATATACACTACAAATTAATAGCTGTAACGGAAATAGTAAACTGAATGATGACATCAACTGAAAAATATGAATGTATGTATATGTTTGAGTAGGTACGTAGTTTCCGAGACGTCTAAACCTCTTGTACATTTTGAGTCAGAAAAATCTGTAAGTTTTTACATAATAAAGAAGTGTAAACTTTTGGAAACATGGGTTTCCAAATGGGATTTCCAAATATGTCTTTTCTGTTCCAGGAAAAATTTTTTGCTTGAACAATTTTTCACACAAAAAATATTTGTAACAGCTATTGAATTTTCAGATTTGAGGCAATCACAATGCTATTTTTATATTAAATACTTATTATATTAGAAAAAAATACTTGAAAAAATCGACTCGCACCTCAGACGGGACTGGAACCCGGCGCACCCTTGGTATTCCGGCCCAATGCACTGACCAAGCGGCTCGGTAGCATAATTGGTCAGTGCATTGGGCCGGAATACCAAGGGTGTGGGTTTGAGTCGCGTCTGAGGTGCTACCTACGGGTGAGTCGATTTTTTTTTGTATTTTTTGTAATTTATTAATTATCATCATTTGTTACAGGTTTGCCATTTAGTGAAACGGATATCTCCAATGCAGCGGCAGATGGAAATTGGGACTTGGTGCACAAATTGTAAGTTTTGTTCAATATTTATTTCTGTCTTGTGCAGGTAATAAAAATTAAATAAATGCGAGATCGTCTGTCATGTCGAATTTGCTGCGGAATTCCTAAAACTTATTCATAAAAATAAACTATTAGCGTGATCGGGTACGCAAATTTTGGGCGATAAAAACAAAGCTAATAGGTATAACGTAAATGTTAGTCTTTAATTTAGCATTTTCGTTGGGATTTGATGCCGTCTGCAACGGAATATGAGGGTTCTAAAATTAGATATAATTTTTGAAGTTACGGCGACGTTCAAAACATTCAAAAGGTTTAGAAATTTAATATTTTTTAATTTTACTGAACTAGCAATGTTTTAATTTTGGTTAAGTGTACCGTTTAAAATTAACGCGATTTGGCCCTTTTAAGTATTATCCTAATTCTTACCATAAAAAATAGTTTTAAGTCAAAAGAACATAATATTTATAATTTTTGCTTTAGACGATTTTTATTAGCTTTTAATTCAATTAATTTCTTCTTACAGAATTAGAGACAGATTCAATGACAAGACCATCTGGGAGGTAAATATTATAAATCTTCTTTATTTTTTTATCATAATGCAACGAATACTTCGTATAATTAACTAATTAAAATCTAAGTTGTTAAATCTGCATATCTCATAGATTTACACAATATCCTGACACACAGTTGTATGAGTTTTTATAATGAATTAACTTTTTGAGCATTCAATGGTTCAATCAATCGTCTTTTTTTTATTATAATTTTATAAGTCAACTAGCGGCCGCCCGTGACTTCGCCTTTGCGAACTGTTATTTCTCTATCCCTCCGGAACAGTACTACATTTTTTTCTGTATAAAAGGTACTCTATGTCTTTTTCTGTACCCCTGAGAACGTGTATGCAAAATTTCATGATAATCGATTCAGTAGTTAAGACGTGAAAGGGTAACAAACAAACTTCCTTCGCATTTATAATATTTGTAAATATTTAATTTTCCAGCCAAGTGTCGGAGCTGGCAGCGTCCGCAGCCTGAAGCCCCCAGAAGGTGGCCATGTGTACGGCGAGGCCGAGTACGCCTTCCACGAGTCCTCCAACGTCAACGGAAAGAAGTCGGAAAAGAGTGGCGGCCACAAAGTCATCAATGACAACGGAAAAGTTTCAGAATACGACTTCAACCCCAAGTTCTAGAAAGAGGACGCTTTTCTTAAACTGTTACTAACTGCTAGCACCAGATTTTGAACTTATCTTTTTAAGTAGATATGAGTCATATAAAAGCAAAGGCAGCAATATCCTATTTTTCAATTAAAGCAACTTTGAATGCAGATTGCTAATGTGAAATCAGCTTCATCGTTTGACCTTATAAGTTTGCAGCAAAAACAACAATATCCAATACTGGCAGTTAGCCAAAAACATTGTTTTCCGCCATTTTGGAAAAACTGGATGTTGCTGCCTTTCCTCGAAATATGTTTTATAATCAAAGATAGCGATCTAAAAGTTTTCCAATTCTCAACGACCATTTCTAGCTGCTTCGAAAGTCGTGGTACCTACTTAATATTTTAAGCATACACTGCTTAAAATATTATAGCTACTACGGCAGCCTCATTACAAACTTGTAAGACCAAACTTACACAATGGTGTCAAAAACCTGTAATATAATTTATGAAGATAAAATAAAGGGAAAATTCAAAGAAACTTTTGGTGCAATTCGTTATCATTGCTTAAAATTTTTCAATAGGAGTTTCTGAGCTTATCTAAAGAATGAATTTTGCTTTGCAAATATAGCTGTCTTTTAAAAGAAATGGTACTAATTTAACTGATTTATTTAATATCAACTGCAGCATTTAAACCTTTCAATCACCGTGTCCAGTATAGTGACAAAGCATTTTCGCGCTCAATTTATAAATAGATAGGTACAATGGCGTTGCTGTAAGCATGATAAATGCTTTGCCACAATTGATCACTATCGTGTTTACCTTGAATAAAACTGCAAATTTAGAAAAAAATGCTTTACATCTTATGCACTAAATTATGCTTTTAAATTAACTGTTTTATTAACATGTAACAATTTCTAACTTTATTTTTAGCAAATATTTCTGGAAACACATTTTCAGCATGTAACAGTTTTTGAATTGTGTAAATTATCTATTATGTACTTTTAGGAGTAAAAACTACAATAAGTGCCATTCTAAATATTGATAATGTTTTAAAAATAACATTATTATTGTTTTTCAAAGTAAGAAGTCATAAAATAATGTATGTAAGTAGGGAACGTTAGTACAATATTGTATTTATGAAACTTTTTTGGCGGAAAAACAATGGAAAGTAGAATCTGTGATCTATGAACTAAAATTATGGAATAAATTATTAATAATAGTATTTCATGTTTTATTTTCTCTGTGCATTAGTCATTCATTAATTACGTTATTACAACATTAGCGCCACTCCCGCAAAAAAAAAAAAATACCGTGTAAATTACACAATTTATAAAAAATCCAAGCTTATTGTCCCCTAGCAAAACATTAATGTTATTTATATACACAAACTCAGTGACAAATAATTGACTGCAGTTTTGGTGGTAAAAAAAGCTAAAAACGGCCGTCGGTCGTTTTGATTTTCGTCAAGTAAAACCAAAATAAATTATCTATTATTGAGTTTGTGTGTTTAGGGGATTATCAGCTTTGATTTCTAATAAATTATGTATTTACACGGTAATTATTTTCTAGCGGTAGTGGTGCCAGTGTTGCATAATTATTTTCATTGTTTGTTACTGTAATATGCTTCCTACTTCTATTAATATTTTATTTTTAGTTCCTCCCCTCTCCACCACCTAATATAGCATAGAAACTGACGCATAAATACCTACATACCACTGGCGAAGACTCAATACTAGCCAATTCCCATCGGCTTACCTTTCAGAAATCCCAATCACCCCACTGATCCACAATGCAAATCTCAATATTTTTGTAGAACGACTTAATTTCTCGCCATAATTTCACCCCTCTCGTCTCGGCCACTGCTACATACTGTTATAAGTTCGCATACAACTTGACTGTAGTATTGATGAACCTATTAAATTTAAAATACAAGTTGATAATCTTTACTTATTATTATCCTTACTAATATTATAAATGCGAAAGTCAGTTTGTTTGTTTGTTACGCTTTCACGTCTTAAGTACTAAACCGATCATCATGAAATTGTACACGTTGTCACGGGTACAGAGGACAAAGGGTGCATTACATCCCGAAAAAAGTATTGTTTCCGAAAGAAAGCAAACAAACTTTCCACGCAAACGAAGTCGCGGGCGGCCGCTAGTAATATACACGCTGTTTAGTAATTTGGTTCCCTCAAGGGGATAGTTCCACTCATAATTATTACAATCTGCTATTCCTACAAAAGCACAATACCTACTCATCTGGAGTTATTTGGAATTGTTTGAAACCATTCCTAAATGTGGTTCTCACCATGGAATTATTTGGAACAGCTGATTTTTTTGCGATTTCAGAGTTGGCCCTATAGTAAAAGTTGCCTGTAATCATTAGTGGAACCACCCCACTGCGGGAACCAAATTACTAAAATTTGTTCCCGCAGTAGAGTGGTCCACTCGTGATTACAATGTTTTAGTTGGCTGTCGAATGAAATATTTTTTTTTTAAATAAAAAAAATATTACGGGCCGTAGGTGCGCCCTCAAAAAAGTACCTCGGCGAGTAAGTTGTTACGTATCATGTGTATGAGAGTTTATATTGTTGTATGTGGTGAATGGAGGATTTTTGGAATATTTGTTTTGGATTTTGTTATTTCCTTATGCCTGAATTATTTTTCAATGTCCTAGTAGTTCGTGCTATGCAGGGAATCTGTGAAATTTTGACGCTTGCAAATTATTGACAAATATTTCGTTAAAAGTGCCACAGAGTGTGCAATTCTCCAGTATGCCAATCAAATACCTACCCCTAATAGCAGCCCTTGCCTTTTGCTGTTGATGATAAGATTTATAGTAGTATAATATTGTATAAACAACATATTCCAAAAACCTATCTTAATGTTTTAATTATTACAACTTTTGAATTAGTAAATATGGTGAAAAACGTAATTATTACAAGATTTTTTTTAAATATTGAGAACACGACTGCGCTGCCAAAAACCATAAACTTAATTAGCGAAAAAATTTCTAAGTCTATGCCAAAAGTTATTGTAAATAACAAGTGTCATTGCCACAGACATAGAAAAATTTTCGCTGCGCTCAAGAAATTAAAATTTAAAAATTTTTAGAATTTAAAATAAAGGTATCGTGGAGCCATGGTGTCTTGTGCTCTAAAGAAACAATCCAAGTAATCACACTTTTCACAGGTAAATAAGATATTGCCACACATTTCCCTAAAACTAAATTTCGCTACATTTATTCGTTTATCAACGAAGAAAACAGTATGGAACATAGTTCATTAATTTCCTTTATTATGGTCATATTTTATGAATCTAAGTAATATTTTATGTATCTCATTTAAAATGTATGCATTCGTTTTCGGATCACCTGTTTATTGACATTGTTGTTCTTTGACATTCTATTTCTATGGTCATTGCAGTCGCGCTATATCGTGGTATGTTGGCTTGTTATCACTTTTCTGCTCACACCTTGGCTCCAACCATAGCATGGATATAGGTAAACTTATATTTACCTATGTATGTAGTATGGAGTCTAATGTACCAACATTTACCTTTAATTTTTCCTTGTCAGAGGCAAAATCAATCAATTTCCAACGTAATGGTTCTTACTTACGTCATATCGTGGGTAACAATATTTTGTGTATCAGATATCTATTCCAAACACATTATTTGTAGAATACAAAGCCTACGCAAACTAAAGTCAACAAGGGATAAGCTATTCAGTCGGTTGAAGGTGAAGGTTAAATCTATTTATGTTCTCATTCTTTCAGTTATGAAATTATCACGAGTTTCCATGTAAAGAAAACTTCTAGTAATACCATTTACCACCATGTGTAGGGTGTTCAAATGGTTTAGCATCAATACATACTTATTATGTAAAAGACAAATTAATATGGAAACATAAGAGGCATACGCCCGATTGCACTAAAACTTAAGGATCGCCTAAGTCTTTTCCTAACTACAACACGACCAAATTAAAACGGTGTCAAAAACTTAGCCGTCATGTAGCTGTCATTCGCCTAGTTATCTTGGTCGAGTTGTAGATAAGAAAAGACTTAGGCAATTCTTAAGTTTAGTGCTTTTACACCATAGAGTCCGATTAATTCAATAATGTACAACTGAAGTTACTGAAGTAGGGTAACCGCAGTGGCGGTACCCCCATACAAGCCGAAAAGCCCGGCTTGCCCTAACAATAACTTACTTACACTACTAATGAATCGTAATTAATAACAACAAAAATAATCAATAACCACAAATTCATTTTTTACAACAACTGATCGAGAGACAAGTCGCTAAGCTGCGTTACTTTCCTCAATAAACCCTACAATGCATTTCATCTCCCTCGCACTCGTTGGCTTGCAACCGGGCTTTGCGATCTGTATATATCCGCTCTCTTCTTACTTTAACAAAACTGCTACCGCATCATATGCATACTGCTGTAGGTACTATAGATTCTATGAGAAATTCAGAAGCCGACTAAAAGCCTGGCTTTTTGCTTCAATCTGTGACGACAGCTGTTTTGAAACAACAATTGTTTTGCCTTTATTAGTGTTTTTTGTTAAAAATGAATTAAAACTACAGTTTAATGATTGATAATGGTCCCTTGTGATGGATTGAAATGTTTATTAACTGTTGTGTGAGCTATGAAAGTGTACCTACGAGTCGAGTCGATTCCAAGAGAAATACAAAATAACGTAAGTAATAAACCTTTTCATTTGAGTACCTATTTTGCAAAGAAATATAATATTCTTCAATGTACGTAATATTGTAGTGGACTCTTTACATTGTTGGTTGTTCTTATAAAAATAAAGAAGTAAGGTTAGTTTTGCGTCTTTCATTTGAACGACAATAATATAAATATTTGTTTGTAAATGTTTGTTTGTAATGCAGGGGATAGGATTTGAATTGTCTAGCAGGGACGCTATTATTTTGTGAAATGATTTAGATATTAATTATGAGTGACACATTTTAAACGAGAAATTTAGTTTTGATTACACAATAATTAAATTTGATAAAGTCACGCTATCTAGCATTTTGCGTCGAACTAATTTATGAATAATTAAAGTACGCTTAAGGGTTGTGCTTTTGGTGCTTTTTTGAGAGCTATCTATGAATTCGCTTAGATGGCGCTGGGCGGTGTCGCATCGATATTTTGGTAAAGATCATCGTATGAAAAAAAAATCTTAAATTAGTAACGAGAAATTGTGGGATGCATTGGTTTTTTGCTTGTATTGAGCTGATAAAAAAATTGCTTGATTTGAGGGTTTGGGCTTGCCCTACTAAGTAGGCCTGGGCACGCCACTGGGTAACCGTATCTCAGGATTTGTCCTGAGATCTCAGGATTTTTGGATGTTTCTCAGGATTGCGGCCGGATTTTGAAAATCTCAGGAAATCTCAGGTTTTTGAGAGTTTTCCATAAAATACAGTACATTTTAAACAATACACTTCAGTAGGTTCTCTACTTTCTTTCATAATTGGATGTTTTTTTTGAAAAACCTGTCAATGCTACTCCCTCCCCCCCCCCCCCCCCTACGTACCTTATTCTCAAACTGCTACAAATCTCAGGATTTTTCAATGGAAATCGGGTCTTTCCTCCGGTCTTTTGATTTTTCCATCTGGTAACCCTAACCTGAAGTGACTAACTTCAAAGCGCTTGCGGGACAAAACGACGTATTTTAACACGTTTTTATTAGGTTGCTTTCTCGTTTGTTTGTGTGTTTGTTTCTCCACAAAGTTTGCGAACGATTTTATCCTAGCTTCCCGATGAGCTAGAGACTTGAAACTTTTAACATAGGTAGCTAGAAACTTGAAACTTTTAACATAGGTCAGAACTGGAAGGCAATGCAATATTATGGTGTCATTGAACTGATCTGTTGATGAAGGCGGAAGAAGGCCACAGGAACTCTATGATGAAACCATACAACCCCATTGTGTTTAGGCTCGTTTGAATCGTCTTGACGAGTTCTTTGTTGGGAAATAGTTTCCAGGGTCTGATGATGGAGCCGAAGGAAGGAAACAGGAACTCGGTAATAAAACCATGCAATCCCATCGAGTTTGGGCTCGTTTGAATCGTCTTGACGAGTACTTTGTAGGGAAATAGTTTCTAGGGTCTGATGATGGAGCCGGAAGAAGGCCACTGGGACTCTGTAATAAAACCATGCAACCCCATCGAGTTTGGGCTCGTTTGAATCGTCTTGACGAGTGCTCCGATAGGAGATGGTATATGTTTAGTCTTAGCTCGTTAACTAAAAAGCAGAAAATAATAATTTACTAAAAAAAAACATTTTCTAAAACACGTTTTTAAAACGGACTAAATTATTACAAAAAAATCGGGCTAGAAACAAAACATTAAAACGGACTAGTAAAAACAGACTAAAAAGTATAAAATATTTTTTTCTCTAAATATTTATATTGCCCTATACCTACAGAAATTTGAAACCTAAAAACGTGGGGCGCATGCTAAAGACAATATGGATGATAAATTTTACAAAATGGGTTATAAATATTTACAGAAAAATATCTCTTATACTTTTTAGTCTGTTTTTACTAGTCCGTTTTAATGTTATTAGCCCGATTTTTTTATAATAATTTAGTCCGTTTTTGATATGTGAATGGTCAATTTAATTGCATTGTATGTGATATAATTTAAAAAGAGTCCGTTATTATTAAAAATATTATATTTAGTGTCTTGTTCCATTAAAAATGTGTACATTACATTTATTTTTGCCCAATATTTACAGTTCTTTACATTACTTACTTATATTTTTCGGAAACATAAATACTTAATTAAGATTTTTAAAAAGGTGCAATTAAGTAATAGGTATTTATTAACTCAGTCGCGTTATTAAATTATTCTGAGAAATTGTTATGTGGTTTACATCGATGTACAAAAAATGGGGCATTACGCCAAAACTAAACCCAAGCTTCTTCCAAAAAAGTGTATCTAAGTTATAATTTGCTTTGGATTTTTTAGGTAAGACTTAATAAAATAAAAATAATAATCTAATTGAACATGAGTGATATAAGAACAAAAATGTTAAATAGTTATCAAGTTACGAATACAAAAAATGTAGCCTGATCGTCCAAAAATAATAAATAATAATATATAGGTCGAACTAAGTAGCTAAAAGCTTTTAAATCCATTATCGCGCAATGAGAGTACCTACCTACGCCACAGAATGAACCGTGAATAAATTTTGTAGTACCTAGGTAGGTGTAGTTTGTATTGAAGCATAAGACATTAAATCGATATCATGTAAAGTTCAATTTGATATTGCACTTCTTTAAGGCAATGGAAAAACCAAATGCAATAATCAATATGGTGTAAAATGAACATTAATGTAAGAAAATTTTATAATTATTGCACAGTACTTAAAAATTATATTTTTCAACTATCATTAAAAATTATACCTTCTCATTTTGTGCCCACCAATGTTTATTGCCGAAAGTATAGAATAAAAAAAGAAATAATGCATGTTTTTTTAAATATTTATAGGAATAAATAAAATTATACAATAATTATAGTCTATACTTCGTATATATTCCAGGTCAATATGACGGCATATTAATATCCGGTACGAACTTATCGTGAAATCTCAAAGTAAGATGATTGTTTAGACACGACTTTGCTAGTTTTTGCATCATTCCTTATTATGAGCAGGTACTTAATTATGTTTGATTTGAAAACAACAATGGAGTTACCTATTGCCTCCAAAAAAGTTTGACTACCGAGAAAAAGTTCATGTCTTGGGTAATAAACGTACATCGTTTCGCATATCGCGTTTATGAATGTAAACATCAGATTTTTCTTTGTTCTGGGGATATTTTAAGGAGTTATACAAATGGATAAAATTAGGATGTGCATGTGTCGGGTACACCAGAGAAGTCAGCAATGTCACTGAGGCCAAAGGCTTCAGGCTTTTTGAGGCTTTTTAGGCTTCAGACGTTTGCGGTCCAATTGGTGCACACAAATTTTCTTCGGGACGAAGTGACGTCTGCTCTAGCAGGCGTAGCGTAGTACATAGTGAGCAATGCTAGAAAAATTGAAAACTGTCTGGCTTACATGTTTATGAGAAGAGAAGAAAGACTTGTTGAGAGAGATGGATGAACGTTGATTAATGGAGAGGAATAGGATAGCCACAGAAAGTGCATGATGAGATAATGTCATTCATTGTGTGAGTGTGGCAGGATAAAATGGAGGAGAAGGTACTAGCCGACTTCTAATAAGTTAGAATGAACCAAAGAGATGATCATGGATGTAAATATAAAATCATTTCGCTGTATTATTAAAAACCATCGCACTATTGATTTAATATTATAAACTGTAAAGTGAAATGGTACTAGAAACAAATTTGGAACGAATTCGTAAATGAATTTAGAATTGCTTAAATTAAATATAAGGTGGTACCAAATTATCTAATGATACTTAAACAGGTGATAGTGTTGCTTAAACTGAACAACTTTCTCTATGGAACATAGGTCGAAAAACGAATTTTTTTTTCGCCTTTCCATAGTAAGTCGGTCAGCTGACCAGTACATTTTGTATGGGAGTATGAAATTTTTTTTTCGTTTTTCGACCTATGTTCCTTGGAGAAAGTTAATCAGTTTAAGCAACACTATCACCTGTTTAAGTATCATCAGATCATTTGGTACCACCTTATATTTATGAATAATATTTTATGTTAAAGGTCCGTTAATGTTTATTTTGTCATAAATCAGTGTTAATTTAACAAGGTTTTCCGTTTTTAAATCTGGCGTCAAGCCAAACACAAATTAATATTTAATTTATTATTTTAAGCTTCGGTTCAAAAAAATGTGAAAAGTTGGAGTTCACAAAATTATTACTGCCAATTTTAAAAGAATGTTTAAACTTTTTAACTTTAAACTTTCTTTTAAAAAAGTGCAGCCCCCTGCCCCCTAATTACGTAACATTGTTGCAATCAACTCTGACAGAAATCGCAGTTACATTGCTGCTTTAGTGAAACAGAACCATTGTCACAACTATCTTACTTAAAGCAGCAATGTAAATTTCTGCGGTTTCAAACGATTTCAATCGAGAATTGTTAGCAACAGAGTTACGTAATCAGCCCCAGACCCCGAATTACGTAAGTCTTGCTAACAATTCTCGATTGAAATTGCAGTTGCATTGCTGCTTTAAGTTGATAGTTTTCACATTGGTTCTAACTAAATCAGCAATGTAACTGCGATTTCTGTCAGAGTTGATTGCAACAAAATAACATAATCAGGGGGGTGATTTTGTAAATTTGTTGCAATCAACTCTGACAGAAATCGCAGTTACATTGCTGCTTTAGTTAGAACCAATGTGAAAACTATCTTAACTAAAGCAGCAATACAACTGCGCTTTCAATCGATTTCAATCGAGAATTGTTAGCAACAGCTTTACGTAATCAAGGTACAGTCCACTGTTGGTTGATTACGTAAGTCGGTTGCTAACAATTCTCGATTGAAATCGTTTGAAAGCGCAGTTACATTGCTGCTTTTAGTAAGATAGTTGTGACATTGGTTCTAACTAAAGCAGCAATGTAACTGCGATTTCTGTCAGAGTTGATTGCAACAAAATTACATAATCAGCCCACTGGTTAAGTATCTCTGTTGCTAACAATTCTCGATTAAAATCGATTGAAACCGCAGTTACTTTGTCAGATTGGTTCTGACTAAAGCAGCAATGTAACTGCGATTTCTGTCAGAGTTGATTGCAACAATGTTAGAAAATCAGCAATGGTATTACGTAAGTCTGTTGCTAACAATTCTCGATTGAAATTGCAGTTACATTGCTGCTTTAAGTAAGATAATTGTCACATTGGTCCTTACTAAAGCAGCAATGTAACTGCGATTTCTGTCAGAGTTGATTAAAACAAAGTTACAAAATCAGGCGTAAGTTCGTGTTTAAAAAAAAAACGAGATGGATTTTGATTTTTCATTGTAGACCTCTCGAAAAGTCCTGCTCATTCCTAAAATATGTACGTTTTTATCAGTTCAAAACGAACCGGCAATTTAATTAAGTTAATATTACAGTACAGTGAAATGCTATAATATATTCAAACCATGACCGTTACGGAATTCGTACCAACTTGAGGCATCCAGTAAATAAATAAGCTAGAAATTTCCATTTATGATTCATAAAAGACAGGAGCAAATCCATCTTAATTGGATTCTATGGAAGTAAGCAAAATAGTTTTAAGTTTCATGCTAAAGACAATGTGGATTGATAAATTTAACAAAATGCGCCCCACGTTTTTAAGTTTACAATTTCTGTAGGTTATAAATATTTACAGTAGAATTTATTTTAAGAATTTGTTCTCCTCTACAGATCGCATTTCGCAACCGATTCTCGTGAAACTTTGTGAGCAGTTTTGAAAATGATGTAATTATTTTTGTAACTGCAGTTTTTTAAATTTATTTATAATGGCGGAGATATGTAAAAAAACATATTTCAGTCCGGCTTTCCAGCTGTTTCTTCTCCTCTACAGGTCGCATTCTCAACCGATTCTGGTGAAATTTTGTGAGCAGGTTCGATAATTATATATTACTGCTTTGTCAAGCCAGTTTTTCCTTTATCTAAAAAAATATTTACCCATTTCGAAAGATGATAAAAATTCGAAGCGCCATCTAGCTGCGAATACTCACATCACACTCACATGTGCTTTGAAAACATCATGGCGACATTTTATTTTATCGCGAGGTCTACAGCTCACGGAGCCACTAGGTTACTTTTTTTTAAGTGGTCGCATCAACGGTAACACAACTACGCATAACGAAAAAAAAGTTAAAAAACAAGAGGTGCTGTTTGTTGTTGTCGTCTCATCGGGTAACCTATTATTTTTGTTACTCATTTTTTATTTTCATATAACGAGTATAATGGGACCACATACAAAGACGTAGATCGGCGGTAGGCCTTTGCAAAAGCACTGCAATTTAAACTTACCAATATAATTTACATATTCTGTCGTCTAATAAAACCAGTCTTACTTTAGTTGCAGTGGTTGCAGATACTGCACATGACGATGACATTGACCCCGGATGTTGACTATGACCGACTGTTTAAATAACCACATCATGCCTATTTTGACCGCATTACATTCTTATGTAATGCAACAAAGTAATGATTATGGACCAACGACCATCACCATCATTTTAATGGCTTTATTATGTGAGTGTTACTATAAGCTAAGGATTTATTGAAACACCTCGAAAACACCAAATAATACTTAGAACATACAGAACGGCCACGTAAGGCAAATACTAAGTAGATAGATAAACATAAGATAATTATCCACATTCAACGAAATGATGATGACACCCACGTGAAGACTGGCACAAAGTTACAAAAACTTGCATGCATTTTGAGTTTTGACTTTTCGTTGTGTTACTATAGGTATACATAGGTAATAATTGGTCGTAGGTATTTGAGAAACTGTTTTATGTAGAGACGGAAAATTAGGTTATTTTGAGAGGAAAGAAAATGGCAATATTTTTTCTAAAAGATTAATAACATAATTTTCCATTTGATCCGTGGTCTTGTATTTGATTTAGTGACGAGACGTAAATTCACATAAATTAAAAACTAAGTTCCTTAACACTTGATTTTAAGAGAATAACAAATGGCTCTTATCTTATAACTGACTTTT
This sequence comes from Agriphila tristella, assembly GCA_928269145.1. NCBI lineage: Eukaryota > Metazoa > Arthropoda > Insecta > Lepidoptera > Crambidae > Agriphila > Agriphila tristella. The sequence goes on from OV743434.1 coordinate 26,607,047, forward strand.
CGTACATGTTAATTTTCCTACGTATGTTTTCTGTCTTTCTTTACTGAAATTATCTTAACTTATATTCCAATACCTACCTAAATAAATTTCTACTGGTCTAGCTCATGACTTTAGAGTGCACATGAAAAATATACCTATACATGGTCTATGACCCATTTTTTCCCGAGCTTTTACCCAGCTTTTCACTCCACATCTCGCGAGCAGATTTCTCCACGCATCACAACAGACGTATTATCGAAGTCGCCCACTATATTACATCTAGTTGCCGTTTTGACCGCTTAATACATCGCAGGATCTCACATGAGACGCACTTAGTTCAAGAATAGATGTGTATTGTGTTAATATGAGGAGTTTGATTTTAGTTAGTGTTGTTTGTCTACAGTTGGGATGGAGTCATGGTATGTATTCTTTTTTATTAGCGCTTGGTTTTCATTGGAAATCATTTTGAAATTTAGTTGTAAAAAGTGATGTAATGTTTACAATTTTAATGAGTAAGTTTGTTTTGTTATAATCTAAATTTACCAATAGAGTTGTAATATTTATTAGTGAATAAATTACGCTACTTATTAGGGAATTGAAATTGCAATATTTTTGGTTATAATTTAAAATAGTTGATAGCATTTTATTATCAAAATATAGGGATGTGATTAAATATAGGGATGTGATGATTATTTATATTCTATAGTCTAAAGATACCCACAACATTGACTTTGGTTTCTTTGCTATTGCCTTGTAACTGTTATCACTTCGAATGTGTGTTACGGAGTCAGAATACGAAGATACTGTCAATGCCAAGGTCAAGGTGATTTTTAATTAATTCGCAGTTAGTTAGATAATTATGTCTGTTGATCAAATAAATAAATATAGTATAAAATCACATGCATTGTTTGTAAGTCATTGACCAAAATTATATGTCAGATAGCTAGCCAGAACCTGTAAAAATGGCCCATAAACTGAAAAAAAAAATAGTCTTTTGCGGTTTGTAGCTCTACTTACATGCCAAAATCACATGCATGCAGTCATTGACCAAAATTATATGTCAAATTGCTAGCCAGAACCTGTGAAATGGCCCTTAAACTGAAAAAAATAGTCTTTTGCGGTTTGTAGCTCTACTTACATGCCGAAAAACTTTTGAATACGCGTTCGTGCGTTAATGAAATAATCTTGATATCTAGTTTTTACTCAGCATTAGCACAGTTAGTACCTACCTACATTAGTTTATGTTCATAAAAAGTATTAAAGTTACATTGTACCGTTTATAAATGTCGGTCGTGCAAAATAAATAGTTAGGTACTTAAAAACTTACGGCTTTTGATTCGATCATTCGTGTTACTATTAGTTTAACTTGGTTTGATTCTATTGAAGTGTTAAAAATTACCACAGAGTACACAGACAAGTAGAGAATTTAATCATGGTTAAGTGTCCGGGCACGAAAACTGCGACGGCGGAGCGGCAGCGGGGCGGCGCGACAGCGGAGCGGCGGCGATGCATTCAACAGTATGGCACAGTATGGAGACGCGCACGAAACGGGCGGTGGCGGCGCGGGGCGACGAGCGATGCACGGGCGGGAGGAGAGCGACGAAAACAAATGAACAAACTAGTTGGATTTGGTAGCCCGCGATTACAGTAGTGTTGTGTTGAATAATATAATAGTGTCTGTTTGATTACTAGGTAGTACCTATTTATTCAGTATGGATGTCGGCATCTTGGACATCATTTAAAAAACACAAGATGAGCAAAGAATCCGGTTTTGAAACTAGTTAACGCCTATACTTAGACCATTTTTTCGAACTAAATAAAATTTTTAGACATAGGATATATTTCGTCCTTTGAATATTTTTCGGTATTGATTTAACAATAAATTGTTTCCATAGCAACATCACATTTGACACATCAATAGAAATAAAAAAAAATAAGAAGTTACTTTAGTGGTATACCGTGGTCCTACCAGTAGGTCAAATCGGTAGGTCCACGGGCTTTTTGTCACAACACTACTAGCGCGGCTGACCGACCGCTAAGTTTCGTGCCCACGTTCTCATCGCCCCGCCCCGCCGCCGCTCCGCTGCCGCGCCGCCCCGCCACCGCTCGGCCGCCGCCACTTTCGTGTCCGGACACTTAAGGTCTGCCCACTATGACCGAGCTAGGAATGGATCAGGCAAAAAAATATTTCTTGTTTTGAAAAGTACGACCATAGAAATAGAATGCCCGAAAAACGAATGTATACATTTTATATGAGATACGTAAAATATGACTTACATACATAAAATATGACTAAGTATATTATGGCAATCGTAATTAATAAACTATGTTCCATACTGTTTTCTTCGTCGATAAATGAATAAATGTAGCGAAATTTGGTTTTAGAGAAATGTGTGGCAAAATCTTATTTACCTTTGAAAAGTGTGATCACTTGGATTGTTTCTTTTTATCACATCACAATTACTTAGAGCACAAGACACCATGGCTCCACGATATCTTTATTTGAAATTCTAATAAGGATTAACAAATATTTCAAACAAACTGTGATTGCTCATTTGCAAGGTGGGACGCTAGGGGCTCTTACTGTAAAAAATGTTAGCACATTGTCACTTGATTCTTTGTCTCTTTTTTTCACAGATCTTGTGCGTATAATGTTAACTTCTCTTTTCCACGCGTTGTTGGTCTTCTTGAGCGCAGCGAAAATTTTTCTGTCTATGAGTACGACACTATTCCCACTAGACCGTTCTGTCACCGGCCATGCACTTGTCATACTTTTGCAAGATTTTTTCAGGGTCATTGTCAAATTCAGTGGTCATTTTGTTCGAAAGCTATAAAATTAAATGAGTAATACATTTAGAAGAGAAAACTTTACCAAACAATACCAACTGAACTAAAAAATGTGTTCTGAGAGTGTAATAAAATTCTAAAATCATATTTTTTCCAAAAATCCTATTTTTGTCTCAAAAAGTCCTCTTCGGTGGTCTGTTCGGAAACCAAATCGGCTTTAATTTGTGATCTTAAGGTATATTAAAACAACCCCTATTAATCAATTTCGTCACCATTCGAAAATCTAAGACTGTAATTTATCCAAATAAACATTATCCAGCAATATACCATTATTAATTATTTTATTATCATAGTCTCAATTTTGTTCCGAAGATTTAGATCTTTTCGGTTACCCTATTTTACTACCAGTAAAATCAAAATATTATATTTTCCTAAACGCATCCTAATCTAAATTGAATAGCAGCTAAACTGTAAACGCATCAATAATTCGTAGTGCGAGTGAGAGCACTGATGCAAATATAATCATGTCGAAAAGGAATAAAACAAAAAAATTGTCAAAGATGACTTTACTTTTCGGTGACAGCTGTAAAAAGTTAACAACTTAGGTACTAAACTACAAGGTAGCTACATGGGCCTACTTGATTATTAAGCCATTTAACTAATTTCAAAGTGCTTTTATGATTCTCCTCAAAAATATTTGGTTTTATAATTTTTTTAATGAGGAAAATCCATTCGGTGGTCTTTTTTCCATACTTTTTTTTTATTTTGCTGTATCGACCTCTAATTTATGTTGATTTAGATTGCTAATGTTCCAATGGATATAAATAAAAACAATTTTCGTTTAATTTTGGACTTTTATTTTTTTCAATTTTTTGAGCCCCGTTTTGACAATGACCCATCACGGCCTCATAATTTTCCATAAAAAATAAAATTTATCTATAGGTATAATTGATAGGGTGAACTTAATATGGATTCCTAATATGTTTTTCACTGAAAAAAAAACCCATTGTAAGTTTGTGTCATATTTTAAAGTTCTTCAAATACTTCTCTCGACTAAATTAACTGCACAGTCATTACCGTAATTTAACTAGGCAGTCAAAATGGCTCACGTGTGACAGTAGGTAGTGGTAAACCCATCCCATTAATTATCAATTACAAATGATGGATGATAGATTTGAGTTTAGTGGCAAATGAATGTTCTTCTGATTGAATTTTAACAACTCTTAATAGCTAGCTAGGTGAATACAAAATTGTATTCATTAATTCCTTGAAAATTAAGATTGATAGTTAAAAAAGTCATTTGCCGAAGACAGTGATCTACTCGTAGGTGCTTAAAATATAAGATACCTAACCATTTTAAAAAAATTCATAGAGGATGAAAATGATGTTTGAAATTAAAATTAGTGCAGAATACAGCTGTACCCACCTATGAGTTAAATAATGGTTTAAGAAATTAAATAATTATATTGTTTTCCTAAAAACCAAAGATATGAGAATAAAATTTGAATGGGTTCTGCTAAACTATTCTACCAAGTGTTTCCAGACAAAGTTTACCCGGCGTCATGGGCGTTGGGTCAAAATTACTCACCATTTTTTGGTTTTCCTATAGCTTGAAAACTAAACATGTATCATTACCGTTCTTCTCGCCAGCTAGACTTATTGAATTTCTTTACATATTTTTGACAAGAAATCGGTCGGGCAGTAAAGCTAGTCTTTCCAAGGATAGCGGTGCCGTCATATTACGGCCGTAATATAGCGACGTTGAATATTGTCTAAATAAACAATACGGCGACACCGTAACGTCAGAAACCACGCCGTATTGTTTACATAGACAACGTTCTACGCCGCTAAATTATGGCCGTAACAGGACGGCACTGTTATCCTAGGAAACCCAAGCTTAACTGCGCTTGCTACAATCAACATTATTGACCAAATTTCAAAAAGGTAAATTTGACCCAACCCCACATTCCGTGCAAAGAGAATGTAAAAAAACTAGCGTTTGTGTAACATTTTTGCAAGAACATTGAAATTCCTCTATTATTTGTGTAAAAACAGCATAGATAAAAACACTAAGTTTGATTAACTGGCAAATGTCGAAATCAAAATACCTTTATTCAAATAAACATAATAATAAATTAAGCGTGAATTAAGCACTTTTGAATCGTTTATAACCAACCTTAGTTTTGTTTTTGTAATTTTACAAAAACAAAACTAAGGCGTGAAATACACAGAAGCGACGCGGCACGGCTACGGCGGCGATACGGTGCAGATGTGAGACTTTCGGATGCTTTCGGCCAATCAAATACACGTATCGCCGCCGTCGCCGCCGTATCTGCGCCTTATCTCCGCCGCATCGCTTCTATGTATTTCACGCCTATGTTTGTGTTTTTCTTAACTGTGAGCAGTTTCTCTAATACAGACGCAGAGAACAACTTTGCTTCTCTGCGTCTGTGTTAGATTTACTGAAAGTTTTTTAATGATTATATTACAAACAACTTCCAAGATCACAACATAACACATTGCTCTATTGACTCATTGCTCATATTAAAATGTCATAAATACATAATTTAATCACTTGTGTTTTTTTATTCCATTTGGCTAGGTATACAACAGAATAATCAGAGTGATAGTGGCATTTTTCCCTTGATTAAAAAAGCCTGTCCTTTTAGGCAGAAAAGGCAGTCAGAGATTCTGGTTTGGAAGGCGATAGGTTTATCCCAAGTTTTTCATTTTTAATTACCTACATCAAAAATAACAAAACTGGGACAGCTAACAAAAAATCATAATACAAAGTATAATAAAATCATTCACAAACAAAAATATCTAAAATGTTACACATACATATATACCGTTTTTACCAAGACTAATGATTACAATAAATGAAAAAATCAAATAATTAAAATTCAATAATACATTTTTGAACAACATTACGTGATGATTTTTCTAACTGCTCTCGTTAATGTTGGTCATTTTATTTATGTAGTTTTCTCTAGCTATTGTCTGGATGGTCAGTTTTTTTTTTTGTTTTTTTGCGGCTTTATTGGAATCTAACTTGTGTGGTAGAGAAAGTGAAGAGTCTTGTCTGGGTGATGGAGCACTACTCTTGTCACTTTAATTTGTTGCAATAACATTTTGTTGCAATCATTTAGCAGACAGTGGTTCTACCATGAGTTAATGCAAACGTTTACGCTACCTGTAAACTATTACAGTCAATGCGAGTAAAAGGGAGAAAACGATAATACGGTAGGTACCTACCTAACATCAGTCAAAGTCAAAGTCAAATAAGCTTTATTCAAATAAACTTAATTATTAAGTACTTTTGAATCGTCTATATTTTCCTACCACCCGTTCCAGACTTTTTTAGCTGACAAGAAGAACGGGCGCAAGAAACTTATCAGCTGTAACAGCCATAAGTAACGATATTTACAAACTTGAATATATCGTTACCAGATAATTACAATACAACAGGGTGACAGGATTATTGGCAACAACATAGACTTATAATATTACTTCAACAAAGTACTTATTAGCAAGTTATGTGTTACATCATTTCCACGCATTTAGATCTTTAAGATAATCATCTACTTTATAATAACCTTTACCCATGAGCGTTTTTTTAACATGGTTTTTAAATTCATGCAAAGGAAGATCAATCACTTGTTGTGGAACTTTATTAATAAAGGCTATGCCTTTCCCCATAAATGAACCTCTAGTTTTTGCAAGCCTAAATCTTGGAACGGCAAGTTTATCTTTATTCCTTGTATTGAACTGGTGAATATTGCTGTTCTTAGCAAATGAATCATAGTGTTTCCTTACATAAACTAAATTATCATAAATATATTGGCCTGCCAAAGTTAAAATATTTATTTCCTTGAACAATTCTCTCAAGGTATCTCTCCGCCATAGATTGTATATGGCGCGAACAGCTCTTTTTTGGAGTACAAAAATATTTTCAATACTGGCAGCTGAGCCCCACAATAGCAGTCCATACGACATTACGCTATGAAAATAACTAAAGTATGCTAACCTTGCCGTTTCAATATCAGTTAAAAGCCTTATTTTCTTAACAGCGAATGCCGCTGAACTAAGTCTACTTGACAAGGCTTCAATATGTGGATCCCATTGCAGTCGAGAATCTAGTGTGATACCTAGAAATTTTGTGCTCTTGATAAACTCGACTTCATCGTCATTTAAATTAATATTTAATTTTGTCTGCTCAACATTAGGTAATGAGAATTTAACACATTTAGTTTTTTTGGGGTTAAGTGCTAAATTATTACTATTAAACCAGTATGAAACTTTAGAGAGGGCACTATTTACTTCGTCCGAACAGTTATTACCTCTGTTTACTTTAAAAACTAAAGAAGTATCATCCGCAAATAGTACTGTTTCACATAAATTATTTGCGTAGTTGGGAAGGTCATTTATATAAATTAGAAACAGCAATGGGCCCAATATTGATCCCTGTGGCACACCCATATTGATGGGGGCTCCAGTAGATTCAGTTCTATTAATCACTACTTTCTGAGTTCTATTGTACAAATACGATTTCATAAGACTAACTGATTTATCAGAGACACCATAATGTTCTAGCTTCTTTAATAGTGTTTGATGATCAACGCAATCGAATGCCTTAGAAAGGTCACAGAAAATGCCAATTACATCTTGCTTTTCTTCCCAAGCATCAAGAATATGTTTGAGAAGTGCAATTCCAGCATCAGTAGTACTTTTACCCTTGGAAAAACCAAACTGATTTTTATGAAGTATATTATTGTGTGTGAAGTAATCTAATAATTGGGAATATATAATTTTTTCAAATATTTTACTAAGTGCTGGTAGTATAGATATTGGCCTAAAGTTAGCTGGGTCACTTTTATCCCCAGATTTAAAAAGAGGAATCAATTTACTATTTTTCATTAGATCAGGAAAGACCCCTTCGTCAATAGTTTGCATCAACTCATGATTACATTATGCCGATTTAGTGTCCTTACTGGGGATCGAAATTCAGATTGTAAATGATGCCCCGAATTGGATCCTAGCTGGGGATTTGAAGGGTTGCCTCCCTAGCCAAGACTTTCTATGTAAGGCATTTGAAACTGGTTATGCAGCCAAGTCTTCAGTAATAGATTTTTATTTAGTTTGCATTTATGCGGGTGTATCGCACTTTAAGTAGCCTCTAGACGATTAAGCATGGCTTGTCAATAATTTACATTGTGAACTATGTGAAAACGCTTTACAATTTTATGTAACGTTTTATGTCACTTTTGTGTTAACGTCACATATTATTTTTATGTTTACTTTATGTCACTAAGTGGCAAAATCTACGAATTACCCAGATGAAGCTCAAATCAATCATCTTCAAGGTTGTTATTTTGAAGTCGATAAAGTTTGTACTTATTGACCCATCTGTCAAATTTATTTTTTTGTTTTTGATATTGAACCTAGAGGTTTCTTCCAGAAAACCTCTCTTATTCCTAAAATCAAAACAAAAATTCAGTAAAAACTCTTTACTTAATACTACTTATTCATAGCATGAAAAAATATTTACAAAGATCACAAAAAAGATCATTTTTTATTATAAGTTGAATAGCAACTCTAACGGAGGAGCTTCAGAATATATTTTTCAATATTTTCATATATCAAATTGAATCTTTGAAATGGTATGGTAATTTCTGGTAGAAATTGTACGCGTTCGTAATAAATAGTCCAGTCATTTCAATTTATATGCGTAAAACATGTGTAGCGAATCACAATGATTAAGATAGGCTCGCTGCAGTATTTATGGATATCGTGAAACTCGTGAACATAGTACTTAGTGGGTCAGTTGTGGGGATCTATAGTGAAATTTTGTACATATTATTATGGTAAAACCATTGATTATATAATAAAACCTCTTGTATAGGTGCCGGCATAAAACTTGGCAAGACAAAGATGAGACAAAGCATGCGCCGAGTTTAGTGTTTGTAGCTACTGCGCATCTTTTGTCTCGTTTTTATCTTGCCAAGTTAACGTGCCAGGCGGTATACCAATAACATAGAAGTCATTGATTTGTACAACTTAAGTAAGTAAAGGGCTTGCTGTGCGTAAGTACAGCACAAGCTCACTGCGTTAATTTGTATATTACACGTAACAATTTCTTACTTATTTAAAAGTCCGTTTAGGCTGGCCCCAGACCTACCGGTTTCATTTCTTTGCTTTGCTGTTCTACCATGGACCGCCGGCCAAGAGGCTCATTTTCAATCTATCGCATATTTTGACCTGACCACATTGGCAAGATAGCCATTAGTTTGGTGTTATCAAATATCGTCGTCTGGGGTGCGATGAGAAGTTTTCGTTTTCGTTTTAAAAAAAACTGCTGTTTTATACAAAAATTAATAACGAAATTATCAAAATGTATGAAACAGTTCATTTTTTTCGCGATTTCAGATTTGGTCCCATAGTAAAAGTTGTTCAGTTTTATTATGGTCCCTATCTACCATATTCAGTTTTATAAGGCTTTACCAAACATCTTGTATAAATAAGCGATCGAGTTATTTTTAACGATCGGAGTCCATGTTCAGGGTGGCATATCTCCTAAAAGCTTCCTACTTCGCAATCCAGGCGATGATATTTGATAAAACCAAGCTAATGGCTATCTTGCCAATTTGGTCTAGTCCCAAAATGCGATAGATTGAAAATTGCCCTGGTTGGCCGGCGGTCTTTCAAGCAAGGTAGCACAGCAAAGCAAAGAAACGGAACCGGTAGGTCTGGGGCCAGCCTTAATATGAGTTCGAAACCCTCATCGGCGATTACGCTTAAATAAATCTTGGCAAGTATAAAGTGAAACACACATTTATTAAAATAAGTAGGTACCTACATGTGGAACAATGATTATATTCACTGAAACATGTATTCAAAAAATAATCACAACTTATGAATCTAACGATTGTTTATAAGCTTTTGAAACTAGGTATTTGTAGGACTAAAGAAGTCAGTACAATTTTTTTTAATATTATACTAATTTACGACTACATAAAATAACATTTCTGAAATAATTATTTATGTAAGTAATAAATAGAGCCCTAAATAACTGACTTTCAATTTTAAACTTTCTAAATAAAGTTTGCATTTTCAAAATACTCATATTGATTGCGATGCGATAAACGTTTCGGCATACGCAAATTACAAAGAAAAAACTTTTATTCCGTCATTATTTTAAACCTACGCATTTATCTGTTCGTTAATTCTCTAAACGGTCGTTAGTGTCAATAAAGACAAGTTTAACTATTGGTAATTTATTCATTCAAACATTATAGAATTGGCCGCACCTCACACACTTTATTTGGTTAATGCTGTTCGAACAAGAGATAAAAATACTAAAACATTTTATGACTTAGGATAGTAAACTTTTTGTATGATAAATTAACTTTCTAAAGCCTGAAATATCGTTGGTGATAAAATCACTAAGCTAAGTACTTCAGTAAAATTACGGGTTCGCAAAACATTATATGGTAATAAGCTGTAATTTTGCAATCTGACTTTGATGTGATTATAAAACAATAATATATAAACGAATCCAACTAAATTTACGAATACAAAAAAATACAGCGTAGTGTAACTTTTTTTTGTTGGATTTACATTCACAATCAAATTATAGTTCCAAATCAAGCAAAAAGTAAAGAAAGTATGTAATTAGCAATTTTGCTAAAGCAATTAAATAAATTAATATTTTGGTCGGTAAAGTAAAAAAAAAAATTGTGAAAATTAGTTGGATTCATTTACAAAATGACAGCTAGCCATTTAATCTAACGATCAAAAGAAGAAAGACCGCTATTGCAAATTATTTCTATTTCGTCATACTAGCTCCCGTAATTTTACTGAACTATACGTATATATTAGTGCAAAATCTAACCTACAAACGACCGATCGGTATATTACAGAAAGACCTATTTAATTTTATACATAGATAGTATCGGTTTTCTTATTATTTCTCACCAATCTGCTAATTTTATTAGCACTCAGACCTGAAATTTTCCAGAGAAGCAGTGTGAATACTCATATTTTTTGTAGCTAAGTATAGATTCAAATTGATTCAATACTAAATAATAATATATTTACTAAAAAAAATCGACTTGCACCAGATCATATTCTCTGACGGGAACGAACCCGTGACCTTTGGAAGTCCAGTGCAATGCTCGTCCAACTGAGCTACCGAGTCAATTCTCGCTTATGTGTGATAAGTAGCACTTACCTAATATTATAACGACCTACAGATGCTTAGTTTGGTCTCAAAATTACCGTAAGCTTCTTTTACACTTGTATCATTGCAGTCTGAGAATTTGAAGTGGTACATACCTACTTATGATACAATAACTTACTATATCTGTCTTGTCTATACACATTTTCTGACTGGCAAAGCCAGTTGAATTAAAGATCTATGAAATTACGTTGACATTTGCCGGACTGTCCCGATTTTTATTGAACTTTTTGAAGCGCAATATCAAGTCTAGTTGAACTAACCAATAATAAAAGTCGGCTTTTGATTTGTAGTATGATGTTGAAGCAGAAATGTTGACTTGAGTACCACTACTATTACTTTTAAAGTATTCCGTTAATCACTCGTAATTTATATCATAGATTGTAGCGGAAGTCTTTATCTTTTTGTACACTATTAAACATTGTATTATGAGGTCGAAGCCATGCAGTACCGTTATCCAGACTAGATTTGTTCCCAATCTAGATTATGTAGGTGTTGCGTAATGTTTTTTGTAGTTTCGTTATTATTGTTAGTCATGGCAGGTCACACTTGTGTCATTTCTTGTTAGCGCCTGTTTGCAGATTTTCAGTTCTCCGCAAGCTGTTAAGCAGATTGGTGTGTGAGTTGTTTTAATTTTCTTTTAATATTTTAGATTATTCCTATTGCAATTGTTTTTCTTCTTTTACTTTTTGATTTAGCTCGGGTAATTGTTTCTGTTTTGTTTAAACAAGTCTCTACTTTGGAACTATGTTTAAAAGCTAGAGTTTACAAACATAATTAAGTATACAATAATATTTAGGTGCTCTTTTTCACCATATTTCAGTTTTTAAAGGATGGTTCCTATTTTTTAATTAAACATGATAGGTACTAGCTATCCCAAGAACAATAATTAAAAATTAAATCAAAGACTAGAAGTAATTTCTTTTTTAATATTTAATATTAGACAATAATTTTATGCCGTATTTGTATTCGTATTTTATTCGATGGATCCCTGATTTAGATATGTATTTCATGCATTTTTTTTTAATATTTTAGTCGATGAAAGCTAGAAGAACTCTAAACCAAATTAGTGTCAAGTCATCGCGTATCAAAGGGATTAATATTTGTTATTGAAGTAAAATCAAGGCGTTGTATTTATTACAATGCCTATTAAATTAATGCGATAGTTATTGACGTCTTATTAACAACAGACATGTGAGTCATAGCTAAGTATAAAATAAAGGCTATGAGCATATATCGAGATCGCAGGTTCAACATACGTTAGGACAAAAGAGGAAAACAATCCAATATTTACACAAGGTTTTGGAACAGCCTAGAACAATTATGGTAGAAGTACGTTACCAAAACAAAAATACAATAATATTAAACATAAATAAGAGCTAACGAAATATACCTAATTGATGTACAGCTTTCGGAACAAGTTAATAGCAATTTAATGTCTAAAGACTTAGTTATAATTAAGGCAATAAAGTTTCTTTTTTGTGTTCCAAACTCCGTCACATCCTGCATGACCTTCTCCATATAACAATAACAAAACAAAATACTTAAGTAAAGTACTATATTCTGGTGAATCATCTTCTTTAAGCATACGAAATAATTATTATGTTTACTCTTGGGCTATGGAAACTTTGCAATAAATAAATATTCAAAGATCTACATCTACCTACATGAAACATAACTTTACTTACAAAGGTTTTATTTTATGTAAAAGGTATTTAGTCTGTAAGGCTGCGCCTACGCCTACGTTTCACATTCCCTACCACAAAATAAATCAATAAAATAGAAATTGTAATGCAACGTTCATAATATTTAGGTGATCACCCATTTCTCGTCGTTAAATTGATAATGTGCTATCATTTGTCATTCGGAAAAACCATCACTTCAATTTAGTAAATAAGTGTAGTTAAACTATACAATAATATTTGAAGCAATAACACGATCTCACTATCAATTTTATCAGAGTGACTGCAAGTTTTTACTGCAGCTTTATATTTTCTGAGTAATGGCAAGTTTTTACTGCATATTTCTAAGATGTTCGATCGCATTATTCGAATGATAACCATCGGCAATTACAAAGATGCGATGCGTTTGGGGTTTTCCGACTATCAGACAGAATGACCTCATGGCGAACACAGCTGACGAATTTGACCAATAGCGAATTGAGAACAAGAACTCTCAATGCCTCTTAACATGTTACTTTTGAATTAACTAAAATAAACAGTAAAATATTTCGATACTTACTTTTTAATCCGTTTCTCCAGTTATAAATATTGTTTTTTATCTCGGTCAAATAAGTGGGCTCACTCATGCTTGCGCAGTTCAATCCAATGGAAAGATTTGTTTACGAATAAAAAAACTCTTGCCAATATCTAGACTTCTGTCCTTAACCGAGCAAAGGGGATACACATGCACACGCATACTACGACCTTCTACTAAAATGTCGGTGTTTCTTTCATATAGTTATGTCTAACCTCTAAGATTTTCTAATTCCAACAGCTGACAATGGCTTGAAATGTTTGAATAATTTGTCATTTCTTTTTAGTCATCATCATCTTTTACTTATTCTAATACTAAATGAAAACATTTTTTTCCAGGTGAGCCAAAAGGAGTTGGTGCCTATGCTTACCAAGACACATCAGGGAATAGGTACGGTGGTACTTACGGATTAGACGACTCGCAGGTTCACCAAAGAGTAGGAGAATACGCCCCAGAATACGCCCCACACTTTGAGCAGTCCTTCCAGAGCATCGATGATTTCTTCCCAGAGTATTTTAGCAACCTCGAAAATCTATTGAGAGAGTAAGGTCTTGTAACATTAGTAGGAGCTGGACGCTTTCGGTGGAGGTCTTCCTAGCACACTACAGTGCTAGTTCACCATTTTAAGACGAGTTCAGCACCTACTTAGCCTAAAACATGTTCCTTGTAAAAATAACGTTTGAGATACTAACTAGCCTAATTTATGTAGAAGCGCCTGTTTACTGTATAATAAAATTTTAATCAATCGCATGTATTCCTAGCGCATGGGATCGAAGAGCTTCATTTCGGAAAGCACGTGCATTGGATCCACTGACAACGCCAAAACACTTGCGACCCACTAGATTCGCACCGTTTCCTCTCCTTCCACCATTGCAACCTCTTCCCCCCCTACCACCATTGCAACCATTCTCCCCACTACCTCCTTTACAGCCCCTTCGCCCATTACGACCTTTGTTACCATTTCCCACACTAAGACATCTCCCCCCCCTACCACCTTTGCAACCTCTGCAACCTTTCCAACCCCTACCTCCTCTACCTCCAATAAAGCCTTTAGGAATAACTGACAGGTAACCCAACAGACCGATTACTGTGTGAACAAGGGGTCTCTTCACTAACATTTCCACATTCTCTTAATCTTCTTGCTTTCAAAGCTCTATCTCTCGCATCTACCTACTATTGGCGTGTGTGTGACATTTTTTTTGGTGTGTTTACAGGACATTCGAAACGAACCTAGAGAATCAAAAGCTCGCGTTTACCGCGGCCAGGAAGGCTTACGATTTAACGTCTAACCAAGCCGGCTATATTCCTAATTTCCCCACCAGGTTCGACAACTTCGGAGGTTTCGCTGGTTTCCCAGGTTTTGGATTTAGTGGACCAAATATGAACAGCGCGTTTGCCAGTGGCGTTGCCGGCCCCGGCTTCACCCACCAAATAGCGGCTATTAATCCCCAAAACCCGGTAAATATTTTTATCTGTTCTAACCTCTAATACTTAATTGTTGTTATGATCTAAAGGATTGTTAGAATAATGCAAAAAATCTAGCCAGGAATGGTTTTAGGTCACGAATATGCAGTCATTATAATTAATCAATTCATAATAGGTACCTGCCCATTAAAAGAATTCTTACTAATATTGTAAATGCGAAAGTCCGTTTGTTTGTTTGTTTGTTACGCCTTCACGTCTTAACTACTGAACCGATCATCATGAAATTTGCATACACGTTGTCAGGGGTACAGAAAAGGACATAGGGTACCTTTCATCCCGAAAAAATGTATTGTTCCCGAGGGATAGCAAAAATACTTTTTACGCAGACGAAGTCGCGGGCGGCCGCTAGTTAGTAATAATTATACTTCTATTCCTAGATTCGTACATGAATCATGATGAGTGCCTAGTCTAGGTAATATTGAATAATATGAAATACCTACGAGTATGTTTTTATTACATGAAATCACAAATCTATTTATATTCAAATACCAATACTATAGCACCCTCAGCAACTCTTAGTTTTAGTAAATAATAAAGAGATTTTTAAGAAAAAGTTTGTCTAAATGGGTTAAACATTTTAAAAACATTGTGACAGACACAGGTATGCAATGGAATAGGTCTGAAACATTTTTCGTTCCGTTTACCTTTCCCCTCATAAAAAATAGTTGATTCAAAAATTTAATTGATCATTTTGCTTCAGAAAATCTAGATATTTAACTATGTTTTCAGAAACAAGGCAATATTAACGTGATGAACCGGTTCTCTGACACCGACAATCCTGGATTCGTAAGCGTGCAGACATCATCGTTCTCCTCCTCTTCAGATATCGGTGGCAAGAAGGTCAACCACAGGAGATCCGAGACTGTCGTCAATAAGGATGGAAAAGTCACTGCGTACAGAGTAGAAAACTAAAACCATCGACTCTTACCCCCAGATCCAATAAGCAATCCACAGACAAAGATAGGAATACTCTTTTTTAAACGTTACATAACAACTAATCTGGATTAGGCCTATCCCTATTTGTGGATTGATTATTGGGTCTGGCCAAGTCGATATTTCAAGATCTCACCGTTTCGCTACAGAGTTGATACCATTATTAGGATCGGTTGCCTTTGTATTAAAATGTTTTTTTTCCACTTCTACTTTATACATTTATAATACATTAAATTATATATTTCATAGGTATTGCTTTATTAAACAAACATTTAATACCACTACCTCTTTATTATTCCTTAGATAATTATTCATGTACAACACATTTTGATTTGATGAGTCTCAATTGATAAATTTTACCTCACTTGTAGTTAAGTTTGTGATAAGCTTGCAAAGGAATCCAAGCATATTGCAGCAAACCACTTTTTTCCTACTAGAAACCAGGAGCACCTAGGAACCATTACTGGACACAATGTTGTAGGTACTTCAGATAGGTAATGAGTTTTTCTTAATACTAGCGGTCACCGCTCCAACTTCGTAGTTTTGATATCTGCTGTAGGTACAGCATGCATAAGGAAAAATTTATGAACTCTCAAATCAAGTGAATCAAACAAACATG
The DNA here is from genome assembly GCA_928269145.1 of Agriphila tristella. Classification (NCBI taxonomy): domain Eukaryota; kingdom Metazoa; phylum Arthropoda; class Insecta; order Lepidoptera; family Crambidae; genus Agriphila; species Agriphila tristella. Next base: position 26,623,342 of record OV743434.1, read on the forward strand.
TCACTAATGAGTCATAAATCATAAGATACAGATCGACCCTTGCATCTCCGCGTCAAGGTTATTAAGATAGCGTCAGTGAGTTTTTGCTTCAAGACTTATGTGGTCACGGCATGAACAAAAACAATAGCGCAGACCAATTAATTTAATTTTGCCAATTTACCGTCAAGCTTTAGCTTTTGTGTAGTGGTTTCATAAGCCCAAGGAATACTCCTTTGTTGAATGCAACCATTTCCCTTTTCTCCTATGATCATTTCTCTGCATTTTTTACAATAGAATTCTTTCACAGCATCATCTGATATTTTCTTGTTAAGTCTTCCTTGGTTGTTAGGTCTATAGTTTCTTCTCTGAAAAGATTCACGTCCATCCTGGTGCCACCAATTGATATTGTTGAAAAAATTTGATGGTTTCCACTGCATGGGAGTGAGACCAACATTGGGATAGACATCATAATCATCACGGATGTTGCGACTGACAAAAACGGAATCAGGAAAAATTTGAGCTTTATGCCTAGTATCTGGAGTTCGAATTTCTGTTGTTTCTACAGCTTTGTAGCCTTTAACGATGGGTACTTCACCACTATCTTCCCTGTGCTGATTGCCAACATGATAAGATAAAGTGCCATCTTCACCTGAAATAGATCAAAATTAAAAACCAGTTTGGTAAGTTTAAAAATCCTCTTACTAATAAACTCTGAAGTTAATACTTGTTATTATGGTTAATACCATAATCATAAAATGGTGTTTCGATTTCGAGTAGGTAACCCGTTTTAAAGAAATCCTATTACTATTTATCTGCATAGTAAATGAAGAATATAGAGAAAAAATATGATAGAAAACAAGTTTACCTTCACCGTGACTATGAAGTCCTCTCCGATTGTTGTTTCTTAATTTGGTAGACACTACAATTGTGTGCTTGACCTCCACATCTTCGTCCTCCACTTTCGATGTATTGGAAACCACCGAAGTGCTTTCTTCGCCGAAATCCATTTTCGACGACACACATTGTCCGGAATCGAAGATGGCTGAAAATAGATTATTGTTACTGGTATCGATTTCGAACTAATGGTAATGACAATGAAAATTTGGCCCTGAGCTTCAAGTCGTTTGTAAAAGTCGTATTATTCGATACATATCCATAGAAACAGGCTAACTTAATTTACGATTCTTAAAGATAATAATTTATCATTCAAAATAATTTTAACGCGCGAGCGACAAAATTAGTATTTGGGTTATTAGCAGGTCTTTTTGACAAGTTTTCACATAAGCTTCTACAAGAACTTTTGACAAATCTTTTAAAGAGAGAAAACATTTAACATTCTCTATTCTAAGTTCTGCATTGCATTAATTTGATTAATCTAGATTAATTGTTTATTCAATCAAAGAAAGGTATGTTACGATAGTTAAGTAAGTAAGTAAGCAAGATTGTATTGTCTAAATTCGTAAACTTACCAAATACCAAGATGATCAAACAAACAAACCTCATGCTCACAGTGTCACTAAACAGAGATGTCACCAACAATAGGTGTAGCCTGGCATGTCATCCTCATTTTATATAAACAACACAAATTACTATAAACGATGTTGCAAAGGAAGCCAAGCAATTACCTCAGCACAAGACATTAGCTACATACACTGAGCCACTTGGTTATCTGCGCAAAAATTTATACATCTGAAGTGATTTATTTATTAATGCTAACTTGTAAGCAAAAAAAGGGTTGTATTGTAATGTTTATGTGTAAGATAAAACCGGATATCACGTGGACTAACCTTAGATACTAAAATAATAATGGGCATTTAATTAAGGTCAAATTAAGTTTCTTACGTTTTTACAAGCTTTTTAGTTTCACCTGTCCGGTGTTTGTTTGTCTGTCTGTAATGGAATCATTTAAGTATTTGACTGAAAGTAGGTACCTATTTAAATTGGAAGACAATGCAATATTACCTATATATTATGACATGAAGCTGATCTGAAATGGTGCCATGGGAACTCTGTAACTAGTGGCTCCGTGAGCTGTAGACCTCACGAAAAAATAAAATAAAATTTCACCATGAAGTTTTCAAAGCACACAGTAGGTACGTGAGTATTGCAGCTAGATGGTGCTTCTAATTTTGATCATTTTTCAAAATGGGTGAGTATTTTTTGTATAAATTTAGAAAAATTGGCTTGACTGAACATATATATATTATTATCGAACCTACTCACAAAATTTCACCAGAATCTGTTGAGAATTGCGACTTGTAGAGGAGATCAAACAGCCGGAAAGGTGGAATGAAATATGTTTTTTTACATATCTCCGTCATTTTAACAAATTTCGAAAAACTGTCTAGACAAAAAAAACTATATATTTATCAAACCTGCTCACAAAATTTCACCGAGATCGGTTGAGAAATGCGACCTGTAGAGGAGAACAGACAGCGCCGGAAATACGGACTGAAATTTGATTTTTTTATATTATCTCCGCCATTAAAAAAAATTAAAAACTGGCTTGACATAAGAAATCTATACAATTTGCAAACCTGCTTACAAAATTTTACGAGAATCGGTTGAGAAATGCGACCTGTAGAGGAAAATGGACAGCTGGAAAGTCGGACTGAAATATGTTTTTTTACATTTCTCCGTCATTATGAAAAATTTCAAAAAACTGGCGCGACAAAAAAAATCTATGTAATTTTTGAACCTGCTCACAAAATTTGGCGAGAATCGGTTTAGAAATGCGACCTGTAAAGGAGAACATCCAGCGCCAAAAAGCCGGACTGAAATACATTTTTCTTACATATCTCCGCCATCACGAAAAATGTGGAAAAACTATCTCAACTTAAAAAAAATAATATGACTTTCGAACCTGCCCATAAAATTTCTCGAAATTCGGTTGAGAAATGCGACCTGTAGAGGAGAAAAGACAGAGCCGGGAAGCTGGACTGCAATATGTTTTTTTTACATATCTCCACCATTTTGATAAAATTCGAAAAAGTGGCGTGACTAAAAAATTTTATATTATTTTCAAACCAGCTCACAAAATTTAACGAGAATCGGTTGAGAAATGCGACCTGAAGAGGAGAACAGACAGCGCTGGAAAGCCGTAAAACCTGTTTTTTTAACATATCTCCGCCATTTTGAAAAATTAAAAAAATCTGGCTCGACAAAAAAATTCTATATAATTTTCGAACCTGCTCACAAATTTTCACGAGAATCGGTTGAGAAATGCGACCAGAAGAGAACATACAGACATACGAAAGAATTTTTGTCCAAGCTGAAGCAGAGACGCTTCGCTCGCACTTCGTGCTCGCTGAAATTCAATTGGTTTAATTGACCGAGCGAGCCTCGCTCGGTCAATTAAACCAATTGAATTTGGGCTCGTTTGATTCGTCTTGACAAGGAATCTAGTCCTAGAGATGATATCCAGATTCTGATGATAGAGCCAGAAGGTGGCTATGGCAAATTTTAATAAAACAACGCAACCCCATCGAGTTTATGCTCGTTTGATTCGCCTTGACAAGGACTCTAGTCCTAGATGATATCCAGGGTCTGATGATGGAGCCAAAAGGTGGCAACCTGATGGGCTTGACTTGTAGGTACTTACTCTGATTCCAAGGTTCTGATGATTAAGTTAGTAAAAAAATCATTTTTAAAAACAAGCTTTTATTAGTTGTGCTAATAAAAGAGAAATGAAAAGTAAATTTTATGAGCCGTTTTATACTTATAGTATAACTACTTCTCAAGTTTTCATTTATGTAAAAGCACAGAATACACAATAGTACAAGTAGTGGCGTCAGTAGGGTAAAAAATACGGCGTTTTGAGAACCAGAGATTTCCTTTAGTAGGATTGGTCCTTAGGACCCTAGGATGGATATAAGAAGTGGAGCCACCACGATTTTTGTAGTTTTGAAGTTTTGGCTTTCAGCCCAATCTTGATAGATGTACCTATATTAGTAAGGCTGCTATGCCCAGTTTGATATCATATTCGTATGAATTTAAGGTGTCGAATTCATTTTTGGATTCATATTTGTACGATTCAATTGTTAAACTATTTAAAAAAAAATATAATAATAAATACGCGCTTGATTAAAGAAAAAAAAATCCATTAAATACACAAATTGGAATATTTGAAAAAAAAATACCTCGTAGGAGCTCTATTATCCTTTTATTTTTAAAATAATAAGAAAAGAAAAATATAACTAACCAAACAAATTCTTGTTTGGTTAGTTAAAAAAAATAACTTCGTTACCGTTGTAAGGAAATTATTTTTCTTATAAAATAATAAAAATTTAAAAATCAAGTCGAAACTTGTTTGTGATAGGCTCAAATTGTAGCAAATTTAGATAGCTTTATAAAAGTATAGCGTAGAGATACCTGAAAAACGCTTCCTTAAGGTAGTTTTTTTCAAAAATACTGAAACAAGTTTTTCCAGCAGTACAGAGTTTCTAAGGGTTGGGTAAAACTACTCTCAAGGTAGGTACCTACCTAACAACATCTGAAAAAAGTCGTAGTTACATGCGCGCTTGTGATATTTGCCTTTTTTTGTCGATATTGACTGGCCTTTTTTTGTTTTTCTAATTTTTTTTACTTCTGCGTCATACTTTTAAAGTTTCTTTCAAAACAGTTACATAAAAGTGTAATAATGAATATATATTATTACTTTTCATTTGATACCCATATTGTTATCATAAAAAATAATATATTTCCATAGGTGTAAAAGAAATAGATGGCACGCGACAGTGAATTGTTTTTCGCTATTTATTGTTAATAAAGAATTTTTTAAGTTATATTTGTTCAAGTCTTCATTCTATGAGCTTTGTTAACATATTTTTTGTTTGCAAATAAGAACAGCAGTTATTAATATTAACCTCGGACTTCGTTTAAGGCAGTTTTTTTTCTGTTTTTAGTATTTGTTGTTAGTAGTAGTAGGGTTAGTAGTAGTAGGGTCCCGATTTTACCTTTGGGTACGGAACTTTAAAAATGGTCAGTTAAAAACGTATTTTTGGCCATAGCTCCGAAGATTTTGGGAGAATCGAGATGGGAATAGTACCGATTAGTTTAGCTACAAAACGGCGAAAAAATATTGTAAATCGCTTTATAATTCTATTGTAGGTAGTCCCTTCGGGTAAAAGTGATGCAGCTTCTATGATCATTAACCTATCATCATGGAAATGGTGTTAAAAGATGCGGATGAAGGCGAAAAGTGCATTCTGGAAAGAAGAGATTCTTATTTTTTTTTAGTAATAACTGACTACCTAGTCGTGCTACCTAGTCTTACTACCTACCTACGTAGGTTAAAAAAAAATGTGATCTCCTGGTGGATCGGTTTTATTATTAATTATTTTTTATTCCCATCTGATACCCTAGTTATTAGCTTATTTTTTGTAGTCACAGTGGTACTGATGTTCAAATCTGATTCTGTGATATTTATTTATTACATTAATAATAATTGCTCAAAAAATTAATATTTGATTTTCATACTTCTTTTTCTTCTGACCTACCTACCTTTTCTTGGTTAGAAATATAATGAGGGGATCCGTTGGGAATAGAAAACTATAAATAAGGGGATCGGTATGGGAATAACTCCCCCCATGTCATCCAAAATAAGCAAAACAAAGACCCCCCCACCCCGGCCCCTAAGTAAATAGTAAGTAAATTTGATTTTACTGATATTTATTAAGCATTTTTATTAAATATAAATAGGTACCTACCTACTGTATAATTATAAAAAATCATATGATCATATTCCTATCAAAGAACACAAATAAAGTAAGACGAAATGATAGGAAATAATGAATAAAGATAACACAATAAGAGCCATCTACATTTCGTACAATTAACTAATATTTTATAGTGTAGTTTCTCCTAGAGCGCCATCTACATTTAGTACTATTAACTATTATTCTCTTGAAAAGTCTTGTGCTTTAATATCACCAACAAGAGTTTGTGTTTCACAGAAAAAATAATAGATGGCGTTGTTATGTCGTCAAATAAAATGTTCTATAGAGATAATAAATTAAAAAACAATCATTATCTAATCCCAAGGGTGCGGGTTCGAATTCCGTCTGAGCTGCTAGGGGTAAGTCAATTTTTTCTAGTATTTTTTCTATTAAATTAATTATCTTATATAAAAATAGTATTGTGAATGCCTAAAATCTAAAAATTCAATAAAAAATATCTTTCTAAGTTCGAACGAAACAACTGTAAAATAAAAAAATATTTTAAAGTTTAAAAAAAGGCAAAAATAGTTTTCGCCCAACGTGGGGCTCGAACCCACGACCCTGAGATTAAGAGTCTCATGCTCTACCGACTGAGCTAGCCGGGCTGGTGATCAGAGTCACAGAATACTGAAAGGTATTCTATTTTAACACTCTAACTAAGAACATTATTATAATGGGTACCCATTTAGTATCCTATTCAGGCGCGGTCCGAGGGGGGGGGGGGGGGGTCACAGGGGACATGACCCCCCCCCCCCCCCCCAAATCGTACAAGTCACATAGAAAAAGTTTCAAAAAATTACAAAAAAATAATTGTATTATTATTAGTCATTGAAATGTATGTTATTAGTGACCCCCCCCAAAATTTCAGGCTGCGACCGCGCGTGATCCTATTACCGTGGTCGTACCGTATATTCGAACAATGAATGCCTTCAATCCAAGAATCTTATATTCATATTCTTCAATCAAACAAATCCTTGATGTAGGTACCCTACATCAAAGATTAAAAATGTACCTACCTGTTAAAAAAACCTTAAACCATAATTGTTATGAAAGTAGGTACCTATAGTTAGTTAGGTAGGTACCAGTGAGTCGTTGAAATCTTAAACCTCAAAGTTAACATCCAAGATAGGTAAAGGTGCGTCCAGATTTGTTATTTTGAACCTTTTGAACGTACCATACCTCCGTTCCGTACCAGCGTTCCGATCAAATAAGTCTGGACGCTACTTTTGCCCGTTCCGTACCACCGTTCCGATCAAACCTCCGAACGTCGCGATCACGTCCAGACTAGGGTTACCATCCGTCCGGATTAGTCCGGACATGTCCGGACTTTTGGGCTATTGTCCGGACTTTGTCCGGCTTTGCGATTTGTCCGGCTTTTTGAGATTAGGCGGTGTAATACGAGAAAAACCTACGTAGCAGTGGTGTTCGAAAGAGAAGTCCCAAAATGTATGGAGTCTGGATCTGTCTGTGAAAATGTCCGGACTATTATTGAAATGTCCGGCTTTTTGTCAGGACTTTTCAAATTTTGCAATGGTAACCCTAGTCCAGACTAGCGCCCTGCGCCGTACCGTACCTCCGTTCCGTATCAACGTTCCGATCCAATAGTACAGGAGCCCGTAGTAAATTTAAATTACGAAAAAGTTTACCGTTTGCCTTTGTTATATAGTTATTTATTACGAAATTATAGAAACTTTAACAAATCGCAACCCGCCGTAACCTATATTTGTATATCTCCAAAAATATTTATTTTTTATTTTTCGAGGTTTATCACATGGTTTAGCTATTGCCGTGTTCTACAGCTATGTTTGATTGCCACTGATAATTAAGACTATGAAAAGTAGCCATACACAGATTTAAGACCAGATAAAGTCCATCCATTTCATCTGGTCTTAAATCTGTGTATGGCTACTTTTCACAGTCTAACTAGTATCAGTGGCAATCAAACAAAGCTGTAGAACACGACAATAGCTAATCCATGTGGTAAACCTTGAAAAATAAAAAAATATCATTTTTGGAGATCGCCAGATCACGTCCAGACGAGCGCCGTACCGTACCTCCGTTCCGTTTTTCCTTTGAACGGGGCGAAAAAACCGACTCGCGATGGATCGGAGCGTACCTGTCGGCGATCGAGACGGCGTACCGCACCGTTCCGAACATGCGTCCAGACTAGCGTTCTTTGTTCGCGACGTACCTAAACCATGTGATAAACCTCGAAAAATAAAAAATAATCATTTTTGGAGATATACAAATAAAGGTTACGGCGGGTTGCGATTTGTTAAAGTTTCTATAATTTCGTAATAAATAACTATATAACAACGGCAAACGGTAAACTTTTTCGTAATTTAAATTTACTACGGGCTGCTGTACTATTGGATCGGAACGTTGATACGGAACGGAGGTACGGTACAGCGCTAGTCTGGACGTGATCGCGGCGACGTTCGGAGGTTTGATCGGAACGGTGGTACGGAACGGAGGTACGGAACGGGCAAAAGTAGCGTCCAGACTTATTTGATCGGAACGCTGGTACGGAACGGAGGTACGGTACGATCAAAAGAACATATCTGGACGCACCTTTAAGGGTTTGTTTGCTTTCGCATATTGCGCGGCGGGGGTCAAAGACTCAAAGGTCGCCGTGGGAAAAAACGGCAACTTCTTTTGATATCTATCTCAATGTTTCCTTATTTACACATAGGTACTTACTTTCCGAGCTTTCAGTCTAGTAAGCAGCGAATACGTAATAGCGCTTACTGCCAAGCGCCTTGAGAATTAATTACTAAGATAGGTTTGCAAATGCAACGTTGCTATTACAAATAGGTAGGTACCTACGATGTTATTAGGGTTCCGTAGCCAAAATGGCAAAAAACGGAACCCTTATAGATTCGTCATGTCTGTCTGTCTGTCCGTCCGTATGTCACAGACATTTTATTCCGAAAGTATTAGGATTACACAAGTGAAACTTGGTAGGTAGATGTATTCTGTGAACCGCTTTAAGGTTTTCACATAAAAATAAAAAATAAAAGATTAAGGGGGGGCTCCCCATACATGAAACTGAAACAGAAAAAAAATTTTTTTCATCAAACCTATACGTACGTCTAGGGTGTCCTAGTAGGGGTGACTCGCCTAAAGTCATTGGTCCTAATTTCATTTGGCCGAATTTCTTTGGCCTAAACTCCTTAGGTACAATTATTGTTTGCCCTAATAGATTTTTTCGCATCTTTGTCGTTTCGCCTAAACGTTGAATTCCCTAATTATCAAAACGACTAATGTTAATTGTCCTAAAATTTATTAGCATACATATCTTTTGACACAATAATGACTACGCCGAAGTATTGTTAACCCTAATATTGTCTTGCATACATAGTTTTTGGCATAACAATATTGTATTGTATTCAAGTTGGTGACAGAAACAAATCGTCAAAAAACGGGCCTGAGGCCCCCGTATAAAAGAAAAACTTTTAATGCGAACACCATTACGTTAGGTTAGGTTAGGGTTTTGAACACTTTTATAATGCTTGCATGCATGTTGCATGCTTGCATGCATGCATGCTGCATGCTTGCATGATTTTATGCATGCATGCTTTTTTTGCATGCTTGTTCACTTGCTCGCTTGCATGCCTGTATGCTTGCTTGTATGTTTGCTTGCAAAATGCTTGCCGGAGGGTGCAGGGGGGCCCCCTGCTCGGGGGGTCGGGGGGCCTGAGGCCCCCCGCTATAAAGAAAAACTCTTAATGCGAAGACCATTAGGTTAGGTTAGGTTAGTGTTTTGACCACTTGCAGCGGAGCGAGCGAAGCGAGCGGAGCTCCCTAATGCTTGCATGCATGCTGCACGCTTGCTTGCATGCTGCTTGCTTGCTTGCATGCTGCTTGCTTGCTTGCATGCTGCTTGCTTGCATGCATGCTGCATGCTTGCTTGCATGCTGCATGCTTGCTTGCATGCTGCATGCTTGCTTGCATGCTGCATGCTTGCTTGCATGCTGCATGCTTGCTTAAATGCTGCATGCTTGCTTGCATGCTGCATGCTTGCTTGCACGCTGCATGCTTGCTTGCACGCTGCATGCTTGGTTGCACGCTGCATGCTTGCTTGCATGCTGCATACTTGTTTGCATGCATGCATTCCTTGCTTTTGATTGCATGCATGCATATCTGCTTTTGATTGCATGCATGCATCTCTGCTCTTGCTTGCATGAAAGTATGCATGGCCTTGTTTGCATGCATGCATGCGTGCCATGCAAGCATGCTATTTGATCTTGATTGTACTTATGTTATCATGTTTGCTTGTGTGCATACTTGCTTGCTTGCTTGTATGCTTGCATTCTTGAGTGTGATAGGCAATTAAAAAGACAACGACAGGTTTATCTGCTCATTCTTTATTTTTAATTACTTACCAAAAACATAATTTTTCGTAATTTAAATCTTAAAAACGATTATTCCTATAATGATAAAGGGAAGTAAACATTCGGCGAAAAAAATATTAGGCGTTACACAATTGTGCGAATCGTTATTTAGTACTATTAAACATTAGGGATTATGAATAGTTATGCTTAATGATGAATTTGGGAAGTAAACATGCGGCGAAAAATTTTTAGGCGAAGTGAAAATAGGCCAAACAAATTTAGGTCAAATGAAAATTGTGCAAAAAGATTTTAGGCCAATAAGTAGTGTGCCAAAGACAGTTAGGACAAAAAAAGTTAGGCATTCCAATATATACCCGTACGTCTATAGATAGGTCTTTAAAAATGACATTGAGGTTCCTAGACAATTTTTTCTCAAAGTTAACCGTTTGAAAGATATACACTGCCAAAGTGGTAAAATGAGTGTCCCCCCCCCCCCCTTAACTTTTAAAATAAGAGAGTGAAAAATCTAAAAAAAAATATATGTTGTAGATCGTAATAAATACTTTCAACGAAAATTGGTTTGAACGAGATATAGTGATATTTTTTAGAGATATATCACATTTTCCAAAACCGCAAATATAACTTTGTCATTCATACAAACACTATGAAAAACAAAGTTATTATTGCATACGAAAAATTATAGTGGTATTCAATATGGTATTGTATACGGTAACTACGGAACCCTACTGCGCGTGGCCCGACACGCACTTGGCCGGTTTTTTTTATATTGTCAGCATTTTTTAATACTTAGACTATCCTACTACAGCTGTTATTATACCTATATATATATATCAGACGTGTTAATTCTATTTTGTAAACAATTTCTTTTTCTGTAGTCCTGAATCATACCTATCATAAAACCCATTGAAACAAAATTATTTCAATAGAGAACATGCGTAAGTCACCGATTTTGATAAATTTAAGCTTCATCGCTGCGGACACGTATAAAAACATGATAGATCAGAAAAATAAAAAATTAAACATATTATTTTATTTCTATCACACAGGGGAAATTATAACGATTTTTATTTCATTTTCGGATATAATGCACTTAACAGTCGGGTAGAATATCGAATGTGAAATAATATTTTGTATGACACATCAGGAGATATTTGAGAATTCTTGGCTAATAGTCCTACGCGTAGGTACGCAAATTTGAAAAAAATACTAAATTTAGATATTTTCAAAATTACTTTCTTGTGCTTTGATATAAGGATATTATGTAACTCTTCAGGTGTATTTTACAAGAAATAATTTAACCAAATCGGATCTGTAGGAGCCCAAACTTGGTATGTTTTGAAAATGTTTTTGGTTTAATTTAAAACAAGTGGCTGAAATATAATGATGTGATATATTTTTAGAACCGGCTCAGCAAGCCCTTTCATTCGATTCCATACTCGATAGGTTTTAGAACAATTTTTTTTCCTCATACAAAAAAAAGATGACATCATAACTCCTCTCCTAAGGGAAGAATTTTTAAAAACTGCGGGTCCAAAATTTTGTTTTCACCTCAAGTATACATGTACCAAACGGCTATATTGTACATCGCTAATGGGCGTTCTACGAGCTCAAAATCAATGGAATAAAAATCGCATTATTAAGATAATGCGCCTGAAACGTGACATAAGTGACGTCACAAATGTTGACCATTTTGTATAGAGCGTTTGCGGCGGGTGCTGCTGCGTGCTAACTTCAAGTGACTAGGTATATCACGAGAAAAAAACGCAAGAGAAAAGTTTTATTATTACAATTGATTTTCTCACGCATTATACTTTTGATTTTGATTCAAAAATTATAGGTATGCATGTTCCCTATTGGATCAGATTTCCAACTTAAATCTTCCAAACTTTCATAATATGTATTTCTTTGCATAGGTACGATATAAACGACCTTACCTACTATATATTATATGCACTTATTAAGTGCATCTATTCTGTGCTATAAGCACTATCACCTTATGGAAATGGAAAGTAGAGTGGCAAGGAAACTTGTGGAGTTTTGCCAAAAGGGCTGGCGACGCTTTCAAATTACCAACATGTGTACCTACTAGTTCCCAAACGTTACAGGTAAGTTCAGGTAACGTACACTCGCACGCAGATGTATGTTAGAAAACTTAGGCTGAAAATGACCATTCAAATTGCTTAATTGACTTAGTGACTTTTGACTAGAGAGAGAAGTGAAAGAACATGTTTTTGGGTTTTGAAATTATAGCTACTATTTATACTTACTTAGAAAAAAAATAAGTAAGACTTAAGAATAACTAACTAGATGTCACGAAATAGATAATTATCTAAGCAAAACGACATCAACATACACATGAAAATCACGTTACCACAGAATAAATAATAGTACCTATACCAACGTTAAGAGGGCTCCACACTCGCGCCGAGAACCGCGGCCGCGAAACACGCCCGCGGTTCGCGCTTGAAAACGGTGCGAAAAATATAGCACTCCAGACTCGCGCGTGAACCGCGGCCGCGAATCACGGCAACATTAGTTCGGCACACAAGTCCTTTGACGCGGACCAAAAAACCGCCACCGGACGGGGAACGCCGCGAAGCGCGAACGCGAAGCCGCGAAGCCCATACGCGAAGCCGCGAAACCCTCCACACTCGCACTTCGCAGCCTTCGCGGGCTTTCGCGGCGCGAGTGTGGAGCCCTCTTTACTGAAATCGTGGGTACAATACAGATAACAAGATTTTGATGAGCATATTGTGATTGAGTTTGAGATGAGTTTATGTAATTTTAATCTGTTTACATATATCACTGGCTCACAATGAGAATCGGCACAATGACTCAATATTGCCGCAGCAATTGATGTAAAGTGATTCAGAATCCCCAGATTCATAGTAGGTAACTATTATTCAGAACTTTATTTACACATTTTCAGTTGCTAAAACGATCTAAGATTCACCGACTGAGCAGTTTACATTGCTTTTTATGAATCTCTCTTTGTAGTTTTCCTGTGAAGTGTACAGGCAATATAGCGATGCAAATGGCGGGGCTTCAATCAGCAGAGTGCGGCCTCGCTCATGAATCTTTCTATGGGATGGGATTCTTAATATCCGACGCAGGTGATGGCCCACTAGGATAACGATCGGGAAATATCTGTAGCGAAAAAAAACCAATAGTTAGGTTAGGTACTTCAAAATATGACAAACAATTTTCGTAACATTATGTGTCTGACAAGTGCTATGTCAGACGTGTAAATATAGCTCACATATATAGATAGTTTTTAAATACACTATCATTTTCTCACATAACAATAGCTAGGGAATTCCATAGGCACCTACTGTATGCATGCATCAGTGATCGAGTACCTATAAGTAGGCCTCAAAGCTCAGCACGACGAAGATGGAAGAATAAGAACATTAGGTTGTGTTGGCAACTTTCTGTTTGATAACCTCAGGGAAATGTGACTACAATACCACTATACTGTGCTAATACTCTGTGATGTGAATTAGAAGTGCCAAGCAACAGCATTTCTTCTTCTTAGCTTTAAAGTTTAAATCACATTCCTGTGGCAACTGTGGCAACATCTAACAAGCTAATAATCAAAGCGAAATTTATCTCGCTCCCGGCCATTAACAATTTCACGTAGCTCGTTAAATCACGTCATACTCTCAACTATAAAGCGTGAAACACCGCATTATAATTATCACTATACATGTGCTAACGAGGACGAGCAAAAACGTCCGACTCGGACAAAGAGAACGGAATTTATTACCGGACAACTTCAAGTAATAATATGCAGCGTAAGCACCGCACGCGGTTTTGTCTGTCAACGAATAAAATTGTTAAACAGGTAGCATAGCAGTACGTCCTGCCTTAATTTCAGAGTTGCCTTAATTTCAGGGCTGCTTTAATTATAAATGTATAAAATGAGGTCCATAGAGTGGATGTTAGTAGTTTAGAATGCAGAAGTAGTTTTCTCGTGAACTACTGAAATATTCGCACGTTATACCGATTATTCGCTGGTCCTTGTTACTAACACTAACACCAGACCGGTGTGATAATTTTAACCCTGACTAAATAAAGCTTATGTTTAAAATTCAATGATCACCATACTAACCTAACCTAACCTAGGATTAGTGTATGCTCACGAAATCTTCTTGGGAGGTTTAGGATTTGGAGAGCATTTACTTATTTTGTAGAAAAAAAAATGTTTTTTGGTGGTATACTAAATTATTAATTCCTACTAAATATTTAATGTCAATTCCATAAAAGAACATCTTCAACCTAAAAGTGTTAAAACTGCCAAAGATTTAAGTAACGTTACTTTTAAATGTGTCAACATTTAGGATACCCTGTCCAAAAGGGATGTACTTAATATTTACTTACTTATACTTAGGTATACGAATTTCTAAATACAGTCCGACATACAATTTTTATGATATGAACATATATAATAATAACCATGTAATCACAATCGGCAGTCACGTTGGCCACAAAAAATATAACACAATGCAAATTCAATACGCGAGATAAACAGTTTCGGTTCAAACCCAACTAGCAAAATATGTCGTAAAAAAATCAGCAGCACGTTTCTATTTCAGCTATTAGTAGTGAGAAGGATTTCCAAAATGTTGAGTAAACGATCTGTGAACGTTCTCTCAACGCGATTTGGGCGCACTTTTCTCTGCTTTAAATGCTGTAAATATCGTAAGATTATCGTCTGAATTGCGTTTTAGTTGAAAGAACGTAGAGTAATCGCAACTCAAGTGCTACTGGTGCTATAATAGTCAGTAGAACCTCTTTCATTCGACTTATTAGTGGTAATATAGCAGTGCGGTTACAATTACTCGACACTTTGATCGTGTCAATGCAACCAAGCAGCACTCATAGACCGTTTTATCTTAAAATCATTAGTGTGTGTTATCACTGTTGTGTTCGCGTAAACGAAGGAAATGAAATTAAGTGTATGTTGCCATAATATTATGGCCAAGCTAAGTATACCTTTACGATTTTACAGCCATAATGAAAATAAAGGTAAGCTATTAAAGTTAGCTCATAAGTCTTACTTTCATATGCGGAATTAATTTTTTCGTCTATAATCCTTATATTTGTAGTTAATATTTTCATGGGCCACAAGATTTCTAGTAAATAATGAATCGCAAATAATATTAATATAGTAGATAAAATTAATTCGCCATTAATAGCATTTCAATTATCATTACAAAGCATTCACTCAGCTCTTAGCCGAAAAATAGAAAAGAGGTTTCCATTTTACGACTTCTAAGAGCGCCATTAAAGTTAGCTTAGGGTTCCTTAGCGCAATGTTAAATCGTCAATCTATCATACGGTTTACAAACAATCTGTATTAGCGTAATATTACCTACTGAATCCGCACTAATATTAAATATTTGTTCTTCATCTGTTGGTTGATGTTGATTGTTTCAGTTGTTTCAACATCTTATTAACTTTCCGTCGGAACCATCACTTCTTTTAAGTTTTTTCAACCGATTATTGACCATTTTCCACAATGCTGTAAAAGATTTTATTTAACTTTCATACCACTATTATGCTGCATGATGGCTTCCAAAATTATCTTTGGGCACCTTTGGGCCTGTAGTAGGTCATTTGATAGCGTTTTCTCAACTTTAATTGTAAAATCGAATTAAAGCCTTCCCGAAAGCTATGATATGACATTAGATGCTGTAATAGTAACTGAGAAGCTATTTTGTTGAATGAACAGCTTTTACTCCACAATAATGCTGTAAAAATTAAGTCACGAAAGATGGTGCTATAAAAGCTAGTTTTACGACAAATTAGCAATTTGGTTGCTTTTAAAGAGCTGTCATAAGACTAACGGTTGTCTGAATGCGATTTTGAGATATCTTTATACAATTGTCGAGTAAATGCGATATGAATTCGTGGAGTTCACGTTTACTAGACATGTTTATAGAGCCAAAAAGCATTGAATGCTGAAAGATCTAGAAAGCTGCTTTTATACTGCTTTTTGAAATGATAGGATCTTTCATACGAGTGTTTTACGATCCATAGTCGTGAGAGTTATTGCTTAAACGATCTCTTTGCTAGTTGGGAAGGCACCGCCCTGGGGGAACCGGCGCGTTCTAATCAAATAATCGAATAGCCATGTTCGAAACGACGATAGTAAACTTTTTTAATAGGTATGTAAGTACTACGATTACTAGGATGATATATTGAACGTAACAGAGGCTCGAAGGCGAAATTTTCATCAGCTTTGAGTTTTTTGTCCAAAGCTCTTGGCTAATCAATCAGATAATTTGCGAATTGGTTTTAAGTTTACCGACCAGTCGTGGATTAAAAAGAGAGCTGGGTTATATTTATTTTTTACATATTATATATTAGGAATTTTGAAAATCTTTCTTTAAATGAAACTCGCACGTTCGGTTCGAAAGCTCTAGTTGGGGAAATAAGTTTAGATACCTAATGCTGATCCCACAATATAATCCTTTCTTTCGTTCAACGTACTTAATAACATTATCACTACCATTAATAACCTAATTTAGTTTTCTATTTATTAAATTATTGTTGCAAAATCCACATCACATAAATATTAAACTGTCATACATACTTACGGTTTTTCGGAAATTTGATTGCCAAATATATCAAAATGTTGTCAATTTTCATGAAGTACCTACCTATAGATAGTTGTTTAAATGTAAACGTATAAGGTACTTAGGTTATTAATGCGGCATCTTTGATTATCAACAGATCCAACCACCTCGTAGGATATACAGTTATTTATGACAAAAGTCGTAAAGCTGTAAACCTGACATGAAATACAGTAGTAATTAAATAACCGTACTAAAACCATAAGAATAAATAACTTATGCTCAAACCTTAAATCGCAGGCTGTTCCTTTCCTACTTATTTCAAGTGCGAAATCCCGTAAGATGTGATAAACAATTTTATTTCCACATGACAAATAAATTTCATCTTCCACTATGGATCGTAAAACAGCATTAGAATAAGTATTTTCTGCGAAAAAGCAGATTTTCCTTTCATATTTCAGTGTCTAACCGTTTCTGTATGTTTATTAGAATAGGTAGCCCACAAAATCTTTGTTGTTGTATTAGAAAAAAAATATCGAATTATCGATAAATATTTTTTTACCATTGAAAATGGTTATCAGATGCAAATCGCCTGAGACGTATTTTTGGCAATATCTCCGAGGATTTTGGGAAGACCGAAATGAAAATAGTTCCAAAAGTTGAGGAATTTGTCGAGACACATGTGAACGTTTGAATTTTGAAAATCTACTGGTAACTTTATTTGGAATTTTGCGAAATTCCAAAAATTCCGGGTTTTTTGGGGGATGTTTGTTTACTAAATTGTAAATATTTCGGAAAAAAAACAGACTTAAGAAAAAATTAAAAAAAAAAAGTCCAAGGGTATTAGTTGAACTATCAAATGGCGAAATAATTTTAAAAATCGGTTAATAATTGTGACCTGTAGGTGGTCCCTTTAGATTTGGAATTGTAGAAAAACGGCTGTTTCCGTACATAAAAAGTGATGTATCTTCTATGATTATTGACTGATCATCATGGTAATAGTGTTAAAAGATGCAGAAGCAGACAAGAAGTGCATTCGTTGGAATTTTGAAAATTGGTTAATATTATTTCGGCTGCGTTGAGGCAGTCAGCGGGCGCTTTTGTGTCACAATCGTAATAATAAATAGGTAGGTATACTGCCTAGGTAACTTTAAAAATATAATAGGACTTTGCATTTGATTTGATTTTGGTTTTTTGTAAATTTTTGTGTTCATTTTCAATGCTCCGATTCTTGCGGGGACTGAAGAATCTATGATTTTTTTACTCTACAAAAGTTTTCTTTGCAGGAAGTACCTACCTACTACCTATTGAAATTTCTAGTCTATATTTTCGCTAGCGAGTAAACAAAATGGTAATATAGCAAACATCAATATGCCAGCAGTCACATTACTCGGAGCCAATTTTTCATGCATAGCAGCCATGTGTGTAATACCTATTCTGTAGGCAATACCAATGCGAATCGAATCAGACAAATTCAATTTTCTCCACACGAAATGTCACGAGTCGATTATGTTATGTATGCCACTGTATTTTTGTGACACATCTTTTTGTGAGACATCGGAAAATAATGACTTATTTCCTCTACTACATAGGAAAATGATAAAAAATAGCCTTTTGACTTTAAACAAAAAAAAACAATACCTAAAGCTATTTTATTCAGTTACCAAGCGTGCTAAAAACTACACCCTCCTCGGTTGGTATGGTATTATACAAAAATATGTATATTCGCTTTTTTGCTGTTTATTTATTTCCACTAAGCAAGTTTTGTCAGATGAATGCCAAACCGAATAAAATATCCACACCTCAATCATTGAAATTATTGAAAGTTAAAAATAGTACAAATAATTAAAAAAAAACATCTAACCAATCAACTAAACAATATTTCAATAACTCTTTACCATAACAGGTCATCTCAGCGGTTACACACTAGAGTGAAAAAAATACTATTCTAAAACGAAATCAGTCATAAGTCGGTCCGACAGCGCGGCGGCACTCGACTCGATAATCACGATCGTGTTTAGATAAAAAACAATAATAACAACAGAACAAACAAGGCACGTAATCACCTCGCGTCAGCCGAATGAGTAGTACGGTGACCATGACTCGATAATTTCCATGCCGTTATGGTAGTGGAATTTAGAGGTAGAAATTAAAATATTCTTGAAATCGACAGCTATTTACTTCAGTAAAAAATCACTCCTTGCATAAAAACTTTAAGATTTTTTTTAAAAGCTAAATTTTTAGGTTTAGTTATTATTATTATAATTAAGTTTAAAAAAGTTTGTCAACCTGTTGCAGACTGCAGTAAATCTAGATTATACCTAAATCCAAAGGAAGAAAAAGAAAAGCAAAACTTTTTCGAACTTAACGCGAAATGAAGCTGAAATAACCCTTTGTTTGCCAAATATTACATTCGCAAAATATTATAAATACATTCAAACACAAACAAAATCGAGTAGGTTAGTATTACAGAAGCACTGTGGGTTGTGAGATTCATTTACATTTATAAAAAGAAACAATTGTTGCCTAATAAGAATATCGGCAATGTAAGATGTTTCGATTTGAAAACTACCGCATGTACCTATGTGGTAGTAAGTCCATAGATTTGTATGGATTTGCTGCGTTTGGATTTTTTTCGGTTCGGAATTCCGAATCAAAATTCCGTCTGTATGTTCAGTAAAAAAAGGCTTAAAACTTTCACAGATCATGGGCACACTAGCAAAGCGTTCAACTCAAAAGTTGTTTCGACATCAGACATGACGGCTGAGCGACGTTCGAATAATTTAAATTATTATTTATTA
Organism: Agriphila tristella; assembly: GCA_928269145.1. NCBI lineage: Eukaryota > Metazoa > Arthropoda > Insecta > Lepidoptera > Crambidae > Agriphila > Agriphila tristella. The sequence goes on from OV743434.1 coordinate 26,642,772, forward strand.
ACTGCTAATGCGCGCTGACCAGAAATTAAAAAAAATGCTAATCACATGCGCGGCCACATATTCTCTAAAGTTAATCGCTTCGTTTTCTGGTAGTTTAATTAAAAACAAACTTTACTGATTTATTGCTTAATTAATAAGGAAAATTAAGTTAGATTGTGCAGATACCGTTTAATGTATTTGAGAGTAAAATTCAAGTTTGAAGTTAATTAAGAATTTGAGGAAATGGTTTTGATTTGATGCATTCTCTCCAAATGATCCCGTGTTTATTTTTTTTTTACTTTTTACGCTATGTCAAGATTTTAGGCGAGAAATTATCAAAAATATTTGATGCTATTTTCACAAAATTAGAGATTTGCCTTAAAAACTCGGTAATTCGGCTTCGTATAAATAAAATTAAGCATGTAACTCAGAAAAACTAAATTTTATTACCACTTTTGCAACTTTAAATCTTGATTTTTTTTGTCTTAACCGCAAAATGACAAGATGAAATATACCTATTCAACTTTGTTTACCTTGTCTGTGAATTATTAACTATCCTTAAGCAAAGATGATTCATTTATTTAGTGTAGGTACTTACCTACATCTTGCACTTAGAAGGGGAGGCAGACAGCACAGCTGCGCCAAATGCATATCCGAACACCTATAATACATTTAAGAAAATATCTTCCTAACCTCTTTGCCACTTACTTTAAAGCTGAAATTGCGAAATTTTTACGATTTTTAATTACATGATATTCTTGCAGATACGTTTTCTCTGATTATGCAATATCGAGAGTGTAATGCAAATGCTAATCCACTTGATGAAGACAAGTGATTTTAAAAATTTATAATGTTTGTACCTACCATGATACAAATAATATACAAAATCATATTGGGTCGATAAATCCAAAAAGCACGCGAATTATGCTTTCTACTAGTTCGTTGCTTTCTACGGTAGGACTCCGGCCTTTCCTCTTCATCACTTTTAATGAATATGTCAAGACAATGGATTTTGACAGTTGGGTATCGATAAAACGCTATCATAACGCGATATATTGTACATTAGGGTAGAGCGTTTTTCTCTTATTTTTGATTTCGCTAAAGGCGGATTGCGGAAAAGTTGCGAATTATTGACAGTATTCAATCTTACTATGGGCGTGGGTGAATCAACTTTTTGTTGTCTTGTGACATTTCTTAAAATATCTGCGTGAAAATTTTTATATGAAGTTAATATGTAGTTGCAAATACTCTCAGCTAATTATCTTATAAGAAAACTTAAAAAGACATAAAAATTTTAACGTGATTTTAAAGAAAAACATAGGTGACTCAGGAGACAACTCCTATTTTTCATATAAAAGCTGGGGACAACATTGTTCCCTGGGTCACCCATGTCTTTCTTTAAAATATTGATTATTTTTGTTCAAAACTAAGTATGTTTTATTGGCTATGAATCTAAATATCGTAAAATAGTGATATTTTACAAAAGAGTTAACTAGTTTCGTTTTAATTTATGAAAATTTACACATGGGTCTATTTTTTCCTTACACTAAAAAGTTGATTCACCCGCGTAACAAAATTAAATGTATGGAAGTACTGCCCCCAGGGCATCAAAGTTTTGAATTTTAGGGAAAAACTTAGGTTCTTTTAAATTTAAAAATTAAATACATAATACTTTATTTTATTTAAATAAAACCATTTTCTGGTTAGCCACAAGTGGGAAAATTGAAACAAATATGAAAAAACGCCAAGTAGGTACTAATTTCTTATCCAAAAAATCTGTAAGTAAAGTTACATTTATTTAATTTTGAAATATATTTTTTGTATTAATACGACACGATTCTATCTTGTTTCTGTTCTAACGTTTTGGAAGTAACTTTTTCGGTATTTGGCAAGGCAGCTGAAATCATTTCGGTCGGAATAACTCCGGTGAGAGGTGGTTCCGAAGATTTTTCCCAGTCTATGAGCTCTGTTGAATCTATAAAATCTTCGGAACCACCTCTCACCAGAGTTATTCCGACCGAAATGATTTCAGCGGCCTTGCCAAATACCGAAAAAGTTACTTCCAAAACGTTTCCCCTGTCACACTCAAGGCACCGAAAAATGCATTAAATTAGTAACTGAATCTTGTTCAACAGTTAGTGAGTCATTGAGACGAGAATGCTAGAACAGAAACAAGATAGAATCGTGTCGTATTAATACAAAAAATATATTTCAAAATTAAATAAATGTAACTTTACTTACAGATTTTTTGGATAAGAAATTAGTACCTACTTGGCGTTTTTTTATTTGTTTCAATTTTCCCACTTGTGGCTAACCAGAAAATGATTTTATTTAAATAAAATAAAGTTATTTTTCCCTCAAATTCAAAACTTTGATGCCCTTGGGGCAGTACTTCCATACATTTAATTTTGTTACGCCCATAGTAAGATTAAATACTGACAATAATTCGCAATTTTTCCGCAGTCCGCCTATAGCGAAATCAAAAATACGAAAAAACGCTCCACCCTATTGTACATCGTGTTTCCATAGTCATGCTAGGAGGGCGGCCCCCCTAGGACGACCACTGAAACGCGATATGATATCAAAAGACAATGGAATTTGACATTTGAGTGTAGAGAAAACGCTGTAGCACGCGACGCGACATAATATATTATTTTTCCGTGGTCATGCTAGGACGACTGGAGTAGGTAAACATTGCGATAATTTCCATTGCAAAAAATTGTAAATTGGATTGCATTGCAACTTATATACTGACTTGTACTATTATCTATTCTGTGTTATTGATGAAACGTTTACTGTCTTATTCAGAGATGTTTAATGCTTGTAAACCAATCACAATGCACCTTTTAAGCCTTAAACGGTAGGACTAAACGTTAAACTGTCACTCTGAATGCGATTTAAGCTAAAATGGCGTTAGTCTGCAGTCTAACGCCATGTTAACTTTGGCCCTAGTTTAACGAACGCACTCTGAATAAGACAGGGTTTTGTTAGAACAGTCTTGCATCCCAGTTTTGTGAAACATCTCTGAATAAGACAGTTATAGTTTTAGTTAGTATTCTAAAATACCGAAGTTTTAGCTACTAATTGAAATTGGGCCCAAAACTACTATGGTAAAAGTTACCGTAACATCATTTAAAAATTCTTAAACACATTCCAATGGATAAAGGGAAAGCTCTACGGTGTCTGGCTCTGTCATTAAGCCCCAAAACCCATAATTATGGTTGTAAGACTATGTCGGTCGTTGGGTGATGGTAATTACCATTATCAACAATCCCACAACAGAAGCCGGATAATATTTACACAGTAAAAAAACAGAAGACGCCCTTTACCGTAACTTGATATCGTAGCCGTAACCGTAAATTTTAATCATAATTTGGGTAGGGAAGAAAAATACGACATAATAAGAAAATATGGCGCCGAGGAACGGTGAAGCGAAATGAATTAACTTAGAAAGTGAAGTTTTGTGCGATAAAGCCGTAAACTAATTTCTTGACGCAATTTGTTTTTGTATACAAAATAAGTTTGAGATCATAAATTACATATTTTAACGAGTTGTCATTTCTTGCTCACTTAGTTACAGACTTAGTTTGTTTTTGGTACAAATCAAATGCTTCTATGTGTGAATTGTCACACACGCAACAAAAGAAAATGAAATTGTTTTTACAAAAAGCTTTTGACTATTCGCAGCAATTTTGATGAAAAACAAAAAGGAACATATTTTTCTAATGATAGTGGTTACGATCAGGGATTCAGGGTTTTGTAAATTGTAACCAGTTTTTTTAGTGCAGTGCGGCTTTTGGGGTTTCCCCATATGGTTCCTTATATGGTTTTTGAAAATGACACCGTGACTGTAAATATAAATAAGGCAGGGATAAATTATATTTTATAGTAGTCTCAAAACGCAAGTAGGTAATATTTAGATGAATAAATAATGAAAAATATTAGAAAAAAATTTTTTTTTTCTAATATTTTTCATTATTTTTCATTTTTCATTAGTTATTCATCTTAATATAAAAGTAGCATTGTGAATGCAAAAATCTAAAAAGTTTAAGGTAATATTTAATTAAACTTTTCTGTTTGTTTCCTCAAGTTACACAATAGTATGAGCTAAACTATAAAGAAGCCAGCAGTAATTTAATTAGTAATGCCAAGTTATTTTAAGTAAACTTTTAAGTTATAAAATTATAATTTTCTTTATTATTATTTTCACTAAAATTACTTACCTACATAGACTTTTGTTTTCGTAATAGGGAATATGCATAAGTCACCGATTTTCCTAAAATTGAGCTTGATCGCTGCGGACACTTGTAAAAACATGATGGAACAGAAAGAAAAATAAAAAAAAAAATTTATTTTCGTTTTATCACACGATGAAATCAGGGGAAAATAACGATATTTTTTTTCGTTTTCGGATATAATGCACTTTACAGTCAGATAGAATATCGAAAAAGAAATAATATTTTGTATGACACATATCTACTTAAACGCAAAATTTAGGGAGAAAATTGAAGATTATTGGCTAACTCCATATTAAACGCGCCCGAAACACACCGAAACGTGATGTGTGACGTCACCGTTTTGTATAGAGCGTTTTCGGCGGGAGCTGAGAAAAAAACGCAAGAGAAAAGTTTCAATATTACAGTTGATTTTCTCACGCATTAAACTATTGATTTTGATAAAAAAAAATTGATGCATATTCCCTATTAAGTTATTGTACCTATGTGACTTTTATTAAAAGCTGATGTAGTAATGTCAGTAGGTACTGCAAGTTCAGATGTTTCTAAAAATATGTCAGTTCATGATTACTAGTTAATTATTAAACTAATAATCATGAAACTAAAAACATTTTTAGAAACATCTGAACATCGTTAACCTTTTAAAGGCAAACGTAATTAGTACAAAGATAAATATCACATAAGTGACTCTAAATCCAAAGTCGTTTGTCAAATAAGTAACATCACCACGCCATGTTTGTTTAAGCATCAATCTCCCGCGCATTTTCACAAAATTACCATCGACTCAGTTATTGATTATCTTTGGTACCCGTGCGTTGGCCTGCCATTATCTGTACGGCATAATTTCCTTTTGAATTATAATTTTCATGGTTCCTTGAAGTTCTCAAAGTTATATCCTAACTGTTAAGACGTCTCTTTTTAGTAAAATTTTATCTTAAGTAGGTATAGGTATTGTTGTATTCCAGACCAATGGGCCAACCAGACTGCCATTTCGAAAAGATTTTTTTGCTGTCGAGCTTTAGGCCGCGTCAATCGTATTGTTATTATTATTATGAAAAGGTCTAATTTTTCACAGCCTAAAGCTGGTTTTACCTGCAATAACGGGCCTAGGCCAAGTATACTACAGGGTGTGGTGATTTAATGCTATGTTTGCTGGAAAGTGTGGAGTAACGTTATTTTCGTCAATCTGCATGAACTTTCTCACTATTCGGCAAGTATTAAGTATGGCAGCTTTTTGAAGAGTATTAATGAGGCTGGGTTTAAGGTTTATGATGTTTAAGCTTTGACGGAGATTAGTTGGTACTATACCTGTCGTAGAGACAACTATCGGTACAACGTAAACTTTTTCTTGTTTCCACAATCGGGTTATTTCTTGTTTTAGGTCTATGTATTTACTAATTTTCTCGGCTATTGTCTTCTGTAGGTTATGCGTATTGGGTACTGCGATGTCAATTAAATATGTAGTTTTATTTGATTTTGTCTTGTAGGGTGATATCCGGTCTATTGTGGTGTATAGTTCTATCCGTAAGGATGGCGCGATCGTAGTATAGTTTGTGAGTTGTGTTTTCTAGAACTGTTTCGGGTGTATATTTGTAATACGGAGTGTTTGTTTCTTGTGGTATGAGTTTGTGTTTGAATGCTAGTTTTTGGTGTATTATGTGTGCCAATTGATTGTGTCTGTGTGTGTAATCTGTTTGTGTGAGATTTATACATGCAACTGTTATGTGTTGAATGGTTTCTGATTGAGTGTGGCATTTGCGGCATTTATCATTAGTAAGTGTGGGGTCCTTAATTATGAATTTTCTATAATTTCTTGTGTTGATGACTTGGTCCTGTATTGCTATCATAAACCCTTCTGTTTCTGGGAATAAGCTACCAGTTTTAAGCCACATATTAGAAGCTTTGTTGTCTATGTGGGGTTGACTTAAGTCATGTGGGTGACGACCGTGTAAAACTTTCTTCTTCCAGTCCTCTGTTTTAGTTTTCTGTGGGTCTGTGGTTATTGGGTTGCCTATGTCTATTCCTAAGTTAAGCGGAGTGTAGTTTTTATCGTTTTGTACTATTGCTTTGTGAATGTTACTGGTTTGTGATTTATTGTAGAAACTTTTTTAAAACTGAAGACCTACTTCTGCAATAAATGCTGCACATCTATCAAACCTCTGCCACCATTTTCTCTTTTGATTGTTAGTCTTTCTATTGCAGATTTGGGATGCAAATTGTTGTGTTTGGTAAGAAGTGAACGTGTTGTTCTTTCAATTTTTTCTAAATCTGTTTTTGACCATTTAATTATTCCAAATGAGTAAGTTAAAATCGGGATGGCATATGTGTTTAGTGCTTTGATCAAATGTCTTCCAGATAATTGTGATTTGCAGATGGCGTTGATTCTTCTCTTGTATTCTGTTGTAAGAGTTTGTTTTATAGATGTGTGGTCTAGTCCTTTCAGTTGTTGAAAGCCTAAGTATTTATATAGGTCAGTCTGATCGAGTGCTTCTATATTGTTTGCGTCATCAATCGCATAGTCGCCGGGCCGTATTTTTCCTTTTATTATGTGTACTGTCTTACATTTATCTAGACCAAATTGCATATTAATATCTGTACTAAAATCTGCTGTAGTTTTGATAAGTTGTTTCATCTCTTTCTCATTTTTGGCGTATAATTTTATGTCATCCATATAAATTAGGTGCGATATGATAGTTTCTGTAGTGTCATATTTAAGGCGATAGCCGGCTCGGTTTCCATGCAATTGGTGTGAGAGTGGGTTTAAGGCGAGGCAAAACCACAAGGGACTCAAGGAATCCCCTTGATAGATACCTTTTTTGATAGAAATTTGTCTCGTGACAATGCTGTTATCTTTATTGTACAAATGTAGTGTGGTTTTCCAATATGGCATTATATTTTTGAGGAAATTTACTATTGTGGGGCTAATCTTATATATTTCTAATATTTTTATTAACCAAGAGTGCGGTATACTATCAAAAGCTTTTTTATAGTCTATATATGTACAATGTAGGTTGCGGTTTTTCGTAGTAGCATGTTTTAAAATGGTCGAGTCAATAATGAGTTGTTCCTTGCATCCCATGTGCCCCCGCCTACACCCTTTTTGTTCTTCAGCTAATATATTATTATGTTCTATATGATTGTTAATTCGTTTAGTTATTATCGATGTTAATATTTTGTAAATTGTTGGCAAACAAGTTATCGGTCTATATTGTGATGGTTGTGAGGAGTATTTTGTTTTTGGAAGCATGTACGTTATTCCCGTAGCGATAAATTCGGGGATACTCTGACGACCTGAAATAATTTTAGATAAAATGTTTTAGATAAATATCTGCTGATATTTCTTCAAATTCCATTTCTTCTATTGTACGCCACCTATCCTCTTCTTTCATTATCCAGTCAGCATTACTCTTGTGAGGTAACTGCTGTTCCCAGATACCAGCCCAGTATTCTTCTCTTTTGTTCTTTTGTTGGCATATTTTCTGTTGTGTTGTGTTGTTGATGGATTCCCTAGTTTTCTATAGAATAATTTTTCATTTGTTGCAAAAACACTATTATCATTTTTTCGTTGTTCCGATTTCTTATATCGTTTAAGTCTATGAGCTTTAAGAGCTAATTTCTGTTTAAGTGTATCTAAGTATTCTTCCGGTTTTTTATTGTTGTTTTCATGTCTGGTGTGTATGTTTGCGTTTTTGAATATAATTTCAACTCTTTTAACTATTTTTCTGGATCTGTTGTTATTAATATATTGTGTCAACTGTCCTATATCCACTCTTAATTTTTCTATATCTTTCTCTAGTCTGATCTGCCATGCTGGCTTATTTTCTTGCATTCTTCTTGTTCTTCCTGTGTTTTCTATTATTTTGTAGTTTAGTTCCTCTGAGATCACTAATGCTGTACAGTAAATAAGTGTGTGTATGTCTGTTAGTTGTGCATCTGTGGAGATAAAATCATTCAATATATTTTGGTTAAATATATTAACTAATTCGAAGAGTTTAGAGCTATATGTTAGTTTAGGTAATTTTGGTCGGGTGGTAGGATCCATCCCGGAGTACAATAATAGTTCAGTTCGAAACTTGCCTATCATTTCTTGAGTATAAGCTTCGTTTACAGAAACAGGATGATCGAATACGTCTATTTCATTTACTAATAGTGTCGTCACTGTTTCTGTTTGGGTGGATGTATGAGAGGTTTGTGTGTTTGTCCTGGATGCGTATGGAGAAGGTGTGATTGGTGAGAGTGTCTGTGTTTGATTATTTTCATTTACTTGTGTATTAATGACAGCATTACTATTACATTCTTCTTCTTCGATTTGTTTTCTTACTTCTTCTTTAAGTTTGTTTAGTGTATCTGTAGTTAGCAAGTTGTTTCTTTCTATTACTCTTTTTTGGTCCGAGATTCTTTGTTGTGAGACCTTAACGTCCGGGTATTGTAATGAGAATAGTTCATGCAGCTTTTGCCTATAAATCGTCATGTCTGTTTCTAATTTTGTAATGTAGTAGTAGGTGCGCATGATAAATATTATGTTTACATCATTACTCCACGTCATGCGCTTCCTGGGTTTGCCTGCCTTGGTGAACGCGGGTAAAAAGGCATTCGACGCCCGCGCAACATCCACGACAGGTGGTGTGGTTCTAGAGCCCGACGAGGTCGGAGATGATTGTACCGATGGGTTATATGAGGCGGTACTCGGGCTGTAAGGTTCTGGAGTCAAGTCAGTCCGTATGTCCATTGTGTTGTCGGCTGTTGTATTTTCGGGTTGTAAATCCCCGGTGGGAGCCCGCCTGCTCAACTCCTCACCACTGACGGTTCGCATGCTGAAACACCCAGCGTCAGCTCCAGGTGCGCCCCGGCGATCGCCCCCGGGTAGCGGCCCTCTCAGTTTCCTTTTACTACGAGTCTCCATTTTAAATGGGTTACCATTGCCACGTTAGCCACGCCAGTAACTGTATAAACCGTGTGTCCGCCCCCTACGTGATCTGATGGTCGATCTGGACGAGTGGTTGAATTTTAGGGGGCTCGATCTGGACGAGTGGTTGAATTTTAGGGGGCTTATTATTATTATTATTATTATTTATTATCACAAAATATTGCACGTTTCTGTACTTTCAAGTTGGATGATATTGATGAGCCACGGACTGTGAGGAGCAAATTATGTTCCATTGCGTTATCACATTAGATGATTAATGAATAAACTTGAAATATGAAAGATGTCACAATCGAACAAAATCCGAAAAAAAACGCGTCAAAAATCACGGAACACCAATCCTCCAGGCAGTTCAGCTTTACCGCTCTGACTGCCACTTATTGCTCGTCTCCGTTTTGCCTCAAACAAAATAACCAGTCAGTCGATAATTCCATTCCGTCAGTTGCTAAATCATACGTCTTTTGTTCGTTTATTTTATAATTATGCAAAGTCTTGTTACGAGTTATATCATGTCGTTGGTTATTATTTGGACATCAGATCTAATGTCATATAATTATCACTCACTTTATTTGTGCAGCTGCCGACAATATGTTGTTGTCAAATTCATAGCTTTCAAATACACCTTGGTTACAATCGCCGAAACGACCCTTGTTAACGTATACGACGTACACGATACGTACACTCATCAATATGGAAATAAAATAGCATTCTTACCAAGCAGAGGAGGTAGTACCTACCTACTTTCACGGTAATATTAAAGGCAACTTTGTCTCCAGTAGACGTATGCATTTTTAAACTTTCGTGATGCATTGAATTCAAATATAAAAATACAAAGAATATAGAATATATAAATATAGAATATAGAAGATAGATATACCTACCCAACGTAAGCGAAGGTCAGTTATTCTAAAACGATCGACCTTACGTAATCTTTTACTTTTAGATTATTATTTTATTCGGAGCTTAGATTCGGATGATGTGATGTTATATTTTTGTTTTGACTAATTAAATTAAGCGCGAGACATAGTATTATCACATTAATTAAGACCTGTCACCACAAACGATAATTGGACGCGCTTCTATGTTATGTCCCAAAAACATTAAAGATAATGGTTTTATGGGACTCATCCGTCACTGCCATTATTTACTATTGGTGACCCTAATGAGTCATACTTAGTTAATAAGAGGGATGATTTTTTAACATTGAAAATGTTTGTGTTTTCGTGATCGAGTATAGTGCCCTGATTTATGAAATTGTGACATTTGCCTGTAGTTTCGCAGATACGAGAGGTACGCGGATGAACCATAATTATGTCAATGTGTGTCTGCCGGAGGGCTTCATAGTACAATTTAAATTTCTAAAATCGGTCGGTACGGTAACTTTTAGAGATTTTCTAAAATTTGTCAAAATTTCAAAATGATTTCGCCGACTTGGATCGAGAATTTCCGAATAGGTATTTTTTTTTGGAGCTCTTTATTCAAGAAACGGAAAAAAATGGATCTCGGTAGGCTGTAGAATCCCTTTCGCGCGAGGTCAGCCTGCACTCCGCTCATTTTATCGTCACATCGTCAGTACGATAAAGAATGAATTCCTTATCTATGTATGGAGCCTATGTGGCAGTTGCGGCACTGTTAACAGTGAACCTTGAACTATGATTAAAACGAAAAGTACCAGGCTAGCATGAACGTAAAGGAGCTAATCATCAGCCTGCCTAGCATGACCGATTTATATCGCGTGATATAGCATTTTATCGACACTCAACTGTCAAATTCCTTTGTCTTTTTGACAGTTAAACGTGATAAAACGCTATATCACGCGATATAAACCGGTCATGCTAGGCAGGCAGATTCGGTCAGCATTTTCCCCACAGCTCTCAAGGCAGGAGTCCTAACTGCTGGAGACATGGGAACTTATTGTCTTATTTCAAAATCTATCGCAATCGCTTTCAGGGTGTGATACATTGATACTTCTTATTGGTACAAATAAAAACTTACCAAAGAAATGTAGCAATGTGTCACAGCCATCTGTCAAATGAAAGCGATTGTGCAAGATTTTGATATAAGTACCCAGCAGGGCTGCGTGCCAAATCGTGATTCGTAGTGATTATTATTTAATCTGCATGTTGCTTTTGTCGACAGACTAGAGTATGTCTGACATACGCGCCAAATTCTGATACTAGAAATTTTTTTTTCTATGTCTATGATTGTCATAGTTTTTCATTGAAGACTTCCCGCGACAAAAATGTGGTTTCTGATTGTGTGTATTTTCATCACGGCAATGCCTTCCATTTATGAGGAAAGTAAAATACAATGGTGGAGGATAAGAGATTGTTCGATCAATTTGATCTTAATGACAGAGTTTGCATTGCAAAATGGTAAGTATACTTACATTTTCTTGGCAACTGATGTCGTAGGTAGGTGTTGTGGTATCCATTTTTATTTTATTTTTTTACAAGCTTCAATCTTGCAGCTTGCAATCAGCTGTTTCATACAAAAATTAAAAACGAAAACATTAAAATGTATGAAACAGCTGTTTTTTTTTGCGATTTCAGAGTTGGTCCCGTAGTAAAAGTTCTTCAGTTTGATGGTGGTTCCTATCTACCATATTCGGTTTTATAAGGCTTTTACCAAACACCTTGTATAAACGAAATTTATTTATTATAGAAGTGGATGAAACTTAAAGTTAAAATTACAGTTTGCATAAAACCTGGGGGTCAAGTCTGCTAATGTTTTCGTCAAAATCGTAGTTCAATGGTGTTTCAATAGTAATGCTTTTTGACACAGTTCTTGTTTCTTAAACCCAAAACTGAAAACACATTGTGTTTCTTAAGCCCAAAACGGAACCATATTGTGTCTTGATTTTGGGTTAAAGAAACAAGAACTGTGTCAAAAAGCATTATCATTAGAACACCATTGAACTACGATTTTGACGAAAACATTAGCAGACCCCCCTGACTATTAATATGCTAATATAAACCAACAAAATTCATATATATAATATTGATGACGTCACACTAAAGGAGAGTGTCAGTTTTTCGCTTCACTGTAAGCAATATTAATTATCCCCTCGTTTAATAAAATATGGTGATGCGATATGTAGCTTTACATTTTGTCACATGTCATGATGTCACCTAAAGGTCCCAAACCCATGCATGACTTTTATGATTTTTGCTTTGAAAGGTGACATTACAGTAGGGTGTCTCTGAGTTATCTTTGTAAGGACGCATTTTAAATAGTAGATTGTTATACAAGACGCTAAAATGACCCATTCCATACGAGGTAGTTTTATTCCCGAGCTTTAGCGAGGGAATAAATAGAAACCGAGTTACAATGGGTTTTAGCGTCGTGTGTTACACTCTACTTTTCACTACGATTGCGAGAAAATAAAATACAATTTTGAATACCTAGTTTATACTTCCGTAAACGAATCCACTCGTTTTTCTATCCTCCACTTCATAAACTTTTCATAAAGTATTTAAATAAATGATTTGTGCTTGACGGCAAAAGATTAAAATTATTTCTTTCCTATTACTTACAGTCACACAATTCAATCAGTTTGGTATTAGAGAAACATTCTAAAGATTTCGCGCCTTTTTTAATTTCTACTGTAGCAGCTGAAACACAACACGCATTCTACGATCAAACTTAAAGTCACAGAGTATAAATAAGTCTATGATTTCACCGAAGAGAACCCTGCTTTTAGTTCCATTTTCAAAAAAAAAAATTAGAAACAGTATAGTCGAGCGAGTCTTTATTCGTGATTATGAATAAAGACTTTTTCATTTTAGTAGGCTCATTGGTAATAGACAAACATTAAAAAAGAAAAAACTTTATCCCCTAGGGGTAATTTTGCTATTTTATCCTGGCTCTTGTACCTTACAATGACGTACTTTTAGAGCAAGAGGAGTGAAAAATATTTCGGGTAATAAATGTTTATTTTTCAGATGAATTCGTATTTTTTGGTAGTTAACAAACAAGCTTACTGTACTTGGGAAGATAATACAACGAGTTTAATGAGTTAGTATGTATTATTGTTAAGTATTTGTATTTACAAATATATATATAGTGGCCTTTTAAAAAAAGGAAAGTAGTATTAAACATATTTTCACTTCTCATGCTCGTAAAGTTCGTCATTATGTTGGGTATAGGCTGCATAAAATCGCTTTTCATGCTCTAGAGCATAAAGTAAAATCTTCGTCAAGTTCAGATTCAGACAAAGGTCGTCAGCTAAACAGCCAAACAGGGAATTAAACTTCGTTAAATAAAATTGTTATTTTCTTAATTTTTATACATAATCCATGTTATAATACTTTTTTTTTTGGAATTAAATTTTTTTTTTCATTTTTTGAATATGGGTATCAAATGAAAGGCCTTGATGAGCACATCCCAAAATTATATAATTTGTCTCTAAAATTTAAGAAAAAATTTTTTATTTTTATTTTTTGAATATGGGTATCAAATGAAAGGCCTTGATGAGCACATTCCAAAATTATATAACTTGTCACTAAAATCTTTAAAAAAATTTTTTTTTCAATTTTTCAATATGGGTATCAAATGAAAGGCCTTGATGAGCACAATCCAAAATTATATAATTTGTCACTAAATTTTAAGAAAAAAAAAATTTTTTTTTTCAATATTTACTAAAATTTTTCAATTTCCAATATTGTTGTTTAATTTCCTCACAATCGAAGTGAAAAGTAGAGTGTATAACTCGTTCATAAAACCCATTTTACCCTCGACTTGACTATCCACCCTCGCCTGCAGCTCGGGTGGATATATATACGTCTCGGGTAAAATGATGCGTTTTATGCACTTGTTGTACAATCTACTATTGTCCATTCCAATAACCGGCAAATAAATATCTTTTCTAGACAAGTTAGAATTATCTTATTTTTTTTAGATAAGTTTAATGGGAATTAATGCTTTAGCATTACCATATATAACATTTTGTTCCCAAAAATTTGTAAATGCTCACCAAATACTAAACTGCCCTGCAATAGATTTGATGAGCATTTACTAATTCTGGGTTAGGTTAGGTTAGTGTGGTGATCATTTAAACTTAAGCTTATTATAATCAAGTTGTTGATGAAAGCAAAATTAATAATTTTGTCCTGAAGCACATTAATCCATTGGTATTACTACAAGCCTATGACATTACACAATCCAGGAGCCAATTGGGTTGATGTTATCTATTCTAATATACGTAAGATCCAAATTTGAATAAGCATGCAGTTGTACAAATTACACAAAAAACATGGGGCTATGTGTCGCTACACCCCATGACTTGCATGACGGTGCAGTTTCTGTGACAACACGGCGCGCGGCGGCTGGGTGACGCAAACATGGAAATACAGATCGTTCCGTAGAATTTATTTTGAATTAATTTGGAAAGTTAAAATTAAACACCTGATTGAAAAAACACTACAAATTCTTCATTTTTCTATTTATCATCCGACTTAAAATTTGGCCCATTTTACAGTAAATAATACCTATATACCGTATATAATAACATATGTCATACAGAAAGTGTCCTGACTAAAATAAATGACTGCAAATTCTTCATTTTTCTATTTATTATCCGACTTAAAATTTGGCCCATTTTACAGTAAATAATACCTATATACCGTATACAGGGTCATTTTTGGACCCCTTTTCAAATTTTGTCAGGTCATTCTATAACAGCAGTACAACCAATTTATGAAGTAAAAAACTTTTTTTTTTTAATTTTTACCCCAAACTTTTCCCTACACAAATTGAAATTGTTGTCACTGTTTGCGCGTCGCACAGGTCGACCCGCACGAGACCCCCTCCTGCCACCCGCCATCACCCGCTCGCGTCTCGTGCGTGAGGGTGAGCATGCGCGCCTAGATTTTTAGGATATAAAAAGTGGCTGAAAACTGTGAATTTAAAAAGAAATAATTTAAAATTATCTCACCTAAATTTTTTTTATTGCTTCCTTGAACTTATATTTGATTTTGTAAAGGGGTCGCAAAATTACCCTGTATAATAACATATGTCATACAGAAAGTGTCCTGACTAAAATAAAAGACTACAAATTCTTTATTTTTCTATTTATTAGCAAACTTAAAATTTTGCCCATTTTACAGTAAATAATACCTATATACAGTATATAATAACATGTCATACAGAAAGTGTCAGAAAGCGTTCATCAATGTTTCTGATAAATAATAATCCTGATGTAAGTAACTGTTTTGCAAATTTTTCAGCTTTTAAATTACCGTGCTCAAACGTAAAGTAAGTTACTACTAAGTATATATTAATTTTATATACTTAGGTACAACTTATAAAAAAATTGGGGGCTGGAATGTAAACAGAGAGACGGTCCAAATATTTAATCAACTTAGAAGTAGAAATGTCAAATCCTTATGTATCTTACTAGGAGTTAGTCCTGGAAGGATTTGACGTTTTTCGGGATTTTTGTAAATTTTTTGTAGAATTGAATATTCGAAGTGCCGAAAGGTCCACTCTACCTTCGAGATAAAACGAAAAATTTAAGTAGGCTTAAATAAAGTTAAAAATGTTTCATTCCAATGAAACTCATAAGAACCCTACGTCCGTCGCTGTTTTTCGGTGGAGTGTAAGCAGGTAGCACAATTTCACGCCGCTCACGCGTGGAAATCGAAAATTAAAAGCTCGTTTTTCATGCCTTAAGTGATTACCACTAAATTTACATTAAGTGTACGACGACTTAAGTATGTTAGTTGAGAAGAGAATATCGTGTCATTTTTAATTATTAAAAAATGTCCAAATGCAAAAATGCAGTTGGTATGTCTAAAAACATATCGGTTTAGAAGATACATATTATTTATTGTTACTTCAAACGAGTAGCGTCGAGATTTTCGAAGCTGCGAATAAGATCTAAAAGTAGGTAAGTACTTAATATTTTCTATTTCTATAAAAAAAACATAATATAATGTCCTGCAACAACTTCGTAAGTAAAAAACCATAAGTAATTAAACCATCATTAGCGTTAAAATGGTACGGTAAAAAGGTACCTACCTACAACAGTATTCGATAAACAAATTGATGGCTGTTCTCTAGCAGACAGATATACCTAGTCAGTCATTGGACAAAAACAAACATATTCGATCATTTTGGACACTCCAAATGTCTATAATCGAAGCAACAAGGACTAAATTAGCTTGTCAGTTAGTGTCGAAGGGATGGTAACAGGAAATAAAAAACAATTTGACTGACTATAAAAAGTTGTGGTTTGCTGTCTTTAAAACTTTGTTAAAAGCTTTCAGTTTTACTGCGTTAACTTTAGGATACATTTTAGTTTGTGCTTTCGATTTAAGAATGTGACATACTATTGATAAAGTTTGGTAAACAGCTCCCGAAACGATCAATTTGAGTTTTACTGTGTGCAGTAGGCGCCTGCGCCGGACGGTAGCAACATTTTAATAAACAAACACAGGATTACGATATTTGGTTGTACAAAATTATCGAAACGATCCATCATAACTGACGTGACGGAAAACCAGAAGCTTATTAATGACGCGAAGGTGAACCGAATTTAGAGAATTTAGAAGTGTAGTGTTTTCGTGTTTGTGTACTTCTGCTGTTTTATGTTCTTTGAGCAAAAGTTGGCTGTCTAAAAAACTTTAAAAACTTCGACTTTTATTAATTTAAAAAATTTAACATACATAGTTCAGTAAAATTACGGTAGCTATAGCTAGTATGACGGAATTGAAATAATTTGCAATAGCCGTGTTTCTTTTTTTAATCGTTAAATTAAATGTAAGTATAGCTGTAATTTTGTAAATGAATCCAACTTAATTTACACTGATTATTTTTAGGTACTTTAATGACCAAAATATTAATATATCTGGTTGCTTTAGCAAAATTGTTAATAACGTCCTTTCTTAACTTTTTGCTTGATATGCAACTATAGTACTTTGATTGTGAATAATCCAACAAAAAAAAACAACTACGCTGTATTTTTTGTATTCGTAAATATAGTTGGATTCGCAAATATAGAGTTTTATCACATCAAAGTCAGATGCAATTATTTAAAAAGACTAAAATAAGTTTTACAAAAATCCCTCGACTAAAAATGATGAAGGTGTACTATACATACTTTATCTACCTATTCATAAATTACAAACGCAAGAAAAATCCGTTGGGGCTGCCATTACCTGCCCCCAAATGAACAAATATTTTTCAGTTATAGTTACTTTAGAGAAATGGCAATGGCAGCCCCCGACGGATTTTTCTTGCGTTTGTAATTTATGAATAGGTAGATAAAGTATGTATAGTACCTTCATCACTTTTAGTCGAGGGATTTTTGTAAAACTTATTTTAGTCTTTTTATAAAGAGTTACAATTTTAACCATCGTGGGCTTTTTCAAAATTTTTAATTTTGCCATTATACTTTAAACTTTTTAAAGAATTCATACGTTATCTACTCTAAAAACCGCATCTAAATCGGTCAAACCATTCGGAAAATGATTACTACAGCGCCCCCTAGCGGCTGAACACCATAACACCAAAAACCATCGCCGAAAAACTACAAAACTATTACAGAAAACCGCATCCAAATTGGTCAAACCGCTTTGGAAATAAATGATAAAATGATAACTGCAGCGCCCCCTAGCGGTTAAACACCATAACATCTATCTGAGAACCATCGCCGATAACCTACAAACCCATTACAGAAAACCGCATCGAAATCAGTTGAGTAGTTTTAGAGAACTTCTCAAGCGCGACTTATCTGGTTGCTGCAGCGCCCCCTGGTGGTCTACCACCATGTAACATATCTAAGAACCCGCTCTGAAATGAAACCTTTTTATTGCAAAAAACCGCATAGAAATCGGCCCAGTAGTTTCCAAGGAAAATGGTAATAGACAAACTTGACTTATCTGGTTGCTGCAGAGCCCCCTGATGGTCTACCACTATGAAACAACTCAAGCAAGAGTTTTGTGATTACGAAAGATCAATTAAGAATAAAAAGGGGCACAATCTCCCTGACACGTACTTCGTCGTCAATTATGAAAACATATCAACCAACTCATATTACGTAAACCCTATTTATTTATTCACTTCTCAAGCTTACGCGCTCATTAGACATGAAATAAAAGACTTTTTAACGGATACTAGCGCGGTTTTATTGAAAGTACTTTGGTAATTAGTTGGTATTTGGTTTGATTTTTGATTTTTCCGACGTTTCGGCACCTTTGCAGCTGCCGTGGTCACGGGGGACTGAAGCTACTCGTGAGCTTACCCTCAAGCGATGAATTTTTTAAGACGTTCAGAAATTAATATTTTACAATTTTATTTATCTTTTTAATTGGTTTAAGTTGATTTTGTGATTTAATTAATGCTAAAGAGAGAGAATCTACTGAAACTACCACCATTTCACAAAATTGGGAGGCCCCTCCAAGAAAGAAATGGCGAAATAAAACTTGGAGAGGAAAGCCGACCTCCGTCTTTTATATTTATTAATTTATTTGCAAAAGGAACTAACCGTATCATTAGATCTTGCAGTGTGTGTATGGGGCTTCAGCTTGTGAATGATGGGGTCCCAAGCTGGTGGAATTTTCCAACCATCATCTCTATTGAAATTAGGATATTTATTTATTTCGATAGCCTCGCGGAGCATTCTAGAAATAACTCTACGTTCCTTAGCAAGGATTTGGGGTTTGTCAAATCTAATGTAATGGTTGGGCCCCTCAAAGGCGTGATCACACACTGCAGACTTGTTATCGCGCCTATGTTTCATGTCAGCTACATGCTCTTTAACGCGGGTCCCTATACTTCTCTTTGTTTGCCCGATGTAGGAGAACCCACAGTCACAATCTAGTTTGTAGACGCCTGCGGCTTGAAGGGGGATGTTACACTTGACAGGTCGTAAGAATTGGTTGATCTTCTTCGGCGGCTTGAAGTAAGTTTTGATTGACGCTCGCTTCAGAATGTTTCCAATCTTGTCAGTGACACCCTTCAAATAAGGTAGGATGGCAGGTTGACGCTCTACTGTGGCTGGTTTGTCGCGTTTTCTGTGACGAAGGCGTGGTACTTGCAACTTGTTTTTACGCAGTACTTGTTTGACGTGCTGAAGCTCAGCCGTCAGGTGTTGTTTGTCACAGATGCCGCGGGCTCTCTGAAACAAAGATTTCCCTACGGTAGCTAACTGTATAGGATGATGGTGAGAGTCACCATTGAGGTATCAAAAATCAAACCAAATACCAACTAATTACCAAAGTACTTTCAATAAAACCGCGCTAGTATCCGTTAAAAAGTCTTTTATTTCATCCCTATTTATTTACCAAACACGTGTAAAGATCAAACACGAGTATGACATAGGTATACCACGGTCCTCCGGTCCTTATTCAAATAAGTCTCGTATCGCAAGCTTGTCGCATGATGGATGGTCTCCAATTTTTAATCATCCCTATACACTCTACACTAAAAAAACACACAAATGTGAACCTTATCCCCCAGACCTTTATGCTCGCTTCTGTGGCATTACGCTTCGGCTGCTTCGTTTAAAAAAGGCTGTCAAATATTGAAGTTTGATTTCGCTCTTGCTATATTTTGAGTAGCAAATAATGTCTGGTCTTTGTTTCCCGGAAGATATTGATGTTAGTGAACTTAGCAGAACATTGTCCAGCAGATCAAAAATAAATGTGAGTTCTATTCGCATGCAGCTGAGTTCTACAGTTCCTGATAGTTTTTAAAAATAGTTCTGGCGGTTTTACCTGAAAAAGTCGATTGACAAAATGATCTGCTAACTTCCCGTAGCAGATCATCGTTTTTCAAACATTGGGACATGATCTGCTGGCACTCGAACGGGAGTTCAGAACTATTCCCGACATTTGATCTGCTGGACAATGTTCTGCTAAGTTCACTAACATAAGATATTGTTTATTGAACTTTTTTCAAATAAATTCATTATCTTGATATTTTTTTACTTATTGTAGAGCTACTTTGGTATTTACTTCACTGTGAGTAGTGTGAGGTTTGAAATAAACCTACTCTAAAGTAAAATCGACCGCAATAATAGTCTCAGACACTTCATCTTTGCCCATCTGAAACTAATCTTTGATTGACTAAATAAAGTCATTTTTATAATTATTGCTCAACCGCCTTTAAGTTATAAGCACAACAATAATCTGTTTTGTTTAGGCTATAGGCTAGGCTATAGGGATACGTTTGCTTACTATCTTAAAGTCTGCAAGATAATATTGCTCAAGTATAAAATTCCTATAAATTTTCTTTAAAGCTGCGCTTGTACTATGATAATAAATATGATATTCTATTTGTTTCTGCTTTCAATGGGCCCTTAATAAAACCATAGGTAATACATAGTTTTAACTCACTAGACTTCTGGAAATTGAATTCAAAACTTAAATCAAGAAAAATGAAGTTTTCTCGTTTATTATAAAGAATTCAAACAAAGCGATCCAAAGTTGAACCGTCTAAATCTCGACAATAAGACTGGAGTATCAGCTGTGTCGTGTGACGCGGGTCTAAGTTAATTTCCGCCTTCGCCGGATTCTAATGGAGTTTGTAGCAATCCAACCAATCCAAAGCAAACAACTTTAGTATCCAGCTGAATAACTTCCAAAGGCCCAACTTAACCAAAATATCACATCCCTAATGATAGATTGCATACAATCAAGGAAAAATTTACAAACAAATTATGCTGTCTTAGATTGCCTATCTACAAAGGAGAAAGAAAAGGCATTGTATCCAATAATAATGATACTCATCACGGCCAAAATCGCTCCCACGATATTGAATACGGAGTGCCGCAGCAAATAAATGCTCAAAATAAATTATCCGTTTCCAATAAACACACATCCTTGCCATGCTTGGAAGAGTATCGCGGTCAGAGAAAACGTGTTTGAGATACGGTTGTAGACTTTATTCTGGTAAGAGTAAAAGCTAAAGTCATTTGATCAACGTGTGTAGTTTCGGCACGCGACCGGTATCTGTCGGGCGTTGCGCGATTTTTCAAACCCCATCCTCCATGCTTAATCGAGCGCGGGTAAACATCGCATTTTTCGCCTCCCGCGGAAAAATATCAATAGGGTACTTTCGCAACTCGCATTGTAATCGATGGAGACGGAAACATTCCCACGAATGAATATGTTTTATAGGAGTGCAACCATTAATCATGCATTGAGTGGAGGCACAATGCCTGGCTTAATGGACTCCGGGTTTGTCGCGAGCGAACCGCTGATGGGTGAATAAACGTACGGTAGCTAACCAACAATGCGTTGGAAAGCTTTGTCTCTACTAAAGAGGTAATTCATCACGATTCACCAGATGAAACCTCCAAAGAAGTTATTAATGACCCTTTAAATACATTGCCTACAGAAGCATTGATGAGTATTCAATGAACTGCGAACAGTTGATGTGGATTATACTATCTACTAAATATTTTCTGCAATAAAATATAAAATGTACCCATCATAATGACAATAATGTTGTGTGTTATTGTTAGTTTATTTCTGCTGAAGTAAAAATACACAATATTGTGACCCAACTCAATGTTAATGCAACTAGAAAAGAAAATAGAAAAGTTAAAATAGAATATGTCATGTCATGTAAACGTAACGCTGTACCTGACGCACGTCCCGTGTCCCAAGGAAACGTTTATAACAAAGATGTCGCTTTTCATTTGCATACAATAGGTACAGTCTCTTGTTAGTTTGACGCATAATGTAAAACTTGTAAAGGGCTGCCGAACAAAAATTAACCCTAACGAGCGAAGTTGTCTTTACGACCCTTGTGAAGCAACCACGGCTTGAACTACGGAGCCATGGAAATGGGATTCGTTTCATAACAAATTAGCGATTAAGAGGAGGCCAAAAGTTTGGCAATTGGGCCCGCAACGATAATCTTTGACGTTGGAACGTCGCTTTTCATTTCGGAACATTGCCTTCAATTTGGAAGGTTGTTCCAAATAGGAGACCGTTTGGACAATATGCTAAAAGTAATTAATAACTCATTAATTTCTTTTTGATTTGTATTGGCAGTCTATTAACTATATGTAGCAGTTTGTCAGCAGTAACTTCATTAAAATTAAACTTCGTATTAGCTAAAAAATAATCTTTAGTGACTTATCGGATTACATCCATTTCGCGTGTAGACACGGAATCGTATTTTCAAACGGACTCTATAAATCCGATAGCTTCCGTGCCTTCACAAATCACCGTAACGCCTCTGCTCAATTAATCCAAGTAAAATTGATTGTAAGGGATCGCATTAATCGGTCCATTTCTCACTGTCAGCGATCCTTGTAGCCAGTGCAATTAGGTCATCGAGTATTAGGTTCCGTGCAAAAAAAGGAATATCCCAATCAATCAAACAGATTTACGTCGGAGATGTCGAGATAGGGAGGTTTAGTGAAATCTGGCCGAAAATGTTCTGTTCTGAAAACTAATGGATGTGTTTGGTAAATCGACAACACAGCTTCCACTTCTGCAGAACGAAGTTTATTGGCAAAAGAGTTAATTTAATGATTCGTTAACGTAGGTTTTTAAAAGAAAGTGGCCTCTAATCCTCATTCGATAAGAAAGAAAGAAAATAATGTTATTATTTACTATGTTAACCATATGATATAAAAAATAGGCGAACCTTAGGCCAATTTGAAATAGGTTTAAACTTAAAGGGTTCTAAGGAGGGACTCTGAGAGTTCAAAAATACATTGGCCCGAAAAAACCACTCCATAAAAGCATCAGTGAAATAAAACTTTTGCCAGTGTTCCCGTCTCTGGGAATTTTGGATCAGAATTGGGAAAGTGCTAATTGATATCTCCGACCCGAGGTCAATTGTTCACTGGAGATTACAGCGTTCGCTTATTGTAAGGCGAACTACATGTAGGAAAAACTAATTTCTAATATATTTGTAAGACTTAAAAAAAAAACATTAATCAAATTTATTATCAAGGAGGCTAACTATCCAGAATTTCCAGCATTTCAAATGCAAGATCTATAAGAAAGATTGATGATGCAGTCCCTGGATGCGAACGGGCGGGCGGGCCGCATCCGGGCCGTGCGACCATTACAACTTGCCGGCGCCGATACACTAACTAAGGATCAACTTGATCCTGCTCCAATCCACAATGTTGGCTCACTGCTTTGTCTGTGCACGATTTAAGATAATAGGATGGTTTAGCAAGCGCAACTTGGACGAATGACGAATGGTTTTAAATCTTTAACATGCTTGAAAGAGGCTTGTATTCTGCATGATGGATGTTTTTTTATGTATAGTGAAAAAAGATGTTAAGATTCTGCAAATATATGACACATATCAATCACTTCAGCCCTTCCTCTTATTGAATTTCAGTCAAGTGTAAATTATGTCATTAAAGAGGACGTCACTTTATGACGATGGATCTAATCATAAATCTGTGATTTAAATAAACGTGTTAAACGTTTATTCTGCGGCATTAACTGAACCGTTTCCCCTTTGTTTCCATTTCAATCTCTTATTTTAATTAACTTTGCCAAATTTTCATCACCACGATAAATCAACCGAATTTTTCCACTCTAATAAGCTCCCTCAGGACTTCATTCACTGAGCTGATGGCCAACCTTCAATAGTGGAGAGCTACAACAAGAAGAATAAGGACTTCATGCTATTATTTTGTTTTTTCACACAAAAATAACCGAACATAGTCCAACTGTCCACCAGTCCGAATATAGGGCAATCGGTTGGATTCAGTCGGTCACGTCGATACGTGTGACTGGAATCGTACTTGCTCGATCCTTCGTGATTGCTTTTCGTTCTATTCGAATCTACCCCCCTGAACGTTTGGAGTGTCATATATTTGTATGGTTTAAGCCTCCAAATAGTAAATATTAAAAAAAATTGTACCGATAGTGTTCGATTTAAAAATGGAAAGTTGCAATAGAAAAAATATATACTTTCCTGAATTGTTACTAAAGTATCTACCTTTCTACTAAATAATAATATTCTTGAGCAATTTTACGAGTAATATGTTATTAGTAGATTCTAGTTATAGTATTGTACAAAACACATTAGGGACGGGTCCACAGAAATAGTTCATATAACTTCCGTATTACAAATTCCAAGGGACCATTAGGGTGAATTAATCAAAGAGAAGATATCCCGCCAAATCTAAGACACACCCTCGATCCCTTAAATTGTATTGTCAAACCAACACATGGTGGCCGGTCGTTAACAAAATATCTATTCTAACATTAGAATACAGTGCTGTGCTGCCATTTGAGACGAAACGAACCGAAAAGTTGTCACAGAACAGAAAGCAACATACGAACTGGAACCTTCTTCCTTCAGCTTGTAAATGTTAAGTACGGGTGGTTGCTGTTCTATATCAACTCAGTATACGATTCGTCGGAAACACTAGGGTGAGAGCGGCTAAAATGGGTCGCTACTATCACGTAATTAAGTACCTACCCGATCCTGATGTTCACCGGACCGTGAGGGGACATCGGACTTGAATAGTGCAGGAATTAAACTGAGCAATATTTAGACCAACCGAAATGCTGCTCTATTTCAAATGCGTTAAGTTTTATAGTAGCTTGGAAGGTATGAAGGTAATGGTGAAATGTGCTGGGCAATTGGGGTAATGCGCGTTACGTATAAATTACAAGTTTTCTTTGGAGGCTGCGAATTAAGTACGGATGAAGGCTGTTAGTAGTTAGCGTCCGGCTTTATTACCCGTTGCCCACGGTAGAGGTCAGGATAATGGCTTTTAAGGAGATCTTAAAACACCCTTTAATTAAAATTCACGACATGTGCATGACTTTTATTCAGTTACAGAAGCAATTCATAGCCAATAAAACAAACTTAGTTTTGTACAAAAATAATCAATATTTTAAAGAAAAACATGGGTGACCCAGGGGACAATGTTGTCCCCCAGCTTTTATATGAAAAATAGGAGTTGTCTCCTGAGTCACCTATGTTTTTCTTTAAAATCACGTTAATTTTTTTATATCCTTTAAGTTTTCTTATAAGATAATTAGCTGAGAGTATTTGCAACTTCATATAAAAATGGTTCACGCAGATATTTTAGGAAATGCCACAAGACAACAAAAAGTTGATTCACTCAAATACTTATCTAAGACTCTGGGGGCTAATTGTCTAATTTCAAAATCTATCGCAATCGCTTTCAGGATTTGATACATTGATGCTTCTATTTGGCAAAAATAAAAACTTACCAAAGAAATGCGGCAATGTGTCACATCCATCTGTCAAATAAAAGCGATTGCGATAGATTTTGAAAATTCGACAATAAGTAGGCAGGTTTGTGTTCATGTGTTGACAGTGGTTTTGGTGCATGCATCTTGTTTAGATTTTCTTTACACTTTGTAGAATTTCTTTTTTGTAGTATTCCTTACTTCGATTCGTATTTGTGTGATTAGATACATGGGAATAGTAATAGTCAGTTTACATTAGAATAAGCTTCACTTTCAGATACACAGAACATATACAACCCCCTACTTTACTGCATTGTGTAAAGCCAGCATTAGTATTCTGGGCGTCGGCAACAGGTAAGCAGGCTTCTGCACGTGTTTTAAATTGCATTTTTCGTTGCATTTCACACGAACTGATTTAAGTTTACTGCAGTTTTCTATGTCCTGTTCCAGACATGATGTTTTTTGTCAACAAGCTACTATTTTATAAATATTGCTAGATTTAACAAATAGAAAAATATTGCAACATTGACACTTTACAAAACTAGTTTGTAAAATGTCAATGTTTCAAGAAAAATTTTTAGGATTATGAAAAAACTACCAGCTAGATTTCTGAAAAAAATTATGGGACCACACACAAATTGTGTTATTTAAGATAAAAAAAGAATTGTATAAATCGGTTAATTACTGACGAAGTTATGGTGGTTATGGTAAAACATACATAAAAAAACATACAGTCGACTTGATAACCTCCTCCTTTTAATATGGTTTAGATCTTTGTTTTTAATATGGTTTGTGAGGATGAGTTTACATGTGGAGTATTGGATTTTTTTTGTATGTACTTACCACTTTGCAGCTTAAAACAGCTGTACATTTTTAACTTATTACTTACTAAGATTTACAAGTAAGGAGTTCCAAAACCCATTGTAAAAAGAGGCACATAATTATAGTTAGCAAATAATAATTTTCCTTCATTTTCTACAAAACAAAATACTCGCGGGGACTTTCATGTCACCAATAAAGGGCAATAACTTCCAAATGGAAATACTTCCTTAAGTAAGCCCAAGTTCCCGAATTTTACAAGGCGTAAATACACCTTCGCAAACTTTTCCTGACGCCGCGAGTTTCTCAGAAGTTCCTCGGGCCAATCTATGCACCCTTCAAGATCGGTTGTTAACTTGTACAACGACTTATTTGACTAACAAACAGTATCGAATGCGATTATCCTAAGGGCGAGTGCATTTGCATTATGTATGAGTATGAGACATTTCCGTCTGTGCTTGGGTCCGTCTGTCGTGCTCATCATTTTACGCTTTGAGCTACAGAATTTTGATCTTTATATTGTTTGAGTTACAATTTATTGTAGCACTGCCCCAACGGTAACAGAAAAGTGATTGAATATAGTTGTTTTTTTTATTGAATTTAAATGTTATCTTAAATCTATATTGTGGAATCATAGCAGCGGTTACGGAAAAAAACGACACAATTTCCTTCAGAAGATTTTTTTTCATAATGTTAGTACCTATATGGTCTGATAACAAACTAGTCTTTGCAAAATAATTTTAGATATTACAGAAAATTAAAGAACTGTGGTATATTATGTACTTAGGTAAGGTTATTATAATCTCCTTATACCTACACTTAGCATATTTATAAATAAGTCTTGCAAATAAGAATATAACAATATTTTGTAAATGTTATTTGAATGAAATGCACTACTGACTACTAGCTTTGTGCTATTTAAAAACACGTTTTACTTTGAAGTAAAAGTTCCAATTAACACAATTAATCATTCTTTATTACTTACGGTATTTTTTCGAGTTCTACTTTTGAAGACTCGAGTCGGATTAGCAGGACTCGGTGAGCTCGTAAGCCCGAGCCTAGCCGAGAAACGAGCTCTCTTAGCCACGCCTCGAGGCTTCAAAAGAGTTCAAGCCTTCAAAAGAGCTCGAACCTATCAAAAGAGCACAAGCCTTCAAAAAAGCTCTGAGTCTTAAAATGAACGCGAGCCTCATAAAAAGCTTAGGTTTATGTTTATGACTTTAATATCTCCGTAAATAATAATATTGTAAATAATAATATTATAGCCGAGCCTATCGAGCTCACAGAGCCCTGAAAATCTGACTCTAGTCTCCAAAATTATAACTCAAAAAGATGAATGTGTTATGTTATAAAGAGCACCATAGATGCTTAATCTATTGTGATTTAGCTCTACTTATCCTCATTCATCAGCAGCCATGCATCACAACTAGTGCGTCGAAGAAGACTCGAGCCGCGAAAAAGACTCGAGATCGACCGAGCTCTCAAAAAGGCTCGAGCCGTGAAAATGGCTCCAAATCGGCTGAACTCTGAAAAAGGCTCGAGCTCTGAAAAAGACTCCCGAGTCGTCGGGCTTCATACAAACGAAGCGAGCCCTGTAAAACGACTCCGAGCTCTAGACAAAAGGACTCGGAGGACTCGAGTCTCATGATGTAAGGATAAATTTGTGAATATTGGTTCTATTCTAGTTCCTATAACATCTCTAACATAACTCTAGTTCGTTTTAGAAATAAATAAACTTCCATTAAAGAACTATCCCATTATTCCACTATCAGAGAATGTCCTTACTGCAAGTAATCATACAAATTGCTGTGAAAGCCATTTTCACCCGATATTAGAGAGCAATTAGGCCGTTAAAGTATTAACGACTGTGACAGGCGGACATAGGATTGTAGTGGGTGGGAATGAGTGGGGTGGAGTGGGCTGGCGTTGGGTTGATAAGAATAGGACATAAAAAATGAATTGTACCAAGTACCTACATAAATGGTAATAATTAAGTATGGGTAATAAAATCACTCTCATTTGCTTTAATAATGTACAGAATGTATCGATTCGATATACAGAACTTAATGCGTCGAGGAAAATCGTTGGTTAACGTGTCGAGGTTAGTGAGTACGTGAAAAATAGGAAGCATAAAGTGATGGAATGATTTTTAAGCCAAGGAGAATTTTAAATCAAAATTTTAAAGAGCCGCCTTTGAAAAGTCAACTTAAAACTAACAACAACAAAAAGTTTTAGAATATAATACTACTGTAAAAAATAACTTCCTACAATAAAATATGAAAAACAACATTTTCCGTTTAGGGACAGGTATTATTAGGATTTTCAAAAAATATATTTTATAAGTGCTCTTCTTGCTTTTTTTATAAAATGCTTCTCCACAGATTTCTAGTCCTATAGAACGACCAAGATGGAGCATGACGAAGCAACGATGGCTTGTTTGTTTACCGTCATTGTCTCGACGCGCGTCCGTCGCATGCGCAAGCGCAACCCGCGCCCACTCCCGATATTTATTACCTGTGGCGACCATAGATGATGCTCTATGCTGTGAATAAAATTATGTTTGGAATATTTCATGTCGCGTAGGCGATGGTATACGTGCGTGTACACTTTTATTTCAGATGTTCTTTAAAATTTATTGAAGTGCAAAATGCTTTTTTTATAGCGTGGATTTATTTTATAAGCTTTACTAATGACTTATAAACATAAGAGTGGATAATTTCTGAGATTTGTGATTTAACATGACATCAAAGTCTTTGCGAGGTGGAAGATTCATGGCCGATTGCACTAAACTTAAGAATCGCCTAAGTCTTTTCTTATCTACAACTCGACCAAGTTAACTAGGCAAATGACAGCTACATGACGGCTAAATTTATGACACTGTTTTAATTTGGTCGTGTTGTAGTTAGGAAAAGACTTAGGCGATTCTTAAGTTTAGTGCAATCGGCCATTAGAGTCCATTTGGTATTTATAAATAAAAGTAGCTAGATAGGTAAGTAATAAATAAATATGATATTTTGATCAGTACAGTAGTCAGGTCAATTGGTGTCAACTATTACTTATAGCATTACAAAATATGTATCACTGATTTAACTTTTAGGGGGGCTAAAAACGATCTTTCATCAATCAAACCCAGCCAACACCCCCAACACTTCAAAGTTAAAAAGTGTTCATTGGAACAAATTCGTAACATACTGTCGGTACCTCCCATTCATCACTCTGAGACTCAGCAGATCACCTTACAGATTCCAATACCAGATAACCGATACAAATTTATGACGAGCTCCGTTTCTATATGAGATATATGTGCTATCAGAGCGATCTAACCGCACGCGGTCCCCTACAGTTCGTGGTACGGTTTTAGTGCTTGAGATAGCGATTTATAAGGATAATGGGTCGTAAATCGAGTTATTGGTTCATAATATACATTTGGTAATGAGAATCTATTTCAGTTAGCTTCATGATGATTATCATTTGGTAACCGTGTCCCCTTAGCATGACCACCGAAACGCGATTATGATATAGCGAGATAAAACGTTTAAGTCAAAAGACAATGGATTTTGACAGTTGAGTGTCGATAAAACGCTCTATCACGCGATGTATATCGTATATAATATATCATCGGCTGATCTTAAATATTTATTTACATGCAGTAAAATTCAATTTAAGTGAAAGTTTCAACAAAGCACCTCTTGAGTACCTACCTACCTAAGCAGACTATTCGTAGTAGTATATTTTTTCAAATATATCTTATTATACTGAAAATATTAAAATACGACCAACTATTTCAGTAAACGTTTAAAATGTCTGTTCCTAAGATTTAAAATGTTGATTAAGATTTATTGTTAAACCGCTGCCTCTTGTGCATGTTCATTGGATAAGGGTAACACGATACTGAAAAATTGCATTGTCAATTTTAGAGTTCTTCATTCTTTCGGATAAATATCACTAATAATATATGGTTGCACACTGAGTTTTTTACTTTTTATATACTTATTGATATCTATGATACGACGGACGAGACAGCGAAGCGAAAGTCTGAGTTTCACTGTTTGTTGCTTCGTAGCAACTAGCAACGTTTCGTAGTCTGTTAAATTCGTCCGTTTCGTAATCTCATAGTTGTACTACACAGAAAAGGTGATGAATTGCCGCATTTGTATATATGACAATAGTGTCACAGCACCGTAGAATACACAATAGTATACACGCTGAAATTTTTATCATTTGGTTCCCGCCGTGGGGTGGTTACACTCATGATTACAAGCAACTTTTACTATGGGGCCAACTCTCCTACTCGTAAAAAAAAATCTGCTGTTCCATACATTAAGGTCGAGTAGGTACTGCACTTTTGTATGGAACAGCTGATTTTTTTACGAGTAGGAGAGTTGGCCCCATAGTAAAAGTTGCTTGTAATCATGAGTGGAACCACCCCGGGAACCAAATGATTAAAATTTCACCCTGTATACGTACACATAATACATATCTTGTACACAATAGTACAAGATAATGTGGACGTGGTCGTGGCTGAGTTATGTATAATTGAGTTTCTTCTGCATGTCACTGCCAGCGAGTAAAAATCGATGTTTTTCGCGCATCAAACGCTTACCACTTTACGCGCAATTTTATATCAATTCAGATTCGCATTTAACATCAATTTATCGTTTAAACGAGCGAACCACTCATAATTTGCGTGTATCGAAACAAAGAAAACATAAGCAACATTTACATGGATGGCGTCGCAATAAAATCAGCCTAATTTATGGCGACATGGACCGCGACTCATTTATTTCTAGGCTTATAATAGCCGGTAGCGTTAATCCGCTAGAGATGATTCGGCTTATTATTTATTAGCGGTCGCCCGCGATTTCATTTGCGTTTTTCTAGAATGTCCCCATGTAATTTTTTGTGCCCCTGACTGTATGCAAAATTTCATGATGATCCGCGATTTCATTTGCGTGGATAGGTTTTTTATACGTATGTTTTATGACGTTACTTCGTCAGATGTAAAGTAATGATATGATAACGATGGCGATTAGAAATCATAATTCATTATTGTTTTCAGTTTTCCAGGAAAATTAATGTTTTTAATACGTTGTTTTATATCTAGTTATTATGTGTTATTGCTGATTTTCCTAAGATGCAGTCAATTTAGGATTTGTATTTTTTCATTTACTTTCTTAGATACTTATATTAAATTAAATAGTAGGTAGTAATTAGTTGAGAAAATGATATTGACGTTAATTTAAAGCGCTCGGTCTATTTGTCTCTCTGACCAATATCACAACCCCCTCTCCTCGGTTTATACTCTTTTGTTTATTATCCTCAATTCCACATAGTTCTTTTTTTCTGGCTGCACGCTCTGTATTGTTATTTCAGTGCCGCTGTAAATAAGGCCGTCACATTTGTCGTTGCGCGGGCGCCGCTAACGAGATACTGAGCGTGCGCGCGCGGCCAGACAGACACTTGTTTTGGCCTTACCATGAGTTTAAGTCGCCAGGGCACAGCGAAGCTCTTCGCTGAATGTACTCAAAAACCACCAAAGTTCAGAGCGAGAACTGACATCCCTCCCCGTGCAAGTTTTTCGCGAAGTGCTTATAGTCGCTTCTTTGGGACCTTTGTAGACGTAGACGTAACGTACAACTGCGGTACCTTTAAGTATTCTGTACTATTTAGTTGAAGTTTCGGGAGATAAGCCGAAGTCATTCGAGGATGCACTTACAGAAATACTCCTTTTCGGTCTACTTGGGGAACTCGGGAATAGTGTAACTGACAGTTTCAAACACAACAAAGATTTTTTCTCTTATTTCTGTGGTTTCGAAGCATGTATTAATTATTGTAAACTAGCGGCCGCCCGCGGTTTCACCCGCGTGGTTCCCGTTCCCGTGGGAATATCGGGATAAAAAGTATTCCATGTTTTAATCCAGGCTATCTACTATCTGTGTACCAAATTTCAACCAAATCCGTTCAGTAGTTTTTGCGTGATTGAGGAACAAACATCCAAACATCTAAACATCCAAACCCACAAACTTTCACATTTATAATATTAGTAGGATGTTAGAGTGGGATGCCGACCGTTATAAGCATTCAATAGCACCATCCCACTCACATCACTGCACCGATCCTTTGAGGGCTCATGGTAAGGGCTTTGTACACTTCGATTGATTTATCTCTTCGGACAGTGGTAGCTTCATTATTCACCCATTGCGTGCGACCGGTGTTGCTTTATAAAGGGGAAGCAATGCACTTGATAATTGCCTTAAAATCAGCTGTCAGTGATGGTATTATTGACGACATTAATTTTACATTAACTTCAGTCAAAACTTCACGTCTATCACATCATTATATTATTCAATAAATTTTTAAACTCATAGTGACGCTAAATTATTCTGTGAGGACGCTTAAAAATGCAGATGATGAATGAACCTATTTTAGTATATTCTAATATTTTTCATACTCAGGTTTTAGGTTGTAAATGTCATAAAAAATAACTTTTATTAAGTAGGTATATAAATAAAATAAAATTATATTTTAGTTATTTTTAGCTTTTAAGAATACACCTTCACGGGAAACTCTACAGAAAAAATATAATGATGAACCTATCTAAGTACTTATTCAAATCTTTACATAACCAGGTTTCAGGAAAATTAACTAAGGAAAATAGTGAACGTTAGGACGTCGTAAATAAATAGATATCCACCAAATACTAATTACCAAAGTACTTTCAATAAAACTGCGCAAGTATCCGTTAAAAAGCAACGATATGTCAAAACAAGTTTAGATGCGTCATGCGCCAACATCATGCAATTTAAAACAGCGACAGGTAGGCTGCAGATACACACATTGACATATTATGTCGAGAGAGGGACAAAAATGAACGCCACCATACGGAATACTTGTCGTTGGAAAGAGATAAACAGACATCATAAGTTTCGTCTGATACGCTGCATGCTCATTGGCGCGATCATAGGAGTGACAGTCGCAATGCTCGCTCTTTGTAAAAATATGGCCGATTAGAGTAATACAAAATACGTAAATACATTTTACGGTTAAATACAGTACTTACGTATGAAATGAAACATTTTTCCGATCTCTGACTGTTGCTGTATAATTTGCACATCGTTTAAAGACGCGGGAAGGCATATTTGATAAGGTTGTCACGGTTTTTTAGTGTCTGACTGACGAGAGTGGTGTGTGTTTACGTGTCACGAGCCTGTGCCTGACTAATTGAAAGTCGGGCAATTACCTGACTTTCGTCTTGCCATTGTGGAGCGCGGGTAACGTATCTAAACTTTTAAAAAGTGTTATGTTTATTTCATGTCTAGTGAGCGCGTAAGCTTGATGAATAAATCGATATCGTCAGCGTAATTAAATGAGTTCTTTTATTGTGTGCAGTGCTCGAAATAAAAGCTCTCAATCAGCCAGCACAATTATAAATTACGAGTCAGGGAGATTCTGCGCAGGAATGCAAATAGTTGATTTACGCTTGCGTCGCTGCTAACCACATCAGTTAGTAAGAACCTATGACTGATTTTATAAATATTATGTTTTTTCGACCGACACTGAATTTTTTTATTTGAAATGGAAACTCAGACAATGAAATGTGGTCCGAGAAGAGAAAAATCAGGAGCGGTTTTTCAACGTACTATATTTTATGCACTGTTTCTTTTTTCTGTTGTCACGCTAGCTTGTTCAATAAAGGCTGTGAAGTCCTAAAAATTGTCACTTGTTTTGCTTTTATTTCTTAAAAATGTACATGTGTAGAGTAGCGGTCAGTAACGAAAGTCGCTTAACACTTAAGTATTTTGTCATAGCAACTTTTTGACAGATGTCCTATAGTTTGAAGCGTAAGTCAAAAAGTTACTATGACAAAGTACAAAAGTGTTAAGTAACTTTCGTTGCTGACTGTACCTTTAGAATAGAGATTCTCATGGTTCAGACATACTTACTTTAGTTTACTTCACACATCATCATCAACAATTCTTCAACAAAATTGTTACTGAAAGCTACGAGCTTAGTTTCGTGGAAAGGCATTTTTTTGTTTCACTAATTAATAAAACTGTCCCTGTCGCGCAATTCCAGCAACTGCACCATACGCCTTCTACATTATTCTGTCCCAGAAGTGTCCCGCTGGATAAATATGACCGTCGCGAACAAGACATACGAGTCTGCGAACGGACCGCGAAGGCGAGGCAATGAAATGAGTAATTGAGATCGGTAATAAATGCGACCAACTGCTCAAACAAAGGATATAAGTACGACGCGAGCGCCTTAAAATAATTGCCTACGAGCGCTGGTATTGCTGGTAACACTACACGGTGTACGGTTTTAAACGGTTGTAAATTTGCTGATTTATGTCGTTGGATATTTAATAATAATGGTGGCAATTATACTGTCAAGTGTGCTGGTTCAAAATAGTAAATTGAAAGAAAAACAGAATAATAAACAGCGAGTTTTGTTTTACTCACGCTTTTGCTCAATAAAAGCAAATCTCTTGTCTTTTACCATGTTCTTTAATATGATTCACAAGTAGAGGTTTATAAAATTATCTCGTTTTAACATTTTTCTTTTCACGTTTTGGATGAGTTTGAATTTTAAAACATTCGATTGTCTTTTGACTCACCACGACGACACACGTTTGCGACAATTTTGTGTTTTGTCGTGACTCATTATGGACAAAATAAAATCGCCCTGTCCCGCCCTGTCCCACTGCCCCGCGTTCGTGTAAAATAAAATAAAAAGTTTCCGTCGTATTGGCATCGCGTGACGTTTTATCAGCAAAAGCTACTCACGAACAAAACTTTACGTCGACAGTTCGGCACTTAATTGAATAGTTTGTAAACAAAACAGCCGCGGACCTATTTTAGGCGACAGAAAGCAGCGTTTCCGTGTTCAAATCGCGGTGGAGATTGATATAACTTACAAGGTTATTAATTAACATACTCGCATTTTAACTTAAACAAGCTTAAGCTTTTAGGGAATTTGTTTTGAGTCACGTTTAGGTTAATAGAGCTGTGATATATTGTTTAACTTCGCTTTTCTACAAATATACGTCTTGTGATGTTGTCGTCGAATTAGTTTTCGACACTTTATTGCTATTAAGAAATGGCATTTCGATCGGATAATCGAGAAATATAAAAAAGCAACAATATTGTACTACTACTACTATTTTGAGAAATATAAAAAAGCGACCAATCTATAATGTGCCCTTATTTGTAGGAGACAATCTGCAATAATCAAGGTTTTCAATGAAAAAAATAATCCCAACCAACTTTCATCTATGGGGTAAAGTTTCGTCATAAAACCGACAACGAAATAGAAATGTCATATTTCTGAAGCAATCAGGCGGTTGGGTTTATTTATTGGTTCGGCACAAAACTAATCGTGCATGCGGCATCACGTGTTGCTAATGCTAATGTATCAACCCTCGTTATTAGGAGTATTGGAACAGGGACAACATTATTGCGTCCCATTGTAGATAGTTGACATTGATAGCTTTGAGGGAATTGTGTATTGGATGAAATTGTACGCTGGAGAGTTGTATAAAATTTACAAACATAACAACTGTTGATGCTACTATAGTGTAGGAAAGGAAGGTAGAGGACCCCCACAGTAAATCCTCAGTAGACGAAACTTTACAGTAGTATGACAAAGTATCATAATATGAAAAATATTAAATAAAAATCCAAATCGTTCTTTTTTTTGGATATTTGTACATCGGTTCATACTATATTACATCCCTGCAAAGTTTCATCGACTGAGGATTTAATGTTGGGGTCTCCATACAAAAGATCGCTTCATTTCTTACACTACTATGCTGATGATTGGGTAGATTCCAAAACGGGGTAATGTGGAAAAACTTAATTTATATTCTCTCCGTAGTTTTTTTTTATTATTTTAATATGTTTTTACGCTATCCTAACAAGTAAAAACAGGGTGTCCCAAAACTTTGCCACACGAAGGGAAAGTACCTTAAATATTGAAGATAGGAAATTTTACTGAAAGAAGACTTCATTTTGTTTTTAATAATAATTGGAACTGCATTCAAAGATTTTTGAAAAATCGCCTGCCTTTACCAGGAATCGAACCCACCAAAAAAGAAAAAAAATTACGACACCAATCGAAAGGGTTAAGCTAGGGTTTCCTAGGATAGCGGTGCCGTCATATTACGGCCGTAATTTAGCGGCGTTGAATGTTGTCTATGTAAACAATACGGCGACACCGTAACGTCAGAAACCGCGCCATATTGTTTACATAGACAACGTTCTACGCCGCTAAATTACGGCCGTAATATGACGGCACCGTCATCCTAGGAAACCCTAGCTTAACTCATAAGGATTATTTTTTCTTAATTGACACAGCATCTTAAATAAAAGGAAGACGTTGAAATTCAACATTTAAATTTTATTTATTACGGATTGTATTAATTTTTATAGAAACGTTTGCGATTCTTTTTTTAAAAAAATCTTTGATTGCAGTTCAGTTTCTTTTTAAAAATAAAATGTAGTCTTCTTTCAGCAAAATTTCCTATCTTCAATATTTAAAGTACTTTCCCTCCGTGTGGCAAAGTTTTGGGACACCCTGTATGTAGGGTGGTCCTTATTCTTAGGAAAAAAAAATTTTTTCTTTAATTTCACGGGGCACCACATAATTTGAATATATACCTTTTGAAACTATTTCAGTGTTTTTTTCAAAATTTTTGAGTAATATTTAAGGGTCGCTACCAAGGTTTGAATTTTAAATAAAAACTCAAAAAATCACTTCACTAGTTTATTTTTTTATTCGTAAATCAGGACATTAAAAATGATAAATTATTGTTACTACTTCCTTATTGATTTTATTCTTAAGATATAGAGGTATATTTTACAAGATTCTTTCACCAACAAAAGCAAATATTGCTTTTGTTTTTCATTGGTTTTTAACAGTTTATCAATTCCTCCATCAAACCAACACCATGCTCTCCTAAATATTATTATTTATTCACAACTCGCAAAAAGAAAGGCGAGATCGTTCCCAGTTACCACGTCTTTTCAATAACTTTGATACCCATAATCTGGAAGAACCATTGAGAGTTGCTAGTCACGAAGTCTACGATGGTTATTTGTGGATGTGTTTGACTTTGACTTACATCAATCGTTTTTCTTTTTGGGCAATCTTATAATACCTTTAGTTTCAGCACATCTACTATTTTCTTATTATTTTAAAATGATTTTCATGGTGTTGTGCCGACTATCTGGTAGAGGCTTGCAAACAATATTTTATATATCATCACGTTGAACATATTTCTCCCACAGCTTTCTCTTCGTTTTTGACAGTTTAAACTGATATAAATTGGAAAAAAATCAACCAGTACAAGTCTCTTGCCTTTTATCTAGCTCAATATACGCCAGCAGGACTCCTACTCAGACCAAATAAAAAAAAAATATTTGGTCTGAGGACTCCTAAATGAAAGACATTTTTCGGGAACAGCTTCTAAGAAAATTACTGTGAAATTCAACAATTCCCTGTAGTCACCTCGGGGTTAATGTACTATTTGTGGTTTTCCCGCAAAATAAATCCTGTCTGCGGCCACTTCTACTAGGATGCTAGTCTAGCATAGTAGTAGAAGTGGTACTGCATCATTAAATATTGTTTAGTAGTCACTTTGGTCAATCGCGTATACATCCATTTGTGTCCAATAACTGTATATAAAGACCTCACAACGTACTAGTAATTGATCCACTACTCCTAATAACATAATTTCCATCATGATATGTTGACAATAAATTCAAAGCATATCTTTCTTTAGTTTTTGCTCTAAAATAACACAAACTCCATTTCTCAAAGCAATATAATTAAAACACATACAATTTATTTTATCGTTCAAATTCTATTAATTTTTTTTATGAATTTTAGGTGCAGGAGAGGGGTAGAGGATGAGGAGGAGGTTTCCTATGTCATTGCTCATCATGCTCTGTATATAACACTTTAAAAATGCTAAATAAACACTTGTCCAAATCAATTTTGAGAATCATAGATGAAGTGGCCATTAAAAAGTTTTATTAAAAGTTTGACAGCTGGTTTAAATCTCGTCCAAAAATTTTGAAAAAAATATCCTATTCATATTTCGTGGTAGAGAATCGTATAAAAAGGTGCCGCGGTGACATTTTAAAAGTTGAAAAATAAGGACCACCCTACTGTATAGTAATGAAAATTATATTTTTTTTATAAAATAAATAATGTTATGTAATAGGTAATTGGATCTTTATCATCTCATCGTATTTTCGCACTTTCATCTCTTATAATGTCGGATCTCATTTCGGATATAATTATGTAAACAAACATTCCAATAGACTGTCTTTTGTTTACCATTTATTCTCAAACAATCAAAACCTCCAACAAACGAGAAGCGGTCAAAATGAATGCAAACTTTTTTTCGCAAGCTTCTAAATTCAAAATTTGCAAACTGTCTGGCCACTGCACTGACTATTATCAACAAAAGAGGTAGTAACTATAATCGGGGGCGGTATTGGTATTGGAGATGCAGGCACGTAATGAGACGCCATGATTGAGACGTACTGACTCACGGGGTCAGGGGTAGCCGCCCCCGTGCTTACTGCATGCAACCCCTGTTGCTGACCTTGTCACTAAAATGGCCTGACAAGCATTCTACATATTATCATTCTACCAGCTTAAAAATATTTTTTTATAACTTTGTAAGGAAATAAAAAGAAAGCAAATAACAAGTTTTTTTTAAACTTAATACTTACTTAGACTAAACTTAGAAAGAATAATAAATCAATCAAAATAAGTTGTACAGTTACTTTTACATACACGTTATTCTGTAAAATTTCATTACCAAAACATCTGTTTCAATTCGATTTAAGAGTGTATTAAATCATAATAAGCTCTGGCGGCTAAAGTTCCACTTTTGTTATTATCCTTTATTTGCAGTAACCAAAACGATGTGCTACGAGTTCATATCGCAACTACCATTCTACACTCCTACACTTCTTTAAAAAAAATCGGTGATTTCTCATCTTCACTAGAATATTTTCATGCGCTGAAAGTTTTATCACAAAAAGGACTTACCTACATAAAAAGTTAAGATTAATTGCTTTCATACAACAATTCATCTTCCAGCGCCATTTTAGTCGTAAGTCCGAATCGCACTAGCTATACGTCTCATACGCAGGCATGCTCGTTATTTTCATAGTGAGACGTGACGGTGCATCCGTAATGCCGCTTCGGCCCTGCTGCGAGCTCTAACGAGCTGCGATGTTTGCTCACTGCCCCCGATATTGACAAGGGCTACCTTTTACATTTGACGGTCCGAACAGCGTGAGGTATGATTAGCGAAAAAAACCTTCCGGACGACTTCGTCATTTTCTTAAACTTGGCGCTTTCCTAACTTGTCTCATTTTTAACTCGGCTTTTTCTTAGTTGGTTAGAGAGCGAAAGAGACAGAGCCGAGTTAAAAATGTGTGAGTAAAAAATGAGTTAGAAAATTGTAGAAAGAGCCGAGTTAAAAATAAGACTAGTTGGGAAAGTGTCAAGCATAAAAAAGAGACCAACTAAGAAAGAGCCGAGTTAAAAATGAGACGAGTTAGGAAAGTGACAAGTTTAAGAAAGAAACCAACTAAGAAAGAGCTGAGGTAAAAATTAGGCGAGTTGGGAAAGTGTCAAGTTTAAGAAAATGACGAAGTCGTCCAGAGGGGAAAAAACAGTGTGTTAGTCATAGATATCATAATATAAGAAACATTAATTCCATTTGTCACACTTCATACACTTAAAATGATGTTAACTTTGCTTTTTTACTTTGGTTCTGAAAATGTTTTGATGTTAGTAACTTCAGTTTCAACACAAAACGATTGGAACATAAAGCTGTTATCTTAAAGTGTACACACAAAACTAACTCTCTCGCCACTCGATCTCCACCATCAAAACGCTTTAAAATTCATGGAAACTGTACCCTTGTTCATTTCCAAATAAATTGCCAAAATAAAACTTGGCGTAGAAAACAAAGTGGATCAAGGAGAAATATTACGATCACGTTTATGAACGTCAGCTTTCGAAGTAATCCAACTTGGCTGAGAACTTGAGGATCATTTCCCATGGCGGGTCTTCGCCATTTTTATGGAGTTTTATAAGTGAATCGTGCAAATTGTTTCCGCTGTCCCTGTCTGTATTGCCATGTTTATGGGGTCAGGCTCGTCACGGAATGTGGGACACCATTACTCCTTATCGTTGTTTGCAAAACCATTCTTAAGCCACTAGGAATATACTTCTGTTTGGCTTAACTGTGATAGAGGCGATAACCGTAGGAGTGAAGCTCTGTGGCCAAATCTTTGTAGATTTGTATTTAGTAGTAATAAAAGGAGAGAGTTCCAAGTTATGGCACAATAAAATTATTTATATCCGTTGATTATAACTGGTTTCTTGGCGACTATCAAATAAATAAAACATGATGAGGCAATGGAACAAAGCGCAATTTACACTCTTCGACGTATGATGTTCTTTGGTTGAACCATATATATTATGTAGTTGAACCTCGACACTTTCACTAATGTGCCAGTACAGTGGCTCAAACCTCAAAGTTTTAATTGAAGAATAATGGAGCTTGGCAAAATTGTAACTGATAATTAAAATAGGTAAGTCATATTCCTAACGGAAACCTTTCCTTCTCAATTTTTCTGTGCGTTTCCTAAAATAGCTTAGCAAAACTGCCAAATATAAATTGCCAGTAACAAATTGTTTGTGGCTTTTGACAATAAAAACAACACAATATTTTACAAACACATTGAGGATCGGATACTGTCCCTCTGCTCAAAGCCTTTCAAAAGGTCCTGCATTTCCATTAAGCAAGGAAGTTGCTTTGTTACGGAAGGCAATTTTTCTACGATTCCCCTCTGAATGGCCATTGCACTGTCTCTCGCTGCCACAATTCAATATCGGCACTTAAAAAACGAATGCACCAATTGAGGCCCAAGTTAACGGCGATGATTTCTAACACAGTGTTTCTTGGTTTTGTTTGTCTTGTTTTAAACTTAATTTAAGAAACAAAAATTATAAATACCCTTATCCATTAGGGGGGTGTCATACTGATTTTTCAAAAGGGCCAATTTTAAGTTAAGAGCGTGTTAGCGGGCCAGACTCTAAATTAAAAACTCAAACACATACTAAATC
The DNA here is from genome assembly GCA_928269145.1 of Agriphila tristella. NCBI lineage: Eukaryota > Metazoa > Arthropoda > Insecta > Lepidoptera > Crambidae > Agriphila > Agriphila tristella. The sequence goes on from OV743434.1 coordinate 26,684,042, forward strand.
AAAACCTTTATTTTCATACATAGGTAATAAAAAGGAGTTATCTTGAGCTTGAGGATCCAGATACCTGAAGTCTCATATTTTATTATCTTATAATACGTAGTGGCATCGAATGCCGTCTAAAATCCTCACTGGATAGATTCTGGTCGCGGGCCGTATTGAGATAGCTTGCGAGCCGGATGCAGCCCCCGGGCCGTAGCTTTGACACCCCTGCATTAGTAGATCACTAGATCACTCATGTTGCCACACAAGCATGACGTTCTACGCACAACCAAAAATCCTCTTACCTTAGCTATCCTTATCCTTCACAAGATTATCAGCAACATTCCTCAAAATGTACTACTTACTGACATATTTAACTAAAGTAAACAAGGTTTATCCCCACGCAACTGCAGCGACATGAGTCCTCGGCTCATCGCAATCCGTTGATTATTTGGTCATGTCATGATAAAAATGACATGCACTTACAACAGACTCGTTCATTTGAAACATGTGCTGGGACTGGGACACTTCCCAGATACAGCGAAACATCGCTTGTCCATTTATAAAGCAAATTTACCTATTACATAATAAACAGTATGTTAGGAAAATAAAGAGCAGTTACCTTTAACTCTACCACAGAATCAGTACTATACTGTTGTCTATCTATGGAATTAACAACCTTTTTGATTGATTACCAATCTACGTAAATGTTCTAATATCTCAAAAATGTTCTTATGATGATATAAAAATCAGAAAAAGTTAATGTTTGCTTTTAGTTTTAATCACTCCCGAGAGACGTAGCCAAAGTTTTAAATTATTCCCATAATTTGACCCAAAAGCAAATGTTAAAACCAGAAACGATGAGAAAGCAGACGAGATATCATAAAACAGTTATTATATTTTGAAAATAACAATAGTTGTGGCTGAGGTCATGTAAAATTTCTGTTTTTTATTCGGAATAACAAATCCGTCATCACAACGATACACATAATACTTCCGTATCACTTGTAACTCAATCCAGACTTCATCCAAAGCTGAGCCATCCGCCCCAGCTCAATTATTTCCTTTGTGGGTAGGTCTCCCGTCCGAAGTTCATTGATTAAAACCAAGTGTAAATGCCTCCAGCCGCCGCTTTGTCCTAGACCAACTTTTTCTTCAACGCCTGAAACAATGTAAAAGGAACTCTTATGAGTCTGCTGATGGTGGATGGAAATTAGTTTACTTTCCTGCTTATAGTTCTCTGCAGATGGGTTGAGGAGTAACTTTGACATATTCGCCTGTGAGTTTTCTTATAGCTTTTTTTTTAAAGAAACCCAGTGAATCTCTCCGCAACAACGTAATTTTAGTCAGTCAATAAAATTCCTTTAATAACATAACAAAGACCGAAAGTAACAGCATTTCTAACTTACCTATAAAGTTAAATTTCTATGATAATATTGAATGAATAATTTCTAATAAGCAACCTCAAGTAAATGTTAAAACTTTAAATGAGTTGAAATTGAAAATAAATAAAATAACCTACTTCAAAACCCTGAGCAATTAAAGGACACATACTCTTTCGGAGTCCGAAAATTATTCCAATGAAGTTCATTGTATGTAAATGTCTTTATAATTCCCAGTACTTACTTAAGTGAAAAAGTGACACTCGACGTGTACATTGGAAGCTAATTAACAGTAATTGATTGAGGAATGATCCTTTGGCAACTTGAAATGAGTTGCCTACTGGATATTTACTGGTATTTCTTGTTGTAAAATTCTGGGAATAAGGCCCCTCATGAATTTATTAATGATTAATGCTCAATTCTAAATAGAATGCAAAAAACTTTTTTGAAGTGCTATTAGCATTGAAGTTTATTGAAACATTTTATACTTATAGGTTACTATAGGTATTCCACTTTATTTAGTTCGAGCAACTCAAGAATGAATATTTATTCGTTTGCTATCAATCTTACTTTGATTCTTTTCTATACGATCGCCAGATAACTTTCCTATTTTTTGCTATATTAGGTTTTGTTACTATTTCATTTGTTTAGCTATTTATATTTCAGTACTTACTTACCTTTATTGTTGAAAATTACTTCCAAACCTGTTTCAAAGTCTAATATGGAATGATGAAGTTATCAAGATTTTAGTAACTATTTGTTCGAACCCGAAATCAAACCATTTATACTTTTGTTTATATAAACAATATTTTTAACAAAAATTTACATATAATTTTCATTTCAATATTTATTTTTTAAAGCCATTTTTGTGTTTTTCTGATATTCTTGACTTGCGTTTATTTATCATTATAACAAATACAGGATGTCGCAAAATATAAACCATCAGCAGCATCGATCTGATTGTGTTCAAGATCTGATAATAACTAACCCGCTGCTGCAGACGGTACATTTATCATTCCCCAACAATTGTACAGTCAACAGAGGGAGTTTAAACTTTTAGTTGTGAATAAGACAGTCGCGCATTATTCACTATTGCCACCCCAGTAATGCAATTCAGTTACGTGTTAGTTTTTTGGTACGGAACCCCTGTGGCGACCCTCGATGCCCTTGGGTTCCTTGATAACTTCATTGCGAATGGACGGTATGGAATTGAATGGAACGTGACTTGCTGTTTTTATTATTTAAGACTTAATGCTGTTTAAACTAATGGCCGTTGTATGATATTGCGTATGTGACAATCTATTTTCGGTTTGATTTATACTTCGATTTGACTTCCATTACATCAAATCAAGATATATGTCATATTGATAGGAAATTTCTAAACAGGATACAAAGCTGTGTTTATAACTAATATGTCTGTCCAATGCTTTAAAATTTAACCATCAACCACAATTAAAATAAATAATAAAAAAAATATTAAAAACACGACTGCCCTGCCAAAAACGAATAAAAAGTTAAATAACAAGTGTCATTGCAGTCGGGGGACAGTTTAGTGAAATATTTTTTGACTAAAGAGGTCCCCCGACTACGATTACACTTGTAATTTAACATTTTAGTTCGTTTTTAGCAAGGCAGTTGTGTTTTTAATATTTTTTTAATTTATTTATTTTTATTTCACACATTTTAGTGACAAATTATATAGTTTTGAAATGTGCTCATTACGGCCTTTCTTTTGATGCCCATATTGTAATAATGGAAGAAAAAAAAATGTTTCTCATTTGAAAATGGCGTAGTTGTAGGAGTAGTAGTAGGCACCATATTGACTTTAAAAAAATTGTGATGTATAATGATGTAAGGATTCTAACGATACCCAATAAATCAAAACCCGTTAAGCCATTTAGAAGTTATGGTGGAATAAAGAAACTCACATACCCACAAACATACATGAACCCTGAACATATACACACTCCTTTTTGGGCAGTCGTGTAAAAAGTTAATAAAAAGTAAAATTAAATGTGTAAAAGTAAACTAAGCAAAATGTAAACCCTTAACACACGACCTTGACGTTCGCAAGCAAAGTTGTAATATTATGTTCCATTTAAATATAAGATGGCTAATACTGCATAACGCCTGCTTCTGGTGCACATGCAGGTTAGAATTTTAGATGCACACCCTCCCGAGGGTCTAATTTTCGTAACCCTGCCCGCCGGGGACTTACCGTGTCACTCACACTTTATAAGGAGGGTTTGGAATGTGACAGTGACGGTTTTAGTGTGACTGCTTAAAGTCGATAATAAAAAAATATTAAGTCATACTACCAAATTAATATATAGTAACTACCAATCAGTGGCAAAGGGTCCATATAAACCAATTTCGATTGGCTTACCTTTTCGCCCACCCACCGATCCACAATGCAGATTCATAACATTTTTGCAGAACGGCTTACCTTCACCATAATTTCAGTCATAGCCTTGCACACAAATTTTTTTTTTTTTTTTAATATTGATAATATAATCATTTGAATCATTTTCTAATATAAGTTTTTTTAATCTTTGATTCAGAAAAATATAGTAAAATGTACATATTTCTCTGAATAATACCTACGTGTTACTAGAAAGAGTATAGGCGTGAAAGGTGGTTTCTATTTTCTGTACCTTCGTAGTTACGTACAGGTGCTGCTATGCACCTACATCAATGGAAAATCCCAAGAACACCAAGTAAATTGTTACGGAAAAATAATAAGTATAATCACCTAATTCTCTCCTTTTGTATCGTAATCCGCTTTACGTCAAATCCAAGCAAATACCTCTGAGAAAGTCAAACATCCCCTTACAATATCTTATTAAGTTCCACATAAAAAGTTGTACATTGGACGTGCAAGAAAGGGTCCATATTTCAAGAGCAGGATTAAAACGTCTATGGTAAGTGCGAACGGTGTATTTGTTCGTGACAGTTGATCGCTTTTAATGTAGGACGTTTAAATTTAAGAGGGACCTTTATGACCCTTAGAGCTCCCAATCTTTTTAATCTTCCATGCGACCCATTTGGCAGGCCCGCACTTTTGTGCAGATGTTTTAGTTTACATTTTATTGCCATTAACATTTAGTTGGTATTGATCAGATTCTAAAGATTTATGCCTTTCTGTATAATTGACGATAAGCTGTAGGATTTTGAGAATGATCTATGGATAAATTGTATTGAAAATATGTATTGAAAAAATAAATAAATTAAAAAAATATTAAAAACACGACTGCCCTGCCAAAAACAAACTAAAAAGTTAAACAACAAGTGTCATTGCAGTCGGGGGACCTTATTATGGAACAATTTAGATCAAAGAGGTCCCCCGACTGCAATGACACTTGTTGTTTAACTTTTTAGTTTGTTTTTGGCAGGGCAGTCGTGTTTTTAATATTTTTTTAATTTATTTATTTTTATTTTACACATTTTAGTGACATATTATATAGTTTTGGAATGTGCTCATCAATGCCTTTCATTCGATGCCCATATTGTAATAATAGAAGAAAAATATTTTTTTTTTCTCATTTGAAAATGGCGTCGTACAGTCGCCATATTGATTATTTCTAAAAAAATATAGCCAGTGTCACTCAGAATGCTGTAAGGATTCTAACGATACCCCATTTATCTAAATCAGTTCAGACATTTAGAAGTTATGGTGGAATAAAGAAACTCACATACCCACAAACATACATGAACCCTGAACACATAACACTCTTTTTGCTTTGGGCAGTCGTGTAAAAACACATTAAAATATATAATTTCTCCATATAAATAACTTTTATTTTTATCATTAGGTTACATAAACAAAATATTGTATAAAAGAATTACGCGTATTCATCATTTGAATCGTGGTATTAAGTACTAAAGTTCCATACAAACTTGAAGAATTTCCAGGAAAATTACAACATTGTTCTTAATTGACGCGCTTTTTTAAACGAAGAGCATTTCATTTTTATTTACTTGATTAAGGATGAACTGCACGTGCTGTAAAAGTTTCGAGAATTATAACCATTGACAACATTCATAAAGTGATCAAAAAGTATTTATCTACCAAGGGTATAATAATAGTGGCCACATTTTTCATTATGAGTGGCTTTCATCAAGCAAGTTACAAATTGAGTGTGTGAAATGTCCCACTTAAGTTTAATTAACATCGCCCTATGCTTTAAAACGCGTATAATTGATGTTAAGCATTTAACTATTGACTTTTCATAATAATTCATTGACAAGTTCAATGTTGTGTACGGCAGTGCAGTGGCCATCGCCAAGTCAGTCAATAAATTTTTAATGTAATTTATTATGGATTGTGATACAAAGAATACAATGAACATTTTAAAGTGTTAAAAGTTTTTTTGCTTTTTTCTATTAAAAAGAACAAATTTTATACACGGTTAATTTTTAAGTATATTTACCTATCTAAAAATGAAATGAGTGTATCTCTTCGGTATTCTATTCGACTATGTATAGTTAAAAGTTTCAATATTTAATAATTGTTCAAAATATTGAGGTTTGTTTTTTAAATATTCCAAAATTTTACTGATTTCTGGATTTAGAGTTTATTCATAGAATTACATGCGCGTAATAAAAAGAGTCTATCTTGTTTATCTACGTAAACAAAATGAAAAGAATGAATCTTCGCACGTGTCTTGCTATTTTTTTGAGTTTGCCGATTAGTCAAGATTTTTTCCGATATTTTCAAACAATTAATTTTTAACTTTTAACTGCACGTTCATATTAAGAAACGTGGTCTGATATCCCCATTTAATTTTAAATATATCTACTTAAAAATTAACGGTGTATTATACGAGTTACTTAATTACTTTGTTTATGAATATTAAGTTAATCAAATATTATAATAACACCTTTCATTTTTAAAAGCAAAAGCATGAGTAGGTACCTAATTATTTTTTTGCTATAGCATGAGGAAAAAAACCCGGCTAAGAGCGAAGCTATTTTTTAGATACAAATTAGAAATAATAGAACTTGGCGATTCCTCTACCTTTTTTCTAGTATTTATTTACCAAACGCGTGACCAATACGCTTCAATTAGATACGCCTTGTTTGACTATTATAAAAGGACGTGCGCGCTTGAGTGGACATGACAGGACTGACGATGACGTCATAAACTGTTGGCTGTTGCTCTTCTCTTAATAAACATCATTATAAAGGTGTCAGCTAGAAACAAGAATTGGAGATTCAAGCAAATCTGATTTTGTTATGAATTTGACGAATAGCGAAAACTGTAGAGCCAAGGTAACAATCTGTTCTTATCAATAATTAGACTTTTGTACCTATTTATCTTTAACAGATAAATTACGTCTAGGATTAGATGGTTTGTAATATTCAAAGTTTTAGGTAACTGTCTTCTACCTTATGTCTCTTCAAAACAAAATTTTTCCAAAAATCTTACATCTAACTTATAGCTACGCATAGTGACAACAAAATTACCGCCACTGTTAACTTGTCAAATTAAACAAACTCATTATCAGCTACCACATAATCACAGAGTCAAATCCCCCATTAAATTACAACTCCACGTTATTTATTCCTCTACAAACAGTTTGACCACTTGGTGGCTCCATCAATAACAAGCCTGACAGCTCTGAACTATCGCCATCCCATTCCTCTACACAAAGAATGAAAAGGACGGAAGAGGTGATAAATCATGCAGTTGAAGAACAAACGCGATGGACTCTCACGACAATTACAACGGTGTCAAAACGGAAGTCCATCCGTGGCGTAGGAAATGGCCGCTCCGTGCGATTTATGCGGAATTGCAGGTAGGGTTGCCAGGCGTCCGGCTAAAGCCGGACATAGGTAGGCTTTTTGATTCAGTGTCCGGCCAAATTAAACGGTGTCCGGCCTGTCCGGCTTTTGTTAGGCTTTTTACATTTACCACTTACTCACGCACGTGGTCGTTCGAACGAGCGAGCGGCGCGACGCGAGGCAGTTGCGCGCTTCGTCGTTTCTGCCCCACATCGCAATTTACCTCGCAACTTTTTTCGGTAGCGTGACGCGACTCGTGCGTGCGTTAGAGCGAGGCAGCGATCACCCACCGATCATCAAAAAAACCTACTTATTCGTAAAAAATGTCCTATTATTACTTTAAGACATAAAATCTTTAATAACTTAGGGTATCCGGCTTTTTTACCCAAATGTCCGGCCAAACTGACTGGTCTGTCCGGCTATTAGGTTAGACGACCTGGCAACCCTAATTGCAGGTATGGTCGCCAGGTAGCCCAGACGCACCTGGATTGTCCTGAAATTCCAGCGTATGTTCCTAGCCTCGGAATCTCCAAAAATATATGCATAGAGAAAATATCTTGTGCAGAGCTTGCGCCTTACAAACATGTTTTTTTTTCGCATCATGATCCATCACAGTCAAAGTGCAAAAACTGTTTTGCCTCGGATTTCATGAATTCATGCCCGGAAATATGGCAGCCCTATGCAGAACAGCATGCTCAAAAAAAATAACCAATGGCACTTTGGAATAATCGCAAAAGTAGGAACCCTCCCACTTCGATGAACTTCAGAGCATTCATTTATCTTGGATGTTCAGAAATTGTTCATTAACTTACGTATTAAGTATTCTACAGAAATTATATAATAAACTAGCGGCTGCTCGCGGTTTCACCCGCGTGGTTTCCGTTCCCGTGGGAATATCGGGATAAAATGTATCTTATGTTTTAATCTAGGCTATCTACTATCTGTGTGCCAAATTTCAACTAAATCCGTTCAGTAGTTTTTGCGTGATTGAGGAACAAACATCCAAAGCCACAAACTTTCACATTTATAATATTAGCAGGAAGTGACGTATTAATTACCTAGTTCACAACCTAAGTAACTGGTTTTTGCAAATAGGATAGTAAATCCACCGTATTACTTTTCAATATCAACCCGTTAGCAAGCTGATACTGTCCAATTCTTCATAGCCAAGTACCTAGTAACTCCTTTTAAAGTTAAATAGATGCATCCCATCTTGTGCGCAACAAGGTTGTCTTAATAAAAAATATCGCTAAGAAGTTCCATCTTTATGCATTATGACGAAGCAAGTGGGTAATAGCAACCAAATACGGTAAACAGGTAACATAAAGTTTTAAGTGGCAAAACCAAGAAGTGAGAAATGAAAGCTATTAAATAATATGATGGAAACGTAACTAGGCGTATACTTTAATTAAGTATTATTGGCGAGACACTGAGTTTCACGTTGCAGCAACATGTGGCCATTGTAATATTTGTAATTAAATAATTGAGAATCAAACGAACTTACCTTGTGAAGTTTGATATCTAATTATACGAATATCTTGACCGAAGATAATATTAGCATTACATGCAGCAGTACACGAGGTGATGCTGCCCTCACCACCTATAAAGACACTTAAACAAAGGAATTTGTTTAGACTAAATTCTTATCTCCCGTACAGCCCGCTGACTTGCCCGGAAAGGATCATCATTATTTAGAGCAAAAACATTTTTTTTTCGATCGATCTATGGGTATTTATGGGTTGGGTGGGAGTGTATTATCTTCGGTCAAGATATTCGTATAATTAGATATCAAACTTCACAAGGTAAGTTCGTTTGATTCTCAATTATACTTCACAATCTTTACCGAAGATAATATTAGCATTAATGCAGATGTTTAGAGCATCGAAAAAATTTAGTAAAGAAACGATCATACTCATCAATGGAATAAAGCAAGTTTTTTAATTACAAATCAGATATTAAACTTACTTTAAGTACATTACCTCTAGTAAGTATTAATTGTAATATACCGTTAACCAAAACACAATCAGTATTAACTGTTGAAAATACATTTTTGTGATAATATTTTAAAAATACATTCGAAGACTCTGTCCAACCTGCAGCTTTTCTAATTAGTTCTAGGTTGATGCCTGCCCTGTGAGTGGTAGACGTCGATGCATGTCTAATGCTATGTGCACCGTACACACTGGTGTCAATACCTTTTTTAACCGACTTCAAAAAAAGGAGGAGGTTCTCAAGTCGACGGTATTTTTTTTTTTTTTTTTTTTTTTTATGTATGTTTTAACATAGCTTCGTCAGTTGTTACCCGATTTATACAATTCTTTTTTTAACTCAAAGAACATAGTTCGTGTGTGGTCCCATAATTTTTTTACAGAGATCTGGCCAGTAGTTTTTTCATAATCCTGAAAAATATCAATTATTTAGCTCGCCATCGCACGAGTTTTTATGGAATTTCGGACATAACTTCTTTGTTTATGAACCGATTTAGATGATTCTTTTTTTATTTGAAAGGGTATACTTCAAGAGTGGTCACAATTTAATTTCATTGTTATTGGACTTCGAACTTCGAAGATACATAAAGGAACTCTTCAAAATCAAATAGTATAAGTAAAGTGATTTAGGTTTTGGTAAGTTTATGGCAATCCAAAACAAACCAAATCATGGTTTGTGATGCAACGTTCTGGACTAGACTTGGACTACGATGACACAACGGAACTCCTCAAAAACAAACAGCGTAAATTTGGAAATTGAGTTCAGGGCATTTTACCATTGAAAATATTATAATATAAAGTAAAAAAATATTTACACGCTGCGCTTACATACCTACCACTAAAAAGTTGAAAATAAAAAAGCTTTTTAAAAAAAGAAAAACCGCCTTCAAAAAACTGAAAACAAAAACAGCTTAAAAATTAAATACCTCTAAAAAGCAAGAAATAATATTCGAATCATTCGTTACACATATCAATTTTAATAAAACACGTCTAATGAAGTCGGGTGGGGCTTTAAGAAAAAAATTAAGTTGTCCTCCAGCCCCACCCGACTTCAATAGACGTGTTTTATTAATATTGATATGTGTAACGAATGATTCGAATATTATTTCTTGCTTTTTAGAGGTATTTAATTTTTAAGCTGTTTTTGTTTTCAGTTTTTTGAAGGCGGTTTTTCTTTTTTTAAAAAGCTTTTTGTAGAACCAATTTAACCTAGTGAGATAACGTCTGCTGGGAAACGGCCTTCTTATGTGGTTTTGGAAACTTATAAAAAGATAATCTCGATTATGTAAGCTGTTAGTTTTTTTTTTTTTTTTTATAGGACTTGAGAACTGAGTCTGGACAGATCTTCAAGTTTTCTTTAATATAAGGAAGTAAAATCAAAGATTGGTAAGCACCAGATTTTGAAGTCTTTGATTAATCGATTTTGGTTGTCACTTTATCGACATCAAAATTAATATTATAAATCTTAATTAGACTCAAAGTTTGCATTTTATGTGCGGATGATAAAGCAAGGAGAGCACCTTTCATAATGGTGAGATTTTTTAATGCATGCAATGTAATGCAAATCATGCTGAAAGTAGTTTTCCAGGTAATCCAGTATGACATTAGGATTACATGTGGTATTGTATTTTGGAGCAGGTGGATTAAGACGGTATATTCCCTTAAAGAAACGTTTAATGGAATCATTTTCGTTGACATTATGGTAAGATAGAATGGATAATGCTGAACGAAAACTATTGAGCGTACTGTAACTAGCACCAAAATTTATTTTTTCAGTTAAGTATCTCAATGATTAAGTTATGTTTATATAACAATGCTCAATATTCTTATCATAACAACTGTATTTTAATGTATTTACCGATAAGAAGGGCATCATTATTTCAAGTGAAGCAGTTGGGATTTCGCGCCTCAACAATGCCTGCCTGATAATATCCGTGTTACCAGGCTTAGATCTATGTGAAGGGGATGTTTGTCCCGGGTCACGGCTGCGTGGACCAGCATGAAACAACTACAATCCCTTCTTGTAGTTGTTTTATCTTGTTTAATTTTTCGTAGAACTTTGGTTATAAGACTAAACGGAAGAAATACGTAGAATTGTATTTTTTCCAATTGAATGTAAATGCGTCTATTAATTCAGAATTAAGTTATTATATCCAAGATGCATATCTGTCACATTTGTGATTTTAAATTTTTGCAAATAATTTGAATTCTGGCATACCCAATATAGATGTGATTTTGTCGAATACGTGATGTACTAAATCCCACTCGGTATTTATTTTTATTTGTCGAGACTCATAATCTGCTACTACGTTTTACCTAGATTGTATATAGGAAGCGAATACACAAATATTGCGTTTCTCGCACCACTGCCATAAGTCACGAGCAATGTTATTTAAATGCCTAAATTTCATGCTATTTTATAGGTATGCAATAACTATTGTATTGTCTATTCGTAAAAGTACGTTATATTTTTTTTATCTGTGATGCAAATGTCTTAAATCCATAAAGGGAAGATTGTTGTAAATAATTCCAGTGCCAATTTGCAGTTTGATTGGTACAACAAGTGCAGCTTGTGCAATGGCTGAGGCGTCTGTGAAAATTACTATAGAATAATCATATACCATATAGGTATATGAAATGGACAAATTGACATGTCATGTCAGTATTGTTTATTCAACAAGATATATTTTGTTTTAAATAGTGTGGTAACAACATAATATGTTTTATAATTGTTACTACGATAATTAAGAGCGAGAAACTTTCCCTTTCGAGCAGTTTGGTGTAAACCCAATCATATTTTACTGCGGGACACGCTTATGTCAACAAACCCAGCAAAATCTCGTTTTATTTATTTATTTTTATTTTGTTATTTTTTTTTTTTTAGGTTTAGATAAAAACATGCTTATTGCGTTAAATATAAAGCCTAGTAAGGTAATTATTTTAGTTGGATGTAAATTACTTTTACCATCGTTTATAATAAATCCTAGTCAGTACTAGTATTCTTAGCGTGAATATTATTTAGACATTTACTAACTTATTTTAGTGAATTTCCTATACAAAGAAAATCCTTTAAATATACTACTGATATAGTATGGGTACTACATACATATCCTTGCAAACGCATTAATAATTTTGTGAAGAAGTACGATGCTATGCAAAATACGAAGGGTAGTACATTGAATTCAAATAACTCATTAGTATATAATTTTGAATACCATTTGAATCGCAACCATACTCTGTCATCAATAGTAATTGGCAACAAGGAATAAGCGTCCTTCAAATCTGAGGTCGCCGTGTAATAATTATTTTAGAGCAGTTCGGTGAACTTCTGAATCGTGTGAAATTATTTAATTCTTTTAAATTCAAGATGAAACGATGTTTCCCATTAGACTTAGGTACAGTAAAGATAGGGGATATAAATTGCTTTTCGCTTGGAGTACTTATAAGGTGAGATAAAACCAGACTCCAAAAATTCAGAAATACAATTATCAATTATTTCCGTTTTTTCCGGCGTTTGTAACCTAAGTTCCGGCATTACCGATTTGATTATATCCCTTAATCCAAGATAGGTACAATAGTTTATAACCATTGGTGACACTAAGCCATTCACCATAGAAAAGTTGTAGTCTACGTGTGACTATATAATAATTTTGTTGTATCTTCGGAAGCGAAACAAAGCGTCTCCGATTCTAGTTGCCACCGTAATAATTGGACCTCGTCCTGTTCAGCCCGCGGTAGCGGTCACGCGGCGGTGCTGGCACCGGGCGGCGGCGATAATGGTGGCGGCAGGCTAGACTAGTTGACAAAGTTGGCTTTGCTATAGTTTCGCGTAGTAATCTATCAATTTGTAAGATTCATAACAAATATTAAGTTAAGTTTCTGTAGAAGAAGAAGAAAGTATATATACATATATTTTATAAAATCTAGGCACGTTTAGGTTAGGTTAGGTAAAGATCTAGGTTGTTTGAATATAAAAACATCGCGAAATAGTGAACTCTATTTATCGTCAATTTTCAGAACTGAAGTTTTTAACTTTAACATACCTACTTTTGCGTTAAATCACTGTAAAAAATATAAGTCCGGGTGAAAACGGTATACTTATGATTGGAACTTAATTTTACGATTGCGATGATGCTTTTGTTAGCACTAGATATACCATAATGAAAGACAATCTTGCGTTTAAATACACCGCATTGATACAACTTCATTGACATTAAACAAATAGCAATGTGTTGTGTGATGTATTAATAAAAAAAACAATTAAGTGACAGAAGTTCGCAATAAAACGGTCACAGGATCGACTCCCTACTAGGTTCGCGTCAGGAGGCCGTCGTCCGCCAAAGCCTGGGAAACTGAAATAATTGAAGTATCTATTAGACCGTATAAGCAGCAAGTATAGTATTAACACTAGCAAGCTACTTAAAAGTAGCTCTTCAAAAGAAATTTACTTTTTGTATGAAACAAATTGTATTTTCCATACTATTTACCATTTTCATAATTTATTTAACAACCGTGAACGCTATTGTAACAAAGCTTTTATGTACAAATGTTTGTAAGCAAACTTAGGCAACACAACTTAAGCGAAAATAATAAGTGGAAGCCTTAGAAGCGTATAATAGTACATTATGAGACAAGTTAGCTTAGGTTGCTCATCGCACACAAGGTTGTGGGTTGCAGCCCGAGCCGCAGGCGAGGGCGTAACTCAGCCGAGTGTGCAATAAGCAAGAGCACGAGAGCACGAGAGCCGAGTGTGCAATAAGCAAGAGCACGGGTTTCATACAACGTTTTTCAACACATTTGCGAGGAAAAAACAAAATAATTTACCACACAGCAACAAATACAATACGACAAAAACAAAATATGATAATAGGGTATTACACCATTTTTTGAAAACGGCTTTAAATTAATCCTGAGGTCGTAATAAACCAGCGGAATTTTTATTTTAATTTTATAAAACCATTAAATGCCCTAAAACACGATTTTAATTTTTGATTTTGAATTTTCGCGCGAAAACACTAGCCACCATTTTGTTTATGCTCGTGACGTCATTCTGTTGTTAGTAAACAATACGAATGCGAAAAGAGCTGTCATGTTTATTTACTATTGGAGTGACGTCACACTGTAATCCAAAATGGCGAATGGCGTTTTGAACATTTGAAGAATAGATTAAAAAATACGATTTATAAAATTGAATTATAAAATTTACATTGCATTTTTATGAATAAATATCGACGTTTCTCGTTTACTATTTATGAAATCTATCTTAAATATGCATTTTTATACTTTATTTTACATGGTGTAAAATAGCCTATTATGGGAAAAGGCACGCAGGTTTTTTTTTTCACACGCCCAATGCAAGAATTATTTTGCGAACAAACGGGTGAGTGAGCATACTGCCAACATGCAGCCTACTTCAAAATTATAATTATAAGTGATGAAATGCAAATATTCTAATATTTAATAACAAAATATTGTGAAATTTGTATAATTTGATAATAATAAATATTTGTTTGACTTAACATTTATTTATTCCAAAAAAGTATGTGAATTTTCAGGGGCTTAAAACCTCTTTGTTGTGACTAAAAAATAACTGTATTATGCTGTCAAATTGGGAATATATGCTCTCTTTACTCGCATAGAACTTGCAGTACGGTACTAATTTAACTTTGTAGGGTTAATTCTATTACGGACTAGTGTTTTATATATTACTAGCTTTTGCCCGCGACTTCGTTCGCGTGATTAAAATAGTTTTGCATTTATTTTGAAAGTCACGGATTGCCAATATACCTAGGTATTTATCTGTAGACCTCATTTCACACATTTAAATTTTCTCATAAAAAATCATGTAGGTACAAAATGGAACACTCTGTAGCACCCTGTATAATGGGAATTTTCCAAAACCCTTTCTTAGTGCTCACCTACACCATAAAAGGTATTTACCCTCCAAAATGGTGTCTCTACCTTCATACAAACTTCAACACCCTGTAGCACCCTGTATAACGGGAATTTTCCAAAACCCTTTTCGTAGGGCTCACGTACATTATAAAAGGAATCTACCCTTCAAAAATGGTGTTTTTACCTTCAGCCCTATACAAATTCTCACACAAACTTGAACAACCTGTAGCACCCTGTATAATGGACATTCCACAAAACCCTTTCTTAGTGCTTACCTCCACCATGAAAGGTATTTACCCTCCAAAAATGGTGTCTCAACTTCAGCCCTATACAAATTCCCATACAAACTGGAATACCCTGTAGCACCCTGTATAACGAAAATTTTACAAAACCCTTTCTTAGTGCTTACCTACACCATGAAAGGTATCTACCCTCCAAGAATGGTGTCTCTACCTTTAACCCTTTACAAATTTTCATACAAACTTGAACAATCTGTAGCACCCTGTATAACGAAAATTTTACAAAACCCTTTCTTAGTGCTTACCTACACCATGAAAGGTATCTACTCTCCAAGAATGGTGTCTCTACCTTTAACCCTTTACAAATTTTCATACAAACTTGAACAATCTGTAGCACCCTGTATAACGGGAATTTTCTAAAATCCTTTCTTTGCTCATCTACATCATGAAAGGTATCTACCCTCCAAAAATGGTGTCTCTACCTTCAGCCGTTAGGGCTCCACGCCTATCCCAACAATCAATCAATTTAGAATTTTATATGTATAGATTGCACGCGTTTGTTATAGTTCGGTTTATGGCCCTAAAAGCGATGTATTAGGGCTTACTTTACGAGCAAGTGTGTTGAAAATAAGTTTACGCTAAGTTACAACGGATAAAGTGGTCATTTTCGCTAACAAAAATTAAAGAGTAAACTTAAAGGTATTTTATTAAATAAACAAAAGGAATAGACTTTAATAATTATGCTGATATTTGACGGCTATGGTCATAATTTGATTTAATATCCAGCAACTGATTTTTAAATCAAAGAATTTACGAGGTTCTCCGTGTGAAAGGAATGAGGTTCACAATGTCAATTTCATAGGCAAGTACCCAATCCAATATCCTTTCTAATATTATAAATTACATTATAACGAAAGTCCGTTTGTTTGTTTCTTACGCCTCACGTCTTAACTACTGAACCGATCATCATGAAATTTTGCATCTCGTATTAACTATAGTTTTAAATAAGTAAACAAATTGTTTGTGACTTTTAATTGTCGTTTTTGCACTTAATGATACTTCTTTATTTCTACAAAATAACGTTAACGACCTAACTTGACATTTTGTAAAAACGAACGACAAATGCTAATGCTCCTCTAGATTTTTTATGACACCTCAATTATTTATAACATTTTAAATTACACAAGTGTTTATATAAATAGTGAAATGACAAATTACAGCTGGGTGGTACTTTATTAGGAGTTGATAAAGGTCTTTCACATAATATATTGATTACAATAATTGATGCAATTCCAACTCATATGGACGTACAAACCTTTCCTTGCAATAGGGTTACAGTTGAAGGTATTTTTTCTTTATTGTGTTTTCATTTAAAAGTAATTTACTTAACCAAGTTAATGGTAATCGAAATTAAAATGAACGGTATTTTTTGCTAATTAAATAAGGTAGTACACGATGATGTCAGATATAGATCAGCATTTTATAATTATCTCTAATTGGTTTTACTTCATTGTTTTCATGGAAAAGTGAAAATGATCCTCGGTTGTTTATAGCTCATCTAATTATAAAGTACGATAAAAAGTTCGGCAAAACAGAATATAAAATTGCAATTTATTGATTGGTAGTAGATATGGTAGAGAGCCATTTAATTTATGTTAGTCTGTTGGTAACCATACCTAAAGAATCTACAAAAATAAAAAATAGGGATCTCTAATATACATTTTTTATTCCTAACATAACCATTATTTCCCTTCTATTAAACACTTTATTTCGCTTCTATTATACACTTATACTTTTTTTTATATAAATGACCAGTGGACAACCCTAGCATGCACAGTCAGATAAAAGTGAAATCGTCCCTCATCGCTCGGGGGTAATCTTCAGAGGGTCACCCTCCGGGCAGGGCTGTTCCAACAAATCGCAGGATTATGCTAAACTTTCCGTTCTATTTCATGTGATGGCGCGGAATTCTCACAAAACCGTCCAGTGAAGATAACGCAATTATTATTGAATTATTTTATTGAATGTGATAACGGATAGAGGCAAGTTTTAGGGAAAATGTCGAAAATGTTATAATATGACAAAGGGTAGGGGTAATATGGATAGCCTACTGGACATTTTTATATTATTATCTATTAAGGTTCTAGGAAGCCCTCCTGACCAGCAATTTGTCAAATAGAATATAAAGAAGTGTCTACAATCTTGCTACAATCTGTTGAAAATACACCACTGGAATACGGTGTCAATACCTATTTAAGGGTATTAAAGTCATATCAGACGTCGTCGTCGACGTCACCATTTTTAATATCCTCATTTGCTAGTCTCAAGTAATGACTGTAAGTATGGTATCGCAGATATGATGTAAAATCGTTTAAAACCTGTCTTTCTCACTTATAACCAAATAACCAATAAATATGAAGCATATTTTGACAACACCGCATTGTCTCCTTGCTGAAACATCTTCAAATAAACTTAGCAAATAAACTCGTAGGTAACAAAACAACGTGAAGCTGCCAGCTCGACAAACAATGGTAATATTTCAGTGCAGTTCCGAATAGCGATAGATAAGAGCCAATAAAGCAGGTAACGAGCTCTACTCACTGGTTTTGTTATGTATTTTCTTCTATGGACGCAACACTCATTACATATTTTATTTATTCTTTTGATTACAATTTCAAACATATTCAAGAAGATTCAAGAAGAACTGAGATGGAGCTTTACATTTTTCTGCAACTAACTAACGCCTAACCACAGAATACATATGGCCTAACCTTAATACTGACTTAGCCAAAAAAGACAAGTCAACTGAAAAGATGGAAACAAGATTACATTTTAAAGTCAACATAAATAACATGCAGTCGGAGGCATGCATAAAGAAAGTGATATTATGAATGATTTGAATTATATGCCTCCGACTGCATGTTATTATGTTGCCTTTAATATTTAATCTTGTTTCCATCTTTTCAGTTGACTTGTCTTTTTACGCAGGGGTTTTAATCTTTTTTTTTTTTAATTATATCGTTTTAGTTATTACATTTACGGTCATGATATACCTTTTTGAAATCCGTATAATAAGCCCTTTAGTTTGAGACCCACCCTATTATTATTTATTTATTATTTATTTATCATTTATTTATTATCTATACAAGATACGCGCGAAAAACGCCCCTCTTGCAGTCGGGTAAAAACATACTTTAAGAGAAATAAACGTCTTTATTTATTTAATGTTTTCAAATCCGACCTACATACTGAAATGGGTAATATAATCGGTCGGATAAAATTTTATTTCAAGTTTCATCGGTCGTTTTGTAGGACGCTATTCGGCATGATCGAAACAACCACAGATGCCGTAAAAGTTTATGATCAGAATGCGTTATCATTCTTTAATGTCCTCATAAATCTTGTGAGAATTATGACAGTCCGAAGTTTCCCATTACTAAGGATATAAGGCTACCATATTGGTTTCTAAGGGTGTCTACAGACATACTGTTTTTTTTTCAATAAATTGCATGAAATTCACCTTTGATATCACCAAACTATAATGAGTTCAGAAATATTTAATCGCACAGATACCTTCATGAAATAAAAAATATAAAGATAAAAGAATATCTACTGATTGAATTGTTTAAGTATATTGTTTATTTATAGATACTTTGATTTTAACCTGCATTATGTCTAATTAAAGTAAATTTTTCTTCGAGTAAGCTTCAAGTACAAAAAGTGTACCAAAAAACACGTTAAACAAATTGACACATTTTACTTGACATTTTATAACACAATGAATTTCATATTTCCAACAACTACATTTCTGACAACTTCATAAATTCAACCTTAATTTTACCCAATATTAATACGAACCTTACAATGTTTCCCCTGCCGCCAATCCTTATGCCTTAACCTCATAAACCTACTCCAGTTCCGGAGATAGCGGGTACATTCCCACTAACCTAATTCCTACCGGAACCGGATGCGGTAATCGAATCAGCTGACGCTTTGTTCCATGCAGCTGAGGTTTTTGTTCGGAATTTTTTTGGAACAATACAATTTTCCCCTCACTGGGAAAATGATAAAGTTAATTTACGTGTTACTTTTACTTGCGATACTTTGACAAGCTAGAAAATAAGCATAATAATAGCGATTTCATTCTGTGATTGCTGTGGTAAAGCAGCTGTCGCTATGGTAGGTATCGGATGGGTGACCAATTATTTATTATCTCGTACTTCAGAAGGCGCGTTAAGCTGTTGATTCCACAACTGCATGTATGTGATTAACACACACCACTTCGCATTGGGAGTACGCGTTGGTCGGATGGACGGTTATGGCCCCTCCTTATCAATCCATGAAGATCGGAGTCCCAGCGGACGATGATGAAATTGTATAATCATTATAACATGTCCATAATGATAATACTATTCATTCATATTATAATTTCCATGTGAATTCGATGTATTGACATTTCTTTTCTATCTGTATACTAACTGTAACGTCGTAAAACAATCTCCTAACAAGCTTAATTAATGAAAACGTGAGCTTTTAACTACAAAATTACTATCCGTGTTAAAGATCAAACACATAATAGATAACTGACGTCCTGTCAAAACTGCAGTTCAAAATAATTATCCGGGAAAAGAAATGACGAAAAAGATTGAACGGATCCCGTTTCCTCAATAATCGTAAATTGTGGGAATAGGAATTGAGGAAACGGCAAATGGGCATGGTTTAGGAAGCTGTAACGCGCTCGGTGACGTATTTACGCCTCGGTTGCGCGCGCTTGGTGACGGACAGATCGGCCGACGACAACGCGCACCGTGCGCGCACAAGTGCACTAAATGTTTTGGCGAGACGCAATTAGATCATGTAATCGTTTTTACAATACAATACAATACAAAGAACTTTATTCAATTCCACAATTTTGGGTAAGTAAGTACATCAGAGCTTATGTTAGGTACATTATGAAACCGAAAAGGTTACCACTCAGCATAAGTTGCAGCATGATCAACACCTGCAACGCTGATATTCTGCGGAACCTTGAATTGTATGTAGGTACATGGTACATGCCGAACAAAATAAATAGGGCTATGTTAATTACATTCATATTACCATTGAGCTACAAAATACTATTTCACACACATTTCACTAGTATGAACAGTGGATCAAAAAACTGCAGACATATTACTTTTGGTATGAGTTGTACTATGATGAGAAATTTATTACATAGAAAATAGTGTTATTTAAGTTAAGCACAGTCGCCTGTTAGGATACCTTTTGTTGTTCAAGCAAATAATTTTTAAATTTACGTTTGAAAGAATTAACCGATAGAGAAGCTTTTACAGGTGGTGGAATATTGTTCCAACATTTCGTGGCAGCATAACGAAAGCTACCACGAAAAGCAGCCGAACTGTGCATGGGGCATATGAGTATTGAAGTTAGTCTAATTTCGCGTTGTGAGAAAATCAGTTTTTCGTAAAGATATCGAGGTCGGTGAGACTTAATAATTCCAAATAGCAACGTGGAAAAGTGAAGTATCTAATCGTCGAGCCTCCATTTTAACGATGTTTTCACTGTTAAGAAATGGCGTTACATGCCCACGACGTGGAACTGGGAAACAGAAGCGCGCACAAGCGTTTTGGACGCGTTGAATAAGAGCCTTTGTTCGGGACAACAAACAGCTATTAATTACAGCATCAGCATAGTTCAGCTTGGATAAAATGAGAGCATCGCATAATCTTATTCTCATATCAGTGGAAAGATGTTCCCGAATTTTGTATAGTACCTTCAACCTGTAAAAACAGTTCCTGACAGTGCCAAGCACGTGTAGTTCGAATCGCAAATGGCTGTCCATCATAAGACCTAGATTTCTGGCTACATCTACATGTTCCAAACAGTCGCTTTCTATTAGGATACGTGGTTTTTCACTTGTAATTTTACTCACCTGGAGCTTTGTGCCAAGTACGAGAAATTTTGATTTAAGTGGGTTCAGAAATAAGCTGTTCTGTTTGGACCATTCTGTTAGCCGCGCGAGATCCTGATTGATCAGGTCAACTGCAGTTGCTGTGTTTTCAGGTTTAAATGATAAATAGAGTTGCAGGTCATCTGCATACATATGAAACTTACAGTGAATGAAACATTTGGTTATATCAGCAATATATAATATGAACAAAATAGGGCCCAAAATGGATCCCTGAGGAACTCCAAACTTTTCAGGAAAATACGCTAAAAGTTAATAATAAATTGTTATCTTTGATTGGGATTTGAGAAAGAAACAAATTGGTTGAATATTTTTTTAAATAGGAATAAGCTGAAGCTCCCATTACCTATAAATATTAAATTTGTGACGACGAAGTGTTTTTTTCCACGCAAATAAAAAATATTTAACTTTTTTTATTAATAAGGGAGCTTTTTCCTACTAATAAAAAGAATATTCAGCCGTTTTGTTTATTTCAGGCATTCCCATTTGATCAAAAGTTAAGTCCTGTTGCTGATGTTAAATTATTTACTTTACTTATTTAAATAAGATAAGCACTTCATTCTCATTTAGATAAAAGACAACATTTTAATCAAAAACCGACAAAAGAAAAATAATAATCTTTTCATAAAAAAACTCTACTTCTTGCTGTTTTGTTCATGAAATTCTACTACAATTTGCAAACTACCGTTAGCTTATCAATTATCATCGTCCTATACTCTATGTCATTGAGTTTGTTACTAACAAAGCGAATTTCAACAAGCAGTAAAAACAAATAACCAAGCTATAATCGATACATACATTCAACATTATTATCAAAAGCCTTATATATCTTACAATGTTGCCATCTCCCCTATAATCAAATCAGGCATCATACATAACCCACAGCTTAATGCCCTAAGAGCCAATTTCACCATTGATTTTAAACGCGCTTTGTCAAAAAACAAGTTTAAGGCTGTCACTGTCATAACAACAAAGTAAAATTTGTTACAAAAATTTACAATTATGTTTTAAAAAATGCCTTGTTAAATCTTGATTCAATTTTTTTAATGACCTGGTAAAATTGATTTTTGGAATAAACGGGGAACGGGGTATCAAACTCGACACTTAAACTACATTACGTAAAACGTGATCTTGATCGCGTTTAAAATCAATGGTGAATTTGGCTCTTAGTCATAGATTAAATATTCCGAGTGCCGTTACCCAGTGAATCTAAACCTGAACCACAGAATATACGGCTGAACTGTAAATTCTAGTAATTCGCTGATCTAATAAACTATCTATCAGGCTAGGTAGAGAACCTATATATGGATATCGTAGAGAACCTATATAACATATATATGGATAGGATATCGAAACTATGCATGAACAGCATGCAACCGCAGGGTTTGCTGTTCCGCTTACATGCACATAAGTGGTTTTAAGAGCGAAACTTTGAATAAACTTTGTTAATGAGATTTAGGTGCTGAAGCAATTTACGTTGCCCGTTTGGATACTTTGAAGGTCCTTATTCTGAATTTCATAAGTTGAAGGTTGTTTTATGTCATAATATTTCGGATTATAGTTTCCGTTTCCAACTTATGTGCTTAACCCATCCACTGGAATAATCAAGATCTTGTTTATAAAATTCCTTTGAAAAAATAAATCAATTTTAATAACTTAATTGAAAAATACTTCATCATTATCTGTCATATTCAGCAAAGTTCATCTTAAACAATACGCTTCTCATGTTTTTTCATTTCGTGTTTATTATTTTCTAGCTTCTCTATATAATACACATTAATTAATTCAATTACTTGTTGAAAGAATGTCGGGAGGTCATTTTGAACTATACTTACCTACCTACCTACTAATTATAATTTCATCTGGTAGTTCTATGAACAACGTATGTCACGCACTTGGGAATAATTTAAATATTTTAAATAGACGACACGACTTCGAACGATTCTCTTAAGTCATTATTGCTTTCTCTTATATGAGCTAGCTACATAGGTACTGTAAAGACCTCTAGCAGGTCTTTACTCAAATTAATAATTAAAGAAGGTTTTATTTTTTTTGAAAAAAGAAATATATGTAGCTTACTTCCGCAAACAATATATTATGCAAGATGCACCGCCCGCGCCCGCCCGCCCGCAAACATATGCACATGCACACCACAAAATATCAGTGCACAATACCTGCATTTAGCAAGACAGCAACACCCCTTGCACCTTCACCAATTAGGCTACTCTACACGTGTTTCGCCCCAATCCGGGGCATCCTCAGGAGTTAGATCGTGCGTAAACCAACACCGAATCACCGTTGTTTGAATCCATGTTTTTATTTTTAACCGAACTTATTTTATAACAATTTCAATATGATCTCGCGGACAACCTGGCACGTCGCCGGTTGGAATCAGACCCTGTCAAGACATAACGTCGTAATCCTTTTTTTTATTTACTTTTCGTTTCGACGATTTAAAACAACTAAAAAAAAATTTTTCAAAGTGGCAACCCTACTACAAAAGCTTTGTTCACACATAAGGCACAAACCCAAAAATCCTATCAACATCCTATCTTATTATTTTTCTTCTTACTTTACCTAGTACCTACTGCTTCTTAAATACTACTAGATGCATCCAGATGGTTGGAATAAGTTGATTAGTAAACAGCCCTAGCCAAGTTTATTTTTGGTTGATCTTTACTAATTTTGAACCAGACTGATAGTCATACATATTTATTACTAGCTGTTGCCCGCGACTTCGTCCGCGTGGACGAAACTGAACATGACAAACAATTATTCTTTCAAAAATCAAAACTACAGTGATATAAGTTGGTTACAAAATATTGACAAAGTATTCACAGATTATTTACTTACATAAATTGTTAACAGATTAGCGCATATGACAAGTTTTAAGAAGTATTCTGCGATAAATGAAAAGCTTTTTATCTGCAGATTGCAGAACCGGACGGACAGAACCAAGTTTAAAACAGTTTTTTTTATATCAATAAACATTTTCTTCTCCCATATTATTTAATTACATATCTGCCACGGTATACGTGTACGCGTAAATCATAGTATTTTTATCGTCGGCAATAACAACGCGCGGATGAGTGCTCGGTTCGCACATAAATAACATGGTTCCGTGCAATAATTCGGTGATGGCAAGAGGAATTTCACGGGACGAGGGAACCCTAATGTCGCGTGCTAAACACGAGGAAGTAAACCACCATTTTAAGAGATATGTTCCTGGGGAGGGCGTAATAAATGGTCGTAATAATTTGTTTTTAATGCTTCATAAGTTTTGATAGTAAATTAAACGTTCTATGAAAATATTTTTATAGGAGGAGAATTAAAGTAACCGATATCGCTCGAAGGATTGCTCAGCTGAAGTGGCAAGGGTGGGACACATAGCGAGAAGAACCGATGGCCGTTGCGGCGGAAAGGTTCTGGAATGGCAACCGCGCACCGGACGACGACGCTCCGTGGGTTGACCGACGATTTTTTTTTTTTACTTTCGCATTTATAATATTAAACAATTTAAACAATTTATCTTATTTATTTAAACACAATTATTTTTTACAAAAATAATGATAAGGCGCCGGAGCCCACGGTAGTTTAAAACTGTGCTGCATTGAATGTTGCGGGAAGCCATTGGATGCGGGCAGCGCAGGACTGATCGTCCGCGTCGTGGAGATCCTAAGGGGAGGCCTATACCCAGCAGTGGATGTCGTGCGGCTGATATGATGATGGTGATGAAAATATTTTAATAGTGTTGTCTGTAAGCTAAAATAATGACAGATTTAATTGAAACAAATGGCCAAGAACGTAAACTAACGTTAGCGTTAAATTTTAATTACAATGGTTCGAAGAAATAATTAAAAGCTATAAAAACATTGATTGCTTCTCAATAAAGCCTAAAGCTACCGCAGCCATAACCATAGGTTGATTTAGCGTCCATATCAATTTCCGTTGAACGTAAAAATCAACAAAAGAAACAGCTAACAAGCTTCGCCGTCTTTTTACAACAAAAGTGTAATTTTATGCCGTAGAATAAGCATCCACGCCATATTTGATTTGTTATTACAAAACAAACATATGCAAATAAAAGTATACCACCCGTCGGGAGTTTGGCACCATACTGAGAGCTTTCTCACAGGACTTGTAAAAAACTTATTATATTTTCCATCTTGTGAATATTGCTATAAGGTACAATTTAGTAAGAGCACTGCTCTTATCAAGGCTAATGTGCTACAAGTTCATGCGAACATACGTCATACCTATCCTTCCATCTACAGCTGGTTCCAAATGCTAGAAATAAAAAACAAAAGTTGTAAAATAAAAGTTGGAAGCCCAAATAAATACAGCGACTAGAGTCTAAAAACAATTTGATCCAAAAAATATTCCCAAGCACGATTTTAAATTTGGCAAAGATTTTTTTGCATACCGATCAAACTTGGAACTCGCTCTCTTGTAAAAGTTCAACTTCGATAAAGTTTTTTATACCAACCAACGAGGTTGGTTTTAAAACTTTGGCAGTTTCTTTTCCTCATTTGCATGAGGTCGAACTTTTGTTCAAGAGTGTGTGAGGGTTTCGCTAGGCTGACTCGTCTGGGCTGCAAAAAATGTGTTTCTTCCCTTTAATTTCCCGTTTTGTTGATGTATTTCATATAGTAGATATAGATGTAGATCATATTTTATATAAAAATATATATGTAGTTCATATTTCATACAAATTGGGACAGTTTTTTCTAAGCATCATCAGCCTTTCATATTCCTTTCTTGTTATCGAAATAATTATATAAAAAATCCATAAATTAGAGATTATTCTGAATAAAAGAGCAGATAAGCTTACAGCTTTTTTGACGTGTTACATCCGCGAAAATTTACCAGATCAACAGATTTTAATTGTTTAATCACAACGACAATGGTTTGTTAGGCACCCATTACACGGTAGGTTTTGCTGTCAGTTTAACCACAGTCACGGGCTGTGACTGACGATTAACCGACCGTGTAATGTAGTGACTGATGGTTGCATTTGTTGGTGATTTGTTCTTTCCATCAGTCAATCAGTCAAACGTAATTCATGACTGATGGAATTTGACTGACGCTTGCATGACCATGAAATGGCTGCCTTAGAAAAGCTTTATAACATTTCTAACCGGTGTGTGGTTGACAACCACTCACTGGCCACTGCAATATCATCGTCATCAA
Organism: Agriphila tristella; assembly: GCA_928269145.1. Taxonomy (NCBI): domain Eukaryota; kingdom Metazoa; phylum Arthropoda; class Insecta; order Lepidoptera; family Crambidae; genus Agriphila; species Agriphila tristella. The sequence continues at coordinate 26,710,467 of OV743434.1, forward strand.
ACCCCTCATCGAATGTACCATTTCAAAAAGCTTCATGCTGTATGTATAGAATCTCCAGTTGTCGGTAACATATATCAATTCATACAACGAACGATAAATTAGCTGCGATATGGATTGTGAGACGCGCCACACCACAACTCACGCGCGGTGAGAGGTTAAGTAACAAATGAACTTCGATACCGACCATTGTCTCACGTGTCAATTTTTATCTGAAGGTGAATATGAATAAATTTTCATATTTTATGTTGATAAGAGGCACAGCTCATTGTTTGAAATTTTATCATCCTACTTCCTACTAATATTATAAATGTGAAAGTTTGTGGGTTTGGATGTTTAGATGTTTGTTCCTCAATCACGCAAAAACTACTGAACGGATTTAGTTGAAATTTGGCACACTTATAGTAAATAGTCTGGATTAAAACATCGAATACTTTTTATCTCGATATTCCCACGGGAACGGGAACCACGCGGGTGAAACTGCGGGAGGCCGCTAGTAACATTATAATAGTACCTACATTATGATTTATGAGACATAAGTTAGCTTAGGTTGCTCATTGCACACAAGGTTGTGTGTTGCAGCCCGAGCCGCAGGCACTCAGCCGAGTGTACAATAAGCAAGAGCTCACTCACGAGTTTCATACGACGTTTTTCAACATATTTGCGAGGAAAAAACAAAATAATTTACCACACAGCAACAAATACTTACGACAAAATCAAAATATGATAGTTATGGGAAAAGGCGCGCAGGTTTTTTTTTTGTTTTTTTCACACGCCCAATGCAAGAATATTTTGCGAACAAAGGGGTGAGTGAGCATACTGCCAACATACAGCCTACTTCAAAATTATAATTTTAAGTGATAAAATGCAAATATTTTAATATTTTAAAACAAAATATTTTGAATTATGAATAATTTGATTATAATAAATATTTGTTTGACTTAATAAGGACTTACACATTTATTTATTCCAAAAAAGTATATGAATTTTCACAGGCATAAAACCTCTTTGTTGCTACTAAAAAATAACTGTATTATGCTGTCAAATTGGGAATGCTCTCTTTACTCGCATAGAACTTGCAGTAAGGTACTAATTTAACGTTGTAGTGTTAATTCTATTACGTACTAGTGTTTTATATATTATTGCACGCGTTTGTTATAGCTCGGTTTATGGCCCTAAAAGCGATGTATTAGGGCTCACTTTACGAGCAAGTGTGTTGAAAAATACAATATTGTTCTTAAATCTACCGACAAAGCAATCTTTACTTAGGTATACGAAAAAAAAGTTTTTTAAAAAGCTTACCCTTTCGAAGACAAGTCTAAAAAAACCTTTCAAATTAAAATTCACAGCGTAAAATCGTTTCAAAATCACAAAGGTTGTTAATCACCAAAACATTTCTCATTCATTCAAATAAATCTGGGCCCATTCATTTGATTGCGCAAACGTCTTTAAATGTCCCGAATCCTTTATAATTATCATTAAAAATTCCTGCCACGCGGAAGTGTTTAGTCATTTAGGGGAAGAGACGTTTATTTTTCACAATTAACGGCTCGGTTATGATTTAGGAGGAGATGTCGCGGGCCGGGCATTTCTGCGTCTTTTCTTTTAGGCGATAAATTACGAAAATAAGGAGGCACCATATAGTGTTCACAATGATAGACTTGGAAAAAAATTGCTTCAGTTTTTCTACGGGTATTTGTCCTTTTTCCACTTCACTTCACTTATAAAGTTATTCTTCGGTGACATGACATTATTTCATCACATTAAATTCTTTTAAGGACTAGGAGATATATGAGGATACGCTTACGACCTTTCGCTCTCGAGATCCAGGTAAAAAGGTCTCCACAGCGCATCCTCACATATCTCCTAAACGCAAGATCGACAAACTCTGATTCTTGGTGACAAATTTCGACAAACTAACGGCTACACACTCGAGTTATCAGATTTTCGCTCCGACCTTCCTTTCTCAAGATCCAGGTAGAAAAGTCTCCACAGCGTATCCTCACATATCTCCTAAGCGCAAGACCGGCAAAGTTTGGTTCTTGGTGACAAAATCCGACAAACTAACGGCTACACATACGAGTAATCAGATTTTCGCTACGACCTTCCGTTTGCGAGATCTGTGTGGCTCAGCTGTAGAGTCGTCTCTACAGCTGCGCCACACAGATCTCCTAAACGCAAGACCGACAATCTCTGGTTTTTGTGCGACAAATTCCGACAAATTAACGGCTGCACACACGAGTAATCAGATTTTCGCTACGACCTTCCGTTTTCGAGATCAGCGGGGCTACTCAAATGGCCACTTTTCTATTCGTTCGCTAACTTAAAAATTAAAAATAAGCCATAAACACCAAAATAACGTATCGTAGGCTTGTCAATTCTGTACAATACAACAATGTCTGTGATTTACATAAACTTGCGACGTTTGACTTGATCATTAATTGCTTATTTTTAAGATTTAAGTTAGCGAACGAATAGAAAAGTGGCCATTTGAGTAGCCCCTCTGTGTGGCTCAGCTGTAGAGACGTCTCTACAGCTGCGCCACACGTATCTCCTAAACGCAAGCCCGACAAATTCTGGTTTTTGGCGACAAATTCCGACAAACTATCGTCTTCATCATGGCATAGTCAAAAAGCCAGATTTCCAACTTTTTTTTTGTGGCCCAGCTGTAGTCCGGCACGTCTTTTAAGGATATTAACTCCAACTAAACGAAACAATACTTTACATTTACATCTGATCTACGTCGAACCAGCAGCGACGCTTATATCGTCCTTGGTCCTGAAAGATTTTCTTCAGAATCTTAAATATAACCTCTTCATATATTTATATTCATATATTATTTTTTCTCTACTGTAATATTTTATGCAGACATCAGCATCATTTGGTAGATTACTAGAAGCGTCACAGTGTAAACAGAGAGGGGTACAGTCGGAAGCGAGTCACGATCGAGGTGTAAATCATCCGGCAGCCGGCCGGCCGCTACGTGCCGGTACGGCGATGTCCCAGAAACGGACGGCCGCAGATTAAATAATATGCAACTTTTGCTTTTTATATTTTTGGCCAAGAGCCACCCATGAGCTTTAGTTTCATAAGATCCAATTTAATTTGGGGTTACTACCCAAATTAAAAAAGAACTTTGTTTCCCTCTTAATAAAGAGGGCAAAGCAATAGCTTGTTTACATGTTATAATAAGTAATTAGACATTGTTTTATTTGCAACTAGCGGCCACCCGCGGTTTCACCCGCGTGGTTCATGTTCCCGTGGGAATATCGGGATAAAAAGTATCCTATGTTTTAATCTAGGCTATCTACTATCTGTGTGCCAAATTTCAACCGAATCCGTTCAGTAGTTTTTGCGTGATCGAGGAACAAACATCCAAACATCTAAACATCCAAACCCACAAACTTTCACATTTATAATATTAGTAGGATAACCGCATCGAGAACGTCTAACACTGAAATATTTTCCCTGAAACTCTGCTTCTCAACAATTTCTATCGTCTTATGTTTGAAAAAACGGGAAGTAATTTAGCCGATTTCGCATCTTCATGAATGTGCAATGAAAACCCGAGGTATGTGAATGGCAGTGAGCAATGCAATACATATGCTAAGCGGCGGCTGAGATGGATGGCCGCCGCCATCATTTGTGGGATCGTAACCCGCTGCTTCCGATATATGGGGGTGGGCTCCACTATAAGCTTCCAACTTTCGGATGTCTATTAAAATTAAATAAAAACTATTTTTTATAGACACTTCCATACGATTTTGATCAATTATTTGTCATTTATCAGATTTATTAATTCGATTTCATTTATTTCTTACTAGCGACCGCCCACGACTTCGTCTGCGTGTATAGTATTTTAATTGTCTATTCCTCGGGTACAGTTCGTTTTTTGGGGTTGATTTCATTTATTTCTTACTAGCGACCGCCCACGACTTCGTCTGCGTGTATAGTATTTTAATTGTCTATTCCTCGGGTACAGTTCGTTTTTTCGGGATAAATATCCTTTTCTGCACCCCTGACAATAATAATATGTATGCAACATTTCACGACGATCGGTTGAGTAGGTAGCACACAAACGTACAAACAAACGAACAAACTGACTTTGGCATTAATAATATAAAGTAAGAATAAGGAAGTAAGGATTTTTTTAGAAAATTCTGATGTTTCTTCACCTGTAACCCTCAGAACATCTCACAACTACTGAAATACTTCCAGTTGCTCATATACATACTATGACATAAAAATATAAAGTAGGTACATTTTCATAGTCACAGGAACCATTTTAATTCAAGTTGCGGATATTACAAACTTAAACGGGGTTTAACAACAGTTTTGTTGATTATAAAGTTACCTAATATAAAACAATATTTTACTCAAAAATGCTTGTAATATGGCCATTATTTTGACAACCTTCTTTGAACAAAGTCGAAGTTGCCGTGCTCCTCCGATGGTGACGCAACAAAGTTGTATGGGATTTCATTATTGTCGAGTTTTAGCCACCAGCAATTTCCTTTGAGAATCCATTATTGTCGAGTTTTGTTTCAAACATAGTTGGTGAAAAAAGTACATTGTACAACCCGCGCAGATAATGAATGGGATTACACTCGTTGTGGTAAGCGCCGTGAGCCGCCATTTTCAATCCCATTCTTTATTTGCGCGGGTGTTGTATTGTTGTAGATGATGGTTTTGTACTTTTTTTTACTTTTTTTCCTTTTTGATATTTTTGACTTTTTTGACTTTCTTGCCTTTTTTATTTTTTTTGTCATTTTGGACCAAGTCTTGTATAGTGCTTTACTCAAAAATGTCAAAAAGTAAAAAATGACAAAAATGTCAATAATGTCAAAAATGTAAAAATGTCAAAAATGACAAAAATGTCACAAAAGACAAAAATGTCAAAAATGACAAAAATGGCAAAAATGTCATAATGTCAAAAATGACAAAAATATCAAAAATATCACAAATGTCAAAAATGACAAAAATTTCAAAAATGATCACATTGGTAATTTTGGACATTTTTGACATTTTTACTTTTTTGTCATTTTTGAGTAAAGCACTATACAAGACTTGGTCCACAATGACTGCACTGCTGACCACGCTATGATGGCCTCAAGCTGAGCTTAACTATGCTCTCGGCCTTCAAGCTTGGTCATCATTGCAGCCCTTGCTGTCCACGCTATAAAGGCCTCGACCTCCGGTCTCGGCCTTTATTCCAGCTTGGCCATCAAGGGCCGCAATGCTGACCGCGCTGTGACGGCCTGGACCTGCGCTAAGCTACGCTATCGGCCATCATCATCGCGCTGCCAGCAATGCAGTCATTATTGACCGCGTCAGTAATGTACTATTATCCATTAAGTTGCAAATTAGATCCCATAAAGTTTGGCTATTCATTGCATTTCACTAGTACAATTTCATAAAGACAGAATACTGAAGTTTGGACCAAGGCGGAACAAACCAGAATGTAAAGATGATAGCTAGGCGTGGGTAAATTTGCTGACATAATCCTAGTAATATAGCAAAGATAAGGGGAATGCACCCTCACCACACTGAACTATTTATTACAAAGTGAAGCCTCGTTATTGACATAATTCTTACATTATGTGCAGCTACGGAATACCAAACAGAAGAGAAGATACAACAAAATTCGAACCAAATACAAATTTTGAGCTTCAGTATTATCAAACGATCTTTACTGCCTAATGATTTTCATTAATCTTACATGTTAAACCCCCTCAAATGGCCAACATTCTATACGTCCGAACGCTACGCTTACTTTTAAAGCTTAAATATGAGCAATGGACGACAATCACTCGTCGCAAACTTACGTAAATCACAGACTTTGATGTATTGTATGGAATCGACAAGCTTACGGCACGTAACTTTATAGTTTACTGCTTATTTTAAAGCTTTAATATTGGCCATTTGAGTAGGGAGGCAGTTCAGCTACAAAATACCAAATAAGTAGTAACAAAAAAATTATCACATAATAACTTTGTGCTAAAAATTTACTGAAAAAAAATCTTTTTTAAAAACACGTTTTTAAAACGGACTAAATTATTACAACAAAAAATCGGACTAAAAAAATTAAAACGGTCTAGTAAAAACAGACTAAAAAGTAAAAAATAAATTCTTGTGTAAATATTTATAACACTATAATATTTAATTTTATACCTACAGAAAATTTAAACCTAAAAATTTTAAACCTAAAAACGTGGGGCGCGTTTTGTAAAATTTATCATCCGTATTAGTTTTATTAAAGAGTTCCTGTGTCCTTCTTCCGGCTCCATCATCAGAACCTGGAAACTATTTCCCAACAAAGAACTCGTCAAGAAGATTCAAACGAGCCCAAATTTGATGGGGTTGCATGGTTCCAATATTGAGTTCCTATGGCATGGCCTTCCAGCTTCATCATCAGACCCTGGACTTCGTCTCCCATTAGAGTACTCGTCAAGACAATTCTAATGAGTCCAACCACGATGCGGTTGTATGGTTTCATCATAGAGTTCCTGTGGCCTTCTTCCGGCTTCATCATCAGATCAGCTCAATGACACCATAATATTGAATTGCCTTCTAGTTCTGACCTATGTTCAAAGTTTCAAGTCTCTAGCTCATCGGGAAGCTAATATAAAATCGTTCGCAAACTTTGTGGAGAAACAAACAAACAAACACACAAACGAGAAAGCAACCTAATAAAAACGTGTTAAAAACCATGAAACGACTGTGAGTTGCCTTCATCATCCAATTTTACTCCCTAGAGGGATTCTAAAGTACCATGGCTTTCAGTCACCATTAGAATGGGCACTTATCACCTCATGATAAATACGACCCACTTTTTTTGACATCTGGGAGTACAGTTCATTTCCTGTACGGTTGGAGTTTCGAGGAGTTGCTGAAATCCGCAAATTTGGCCGAGTTTTGCGGATGGCCGCGTTATAAATGTGATTTATGGTGTCCCGGGTCCCGCACCATGTCCGGGACTCGGATAAATCCCGAAATTAGGAGCAAACTGAAACTGAAAGATTGCTTTAAGTAAAATTTATAGTCGGCGACGTAGCAATCAGCATTCTAATTTGTTTAAGTGAAAATTTTAATTTAGTTTTCATAACTAAGTTAGTAATTCATGTTGTTTTACATTATTCAAAAAAATAAACAACCAATTTTCAACAAAGTTCAATGTCCAAACTCATAAGACTGCCACAACTATATTTTACAATACATAAAAAAAAACTTGGTTAGTCAAATGGCAATACTACATTATTACATTATCTACCAGCAAAATTAAACAGAAATCTCCAGACTCTAAATAAAGTTGAATTGATAGCTGTAAAAATCTGACTTGTTTAAATAGAAAAGCCCACTCCGAAATTGTTACAAGATTTAAAACCATCATAAAGTTGCCACTTCATAAATCCCGATCACAAAGACCGAGAAATTAAAGGCCTTGTTGTTGTGTATTTTACGGCTTGTTGTTCTTGTGAGTCGTCCCCGAGGAATCCCGCTCCTGTAGGAACTATTTTTAAGTCATCTAAAATAAACAGTTAATAGAATATCAATTTGTTTTGTTATTAAACATAAGAATTGAGGAAATCTGTTGAAGTTTTGTTGTTTCTTTCTCAGTTGAATGGACAACATTTCATTTTGAGAAAGTTTGAGAAAATCATTTCGAGATTTTACTGTTCTATAGCTCATATTTCTTGCGGAAGCTTCAATAGTTCAATTTGTACAGAAATAAACGTGTAAATTTTCAAAAAATAAAAATATAAACACACATAGGATACTTTGAACTAGGGCGACTTTGCGTTAGAAATAAATTGGGAAACTCCAAAACAAAAGATCAACAAAAATACATTTTTCAAAATTCTTCGACTTCTAAACGAAATGTTAGCTCACTGAGTAGGATAATACTTCCGCATCACATAATTACATCTTTATTTAATCCTGTAGGCAGTTCGCCACATCTCGGCATCCACATTGTAATTCCAAGCATAATTTAATTTAAGGAGAGCGCCTCCGCAGCTCTGCGGCCTCCGGCGACGATTTGCACAACAAAAGGTGGCAATGGCAACATTGAAATTCGCTAATGTCAACATTTGTTTTATGTTCAAGATGGTGGTGACTGAGGCTGTTCTAAGAGACAAACCACTAGCTACTGACTTCTTACCGAATTTAAAGAAGTTTTCATTATGTTCTTATCAGACCCATAGGGTCTATTCGAATTGTAGAAAACAGCCAAATGGTTTTCTACAATTCGAATAGAATAGATTTTTTATGTAGTTGTCGTAGATGTCGCTAACTATAGACAATCACGACGCTTTGTTAATGTCAATTACATACTCTTAATGTTTTTTCTATCTATTCGAATAATCGAAAAGCTAAGCGTTTACCACTTGTCTATGCCCTCGGGATTGGAAATGGTAACCATGTGTTTCGCATTTAAGTTCATCAATAGGATTTCAACATCTGTTTATTTAGTGGATTTTAGTACTATTATCTGACACGTGTGACACTGTTCTAATAACGAGGCCAATCTAATCTGTTGCTGATATTAACGATCAAGAAACCTAAGCCAATGGGCATAATGTACATTTAAGTAACAGGCGTAAAAAAATATTTAACGACAACAATTCTCATGGCTGTTTTCTAACAAAAGGACTTATTGACGCGGCAACGAAAACGTGTACATATTATACATTTAAAATTAAACGCTTATTTTTTTTCTATCGTAATTTCACACCAGTTGTATTATGTCGATCCCGGATCGGCATCAATGCGGCTAAATCTGCTATTGTGAGATTTGTGAGGACAAATCTTTTGTCGGCCCCGGGCGACGATAAGATGCCATATGGCGTGAACCGACGCGGTGTATGAAGGGTACGACCCGTTGGCCAAGTGTTGTTGGTTCGTACTATACTTGGATGGAATGAAATGTGAAAACTGCCGCCTTTTTAGGACTGGGAACGCTGTTCGCACAAGAAAATCGAAGCAAATTTTCACGCACTATTTTGCTGATTATTGCAAGGCTTAGTCGGACCATCGTCGTATCTAAACGTTTCAAGCAAGGTTCCGGAATCTAGGTGCTTTATTATTTTTATAATCTTTTTTAAATATAAAACGTAAAGAAAATTAATCAAATAAAATCGATAAATAAATTTGTAATTGCAAAGGTCGTTATAAGTACTAGCGGCCGCCCGCGACAGTTTTTTTGCTATCCCTCGGGAACTGTGCGTTTTTTCTGGATGAAAGGTGCCCTATGTCCTTTTCTGTAGCCCTGGCAACGTGTATGCAAAATTTCATGATGGTCGGTTCAGTAGTTAAGACGTGAAGGCGTAACAAACAAACAAACGGACTTTGAATTTGTAATATTGGTAAAGATTTGATACCAAACACAGTATGTGCACTCGGGAGAACACCAAACCCACGACAAATCGTCAACGTCAGATTAACAAATTTAGCTTTACTCGTATTGAATGCGACAATACAAAGAAGGGGGTCATGTGTAACACTGGGTCCATTTTGTATAGCAACTAATGAAACTTGGCTATGCGTTAGTTCAATCATCTGTGGTTGGCGACTGTCCAGCTATTGCTGAGAAGAAATTGGGTGTTCAAATTTAGATTATACGGTTTACACATTAATTTTGAGATAGCGACTGTGTCGCTAATAAATAACATAGGAGGGCTTTGTTTATTTGGTTGTTACAAAATAGAGTTAAAAATTACACAACTCATCGCGTTAATGAAGATCGCTCTATAAATTGTTATTAATAACTCTTTCTTTGGAAAAGCTAAAGCAACTACAATTTAATTGCTATGGTCACTGAAACTGGCATTATGTTAGTTTGTAGTTATACTACAGGGAATGATTTTAATATTTAGTATCGTGGTAGATCATCAATTGTACCACGGGGAACGAAGGGTTTGTATGTTTGATGGAGGTCCATTATATTTTATAGTTCCTATATTTTTGAGACAGAATACGTACGAACTCCCAATAGTCACGTATTCTTAAACAAGTGAAATATTTAAAGAATTTTAAAAGACCTCAAAATGTGTGTAAATCAAGAGAGTTACTACTTCGGTAATTACAACAACTTTTCAGCGTTCCCTTGGTTTTCACACAGGCCCTTTGAACCAGAAAAGTCCATATGTGATAATAATTTGTACTAAGTACGATACGCACTCGGCTGTCGAGTAGCGATAAATAATTCTACAATTACAATAACATACAATAGCAGGGGCTGAGCCATTCGTGGCACAATGGAGTCGGGACAACTGGGACATTAAAATTATTACAAATTGGTATTGGATGGGCGCGAATCACATTACGAACGGGCGCAAACAAAGCCGCCCGCAATTATTTACAGAAATGTATTTAGATATAGTGAGAGGCTCCTACTGTGTCGATATTCGATATCGATAGGGCAATACAACACTAAAACACTAAACCTGTTACTGTCACAGCTTAAACTGATTAAAACATCTTAATTACCAAAACAACAAACTTTCATAACGTTGTCCTGTTTTGTTTTTTATATAACACTGTATCAATTAGGTAAATGTTGTTTACATCATACTGCTCGGCAACTAGGATTTACCAGTATAGTAAGAGGCCGTGTAAGTTGGCATGTGCAACACAATGCATTGTTTAGATAGAACGTTCCATTTTCAAATCACTTTACAATTCAAGCATAGGTGAATGCTTTAATTGTAAAGTACACTTTACAATTCAAGCTATGTCGAACTCCTTAGTGAACCAATTTCTTTTCTTATAAAATGACGAAACTTTTTACAAAAAAAAACTATGAAAATTCAAAAAAGCTATGCAAAACTCCTTGGTCAAAATTTTTTTTGTTTTATAAAATAATAAGATTCATTTTGAAAGCGCGAAAAAAAATCAGCTGTTTTACATTTCGATGGAGTAGGAATTTTACTTTTGTATGGAACAGCAGATTTTTTTTTCGTGATTTCGAGGTTGGTCCCGTATGAAAGTTGTTCAGTTTAATGGTCTGATCAACCCCACGAGAGGTTTTTAAAGAACTAAAAATATCCTGAGCCTGAGGAGCTCGATGGCGCAGTGGTATAGCGCCTGGCCCAACGATTGCGGAGGTTAAGCAACGTTCGCAAGGGTCGGTCATGGGATGGGTGACCAAAAATGTATTATCTTGAGCTCCTCCGTGCTTCGGAAGGCACATTAAGCCGTTGGTCCCGGCTGCATTTGCAGTCGTTAACACCCATCAATCCGCATTGGGCTTACGTGGTGGGTTATGGCCCGTTCTCCTTATCCATCCAAAAGGAAGGCTTGTGCCCCAGCAGTGGGGACATGAAAAGTGGCTGATGGACAAAAATATCCTTGTAAATGTTTAATTTACCTCGCATGAATGATGTAAAGTAGTATGCTTACCTCGGTTGTAAGTAGCTATTACACCCTTTGCGAGCTGCGCTCGCACGGGCGCCAAACCAAACTGGATCTTGTTCTGTAATAGCTCACTTACGTCCCTTGTGTAACAAACTACTATTCCTGTATTATTTTTACTTGTCAACATTGAAAAAACTAACTTTGCTTACTCATTTTTTTTCAGTGTAGGTACGAGTTGGTACGATTAATATTTTATTAGAATCGATAAGCTAGGAATGTCACATCCCCACGCAATCTTTATTAAGTTAGAACTAAATTATGAGTCTCTTGTCTGCCGAGCGGGTTCACTCCGCTCCCGGAACATTCGATTGTTGCCTCTATTCAATGTCCTAATTGAATTTGTCTGACTCTGGTGTAAAATAAATTAGAATGGATGTAGCAAATGTCCTCGCGTGCAAACTCTCTGAATCAAAAATATAGTTCCTTGAGGAAACCTCCTTGATAGGAAAAGAAAAAAGTTGTCTTGAGACAATGACAATAAAGAGTGATGGAAAAATAAGAAAAACTTACTTTAATATAATAGTATACCCACAAACTTATATCAAATATCCCGATGGAATTATACTGTAGCCCCCATACTAATAAAGATTGTATAGCAGATGCATAGTTACACAATGATTACTCTCTGTCAAACTATTTGAGTTTGACATTGAAAAGAAAGTGACAAAACACATCTGCTATACAATCTTTATTAGTAAGGGGGTTAGTCTGTAGGTAAGTACCTACCAAATTTTTTAATAAGTTGATAAAGAGTTGAGGTGCATGTATAGTCCTTTATTTTGTTAATTTCGTGATATAAAACCAAGCATTGTAACATACTTAAGTACACAAAAAGCAAACAACTGACGAACCCGAAAGCCTATTCCATTAAGTTTTAATAAAGCTTTAAAAAAAATTTAATTACCTACATTCAAATTGCTGATAAAGCTTAGTTATGAGGACTATAACAAATGATAGCTGGCTACCAGGTTTATTATTTCAATGTAAACTGCCTACATAATGGACTCGCTACAATTGCGAGAAACGCAACAATAGTGCTCGTTACCTCATTGGAGATTTATGTTCGCAACTTCGCAATGTCTCGCGACAACGAGATATCTCGACAAACAGCACTTCACTACCAGCTTGCAAATCATTCTGCGTGGGGCGAAACACGGTTTTGTCGTTACTATTTGATATTAAGGCGGTTGTATGACCGAAAGTGGTGCTGCGGTGAATTTTATTTAATACTAGCGGTGGCCCGCGGTTTCATCCACGTGGATTCCGTTCCCGTGGGAATATTGGAATAAAATCATCCTATATTTTAATCTAGGCTATCTACTATCTGTGTGCCAAATTTCAAGCAAATCCGTTTAGTAGTTTTTGCGTGATTGAGGAACAAACATCCAAACCCACAAACTTTCACATTTATAATATTAGTAGGATTGTAATTACAATACACAATTATAATAAAACTTTATGTGTAATTTTTAGGGCCCATAGTCTAGTATTTTTAAACGGTATCATTTCATTCCCTCGTAGTCACTGCTTGAAGTTGATAACAAAACTGCTAAAAGTGGCTGTTTTTGATACATTTGCTATCTACATCTACGAATGACTACGAGGGAATAATATAGTGATACCTCCAAAAAATACTAGACAATAGGCCCTAAAAATTCCACGTAAAGTTTTATTAAAATCATTTTCTACAACTTATTCATAACTTATTAAATAAAATCCTCTGAGGGCACCACTTTCGGTGGTATAACCACAGAATAAATAATAACCTTAAAATTGTTATCGCGACCGATATTTAAGCATCAATGGCATGGAAATACTATTCCAGCAACCCCACTAGATTTTCTTTGTGGAATACACAAACGAATATTTTTGGTCATCCATTTGTTGGGATCCATAATATATGGAGATATATTTACTAATTTTCAATGTCGTGTGACAAAAAGATATCTCTACAAACAGCACTTCACTATTCGCTTGCAAATCATTCTGCGTGGGGCGAGGACACGGTTTTATCGTTACTATTTGATATTCTACTTGATATTATTCCAATATTTAGGAATGAATGGAAAAGATATTCTGTGCCAGCAGCTGGAATCAAATCAATGGCATGGAAATCCTATTTCAGCAGCCCTTTGTTTATCAAAATAGTACCTGGCTCCACTAAGAATGTGGCTAGATTTTCTATGTTGGATCTAGAAATAGTACCTTTTCTTTGTTGAGGTTATGCGATGTGTTGTAAAATGAGCCTTGAATAAAAGATTGAGCTTATTACTACGCCCACTGCCCTCCGGGGTAAAAGCAGTCGCCATTTTGATTTATTTTTCAAAAGAAATATAGCCAGTTTCACTCACACAGAAGTAACGATTCTAACTATAGGTACCCCACATATAATATCCAAATCCGTTAAGGCATTTAGAAGTTATGGTGGAATAAAGAAACACAAAAAATACACGAACCCAGAACACATCTCTGTTTTTTTGGGCAGTCGTGTAAAAACTAAAAAATAAATAAATTAAAAAAATATTAAAAACACGACTGCCCTGCCAAAACGAACTAAAAAGTTAAACAACAAGTGTCATTGCAGTCGGGGGACCTTATCATGGAACAATTTTTGATCAAAGAGGTCCCCCGACTGCAATGACACTTGTTGTTTATTTAACTTTTTAGTTCGTTTTGGCAGGGCAGTCGTGTTTTTAATATTTTTTTAATTTATTTATTTTTATTTCACACATTTTAGTGACATATCATATAGTTTTGGAATGTGCTCATCAAGGCCTTTCATTTGATGCCCATATTGTAATAATAGAAGAAAAAAATTTTTTTTTCACATTTGAAAATGGCGTCGTACAGTCGCCATACTAACTTTTTCTAAAAAAAATATAGCCAGTGTCACTCGGGATGTTGTAAGGATTCTAACGATACCCCAATTATCCAAATCAGTTCAGGCATTTAGAAGTTATGGTGGAATAAAGAAACTCACATACCCACAAACATACATGAACCCTGAACACATAACACTCTTTTTGCTTTGGGCAGTCGTGTAAAAAGGTTGATCATCTCATAAAGTAAATAGGAGAATGTCTAGATTTTTCTTTTTTTAGCGCGTTCACAACTATAGACAATATGGATGATAAATTTTACAAATCGCGCCCCACGTTTTTAGGTTTAAAATTTTTAGGTTTAAAATGTCTGTAGGTATAGGTTATTAGGGTTATAAATATTTACAGAAGAATTTATTTTTTACTTTTTAGTTTGTTTATACTTGTCCGTTTTAATATTTTTCGTCCGACTTTTTGTAATAATTTAGTCCGTTTTAAAAACGTGTTTTTAAAAAAATATTTTTTTTTCAGTGAATTATTATTTTATGCTTTTTAGTTAACGAGCTAAGACTAAAAATATACCATCTCCTATCGGAGCACTTGTCAAAACGATTCAAACGAGCCCAAACTCGATGGGGTTGCATGGTTTTATTACAGAGTCCCAGTGCCCTTCTTCTGGCTCCATCATCAGACCCTGGAAACTATTTCCCGACAAAGAACACGATTCAAATGAGCCCAAAATCGATGGGGTTGCATGGTTTTATTACAGAGTCCCAATGCCCTTCTTCCGGCTCCATCATCAGACCCTGGAAACTATTTCCCAACAAAGAACTCGTCAACACGATTCAAACGAGCCCAAACTCGATGGGGTTGCATGGTTTTATTACAGAGTCCCAGTGCCCTTCTTCCTGCTCCATCATCAGACCCTGGAAACTATTTTCTAACAAAGTACTCGTCAAGACGATTCAAACGAGCCCAAACTCGATGCGGTTGCATGGTTTTATTATAGAGTTCCATTGGCCTTCTTCCGGCTCCAACATCAGACCCTGGACACTATTTCCCAACAAAGTCCTCGTCAAGGCAATTCAAACGAGCCCAAACTCGATGGGGTAGCGTGGTTTTATCAAAGAGTGCCTATGGCCTTCTTCCGGCTCCATCATCAGATCCTCGGACACTATTTTCCAACAAAGTACTCGTCAAGACGATTCAAACGAGCCCAAACTCGATGGGGTAGCGTGGTTTTATTAGAGAGTTCATATGGCCTTCTTCCGGCTCCATCATCAGATCCTCGGAAACTATTTCCCAACAAAGTATTCGTCAAGACGATTCAAACGAGCCCAAACTCGATGGGGTAGCGTGGTTTTATTAAAGAGTTCCTATGGCCTTCTTCCGGCTCCATTATCAGATCCTCGGACACTATTTCTCAACAAAGTACTCGTCAAGACGATTCAAATGAGCCCAAACTCGATGGGATTGCACGGTTTCAATGTTGAGTTCCTTTGGCATGGCCTTCCAGCTTCATCATCAAACCCTGGACCTTATCTCCCATCAGAGTACTCGTCAAGACGATTCTAACAAGCCTAATCACAATGGGGTTGTATGGTTTCATCATTAAGTTCCTGTGGCCTTCTTCCAGTTCCATCATCAGATCAGCTCATTGACACCATAATATTGCATTGTATTCCAGTTGTAACGGTTCAAAACTGAACATGTTATTTTGTCTCAAATATTTTTCGAATTTTGTTTCATATTGAGCATAATATTATTTAACTATCGAACAAGTTATTATAATAAAGAGTAGTTCAGGTTTTGAGTTAGCAATAATGTCGGAAGTTCTTTTAATCTTTCACGGCGCTAAAATTCAAATATTAGTCTCTGTCTGAGTAACGACGCTAATAGGCCTAAAATTTATTTATATTTATTATTGTTTATTTATCAAATTTTATTAAAGCCTCTCGAATATCATTATAATAGTTTATTTTAGAAGATTACTTAAAAAAGGATTGAATTCGGTGTTAATTATTTCTGTAAGTTGTCAGTAGTGTCACACCACGTGATGTGTTTTAGCTAAAGAACGAAATTAAATATAGTAGGTCATCCCAGTGGATCAATCGATGAGAAATCGATTGCCAAATGGAAACTGAGGGTCGCAAGGCAAGTCCCATATTCTTTGCCAAATCATAGTTGTAAATTTAAATTTTGTTTTAGGAAATATTAGACATTAGTTAGATTTGGGGGATAAATGCAAGTTTAGTTGGCTTGGAGAATTTTGTAGCGGATTTAGTACATTTTGTTAATCGTAGGCGGTATTTGTTTAAATTAGGGTATTTTGTTATACCATGTCTTTGCTTCATGACACAGTTGAATTGGAGATTTGAAATTAAAATCGAAGTTTAATTTGATTTTATAATATGGTTTGACGTTCAGAGATAATACAGAGGGAAGGAAAAAGAAATGAAACTATGTTTTATTCTGGGCGGAGTTTAGTTGACAGTTTAGTGGTAAATTGAAAACTCGAATTGTGAAATAAAAGGGAGATAATTAATTAATAGGAATATTGTAAGGATAAATCTAGAAATATTATTAAAAAACATAAACAATAGTTATTGAAGGTGTAATAAGAAAGTATTTCATGGGAAAATGTGGATGGAGCCTAATAAAGTTTGTCTTGTCGTTGGGTGTTGTACGAAGAAAGATTGATATGAAGTTTCTTCGAAAGCGGGATTTTATGCTGCAGGTTTATAACTCAAATGAGGGTAGGCATTTAGAAAATGTAAAAGTAGTCGGATGAGTGTTGTCAGTTAGGGTTTTTAAAGTACCAACATTGTGATGCTAAATTGATCGGAAATTTTAGGATTAATTGGACCGAATACTTAATGGAAAATGTTGTAATACGTATTTTAGCAAATTGATTCTAGAGGTTATGATATTTTGGGGAAGGCGAGATAAAAAGATTGAAAAGGTTGGATTATAATTGTAGCATATGGGAGGTTCAATTTGTTGTGAATATAAAATTCGTATTAATCAGAGTTCTATGATTATAGTACAATAATTTCATATGATTCTGGATAAATATGCTGAATATTACTCAAAGTTGTTAGTTTTGTTAGAAATAATGTAAGGGGGAAAACTTGTTGATTTATTTATGATTGAAACGTTATTTCATACAATTGTATGAATTGCTTAAATCAAATGTAGCTGAAATGTCAGTATAGAGAAATATTTAGGTAACAGATTAATTTTAATTTGGTTAAAAATGGAGCGTCATTGTGCGCTTGAGTATAGAGAATCTTGAACATAGGAGGTCATTAGTTAGTTGAATTGTACGTTGAAATTATTGATTAGTATAGGGGTTCATTTTGTAAGATTAGTAACTTAAATATTATATTTACAAGTTGAGTAAGACAAAACTGAATTCTCCCCGTTTTTGAAGGAGAAGGGAAAATTTTAGGAACAATTTATGTAAAGTAGGGAAATGAAGGTAGAAAAAAAAGATGCTTAGATCGTGTGGGGTGAGGTTCCTGGAGTGAGTGAATGATTTTGGGGGGGTATAAAAGACGTGGCTCGAGGGAAATCGCTCTCTTTACTTTTCCCCGTCGTCGACGTAGCATCAAGTGGAACCTCGGTAGAAGCCGTCGATACCCTCTTTGTAAGATAGCTTCGAACAAGTAGTATTTTTATAACGCAAGAAAACAGCAAGAAGTCAGGAAGAAAGTGTTTAATTGAGGTTTTGACGTATAGGTCCGCAACCGGGTGCGAGTCTCTTGCATATATGCTTTAATTAGGGCTTATATGGTATAAGTAAGCTTGAAATTAAAGTAGGTAGATTTTGTTTGCGAATTTTCATAAAGTAAAGTAAATTTCCCAATAAATCTAAGAATGTTCCGAATTAAATTTGTTTGAAATTTATATAAGCAGTTGGGAAATGATAAAGGGGGGTTTGATTTTGAATAAATATCATTAGATTTGTGTCTCTAAGGGGCGTTCGGTCAATCCTCAAGGGGTTAGGTAAATTAGTCTGGTATGTGGCGTATCAGACGGGCATCAAAATTTCTAGATTGCCTAGCTAGTCACATAAGTGTACCGAATGTGTCCCATCTCTAGCAATCCGACGGTCCGAAAGGAGTTGAGAATCTAATTCCGTGCTAGCGTTGGTGTCCCGAGGATTCGGTATACTTATTCCGCTGTAGGTGCCTATTTGTTCCCTCCCAATCAAATTTGGCCACGTACAAGCTGCTAGGAGAGAGATAGGCGAGTCATGCTTGCTCACGCTGTACAGATTCAGGGCTTCGGTGATGGGGTAAGCATCACAAATATTGCATAGGAAATCTAAATTTAGTCGCTGGTAGGCAGGTAAACTCATTAGGTTTATAAACTCATTGTTAGGCGCGTAGGAACAGTAGGTTAGGTTTGCATCTCAAGGCGGGAGGGAAACTTGGATGCTGGTAAAAGATTGGACGTTCTCAAGAAGGTCGAGCTGTCAGCAAGGTAACAGCAGTAACGTTAGATAAGCTAGGAACTCTTATATAGGCGAAGGAGAGGTAGGTCACTTCGTAGTGTATCGGATTTAGGCAGGCCGAAAATAGGTTGGTGTACGACAAAATGGCTGTCGAAGCGAAACATAGGCAGGCGGTGTCGAGAATGGTACCAACAAGATGGCGGCCGCAGGTCATTCAGTGGTACATAGGAACTTGACTAGGATGTGATGAGGTAGGATGATTTAGGAACGGAATCTAGGAAGCGCAGAAGTGTTAAATATAGTGAACGAAAGGTTATGTGAAACTACTGGGTAGAATCCGAAGGGAAAGTATCAATCTTCCATAGTAGGCGCCTTAACAAAGATCTATTAATGCTATGACTCAGTGTTGTGAATGATTATTATAATGTGCTCAATTGAGTAGACTTTGCAAGCTTCAGTAAGTACCCACAAGTTGACCGATCCGAAGGAAAAGTATCAATCTTCCATAGTAGGCGCCTTAACAAAGATCTATTAATGCTTTGACACAGTGTTGTGAATAATCATTATAATGTGCTCAATTGAGTAGACTTTGCAAGCTTCAGTAGTACCTACAGTTTGATTTACTATTAATTAGAGCTAGACAAATTCTTCTGTTAACATTGGATAATGATTTAATAGTGAAGGTTGAATCATAAATAAAGAATAATTATTCGTCTTTGAATTGGATTGGTTGAATTGAGCCTGGTTTTCAAATGGTCGATTACAGTTGAGATAATCCGTTTTGGTGATTGTGGGAGGAATACTAAAACAAGATCTGGGCGTATGGAATAATCCCGTGTTACCATTAGACTAATGTTGAATCACAGTTTATGGAACACTAGATCATAGTTTGAGTGAACCTTCCAAATTAACAGAATGAAGGTTATGACTAACAGTGAGATAATACTTTGAAAAGTATCTACCTACTATGAAAATATTATATTATTTAGTGAATACATTAAATTCACAAATAATAAGTTCAACATATTATCTGAGTTCAAATATTACAACTAGGTTCAACCAACTCAATTTGAGGATGAAAGAAATAGAATTTTATTGATATCAAATATTGCCTAGTCTACTCAACACTTAATTGAAATATCGCCTTTAACTTTAAATGAAATGAACTGAAGTCAATTCGGTTTATGGTTGTATATTTATAATCTAGCCGAGATTAAGGTGTGAAAAATCCTTCATAGAGCTTTATTACCTTGTTTAGAATTGTCTTTCCTTCAGAATATGAGAACTATCAGTGTCCCAAGTAAATGGATAGTAATGTTGTGTCCATCTGTTATAATGTTAAACAATCATACTAGAATTAATTATTAAAGAAAAAAATTGTAATTCAGCCATCACAATTGAAGGAGAATTCTTCATTGTGAAAACTGATAGTTCGCTTGGGAGCATTTTGCTCCGTCCTCTTTTGTAGAAACAGACTGACAAAGACCAAATATCTTAATATAATAAACTTATTAAGTAAATTTATCATGAAAAAAAATATGGCTGGCCAGAAGAGGATTGCCCAATTCCGGTGTCGAGATCCATTGTATAAAGCGGGGCGGTGCTTTGTACCATAGCTGGCAACACCACAATTGCATATTCACTACTTGTACAATAACTTAAGAAAGTAAAAGAATCCTTATTTAAAAGCGTTGAGGGTTTTATTATACTTTGATCTCAGGCGACTATAACTTTTTAACTTATCTCCAATTATCTCTCTTATCTTAATGAATTAAGTTGACAATAGATAATTTACATTATTTAGGATAACGTCATACATGACATATAATTTGACACTTGGCAGCGGAAGAAAATTATCCAAATTTAACTTTTCTCTATAACCCGACTTACCTATTTTTACCTTACAGTCTATTATGGTTGAACATACCCCCTTTTACCTTATAACAATACTCCATTTAACTCATAAATTCACTTTGATCATTTCCTATCAACGTAGGTTTATTTCACTCATACTTACTTCATCAACGGAACGTAGTTGGGAACGCTTTCCTCTCTATTTATAGTATTCCCATTTTTGACACTAAAGAGCTATGGGGTTTCCCTTGGCAGTATGACAAATATTAAGAATTAATATGAAACTAAAGTAAACTCACTTAGGAAAATTGCAGACTTAATTTCTATTTCTCTGGTGATATCAATAGAGCAATATCTTTCATTTAGTGGTATTTTCTTTTAGAAATAAATGTAATAGCGGGAATAATTAAGACCTAGTAATGAAAGCGAATACTTCTATTGGAAAATGAAAATCAATACTAATCACACTTTTAAAAGAATTTGGGTTCACTACTTATCACATCCAGGGTTCCTCCATTAGACATTCACAGGTCCTCTCAGATCACACAAAGCTTGTTAGTAAGGTTCTTTGTAGGTTAGTTAGGGTTGAATAAAGTAAATTTAGTAAATTGTATTTTGGAGGTTATTTATTCCAGTAAAATTAGGTTCCAATAGTTTAGTTATAATCAACGGTAAGTAGTAAGCGGATTTTGATTGTCTTCCTGTCCTGTAGGTTATTAGGGTTCCACTTAGGTTTTAGTCTCTTTCATAGGCCGTGATCATCTAGTTCCTTTTGTGCTTAGCCGGACGGTTACACAGTTCTGACCTATGTTCAAAGTTTCAAGTCGCTAGCTCATCGGGAAGCTAGTTTAAAATCGTTCGCAAACTTTGCGGACAAACAAACACACAAACAAACAAACGAGAAAGCAACCTAATAAAACGTGTTAAAAAACGTGTTAATAAAATAGACATAATTCACAAACGTTTGTTCTGAGAACTTCTCGGCATTCTTCAAGTCGGTATTTCAGCCTTCGGAAGTATCGACTCTTACAGCATTGGCGACATATCTGATCTAGACCTAAAAACTCACGCCGATAGCATTATCGGTGACATATCTTTTTCTGAAAACAGCGTGCTGAAAGAACTCAAATCTCTAGATATCACCAAGTCTTCCTGCACAGATGATTTGCCACCAGTGTTCTTTAAAAACACGGCGTTATCTATTTATAAACCCTTACATATTATATTTAACATATGTCTTCACGAGGGTGTGTGTCCAAAGGTATGGAAGACGGCTAGGATTACCCCGGTGCATAAAGGAGGCTCAAAAACAGACGTGACTAACTATCGGCCTATTTCTATTTTGTGTGTCTTGGCGAAGCTCCTTGAAAGGCTCATACATAGCATCTTATGCTCTCATTTTCACCGATACATACTACCACAGCAACATGGATTTGTCTCCAGACGGTCAACAGTCACCAATCTCATGGTATATTCAAATTATTTATTTCAAAACATGGACGCCAATAAACAAACCGATGCTGTGTATACAGATTTCAGGAAGGCCTTCGACCGAGTAGATCACAAAATCTTGCTACAAAAGATTGCCTTTAACGGCATCCGGGGAAATCTTTGGCGGTGGTTTAAGTCCTACGTCAGTAACAGGACCCAAAAAGTAGTTATAAATGGCCATGAATCCGATTCACTGGAGGTAACCTCGGGTGTTCCTCAAGGGTCAATACTTGGACCCTTACTGTTCGTTCTTTTCATAAACGACATAAATGACTGTCTGTTAAATTGTAAATTTCTATTATATGCAGATGATCTTAAAATGTACCGTACTATCGAAAATATCAATGATCACCACGAGTTCCAAGACGACCTAAACCGATTGACGGCCTACTGCAATACTAATAAACTCAGTCTCAGCCTAGAGAAATGTAAGTGCATAACATTTACAAAAAAAAAATGTCCAACTACTTTTAACTACTCGTTGTGTGGTACGAGTCTGGAAAGGGTGCAAAGCATTAGGGACCTAGGTGTGACACTGGACACAAAACTGACACTGGATTCTCATATAGAAAACATCTGCAGCAAGGCCTACAAAATGTACGGTTTTGTTATTCGTGCAAGTAAGGACTTTAAACGTCCTGCTACATATATCCAATTATATAAATCATTAATACGTTCACAATTGGAATATGCCACATCCATTTGGGACCCATTTTACAACCAGTACTCAGAACAACTCGAACGAGTCCAAAAAAAGTTTTTGCGACATATGCAGTTCAAATGTCATCGTAGTCGATCTTCTTACCCTATATTGTTAGAAACATATAAATTGCAACATCTCAAATATAGGAGACTACAACTGCAAGCGATGCTGTTGTATGATCTATGTCACAATAAATACGATTGCATCGATTTAGTAAATAATATCAGTTACCAAGTGCCAGTCAGACCGCGAGTACGGGCCTGTCGAACCAAAAAGCTATTTGCTATATCCAGATCCCGAACTAACGCTGGTAAACGTTCGCCCTTGTCTCGGCTGACTGACACTTATAACAAATACTTTAATGATATTGATATACTTATACCTAAAACTAGCTTGTTTAAGAAATCTATTATGGCGAAGCTTCACAGTATCAATAGTAAAAATAGTTAAAAGGAAACATGAGAAAGGAAAAAAATGTACCTTACAACATAAGCAATATTCAAATTTAACTTCATTACCTATTTAAATCACATTACCTAACATGTACTCTTAACGTGTTAAAACTTATTTGTGGTTAACGGTGTTGGTTTTACAATTATTTAGTTCTTGAAATTATGTATACTTTTTTATGTATTACACATTGTGAAACCGTTTGTTTACCCCAATAAATGAAAAAAAAAAAAAAAAAAAAACTCGAAACTCGCGTTTTGTACATGTTGATCAATTACAAAAAAAGACGACTATCTCGTGGTTTTACACGATGAGTCGAGCCATTACTGCGTTTCGGCTGCTAATTCGGTTTCAAACTTTCATGTAACGTAGATTCCCCCTGACACCGCCCAATTTACTAATTCAAGATACATGTTAGTCTATTACCAGCTGCCATTACACATGGATTTCTTTTATGGGATTTTTTCAAGATTTCAGGACCTGGAATACTCAAGATTTTACATTACCTATTCCAAAAATATATGTACCTATATGAATTCGTTTATAAATTATGTAATAGTATTCCAAGTACTAAATAATACACCAGAAAAATCCAACTCGTCACCAGGATTTTCTCAGGCGGGAATCGAATCGGCGACCTTTGGCAGTCCGGTCCAATGCTCTCACCAACTGAGCTACCAAGGCCCTGAGACAATCCTGGTGCCGAGTCGAATTTTTCTAGTATTTTATTTAGTATTGTATAAAAAATTGCATTGTGAATGCTAAAATCTCAAATTTAAAAAAGTATTCCAGATTATCGTTACTGAAACTTAACATGACAAAGTAAATATGTAACTACTGCGGCTATAGCTGGGTTTCCCACCCGTCAACGTCACCCGTCACGTCAGGGTCACGACATAAAAGTGCAATATACGGCGTTTGTTGATCGAGGGATATCCTTTGGCAGGGTGCACCTCCTGAACCCTTAGATCATTTTCTATCATCTTGGATTTTTGTATGGGTGGGAGATAAAATACAATCTTTTTTTTGTATGGAATTTGATTTTTTTTTTCAAAACCCATCGTTTGGGATATCGGATGAAAGGGATTTTTTAATTTGATTTTTTTTTTAAAACCCATCGTTTGGGATATCGGTTGAAAGGGATTTTTGAGCTGATTCCAAATATATACAATATTCTTACCTTACAGCTACTGGTTTAAAAAAAATCGGAAAAGAATTTTCCAAACATACTAAGTTTGGGCTCTTGCAGGAAGAAAACCACTATATGATTTTTTATGAAACATACGTCAAACTACTCGTAATATACTCTTATCTAACATCCTGGAAGCATTTTTGAAAAAATTAACATCATGGTACTAGTACTTTAATTCATAGAATACTGGGATCAAAATATTTCAAAATTTTAAAATGATTTTTTTTTTCAAAATTGCTTCCAGGACGTTAGATAAGAGTATATTAGTAGTTGTTTAGTCATTTAGTGGTTTTCTTCCTGCAAGAGCCCAAACTTAGTATGTTTTGAAAATTATTTTCCGATTTTTTTTAAACCAGTAGCTACAATGTAATAATATTATATATTTTAGGAATCAGCTCAAAAATGCCTTTCATCGGATATACCACACATTGGGTTTTGAAAAAAAAAATTTTTTTCAAATTCCATACAAAAAAAGATTGTATTTTTATCTCTCTCCCATACAAAAATCCAAGATGGCTCCCCTTCTTAAAATGATCTAAGGGCTCAGAAGGTGCAACCTGCCAAAGGATATCCCATCGCCGATCACCAAACGCCGTATTTTTTATTGAGCACACCGGACCACTACTGTCTGCATTAAAATACATTTCCCTAATAACGAACGAACTTTCAATTTTCCATGACTATCTCATCTCATCACACAACCTGGCAAGCGAGAATGCACCATTAAATATATCTGGTGAAATTTAATGAAATTTCAGTCGAAACGCTCGCCTTCCAATTTGAATATAAATGAACGTGTATCGCGTAGCATCGCATTAATTAAAATCACGACAGATCTATCGGGGGCAAAATCCGATTGAAGTATTACCAGCCGATCTGTTCAGAGCTTAACATTTCAGACCGTTGTTGTCAACGTTGTCAAGGACTTACTGGTGGTCGTTATCAGATGCAATTTTAACCTACTTACCGTATTAATTAAGTTTAAACTAGATGATGACGGCACTATAAATGATCAAAATATAAGGGAGAGATTGACTTTCATATAAAATCCATATAAACGAAATATACATGAGACTTGTTGCAACAACAAAATGTTATGAAATAAAAATGTTCAAAATGTTAACTATAAAATTGACAAGAAGTTGTTTCCGTTTTTGGTTACCTAGTTTTAAATGAATTCTATTGAAGTAAAGATCTAATAGAGCTCTAATTTTTTGTCTGAAGATGCCCATAATGTCAAAAACACATTAAAATACCAAGTGGCGGGTTGAACGACCCTCGAGTTGAGTACCTCTTTGGACCGAGCCAGAAATGGCCTCGCAATTAGTGTAATCACCTCATGGGTTTGCCTAGATAACTCGGATACAGCATATTTAAACGATGACGGATAAGAAAGCTTTAACCACTTTTCAATATTAATTGACGAAAAATTAGTATAAAAAATCTTTTAATCCTACTAATATCAGAAATATGAAAGTTTGTGGGTTTGCATGTTTGGATGTTTGTTCCTCAATCACGCAAAAACTACCGAACGGATTTGGTTGAAATTTGGCACACAGATAGTGAATAGCCTAAATTAAAACATAGGATAATTTTTATCCCGATATTCCCATGGGAACGGGAACCACGCGGGTGAAACTGCGGGCGGGCGCTAGTCAAAGATAAATAATGATATTCATGGTACATCTCAACATCCTATCCATCCATCCATCTCAACTTTATTCTAACTTTCTAGTAAAGTGTTTATTCTACATTATTAGAATGTTTCGCAAAATATGGTAAAAGACAGACAACAATGCAATAAATGTTTGTGATATTTTAAATAATATTTATTTCTACCAAAGCACAGGAAAACAGTAATTTGAGTTTAGATAATTATTTATTTTATAAGGCAGGATGAGATTTTACTAATGATAACGATACGTTTCCTAATTATTATACAATGCAGTAGCTGAGCACCCCATCTATTTCCATATTTGCCATTGTAGCTCACTCAAATGACATAATTAGCTTCCATGAATTTATCATTCATATAATATTATAATGAATGAAATAACTACTAACATCTGAAATAACCACTAAGAAGTGGTTATTTCAGATTTCCGGTAAAAGATTTTGCTTTCTAAAAAAGCTCTAAAAATATCACCCAACTTTTCCATCAGTATTAATATTTTTCTTGTAAATCAACTTGCTTCTCATAATAATTCAATTACCTACCAAGAAAACGAAGCTCATTAGATGAATCAATTAACGGTTTCCTTTTGATTTGCGATTTTTCTCAGAAGTTCATAAAAGTTGTGTTGCGCGGTGTGCCGATAGAATTAAAATGAGCTGGCATTAATGAATATGAAGTTCAGCGATATTTGTATACTTAATAAAAACAAGTTTTGTGACAAATGTAGACACAAACTCTTTATGATAGGGGTATTATTTGGCACATGATGCGGACACTCTTTGAGGTTTAGTCCAGTATGGGGTCTGAATGCCATTTTTTTTTTTGCCGATTTTTCAAAAAAATATCATGATGCTGAGTGTTCCGAAGTTTTCCTTTTTAATATTATCATTTTGTCATCCACCCTAATTTTCCGTGCAACGACCGTAGGTAGGTTACTTCAGTGGTTTGGTGTTCGAATTCTCGTCACGTTCCGACTATCGAGCGACCTACAAGAGAGGGCGAGATAGCCGCCCTTATCGCCCCGGATGAATATCGCACGATGATTTCAACCCCATTGTATGGGTTAACTTGTTCTACAATTAGCATACATAGCAGCCATCTTAAACTGCTCTTGATTCGTATTATCTTAATGTTATGTTTGGAATTTCCAATGAATATTTTGTGCGAATTGAAATTAACTTTCAAACACGCTACAAATACTTTCAATTACCTATTCTACAATAATATTACCTATACGATTTTTACTTTTGCCTCTTTACAAAATTTGACGCATTTATAAACAAAAAATACTAGCATATTAACTTCATACAAAGTCATTACAAAAAAAACTCTTACTTCCTTCATTTAATTCATATAAAGTATAAGTAATTCGTTAAAAGACCTGGGATTTTCTAACATTTTTTTAACAAATCTTCCTATATCTGTGATTAAAAAAAACTTAGTTATTTTTTAGGACTGAATTCTTTTTGCAATGAAAGCTCAGCGGGGGAAATTTTAATCACCTTCCGAGTGGATAAACTACAATTAATTTTCACCCAATTTCCGCCTCTGACTTTCAAAGTTTATTTAAAATTTTGCCGGTTTGGAAAGCTTCGGAAATCGGTGTTTTGGAAAGAAATCAAATTGAGCGTAACGTTTAATGTTGAGCAAAAACAATATTGCGATGTTATATCCGGCAGTGATTAATCACCTTCTTTGTTATTTAGAATTTAGGAGTGGATTTTTAACAGTTTTCTGCTAGGTATGAATGATTTTGCAATATCTCAAATATTAAATAAAACGACCTTTTCTGCCCCCCTACTCAAATGGCCAACATTCTATTCGTTTAAACGCTACGCTTACTATTAAATTACGTGCCGTAAGCTTGACAATTCCATGCAATACATCGAAGTCTGTGGTTTACATAAGTTTGCGACACGTGATTTAATCATCTATTGCTCATATTTAAGCTTTAAAAGTAAGCATAGCGTTTAAACGAATAGAAAGTTGGCCATTTGAGTAGGGGGGCTGAAATTAATCAAATTAAAAATGTAATTACTAAAATATTTTAGGTTTTTTTTCTTTAAGTTCCTTCGAAAGTTATTTTATACGTTTTTTCCGATTTTTTGGTACAGTTCACATCAGATAGTGGAAAATTGAATAGTTTTTCCTATAGAACACGGTAAGCAAGCACAAGTGGGACAACCGTAGCCCGTGTCAGTAATTTACGAGTACGCACCGTAGTGGAAATGAGCGGGGCATTGAGCGCGTGAACGCAGCCGCTGGTGTCCAGAGGGCGCTGCAAATAGAAACGCATGCCCCGTGCACCTTATGAAAATGTACACTTGGACTAGCAAAGTGGACAAAAGCTATTGGAAGGCATTTCTTGCTAATGAGAGGAGTAGATATTTTGCTATTTTTTCTAATGTAGATAGTCAAGCGCTCGACCGCTAACACGCCTGGTGGTAAGCGATGATGCGTGCGACCTACGATGAAACGTGGTTGCCTAGAAGTAGCCTATATAGGTACTCGCGACTTGAAGGCCCCCAGTTTGTACCTATCAGGAGGTATACACAGACGCAGGCAAGGAGTTCCGCTTTGAAAATGCAGAGATTTTTTTTTCATATTTTTTCTCACGTCTAAGATGAATATTTTCTCATCTAAGATGAATATACCCTAACTATTATTTAATAATGTGTAGGTAGGTATTACTTACCTATGAACATATCTTGATCATCATCATCTCACTATCAAAATATGTTTAGTCTATACTTATTCACTTCTCATGAAAGATGATCAGACATACAACTGAAACAGAACTTTCACATATTTATCATGCATTGTGTAGAAATCATTCAATACCTTGGAGTGCCCTGAAAGTTGGCACAAAGCCTGTCTCCTCGCGGATCTGACGTTTTTTGTCCCAAATATTATTCTTTAGGGCTGTCATCCGTCGAAAGTAAAAAACTTACAGGACATGAGAATGACTGGAATAGAAATCTGCAGGCTGGAACACAAATATTAAACTCACGAATAGTGAAAACAGTGAATGCTAATTATTTATTTATAAATACTCATTTAATTTTTTCACTACACATAATACGTCTACTTTATTTAAGTATTTAAAAAAATACAAAAATACATAAACTAGAAATATTAAACAATTTAAAGTGAATCGATGCAATTTAAATCAGATGTAAGATAACTTTATTTATATTTAGCTGCTTAGAAAAGCAAAAGTAGTAAAATACTGATTCATACACCTATGATCGAAGCATTCTGTCATTTATTATTATAATTTTATATCGCTAGTCGCCACCATGCCTCGCACGTTACAAACGGGCCAAAAATTCTCACCTTCGTTTTTCCTACGTAACAGAACTAGTTAAGTAGCTAAATATATTTATGAGTAGACAGACATTAGCTTTTTGGTAAAATACATTGTATGATAAATAAGCCTTATGTTCTACATAGTTAAAAAGAAAAGTAAATACAGTACTTATAATAATATTTCCGTAACGAATTGTCCCAGAAGCGCCATCCCTGGCGCACGTTACAAGCGGGTCAACCATTCGTTTTGCCCAACCAGGCTGAAAATTAAAACTTCAAATTCATAAAAATTAAAATTCTCCTTTAAGATAGCAAAACTTATGATTTTATGTAACGAATTTTCCCAGTAGCTCCATCCCTGCCGCACGTTACAACGGGCCAAACATCGTCGCCTTCGTTTTTCCCTACGTCGCCGAACTAGCAGGGAGGAAGTATCTCGCCGGTTCATTAGGCTAAACGGTATCTGACCTGACCATCCCCCCGAGCTAAAAATTACTTTGTGTAAATAATGTAAATATATCTATCTAAGTACCTCGCAAAACTTAATTCATAATAATTCAATAGCAAAGCTTATGATTTTATTTAACGAATTTTCCCAGTAGCGCCATCCCTGCCGCACGTTACAAGCGAGCCAAACATCGTCGCCTTCGTTTTTCCCAACGTCGCCGAACTAGCAGGGAGGCGTTCTCTCGTCGGTTCATTAGGCTAAACAGTCTCTGACCGTCCGTCCCCCCGAGCTGATAATTACTTATTTGTGTAAATATATCTATCTAAGTACCTCAAAAAACTTAATTCATAATAATTAAATAGCAAAGCTTATGATTTTATGTAACGAATTTTCCCAGTGCCATCCCTGCCGCACGTTACAAGCGGGCCAAACATCGTCGCCTTCGTTTTACCCAACGTCGCCGAACTAGCAGGGAGGCGCTCTCTCGTCGGTTCATTAGGCTGAACGATCTCCGTTCCTGTAATATCTGCGGGAACAAGGGAATTAGAATAAGTTATTTTTCTTTTGTTATGAAAGCTGCTGCCAAATAGGCTCTAATGAACGTGTCCTGCGAAGCGAATGAGATTTCATAAAATCTTTGTACCAAAATAACTTGCGGAATAGAAGTAGAATAAAAAATAATTATGTTGTACATTTATTTTCTGTGGTTAACAATAAAACTTCTTAGTACTTAAGTATTGTAATTTTGTAAAAAAACGTCAGTTTGTTAATTATAGGTATTGTTGTTTGGATTTTGCATTGGAGTTCCGTTTATTTCGTTAGCTACCTGTATATTTCACATCATTGTTAAACGTATGCATGCATACGTTATAATAAAAAAGCTCACGGTGTATTTTAAATGGCAGGTGACGAGCTTTTACATCACCTGTCACGAGTTAAATATTTAAACTCTTAAAAAACAAGCAAGAAACACGTTTTTGTACCTATTAAATCGTAATGGTAAATAATTTTTATTAGTCACACAATTAAATTTTGTTCGATGGCAATAAATTACCGGATTCTCAAAGACAGACAGATGATCTAAGCAAAAAAAAACTTAAACTAAGCAAAGTTTTTGGAGACCTAACTTTAACAACTTTAGGTAGGGCTTAATAATAAAAACATTTACATTTGACACTTATTAGAATAATGATAATATTTACGTTTAATTTCATAGTAAGATACTTACCGTATACCTGCATATAAATAAAAGGCGACTTACCAGTGAAAGAGAACGTAGGTACTTGAAGCAACATTTAATATCTATTATTTTATGGCTAATAAGTGTAATGAACTAGGTACCTAAATAACGCGGATAATTATATCAAATTAAGCACAAAGTATCAACTCAATTCAAACTAACAAGTCGCAATTGAACTCAAACATTCTCACTCGGGAACAATAAACAATGTGTCAATATCATAAATGAGCAAGTAAATTGATTAAAACGCGGATGATTGATCGCCAGTCGGCGCGCACCTGATATCGGGTGCAATCCATCAGGGGAGTCGTTCGCAGCGACACCTTGCGTCACTACCCATACTTTAATGATGTTAGGAAATCTCGAGCATAAGCCTGATTATGGTTTTTTATGAAACAGCAAATGAGTAGGTGTAGTGTAGGTACCTACTCACTATCAGTTTAAAAAAATGCTAGGTAGGCATCCAAAATTCAACTAAATAAAACAATTGACAACATTTCATTTTGAGAAAATACTAAATTAGAAAACCATTTCGAGATTTTAGTGTTCTAAGCTCACATACTTTTTTCAGAATTTTTAGATCAGTATTTTTAAGTTAATTAAAAAAATCTAAAATAAACGCGATATAGGGAGTCTGAGATGAGTCTCTTTGCCTTCTATTTAAAAAAAAACAGTGGTGCCAGCCAGGGTAATTTACCCTAGATTTAGGGTAAACATTATCCGGCCCTAATAATAATAATAATATGATAATAATATATATTTATATCCCAGCATAAATAACAAAGTAGCACAGTACAAACATTTCAGGTATATAGGCGAACGTTACATAATATATTACGGTCATCTGTGTCCGAACTAGGTTGAAAAACCACATTGCTCGTTCGAGTAATTTTAAATCCCGAAATTGAAATTACAGCAAACCCATGAGTATAACTAAATACAAGAAAAATATATCTTTCCACTATTTTCTTTCTATAAAAATCAACAAATAATGAGGCTTTTGAAAGTGAAAAAATAAAAATAGTAACTATTTGCCTCACTGGACGGCGTTGATGGAAAGAGATGAGTCAAAATTGACTTGGCCGACTGTACTCTTCAAAGATTCGTAAAAAAAACATTGAAAATACATTTTTATCAACGCCATCTATCGAGCCTACAGCTTTTTGTCATTTTGATAAGCCCTCATTCTCCCATGTACATATAAGATGGGCGGAGAGTGTCCTTTTTGTGCGGTAGTACTTATAAATTATTCTGTGATCTAGGGTAAATTGAGACCCAGCTCACTGAACACTGCAAAAGTCATAATTTTGTCATAATGACTTAATGTCCATTGATTGCACTTCGAGTGTTTAGTAAAATTTCGATATTTTTAAGGTATTCTTGCAAGAATAATCAAAACAAAGTCATAGCATCGTTTGCTATACTTATGCGTTACTTGTGAGATTATGTTTTGTGTGATTGAGGGCTGGAAATCTCACAGAGGAACATAAGAAAATAATCAATAGATATTATTATTTAATCGGTGAGTTCATATTGTTTTCATTTTTGTATGTTATGTAAGTAGCCTGAAACTATTATAATATACTAATAATTTGTGCAAATAGTCATTTGTGTCCAGTTCTTTGCCGATTTTTGCAAATACCAGATCTGTTCATTACAGGTCGTTGAAGTATGTTTTTTTGCCTAGTGATGTGCATTTCTATATCGATATAATTATGTTTTATTGTACTTTCTTACTTTATATACGATGGGAACAAAAATTAGAAAACCATCACTTGGCTTGGCTAGCCTGGCACATCTTTCTTTTAAATAAATAATGATCAAGTTTTTTAATTCAATTGAACTCAAATCAGTTTCAACATAATGTTCTGTATGTAGATACTACTACAAGCTCAATTTATTTGTTTTAGGTGCTGCTATCTAACATAACACAAAAATGCAATGAGCCTGCGTGCCGTCAACATGAAGTAATTATTTCTAGTTTGCAGCGACAACTTATAGAAAGAGTTAAAAAAGTTTCCCAGCGAACGCCTTCAAATAATAAACACTGTAATTTTTTTACCTGTTGTTTTATTTCCTTGACTTTGTCTGCATGGACATTCAAAAAAGTTCTTAGGGATCCGGATACTAGAGACCGTTAGATTTTAACTTCAAAAAAGTATCCATTGTTTTAATCTAGACATAGACTGTAAACTATCTGTGTGTCATTCTAAGGCTGAAGTTCACCAATACTAAAACAGGCGATTAAGTTTTAACCGTCTGTTTTTGACCTTTTTATGTATGGAGAAAATGTCAAAATCAGATGGTTAAAAATTAATCGGCTGTTTAAATTGTCGGTGAAATCGGGTCTAAATCAATCGTTTGTGCGTGATTACTCAATGAATACTGTTTGTTACTCAACAAACATCCAAACATTTAAACTTTCTTCACACTTATAATAATATTTGTGGTATATTCATTTTCCGTACCTGTTTGTCCCCGTTCCAGCCCCGTTCCCGTATATTCCATACAAAATTTAGACCCCCATTTAAGTTGACATGATTCAACTTAAGTGGGGTCTAAATTTTGTGTCCACCGTGTTGGACTTCAAAAATGCCATTTTTGCAATGAACATCCCATAAAACTCAGTAACGACATCCATATAGACCGACGATATAGCGCACTCTCAATCACAACATCTCGCTTAGATATTACTTTTGACAGTCATTGTATGGGGGCTTTAGGTTGAAACTGTTTTTAGAAAGCGACATCGAAAGAAAAAATGACCCACCTCTTCTTAAAAAATACTCATACCCCTTTAGGTACTGCAATAATTTAATATACTTAGTTGTTATTTGAGTAGTATTATTGTTTCTTATTTATTATGAAACATGAAACAACAAAAATACCATTATTATCGATATAAAATACAATACTAGCGTGCCTACATCTCTATAGACATCACAATTCACATCATTGACGGTTTTTTTTTATTTGACGTTTGAAGAGGCAAGGCAAAGGCATCGCTTATATTCTTGTACTTACGTCCTTTTAGAATAAACCATTTTCTATTAATTAATATCTCAGTAATGTATGAAAATAAATGGAAAAGAAAAAATACGTGTTGCCTAAAAAACGATAAATTTTCATTATATCCATAAAAACACGTACCTTAATATTTTGAAATGTTGTCAATTCTGTAAGAAATTACTGCCTTGGTAATTCGTTATTAATTAATAACTTTCAGACAACTAAGTAGGTACTTTAGGCCAATTTCACAGTCTATGGTGAGGCACTTACTTCAGACTAAAGTATACACCATTAATTTTTAAGTATACCTATCTGCAATGAAATGGGGATTTCAGACTACGTGAATGAACAACTTTTTCTTGGGGCCCAACTCCGGAATCGCGAAAAAAAATCCGCTGTTCGATAGAAAAGTACAACATCGACTCGACTATAATGTATGGAACAGAAGAGTTTTTTCGCG
Source organism: Agriphila tristella (assembly GCA_928269145.1). NCBI lineage: Eukaryota > Metazoa > Arthropoda > Insecta > Lepidoptera > Crambidae > Agriphila > Agriphila tristella. Next base: position 26,744,988 of record OV743434.1, read on the forward strand.
ATACCGTGGTTGGCCCCATAGTAAAAGTTGTTCATTCACGTGGTCTGAAATCCCCTTTTCATGTTTAGATATACTTAAAAATTAACGGTGTAGGACACAATTTCTATGAAATTATCTGTAAATAAAGTAAATAATTTATAATTAAACCCGCAAAATGGTCCTTATGTTGCTACATTTTGTCCTCTGCATTCTACCAACAGTCGACGCAAGCACATATCTTTTTGGGCGAAGAATGATCTATTTTTACCGTATAACTAATTTCCGTAGACGCGCAGATAAATTGCCCAACAAACATGACTCGTAGATTACACAGATGATCTCTAAAATGTTTTTCCATGTCAGAATAAACGGCCATGATGTTCCACCATCAATCATTCGTTCACAGATTTAATATAATCCCATTTCTCCCCCACACCAACTAAGTTTTGCAAACTTAGTCGATTTCTTTGCTTTTCGTGGACAACGCTCAACTTTCCTGATTTGTGGCTGAAGATTTACTCCATAGTATAATTAATTTTTTGTTCATAATGAAGGCGGAAAAGTTTGATTAAAAATCACAACACTTTTCCTATCTTGCGATGGTGTTTCGGAAAGTTTAATAGCGATTATTTATTCATAACACTTATAAGTAAGTATTTGTAGTAATATATTTAGGTTTGTTTGCTTACAAGAAGTTGCCGGATCATGATTGTTTTGAAATTTATTTACGAAAAAATTAAAAACTTTTAAGAATTCATAACATAAATAATTTCTGAGTCAACAAAGTTTTATAGAGGATCTATGTTGACATTGCATAGCTAGAAGTATTTAATTTTGTAAACTTATATCCATTGGAAGTCAATCAGGCTATTTAGGTCAGCAGCACTATGAAAATAATTCATTTAGCACGAATCTTATTATGCAAAATGAAATTACATTCAGCGCAGCAGCGAAACTTTATAAAAGTGTAATATTTCCCGCGCCACTTTGTAGGTGGCGAGACGCAAGACGCAATTTAGGCGAGTTTCGCGTAATTAAAATTTAAACGTGCCACGGAAATTAGAGAAGGAAAAATATTTTTTTCGTGCGAAGTCTGCTGTAATGAAAAATTCCTATGTGCGAGTGACAAGAGGACATCTCGCGAATACACACCGTGTTGGCACGAAAATGTTAAGAGTCACAGATAAAAGGTAATAAAGTAGGTAATTTACGGAAGCAGATATTTAAATAACCAAGGTTTATTATGACGTGTCCCACTTTTATTAGTTTGAAAATTATGTTCTTTGGATTAGAAATTACTTTAAACAAAATTGCCGTCAAAAAACTATAAATCAAGTAAGACTTAAGTTAAAATAGGTAATTCTATGGTTAGTGAAAAAAATGTTATTGAAATTCGCTACTTGGAAATTATATTATCAACCAAACCATAAAACCGTTTCCAAATACAAAATCTCACGTAAAAGTCGTTAGGAAAGCGATAAAAATGAAAAATATTTTGGTAATGTGCCGCTATTAAAATAGGGTGGAGATATACTCGCGGATAATAGCCGCGAATTCCCAAAATGGCACGAGACGGCAAATTGATTTCTACATTATTGAAAATCGATTCATTTTCATACCAACCAAGTCATTATATAAAAAATGTACCAGGTAAAAAAAATGCCCGATGAAATAGGTTTCTACTTCAATCTCCAAACTATTGTTTCACCCGTTTGCACTTCTTAAACACAACTCGACCAAATTAATACGGTGGTGTCATGCATGAACTTAGCTATCAAGCAGCTGTCATCTAATTATCTTGATCGAGTTGTACTTAGGAAAAGACTTACTTTTTATAAGTTTTCCTTGTGTTATACTTAATTAAGTGAATATGCACCTTCTGGGCAAGCTCGCTCCACCGTAGACCCTGTCTTTTCTTTTGGGCAAGACTGGGGTCAGTCAAGAGCAAACCCATTTAATATAAAAAAAAACTTATTAATGAAAATGATAAAACACACCTTATTACATCATATAAATAAATGAATGAAAATGAATAAGTGAAATAATATCAGATATCAACCTCTGATATGCACAATATTCTACTAATATGGATTCTACTGCTCGAATTAACGAAATGAGATTGCAGTAAACAAAGGTACCCCAAAGAAGATAAGAGTTTAATCCAAAAGATAGTTTATCTTTGCATTGGAATTATTCCAAATGCTATCCTGAGGGTAATGCGTGGACCCTTGGGACTCGCAAGATCAAGGGATTTTAAGGATAAAGGTAGGTAGATACTTTGATTTTTAAACACGTAAAGTAGGTAAGAACTGTGGGTACTTTATTAGAATAAGTTGAAACTTATAGTGTAGGTAAGTAGGTACTGTTATTTCGAAAAATGAATTCTGAAAATCCAACGATACTTACTCGTATTTTCATTAATTCTAAATTTAATGATCTGGAGTTAGTAATTTTACACATACCAACGAAGTCCGTTTACTTATCATGTTTACGTATATTTAGTTGTTTTATGTGTCCCTGAAAAAATGCACTTCATTAAACAAAACGCAATTAAAACTTAAAGGAATAATAAAAACTTAACTACCTACTCACTTTATTTTTTTGGTCTTGTAAGCAAGTTTGCAAGGCGTGCATTTTTATTTAGTACAAAAATCGCACGCGTACCTAATAGTACCTATAATAACTCTGTCCTGTTAGAAGAACTACAAACTCTACTCTACACTATAATTTTAATAAAAATCTTCGTTCACATCTGCAAATACAAAATAATGACCAGTCCTCAAGCGTTCTGCAATCACTATAAAGAAAGACTCCGCAATCGCAAAACTTATTTATTGTCAAGAAAATGGGAAAATATATTGTGTTGCGATAATGAAGTCTCGTTTATGTCGTGGGGTTTGTAATTACTGATCGCACCTATTGTTGGTAGATAAAGCATGTTCAGGGGTGACTAATCCAGAAGCTTTGTTGGATCGGAATTTAACAAGAATAGTTGCGGCGAGGGAAACAAAATTAAGACGAGCACAATACTTCTCACCCCTGACTGCAGACGTAGTGGCAAAGCTGTGAAATTGCTGGAAAATAAGAGAATTGGTACTTACCAGTCAGCAGTATTTGTTTTGGAACAAAGCGGACGCTTTAGGGACGCAAGCCAAATACTTAAATATTTAATTTCCTGCTTTAATCTAAAAAATAATATAAGAGATATACAACGTGTTACAAAATAACCACTAATGCCGAATATGGCAAATAGGGACCATCAAACTGAACAGCTTTTACTATGGAACCAACTCCGAAATCCAGTGCTGAAATCTCGAAAAAAAAACTGTTGTATCATACATTTTGCTATTTTCGTTATTAATTTTTGTATGGAACTGCGTTTTTTTTTGCGATTTCATAGTTGGTCCCATAATAAAAGTTGATGGGCTCTATCTACCATATTCGGCGTTACGGGTTTTTTTGTAACATCTTGTATTATCACTAGCTTTTGTCCGCGACTTATTCCCCTTGGAATTATTTTCCGTTGGGAATGTGGTAAATATCGTATTAGTGGTAACTTAGCCAAGAATCAGAAAAAAATATTGTATAACTAGCGGCCGCCCGCGGTTTCACCGCGTGGTTCCCGTTCCCATGGGAATATCGGAATAAAAAGTATCCTATGTTTTAATCTAGGCTATCTACTATCTGTGTGCCAAATTTGAACCAAATCCGTTCAGTAGTTTTTGCGTGATTGAGGAACAAACATCCAAACCCACAAACTTTCACATTTATAATATTAGTAGGATAGTAGGATCAGAAATCCAATAATCAACCGATACGATACCGACTCTTCAGGATATGGAACCAGCAAAATTCAATTCGTTTTAGTAAAAATAACTGATCTGATGGAGCGATTTGGTAAAAAATTACATTTCCTCCTACAACGATAGAGTATCATACTATAACAGTAACAATCTCATCCTGGGCTATTATGCAGCTTTTTAACCTGTTTTGTTCAAGAAAGGCGAGCTGTCTATTTGCAAGCTCGTATAATGAAGTAAAAACTAAATCAGGCGTCCTATTTTGGCGAGATGCTTTCAAACAGGATCGGCATTGATGGGAGAGTTTGTTAAAGTAGGGTCTTTATTTTCATGGTCTTGGTTCTAGCGATAAAAGCGAAAAAATATTTATAATAATCAAGTAGGTAGACAATTTAGAATCTTCGTCCATCTGCTGCCTTTATCTCAATTTATTTGTGGTTCGCACAGTCTTTTTCTTGCGTTATTTTATTTCCTGATCTTGTCATCTCCTCATTTTCTCCCTTCACAATCATATTATTTTACACACAATCCATCCATCCTTCTTTTCTGCGGTCTCTACATCACAATCTTCTAGCAACATGCTTTTCATCTGTTCTTAGAAAAATATTAAACATAATAAAACTAACTAGCTGCCGCCCGCGACTTCGTCTGCGTGAAAAGTTTTGACATAGAAAATGTCTTTTCGTTCGCTCCAGTACAGGCTCCGATTTCACGAGAAAGTGCGATCCCCTTATATCTCAGAGGGTTGTGAAGATATGATATTCAAAAAGACTCAAAATACGCGTATTCACGAGAGCTGCAAGGTGCAAAAAGAATTATTCGAGAAAATAAAAAACCGAAAAAAATTATGGCCAAAATAGTGGAAAAAAATTACATATTTTTCCGATTTTTTTTATTTTGGCGCTCAATATTTTGGAAACGAAGAATGATATAAGTTTTAAGAAAAACTCCTCTGAACAATTTAGTCAGCTACAATTTGAGCCTAAAACAAATACGATCGGGTTAAGAGTTTGCTCTGTAGCTTAACCTTTAACATTGAAAATGTTTTTTCGATCGCTTCAGTATAGCCCCCATTTTCGCTCAGAGTTCGACATCGCCTTGGTGTCGTAAGTTTTAAGGCTACCTACATGAATGGTTGAAGCCTCAAAAGACGCGTATCAACGAGGGCTACAATATGTAGCGTGTTGGCGTAATTTCGGGAAGCGCGCTCTTTACATGCGCGTCGCGTTGCTGAGTTGCTATGGAGGATTGACGTAGTTCAAAAACAAATCTTTGATTTTTTAAATGTATTTTAGGTATAGTAGTACTACACGGTAAAAACAGATTTCTTAAAAAAAGACAAATTGCTTTGGCTTAAGACATATTTATTGAATCTAAGAAAATGATCCTCTCCCTATAGACGCTAGACAATAATTTCTTCGTAATAGTAAAAAATACTCTCAAAAATATTTAGTTGTTACAAGAACAATACATTTATTCCAAGACACGTGTTGTTTCATTCAAGACATCGTTATTTTGTACAGTCAAGTAAATGTATTCTTGATACGAAAAATCTTCTATATCTCTTTTTACTCATAATAAGTAAATGTTTAGTTGGCCTAAGTAATTACTGATTTTTAATGAAAAAAATTAAATAGAAAATTGAGATTTTGTGTATTGAATAAAGATGAATATTTTGTTGTTGTTGTATTAAAAATAAAGAATTAACTTTTCTGTCCCAAAATAACAACGTGGGCGCGGTCTACAAAAAATCATGGTAAAAGTGCTCGAAAGAGGAGTGGATGGAGTCCGGGAAGCCGTTCCAAGTAGGACGCGACACCCAGAGGCAACCAACAAACCCGATTGGATTGAGCTTATTGAATTTGATAAAATAAAATTAATTCCAACTACTTAAAGAACTATATAAAAATCTTAACACCGCGGGTCAGACCATGATGTATGGATAAATTTCTCAAAGTAAAAATGTTATCGTGTTTATCGAAAACTATGATTTCATTGTTTCGAAATTTTAGTATTTCTCTGTTTAAAACAAAATTTCTATAAGCCGAACAAAATCATTTCTTAGAACAAGAAATAATACTTTATATACAATAAACTTTCTCTTAATAGAAGAAAATGACTGTTTGAAAAAGGTTTTTCTAAATCCAAGTAACTTGTAGTTGATTTGAGATAATTTTAATTTGATGCAAGAAGATGGACATTTCTTGATTTAAATTAAGTCAATTTAATTGATATAAGTTTAAAAAAGCATTGAAACAAAAATATTTCTCTTAATCATTAAGAAAAATATTGTCTGAGTAAAAGATGAGCACTACTTTTGTTCTAAAAATATTGCATTGGCCTAAGTAAATATATTTTTAGAATAACCAAATATTTCAAGAAATTGGTCTTTCTTATTTAAAGAAATCCTTTTTTACTGTGTACCTTTCAATAATATAGTAATGTTTATAACAATGAAATATATTTATATGAATTTCATACACTCGAATCGCAGAAAGTAGATCCAAAATTGTTCATGGCTTTGCTGTATTTCAAAGTATTGTAAGTACTAATTCAAACAAAGGAATATTTTTTTTTATAAAATTCAACAAGTTCATTTTCAATGTAAGTACCAGAAGGTCGTGAAAGTCACGAGATCTGTGAATTTTTTGTTATCCCTCGGAAACAATATTATTAATAAGTAGGTACAGAACTTTAGCTTATAAGGCCGGGTCTCCTATTTTATATTACTAACTCAACTCTAACTTAATTAAAACCCGATAAAATTACCAGAAGTCCTCATTATTTTAGATAATTGATAAACTTATTTCGCTGGAACTATACCTCTCATCATGCTCAAGTAGATACAAAAGCTGCTGAGCTACTTCAAATGTATTTTTGCATACAATTCACATTCCTAATACCTATGTAATAAGAAGTATATTGAGTGTATTTATGTGCTACCATTATTTCTGCTGCACTTGTGATGCACGTGCACGGAGCACTTCAAGTGAACTCATACATTCAATCCATTTTAGATAAGGAGGAAACTGCTGAAGATGTACCTACATACCAAGTACCACACTTGCTAAAGCTCTCTACAATGTATATCTTGGTACAATCGATCGCACGCATAACGTGTCGTTTGGAAATGACCTAAAAAATGACATGCAGACAGACGACTTTTGTTTATCTGTAAAAAATATACAGGAGGATAATTTCATAATAACCCGTAAAATTTTGATTTTTCGTTATGGAAAACTGTAAAGTGACAACTTAAGATGCAAATAGACTGTGGTCACAGAATAGATATAAGTACTACCGTACAGAAAGGCAACTCTCCGCCCCGGCCCACAATCAATTACTTCACCCCGCCCGGCGCCCATCCGTAGGCCAGTTTGTAGGCTCTTTCAATAGCACGCACCAAGTTGCGCGTGTGCAAAAACGACACTGTTGTATGGAGTGCCCGGAGTATGCTGTGGTTTCGATGAGGAGAAAAGAAAATCACAGTTTAGGTCTAGCATTGTGCAGTTTATCATGAAAATATATTTTAAAGAGGCGGTTTTCAGGGTTTATTATAATTTTCCAGGGTTGTTTGCATGGTACCCTATCTATCATATTCGGCTTTAGGGGTTCTTTTGTTACACGTTGTATATTTACTGTATGGATCGGAGTGTTGGGCCACCAAGGAGATGAATGAAAGACAAATGCATGTAGCTGAAATGAGAATGTTAAGAAGAATGTGTGGTGTTACGCGAAAAGACAAAATTAGAAATGAATACATAAGAGGGAGTTTGAAAGTGGCGCCAATGGTATGGACATGTATTTAATGTGGAGGAATGAGGGGCATGTTACGCAAAAGGTTTTAAGTACTATGAAGGTGGATGGATATACGGGTAGAGGAAGGCCAAAGAAAGGAGGTTAGAGAGGAAGTTAACTTTGAGATGACGAGTGATAGAGATGTTGTAGAAGTAAAAGACATGCATGGTCTGCCAACCCCAAATAAATTGGGATAAGGGCAGGAGGATGATGTTGTATATTAACGCGATAACTGCACTTTATTGTCACATATCGGTCGGATGACTAATTAGACACAACATTAATCATTTATTTAATAAACTTAAAGTAGCGAATTAATAACGAAATACGAAACTCCAATTCTCTCGTTTTTCCATTTGATCTCAACAATGTTTGAATGAATTCCCACAAAAGAGATATTCTAATTAAAATACTTAAATGCGTGACTCATTATCAGTCCATTATCATATCACATAATATTAATACAGATTACCTACCTCTAACCTACCTCTGTGCGAAATGAAGTCGATATTGTATTGTTGTAAAACCCAACTCTGTAAATAAGCCTAGTTAGGTATAACTTTATCTTTCATTCTAAAATAAATTAAAAAACATGTTCAAGTTGCAATATTTAAAGAGTCAGAATGAAAACAAAACAAATTCGCAGTCGGTAGGATTCGAACCTACGCTCCCAGAGGGAATCTGATTTCTAGTCAGACGCCTTAACCGCTCGGCCACGACTGCTTCTGCTTAGATTTGCGAAATTGCATATCAGGTTGGGCTCGTGATATTTAAAGATTACAAATTACAAAAAAATCGATCTAGAAATCATTTCCAAGCACGATTTATCGGAAACGATTCGGTGATATCACTTTTCACCCCAGACACTAATTTTATAAAAGAAAGTCCTTCGCCCGCCGCATCTCTCTGTCTGTTCGCGATAAACTCGAAAATTACTGAACGGATTTTCATGCAGTTTTCACCAAATGATAAAGTGATTCCTGAGGAAGATTTAGGTGTATAATAAGTCGAGGTTTAATGTTAATTGGTAGAAATATGACGATAATTGAAGAGGTCGACAAAAATTAAGCCGACTAGGAGCTTGCATAGAAAACGCTGCATAAACCTTTTGAGTATACCTAACAAAATAATGTTTGATGGAAAAATTGGTCATATAAAATAATTTGGAAAGCTATTTAGAAGGTTACAGTACTAACTCTTATCAAATTAAATACCTACGTTAGTTACCTTAAGCTTTTATGCACATTATTGAGGATTATCTGAGGAGTTGTCGCAAAAAATTACCGCGTGCGAAAATAAATCAAACGCGTTTCTTACACCGATGACTTGACGGGACGAACGGGAGGGAAAAAGACTTTTGCAGCGAATGGAAGTGAGGACTGTAAGGTAATCGTTTTCTTTTTAGGTGTTATTGGAAGATCGCATTGGGCAAAAGAAAGAAGGAACCGAAGCAAACCGAGGGTGGGTCGCTAGTTGATTCTAGCTTAGGGTTACCGCAGGACCAAAATTCGGAAGTCCGGTCGCAAGAGGGGAGAAAATCCAGATTTTTTGACAAAAGTCCGGCCTTTGACTCAAATTTAGAAAAAAAATAGGCCATTTAAGTAGGTACATGATTTACTATTGCACAACTTATCTGCTGGCAATGTTTTTTGTAAAATTATTCAAAATGGTCATTACAACGATTTGGTATCGGCCGATAGTTCAAACAACAAAATCATTACAATCACCGGTCAGATGGTCTAACATTACAGACAAAATCACCCTAATCAAGCTTGTAGTTATTGCGAATCGACCACCCAGATCAATCAGAGGAAGAAAAAAATTACTAACCGCCCCACCAGGTGGAGAGAGTGGTTTGTCGGTTAGTAATAGAATAAAAATAACTTTACTCACTTAAGCTCTGAAATGTTATCATTCCATTTGAAAAAAGAATGCGGGGCGTTCAACATTTCCGTGGGGGTCTGGTTCATCACATTCTAAATTTGAAATTCAGTGCGGAAATGAAATTCAATACTTACTTCCCGCACTGAGTGCGGGAAGTAAGTGTTCCAAATTCAAATCGGTAGAACTTATCAGCTAGCATTCTTTTTATGAAACTTTATGGTTGCATGAACGGTCAGTAAACATGGCCACGCGAACCAATTTAAATATCTCATTTTTACAAAGAAAATTGTATTTCCTCGCATTTCGTGAGTAAAGTATTATACAAACCTTGTACTGGAAGCTACTTGCATTGCCTCGAATAATTAAAGCCCTCGCCTGCGGCTCGGGCTTCAAACCATCCTCGACAATGCAATCGCTAGCTTCCCGTTCTCGGATGTAATGTACTATTACTCACTTATGCTCTGAAATGTTATCATTCCATTTGAAAAAAGAATGCGGGGCGTTCAACATTTCCGTGGGGGTCTGGTTCATCACATTCTAAATTTGAAATTCAGTGCGGAAATGAAATTCAATACTTACTTCCCGCACTGAGTGCGGGAAGTAAGTGTTCCAAATTCAAATCGGTAGAACTTATTAGCTAGCATTCTTTTTATGAAACTTTATGGTTGCATGACCGGTCAGTAAACATGGCCACGCGAACCAATTTAAATATCACATTTTTACAAAGAAAATTGTATTTCCTCGCATTTCGTGAGTAAAGTATTATACAAACCTTGTACTGGAAGCTACTTGCATTGCCTCGAATGATTAAAGCCCTCGCCTGCGGCTCGGGCTTCAAACCATCCTCGACAATGCAATCGCTAGCTTCCCGTTCTCGGATGTAATGTACTATTTCATCCCTTCTATTCGAAAAATGATGATTTGTTCCTATATAAGTGGGACCAAATAGCTCTTTTCTGGCAAGAACTTTTTAGTGGGAGGAAAAGAGATTTGAATTTAAAACCTGTATCTTTCAAAGAATTCGAACGCCGCCGCGCCGGCTGGTATGTATTGACTGGCTGTATAGACGGCGCGGAGACAAAAAAAAATTCACAGATTTTACAGTCCCCGCAAGAATCGGAGCATTGAAAATGAACACCAAAATTTACGAAAAACTAAAATCAAACCAAATCCGAAGTCCTATTATATTTTTAAAGTTACCTAGGTAGTACCATTCTGTGGTAGTACCTACCTATTTATTTTTACGATTGTGACACTCGGCTCCGCCTCGTGTCACAAAAGCGCCCGCTGACTGCCTCGACGCAGCCGAAATATTATTAACTGATTTTCAAAATTCCAACGAATGCACTTCTCGTCTGCTTCTGCATCTTTTAATACTATTACCATGACGATCGGTCAATAATCATAGAAGCTACATAACTTTTTATGTAAGGAAACACCCGTTTTTCTAGAATTCCAAATCTAAAGGGACCGCCTACAGGTCACAACTATTTACCGATTTTCAAAATTATTTCGCCATTTGGTAGTTTTCTTAAATCAGTTTTTTCCCGAAATATTTACAATTTAGTAAACAAACACCCCTCAAAAACCCGGAATTTTTGGAATTTTGCAAAATTTCATAAAAAGTTACCAGTAGATTTTCAAAATTCAAACGTTCACACGTGTCTCGATAAATTCCTCAATTTTTGGTACTATTTCCATTTATTTTTACTTTTCACGTGTCTTTTTTAAATAAAGAACATTTTCATTAATTATATAAACACAGTCTCCTATTTATTTTCTCATAGAAAGGGGATGAAAAGTAGAGTATATGACTCGGGCGCAAAATATTTTTGGCGAGGGCGACATACTTTGAATCCCTCGCTACGTTCAGGATTCTACTGAAGAATCCCTCGCTACGCTCGGGACTCTACTCTAGAATCCCTCACTTCGCTCTGGATTCAAAAAGGCGCCCTCGCCGTAAAAATATTATTTTGCTCCCTTGTAATACAATCTACTATTAAAAAATTACTTAAATAAATTTTATGACGATTTATTGGTTTATTTAAAGACTATGGTCCATCCAATAATAAGTCAATGCTGTGATCCTAAGTAGGTACCTACCTATTCATAATCGCATACCTAGTGCGTATATTTTCAGAAATTACTGATGTGCTTAAGTTCCATAAAGCTCTAGTACCTACCTAAACAAAAGAAACTAACAATAATAGCATTATTTATATATGCTATAGTAATATTAAGTAGGTAGGTACTGTAAGGATTATATGTTTATGGGCTATATTAGCTGGTAGTAAATGTTTACTCTGTATGTATGTAAGCCTTTTTAGAACAGTTGGTAATTTCAAATCATTGAAACGAAAAGTAAATTAAAAATGGAGGCTTGCGAGGTGATAGCTGGGGAGTCTGTTACAAACCGGCTAAGGGCCGAGATCAATAAAAATATAAAATTGTTTTAACCACAAGTTTTCTTAAATAAAATAATAGTTTGAAGTTAAAGCATTGCGTTTTATTATACTTAGGGGCGCTTAGAAGCGTCACAGTACCTTAGTAGTGGCAAAATAAATTTATTTTCCTTAAGTACCTATTGTGTAAAACTGTATATAAATTGGCAACTTTATGAGACATGCTTGCTCACGAAAGCTTAGGTCGTTCTATGAGTTCTATCTAAAAACTGTGACAAAACTTTAGTTGAGACTTTATAAGTAAACTACCACACAACTAGGTAGGTTAGGTATCAGTGGTTAAGGGTCCATACAAGCCGATTCCCATCGGCTTAGAAATCCAACAACCCCACCAATGGGGAATGTCCGAAAAAAAAACAAATTGCCTGAATATTTTTTTATAGGTAGGAATAAACTCCCTTAAGCCTCGATTACATACGCCAATTTAGCTTCCTAGCTAGGAACCAATTTCGGGTTGCCACAATAAAATATTGTAGAATAAGTTCGATTTTAAAATCGAATCTACACTATAACGGAAAATTAAACATTGTTTAAGATTGGAGATGAGAATTGAAAATAAAAAATCATAAAAAATGTTGACCTTTCCGTCATTTGTGCAAATTCACTGTTAAAATTTAACTTATTTATACGAGTGGCAACTCTAAATTGGTTCCTTAAATCGGCGTATGTAATCGAGGCTTTAATAGCAAAGAGTTTCAGAATTTTCGGTTGCGTAAAAAAAATAAAAAAATTCAACACAAAATGTCAAAACTTTTTTTTAATCCGTGTTGTGGTTGTGGTAGGGGGTGGCAAAGGTATAAAATCCATTCTGCTGTTAGTTTTGTACATTTGCGAAGTCGAAAGGACTTCAAATTTTTAAATTTTTTTCACGCAACCGAAGATTCTGAAACTTTTTTCTATTACCTACTAAAGCTAAGGGTTTCCTAGGATGACGGTACCGTCATATTACGGCCGTAATTTAGCGGCGTAGAACATTTTCTATGTAAACAATACGGCGCGCCATATTGATTTCATAGACAAAGTTCTACGCCGTTAAATTACGGCCGTAATATGACGGCACCGTCATCTTAGGAAACCCTAGCTTAAGGGAGCTCGTTTCTACCTATAAAAAATATTCAGTCAACTTGATTTTTTTCGGACATTCCCCATTATACACTAGGTACCTATGCATTGTTGGAAATTAGTTGTGGTTGGTAATTTCACCCCTCGCCACGCCACTGCACTGCTAAGTATGTAGTAGTACCACATGAACAAATTAACATCTTTCTTTGTACTACACTATAATCTCAAATTCCAAATGGGAGAAAAAGAATCAAGAAGGTAAACCAGTTTTTTTTCGTCCATCGTACACGCGGGCTGTCTTTATGATAATTTCGGCGATGACACATGTGGCGCCGTGGCTTAGTTGGTTAAAGCGCCTGTCTAGTAAACAGAAGATCACGAGTTCGAATCTCGTCGGGGCCTAGTTGAGGAGTATTTTTTATTGCATTAAATATATTTGTCACTGTACCAAACTCACCCAGAAACATGAATACCTACATCCAATTGTTTGTTACTTGCTGCTATAAATACATCTACCTACGTAACCTATTTCTATTTTGTCCCGCGAACTAAAATCTATGGAATAAGCATTAAGCTCAAAAAATTGCACCACACGAAAAGTACAACTAAGTGGATAGAGCTAAAAATGCTGGCATTTCATTATGCAGTACAAAGCGTCTGAACACTGGTTGCTTATTAGCGGCCATAATTTGTATACTTATAGATATTTTAAGATACATTATTTCTGCATATCTTTTTACTGCCTTCTTTGAATCTTTTACACCATTTGACTATAAAGGATGATATTTCTAATAAACTCTCTCTTTCTATCTTTTCTCTACAATACGAACTGCAATTATTGAAAAGAACACTAACGTCAGTCACCGAGTGCGTGGCTGGCCCGACTAAAGCTGAGCGGGTTGTACTTTTTCGGCCCCGTGGTGCCATTCTTTAAACAATATTTGTTTGCAATTACACTTCCATAGATTTTAGTACGCTGATTTTGTCCATGAATTATTTTTTTGTTAAGAAATAAAAAAAAATGTGTTTATGTCCAGAACCTTAGTAGTTATTTGTTCCCTGGTTTAAAACTGATGCAGTCGATATGGGAAATCGTAAATTGGAAGATAGCAGTACCTATAACCAGAGAATACATAATAGTGGCATGGCAGTACCACAATATATAAGGTCCTTCTTAAATAGTGCACGTAATTTTAAGGGGTCAATGTACTCATGCATACAAACAACTTTTACTATGGTATCAACATTGAAATTGCGAAAAAAAATCAGCTGTTCCATAGAAAAATTTAAATAGAATAGATCAAAATGTATGGAACAGCTGATTTTTTTTCGCGATATCAATGTTGATACCATAGTAAAAGTTGTTTGTATGCATGAGTACATTGACCCCTTAAAATTATGTGCACTATTTAAGAAGGGCCTTATATACAGGGTGTCCCAAAACTTTGCCACATGGAGGGAAAGTACCTTAAACATTGAGGATAGGAAGTTTTACTGAAAGAAGACTTCATTTTGTTTTTAAAAATAATTGGAACTGCATTCACAGATTTTTTCAAAAATCACAAACGATCCCATACTTAATACAAAACGTAATAAACTTAACTTTAAATGTATTTTTTATGGACATCCTTTTGTTTGTTTAAGATGTTGTGTTACTTAAGAAATAATAATCCTGATGAGTAACCCTTTCGATTAGCATAGTAAAAATAAAAAAAAAAAAATTTTTCAATTTTGGTGGGTTCCTGGTTAAGTTATGCGATTTTCAAAAATCTTTGAATGCAGTTCCAATTATTTTTTAAATCAAAATGAAGTCTTGTATCAGTAAATTTTCTTATCTTCAATATTTAAAGTACTTTCCCTCCATGTGGCAAAGTTTTGGGACATCCTGTACCTGTATAAGTAAATGGTTGCCTGGAAGAAATCGCTTTTTAGCGATAAAGCCGCCAAATTGTTCTACATCTGTATTTTTTTCTTGTAATTTTTTTCTTTTACGGTGAACAATAAAGAGTACATCTATCTATCTATCTAAGTACCTACCTAGAAGGTGTTTAATCAGTTAGGTCAAAATAAGTTCACTTAAGTAATTTTAAAAGGATATATGTATAAGGAGCAACCAGGAAACAAATCATAAAAACAAAATTTTAGGATTTCAATATAATCACTCATATATTCACATTTCTGTATATTTAATATTTACACATTGTACAAACATTACAATTATTACAAATAGCAGCTGCCTCATAATTATATGTATTTCTATTGAAATATTTTAATTAAGTATGAAAATTTATCAAGACGCAAGTGAAACGCGCACATTTAAGTAAATGAAACATTTTAATTTATGGATCAAAATTTAATAACATTTTATAATCAGTGTATTACTTTACTTTTTAGAACGAAATATGTTAATCTTTTTATCACTTTGTGATTGATGATCCCATTTATTTATCAACTGACAATACATTTATTTTATAATTTATTAAAAAAAAAAACAATCTTGTAAGATATATTTTTGTAATTCTAAATTTTGTTTACATGCGTAGGTATAACAAGTAAATGGTTATATCATTAGTTGGGTTTGAGTAAAATATTTCGAAGTCGCTTTTTCTTATACAAACTAATGTTAACAAAATTTATATTCTGTTAAAGAAGGTAGGTGGTATCATTTAGATTTTAATAATAGGTACATTCAAATCAAATAAAAGCCATAACATTAGGGAACGTACCCATACTACGTGACCCATTAAATCTTTAAAATACCATGCTTGGTCACAGGGGCGGGGGAGGGGGTCTAGGTTTTGTCACGTAGTCAATATCCTCTATGGAAATCTGGTTCTTTTTCGAGCTGTATTCAAATATGGCGCAGCGCGGCGAAAATATTTTTCTTAATGCATTTTTCTTCACTTGTAAATTGTATGTAAAATTATGGCATGCCCACTAATAAAAAGACAAATATGAGGATTTTTGAAATTTCTGTTAAAAATGTTATAAAACCATTATCTATGAATTACTACGTGAAAAAGGGGGTGGGGGGGGGGGGTCTTGGCATATACTAAGTTTGGTCACCAAGGGGGGGGGGGGGAGGGGGGTCAAATATTGTAAAAAATGGGTCACGTTATGGGTACGTTCCCTTATCATAATCATAACAATGAAAACAGACAACGATTTCTTTTTGTCCTGAATTAAATACCGAAAAATGTTATCACATGAGAAACAATATCAACATCGGTAAGTAATTGAAAAAATGACTTTATCACATAAGTCGGTGGCTCTGTGTTCCGTTTTTTATTAACTACAAAGATAAATCATTCGATACTATTATCATATCATTGCAACGCTTCATTTATGTTGATCGATTACTCGATTTGAAAATTGACAGCCAAGTATTTAGAGTATAAACTTGAATTTACAAATTGAATTATTAATTTAATGAATTTACAAAGTTTATAAATTGATGCTAGGTATTCCAGTCTTAATAAGTAATTTATGAACCAGTTAAACACTTATAAACATCTATATCTTTCATAAAATCTGAGGCACATTCAATATACGTATCATATCATATCATACAGAACGATATATTTAATATTTACAAATATATTTTTTTGCTTATAAACCTAGTATGGCAGTATTGAGGTTTCAAATAATTACAGAACTCGGTGTCTACGACACAAGCTTTAGACTTTCATTTAGTAGGTAACTAAACGAAAATATTGTTTTAGACAACAATGCCGTACTAAAAGCAACTAAAGTTTAAAAAACTTAACCGTCCAAATCACGCAGATACCGAAACATTGTAAGAGCAAAACAATACTTCCACTGTAGATTAAATCCTGAAATGAACTTCAAAGCATGTGACGAACACAGAAATAAAAAAAAAGTTAAACAAAATTACTTATAAAAAAAATCAGTCTCTTTGAATCCACTTCACCAACGTCACAAAAAATCACATAACTAGTCCGCAAAAAATGTCGTGCATCACATAAGGCCTCACAACAAGATTTTCACTGTTTCAACGTTTTTATTGTCGTCTTTGGGTTGTCTTTTAAAAAGTTCATGGGAATGGTTCAGTTCAGACGAATCTGGTGAGCTGAGTGTGGAAGTCCCTGAGGAAGATCTGGAGTTGTTGTAGCGTGGGCCGATCGTCGGGAGACATTGCCCAACAGTAGGCCATCACAGCGAATCTGTATTGACAAGAGAGATGATATTAGAACGATCTTCTTAAAAGCAAGCAACAAGGTGAATTTGCAGATTCCAACGATTAAAAAAAATGCTGTTAAGAGCGCTTATTCTGCACACTAGCGCCGCCACTGGAAAAAAAATCATAATTCTCAAATAAAGACGAAATTGTGAATTATCTCTCTGGAGTGCACTCCGAACATACTTTGTGGTACTTTTCATCACTCAAGCAATATTTTTGGGCCTGTAGTTTAGTTTAATGGACTTTTATTGCTAAAAGTGGCCACTTTTCGCAATAAAAGTCAATTAAACTAAACGGCAGGCTAGAAAGTATTGATTAAGTGATAAAAAAATACCACAAAGCTTGTTCGGAGTGCACTCCAGAGAGATAATTCACAATTTCGTCTTTATTTGAACACTATGATTTTTTTTCTAGTGGCGGCGCTAGTGTGCAGACTGCGCCCTCTTAACTACATAGGTACAATAATTTTAGCATTCGTTTTCTTTACGTCACACCATTTATTAAAAAGGGAGATGAAAGTCAAAACAGATAGTTACTCACAGTTCATCAGGACAATTCGCAGGCTGTTGTAACCGATAGCCGTCCCGTAGATACGCTGCTACCTCAAACGGATCTACTTCAGCATACGGCTGATGCGCAAGAGTGGTCAACTCCCATAGCAGAACGCCTAGCGCCCACACATCCGCCGCCGGGCTGAACTGTCTCTTAGTTAAAGACTCTAATGCCAGCCACTTGATCGGCCTGTTTTCATTGTCACCTAAACAATGGTAGTCTGCTGGAAAGAGATCTCTTGACAGCGCGTTGTCCGCAATCATAACTCTGAGGTTTTCATCCACTCTGTTGACAAGAGATTGCTTATGAAGAACAATGTTTAGGCAATTATATTTGTCTATATTATCTTTGAGCTGCTGAAATCAAACCAAATCAGGGGATTTTTTTAGACGAAACGATATTTTAAAGCATACTTACATGCAATTCCTTGCAGCTATGTCCTTATGCAGCACATGTTGCGAATGGAGATACAGTAAGCCATCCAACGCGTGCAGCGCCATCCGCACCACGTGCTGCGTGGTGAGAGGCGGCGGCGGCGCCGTGCCAGCTGCGCCCCCCACGGTCACCCCGCGGCAAGCCAGCAGGAACTGCTTCAAATTCCTACAAGTATTGCCCCACGGATACAGTAAGAACGGAGCTGTCTGGTCCTCGATGCTCACGCCGAGCACTGACAGCACTCGCTCGTGGTGGAGTCCATATAGCATGCAACCTTCTTGAAGAAGTAGTGATACCTGATGACAAAAAAAAACATAATTAAAATCAAGCTATTGTTAAAATCTGGGAGACAATTATAGTTGAATTTTTTTTGTTCAGTGACGTACCTGGACTTGTGAAGCATGTTCAGCAACAGTTTTAACGAGCACTTCTTGCTCTCTCCCATCCTCATCAGCGTAAGTTCCTCTATAAACTCGGCCGAATGTTCCTTCCATTGCGACAGACCGTAGCCTCACACGACATCTCTGTATAGTTAGTTCTGCTATCCTCTGCTGTAGGTCTCTTGCTCTTTCTTCTGCTGCTGCTGCAGGCAATGATGTCGGTCGTCGATAGCTGGTATAACTGGCGGCGGACTTGCAAGAAGAATCTGGTAAGAATGCGTGAGCATCTTGTTCATCGCTCCTTGCTCTCCGGAGCTTTCTCGCTCGCGCTCTGCAAGCCGCTGCCGCGACCGCTGCTATAAGCAGTACGCCGCCGGCACAACCAGCTCCCGCGTAAAATATATCAGCAGAGGTAGGTGCGTGTGGAACACTATCTACTCTCACAGCAGGTCGAGGGGCTTCTTTCAAACATATTTTTCTTCGACGGAAGTGCAACGTCGTAGACGAAGAACCGGTGGAAACATTTAGCGATATAGTGATGTCCACTTCTGCGGCCACAGCGTGCGTGCAAGGTAGCGTCACTTGCCACGTCTGTGGTTCTGTAGGAACAAAGCCTTCGCTCGAAATGTTGAATTCTGGCGCATGCATCGCCTCTTGATGGGATACCACTTCGACGTGTAATGTATATGGTAGCTGCAACAAAAAAGGTTCTTATCTTAGGTCATGCACGCTTTCGGTTTGTGATATTCAAAATGTACCAAACTATTCTGCCTATAACGGTGCCCACGTCACGAAGTAACTGTATTAGGT
Source organism: Agriphila tristella (assembly GCA_928269145.1). Taxonomy (NCBI): domain Eukaryota; kingdom Metazoa; phylum Arthropoda; class Insecta; order Lepidoptera; family Crambidae; genus Agriphila; species Agriphila tristella. The sequence continues at coordinate 26,764,351 of OV743434.1, forward strand.
CAGGGGATTGACGGGCGACAGCACGTACAGCGACCCTAGATGGTCGGCGCGGTGGCCGAGTTTATGCCCGAGTCAGGGAGATCAAATGTCAACGCGCTGCGCCTGCGCCCCGTTCGATCACGACAACAGCTCCTTATACTGCTACAAGAACATTGCCGATAAGATCCGTATGACCATTTTCTGCTAAACCTCGACACTTTCTTTGCTTTTTATAGAAAACTATGCAAATGAACGTGTTTTATAAACAGTAATAATGTTTAGGTTTTCATAAAAGACAACTCCGAGTTCGATATATCCATTGTTCCTCGTAATCTTAAAGGAAGTAAGTAGTGGACTTGTTTAAAATACCAGAATGTCTGATTAATCTGTATTTAAATATTATGGTAATGAAAAGGTAATTATGCTACTAATCGCAGGGCGGGAACATGGCAAACGTTTAAACAAACATTATTCGCCGCGGGCCCTTTGGCCGGCGCATCAACGTGCATTACGAAGGCGGCGCGGCGGCTCGTGAGGCGTAGGTGCGACAGCGAAGCCGCTAATTAAATATTATCACTCGGCAGTCGGTGAGTACAGACAATGGTGTGATCGCTCATCGGCGCTAGTTAACCGGTTACCAAATATTTGCTCTAGTCAAAGGCGCCGCCCGGCAAATAAGGGAGTCGTCGAGTCGCCAAGGGGCGATCAGATAGCGCTCGCTCAAAGCACGCCGAGATGGTGATAAGGCCGAGCGTGATTGCGATGCGACCGCGCCGAACGCCCGACTATCCACTTTTTTAACAACGCCAGCAATTTCCAATTTATGAAGTTAACTAGCCATACTTTACATAAACACACCGCGTCCTGAATGCATCCAAACGAGACGAGACTCTCGACTCGAAGATGTTTGCCTTATAACTTGCAAATATCGTCCTATGGATGCTTTATTGTCAGGACAAGACTACTGAACTCGTCCGCGGCGCGACTGATATTTTTTGATATGCAAACGAAAAATGTTGTTCTCTTGAATCGAAATTTAAAATAACCATCATGTCCCTGGATGCATCTTACTCGTCTCGTCGGCAGTTGCGGAAAAGTAAATAAATGCACATAATATTTGGTTGGCGATGTGCGGCTGGCTGGCAGCAAAAAAAAGAAAGCGCGCGTCGTGATTCGCTGCCCCGCTGCATTTTGCATTGGAAGCGGTCGAATTTGAATTAGAAAATGGGGAATTAATACTTTAGTTTAAAAACATTAAAAACATTTTGTTCTCCAAAATTAGTAAATGCTCACCAAATCTTAAACCGCCCAAGGAGATTTGGTGAGCATTTAGAAATTCTGATTAGTTGTATGGTGAATATGGTGATCATTTTGAACATGTACTTGATGACGAAAATAAACTGGGCTAATCAATCAAATGTCGGGCCTGGATTTGAGGTACCGACCCCAAGACTACGAAAATGATAGACAACACTATCAGAACCTTTGGACACAGACTAAATAATACTTAATAATTATAGCATAAGGTTAACTAAACGGTGCTATCGAAGCATCACTATACAAATTAGTTGTTTGCGAAGAAAGTTAATGAGGTCAGCCGATGAAGAGAAGTTTTTAGTTGATTGAGTCTTAATCCTTCTAGAGCTTCTAATAATAAGGTATCTTCGAGTATTTTCAATACTTTACATTCAGCTCAGTCAGACTTAGATTACCATAATGGTGCAATTGTTCACACAACACACAATCGATTGTTCACTCCTGCTCTAACCTTCTAATGGACATCTGTTTGATTTGGTATTTAAATAATATACAACAAGAATTTATACGTGGTTTAAATAAAAAAAAACATATATATGTGTGTCTAGGTTTCCATTTATCCAATGTCCTTAATCCACGAGATAATGAACGATTTATGTGCGATGCGACTCGCATGCGACACGCTGTGAGTGATGTAGAAATGATAGCTTATCGTGTGATACCATAATAAATCAATATAAAATAATTAAGCGGTAATGGTGGAGGTCACTATGTATGTTCCTTTATATGTTTCTTTTTGTTTGTCTCTAGTATATGTAACACTTTTATTATAAGTCAAGAATTTTAATAGATGAATATACGTACTCAATGTTATAAATGCAAAAATAATTTTGTTTGTACTGTTCCCGAGGAACTGAAAAATAACTTTCCACTCATCCTGTTTTGAATTAATCCAGGCTGTAAACTATCCGTGTGCCAAATTTCATCCAAATCTTTTCAGCCTTTTTTTACGTGAGTGAGTACTTAACTAACATCCAAACATTCACATTTATAATATTAGTAGGATAACATTAATATATAGGGTAACCTAGGGAAAATTGAATGAGTATACTTATCAGAAAAATAAATTGATATAGTTGTTCTATCTCACGAAGACCGTTTTGCTATGAATGTTTATGTGTTTTGTGTCCCCCCCCCCCCCTGGATCCGCTAGTGTGCACACCTAACATATTCATAGCAAAACGCACTTCATGAGATAGAACAACTATACCTACCTACTTTAACATTTGTTTTAACTTACCGGTCTTCTTGTAAGGCTCTGCCAAGTGAAGTGCAACTCTTCGATGGTTGCCGGCACGGGCACCACGAAGTTGAGCGCGTAGAAGTTGATCTGGCCATCGCGCACGTAAAACAACTCTGCTGTGAGACCTTATCAAAGAAAAAGTACCATTGAACTCTCGAGATAGCAAACTAATTTCAAGGGAGAATAAAAATGAATCCTTCAAGCCCCGGAAAATGAGACACAACACAATAGATTTTTCACTTCTCATGCTCGTAAAGTTCGTCTTTATGTTGGGTATAGGCTGCATAAAATCGCTTTTTATGCTCTAGTGCATAAAGTAAAATCTTCGTCTAAGTCTCAGACTTTAAGACAAAGGTCGTCAGGTAAACAGCCACACATGCAATTAAACTTCATTGAATTAACTTGTTATTTCATTCTGTTTTTTCATTTTTTTTATTTTTGAAAATGGGTATCAATTTTATTGAAAGACCTTGATAATTTTTTTTATTTTAATTTTTGAATATGGGTGTCAAATCAAAGGCCTTGATGAGCACATTCCAAAATTAATTATATATTTTCTTATACAAAAATTAGTTTTTTTTTGCAATTTTTGAATATGGGTATCAAATGATAGGCCTTGCTGAGCACATTCCAAAATTATATTTTTTTATAAAAAAATAGTTTTTTTTTCAATTATTGAATATGGGTATCAAATGAAAGGCCTTGATGAGGACATTCCAAAAATATATATTTTGTCACAAAAAATCAAATGAAAGGTCTTGATGAGCACATTCCAAAAATATATAATTTGTCACTAAAATGTTAGAAATATTTTTATTTTTACTTTATTGTTGTTTAATTTCCTCACAATCGAAGTGAAAAGCAGAGTGTATAACTCGTACATAAAACCCATTTTACCCTCGACTTTACTATCCACCTTTACATTAATATATCGTCTCGGGTAAAATGATGCGTTTTATGCACTTGTTGTACAATCTACTATTTCATTGTTGTGTTCCCGATTAGAGTGTTCGGGCGTTGACAACTTAAGACTTGCTGACATAGTAAGACAACAGTTTAGAATAATCTTACTTAATTTAAGAATAATCTTTCTTTATTTAGTAAATCCGATCATCGCATCACATAACCTTAGGTTAGGTACTAAACTTGACGAAAATGCTTCTAAGAGATTTGGGTTACTGCTTTAAGTTTAAAAACAGTGTAGGTTAAAAACAGAATTTCTCACGTAGCCCAATGATCGATCAAAAACGTCATATTTAGACCTTTATACGCAGGCTTTTACAAAAACTATAAAGGAGTATGAACATCTGATTTAAACGACAATAGTGTAATGAGATTCCATCCAGTCAAGCGTTCTAAACCAATACAGAAAGGATCCTGTTTATACAACGTTCCTATTGAGAAACCGACATGAAGCGAAACCCAAAAATTGGTATACGGATCAATAACATACAGAATCTGAGCAAAAAGTTGAAAGCGCACGCGCACAATGTAGCGGCGAGATCAAACGAAAGCTCAAAGCAGCCGCAACATGACGCCCGCGCCACCTGTCCAGTTATCATGGGAACTTTTCAAATAAAAAAACAGATCTAAGCTCTAAGAGGAAGTTCTTAAACAGGAAAGAAGTTCGATTAACATTAAATACGTCTGTAATAGAAAAGAAATAAAAACAACTTGTTCTTTCTTATTTATTCATACGATCTACGCTACGTGTAAATCATACGAACGAAGTGGACTCAGTAGCAATGCATTTGGAGAACCCAATGTTATAAGATACGATACGATGCTTGAGATATTGTGATTTGTATGTAAGAGCAAGAAAAACACCAACATAAATGAATATGGAGCTTACATAAGTGATGATAATCTTTAAAATAGTAAATTCGAAGTATTCCAGGATCCAAACATTAATGTACCACATAGACATTCAAGAGAAAAATGATGTTGAATTAATAAAAACTGTTGACTTAACTCATCAAAAAGTTTTACTAGTTCATTAATAAACTGAACATTTATTTAATCAAACACGTCTCATTATACGAGTTACTGCATCACTTAAGCATTCATATCCAAGAATACTATAACATGAACCATGTTATGGCACCTAATATGAAGCTCCCAGTTCTGAGAAACATTCCATATTTTTTCTATCTTAGCTCGTTAAGGACTTGGCTCTAGTTACATAATCTTCATCTTATGGTCATGGACTTCGAGTATCGGGTGTCTTTAGCATAAAAGAATGGAGAGAGGTAAGAACAAGTCTTAGTGCTTAATAAGAGTGTCACATAATGATTACGAGAGGTCGTACACTGGGAATTCGTATTAAAAAATATTTTATTATACGATAATAATTTAGAGGAAATGTGACAAAAAATGTGTTATGGGTATTTTATTTAAAGAAATTGAAACTGACTGATACGTCTGGCGCACTGCTAAGAACTGCAATCAATATTGATCAAGTCGAATATTATCAAGAGAAAACTCTGTCCTTGCTTGTCCTGCGTAAACAAAACACTGAAATATATTTTACTTTATATCTTCACCGATCGTTTTGGAGAACTGGGGCTTGCAGTTTCCATAAGTTATGACACTGAGATACGATCGGAACTTTTTATTACGTCCAACATCGACAATTTGAAACCGACCAGTTCGACATTATATAAAGTAACAGGATCCCGCAGTGTCGGTGTTATTAACACCATAATCGTTAAATATTAATGTCCTATCCAAACATGTTTGTACATCTTCCCCGATATCACACGCATGCAAATGAGACACCAAAACGGCCATGCGTGCGATTAAATTAATAATTTTAACGCCCGTTAACGGCTATTTGTTTATTCGAGAAGCGATAACGACGATTAACTGCTAACGAGGTACAATATACCACGCCAGTGATTTGCATACGGGCCTTCGAAAGCCCATAACGAGTCGCATTATAAGTCCGAGTGCACGACTCCGACGGATTTATGATTCACTCATCATCACCTTTATAATCCCACACTTTTTGTTTTCTTAGAACGATCTTTATCTCTAAACATAAGATGAAATTAATTCTAACATCCAAACTCCGGTTACAGACCGGTTGTCCTTATTGATGGCATCCGACAAAGATCAGTGCTTGGACTTTTTAATAAATTGTTTCCACGAAATAACTCTAAAATTTAAGTCCGAAGAACACGGAAGCTAAGCATGAACTTAACATACAAATTTTGATGAGACAATAAAAAGTAAAATGCCCGGCTCCGACATTCCCACAATGGTAATAAGAGGTCACAGGAACGGCTACCGTGCGGTGCGTTTGAAGTAGCGATGAAGGAACGAGCCCACTTGATACGACAAATAACTAGAGATAACCAGCACCCACCGTCCGCGTCGGCGCCGGCTTTTTGCTTACCGAAATTCTTAAAACACTAACGGCTCTTTTTATCTTTATCACCGATTATTCCTAAGCTGACACTGCTATGAATTTTAAAAGCCTTTTAAAATGCATCGAAATTAATTTCGAGAGGAAAATATTAATAGGTACACTTGAAACCCATTGTGCGGAGGAGGGTACGCGCAAGAAATCGCGTGAACCTCACTATTGACGCATTCTACATTCGCACCTCCGAATAAAGCTTTCATTACGTTCATACAAAAACACATTTGTAAGGAATAAAATAGAGCGTCGAACAATAGCGATATTCCGTATAGAAAGTTCCCCTCGGAGGCGTTGGTTATAAAGATTTTAGGGCACAACAGAGGTATTATAGTGGAATTATGCGGACGAGGCGCGCAAGGAAATAAAACAAAATGCAGGTGTCGGTGAAAATAAAGGCGTAAGTTATGCACTTCACCCACCGTAGTCGAGGGCTCGCGACACGACACGCTGCCGCCGCCGCAATGCAACTAGAAAATCTAAAGACCCTGCCCATATATTTGTTTCCATAGAAAATTTACAACAGCCAGAGGCGACGATGCAACCGGAAACCGCTAAATAAATAACTGTTTAACATTTTACAACTTTACCACATCCCATAACTACGCGTGATAATGGTAATCATAAAATGAGTATACGATGTGTTAAGAATAGTATTGGAGAGTCGTAAAAATGTGTATTTAGGTAGTGCCTGTTGCAATGGCGACAGTTTTATTGGCTCTTTTACCGGAAAACATTGGCTTGACTAAGGGACAGCGCAACAGGCAACGTTTATTTTATCGTTTCATTTTGTCTTCCATAATATTATAACGATTGTAGTAGTAGTATGCTCGTTTTGTCATATCACTAAAATTACAAAATAAGCATACTGTCTGCGCGATCATTGATGGAGATGACTGAGATGAGTTAGATTTAGTTATTTTGCTGATTATATAAACTTATCTTTCTTTATGTAACAAAACAATCTTGAACGACGTTGGTACATTGTAAATTGATACTTAAATAATTATGTTTGCAACTAGAGAGTAATCTTATAGATCAAGGCTTTGGAAATAGAAGCCAGCCCAAGCGATGAGAATTGCGTAATAGAATTGGTAGAAAAAATCCAATACTGGGTTAGTCAGGTGTAAATCTTTGAGGTTTTCGGAGCCAGTGTTCCGGAAGCGAGATGGGTAACGTGATCCTTTATTGTTGGCCTGTCTGTCTGCCTGTCCGCGAGACCTTTGTCCGTAACAAGATTTGCCCTTCTTTCGATCCACAATAAGACCGAGAAATTTAATCTCTAAAGCTCTAAGCATCCCGAGGTGTGAACATGTCTGATTGAATTGCGTCACATAATTGTCCTTTAATTGGATTAAATTTTGAAACTTGGATTTTTTGCATTAATCTAAAGAACATAGTTAACTTAACTTTAAAGCAAAACTGTCACCATTTAACAAACAACATGTCTCAAAAGATACTCAAAGCTAGGCAGACAAGCCATCTTGAAATGAGTGTAGCAATGGGCAGTGCTTATTATATCCTAGACAGACGTCAAGGTGTAAGGTAAATTTTACGTTACATAAGCGATTGTAGAATCTTTTTGTCTTACGTAAGACAAAGAAGAGTGTTTAGTTAGTTCTCCGTCAGGGCTAATTGTTGCTATTTGAAACTCGTAAGTTTGCAAACTAGTTTATAACAAGTGCAATGCAAGCACCATCGTATTGCTCTACCATTTCCCTGAGAAAAATCAAGGTGTAAGCATTCTGAGGGTTCGGATTCGGAAGGATCGAGGGTAACATCTCGGGAAGGATAATGTGCGTAATAATCACCGCCATACTTCACAGCCACGTTGTTACACATACCATTTGCTCCCTGTCTCCCCTCCACCTATTTAATTATTCCGTAATACAATTACGCGTGTGTACACTTTACCGAATTAATTAAAACACGGTGACCTTTTACCTTTTATTGAATCTTTATGACTACAAAACGAGCAACAATAATATTCACACAATCTGATTACATTAAGACTTACGAAAAATTGCATATTTAACTTCACATTCAAACATCAAGGCTAAATGTGAAGTCAAAATTATTTACAAAGGTTGCATATCATGTAGCGGCAAATTGGTCGAGGTTGTTTAATTGAGAAATGAATGAGAGATCCTGATCGAAGAAGAGATCAAATGTTTGGAAGCATCCACGACTGTTTATATTAGAATCTCAATTAAAATTGCATGGTAACGAAGCGCGAACAACGAAGCGTTGTGGCTTGTGTCTCACAACGAAATCAGTTTTAAAATACCCCGAGCTTATCGGCCGGTTGATGAATGCAGCTTTTTGCCCGCGTGCCCCGACACACCAAAATCCCAATGAATTAGTTTGACAGATGGAACCTTTTCCTTATTTTTTGCTTTAAACCAGATGTTCACCGCTCTCTTCTTAATTATGTGAAGTGGGATAGAAACCGATCATTACGGCTTAATTAGCCGAGAGCAAAGAATTGACACTGGAAAAATAAATAGAGTATGTAAATGTTTTCATAATGCTATCAGCGAACGTGTTAATAGTGTAGTGATAAAATAAACACGACCCGTTAACGACAGTTCTCCGTGCTGGTGCGATGGATTTATTCCCCAACACGGACGAGCGGGTTGAACGTAAACAGGTGCCACCTGTCGCTAAATTACATTGCGAATGCGTAAATATTATCGTTACAATAACAGCACCCGTTTTATAGTACGCCGTTATCAAAACATAGTCGTTCCGTTCCCGTGTTTATGCAGACTCGAGTAAGATACTTGCGAAATTGAACACGGTTGTCTTGAAATTTATGACGTCACGTGCGGAACGGTACGGTACCGAGGAAATTAACTTCTGCGAAGTTATGCGCTCCTGTTCCAGACTGCGACACACGCTAACATCAAACATCACAAGTGAACTATTAATAAACAACTCTCATGCACTCTGTACTGAACTGACTAATTGATAACGCTTATAGTACGGTATAGTACGTATTGACTCGAATATACCTAGTATTGAGGTTAGAGTTTATTAAGCATCCGCATTTTGACTTGACTTTGCTGTTATCTAGTTCGTGTTCTCTATTACTTATTCTATAATTAGGATTACTCAATCGAAGTCCCTGCGTTAATAATAAATTATAACATCATTGAAATTCCTTTATTAACTAATGGTTTATTTAAAAATCTTCCCTATGACTTCTGATCGAGAATGGAAGTGATAATAATAAAACATCATAACCTAATAGTATAATAATAATCGTTGTGTGAAATATAAAACCGATGACTTTTAATATAGGTAGCTAAATCAAATTCTTTTGAGTGACATGAAAACAAAACAAGGTTGGAACACCGCCGCAAAGAGAAAATAAGATATTGTCATACTCGTTGATATGTAGGTAATGGGTAGATAATAGTAATAAACAACAAACTGACAGCTAACTGTGTGCAATTTGCTTGAAATGATTTAGAATCGTGATTGCCGGAGGACGTATCTCCGTCCCGCTATCGCTTCGGGTCTGGATCCGTTCTAAAAACTACGAAACAAGTCAAGTCAAATTGCCTCTCTCCGATGGGTTTGAGAAATGCCGCAAAGTATCTTATGGCTTCAACAAAAAACACAGATTTCACTCAACGAGTGTGTCGGCTGCGATGTGACAGGAGACAGTGTGCACGTCGCATAGAAAAAACTAAGCACGTCTTTCGTGACGTGTTTGTAAATGTTGCAGGATTATGCCCAACCACCCTTCGCATGAATTTGTTTCTTCTATCCTTTAAATCCAATTACAGAGTCGGACCACGTGCATCGCAGTAAACATGACTGAGGCTTATCTGACAGATTAGGATAGGACGAACCTTCGACAGAGGTTATCAAACAGTAGCGCTCTACACCGAAAAATCGTTACCTTATCCAACATGTTATTGCGATATGAGATTTATATTTCGACGCCTTATCTTAGCTGATAACAACAAAATTATCACGGTGCTACTGAAATGTCTGGCTTTTGATTCTTGGTTCGACGAAAACGGCACAGATGTGTAAACAGGGACCGAATCCCGAGGGACCTTTCCTGAAAACTCGTGGTTTTGTGTCAATGCAATTCAAATAGAAACTGTGTGCCGAGTGGAGGTGTCCAATAACAGAACACACGAACAGGCTTGTCAAATAGCGTTCACCAAATATTATCACAGTGCCACACGGTATTTATTATGTGGAATTGTACAGACATGATGACTGTAGAGCACAGAAGTTATTTGTTTTTGAACTTAAATAGGTTAAAATTTGACAGGAGGAAAATGTGGAAGAGTAAATATCATGCGTAGTATTATTACGAGGTGTTATGAACAGTTTTTTGTAGGAAAGGAAAGGAACCTGAACAATGCAGGGCGCGCGTTAAAAAATCGTCCGCTGGGTGATGTTTGAAGAGAGCAGTTTGTAAAGAGCTCGTGGAGGGCTCTCAAAAAGAGCGTCGACGGCGGCAGCGCCTAACCTACGTTATTTACAACTCGCAACACCTGAGTACCTACATATTTTACAGTTGATAGGGCATAGCTCACGTTTGCCTTATTTCCCACACTTAAAAATGCTATTAAAAACAAACAATTAAGTAACAAACGTAACTGTTATTTGGAATTTCAGAGTAAAATGGAGTAAATATTCGATAGCGTGCGACTGTAGGGCATTTGTATGACAACTTACTTAACTGTCATACAATTCATAGCTTTAAGTTTAAACGTACTTACAAATATGGGAATATTGGAAACCACGTAATAAAGCACATAACGTGGTTTCCTCCCTTTACAGGATCCCAGGAGGCAAACTTAAAACGTGCAAATCAATCGGCCGCTGCGACCTGGCATTATCGCATTGGCATTTGGCAACCGTTCAAGCATTATTTTCGGATCCGCCGTGCGTCGTGTCGTGATGGAAATCATAAAATTTTTAACCTCGCCAGTAAAGTAAACAATGGGTAAAAAGAGCAAAATCATAAATGGCCGGTCGGTAACGTCATAACGTGCCCTCCGGTGCCCGCGCGCCGCCCGGTGCAAATTCTTTTTTTTTTACTCTTTCAAAATAAATTGTAAATATCATAAACTGCCAAGCGTGTGCACGTTGGAAATATTTCGATGCAAAGAAAACGTATTATGCATACGGTTTTTAAATGCGAAGCCACTTTATACATTTTCTCGCTGTCCTGCATGTCACACAATTCTCACAGTAATAATTATGTGGTAAGGCAAAGTAATCAAGGTGAGTAGGTAAAAGAACAAGATAGACGTGGAAAGGATTTTCATTTTTTTTCTTAGTTCATGTTGTTTAACAATGTTTACGTTAAAACAGTAATAATTCCATAAACGACCAAGTAACACGTTGGTGTTAAGCTTGTCATTATATCAAATGGTCATACTGACAGGATATCTAATTAACAAGTGTCCATCGTCACGCAGGTTTCCGGCGGGACAATGTGCCGGCCGGCCGTGTCGCGAACTCGCGAGGGTTGCCACCTCTTGGCCGTTTGAATCCGGGAGATAGAAAACTTCAAAATAAAAGAGTATTTTTTTAACACGTTTTATTATTATTTTAAACTTATGTTTTTCATTATTTTGTTCGAAGAGATTTCAAAATTTCTGATTATAGAATTCTAACTAACAAATAAACTAACTAATACTACTAACTAACAATAAACAAATCGAAAAAAAACTCTACATTCCATTTGAAAATTGACGAATGTCAGGACTTCTGCCTTGACATGTTCTTCATTTACGTTTTCTTCCTTTTGTCCAAATATCGAAGAAGACATAATAAAAATGAGCTCGCAATGAACTCACAAATCAAAACAACACTACATTTCATTGGAATATTGAAGAATTTGGAATTTCGAGATAATTTGGATTACCTTGAAATAATTCCGGGAGACGGGAGATTATTGTTTTCCGGCACTATTCCGGAAATCCGGGAGAGGTGGCAACCCTACGGCACGGCGCGGCCTGCCGACCGCCGGATTCGCCACGGCGCGTAACAAGGCGTGCTGTAATGCTCGCCGGAGCGGAACAATGCGTAACAAGGGATAATCGACAAGTTACTCTTTTTGATTTGTTACCATGATAAGTCTAAGTCATATGCTGGGTAGCTTAGCTATGTGAAAACAAGTTGAGATGTTCACCGTAAAGTTTATGTTACTTGCATCAATGGGAAATGGTCGATGAATTTGTTTTACAATTTTAAACGATGAAAAAGTTAAAAACAAAAAAGATATAGAAAAAGATTTTAAAGCTGTGCATACATCTGTGAGAAAGAAAAGAATGTAAAGTAATAAAATTCCAGACCAGATGCATTTTTATATCTTTTTGTCGAACGTGATTTCCAACCAAACATAATAGACGTGCACGCCATATTTACACCTGTCGTAAAAAGTAACGTGAATTCAAATGTGGGAATGTTTAAATATGCGTGTGATTCGATAGGAATAACAAACAAAAGTTAATTCAATTAATTTCCCAAACGTCGTCTCTGGATAGCATCTGGTTTGAATATAAAATACACTAACATGTCCCTTGTTTAGAACCCCAATAAAAACGAGGCCCACACGAATGAAGCCACAAAAAACGTACAAAAACTGGGTACACGTACCGCGGAGGATCTCGAATTTTGATCTAACGACCCTCAAGGATCCATCCATTATTTTTAATAACCGATGTATAAATAAAACGTACGACGAACATAAAAATATTGAATAAAAAAGAAGGAGAGATAACCTTTTTTCCGATACGACTATACAAGACATTTATTAACACGGTCGAACGGTGGATCAAGATAAAACAAACATGGAATATGGCGGGCGCGGGCGGCGCGCGCGCATATAAACACGGCAGTTATCGTGGGAGGCTGTCACAACACAACACGCGTCCAATGGCGCAGCGCGCGCTCAGCGCTGACGCATCGGTGAAAGCTCAGAAGACACCCCGTAATACGACATATGAGATGATGTTATCTCATAATAGCATTCGAAGCCTACGCAACCCATAGCTTACAGTGATTCCAATGTAAAGTATCTCCTCGAATATATTATTATTTAGTGTCGTTAACGCGCGGCGATAACCATTTGCTTTTAAATATATTGGACTTAAATACAGATACGATCACAGCAGCAGTAGGATGGTAATAGAAAAATATAGACGACATCAACAAAATTGGGAACCAAGTTCAAAGACACCCGTTTATTCAGGCTTGTTAACTCAACTAAAACATCAATATAAGATCACTAGAGTCACGTACTTGGACTGAAATGAGCACTTTAACCACAAATACTCATCGTACGAACGATGTAAGAACCACTTTAGTAACAATCTTCTCGACGTTCGCTCCTATTAACCTCATAAAAAACCTATTCAAATGTAACAAGGTACTAATATGTTGGAAAGCGGGCGGAGCGCGTTTATCAACAGAGCAAAACAACAAAGAGAGTCGTGAACCCCATCACTGATCCATCATCGAGCGGCCGCGGAGATGGATGGCTTGTATTATCCCAACAAGCACCTACGGATAACCGGCCTACTTCCAATTGCCAGCAATCTGTCGAAGTCACATTCCCTTCGCCCGTCTTTTCAATTTTCTCGCAAACGAATCTAACAAGCATCATTTATTCTTCGAAATGAGGCTGTTATACAAACATTACGAGTTATCACGTGGATCTCGTAATAAGGCAGGTGATTTACTTTAGGTGGCCCCGGAGTAAGATGGCGAGATACCCTTAACAATGGCTCGTTAAATGGCTGAGCGGGCCATGTTCTGCGAATCATACCGTTACTCAAAAAGACTCGAAATAAAATTCCTACAGCAGCTGTAACTCAATTAACGGTTTAACTGTGAATTATGAATCAGTTAATTGATATTACGAGCTGGGAACGTTAAATATACTGGGGGAGTAAAACCGTCAAGGGAGATACAGGCACAATTTTATTATAAAAACAGCATGCGGAGACTATAAATCAGAATTAAAGATGGTAAGTAAAGAGCTACGGGTTTCGGCGCCGATTAAAGTTGAGTCGAAAACAAACAAACAGGATCTCCGACCACGCCTCGCCGTCGTCTTTAAGCCTTCGGGCGAGAGCTGGCTATTATTCCACCTGGCCGCCGCCCGTCGCAATTAGAAACCCGATTGTAGATATATACATAGAGCTACCGGTTTTCTTAGATACAGCCAAACTGCACGACATGCGAGCTTTTTGTTCTTTTAAAGTCGTTAAGTTCTACCCAAAGTCACGACAGCACGCTGCATTGTCAAATAAAAATAGTATCCACGTTCGAAAAAACAGCAATCAGTTAAACGATAACGTTGAAAGAAACACAACGAGCAAAACAAAAAATTGCAAAGTCCAAATAAATTAATAGCTGTGCTGTGTGATACATACACTACACACACTGGCACAAAAAGGATCCAGCAATGGAAACAAACAAAAATACGTGAATAAAACCATTAATGAGATTACGTGTAGAACAGACTCCCCAATGAATCATCGTGTTCTGGCCAAGCCACTCTAATGGGTAACCACCGCGGTCTTAACTCACCCAGAACAAAACCGCATATTACACTAATTCAGGTTAAACTCAGTTCACGGTACCCATAGCTCAGAAATGCGGAATAACCTTACAGTAAATATTAATGTTCGCACAGGTTCGCCGTACTGCAAGGGTCTGGCAAATAAAACATGAAGCCGTAAAAGAGTAAAGTAAACATTTCCTTTCGGTATATTCTCGTAAAGATTTCCAAGTCGGAATTGAATTTGCATTTGCAAAAAAGAAGTGAACAGGACCTGCATATCGCCCACACCTCGCTCGCATGCTTGCATTCCTCTTTATTACCTACACGTCTCCTTCGGCGCTGACTTGAAGTTGTTTTTTGTTATTTTATTCACAGAGCGCCACGTTTCCAGAATTTATTGAAACCTTATGAATAAAGTCTGTATGAAATGCAGTTGGACTGTAGAAGCATATTGACTTTTATTGCAAATTATTTGCTCAGGGCAGGACTTTATGCCATACACTCAGGTAAAAACGTGACTGTAAAGCACAATTGGAAATTCCCTCGCATCACGACAGTCATGAGATGTAATCGTAGTGGGACACTCGCACATGAAAATGTGACCACGGTCGGAGATTCAAGATACGACCTCTATCATTTACTTAACTACCTCACGTGCAGACCAACTGAATTAAAAGTAGTATCCTTATGATAATAAGTAATATGTAAATTGATCACTAATGAGAAAATAGCTTTCGCGTAAATAATGTAACAAAATATTTAACTGATTAAGCAATACCACATGCCAAGCCACACAACGATTAAATCAAATCAGTCCAATGTGTTATGGTATGCACGCGTCATAGTTGACGCTTAAATCTAAACGAGTACAGTTACGAGCGGTTAAATAAACGCAGGCTCCTATTAAGACGATTGGGTGCCCCAAACGTTCGTTAACTCCGCCAGAAATAAAGTTCAACCCGATCCCAAAGTAAATGTAGCGACTGAGAAAATGGGTTACGGCAGAAAAGCAATTGATTCGGAGAAACGTAACACATAGGTCTGGGATTTGAACAATTAATACTTGGTAGTCGAAACAAAGAGATGTTTTAGTTACGCTTATATATTTTATATGAATATATATGCATTATTTAATAAATCCTAGACAAATTAAACTTTTCAAGAGGTAAAGACGATGACCACCTTATAACAAGTAATAATAATCACTGTGGAATAACCAAATATTAGTCCACGCGCAGTTCCAAACGGATTCAACTAATATTTGTCTTGTGCTGTACGACTACTTCCCAAAAGTGTATTTTCTAATTCAACAACAACGGTGGATCCGTTCAACACTCGAGAAGGCGTCATGATGTTTACTCAGACAAAGTATAAACTACTCTACTAGTTTTCATATCGTAATCGTAACCATACAATTACAAAATTAATAGTCAACAGACTTAATGGGACAGCCAATGCTGGCAAGATGAGAATGAATGTCTCTCGTTAAATTGGATTTATGTAAAATTGACGTCGTTAATGTAATTTGACACTATGATAAAATTAAATATGACAAATGTAAAATGTCAGAATGTTATAATGTAATTATTTAATGGTATTTCGTACTAAATAAAAAAGTAAGTTACCTTTGCTGTTGTCTGCATCAATTGAGGTAACGTAATCATATTACCTACGACCTTAGTTTCACCCACTTCTTTAGTTGCAGGAATAAAAAATCTATTTTATGCTTGAGATTGATACTGGATAATTAAAACAATTTATTAAATGTCTATTTAATAAATTGTTTAAATTATCCAGTCGAGTCCCAAACTCCCAACCAGTCTTGGTTGGGTATATTCTATAGTCTAAACAGTAAAAGTTGTCAGAATCTGAAAGGAGCATGCGGGCCCTCGCAGCGGCCATCTCGCCACGGGAGGCCGTGGCCCGAACACCATGACTCGACCCATCCCTACGCCATGCTGCGAAACATACGAATTCACTTCCAAATATATTAAGACTAGAACCCAAATCAATCTTCAACGTCACCCATAAACATTTATGACAGAGGCTAAAAAATCAGTTGGTAAACAACAGGCCACACGGCTAGCAATAGCAATAACAAACAAAAGCACATCCTGAGTCCTATAGATAACGGATACAAACATGCAAATCCCCCGCTGTGCTAATGCATCAAAATGCAACTATCATGGTGGTCGAACTAAGCATGCTAGGAATCTGGTAGAGATAAAGTAACGTGTCAATGCTCTTCAAACAACACATTGTAAAATCTGCTAATGGATCGATGAGTCAATGTTGCGCTTACTATAGGTAACGTTAAGGCAGCATAAAAATTGTTCAACTGTAGTTCCACAATAGTTACCACTATTCTTGAGTTCAAATCAAATCTTCGTAGGCAATTTCCGCTTCAAATTCCTGTCCCAAAAGACATTGCATTAGCAGTAAACTACCAAGGAGCACATAAATCCTGGGACACATTGGACAATAAAACGTAAAGAGGCATTCGTCAATCCTACGGCGCGACTGCGGCCAATAAAATGTTATAATTTAAGAGCTCATAACCGACAAGATTTACTGTCCATAAAGAGGTGAGGTGACCGCATCCCTTGCACGGAACTTTCCTTTATTCTAGAGATAAGCCTAGCAACTCTCGAGTGGAAGTGTCTAATCACTGATCCAGTCTTGAGTTAAGGCGTATGATGGATTTGTTCGAGAGTAACCATATCCGGTGCAAGCAAATTTAACTCCGAATAGCCTTGTTTATTCAGGGGTGCACTGAACCATTAAATGTAGTCGAGTCGTAACGTAACAACGTCGACCGCGTTAAATTCTTCAATACTATCATAATGCCCAGTTTTAATTACTTTCTTACGAACCCATAAAAAACGAAAGTGGCTGGTTTAATATTTACGACCACAGGGTTAAATTTAACTAGCCAATATAAAACGGTTACAATTACCGATAGCTCGGATCGAATGAACAGTCAAGTTACATTAAATTATTATAGGCATTCTTTAAGAATGGTTCCCCTTTTAACTTTTATAATGGGGTATATCAGGACATTTTCAACAATAGTCCTTGTGGCAAAAAAGTGAGTATTGTCACGACCCTATTGATTAATTTGTTTCGCCATTAGAATTCCCTTCACAAGCAGCAAAACAGTCCCGGTGGAGAGCATCGCAACCAAATTTCGGGGCTTTATTTATGGTGTGCCATTCTCTTCAAAGGACTATATGATTTACAACCAGCTGCACAAAAGCCGATGCCTTATTATGACGTGCTGGCCCGTGCATTGTGCCAGCGTATTTATTCGTCCAATTGTGCCCGATGTTTGTTTATTTTTGGTCCTTCTCCGTAAATACTGCATTGTCACAAAACTACAACACAATTTGACTCGAGCCATATTTCACGGTCTGTCCTTAATTGCGTATGATTTTGAATTTGAAATGTTTTGCCAACAGCAACAATATGTTTTATGTAAGCTTTTGTTTAGTGCATATCGATCTAATGGTTTAAACGCGAATAGAAACTATTCTCTAAAACTTCTTGCCAAATTAGAGGCATAAATGTAAATCGATAAGCACTATCAAATCAACAGATAAAAATGCTTTGCATGGGATTCCACAACCGGTAGTGATACTGTGTTTAGAGTTTATTAGTACCACGTTGAGGTTAAGTGAGAACGCAAACAGATAGAATAGAAAATATGTAGGTAAAGTGAACTACGACGCCTGTAATGTTTGCTAAGGGTGGGCTACCGGCAAACGTGTGTGGTCTTTAAAGTTATGACTGTGCATTCTGTTTTCGGACTTCCAATGTTTCCATTTTAGCATTTATAGCGTTAAGTTTGTTTGCTGTTGCGTAACAAAACAACCCTGAATTAAACTTGCTTCACAGTTGGTTATCACTTTAACCTAACAAGAGACTAGAAATGACGTGTGAGGCATAACGTCTTTATGTTCTCTCGCAGCAGCGGTTCTAAGTGCATTTAACAATTTAGATAATGCCTCTGAACTGCGAAAGCTTTATGCTGAGTACATTACCGAGCTTTTAGTAACGTAGTGTCTCACTGAGCTGAGAAGAGTAACGGCTTTGATTCCTGTTATAATAATGCGAGTCTCACGCTTGTTTATTACACGCATTTATTCGCGCTTTTACTCCTCCCCATAATGCGGTCGCGTGTCGGTCTTCCCATACGCCTATTCAATTATGCCACACACTAAACAAAATTGTCTCGGCATCAACCTTAATGGGAGATCACTGGGCTCTGAATAAACATGGGAGTAAAATAAAATACCAGTCGTGTGCCATCACAACGGGCGTTCTAATAATGTTACGTTTGCAGTAATGTCACGCGGAGGTTTTTCATGAATTATTAAAGTGCCCATTAATATACCCAGACTGTAAGCAGTTTCTACATTTGTGGGATCAAAACAAACATTTTACTCTAATGGCCAACAAAAACAATATTGTCGTGTCATTGAGGCTAAAACGTTAACGAGTGTGCAAGTTGGTGCTATTTTGGTTTAGACGCATTCCTCGTGCACGTATACCATCGATCATGGTCGGGGGCTGTCAGGTTTTAAACTGAGCTTAAAGGTCCGAACAGACTCGTCAGCGGTGGCAGCTGACGGACGGTTGTGACGGCTCGTCAGCGTCAGGTTGTCGGGAGGGTATGCTCGCTGACCCCGCCGTTAACCCGCCGTTTATCGTTGTTCACGGTTAGTAACAAAATTGTTATTTGCCATTCCGATACCGAGAATTTAACTAATAGCCTAGGGTACTCATATGGGTTGACGATGATTATAAAAAAAGATGGAATATTTTACATCTCTTCTAAGAACCCTAAACTATTTGTAAACTGAGTTTCCTTTTATTTTACAAAATGGTTTAACTAAAAGTGCAACAGAAAATAGAGGGAATCATTTTGATTGGTCATGAAAACAAAGTCTTCTATTTTGGCTACGGCGGTGGCGCGCGAACATTGTTCATTGCGTAGATAGATACCCTGGTGTCATTCCCTCGAGGATTTCAGACGTCAACGTACTCTTAGAAGTGATTATTTCTGTGACACTTTAGATATCGAAAAGAAAATGGTTTGTGCTATACCTGAAGCTGAAAAGTATGTTTGACAAATAAAATAAGAAGGTATAGAGATGGCATCTCTTAAAAACACAAGTATGAAGCCTACACTCAAATCCAACGGTTCTTTTCATACGCCTAATGAACCAATTTAAGCTTCGAAAACTGGACAAAAGATTGAGAAGCTCCACAACAGCGTGACATATGCGCAGACGCCGCCACGCCGCTGATCGATAGGAGCTTTTTGTCGCGCTGACGTCTCCATCCATTCCCGGCAAATTGCCACGAAATCTTAAGAACACAAACCCTTGTCGACGAGTGATTGAGGGCCTCGTTCGACACTGAGACCATATTACTTTGAATATTCCCAACTATCGATCACAAACAAAAAAGAACAGTAAATTTAAAACGGTCTCACGTGCGTTGTGCCTGTTCCTTATTTGATGAATCGCTCACACGTTATGTGTAGTTTTCTACAGTGATGCATCAGAATCGTTCATTGTCGTTGTCAAGATCGATGAGGTTTAGAAAAAGACCGTATGAAAAATATAGTTTCACTAAGTGATTCACTTCCTTTAGGACAAGACGGAGGTAAACTTTACACGTCAATTCGATATTTACATAAACAAATTGGCCGTGTCTGCCGCGGGATGCCGCATGCCGTGACGCTCAAGCTTTATTTATAAAGATCTATTTATTCAGCAGTGGCCGATGTGACCTGGTTATACAGCCAACATCCCGTTAATTTATCCGATATTGGATTACAAATGTTTGTTGTTTTGGCAATAACCACGTGTTATAATTTCAGAATAAAGGCACAAGACAGGTCGCAGTGTACAAAAACCTCGTTTAAATGGACTCAAGACGGCTAAAATATGCCTATTGTGCAGAGTTAATTCGAGACACCTCGCAGTGTAAACCGATTGATCCTGATCAGTCTTGTATAGCCACAATAACAGACATAATCTCGGCACGTAATCGATTATGAATGTGCAAGAAAAAAGGGTTGCAAATCTGTACGTGTCCTTCGTAGAAATTCTTATTGTTACTTGTGTGTACCACTGCAAGTCTGCAATAAAAGCTATTCACGGATGTTTTTCAAGTCGATAGGACTTAGGTGCTCATTGCTCATATTTAAACGCTGCAATCTGGATGATGAATTCAACCTACGCCTAACTACTTTAATTCAACGAATGTCATTAAGCTACATAATGCTTTCACTAAATTATGAGTTGACTTCCCACTAACAATCAACTGAATCACTGTGACAATTACCAATTAAAATCGCATGGGCTACGACAATGGATTAAAGCGCTTTAGAGGTTCGCAGCTAAGCCGCCGCTCTATGTAATTGAAAATAACGAGTTGCATATTCATGTAACGCGCATAATAATCCAATGCCGCCTGCAGCACAACCGGAGCACTAATTCCATTTGGTTTCCTGCCTGCACATCCCTGAAATCCGTACACAGACAGACTGATGCTGTATTTGGGTACGTCACGTCCTAAATGACGGACATGACGAATTGACGCATTTAAACAGATGAACAAAACGAGAATTAACTGAAAGTAATTAATGCACACGTTGATAAAACAACAATAGCAAAGAATGACAACGCTATCCGACCTCAAAAAAATGTTAGTTACTGCTTGGTTCGTACATTGTCATAACACCCCTTGGATTAAGAATCGTCCGTCTATGAAATTAAATTTATTTAGGCCCACTCCAAATCATCAGCGTGTCAGCGTTTTATTTACATAAAAAATATTTTGGAGAAGGACGTGCGCCCATATTTATACAACGACGTTGCTGGCTGTTTATTGAAATATTTCATTGTTAATTCTCTCAATGTCTCCGTTTAGGGGAGTGCCGTCTGTATGGCACAGTATGAAAGCGGCATTAATAGTATTTATTATAATAACAATATCTCTCGGAGGTGTTATCATTATTCGAGGTGCCACTTCGAGTTTTTGGAAGATGACGGTCCGGATGCAAAGGATAAGCCTCGGGTAGGGACTATTTACACGTAGATGTTGGTACGTGGAACTGATAATGTTAGCATAGGTCGAGAAGAAAAAATAAAATCGTCCTTTAGATAAGCCTGCGAGATAAGACAGCATAGATAGAGGAAAGAAACTGAGAACAATAAATCTACGGATAACTAGGTTGGTAAAAATGCTTCAAGTTTGTATTTTTAATACTGCCTATAACGGCGATGAGTTAAAACCGTTCATGGTAACCGTGTGAAGAGGTTACGGTGCCGGTGTCTAGACGAAACCCCACACGGTTTTTAAATATCAAATTTCTTGCGTCGAGTACTTTTTTTTAGTCGCCCACCGCAGCTCTAGCCATGAAACATAAAACTTGCATTGAAGATCACCTTACAACGGATGCTGTACTGTTACTTGAATTCTATTATTATTTCCTTAATCAAAGGTAGCTTGGTTGTAGCTATTTGTAATATCAAAATCTAATGGAATGAAATTAGTGTTACGTGATTTCAGTTTGTGGTCTCTCGTAATGGGATCCACAACTTCTACAACAGTAACGCAATTGTTTCGATTTGAATTGACTTTCGAATCATGCCAGTAGAGTTTATGTGCGCCAAATACTTGTTGAGAGCTAGATTTGTTGGAGTGCTAGTTGTATTGTAGACTCAAACATGAGTTGTGTTATGTTGGAGTCGGATAGTTAGACAAACAAGGTCCGGAGTCCGCACATGTCCGGGTAATCTTTGGGCCTATCAAGGAAGCAGCAGGGCGCAACTAGGCGCAAGGGCCCGCGAAACAATACGCTAAAGCGCCCTTCATTAATCAGATTATGATTTGGCTCATATTTGAAGCGAGAAGCGATTCTTAATAAAGTTTGGAGAAATCTGATTTACTATTATAACCACTGCTCGTCATTGTGATTATAATATTTACTCATTTTCATCAAGAGGAGCTCACCAACAATCCAGTTGAGTTTTCACTATTAACATTAATCAATCCATCAAGGACCGGAAAATGAGACACAATAGACTTGACGACTAGCGATGGGCCAACTCGGTTTATTTCCAACTCGAGTCAACCCGTTTCAAAATTCGCGTAACTCGGTTTCAACTCGAGTTAGCCAACCCGAGTTGGCTCGCGGGTCGACCCGCTACGACCCGTGGGCTAACTCGGAAATTCGCGTAACTCGTTTCAATTCAACTCGAGTTAGCCGACCCGAGTTAGCTAGCGGGTCGTAGCGGGTTGACCCGTTAGCCAACTCGAGTTGAATTGAAACCGAGTTACGCGAATTTCCGTAGCTGTAAGCGAGTCAGACGGAGTTGCCTAATCGGTTCGGAACCGACCACAGATAGTCAGCAACTGTGGAGACCTTTACCTTTTTGTTCATAGATTAGATACTAGCTAAGTAGGTTACTTAGGTTGTTTTAATTATTTATGACGATATTGTGATTTTGTTTGGAATTTGGGTAGGTAAGGTTAATTGGTGAAAAAAAAAATTCACTATCATTCACTGGGGCGTTTTCTTTTTATGTGATTTTTAAGAGTTGTCGTATTTCCTGAATATCTGTATATTTCAGAACATATTTTGCACTTTACTTTGCCATCTACAAGTAAATCAAATACTTCCCAAACCGTTGATTTCTTTTTCCGACAGGATGACATTGTCTCAAAGTTAAACACGTCACAAAATACACACTCAACACAATTACGAAGTAAAAATAGCTTATAAAAACCAAACTTTAATATTTGTCTATCCAAACATTAAAAGAAACAAAACAAGTAAACAGTAAAATATTAAAATTCGCCGGTAGAGTCTGGCCAACCAGTCGTGTCATCACAAGGCGAGGCAAATTTAAATTTTCGAAACTTTATTCACTCAAAATACTGCGAAATATAAATTTTATCTTAGATGCATACACCTAAAATCCAAGCTAAAACAAATTGATGAAAGTCTAAAATTGCTATTTCGCAGTATTTTGAGTGATTTAAGTTACAAAATTTTAAATTTGCCGCTAGTTTCAGATGACACGACTCGTTGGCCAGACTCTAGTAAGAAAACAGAACTTCGGGTGCTATGGGTAAACTCGAATTAGATCGGCCAACTCCGCCGCCGGACTGAGCGTGGCGGCAGCGGCGGAAGCGAAGGTTCACAACTCGAATTCTTAACGGGCTGACTCGAGTTCTTAACGGGCTGACTCGAGTTGACCCGATACAACTGCAACTCGAGTCAACCCGGGTCGGAACTTGAGTTGGCCCATCACTATTGACGACGACGAAGGCCGCGCGGGCATTAATGAATTAAAAAGCAACAATATCTTTATAAGATACATTTTGTAAAATGGGTACAGGTAGAATACATAATTGGTTTTTCATCTGCATAACCATATTTTTCCAAAGGCAAGGCACGCTATTCCTTCGATACTTAAGCTAAGCCTGAGGTAAGAATTTAGATGAACGATAGGGGCTAACCATAAACTATGCTGTCGTCCGATACCGCCCAGGCTAGGATCGGCATTCGAGTCTCGGCGACTCGGCGTGGCCACTTGGCACGTGGGCACGTGGGCACTATCAGCAGGATATAAGGTGGGCTTCAATTACATTAACATTTACATAATATTAAAAACTTATTTAAAACTCCCTCGCACTTCGTCTGCGTGGACAGTAGAAAAATCCCGTATCCCTTTTGCCCGCGATTTACAATAGGCTTTGAGTTTAAAATGATCTCCTTGGTTGTGATACCCGAATTAGATGAAACATGGCATAGATTTTAAGTTGGGTCTCAAGATACCAAACTGTGCGAATTCCATCAAAATCCGTTCAGCGAATTTTGCGTGATTCGCGCACAAACATTTAGAATTATAAACACTACATACAATAGTATTTATAAAACAAAGTCGCTTTCTCTGTCCCACTATCCCTATATACATAGGGATAATGGGACAAATCTTTAAAACTACGCAACGGATTTTGATGCGGTTTTTTTTAATAGATAGAGTGATTCAAGAGTTTAAAGTATGATACATGGTGTCAAATTCCACACTACACCGAAGCGAAGCGAGGGCGGGTCGCTAGTAGTGAATAAATGAATGAATTTAATTTGATTCAATTTCAAACCATTAAATTAGGTTTTGTTTAAAACATATAGCTCAATTTTCTAAAATTTAAACTTAGTTTTCAAAATCGGATTTTGTGCAATTAAATGACAGTAAAATTTTGCCTCGTGTTGGAATAACTACACGTTTTAGTCGACGAGTTTATTGGCTTTGCCCTGTAGCATCTCCATAAATGTCATACGAAATAAATTACTGTTATACCCGCTGAGTCGAACCTGCTGCTTGACACGAACACTCGCTCCATGGAAATTTTACCAGATAATGTCAAATATGTGAGAATATGTTAATTTTTATGATGTTAACGTTCACAATAAATTATAGTTTGTAACGCGCCGCACCTCAAAATTATGTTTGCTTAGCATTGTACGAAAGTTCTTATGTCGTCGTTTTCCATAAAGACATTTTAAAATGACTAAGGCTGCGTTTCCACTAGAGATGTGCTAGGAAGATGAGCGGAGCGAGGATGTGTAGTGAAGCTGTGAAACTGTGCGCAGATGGGCGGTGCGAGGATGGGCTCTTTTCAGATGCAAGCGAGCCCCTCCGTATGCCTCCGTCCACTAGGATCCCCTGCTAGATCCCCTGGGGGATTCATGTGGATATTTTGTCCACTTGGCTGCACCAAAAATTATTAAGGTGCCGCTCACCCCCATCCGTAGCAAGCTTAGCACACATCCCTCACCCACATCTCTCACACACATCCCTCGCTTGTTTTGTATGCAAAAACCTACCTCCGCTAAGCCATTTCCACCAGTACTGTGCTGAATGAGGCATTTTAAATAAAGCGATTCTATTGGTTCTTTACAAACAGATCCCTCGCTACGAATCATCGCACATCTCTGGTGGGAGTGGGAACGCAGCCCTACAAGGACGAGTCGACGCCCGAACCGTATTCGTTTATTATAATTCTAATTTTAAGCAAGAACAATAGGCAGATGGCTCGCTCGTTGACAAAGATGGATAGCACGCTATGGCAGCAGGTACCAACAATGGGCAGGGCACAAAAACGCATCTACTGAAAAGCGTCACATCTAAAACCATTACCTGCGCCGGCGCAAGGGCCGCCTTTTCAAAACTGTCACTTGGGCTTAATTCTTAAGACACGTGACGTGCTGTGCTGTGAGGATTTGTGACTTTCGTCTAATTATTAAAATTGTGAGTAATTCCACAAAGGGCTTAGGCTCTTAGGGGGCGTCATGCTTAGCGGTACTTTTTTTCTCATTGGGGATTAAGTTTGTTTATTATGATTTTATTTTAGAATAATCTCATTTCGGTTAAATTGTAAAAAATGAGACAAACTCATTGTTAAAAGACAGTACTGAAGATGTATTTAATTTTTAAAGGACAACTGCTTTTATTGGCATACACAGTGTAGTCACAGATCACCTCCTGATCTGTGAGTGTAGTCAACCAGTTCCATAGATTTTGAGAAAGCCATTGTTCCCACTGCTGGGCTGGATTAGGAGGACGGGCTATAATAGCCCACCACGAGAGTCCTGGTGGATGTGGATGGTTCCACGGATTTACAAAATTGCAATAAATAATAGACAAATCTCAAAAATTTTGTACCCTACAATTTTGTTTTCTGTTTTTTTTTCAAAAGTGTTTCTTTACAGACTTTTAATGGAAAATTAGTTGCAGCCAATGTATATTGTGTTATTTAATCAATGGAAAATTGAGTGCGATTGGTAACCAAGGAAAAGTAAGGATTCCTACATACTAAGATTACTGTGAGGTAGAATACTTATTTTGAAAATTTTTCTATATTTAAATTATAGACCTTAAGTTAACTAACATAAGGATGGATTTCGTACTTTACATAGAAAAATTAATGTGAATGTTTCTTAACAATTCAATTTTGTTACCAAATAGATCAACTAATACGTTACCATTCAAAAGTAACAAATTGAAGTACCTAACAAAATTTTGTCATTTTGCCTAACCAGCCGAATCCCGAGGCGCTAAAAATTATCCTGAATAAGCGTATACTCTCAAAATGTGTGTGTAAATAGCCTAGCATAAGCAGATTAACTGATTATGAAATATGTATGTCAATGGGGAGGAAAAGCGCAATTTTATCCCGATAGGTGGCGACTGGTCTTTGGTACCGGGCCGCCTCAAAGAAAGTGTCAAAATATATGGGAATCTCTTGGAGTATTGTACTTTTAAATTTTATACTAAGAAAATTCCGCATTGTTATGCATGTAACTTGTAAAATATTGGAGTTCATCGATTTCCCAGTAACAAAAAAAATATTGGGCAAAAAAAAATAAAAAAAAAGATGCTTTTCCCTCGATTTTCTCCTTTACTGAGCCTGAGAAACATTATAAATCAAAAGGAATGTTTCATGAATTTGATGAAGCTTCGCCAAAATAAAACAACATTTGAATTATAACAGCTTTGTTCTTTAATATTTCAACCTCAGCAGTTTCTAACATATTTATAACTTGGATGAATTTGATAGGTACTATCCGCGTCAATTGGTAATGCGCCTGGCGGCCATGATTTTAACCTCAAAAACGAAAAACAATTGTAATTTTCTCATATACCTAGACCCTTTCTTATTGAAAATAAGAATTCAATAATTAATATATAATATTAGTTACCTATTAGAATTTTACTGTTTTTTGACATTTTTAGTTGCGGATGACGATGATGTGTTTGTTAATTTGACAAGGTTCCAGCGCATTACCAATTGACGGGGATAGTATATCAAATACGGAATAAGCCCAATATTGGGGCCAAACAGAGAATTAATAGAATTTTATATGCCAGAGTCATTCAAGAAACTTAGAATAATAAAATAAATATGATAAAACGGTTCGTGTAATTTTGGATGGTACAGAAATTCCAGTACAGAAACCTGAAATTACTATTGCACAGAAGGCATCATCAGGCAACTATAAACACGGAAATTCACACTCAGTTGCTTTGTTAAAATTTAAATCATATGCTTCTAATCTGAAATAAAAAGATTACTTGTAAATCTTACACGAAATTTAAAGAAATGTAATGCTTGTTAGCAATTTTTTGTAAGTTGCTATAAACTTTCTTGCCTGTTGTTTTGGCTTTTCTTTTCCGTACTTCTTCTTTTATCTGAGCTAAAGTTAGCATAGAATACATTGTTTGTCCGCAAAACCGAAAAAAATACAATATAAGAAAGTAAAATCACGTAATACACAGTCAAGACAATATAAGCTCAAACTGACAATTGTTCCAAAGACTGAGCGCCATCTGTAATTCACTTTGCCTTCGCCTCCCCATTACTGGCAAATCGAGTAACAAATATGAGCAAAAATCAGTACCAAAACGTAACTCACGCTCTTGCTTTGACGCAACTGACGTCTGAAACCAATTTTTGATGGCGTAATAATGGCTATAGGCATAAGATGGACATCCTTCAAAAAATACTCCCCTCAAAATATAATTATAATATTATTGGGAAAAACACGGTAACAAATTTGATACTCAAAATTTGAGTTTTTTCTGGGACAGTAAAAAAAAACTGTTAACAATTCTATTTAATATACCTACCTAGGTAATTGACATAATGGTTAGTCAAGGGTAATTAATTATTCAACTTGTAATATAAACACAGCTGTTCCAAATGAATATACCTATTTCTTTAAAAAAATAAACCCCTCAGGGTCACGTGGTAGGTACTAAGATGGGACACCGAAAAACCCATACATTGAACACTATCCAACTTTTAGAAAACATTTTTTTTTATTTTTTCTCCATTTTAGTGGTTTTTATTAATATCAATTTATCAAATTGAACTACCTACCTATTCAATAAGCTAATAGAAACTTCTGGGTAAATAATTGCATCTGATTAATATTGTCTTAAATTAATTTTGAACATAAGGGAAGGGACACCTATTATCAGACGGGTACAATTTTCTTGAGAATTGCCATATCATAACCAATGATTATTGTTATCTCAAATAGCCTTATTGTTGGTGCAGCAACTGCAGGATGGGATTCTTTTACAACTCCTATTATTTTGAGGTTCATTGGATCATTAACAGAGAGCTATAGGTTTGGGTTTTGTGCAAGTAGGTTTTTATAATTTGCACAATAATAAAACCGCTTATCAATGTGCAATTAGCAAAGCCATTGTACACTGACCTTAATATCTTCATATTTAAGTTTATGGTTGAAATAGATTATCCTGTTGTGGTAGCCCACAGGTAGCCCAGCAGCGTGCCATCATTGACTAAATCTACCTACCTACTAAATAAAATTATGTAGACTATTGTAAACAGTAGTAACTAGTATACCTACCTAAACTTGAACTATTGTTAATGAGAATATTATAATGATTATTATTAGAAATAGATATTAGAAAAAAGTTAAGAGTAGGTAGGGTCATTGCGTCGGTTGGCGGCCTTTTAGTCGCCTTCCCAACTTTGCTCCTCGAGATTAGTCTGATATGGCCATAATTCAACTTCTGTTTTTTTTGTAGGCCTTGCAGATATAATCAAGTTATTTTTCAAAATATGTATTGTATGAATATTATAACAGTTATTTTTTTAATAAATTATTATCTAAAACTTGCTTATAATGCTGGTTGACGGCCACTTTTTTCGGTTCGCGGCCACCTTAGAGTCAGTTCGCGGCCGCCAGTTTTACACACTATATTGGCTTACAAGTGTTTTATACTTTTATGACTTTTCAAACCTTTTTCACCATAATATTATGTACCTATCATAAATTTCCACATCATTGGGCATTTGATCGCGATTGTCACTCGAATGCATGTTTCTCCTCAGTATTCATCCCTTCCTTGTGCACTAACCTAACCTTACCTTACGCTATTCTAACATTCCTTTTACACAGCATTCGTTCTTATAAACTGTGGTCACTGGCACTACAATCTCGTCTCTAATCTCTTCAAAATTTTACCTTATCCTCCCATCCTGTCCTTTATTCTTTCCATCCTCCACTTTATTGCCCTTACTTCCTTTCTTCCCTTACTCGAAACTCTTAACCTGTAATGCATTTATTCTTCTTTCATACTTCTAACATAGGTACTACACTTTCATTAAGTTTCTGTAAATAATAAAATAAAACATTATTACAATAGTTTTTAATCAATTTATATTGTAACAAATTAAGTTTAGTTAACATTAACACTTTGTTCTTAATATATCTTGACAGTGCACTTCAAATGAAACCATTTAGTACAAAAATCAAAGCCAATAATTTTGTTTTCATCGTCCTCAGTGTCACTGTTTAAGATATTTACGCATTGGCCACAATTTTGTATATTTCGTTTTGATACATTGAACTTAAGTGTTAAGTGTCTAATCTTAAGTGTTTCTTTTTCAGTTTCTTGGCTTTTTCTATTTCTTTCTTTCCTCTTGCTTACGCTTCACGGCTTGCTTTCTATCAACTTTAGCATTGTCTTTCCCCTCTTTCTTTTCTTGTTTAGGTTTTTTCTTTTCTTGTTTAGCTTTTTCTTTCTCCTCAATCTTTTCTTGTTTAGTGTTTTTTCTCCTCATTCTTTTCTTGTTCAGCTTTTTCTTTTAGTAGATGGTACTCTCATCGCCGACGGAATACGAGTTTTGGATACGTTTTGTTTGACTTTTCTAGAGGTTGGGGTATAAACAGATGTTGCTCGAATACTGTATTTGGATCTATTGAAATTTTGTTTTTGACAGATGCGGTAGAAGATGATGCTTTCTTTGACTGAACTTCATGAGAATCTGAATGTTCTGATATAGCTGAAATAACTGAAACATCTTCGAGTCATAAAAGAGATCTTCCTTCTGGATGCTCGCGAGTGACGTCAAATGTCAAAATTTCATTTTCTACTTCAGATATTTTTTCTAAGGTAGTAACGGTGGATAAGGGCAAATTATATTTTGAAGTTGGCAATTGAGATAATGTTACCGAGTCGTTGTCATGATTTTCAGATCCCAGTTGCTCTTCTGGGCTACTATGTGGCACAAGATCGGTGTCAGTTCATTTGTAATCTAGCTTTGGTGCCCTTCGTCGCATAATGTACAATACGCAAAATGTGCAAGTGTATCTGTTCAGTGCACAATGGGACGTTATTCTAGTCTGGTTTTGAAGATGGAGAGATTTCATTAGGAACTAGAGATTTGGGGCTTAGGTTTCGGTTTTTGGGTGTACTGGTTTGGAACGGTATGGTATGACCACAATATCGTCCAGTGAAACCATTGTTCACAGCTCAAGATCGCTAAATGATGTAACTAAATTCGTCAAGCCATGATTCGTAACACTCTGAGGTACGATTTGGAACTTCAGCAGCAATAACAAGTGTCAGTTGTACAGGATCATGATAATGCGACGGAGCGAGATCGGTAACATTTGCAGAGGTAACATCGGAAACATGCGGCGGGTTTGGATCAGAAACATGTTCTCGAAACATGAGCCGAAACATTTGACAAAAGGTTGGAAACGCTCGACACGTCGAGTTTTGAGTTTGTATTGTCTTCAGCTAGGCGATTGCGTAAAGTCAATCGTATTCATTTGACAGTTCATATTGGATCATAATATATGTCATTCCATACAAACTGCAGCCGATGGAATACGATATGAACTGTCAAATGAATACGATTACCTTACGCAATCGCACCCCGGATCCAATAATATATTGAGGTTCTCTGGGTTCTTCTGACCTTCTTAGCTTTTTGATTCCCTTAAGGATAAATTTTGTGTCAATCTTTTCCTTTAATGCTTGCTGCAGCGATTCCGGTGTGTAAGTCACAGTTTTCTTTTTCTGTTTTTTGTAGACGTCTGTGATAACAAAAAATATCTAAACACCAACCAAAAAGTCTGTGTGAAAAAAGTGGCCGTTAACTGACACCTCTATATTCAATAGTCAGATAACGGCCATCTATTTTTCATACGATTTTCAGACGGCCGCGAACTAGATTTGTTTTTTAAGCATGTTTTAGTTTGCGGCCACAGACGCCACAGTATAGCTATAAATCCGTATACAATTATATTTTGGCGGCCGTGAACTAACCATAGCATTCAAACCAACCCCAACAATATAAAAATGTTGCACAAAAAGAGACTTTATTTACATTAATAATAGGAAAAAAGTAAACTTATTTCATTCAGTGAGTTAGTACCGCGGCCACCCGGCCGTAAACCAACTTTACTTAAAATTTATTGTGTTGGTTGGCGGCCACCAAATAAAACTGATATTAAAGTAATTTACTCCCAAAATAAATGGAAAATTAAGTAAATAAAACAACTATAATCACCCATAAACAATCACAATAGTAATAAGTAATCGTAAACTTGAAACACTAACTTTTGAAGCGAGGCCTGTTCGCTATTTTTTGTGCAGCTTTGCGTACGTGTGTGCGCTGAGAGCGTGGCCGACAAAATTGACGATTTATTTCCGGCACGTAGATTAGGTTAATCGACCAAATTAAATAGGTATTAAATTCTGCAACTATCCTACTTTTTAAGGTGGTACAACACGTTGGGAAGGGTGCGATAGAATTCTTATTTTTGCTATATTTATGCAGTTGGCCCTCTAAACGGCCGCGAAACAACGCAGGGCCGCGATCCAGCGTATCGACCCTACCTACCTACCTACATTCTTTAAGTCTTTTTAAGAAATTAAGCTATCCTACCTTTTCTAGCAAGTTAATAGGTAAGTAGGTACTTAAAAATCTTAGAAATATTTGAATTCCGATTAAGTTTAAGCTAAATATTAAAAAAAATTGCCGATATCACCCATCGATCGACCAGTATCTTTAAATAGCATTGCAATCATTACCACTCTGGTCTTTACCTACTGCAAACACGATAAACAAGTGCAGTGATTAGATAGTAGATACAGCAAGATATATACAAAAACAAAACATACCTAGCAATCTCCATACTTCAGCGCTGCTCAAGTAAACGTTTAGGTGTGCAAAACACACCGGCACCAAAAGTATAATCACGAACCATCTCATTGTTCCACTTGGCAGAATCCCTTACTCATCGAAATATAAACTAAACAGCTTCAGTATTGATGATTTATCATCGTCATCACAGTATTGGTCTCACATTTTCGTCCACAGTCCAACAAAATCGACGATGCTGAGTTCTCTCCAACGATACAAGATTACACACTCGAATAAAATGTACAAATCAACGACGAAAGTCAAACTAAACACCCGTTATAAGCTCTCTACGACTACTAGTTTTCGATTTTATTCATGGAAGAACGTTTTAGTTTAATTATCTTCGCGAATTCTGTTTATAAACATTGATAATCTGAATGATACTACACGAAATCAAGCGGCACAACCACCCCGTAACGTAGTTTCCGTCAAACTGGTTTACTGGTTTCTTTTTCTGGTTTCGGTTCGTTCGTACTTCGTTCGGTCGTGATTCGTCATTCGTTCGTTTCGTTCATCTTTTTTCCGTTTCCGTCCCTCTTTATTTATTCACTGTGTCGCCCGCTGTTGGTCGGTGGAGAACCAAACAAAAGGTTAGTATTGTTGTGCTTTAAGCACAGGTTGTAGTATTGTTATTGTTATTATTCGTCAGCAGATGGCGTTGACTTTAAAAGTACAATTTTTACGTTTATACTTGAGTTCACAAATTCATGAATGTAGGTATGTATGTTAAATGTGTGAGTTTCTTTTTATTAGGATTCCGTAACAAAATGGTAAAAACTATTCTGCAAATAAGAAAATAAAAAAATGTTTTTACTACAGGATTTTGTCGTCCATGACTGCAGTGTAGGTAGAAAATTGCCGTTTTAGGTCAGCGCCATCTCTTGACCGATAGTCGAACAACTGAAATTTTGTTGATGATATTTGAAATAGTATATAGCCTTTTATCTAAAGATATCGTTTTGTTTTTCCTGTGATCTTAACATAAACTTCTATCACATAGGTAGAATAATCTAATTTTTCATCAATCAAGTCGAAAACTATGAAGCTTAAAATTCTCCGAAGTTTGCATAGACAAAAATCTGAAATTATTCTACGTGACTTGACAGAAGTTTATGTAAAGCGCTGATATATGCCGATTTAGCGTCCTTAAGCTGCGTTGACATGATCAAAGTACACTTGGACCAAGTAGTTTGGATGACTACTTAAACCTTGGATCATATAAACGAGAAATCAAAGCGCACGTGGATCAAAATTCTAATCAAAGTAAACTTGGACCATGCTCTACTTTCATCCAAGTCTGCTTGGACCAAGTAGTTTTGACGACTACTTGTGTTAGCGTAACCAGCTTAATTCATTGTTGTATTTGTTTTTATTTTATTACAGGATTATTTTTAAGTGGCAATTATTTATTCCAATTATTGGCTTTAACGTATGGCAACACGGACGCACAGGGCAACACTGGAGGCGGTGATGACTGGCGGACGTGTTGTTGACTAGCGAGTGAAAAAACGAGGAATGAAAATGGAATTAGTGTATAGAAGAGAATGATAAAAACAGTTTATTATCGGATCATTTAATAAAAATAAACAAATTTTATGCTTCAAAGGTGAGTATGTCAAATATGTCAATACCAAGTATTGATCATGTCATGTAAACGAGCAATCCAAGTGCACTTGGACGTCACCGTATACCCAAATATACTTTGATCAAAGCTACTTTGTCCAATTTACTTGGTCCAAGTATACTTTGATCATGTCAACGCGGCTTTACTGGGGATCCAATGGGGGGATGTCAGAATTTATCCCGCTTGGTGGCGCTACTGCTGCTGGTGACCTTTGTATGTTTGGGCATTTACCCCCGATTTTCCAATTTATTTTTAACTAGCGGCCGCCCGCGATTTCACCCGCGTGGTTCCCGTTCCCGTGGGAATATCGGGATAAAAAGTATTCTATGTTTTAATCCAGACTATCTACTATCTGTGTGCCAAAATTCAACCAAATCCGTTCAGTAGTTTTAGCGTGATTGAGGAACAAACATCCAAACATCCAGTAGGATAATATCAATATTGGTTGATACTAACAAATAATTTTAGTATACACGTATTGACATACTCACCTTTGAAGCATACAATTTGTTTAGTTTGATTACATGATCCGATAACAAACTGTTTTGATCATTCTGTTCTAGTATACACTTTCCATTTTCATATTTTGTTTTTTCACTCGCCAGACAGCAACACGTACGCTAGTCGTTATACCCTCTCGTTGACTGCCTCGACAGAGTTACCAAACCAAAAAATTAAAAATCGGTAGAATCAGAGTCAAAAAATCGGTAGAATTCGGTAGATTTTTTTTAAAAAGAAAAGACCTCTTTAAACGTTGCATTATTGAAAGTTATGTGGTTTAATAATGTTAGCGCTCAAGTTCTCTGTCAAAACCATACAAAATCACCGATTCGGAACGCATTTTAGCGTGATTCGGAATCGAAGTCAGAAAATCTTATGTTAAATTTTTCGTCGAAAAGTTGTAAATTTTTATGTTTTAACCGAACGCTGTGTTTTTACAAATTGAAAATAAGGATGCATTTGTTCTTTTTGCTATTTATTAAGGAATTTCGGTAGAAATAAGTGGATGGGGTTAAAAATTTCGTTTGTTTTACCATTTATATGAAATTTCGGTAGAAAATGAGTGCTGATCGGTAGATCGGTAGAAGAGGTTAAAAATCGGTAGATCTACCGAAAAATCGGTAGGTTTGGGAACACTGTGCCTCGATATTGCCATACGCCCGTGTTGCCATATGTAAAAAGTCAATAAATTGACTAATAATTTCCAATTTAAAAATAATCTGTGAAAATAAAATACAAATTAAGCGGGTTACGCTAACAGACGGCCGTCCTGGTTTTGGAATGTCCCTATTCCAACCCGGCCATTCGAGTACGTAGCCACAATAATATTGTGAGTCTCTATATGATCTAAACTAACAACTTTATTCACAACTAAAACCACCTTGTCTAGTTCGATAATCGTACGGAAATTACAGCTATTGTAATACTAATGAATTTCATTGTTTATCATTATTATTATTAATTTCATTGATTATTCTGTAATCTTCTGGTGGAATAATAACTATTAAAACATAAAATTAAGTAAATACATATTAGTAGAAACAACCATGTTTTTGATTTCATTTTGCGAAAACTGTTAATATGTAACATATTACATAGCAAGATCATTCATAGATTTATCATTATTGCTTATACAAAAGCATTCAAAGTGAAAATTATTACAATTACATACATCTTAACTTCCCATGTATGTAAATAAACTCATTGAAATATATAGGTACTTAAGAGATTACGGATCATGAAACTATAAAGAGTAGTATAGAGGAAATACATAGGAAGGTGATCCTCGGAAACATAATAATGACGATCCGCGTGGATCATAACTATGGTTAAACAAGATGTATTCTATTGTCAGATCTTAAACAGTTTGTGAAGGTTCAGTTCGAGCATTAATTAGGTGCAAATGACATTGTAATATTAACGTTAGATGCAAACGACAGAAACCTTATTGTTCTTCCAACAATGTGTCGCATTGTTTAAACTACATAATTTTAAGATATATATTAAATATTTAAAAAAGAGTTATTCAATTACAATATAAAATTATTGACAAAATATGACAATTGCATATTTTATAATCACACAATGACAGTTATGTAAACAATAGACATTTATAAGTGATTTGCTTTTTTTGATAAATAGAACTTGATTATTTACAATATATGTCTAATTCCCAAGCATCGCACAAAGTAAAGGAAATGCTTAGCAGAAAGTGTAGCTGCCGGAGTAAACTGTGTAACACTAAAAAAATGAGGGTAATTATAAAAAGCTTGGTAACTACAGAAAACAATAGGTATTTTTCCTTTCACCAAATCAGACTCTAAAATCATAAATGCTAATAACTTGTTTTTTTTTTGTTTTTACATAAGAAAAACATTAGACTGTGTTCTGTCAGAGCGTAACGAGTGAAGAAGACTTATTTACAGTTACTATAAGTGAGCTTACTAAAGAGATAGGTGAGGTTAATGTCATTTGCCTCACCGAAACATTTATTGTTCTTTCCTGTAAGAATTTGTTACAATTAGTTAAAAAAGAAGTCAAACTTCATTAAATTGTAATGCCGGCAAACCTTTTCAATAAATAAATAAAGAATAATTCAGAACAACACCTTCATATACCCAACCATTAAGTTGCGGCAACCTGTTGTAGAAATTAGCAACGTAGGGATCGTTCATGTATATACTATTAAGAAATAGGACGCTTGAAATTCCGGTGGCCACTTTATACACTTTTGAATGATGTGCAGTAAATGTGCACTATAGTTAACATTTATAGAACTACTACAAAAATTTAGGATTTCTTAATATGAATAGAATCTTTACTGATACGGCTGTCTATAAAAGGAGATAAAAATATCATAGGCACTTTGCGGTGATTGGAACTTTAATAATTGTTGCTTGATAATATACAAACTGTAAAACATAACTAGTCTTCTGTTTAATAGTAATAAAAATAAATAAATAAATAATAAGCTAAGTATATAACATAAGCAACTCGAAAAATATCTGACTGGATTTAATCAAAGAAACGTAATATTAGAGAGATTAAGTTACTGATCAAAACAAATTTATGGAATATGAGTAAGGGAAACATAGAAACATTTAGAAAATTTATAAGTTCTCTATATAAGGATGTACTTGGAAGACAATTTGCGGATATGGCCATCAGTCACTTTTGCAAGGCTATTCTGCTATTTTCCATAAGTCAGAATAAAATAAATAAATAAGTTAAAAATAAAGGGCTAACTAAAGCTGTCTGAAGGTGCTATATTAATAAAAGTCCTAAGTATCTAATATCTCGACTCACATTGTCAAATTAACCTCGTCATCTATACTTTACACTCAGAAAATATATCTCAATCACAGAAGGACAATAATATGCGTTATATTACAAAGTCTAACGATGTATGAAAAGCAGCATCGTAGAATATTATTAGAAACGTAACCAGTACAAATATTGAATTATTTAAATTCTAATAAAGGCTAAATAGAATTAGTAAAATAAATAAATTTTCAAGTAGTAATCCAAATGACATTCGCAATGAATTTAATACATTTAATAAATATTGACGAGTAAAATTATATTGATAATGATTACTAAAGACGATGCTATAACTGATATACAATTTCACAGGTCGACAGATAAAAAAGGGAGTTTACAACATAATGATGGGCCTTGAAAGTACTTTACCTATGGTATATGATGGTATAACTAATTAAATGATAAAGGTAACGCTGTAGGGTTTATAGTCATCCCATTAGTACAAGTTATAGAATGTATATGTTCTCCAAGGTTATTTATTTCCCATCTCAAATCGAGTATTCGGTCATTGAGCCACTGTACCGAAGTGGACCGAAGCAAGAGTTAGTAATTATAGACGATTACCCTATTATCAGTACTCTCAGAAGTATTTTGAAATAGTACTTGCAGACAAGTTATATAACTTTTCTAATTCTAATACCTTTCTGATATCAAGTATCCATAAAAATATCCATAAAATTGGCTTGCTTTCATCTTATTATTAAGAAAATCACGGAGAGTTTTAATATGAGGATGCATATTTTAAAGTAAAGTTATCTAAGGGACGATCGACAATGAGTGACGATCTCAAATATCTAAAATATATAGGGGACATAAACTATTTGTCGGCGTACAGTATAAATAATGTGGGAGTACCACAAGGAAATGTATGAGGCCCTCCTACTTTTCTAATCTATATGAATGACTTTTTCTGACACAACGTATTCTTTTTGCCGATGGCACAACACTTATTATAAAAGGTTGTGAGAATCTAAACTGAAAGAAGTCGCAATCACTGTCCATGGCAGGTTATTAAATGGTTGAATAATAACAACCTAAAATAAATATAGATAAAACAAAATATATGACATTTAATTATAAACTATAATTTAAAGAAATAACTCATACATGAATTATAATAACGAGAAGAGTTATGAAATAACCATGACAAGGTTCTTAGGTGTCATAATCGATGACAAGTGTGGTTGGAAAGTTTGATAGATTTGATGGTAAGCAAAATTGACAGACTCCTCTTTGGGTAAAGGCAAGTAAAAGAAACAGCATCCAAGACTGCAGCCTACCATGACTATGTAGCATTGGTGCTGTGTTATGGAATTATTTTATTGGATTACTCTGTTGATGTGGACAGAACCTTTAAATTACAAAAGAGATGCATTAGATATGCATGTGAGGCCAGTGACTTGGATTCTAACAAGCCCTTATCCTGGGACCTTAGTATTATTTTTCTACTATATCAGTATACGTATTTAGGAATTGGCAATTTCTGCAATATAAATGTAAATAAAGTTCTATTTATTGCTAAAATAACATTGCCAATTATACGCGATGAAAATTCAAATGTTGTGTATACCATCTCAAAGGTTAACATTGTATTAAAATATTTTTTTTGGCAATACGTATACAATGTAATAATAAGTTCCCAGAAACCCTTAAGAACTTGTCATAACAAAATGGAGGAAAATACGTTGTTTCTGTTTATTATGGATAACGCAAACAACACACACCATGAACTTATACACAGTTCTGAGCAGTATGTGTTCATAAAAGATCCGATCATTATAATATGGTAGGTCTAGCTAGATACTTTAAAGGAAAGCTTCATTATAGCATCTGAACGGCTACTACCATAGACAAGAGCTTTTGACAATAGCGCTCCGCTATGCTCCACTCCGCGTTCTTGCATATGATACTACCTGCACTTAGCGCATTGTTTTTTTTCTACAGTCACAGATTATATGTTCAATGCTAAGTCTATCCACAGACTACCAAATGATGATAAGTCTGCGTTTTTTTATTTTTAGTTGTTTTTTTTCTTTTGTCATTTTATTTTACAGACCCCGATATCACATTTTATTTTATTTTATTTCTTATTTTAATATATAGCTACATAGCTACACAATAATATAATAGCTACAGCTACATTCTTGTAGCTCTTAAGATTCACTCAAATTAAGGATTTAAAATAAAATTATAAATCATTGAAATGTAACTAAGTTGTTAAAAAAACAACATCTCTGATGTGTAAAGTTTTAAACGAAACACTTTACCACAACGAATTATTTGAACAATATTATGTGACAAGATTCCTAATCCAAAGATGCCCATCAATACGTTTGATTACCAAGTCCAGCTTGTACGGCCGTTTGGCCATCCTTCAGAAACAGTTGGATTCTAACAGAT
The DNA here is from genome assembly GCA_928269145.1 of Agriphila tristella. Lineage (NCBI taxonomy): Eukaryota > Metazoa > Arthropoda > Insecta > Lepidoptera > Crambidae > Agriphila > Agriphila tristella. The sequence goes on from OV743434.1 coordinate 26,804,264, forward strand.
AAAAATACCGTCGACTTGAGAACCTCCTCCTTTTTTTGAAGTCGGTTAAAAATGTATACGGTTAATGATTTCTCAAATCATAAATTTATACCGAAATTACTAAATTTATACTGTGATTTTCTAATATTATTATTCTGACATTTTATTGTAGTATGAATCCTTTCGGAACGTTCAATCCGTTTCCCAAAACATCCGATCCAAAATCATAGTTTCCTACAACAGTCGTTTGACTAAGTATATTTCGATTTATTTATAATGTGTAACATAGTTATAATTTTGTGAGACTTAATGAAATAATCAAGTAGACGTTACCACTTTTTAAGTTGATTTAAGTTTCTACACCAAAATAACAGTAGAATATGAGGATTATAATTTCATATTATAAAACATCAACTGTACCACCATATTCAGATAAATAAAGAATTTATGTTAAATTATAGGAAGGATTTATTTGTTTATTTGTTTATTTATTTTACCACATTACAAGCTACCATTACAGGTGTTAACCCAATGCGATAGTGTAGATATATAATTTTATGTACATAGAATATAAGTCTAACTTAGCAATAATTATTTCTGTAAATAACTAATAACAAATAATGCTATCCTAGTGAATTCACTAAGGGAGCAACAGAACAGGTCAACCTTTTGCGCTATGATATTAAGAGTGACAAGTGCGCGCGTCAGAGGCGCCGCGTTCATAAGCTTAGTTTTACCACGTGGCACCGCCAGTAGCCCCGGTTTACGTCGTCTCCATACGTACTTATTAGGAACCGACAACCCCACACGTTCTAATATTGCTGCGTTATGGATCTTCCCTCTTAAAATTTTAAATAAATACGAGGTGAGACAAAGATGTCTTCTTACCCGTAGTTCGTTATATCCGACCATACCCAGAACGAATAAAGTCGGATACATCAGTGGGTAAAACGGATAGACGCCGTACATTCGTAAATATAGGTATCGGACAAATTTGTTCTGCACTCTCTCCATCATCCCAATATATTTTATTTGGTGTGGAGCCCAAATCACTGCGTTGCACTCTAGATGACTCCTTACCAGGGTGTTATATAAAGCGATAATCGCTTTTAGATTAATAAACCCCTTGACCGTACGAAGCAGAAAACCTAAATTTCTGAATGCCCTTTTGCAACAATTTACGATGTGATCTCGAAATTGTAGATCACTTGTCAGACGTACCCCCAAGTCTTTGATCTCCGTAACCCTCTCTATTGGCGTCCCGTCAATATGGTAATCGTAACGGATCGGATTACGCACCCGAGTAAATGAAATCGTGACACATTTTGAGCTATTAAATTTTAACAAATTCTCCTTGCTCCAAGTAACCACTCTATTTATGTCGGCCTGGAGTTTCTCACAATCTGTACGATCCTTTACAGCGAGTGACAGCTTCAGGTCATCGGCGAAAAGTAAACATTTCGCATGTTGCACTACTTCTGGTAAGTCGTTAATCATTAATATGAACTGAAGAGGCCCCAAATTGCTTCCCTGACTTACCCCCGATCTAGTAGGGTATTTTCCAGAACTGTTTCCGGCGTATTCTACATACTGCTGCCTATCCTGCATATAGCTGGCAAAAAAGTTCAGTAAGTGTGGGGTAAAACCAACTCCTGCTAACTTTTTAAGCAAGATGTCATTATCGACTAAATCGAAAGCTTTTTTGAAATCGAAGTAAGCAGCGTCAGTCTGTCCCCCACTGTCCACCACCGGGACTATATCAGCCATGTAGCTAAGAAGATTACTCGTGGTACTACGCGCTTCCCTAAATCCGTGTTGAGCATCTGAAAGTTGTACATTTACCTGCATGGATATGTTTCTATACATTGCAGTTTCTAATACTTTTGCTGGAGTTGACAACACCGCTACCGGTCTATGATCTTCCACCCTCGATACTGCTCGTCCCTTGGGCACCGGAACTACACGCGTAGTTTTCCATGTTTCCGGAAAAACAGCTGTCTTCAAGCTTAGGTTGAATATATGAAGTAAAGGCTCACTATAAAAGAATGAAAGGCTGGCTCGACTATGAATGGTATTTTTATTTATTTCCACCTGTTACAAACCGATTACTTATTTTCTATACTAATTTTCTTCCATCGTTTTTTTCACAGTACACAGATTACAGATTGTAGCGTTATTTGACACTTGACATTGACATTTCCACAGACTACAATGATACATTTCTTAACATCCTCCACACCAAGAAAAAGAGAAAATAAAATAACAAAGTATGCTACAATCTAGTATCCAGAACACAATACTAATTTTATATTTTAAACAATGAAACATACAGATTCAACAAGGATTTAACACAAGTGTTTAGACAACATTATAATCACATTAACATACATCTTATTGCAGTCACAATAATAATTATTATAATAAGCATCTGAGAAACATAGTTAGTTCACTTATCACAAGTCATCTTTCTTAATAATATTTAAATCAAATTAGTCTTTATTCTTAATAATTAGTAATTTAATTACCAAACCAGTATGACAGACAGACTACACAAATGAGATCAAAATGATTAAAAAATATCAAAGTTTGTTTGGGAAACAAGAAGTTTATTTATCAAATAAAATTAAATTTATAGTTTGTACTTACTTGGCATTTTAATAATTCTCCCACGTCTTGTTGTCTGATCTGTCTCTCTGTTGGCTGGCTCTGTAGTGCGCCCTTTGTTATTAATTGTACTGCTAGGGTTTATAACTATACAATATTTCTTACCAATAGAATTGTGATTTTTGGCGTCCAATTCTCGTCTCCCTTCCACCTCAGAAGAAGAAAGTTCTAATTGGTATAGACGCTGAAATGGTCGGATTTTGAATCCAGCTGTTGTCTTTACCTTGGCAGTTCTATCCACTCCATCCTTTCCTGTATAAATCTCAATGACCATTCCAAGTGGCCATTTTATTCTTCTTTCTTCAGACTCAACTAGAACTATATCTCCTACCTTGATACCTCCACTCTTCTCTCTTCCTCTCTGTACTAGTTCGGTAAGGTACTCGTTCTTGAATCGCGTACGAAGTTCGTCTCGCAGTTTTTGCAGATACCTCAGTCGTCGATTCATACTGGTGGCATCTAAAATATCAAATTCGGTTACCTGTGAATGCGGCAGAGGTTGTAAGAAGCACGAAGGTCGCAGCGGCTCTAGTGAGTTCGCGTCGTCAGCCTCCACATATGTGATTGGTCTGTCATTTACCACAGCTTCGCAGTCGCAGAGGAGAGTCTCCATTTCTTCATAAGAGACAGTAGATGTACCTAAAACACGTCTTAATAAATTCTTTATTATTTTTATCATGCGCTCAAAAAATCCGCCCCACCATGCTGCTGTAGGCGCATTAAGCTTCCATTTTATGCGCATTATGGTGGATACGCGTTGCACTTCATCCCAGTCAATGGTAGACAGCAGATTCTTGGTACCTGTAAAGTTAGTGCCGTTGTCGGATATCATTAATTTTACACGACCTCGTCTGGCGATGAATCTGCGAAATGTTCTGATGAAGGCTTCTGTAGACAGAGATTGTGTCAGTTCCAAATGTATCGCGCGGTATACGGCACACGTGAATATTACAATCCAACTCTTTACATTGCCGCGTAGATATATTGGGCCGGCCAGATCAGCTCCTGTTACTTCAAAGGGTGCGGTCGGTTGGATTCGTTCAATAGGTAATGGTGCCGCAGATACTTGAGTAGCTTTCGCTCTGTGTCTCTTACATATAATGCATTTATCTATGACAGATTTTACCAGTTTCCTAATACCAATAATCCAGAATCGTTTCCTTAAATCTGTGATCATCATATTGGTGCCAGCATGAAGCAGTTGTGTATGTCGCTGTTCAACCAGTCTTCGTATGATCACATTTGCTGCAGGTAGCACTGCTGGAGTTTTCACATCTTCAGGGAAATCGGTAAGTATCAGCTTTGTTTTTATTCTCAGTATATTATCTTCATCATAGAATGTAGTTAGTTTTGCGGTATGCTTTTGTATATATTCTTTGCTTTCTGCCTGTATAGTCTTTATTATTCTCTTTTCAGCTATTTCATATTCTTCAAACGTCAATTCTCCTTTTTTCTTATTGTCTTTGTAGCGAGCATTGTAGATAAATCGTAATATCCATGCTGTCATTCTTATTATTTTAGAATACTTGGAAAAATGAGTTAAATCATTTACCATATCATTGTCACAGCATGTATTAACGCATACAGATTTTTTGAGTTCTTTGCAGGCTTCCTTTTCATCAACCACCAGTGCAGAATGCGGCCACAGTTCGGGATGTCGACGCAGCCACGGCGGGCCTTCCCACCACTTGGTTTCGAGCAGCCGACGTGTGTCGCAGCCTCTGGATGGTAGGTCTGCCCAGTTCTCAGGGCCTGGAATGTGGTGCCAGTCATTAATGTTAGTATTTTGACGGATTTCTTTTACCCGGTTTCCCACATAGGTATTCCAAATCAATTCTCGTTTTATCCAGCATAGTGTCACACCAGAATCACTCCAACAATATTCTTTATGATTATTCAATTGTAATTTCTTTCTTACCCCCATAATTAATCTTGAGCCAATGAGAGCCGCTAGCAATTCTAATCGTGGTGTGGTTATTTTCTCTGGTGGTGATATTCTTGACTTTGCAGATATTAATCGGACAGTCACATTACCTTTACTGTCTTCAGTTCTGAGGAATACGCAGGCAGCATACCCGTCTTTACTGGCGTCACAAAACATATGAAGACTGGCATCGTTGCAGCTCTGTAGTGGCACCGTTGACAGAGGTCTTGGTATTCTGCAATTTGACAGTAAATGCACATTATCATACCAGTCATGAAATTGAGTTTCAATATTAGGGGGCAGCTCTTCATCCCATGCCAATTTACTGTTCCATATTTCTTGTAATATTAATCTAGGAACAAGTGTTACGGGGCACAGAATTCCCACGGGGTCAAAAATTCTTTGTGTCAAGGAGAGGATATTTCTCTTATTTAATTTACCTATCTCTGAAGGATGAGGCAAGGCATCTAAGTTGCAAAAAAGTTCATCGGTGGCAGTATCCCACATTATTCCTAAAACCGAGATGACACGTTGATCGGTTTCATTAATTGTCATTGGAGAAGTTACCCACTGCCTCAAATCAAACTTTGCCTCTTGCATTATACTTTTTGCCTCTTGTATGAAGTTTTGTGTCGCTTCTTCCGAGTCTTGGCTTGTAACTAAATTATCGACATAGAAAGAGCTAGATAATATATCAGCTGTATTTTTGTGCTCACCTTTTGTCTGTTCCAGGTGGTGTTGTATCGTTGCGGACAGCAAGAATGGGCTCGAAGTCAGGCCAAAGACAACTCGACAATGCCTGTACTCCATGATCTCCCGCCGCTCGTAATCCTTCCACCATAAGAACCTGAGGTGGTCCCGGTCATCTGGATTAATTGCAATTTGCAAAAATGCTTTTGCTATATCTGCAGATATACCTATTAAACCTTTACGAAAACCAATTAATAAATCAGGTATTTTATCAATAAAATTCATACCTTTCTCCAGACATGCATTTAATGACTTGTTATTTTTATCTTTTGCAGATGCGTCAAACACTGGTCGCAGCTTGGTAGTAAGACTTGTCTCCTTGGATACGGCTCGATGTGGTAAGTAGTGTACCTTATTTTTGTTGCAGTCTGGTGAGGGTATAGGTTCGATGATGCCAGCATGCTCCCATTCATGTAGAATGTTGTCATAATCTTGAAACTTACCGCAAGTAATTAGTTTATTTGTTGCAGATTCCAGCCGGCGAGTGGCTATCATACGGTTGTCCAGCAGATCATCATGACCATCCTTCCATGGAAGCTGCACCTCATACCTGTTCTCCTCGTTTCTTCGGACACTCTCTTCGAAGCTCTTCAGGACCTCTTCTTCTTTTTTCTGTTTTGATTGTATGTGCACTGGATCTTGAATACCTAAAATCTCAAGATTCCAAAAATCTGGAACGCTCTGTAAACAGAATAAAGAAGCGACAATGTTTGTGTTTATTATTGCATCATGAGTCTTACCCTGTAATGTCCACCCGAGGTTTGTCTTAATGGCAGTCAGACCAGTCTCCAGCTGTACAAAGGCATTGGTGAGTAGCAAACCTGAATAATCAGCACCTATTAAAATACCTATATCTGATTTTACATTTGTGTCTGTCAGCTTGATTTGGTTCTTTTTTAACAATTCAGAGAGAGACATGTTATTCATATTCACTTTAGGTACATTTTTACAAATCGTTACTTGGCTTAAGGCAGTCATATTAATTTTAAAAGATTTATCAATGCTCTGTACTTCTAAATCATAAGTGTTATAATTTTTGTATGACACAATGTTACCTCCAAACAAAGAATGTGTAAGTCCTTCAGTACCAGTTGGCATCATATTGAGCGTCTTCACTACTTCTTCTTTTACGTATGAGCGTTGTGAGCCACTATCGAACAGTGCTCTGACAGTCACTGACTTATCTCCATGGCAAACATTCACAGCGACAGTTTGTAGGAGTGTGGTTGAAGAACTGGAATGAGCGGTGTAGTTCTGAACTGTAGCTGCAGGTTCTGGTGACGCTTTCACTTCTTTTTGCTTCAGTCCACATGAACACAGTACAGGCGAATGTCTTTGGCCACATATATAGCATTTAACGAAGCTGCGACAGCTCTTCGCATGGTGACCAATTTTCAAGCATAACGCACAAGCCTTCTTTTTCTTCAAGTGTTCTCGTCTTTCATCTATTGTCATCTTTGAGATCTTGAAACACTCTGTGCTCGCATGTCCTTTTTCACACCATATACACTTCACCTCATATTGCTTCTTGTTATCGCTATTTGCTGTCAGGCAGGCTGCTGTTGGTTCCGAGCTTGTGGAGTTAACATTGAAATCATTTGCCAGTGAAATGCGTTGGTTGGCTTCAACTTCCTTCTTCAAAAATTCTAGCAAGCTAGCAAGTTCATCGCTGACCTTATTTGGTTTTTGCCTTTCCCAAATTTTCAACAGTTCACTCGGCAGAGCGGACTCCACAATGGGCAGAAGAAACGGTGAATATTTATCACTCGTTACCTTGAGGACTTCAAGCGATCGCAGGTGACTGCATATATTATCATAAAGCGATGTCAAGTCGATAATTTTGTCTTTTTTTAATACAAGGGTGAGTAACTCGCGAACATAGAGTTGAATTAATAAATCTTCTCGTGCATACCGGGATTTCAACTCGTCGAGGCAAATCTTGTAGCTCTGGTTTGTTAAAGGAAAATTCTCAACAAATTTCTTTACCTCACTGCCCGGTTCCATGTTCTGGCACAAAAATTGCAATTTGTCGCTCTCTTCTAAGGCTGGATCGGCATCAATTTTCCTGAATTGTCCCCAGAATGTCATCCAGTTCTTTATGTTTCCATCGAACTTCTTGATTTCAAGAGTGGGCAATTTAATTTTATGAATTTCCTTACCGCAATCGCCAGTTATATTGCGGGATGACTGAGATGAGTACATCGTGTCTAGTAGGCTCCATCGGGTTTGGTATTTGCCTACATCGATCAATTCTTTTTCAAGTTTGTCATCTTCGAACGGTTCGGTGGAAATGATTAGGTTTTTTATTTCGTCGTCATATTTCGTCAATTCGTAAAAAATGTCTTTTACGACTTTGTGGCATGCGTGGAGCTCGTCGATTTTGCTCGGATCGGTTTTGCATGAGCTTATTAATGACTCCAACACATTGGCAGACTTGGAAAAATGTCGTCTTTGTACCGACCTCACCTTGCATTTTCGATCCATTTTCTCGTCGGCCATCAATCGATAAAATCTTTATACAAGGTCGCCAGTTATAAAAGAATGAAAGGCTGGCTCGACTATGAATGGTATTTTTATTTATTTCCACCTGTTACAAACCGATTACTTATTTTCTATACTAATTTTCTTCCATCGTTTTTTTCACAGTACACAGATTACAGATTGTAGCGTTATTTGACACTTGACATTGACATTTCCACAGACTACAATGATACATTTCTTAACACTCACACAATACTGAGCGACAGTCCTTAAATATAAAAGGCGGTACACCGTCTGGCCCTGCTGACCTTTTTGGCTTAAGGTGCTGAAGAGCTCGCTGTACGTCTTCTATCTCCAACCTGTCAAGCTGCACCCGTGCTGCCCCATTTCGACCGCCCGATTGGGCTATCGCCGAGCCAACGTCCAACTTAGCACGTTCTTTGCTATATACCGACAAGAAATACTCAGCAAATTCTTTCGCACATTGCTCTCCAGATAATACCTCATCGTTCTTTAAAATAGTTCTTGGACTTTTGGTAATTCTTTTAGATTTAACGAAATTCCAAAAAGACTTTGGGTCTTCCTGAAGTTGGCTTTGGACGCGACGCTGATAATCATTGTGTGCCCGTTCAATGAGATCTTTTACTTTAGTCCTACATTTAGCAAAAGCTTCGTAATCTACTCTACTAGACCCACTACTTTTGTACTGCTTATGAAGTATAGCTTTAGATCTTAAATAGCTAATGATCTCGCCGGTATACCACACAGGATAGATATACTTTGATGCATTATTAGTGTTCTTTTTCTTTGGTATACTTAGTTCAAAAACAGAATAGATTTCATCATAAAAAAAATTAATACTCATTTCTAAATTTAATTCATATATGGGCGACCAATCGATATTAGATAGTAAATGATATAGCAAAGAAAAATCCGCTTTATGAAAATTCCAACCCACATTAGATTTGACATTTAAGTCGGGTGTCGTCAACGGGATGGGTGGGCGCAAGGCTGGAGTGAGACTTACCAGGACTTCCAGTGGCGGGTGATAACTATCCACAGGCACAAACGGTGTCTCCGACGCACGAACACTCACACTCAAACCATTTCCGAACTTACTCAAAACTAGATCCAACTGCCGGTCATTGCGATTACCTATTCCGTTACTCTGAGTAAACCCACAATATGTTATACAATATTCGTAATAATTGCAAATTTCCGTAGAACATGAATATAAATTAAAATCTCCCAATACCACAACATCTTTGTAACTGTTACAATATTTTTCTATTATATTAAAAAGCACCATATATTCGTTATCATTCGATTTAGGCGGGATATAAACTACGCACAAAAAAAATAAGAATCTATTATTTAGATACACGGTAGCACCAACAAGTTCGAATGCATGATTATCGATGTTTACCCTTCCCGGTATCCCCACTCGCCGGAGCTCGAAGCGCGGTGTGGCCACGAGAAACGCGCCGCCCTGCTTACGGCCATCCGCTCCGGATATTCTAGTATTTCAACTATATCCTTATAAATCTCTTATTTTTAGGTTTTTATTTATACAATATATTCGAAAATTATATTTGTGTCGTATACAAATGAGTGTGTTGTAAATCTATGTCATTGTCATCACATGTCATCATGTGTTGTATAGATATTTAAGTCAAATAAACATTCACTTTTAACTATATATTAGGTAAAAGGACTAAAATAATAATTTATAATATTATAAGTGTGTCCTGATTTCACTTAAATAGGACATTTAGCCGTCAGAAAGAAACAAAGGTACCAATTGAAAATCAGCTTAGAGCCTCTTGAATTGAAAACTATTTCTAATGTTTTGTTTTCTTTCTTGGGATGTCTAACTTTAAACCCCTTTTTATTTTACTGAAGTTACTACATAAGTACACATTCATATTTCTATTCAAAACAACCCAAATGTAAGCTTATAGTAAATGTCGCTAGACTTATCACTACGTATGGTATTATATTTCACAATACATGCAAAGCACTACACATTAAGTAGTATCTTTGTTAATAAAGAGAATGAGCATGTAGCGGCATCTACCGTACCGCCGCACATACCAACACATGGTAGGACCGCGGTCCCCGGGCTAATACTACCCGGCCCGGAGGAAGATCTTCCACTTTGGCCTTCCTACTAGTGGCTAACCTCCTCCATACCATACCATACTATCATACATCGTCCCCACAAGCACTATACTATTAGTAGTAGATCTTTTTTTTCATGTAATTAGTGGATCACTACAACAGGCAGAGTACTTCCTGTATAAACAGTGTGACCACACTGACCACCACATTAAGTAGCTCATTTCATTGGTTGGATCCAACATCGGATGCTTCATAGAGGAAAACATTGTTTATATAGCTCATAAAGTGTTATAACGTTACTAATCTTATAGAGATGTAAATCTGTTTTTATTTTATTTTATTAATTAGCATTTATCCTGTCTAAACGGGTGATCACTACATTAAGCAGCATATCTCACTATGCGGATCACCGCCTACATTAAGCAGCATATTTCCTGTATAAATAGAGTGATCACCACATTAAGTAGCATATTTCACTATATGAATCACTACAATAAGTAGCATATTTCCTGTATCAATAATAAAAATAAAAATAATAAAATGTTTATTTATTTTCCCTTCACAAATAATAGAACTTAAGTCTAGTGGCAACTAAGCTACCACAAGGGTTTCTATATTTGTGAGGGACTGGGGCTCAAAATAGGTTTCAGAATAAAAATCTATGTTACAGGTCGTCAGGGCCACCCATCGACAATAGTTTTGCCTATAAATTATGTAAGCTTGATACACCTAGTTCAAGACGGCAAAATTAAGCATAGTATCGCAGGTTTGAGACTTAAACATGTAAACTAAACTGCAGCAGATAACCCAAAGCTTAATTTAAAATAGTATAAAAACAACATTTATTATACTTATAAATGGAGTGATCACTACATTAAGTAGCATATTTTAGAAGTGGATCACTACATTCAGTAGCATATTCCTTGTATAATTAGAGTGATCACTACATTAAGTAGCATATTACCTGTATAAATGGAGTGATCTTTACATTAAGTAGCATATTTCACTATGTGCATCACTACATTCAGTAGCATATTCCTTGTATAATTAGAGTAATCACTACATTAAGTAGGATATTTCACTATGTGGATCACTACATTGAGTAGCATATTTCCTGTATAAATAGAGTGATCACTACATTAAGTAGGATATTTCACCATGTGGATCACTACATTGAGTAGCATATTTCCTGTATAAATAGAGTGATCACTACATTAAGTAGGATATTTCACTATGTGGATCACTACATTGAGTAGCATATTTCCTGTATAAATAAAGTGATCACTACATTAAGTAGGATATTTCACTATGTGGATCACTACATTCAGTAGCATATTTCCTGTATAGGTGGAGTGATAACTACGTTGAGTAGAGTATTGTTTAGGCGTACTTGGTCCGCTTCTCATTTGGTCCACTTGCCGAAAAAAACACCTCTTTCGCATTTGGTCCATTTCCCAGAATATCCGTTTCGCATTTGGTCCATTTCACGGAACGTCCATTTTGCATTTGGTCCATTTCGCGGAACGTATATTTCACTGGATGACTGGTAAGGAATACTATTAACATTAAGCCCGCCTTTTGTACCATTATATTGTACAATAAAGACAATTAAATCAATAAAAGTAAGAATTATAAGCAATAAAAGAAAGTAGGTAGTATCCCACCGAATAACTAATTTGGAAGTTGTGAGAAAATGTATTCCAAATAATTCCACAAGATAAGTTAATTCATGGTTAGAATTATACTTCCTGATATCCAATGTGGGTACTATCATTATGGATGAAATTAATCTGTTACTTTATGTTTACTTTCTTAAGAGGTAATTTTCATTAATAATTATTTCATTAAAATTATTTTTTCTCTGTAATTTTGTATCCTATTTTAATTTCTTCTGAGGTAATATTTTCAAATTCTGAGCAGATACTAGTACTAACTCGTAGAATTAGATACTATCCCCGTCAATTGGTAATGCGCTGGAACCTTGTCAAATTAACATACACATCAACGTCATCCGCAACTAAAAATGACAAAAAACAGTAAAATTCTAATAGGTAATATAATATATTAATTATTGAATTCTTATTTTCAATAAGAAAGGGTCTAGGTATATGAGAAAACTAGTGTTTCGCCCTGGTGCGCGGGCTGCTGCAGCAGCCCGCGGGCATCGCCCTGTTGGGCTGTTAGTAACTTTGGAGAGTCGGACTGCGAATTGTGGAATAGGCATATTTCCGTCCTGTCAAATCACATTGCAATTTCTCTGCAATTTGCAGTGGTGATGCACTGTGAAAACTAAATGCTCTATTATTTTTTCTAAAAACTTTGCTGGCTGATATGAAAATCATTGAGAAACTAATATAGTTACTACGTGAAAGATCTAATTAAAGCTAAGAATCCCCGGGTGCGGCTCGGCTGCCATCAACCACAAAAACTGCACCTGGCAACTTACAACACGTGCAAACTGAGATTAGACACGAAGTCAACCGATTATTAGCAAGTTACACTGGGACATCATAGGGTTATCTGAAGTCCGAAGAGGGAGAGGACTCGATAATCTTCAAATCCGGTAACTTGCTATACTACCGGGAGGGCGACCAACAGTCCCTAGGTGGTGTCGGGTCATCGTCCACAAGTCCCTTGTCAACAACGTGATTACAATCGGAAGGGTTTCGACCAGGGTAGCGTACCTTATACTCAGAATATCCAAACGGTAAACCCCAGTACACCGTTATGATCGGGTAGTTTACTGCAAAGTTGGGAAAACGATGCGGTGATGAGCTGAGAGTGGGGCAATTTGGAGTTGGACAACAGAATGCCAGAGGCCAGATGCTGGCCGACTTTATGGAGAAGGAGAAACTCTTAATGATGAAGTCCTTCTTCAGGAATCCTGAAAGCCGGAAGTGGACCTGGATCAGTCCAGACGGAGATTTTATCATGTCGGCGAAAAAGCAAATTTTCAATGATGTCACTGCGATCACCGATTGGTACGTGGCACATTGAATATCAACGTAAAACTGGAAAGATCTCAACTGATACAACCCACGCTCCGACCATTACCGGCTCATATCTAAAACCCCGAAAGCTTTCAACTATATCTTCAGAACCGCTTCGAAACCCTTGAGAACAACATAGATGTGGACAATCTAAACAACATGGTGCTGGATACTGTCCGTACGGTAGGGTTCTATATCTTTAAGACCTGCCGTTCCAAGCTAAAGAAACTCTCCAACCAAACTCTCGTACTCATGGATCAGAGTCGTGAAATGAGGCTCTAGAGCTCAGCGGATGATCATCGTTATCGGCAGATTAATAGGCAGATACTAAGTATTTGACGAGTGACCTTCTTCAATTTAATAGGAATCGTAAAAGACTATCAAGAGGAATAAAGTTTCCAAAAGTTTCGGGAGAGATCCGTTTAATGTGCAAAGTTGATAAAGCTGAAAACTGAAAACTGATAACGGACGCATCATTTCATCGAAGCCTGAAATTCTGAGGGAGATCGATAGTTTCTATAGGCAGTTATATTCCACGCAGACACCTGTTGAAAGCAAGGCTAAAGACCATAGAGCCAAGCTTACCCGACACTACACCGAAGATATCCCGGATGTCAGCCTGTACGAGATTAGTATGGCTCTCAAGCAGCTGAAAAAAGAAGGCTGCGAGTGACGACGAAATTACTACAGAAATTCGGAGATCTTTAACTGGAAACTCTTAGACTGGAAAGGACTCGGCATCAACAGTACTGGCCAAGACCTAACACACCTTCGTTTTGGCGATGGTATAGTTCTTATGGCTAAGACCTTAGAAGACCTGAACACAATGCTCGAAGATCACCGTAGTGCTTCCCAAAGATTAGGTCTCAGTATGAACATGGATAAGACGAAAATCATGTTGAATGCCCATTTTGTGCCTGCTCCGTTACTCAAGACGAAAGTATACCAGTGTGTGTTGCCAAGGATGACTTGCGGCAGTGAAAAGTGGTGGCTAACTATAGGTCACATAAGGAGGCTCAAGATCACCCAGCGTGCAATGGAGAGAGCTATGCTTGGCGTTTCCCTGCGTGATTGCAGAAATGAGGAGATCCGTAGGATCCGTACGATGTAATGATAATTTTGTATATTGTTATAATAATGATACTCCTATGACTTTAAATTTTGTGACTCTCTGCTTCTTCAGTTAAGTTCAGACTGCCTGACAGCCATCTCCACTCTCCCATTTGATCGTAGTTCACCAAACTTACTGTAGCAATATCTTTCCTTTAATCAAAAAGGGGTATAAATAAACCCAGTGGGTCAAAAACTGAAATTTCGCGATTTGTTGGTGGTCGCAAACCTTCGGTGATCTCTTTGCCTTCTTCAAGTTTAAACCAAACCCTAAAATATCTGTGGCTGGTTTCCAATTAAGGGCCCAACTTCTTATGTCACAACGTCCTGCCTTATGAATCAAATGTAACACCAAAGGTCATTGAGTTCATCTTATAAGTTTCTGGGGGCTTCTTTTTTTTATTACCCTCCAAAGGAAGCACTGAGCGTTTTGATTCTGATCATTTACCTCACCTGCAGGAACATTTCCCTGATCTCTGCAAAAATGGCTAATTCTCTCTTTCGGAAACTAAGCAGGACTGGAACTAATGAATTCAGTAGATCTGGGCCAGTCATTAATTCAGTTTTCAGTGACACTGGGTCAAAAACTCTGCAAAAAACTGGGTCAAAAACTGAAATCTCGCGATTTGTTGGTGGTCGCAAACCTTCGGTGATCTCTTTGCCTTCTTCAAGTTTAAACCAAACCCTAAAATATCTGTGGCTGGTTTCCAATTAAGGGCCCAACTTCTTATGTCACAACGTCCTGCCTTATGAATCAAATGTGACACCAAAGGTCATTGAGTTCATCTTATAAGTTTCTGGGGGCTTCTTTTTTTTATTACCCTCCAAAGGAAGCACTGAGCGTTTTGATTCTAATCATTTACCTCACCTGCGGGAACATTTCCCTGATCTCTGCAAAAATGGCTAATTCTCTCTTTCGGAAACTAAGCAGGACTGGAACTAATGAATTCAGTAGATCTGGGCCAGTCATTAATTCAGTTTTCAGTGACACTCCTTGAGTTTCAGCTTTCGCGCCAAGAACATGTCTAAGTTTTCCAGGTTTGTTAATATTCCGATCCCCAAAATGTGGGGGATACCGTACTGAGCAGTTCAATTTTCTTGGCATAATTATTTTTTCAACATTTTATGCATCGAGTGGTCTATTCAACATCTTCTCAATCAAGCGTGATCGATTTTTATTTTGTTGTTCGAAAGCTTAATGCCATAGTAAAGCATACTCCCAGTGGTCTTGGATTTTCTTCGACTTAATATCGAGTGAGAATGCGAAGCGTTCGTCGTTCATCTGGAGAATATCTAGGTAGCTTAGAATTCCTAATGCCAATTCTATCAAATCTGAAGTATTTCTCTACTCAGAGGTGTAGTTCATCCTCTTTCTCAGACTCAAGGTGATAAGCAAACTCAAGCATAATCTTCCTCGACATTGACAACAAAACTCCATGCAGGATCCAATCGAGTTCAATGAGAGAGGCGACAGGATCATCCTCTATACCCTCTTTTATTTCTCGGCGTATAATCTAATGCCAATAATCTTGGCCTGTCAAGTTCACTGTCGGTCGACCGAGGTGGTCGTACTAAGAAATCAAGTTGCCATCAATTAAATGTCTTGAAGCATAATATATGAATGTATAAACTCGTTCAAGGTTGAAGGATCCTGTATCTGTCACAAGCGTCAGAGAGACGATCTTGCTTTCCAGGTTGTTATAGCCGCCCACTGCCCTCTGAAACTCCAAGTCGACGTTCCGATTTCCGGCTCCTACCTCGTTGGCTACACTGCTCTCTACGAGTGGGACGGTGAACCCTTCATCAAGCAGAGCACACCTGTTAAAGCTATCTTCAGGCCCCTGGACGGTCATTGGAAGCACCTTCAAAAAGAACCTGTTTGCCACTTGCCGAAATAGATGTTTGCAGTAGCCACGGTAATCTTTGGTATTTCTTCCTCTTGGTCTCCGCCTTCGTTCAGTCATCACGGTGAAGTAACTTATGGCGAATACCATTGCAAGCTCAGGCATCAGAAGCATAGTCGGCGCTTAAAAATCCATTCCCAGCGTTAGTTAACGTCTTCTCTTTTGAACTTGTCACAGGCAGTAATCTGATAGCCCGTGTCATCGCAAGAAACATACCTAGCTTGTTGCTTAGGTACCTTTGTGCTGTTCAATAAAATTACCTCATCGGGCACCTGCGAGCTAAACGTCTAGTTCGGTCGTTTGCATGTAACTGATTTAAAGGACTTCGGTGGGTGTGGTTGTATGCCGCCTTTTCGATCCCGCAGGTGGAGGGCATTGATTCGTCATTACAAGAGACACGAGATGTAATGATTTGAGCGCCGTTTTTTTCTAGCAAGCGGGGCGCAAGGGCGATCACTTAGGATCGGGAACCTCCACGCTTTTGACGGATTTTAACCTAGACTTCCACTTATAATATTTTTTTCTGAGAGTTTTGTTGATCCTAATACTTTTTCATATTATTATACCCCTCTTCAATTGCTCCTTTTTAGGGTTCCGTACCCAAAGGGTAAAACGGGTGAAAGGGACCCTATTACTAAGACTTCGCTGTCCGTCTGTCTGTCTGTCACCAGGCTGTATCTCATGAACCGTGATAGCTAGGCAGTTGAAATTTTCACAGATGATGTATTTCTGTGTCCGCTATAACAACAAACACTAAAAACAGAATAAAATAAATATTTAAATGAGGCTTCCATACAAAGAACGTGTTTTTAGGGTTCCGTACCCAAAGGGTAAAAACGGGACCCTATTACTAAGCCTCCGCTGTCCGTCCATCTGTCTGTCTGTCTGTATCTCATGAACCGTGATAGCTAGACAAATGAAATTTTCACAGATGATGTATTTCTGTTGCCGCTATAACAAAAAATACTAAAAACATAATAAAATAAATATTTAAGGGGGGCTCTCATACAACAAACGTAATTTTTTTGCCGTTTTTTGCTTTATATTAATAACGACAACAGGTAGACAGTTGAAATTTTCACAGATGATGTATATTTGTTGCCGCTATAACAACCATTACTAAAAACTGAATAAAATAAATATTTAAGGGGGGCTCCCATACAACAAACGTGATTTTTTTTTCCGTTTTTTGGTACGGAACTCTTCGTGCGTGAGTTCGACTTGCACTTGGCCGGTTTTTTTATGCCATTTTAGAATGTGGCGGTACCTGCAAAATAAACCTTACTTTCAATTCCAGTATTGCTATAAGTATTGGCAAAAAATAATGGTTTTAGATAAAAAATATTAAAAACTGCCGCTATTTCTATTTTTTTCAATTTGTTTTGTAAATCTCGAAAACTACCTTTAAATTGGGTATTTTTCTACAAGGCAAAACTCATTGTTATGTTGCATAAATCGTCGATACATGCCAACTTTTTCAAGTGTCGTAAACTGCCTCAAAATATTAGCCTAAAAATATTTAAAAAAAATTATAAAATTTTAAAAATTGCCGCCACCGCGTGCTTTGTATTGATTTTTCTATTTGACATAACTTTCCTATATTTTGCAACATATACTGCAAGCAATTAAGTTTCGATTTACTTTCTCTCTTGCACCCAGCCGTCGCAATAGGACTTGAAAAAAGAAAGGATATCTCAAAAATGAATTTTTCCTCTGCAGTTTGCAGGGTATCCAGACATTGTCAACCGTAACACCAAAATGTCATTTCTATATAGACGTTTTGGTGTTTAATAAATCCTCTCACTCGAAATTTCCTTAATGTAGTTGATATACTTTTTTGCATTTTGGAGTAAATTTCAAAGAAAATCGACATTTAAATTGGCATGATTTCGTACCTCAAAAGAAATGGCCACTACAACAGTGAACATCTTGGTTTTTTTTTTACCAAGATTGGTCATAATCATATAATCATGTCATAGTCATATAAATGAGGGTTCTTGTAGTGAAACGGAAAAATATTTTTCTCTAACCAAACAAAACTTTAAAAATGTGGCCCCGCGGTTTGCGGTCTAAAAATCCATGTTTTTTCAGAACTCTCCAGCACGCGCGCCATTCGGTTTTGTCATTTTCTCGCTTTTTTAATATTTAATGTCAAAATCAACCACTCTTGTATGTTTGATCAAAATCGGTTGGAAAACAAAAAAAATACAAATCTCCCCACAGCCACGCATCTTGTTTTCCCAAATGTCATAATTTTTCCCCAGTTCGATTGGGGTTTTGCACATTTTACCCAAACATCTTTATCTTTTTCCACCTACTTCTGGAGGAACAATGATGTCAATCAATCAGTGAGTGAGAGTATCAATCAGGATATGATGGGTTTTCTGTAATTTTTTATGGCGGCCATTTTGTTATTCCGCCATTTTGAATATTTTTTTCAGTTCAGACTCTCCAGAGCGTCCGCCATTTTGTTATTGTTTTTTTTTTTCAAATTACAAATTTTATATTTCAAAATCTACTTCTCTTGTAAGTTTTAACAAAATCGGTTGAAAAACTAAAAAATTGCAAACATCGCCACAACCACCATCTTGTTTTTCCCAAATGTTATATTTTTTCCCCAGTTCGATTGAGGTTTTGCACTTTCCTCCAAACATCATTATACCCTTTTCCACCTCCTTCTGGGAGAACAATTATGTCAATGAGTCAGTGGTATTTAATTTTACCAAAGTTCGATTAAGGTTTTGCAATTATTTTCCCCAAACATCATTATACCATTTTTACCTCCTTCCGGAAGAATTATTTCAATCAGAGAGTGAGTCAGTCAGTGAGTGAGGAAAAGTTTCCTAGCTTCTGTGCAGCCTCTCAACCAACCTGCCGAAGCTGCACGCCTCTCTATGTGGCGGTCGCGCCCAAACATCGCAAACCCGAACATCGGCGTGAAAGAGAGACTGGCCGAAGGACACAATCTCAGCTGGCCCATCTGGAGGTCGCTAAACCGTCTCAGGGCTGGGGTGGGAAGGTCTAAAGCAAATCTTGCGAAGTGGGGATATATCTCCGAACACGATACGGAGTGCATCTGTGGTCATCCCAGACAGACCATGGCGCACATGACTGGGTGTCTTGCGTGCCCGACTACCTGCACGGACGAGGAGCTGCACAAGGCTTCCGAGCGAGCTATCGCGGTTGCGGCTTTTTGGGCTGCCCGTGTTTGAGGTCACCGTCGACTCGAAAAGAAGAAGAAGTGAGTGAGTGGTAATCGAGCTATATGTATATGCTGGGTTTTCTGTGATTTTATATTGCGGCCATTTTGTTTTTCCGCCATTTTGATTTTTTTTTCTTGCCTTAGGATCTGCTTAGAATCCTCTACAACTTTTGTTTGAGCATCATCTATCTATGTAGTACCATTTTGGCGGGAAGTACCCTGTCATGAGGATCTTGACCTGGACTTCCACATTATTTTTTTTCTAATAGTTTTCTACATTTTGAATACTTTTTCCATACAATGTACCCCTCTACAAATGCTCCTATTTGGTGATAAAAATGTGAGGTACTTGGAAAATAAATCTTACTTTCAATTTCAGTGTTGCCCTCTTTTCGATATAAAAATAGTCAAATGTCATTAGTATTGGCAAAATCTAATGGTTTTTGGTAAAAAATATTTAAAAATGCCGCTATTTCTATTTTTCAAAATTTTAGGGTAAATCTCGAAAAGTACCCTGAAAATGGGTATTTTTTTTTCTCTCTTTAATTATGTAGTTACATTCGTCAATACATGCCAACTTTTTCAAGTATCGTAAACTGCCTCGAAATAGCCCCACTTGTGGGGACTGCAGTTTCTCTCATAAATCACAGGCTCGGCAATGCACGCACATAAACTGGTACAACATCCACACTCGCCCTCAGCTCTCGTGATACCGACGTCTGTACCCTTATGCACGAACACACGAGACAATGTATGTATATCTTTGTTAGACATACACTAAGTATTCTTAAAAAATATAAAATTTACGAAATGGCCAGCGCGTCCGCCATATTGTTTTTTTTTATTGTTCATATTTTTCCTATATTTTGCAGCATATATTACGTTTTGGTTTTTTTTCTCACTTGCATCCAGCCGCCGCAATAGAACTTCAAAAAAGATATCTCGAAAATTAAACAAATTCGTTTTCGTTTTAAGGAGACTAAGATGCGTAGCAGGGAAGAAAGTAGCTCTTACCGCTTACTATGGCTATGTAGCTTCTGTGCTGCGATACGGTCTTATATTGTGGGGTAGATCCCCTGAATCAATAAGGCTTTCATTTTACAGAAAAAGTGTCTAAGAGCTATCTGTGGCGCAGGTCCTATGGAGAGTTGTCGCCCTTTGTTTAGTCAACTAAAATTATTGACTTTAACAGGTTTATATATCATGGAAGTAGCAAGCTTTATACGGCACCATCCAAATTTTTTTGAAAAGTTAAACTACCATAATCCAATAGACTTAAAATCCCTAAATCAAATAGTGCTTTGTAAAGGAAAAATTGTTATGTAATGTCGATTACTATTTATAATAAAATTCCTAAAGAGATTAGATAACTACCCACAAAATTGTTTCTGAGAAAGTTGCGCAAATGGCTGATTGCTCTCAGCCCTTACTGCCTTGATGGATATTTTAATAGTAGGTAATTGAATATTATTAAACTGTTTGTATGTAATGTATTTGTATTGTAACATAATTTTGCATGCTGGAAACAGCTAATTGTGCGATTCCAACTGATCTACAGAACATCTTGTAATGTAACCACAATTAACGCAAATAAATGTATTTCGTTTCATTCAAAATGACTTTTTCCTCAACAGTTTCCAGGGTTCTTGGAAAATAAACTTATTCAAATGTCATTAGTATTGGCAAAATCGAATGGTTTTTGATAAAAAATGCCGTTTTTTTTCTATATTTTAATACATGCCAACTTTCTCAATTGTCGGAAACTGCCTCAAAATAGCCTTGAAATATTAAAAATTTTTATAAAATTTACATAATGGCCGCCACCACGTCCGCCATATTGATTTTTGTATATTTCATATTTTTACTATATTTTAAAGCATATAGTGCACATTTTGATTTTCTTTCTTACTTGCACCCAGTTGCCGCAATAGAACTTGAAAAAAGGGTATCCCGAAAATGACTTTTTCCTCAGCAGGTTTCAGGGTTGCCAGACGTTGTCAACCAAAATACCAAAAAGTCATTTATACAGACTATACACAAGTCCTCATACTCAAAATTGTCAAAAAGTGGTTATTTTACTTTTTTTGCATTTTGGGGTAAATCTCAAAAGTTACCCCGAAATGGGGTAAAAATACTCTATTAATTAATACATTGTATCTATATCTACAGCCGTTCTATGAACATCAAAGCGTTCCGGTGCTGCCATCTGGAAGAAAATCGACTTAAAAAATGGCGTGTTTTCGTACCCCAAACAAAATGGCCTCTACGACAGGCGCCATCTTGAATTTTTAAAAAGTTTCCCCAATTGGTAGAATTTAAGGGTAATTATGGTGAAACAATAAGGTTTTTTTTCTTAAACCAAACAACACTTCAGAGTAGTGGCCCCGCGGTTTGGGGCTCAAAAATTGAATTTTTCAAAACTCTCCAGCGTGGCCGCCATTTTGTTTTTGAGGTTTTTTCTTAATTTTCTCAATTTTAAATATTAAAATCTACCACTCTTGTAAGTTAAAACAAAATCGGTAAGAAAACAAAAAAGTTACAAACTTCGCCACAGCCGCCATCTTGTTTTTCCCAAATGTCATAATTTTTCCCCAGTTCGATTGGGGTTTTGCACATTTTCCTTGAATATCATTATACCATTTTTCACCTCCTTCTGGGAGAACAATTATTTTAATCAGTGAGTCAGTCAGTAAGTATGCTGGGTTTTCTGTAAATTTGTATGGCGGCCATTTTGTTTTTCGACCATTTTGATTTTTTTTTCTCGCTTCAGGATCTACTTAGAGTCCTCTACAACTTTAGTTTGAGCACCATCTACCTATGTAGTACCATTTTGGCGGGCAGTTCTCCGTCATGAGGATCTTGACCTGGACTTCCACTTTTATTTTTTTTTGTAATAGTTTTATAAATTGTGAATACTTTTTATGTACATTGTACACATCTACAAATGCTTCTTTTTGGTAATAAAAATGTAAGGTACTTGGAAATTACCCTTACTTTAAATTCAAGTGTTGCCATCTTTTCGATATATAAATAGTCAAATGTCATTAGTATTGGCAAAATCTAATGGTTTTTGATAAAAAATATTTAAAAATGCCGCATTTTCTATATTTCACTTTTTTGGGGTGAATCTCAAAAAGTACCCTAAAAATGGGTAATTTTTTTTTCACAAGGCAATACTTCTCTATAATTTGCGTAATTTGTCAGTACATGCCAACTTTCTCAATTGTCGTAAACTGCCTCAAAATAGCCTTGACATATTTAAAAAATGTATAAAATTTACAAAATGGCCGCCACCGCGTCCGCCATGTTGTTTTTTTTATATTTCATATTTTTCCTATACTAAGCAATATAAACTGCGTGCAATGACGTTTTGATTTTTTTTCTCACTTGCACTCAGCCGCCGCAATAGGACTTGAAAAAAGGGTATCTCGAAAATGTCTTTTTCGTTAGCAGTTTCTAGGGTTGCCAGACGTTGCCAACCAAAATACCATTAAGTCATTTGTATACAGACTATACACAAGTCCTCATACTCGAAATTGTCAAAAAGTGGTTATTTCACTTTTTTGCATTTTGGGGTAAATCTCAAAAGTTACCCCGAAATGGGGTAAAAATATTTTACTAATGAACACCTTGTACCTATAGCTATAGCCGTTTTATAAACCTCAAAGCGCTCCGGTGTTGCCATCTGGAAGAAAATCGACTTTAAAAATGGCGTGTTTTCGTACCCCAAACAAAATGGCCTCTACGACAGGCGCCATCTTGAATTTTTAAAAAGTTTCCCCGATTGGGTAAATTTGAGGGTAATTGTGATGAAACAGTAAAGTTTTTTTTTCTTAAATCAAATAACACTTTAGAGTTGTGGCCCTGCGGTTTAGGGTCTAAAGATTGAATTTTTCAAAACTCTCCAAAGCGGCCGCCATTTTGTTTTTTTTATTTTTTAAATATTTTTCCTTATCTTAAATGTCAAAATCTACTACTCTTGCAAGTTTGAAAAAAAATCGATTGGAAAACAAAAAAGTTACAAATTTCGCCACAGCCGCCATCTTGTTTTTTCCAAATGTCATAATTTTTCCCCAGTTCGATTGGGGTATTGCACATTTTCCCCAAACATCATTATACCCTTTTCCACCTCCTTCTGGGAGAACAATCATGTCAATCAGTCAGTGAGTGGTAATCGAGCTATATATAGTATAATTACAATTGTTTTTCGTTTTTGAGGTTAAAATCATGGCCACCAGGCGCATTACCAATTGACGCGGATAGTACTATTAGTAGTAAATAGCACTTTAAAGCATTGTGCAAATCATGAAAAAATATATGTATAAAAAGCAATATCGCCTAGTCTACATCTACAAAGTTGTACAATTATTATCTATGTAGATACTAATGTAGGTATATACACCAGAAAATACTGTCATAATTACCGACAAGAAAACTTATAATTGTAGTCAACAAGCCAGTGGTTATTCCACTATAACACCGTGAGTTTTTGTAGTAAGCAATTGATAACCTTCTAGTTTTATCTTAGAGGCATCTAAAGTAAGTTTTGTTTCACAGCATTGTAAAGGTTACAATTTCATGCACCAATACTTAGGCCGCAGACTAATAAGCGCTTAGTCCTAACTTGGTTAAACTTTAAAGTCTTTCTTTATTATGTCGTAGGTGAGTACTGGATTTTAACCATAGAAATTGTAAGTTCTACAAATAACTCATGCATTTCTAAATTCAATGGGTTGTGTTGGCTTTAAATATGTTATTTATGTGACTATTTATATTGGGCAGCTCAATTTGAGCCAGCCTAAAGAAACTAGCTTAATTGTATTTAAGAAACATACCTGTGGGCCCAGATGTCGGTTCCCGCTTCTGAAATTATTGACATACTCACCTTTGAAGCATACAATTTGTTTAGTTTGATTACATGATCCGATAACAAACTGTTTTGATCATTCTGTTCTAGTATACACTTTCCATTTTCATATTTTGTTTTTTCACTCGCCAGACAGCAACACGTACGCTAGTCGTTATACCCTCTCGTTGACTGCCTCGATATTGCCATACGCCCGTGTTGCCATATGTAAAAAGTCAATAAATTGACTAATAATTTCCAATTTAAAAATAATCTGTGAAAATAAAATACAAATTAAGCGGGTTACGCTAACACACGTCGGATAGTAAATTAATTAATGTCGGAAGAAAAATTTATATTTTCGAAAATTTGCTTCCAACATCCAAAAATTTATAGCAAACACATACAAACAACAAAATGACAGGTCTACATCTACACTAGCGCCAAGTTGGCGGTAGTGTGCCTACTGGTGGACTATTTGTGAATCAGCAAAATTATCATGCCATTTTTTAAGGGTTGCCTCCCTAGGGTCCCTAGCCAACGCTGTACAGATAAGGCAAATGAAACTTTGGTCACAGAATATACAGCGTGAAATTTTAACCATTTGGTTCCCGCCGTGGGGTGGTTCCACTCATGATTACAAGCGACTTTTACTATGGGGCCAACTCTCCTGCTCGCAAAAAAAAATCAGCTGTTCCATACAAAAGTGCAGTACCTACTCGACCTTAATGTATGGAACAGCTGATTTTTTTTTGAGAGTAGGAGAGTTGGCCCCATAGTAAAAGTTGCTTGTAATCATGAGTGGAACCACCCCACGGCGGGAACCAAATGATTACAATTTCAGCGTGTATAATAGTTGCTTTGGTTACAGAATTGCTTTGGTCATGCAGCCAAGTCTTCAGTAATATTTTTTCTTTAGTTTGCATTTATGCGGGTGTATCACATTATAAGTAGCCCCTAGCTAGATGATCAAGCATAGCTTGTCAATAATTTACATTGCATTACCACCACCACTACCATTTAGGTGCGTGGCCTACCATTGATAGGCCACGGTAATCACGTGATATCTATGTGCTTGTCAAGCATCGCTCCTAGATGATCAAAATGTGATTGACAAGCCGATGCAATGTAAATTATTAACAAGAAGTTTTGATCGTTTAGTTAGGGGGTGCATTAGAGAGGGCTTTTTTCTCTTGTTAGAATGAGTTAAATCATGTAGGCAGGAAACACTTTGAAAACTAAAACTATCATTATTATTACTAAAGCCGCGATTACATATCCCGATCTAGCATCCTAGTTAGGAACCAATTTAGAGTTGCTTTGCTACCTTACTTTTCATTTCTCTTTTCGGCGGTAGATGGCGCTATACTAATTTCGTCACATAAAATTACGCTATTTATACACGCGTTTTTTCTAGATAGATGTTTGTGCTACGGCATAAGAATAAATAATATCTTTAGCACGAAATAATCCCTTAGTACGAACAGCTATCGAAAAAATTGCGCGCGTAAAAACATTCGATAGATAGAGTAATTATGTAAGGGAAATTTATACAGCGCTATCTACCGCTGAAAAGCAAAATGAAATTTAAGATAGATAATATTATACTACCTATATCGAGTACCTAATTTAACGCGCGTTTTTTTCCGATAGATTTTCGTGCTACGAGCAGACGACGTGGATGGTCAACTATTATGACTGTATTCTGTGTGATATTTTATTATAGATTTTGCAACGAAATTTTGTTTGTTATTCATCGAACAATATCTGCATGTTCATGACAGGAGGAATCCAAACAAAACCTATAGTTATTTCAAAATATATTTTAATACAAAAATTACATAAAAACTTCCTTTCAATAAATACGTTTCATCCTTTGGTAGTAAATTTTTAAACCAAAATTGCAACGGTTAAAAAATAAATAGTTGTAAATATTTAGTAACATAATATAAAAGAGTATAAAATTTCAGACAAAAAGAATTACACAATAAATGGACGCGTGACGAAGAGTAATAGGAATAACAATTCTAACATCGTAAAGATTACGCAGTACATAAAAGCTTAATTATTCGAAAATAAAATAAACATTAAAATTAGGAAGGTAAGGCTACATTATGGCACAGAGGAACTATGATGCGAGCCGCGAGCCTCACTTCTCTTTGGGTTTCGTCACCTTCTTGCGCGGCGGCGGCACGGGCGTCTCGCCGGTCGACGTGCCCTCTTTGTCCTTCTTCACCACTTTCTTGACTATCTTCTTTTTGGGAGCCGGTGCATCCGTCGTCGGAGAGGCGGGTTCATCGGTCACTTTCTCCGTCACGGAGGATTCTATTTGTGCGGCGATGCTCTTGGATTTGGGAGTTTTGACGCCTATCTGGGCGAGGGAAACGGCGCCTACCGGAGGCGTGGGGACTTCGGGCTCGTCGACGGAGAGGCGTTGCGGCTGGATGGGCGCTAGTGGCGGCGAGGCGGGGTCAATGTCGGAGGTGGGCGAGGTGACAGTGGGAGTTCGCAGCTCGCTGGCGATGATGGAGGTGGCGAGAGCTGCGGCGTCTTCTGCTTCGCTGTCGGGGGTGGGCAGGGGGTCAGCGGCGGCGGGCGGCTCCAGCCGTAGCTTGCACCCCTTGCGGCGCTCCTCCGCTACACAACCAATTTAATCCCGCCCATTATTCTCTCTTTCGGTTAGACGTGTCGTTAGTATGGCGGTCACATTAGAGAGCAAGCTCGGTTAGGGCCTGGAACAAAGTCGAGGGAAAACATAGCTAGGCGGTTAATTCGAAAAGATGCGAGCGGAAAGTTAGGACTGCCAGTTTGGCGGAGCTTCGAAGCCGAGTGCACATTACAAGGAGTATTATTGTGGGGTCGGGGCTTTCGACTCGGGGCTTATTACTTTGTGAGTGAGCTCTACGACTTCAATACAACGTGTTATAAAAATACCCCTTATGCCGAAAGTGATAGATGGGGACCATCAAACTGAATAACTTTTACTATGGACCAACTCTGAAATCACAAAATATCAGCTTTTTCAAACATATTGATATTTTTGTTTTAATATTTGTATGAAACAGCGGATTTTTTCACGATTTCAGAGTTGGTCCCATAATAAAATTTGTTTAGTTTGATGGTCCCTATCTACCATATTGGGAATTAGGGGTTATTTTATAACACATTGTATATTCGAAAGGAGTGACTGTGGGCGGGCGGGAACATGAGGTAAGTTTTAAATAATGTTCCTTGCAATGTGTTATAGAATTGTGAAGCTAATAAAACAAAAAGTGAATGTGCAATTTAGTGAGACAGTGATGGACCAAATTGCTTCATTCTAGTTAATGTGCATCACATGTATGTTCATGCGCAATCGTTTATGCTCTGAAATTAGCAGCAACATTTTCAAACATAAGTTAAAAAACTTTTTATTTCTGCTATTTTAAATTTTATAAAATCAGAGCAGATCCGACAGCTTTGATATCATAACCCACTTCGCTTAGAGATCGTCGCAGAAATCGATTGAAGTTTCAGGTGGAGCGTCATGAGTTTACTGATCAATGTATTGGACGCAACTCGACCTCTTTAGAATAAAAAAAAACGCAAATAAAAAGTGCATCATTAAAAAACTAAAAAAAGAAAGTTCCTGGAGGTAGAGGTAGGTCCAAGTACAATATTGTTATTACCTTTATCTATCAAAGCCGCGTCTCTTGCGCTGCCTCCTCGGTAGCTGGGTGAAATAACAACGAATTTTGAAACTTATGATCAGTAAATAAAAATAAAAACCAAAACATCGCAAACGGCACAAAAGAAAAACATATTGACATTGACACATCGCGCCTTACGAAGCACCTCTTCAAAAGTGGCCTCGTAAGACAGATGCAGCTAGTCTATGAACATATTAGTAGAAATCTAAGAGAAAACTGCAAAATTAACTCGGTGAGATCTGTGCCCTAGCACGAACGCCTATCGAGAAAAAAAACGCGCCTCAAAGCACTCAAAAGATGACTTGTCTATGAGAAATCTCATTTCGCTTTTCGGCGTTAGATGACGCTGTACAAATTTCTTATACAAAATTCCGATCTGTTACCCCAAAGAATCCACCCTGAGGTGAATTCTGGGAAACCTATGTACGAGAATTATCCATGCTAGGTGGAAGCTTAGCTTAGAGCAGGGATGGTTTTACACAATATTTTGGGCACGTCACCAATCACAAAATTCATTACGCACTACGAAAAAATTACGAACTAATTAATTTAAATTACAAGTATAATTAATACATTGCAAAATGTACTTATTATTGGTTAGTCATTAATAAATACTTGAGTTGATACTCCCAATAATCACAAAGTCAAAATAATTTTTTGATGGCACGTCTAGGATCTCATTAAAGATTTCTTTAGAAAAATGGCACGATGTGATGGTACAAAAAGGTTCGTCATCCCTGGCTTAGGGTAAATTCTCGGATATACGTTTCTCAGAATTCACCTCAGGGTGGATTCTTTGGGGTAACAGATCGGAATTTAACAGCAAAATTACGCTGTTGGATTTTTTTACGTGCGTTTTTTTCTTGATAGATGTTCTTGCTACGGATACAAAGTGCAAAGCCGTTAGTCGTTGCGCGTGGCCGTCGCACGACACGGTCACTTACATTTGGCGGCGGGCGGTACGGGGGCTTCGTCTTTTGAGGGCGTGTTGGCGAGAGGCGGACTGTCTGACGCCACCGGGGCTGAAGGTTTCTCGGGAGTGGCCGCCGGTTGCGAAACCGGACTCGCCGGGGACGGTTCGGAAACTACGGGGGCCGCTTCTTTAGCGACTTCTAAGGGTGCTAACTCTACTTCGGGAGATTTCGGTGACGCCGGAGGAGTGGGCGGTAAAGTGGGCTCAGTCTTTGCGTCCTCTTTCGGAGATTCGGGTTTCGGCGCGGCCTCACCTGGCGCGCAAGCTTCTACTGTTGCTGGTATGTCTGATTCGGCCGGGACCGAAGCGATCGCTTCGACTGTGGCTGGGATTTCGGCCGCGGGCACTTCGGCCGGTTTGGGTTCGGTTGCTTCAACTGTGGTTGGGACTTCAATGGGCGCTGGGGCTTCGGGCGCTTTGCTTTCCGCTGGGGCTGGAGTCTCTGTGATTGGTGCAGCTTCGGCGGGTTTGGGAGTTTCAACGGGTGCCGGAGCTCCTTTAGCAGGCGCTGCTTCTGCTGGAACTTTTTCTACTGGTGCTGGGGCTGCTGCTGTAACATCCTCAACTTGGGCCGGTGCTGGAACGACTTCAACTGGGGCAGGTGCTGGAATGGCCTCAACTGGGGCAGGGGCTGAAACGGCCTCACTTGGGGCCGGTTCTGGAACAGCCTCATCTGGGGCAGGTGCTGGAACAGCTTCAACTGGGGCAGGTGCTGAAACAGCCTCAACTGGGGCAGGTGCTGGAACAGCTTCAACTGGGGCAGGTACTGGAACAGCCTCAACTGGGGCTGGTGCTGGAACGGCCTCAACTGAGGCCGGTTCTGGAACGGCCTCAACTGGGGTCGGTGCTGGAACAGCCTCAGTTGTCGCAGGTGCTGATTCTGCTTCAACTGCTGGCTCAACGGGAGCTGTGGCAGCCTCAACTGGCGTAGGTTTGACCTCACCTGCTTGCGCTGGAACAACTGGCTCTTCAGCTACTGGGACTTCTGCCACTGGGGCAGGCGCTGGCTCTTCAGCGGGTGCTGCTTGAACCGCTGGTTCTTCCACCTTAGCTTGGTCTACAACACTCGCTTCCTGTGCAACCTCCACGGGAACTTCTTTAGGCGGAGAGGGTTGTTTAGGGGGTGAAGTTCTAGGCTGGCTGAGGGTCTGCGAGATCTTAGCCCAGATGTTTTCGAAGGAGTCAGCGCCCATGTAATCGATGTTGCCTGCTTCCCAGCCCTGGCGGCGAGTGAGCTCGTCGAGGGCTTCGCCGCCTGTAACTCCTGGCACGACTCGCGCCAAGTTCCCGGCCACTCCACTCTGTAAAGAATTAAAGGAAACTTTGATATTTATGCAAGTACGAGCAGCCTCAGCCTAGCATGACCATCAAACCGGTTATAACGATTTATCACTTTAAACTGTCAAAATGGATTTTGGCAGTTGAGTGTCGATAAATAGCTATTCACGCGGTATAAGAAATATCGTGTTTCGGTGGTCATGCTACAGGGGCAAAAGTATCATAAAACTTTAGTACCATATTCACTTCTCAAACTTACGCGCTCATGAAATAAAACACTTTTTAACGGATCCTAACGTCGGGAAAATTAAAAATCAAAGCAAATACCAAAGAATTTATTAATTGGGTGACTGGAAATATTAAAAACTGTTAATGGGATAAGTACTAAAATACAAAACCTGGCAGCGATTTATTTTTTGGGCGACAAAATAACTAAACGGGCGACTAACTGTGGATTACAAAAAATACGTAAAATGGTACAACGTGTGGGAGACACATAATTTAAGGAAGCAGTGAAAATTCTAAATTATTGACAAAAATACTAAGTGGGCAACTATTATAAAGTAGGTAACTAATAACTATATAGTTAACTGATTTAAGCTGCCAAACATAAATAAATAAAATAAATAAATAAATATTTGACAACATCACATACATTGCTCCAATCCCAAAGTAAGTAGCTACAGCACTTGTGTTATGGAAATCAGAAACAACGGTGGTATGACACACACCCAGACCTGAGACAATATTGAAAAGTTCATTTTCTACATTGACCCAGCCGGGGATCGAACCCGGGACCTCAAGAGATGGTGACGCCTTGAAAACCGGCTTCGAACCACTCGACCACGGAGGTCGTCAGACATGGTATATTGTCATCTCGATTAGGATAACAGCTAACAGCTTAGTAGAATCAAATAAGTAAGTTGTCTTCCTCATTATACTTGTTTCTACTACGATAATAGTCACATTTTTAAATAAAATCTATCTCAAATTTTAAAAGTTTTGTGTGCCCTAAGGTTGTCGCCCAAATAGTAATTTGGTCGCCCGTTCTGAATAACTAGTTACTCAATTTGTCTTTTAAAGTCACCCATTTTCAATATTTGTAGTCGCCCTCCAGTCCGCCGCCCACGTATTTTTGATACCCAAAATGGGAATTTATTGTTACCCGATTAAATGCTACCCGATCGATACCAACTAATTACCAAAGTACTTTCAATAAAACCGCGCTAGAAATATCCGTTAAAAAGTGTTTTATTTCACATTAGTACCATTTCGCACTAATGTTATCCCTCATTGTCAAGTCTAGTCTCATTATAAGTAGTAGGGGTGACAAAATGACGAGGTAGGTACTAAAATGTTTCTTACTTTTCAGGCTGATTGTATTCAAATTATTTGATTAACATAAAGAAGATTATTAAAGAAAAAAGAGCGGGCTGAGCTTGTTTAATTTTATTACCTACGTGATTTTCAATTGTATCATGCATCGTAAATAAAATATAGATATAACCAAGAATGTTTGTTTTATACAAAATTATAGCAAATTGATTTAAATTACCAAATTTTTACACTAATTCTTCACGAATAAAAGAATAATCTACTTTTTAATTAACTACTTAATAAGGAATTCTAAATATTATCATTTTATAGATAAACAGTAGTAAGATAAACATTAGTACCTAAGCTATTTATAATCAGTGTTAATCATAAGTCTATCGTATTAACTATACATTAAAACTTTATATTGTTAATCAACGTGCGATCAAACTAACACATGCAAATTGCAATAGCTAGCTGAGGTCTACAAACGGGAATCGCAATCCAATAATTCTATCGTTACCTTCATCAAATATCAGAGAGATTCATTTTATTATTTGTCAAACTTACCGCGTCTTATAAGATGCAACTTACTTGTTCCTCATCATAGCCGTTAGTGAGAGGAATTTCTTCCGGAAGTGAGAGAGCGTCTTCACATTCATATTCGGGAGGTGGACTCGGCGTTGGGGTAGGAGGTATTTCATGAGTGCAAATCTTACGGCCGCGCGAGTCTATCACCGCTCTGTGCTTTAAATAGTAGTCGTCGTACGGGTGTCTCGGCCTTATCTCTTCCTGACACTCGCTTTCAGTGTCAGAGATATCCCCATTCATCATATCGTTTTCACTCTCTTTATGTTTTACATGATTAGGTACTTCGTGGTGAATTTGAACGTGATGCACCTGCTGCACCGTATTAGTGTTATGGGAAATTAATTTAGTTATGGGTGGCCCATGATCCTGATTTTTATTTACCTTCGAGAAGCCTTCGTCGTGTGAGTGTTGATTGTCTGGCTGACTGTGATGTGTTTGATGTTCATGCATATGAGGAGATTGCGTATGGTTATCGTGAGAATGTTGGACATGTCCCTGATCAAAATGTTCGTGCTGGTGGCTGTAGTGATGTTGGGCAGAATGATCTTCGTAATGCTCATGATGCTGACTAGAATGCGGCTCTGGTTGCCATTGTGTATAATGTTGTTGCGTTTGTGGTTGATGTTCAAACTGATGATGATAATGATCCTCGTGCGAATGCTGATACGAGCTGTGATCGTGTCCTTGATCATGTCCATGGCTGTGATGCGATTGAGATTCCCAATGATGCTGACTTTCTTGATGACTGTGATCATAGTGCTGACGTGGTTGCTCTTGTTGGTAATCATGATATTCCGTTGACTGATGGGGAGGTTGGTATTCCCACGCATACTTTTTCATGTCCTCGTGGTCTTCTACTCTCCCTGAAAGATTGTGTAGTGCTACATCTTCCGTATAAGAAGGTATTTGCCCGCCGTAAATCGCCCAAGGGTCATGGAACTGTTCCAGATCTATAACATGTTTCTGTGTATGTCTGTCCTCTTGTATTTGTGCATCGGGGTGATGCCAGGGAAATTCAGACTCTGGATCCACAACTGGTGTGTAATGGTGGCCGACGTCGGGCGGAGGTAACGCTGGTGGGACTTCTGGCACCTCAACCTATCGGTTGAAGTGACAAAAACGTCTCAGTGGAATTGCATGCACACAAACACTTGAACTGAGCTTCGTGCACACAACTAAAGTGCAGAAAACTTTGTTCAAGCTTTTATTAGTACTTTACGATTTATGTTCTATTAAGCGTTACTAAATAAACATACACTATTGTTAAAGATAGCTTTTGATTTTGATATTGAAATTTGAAATTGAATTGATTAGACTTTGAAATGTCTGTAATCTACCAAACGTATGTTTATTTAAAGTAACACGGTGATATTTCACCAAAATACCAACACCATCTACCCCAATGACAAAACATTTACCAAACCGTGCAGTAAGCGACCAATAGCCAATTCAATGTCGTTTCGTTAGAAAATGTTAGTATTTTGGAGAAAACGTTTTAATCACACAAGTATCAAAATGCTTTAAATCAAACATAAGGTGCGATAAATAGCGGGAGTGCACAAGCATCGAGTGCAAGCATTACGGTTTAGTCACTCTGGGTTCACTGAAGGGAATTGAAAGCCAAGTTATTACTTAGTTTACGGATGGCAGCATCACTACGAACGGAAAGTAAAATAACGAAGCAGCTTATTTAAAATTTCTCGAAAATTCTCACCTCTGGAATTTTAGAATCCTGTTGTGTACGCTTGGAAAACATGACGGGTTGTGATCAGATCAACGGTTGGACAAGGAATGGATCGGTTTACTAAATATATTTTGCACGATACATTTTGCGGTTCAGCTCGAGAAACCGCAATGATGAATATCCGATGTCACGGTGTTATTCAATATTGAAATCGATATCTAACCTGATTCAGATCAATGTCATTCTGTTTCGATTGTATTCAAATTGAAGGATTTTGTAAACGTAATTGTAATAATGATACTTAAACTCCCGAACTTGCAGGACATTGATGCTATGCTAATAACGAATTATTTTGAATCTGTTGGAACTCGGAACAAATGTCAAATGTTTCTTACAAAAGAAGTAATACGACACAATACTTGTAAAATTAAATCGACTCCGCTTATGTGAAATCCGCAAGCTATAACGTAAACATTACAGGCCTTACCATAGTAACGTCCAGCTGAGAGTGGATCTGTCCTACGAACAGGTCCCACCAAAGTTGTAGGAACTCCCGAAGGTGGTCGGGAGCGTCTACTGAACGAGATTCCCAGTTGAATTGTTGCAACCATGGTTTGGCTGCGCCGATAAAGTGGATAATCTTTAAGTTTTGCCCGTAGCTGAAAGAAACAAAATCTTATTTGATTAATCTGCTCGAAGGACCATAAAATATGTTGACGATCCAATCATGTTTTTTGTTTCACTTTATTTTGAATTGAGTCTAAAAATATATCTGAAAAGTTTGTTATAAAGATTCAACTTACTGTTTCAGTGCAGGAATATAAGAGTAGAATGCGGCAGATGTGACATTGTATAGGAACGGCAGATGTTTGTTTATGTCACCTCGTGCCCAGTCCGAAAAGAAGGAATTTAAAAGTCCTTGGTCTCCACCTAGTGTAAAAATACACAATTAGAAGTCAACTAAAACCAACTGAACTGCTTCGGAGCAGACTACACGACATGGTTTCCATAAAAAATGGCTCTATAGTGTCATATAAGTGATCACCACGTCCTATTAAGTATGATTGACAATATTACATCGACATACGATAATCTTTTTAACAGCATTCAAAATGTCTGCTTTGATCGTTGATTGTTCTCAATATATTGGTGAGTTGGTTGAAAAAAAACACTTATTTTCACTGAAGACCAAAAAACTTTATAGCCCAAAAACTGGTAAACGAGTACCAATATGTGCGTGACGTTCATTTTTCAACGGTTTTTATTTGCTTTCTGTAGCATCGCGTGCTGGGATTTCATGTTAAGAATTTATTTGTTTCACTGCGATTTGAGGGGTAAGCAATTAAAAAGCAAAGTTATTAAATGGTGTACCACATTCTCTAGCACATTTTGTGAGCTAGCTGTCGAATTACAGAAGAAAATTATGTTAGGTAACAGAAAATATTTCAGCATTTTGAAATTCATATGGAATAAGGCAATTCAAAATATTTGAAGGGGTTTATGGTTCGTTTTAGAGAATCCTTAGCGAAACGAAACTCTTTGGAGTTTCACATCAGTCTGTTCGTTAATCCCTACAAGTAATAATTTAGGAGAGTGAGAAGCATCAGATCCAAATGCTATGACTTTAGTTTTAATGCTGTCCATACCTATTATCATGTTCGTGTTCAGTAAAATTTTAAAAATTCAAACAATACATTCTCTTAATACTTTAAACATTTTATTAACCTTATAGCCCATGGATGTAACACGTTTAAAGAATTAACCAGAAATGCAAGCAGTGCCTGTGCAAGCTTACCATCAAAGCTACCGCGCTCCTGTGCGAATTTGATGAGATTTTCGAAGGTCTCTTGAGAGGGCTGGTAGACGAAGACACCCGAGTTGAAGCAGTCGGGCCAGCCGACGTCAGGCGCCGCTGACAGCTCCTCGCGGTCAAACAACTCATCGCAATTTTGGAGTACCTATTAACAAGAAAAGTTAAGGCAAATCAACAAGGGATGATGGTGACGCTGACAAACTACATATGTAAAATTATGGGTAAAGTCAAAATAGAATAGTTTAGGGAAGGCTTTAAATCGCTAAAAATACAATTCCAATAAAATATATACCTAAACGGAAACCATTCCTGAATTACCTATCTCACTAGGTTTATCTTTATTCTTAATAATAGCTTTAGTGAATTCATCTGATAATTATTGACTTCCTATATTCAAATCTTGGTCATTGACAGCGACTATTTCAGTTGGGTCATTTTCCACGACTTGACGACGTGACCCGTATACCTCACGTATGGCCGCTTATTTTTAAAATGTATGAATAAAGATTAGATAACTCTCGTAACACGATGTCAGTAGGCTGAGAATATTAGGTAATACACGATAACATGACGATGAGTCGTACTTTTACTTCCACATTGAAAAACTCATATAAGAATAATTGATTAACTATCGAACTTAGGTAAATTCACGTGGGTTATTTAATTTAATAAATAAATATTAATGTTCTTTATCTGTTTATGGACAAAGCATCAGTTGACACAATAACCCGTGATAAAAATGCTGTATGTAAGTAACTGAATGAATATACCAATCACAACGCTATCGTAATGTTTGTTGTCGGGTACCTACAGTACTTAGTTATGAAAGAAATTGAATATTGATGACGGTTTAATTTGATTACGAGATGAGATATTAGTGAGGTTAATATCTACAATACTAGGAGAAAGTTTAGTCTTTCAACCGCAATGTTCATGACAAGTCTTCACATCTGAAAGAACTACATAAAGTGCGGGATTTTGGAACAGGTCCAAAATTTTCGGGAATAAAGTATTTAGGCCACGGTTATGCGTCCCGTTCCCGTCATCTCGTGTTACTGTTCTAAAGTCTACATCCGGTAACATTGACTTTCTCACAGAGTAAACAATTGATGGTGGAAATAGTTTTATGACAATAACATCTTTTAATGATCGATCGGCGTTTGTTTGTGTAAAGCGGAACATGTGCGAATTGTTTGTATTTTCTTTGGCATATTTTCTTGTGTCTCATACATCATAAATCATAACACACCTACTGCACTGCAGCACGTGCTGTAAATGAGCTTCTAACACTTCCGAGATTATTATCATGATCATGTACCTAAATTATTACTACACAGAATCTTGATAGGTAGAGGTAGTCCTCGCTAATAGAAGCAAGACTTTCGACTGAGAATCACGGTGGCGCAGAGCTTTAGCGCCTGCCTGCCCCTGCGCTAGCGGAGGTTTAGCAACTTTTGCAAAAGGGTCTGTCTTGGGATTGGTGACCAAAAATGTATTATCTCGAGCTCCTCCGTGTTTCAGAAGGCACGTTAATCCAATGGTTCCGGATGAATTTGCAGACGTTAACACCCATTAATCTGCATTGGGCTCGCGTAGTGTGATCCACCAATAAGGAAGGCCTGTGCCCCAGCAGCGGGAACATAAAAAATGGCTGACTGAAGTCGACTGGATTTCCGACAATTGATTGACACAACTGTTTTGCGACGATTATCGAATATAGGTATTTTACTTTTTCTTTGATTTCTGTCTGGTAACTACCGCCGAAAAACTTAATGTCTTACAATAGGTAATTATTATCATTTGACAATGATTTTGTGACAATAGTGAATACATTGACATTATAGTAATGTGACCAGTTATCATCATAGTAAACTGATGTAAGTATGATGACTGATGTGATGATGTACCTACCTAAGAAAACCGCGATAAAGTTAATATTGCACCTGTTCTAAGCGACAATCAGCAAGTTATACAACACAATCAATAGGCTAGCATTGATGGTTACATAACGTAGACGGCTACTGACGTCACATACATGTGGTATGAATTATCTTACGTTTCTCAGGATACTGACAATATTGATTTGACACTCCTTTGGAATACAATAGAAGGGTGCAACCGTTCGATGGCCCAATCTACTTCCGAACACGACACGACACATGCTCAACTCGTTTTATTATCGATGGTTCTACAACCCGCGCAAATAAAGAATGGGATTGAAAATATTTACTTACTTTTACTATCGCTACGCCAAGATATCATCAGCCTTTTATCAATGCTACATGCACCTTATGTGCGCCTATAGCCACTATTTTAGAGGCTAATTTTAATTTGATTTTACAACTTTCCCGGAAAGAATGCGATGGTATGGTAATATTAGTTTCTTGAGCCATTTTAGTTTATTGAGCGTAGTTTCCTTACCAGTGTGTCTGCGTCAAGGAACACGCATTTTTGGTACTGGGTGAGGCCCCAGCAGTGGATTTTGGTGAAGGTGATGCCGAGCTCAGGCCTCTGCAGCAGGGCCAGGTGCGCAGCGTCGCGCGAGTCCAGGACATCGACTGTCACCACCTCCGCGAACACTGCGCGAAGGCGTTCTCTGAAGCAATCAGAACCGTTAAGCTTGGAAGTTCAGTTTTTTTTTAAATTAGGAGGCATGACATCTATTTGCAGTCCGAAGTCATTAGCATTTTTAAATACGACAGCTGGACACGCCACGTGCTTTACTATGAAATGTTCTAAAACTTTTGTCGTTTTTCTAACTTTGTCGCCAGGAGGAAAATGTTCAGTATCATTGGGATGACACTCCCTTTTGAAAAGATGATCTCGATTTAAGTCCTCCTGATTAGATAAGGAATGATTGGCTTGCTTCTGTCTGTGGCTATAGGTAATAATAAAACAGTATCCGTTATGAATCATTGGTAAACTTTTTAAAATGTTGGTAATAATAGTAGTTTGTTACACAAGGGACGTAAGTGAGCTATTACAGAACAAGATCCAATTTGGCGCCCGTGCGAGCGCAGCTCGCAAAGGGCGCTAATGGATCGAGTGCACCCGAGATATTTAGACGCCCGAGCGAGCGAAGCGAGCAAGGGCGAATATAGTTCGAGGGTGTGATAGCTACTTACAACCGAGGTAAGCATACTACTTTACATCATTCATGCGAGGTAAATTTAATAAAAATAAAAATGAAAATGAAAATAAAAATAAAAATAAAAATAAAAATAAAAATAAAAATAAAAATAAAAATAAAAATAAAAATAAAAATAAAAATAAAAATAAAAATAAAAATAAAAATCAAAATCAAAATCAAAATAAAAATCAAAATCAAAATCAAAATCAAAATCAAAATCCAAGGAGTTTTGCATAGCTTGAACGGAAATGAAATGCCGCCATATTTATTGTTTTTTTTTCAGTAAAAAGTTTCCACAGTTTATAATATAAGAAAAGAGATTGGTTCACTAAGGAGTTTGACATAGCTTGAATTGTAAAGTTACTTTACAGTTAAAGCATTCACCCATGCTTGAATTGTAAAGTGATTTGAAAATGGAACGTTCTATCTAAACAATGCACTGTGTTGCACATGCCAACTTACACGGCCTCTTACTATACTAGTAAATCCTAGTTGCCGAGCAGTATGATGTAAAACAATTTATACTCGTAAGTAATCAAGATCTATGAAGACTTTAACGTAGCCGATGGCTATCAAGACGTCAGCATTATGGAATGGAAGCTTTCGTATATTAACCTCATGGCCTCAGTGACAGATGGTGTGATGAGCACCGCGGCTGGGTAGATGGAGCCAGCGCGGCGCAGCGAATGCGCCAGCACCAACGCTCCAAGCCCGTACGAGTCGTTCGTGGCCAGAGTCACCCATGCTCGATCTGCAACAAAATCACATTAATTACTGACGACCGTAGTTCTAGGTAAGTAGGTACGAGTGGACACTTGGCATCTTGGCAACGCCTCGAGATGGTCAAGTGCAATAAACTGTGGCTAACGAGTTGAACTCATAATTTAAGTTTGTAAACGAGCCTATAGCCACAAACTCTGATTTAGGTCTACATAAAGGTGTTTGTTTTGTTATAACATGTTATTTCCATCGTTCCATCTGGTTCTATCAAATTTCTAACAAAAGCAAGATTTTTGGAAGTGGAATTTCGTGCGAAAACACAAATTTTCTTCATCAGCGCAGACCGTGTCCGTCGTCGTCGCTATCTATCAAACTGCTATAGGTAGGTACTCGTATCCACAACATCCTCTCTACTGCCTGGCTGTCCTTATCATGTCAGAGTCAGACAAACACAGGCGTATTATATCATTTTATTTTTCTTTGTATGGTGAATATCCCATCACAAGGAATTAATTGAAATTATTATTATTTTTTCACTATTCTGATTTTTCGCAAAAAATGGACTATTTCGAAATGAAAAGTGAATCCTACGTTTAAACACTTGCCATGACAATAACAGTATTTAAAAATACGGGAACAACAGCAAACAGCATCATTAATGCCAATAATGAAGTCATGAAAGCCAAAATACCGTACTTATTATTTTCTGAAGAATAACCTACTCGAATTTATGACATCATTTATTAGAAGGTGACATTTCTTGAGGTGGTAATGACGTTATTAAATGGGGTAAATATTTACACCAATCCCGAATTTACATCATTAATCCATCCAATGTCATTTCTGCCACCCGTTTTGGATGCCAACGGCGTAAATTACTGAAATAACTGGAATACATTTTTGAATGCTGTATTACGTAAAATTATATTTTAGTAATTTATAATTCTCTGGTGTTTCTGTAGGCTACTAAGGAAATGCGCAGTTTCATCTTGTGGGTGTGATGACTGTTCCTAGTTTCCTACACAAGTTCCTAATTTCCTGCGTAGGTATTATTGGCACGTGGTGGGCAGAGCTGGCGCCCCGCAGCCAGGAGCGACGCGCGCGCATTAGTCTTTGAACTGTCAATAATGGCCATTGGCACGTGTAGAACGCGACAAAGCTTATGAAAAAAATTTACACACCTATTTGTTTGAAATGTAAACATTACGCTCGCTTATACAGACTTGTTTACAAATACGGACAGAATCTTCAGGATTCAAACGAATCTGTTAATGTGCCATTTCCGTTGCGCAAATTCCATAAGATGGATTGTTTTTCGGTGTAATGTATATGAAAATACTCCAGTGAGCAAGCTGCGCGTGGGCCATCATACATAGCTCCCTGTAACAAGTGCCGCACGTTTTGCTCAGAAATAGCACGACACAAATAAAATTGAAAATAAAACCAGTAGATAGCGTCAGACATGCGGCGTTAGCCGTCGTCACTTGTTTGTATATTCTATGACTGAATACTGATTCGTCGATGTTTGCGCCAACGACGATGACAAGACACTGAACCAGCCTCCCCGAGACAAGGAAACGTCATCATCAATTTTATAGAAATGCTATTCTTTGATTATTAGATAGATAGATCTATGATAGATCATGCAGATGCGCGAGACGAGATCGAGATACTTGTTCACTTAGTAGTACCTACCTACCTAACCTAGTCTGTTGTAGGAGTCAATAAGTAGTTTGCTGGAATAAAATTTTATTGAACGCTTAAAATTCTTCCACATTAGTGAAGGTTTCAATTGTAGTAGATAGGCATCCGTTTTTACTCAAAAGTGGATATTTTGATGATTTTTAAGAGTTTTGAATGTCTTTCTTTAAGTGTAGAAAGAATACAGAATCTAATGGTTTCCATGTTACTTATTTTACTTCAATCAATCATTGATCAATTTATTTGTTTATACAATACAAAGAAATACAAAATTAAACAGAGTAGCGGTATTCTTACTTTCTTTGATTATTTTGGCACAATTCAATGTAACGCAATCAATAAACGTTAATAAAGATGAGGCGAAGGTGATTATCGCCTTTATTTCATTAATCAAACGATCATTATAAACAACAGAAGTGTCAATTTAATTAATTACATGCCAATCCTCAGGGATATTAATTAATATTAGTAGTTAAACGTCTTAATGGGGTCTGATTTTTGGCTCCACTAAAACATTAAAAGATCGAGGTTACATTTTAATGTTCCGGAACTCACATCACACCCGCTGTTTATTTAATCGTGTTAATGGCATGATAATATTTTTTCAATCGATTTATCAAGGCTGTCGTAAACTGCATAGGTAGCATCCTTGTGGATGAATTCCAAGAAAAACATTCGCTTTAGTACCTATGTAACAGGCATCTACCAGGTTACCTACCTACCATATCTATGTATCATGCTTGCCTGGAATGGAATAACACCAATCCATATAGGTTTTACATACATAGGTAGTAGGTATAGGAAGGCAGAAATATATTATTATTGACATAGCTGGAGCATTGTGAACGAATAATTGTACGGCAATGTGGCAAAAGGCAGCCACAACAAGTCACTTGAGAGTGGAGAGATGCAGGATCGCATTCTCATCGCCAGGGAGCAATGTCCCTGTGGTTTCTATTTAGGTGCGGCCGGTCCGACGGGATGGAACAGGCGGGCAGTCGTCCGTTTAGCAGAAAAGGAATGCAATTATTTATTATGTTTTGGATGAATCTCCGAATTTCTTATTTCCTGCGTCATTGTCGACACTCTAAAAATTTTTAAAAATCCAATGCATCACAAGGAATAAATCAAAAATATACAAATTAATAAAATTTATTATTGTACTCTAATGTAAATGATGGCATATTTTTGATTTATTC
Organism: Agriphila tristella; assembly: GCA_928269145.1. Lineage (NCBI taxonomy): Eukaryota > Metazoa > Arthropoda > Insecta > Lepidoptera > Crambidae > Agriphila > Agriphila tristella. The sequence goes on from OV743434.1 coordinate 26,846,327, forward strand.
CTTGTGATGCATTGGATTTTTATTAATTTTTTTCGAGTGCCGATGACGCAGGAAGTAAGAAATTCGGAGATTCATCCTTTTAAACTTTTTGTCACAGAAAAAATGCTGCGCATGGAAACCTTATTTATCAATATCAAACCCATTCAGGCAGACTTAATTAGACACGCTATGTGCATTGCTTATTCTAGCTTGTTTTAACCATAAAGTTAATATTACCTAGGTATATTAACTTTATGGTTTTAACACATAGGGTGTGAAATGTAGCTTTTCTTCCTACCTCGTGGAGAAAGCTTGATGTTTTAAACTTTTTGTCACAGAAAAAATTCTGCGCACTCCAATCTTATTTATGCATATCAAACCCATTCAAGCAAATAATTATTAATTAAGTATTACTTTCTAAATTTCTACTTACTTAAACACGCTATGTGCTTTGCTTATTCTAGCTTGTTTTAGCACATAAAGGTGTGAAATGTAGCTTTTCTTCCTAGCTTGTGGAGAAAGCTAGACGTTTGTATTGTAAATTATTGTAAGGTACCGATTTAGGTTACAGAAAAGGCCATAAAATCGATAGGTACAGTTTATCAGATCAAAGCAGTAGGTAGCTGAATCAATGGGAACAGGAACATGGTGAAACAATTAACAATTTTATTCAAGAGCATAAGAACATTTGTGTTGAGATCGAGGTAGTTATATGGAATTTAAAATAACTATTCGATTCGATAGCAAAATGAAGCAAAGTGGAAAAAGCGGCTTTAACAATAATAAAGATGAAACAGTACCTATGCTGTACAGTACCTATATCTGATGAACTAAATTTCATTCCTAAATAGTTAGGGCTTGATCCATATTTCTATTTAATTATGAAAATTGTGTTAATATCCATCAAGCAGGATTTTATAGCTTTATTTAAGCATCTTACTAAACACTGATTTATCCCGAAAGCTGCTTGCTTTACCCGAATGTGGTGAAGCCCAAAAGGAGATTATTCTTTTCTATGTCATAAATCAGCAGACCATTATGAAGAAATTCGTTCTCATAGCAACAGATAATATAAAGGCGAAGGCAAAACTACTGGCGCCAGACAAGCCGCAATCAGGCCGAACGAACCTTTGCGGCTAGTATAGAATATCCGATATTAAACCGCAATCCCTCTAGTCAATCTATATCTTAAATAATAACATTATCTCAGAAGTATCGATGACATGTTCGGTATCCATGTTTTTAATTATTATCACACCCGAATGTGAATTCTTAGCTCAATTTTCGCGGTCAAGATAAAGTGTAGAATTGCTGAAGGGTACTGTACTGTTATAACTGCGATAACGCAAAACACTGATAGGTTCGCTGTTTATGGGTTTGCAGTAAGATAGCGATCGCTGTTTACAATCTCTATTAGTGTAAAACATGTGAGTATTTCACATTTTACAATACTTCATGGATCTGCGTATCTATTCTACAATTTCTACATACATTACTTGCGAATGCGAACCCAAACGTCGTGGTGTCAACAAAATTTATAATCGAACGCTGTCTGGACAGGAATAAAATTCAAGGTTGGCCAAGTTTAAATTATGTTATGTTTTATTTAAAGCTATTTAAATGGGTTCAATGGCAATGGTAAAAAGATGGAAGTATTCATTTAGCAGTTATTAATTTATGATAATTACAGATTTAACGTGATCGTCGTAACATAGTTGGTAGACTATCTGGTTGGTGTAGTTTTAAATTACTTACTCAATAAAAATAAGTTATTATAAATTGAAATAACTAAAAGAGGTTATTTTAAACTGAAATGCTTAATTCTGTTTGTACAAATTAAGTTAGCACCACTATTAATATTTCAATTATTTATAGGTTTTCCTGTTTCTTCAGAATCATATAATTAAAATATTTGCTCTAAAAGAATCGCATTACAAAAAATATTGTCACTAATCGCTCTCTATAAAAATACTGAACAATTGTTAAATCTACCCACGACGATTAATTTAGTGACATTACCCAAATTGCCGGGAATATTTCATGAATTCTTTTGGGAAAGGGGTTGATGGTCCAACCCAAAAGCTATTCAATTAAGAGATAGAAAAGTATTAGTTACTCACTTGACATTATGGAGCCGGGTGTTATGTCGTGTGTGACAGTTCCAGTCACCTCTGATATCACGAACCACACGCGCTCTTCGCGCAGCACTAGCAAATGCAAGAAGCGTGCGCGACAGCCGGCTCGACCCCTCTTTCCCGCCGCCTGTTCCTCACCCACACACTCACAATAGCTACATTGGTACAATGACGATGTTCTTCACACACAATGAAAGCCATTGACGCATGCGTGACGATAGCTATTTGTACGTTTATTTGTTCTATAAATTAAATTAACTAAGCAAAAGCAATTTTTATTACATAAATTGAATTATAAAATGAAACTTTAATATTTTTACTTAACAAATAGTTCCTTCTACTAAAAGCTTGCCATATCCCTAAATAGTATCCAGTGAAAAAAGCTGGCAACTTCAACTAAACAGCTGTTCTAAGCGATCGATAGATGTCGGTGGGTGTCGCTTTATTTTCGATGCCGTACTAACGGTATCTGTAGTAAAATCTTGCGTTATCGAATAGTTTCCTTCCATAGACCGCAGCAGCTCGCGGTCATAATATTTTGCTGGTGAATCAATGTTAAAAGTCGGAAAAAATATGAAGAAAAGACATGCGTTACTGGTGTTGTTGGGATTTTATATTACATAAATTAATTAGGAGACTGAGAAGCGGAGGATAATAAAAGCGCAGAATGTTTAATACGGCGGGTTAGCGTGTTGTGTTTGTTTTTGGTGTTTCGGTGGAAACGATGGCCAGTTCTCCGACGAGTTTAGAAACACAAATAGACAGTTTCTTGGAGCAGTTCAAGAGGAGTGCCTCAAAAGCGATGGAGGAGCGAATGGAGTGGCCTGATGGATCGTCTCCTGGTGCCGTCGTCAGGTCCAGGAGTAGCTGTTTCGCTTTAGACACGGCTGTTGGTGAGTAGCAAGCATTTGGCAGTGGGGTGGTGTTGGTACCTATTGATGAATCAAAAAAAAACATTAATAACCAAAGCCACTAAGTAGTTATTTCATATTCAATAAAACTAGGTAGGCACTGCAAACAGCTAAACGTGGTTCCTTGTGTTTAAAGGTTTAAATCTAATCCATGGAATACTTGATCACTACCTAATAAAAATAGGTAGGTAGGTACCTAGGTAAGTACCTAGGCTGCTACCTACTGCTGTGTAGGAAGGAAGGTAGGTACCTACCTCACCTAGGTTACTAGGTTATGGTGCGTTACCTACCTAATTAATTTGTACGCACGTAGTAGGTACCTACTTATACCATAGGCTTATTATATTACGTTGACCTATACCTAGGTACCTACCAACCTAACTCAAATTATGTAGGTGCCTAGGTGGGTTATATTACTCCATCCAAAAATAAACTTCCATACGCCACGTTATTCTAAGTCTACGTAAATAAATCTACATTCAAACTTACTTTAAGCAGGCATTATTGTTCAATATTGCCATTAATTCTTGTCTTTCACACAACACCAGTTTTTTTCGACCCTAATATAAAAGTGTGAGTAACAGAAATTATACAATTCTATCACAAGTATCACAACACAATGTACGAATTTAAACTTGGGATTTAAATTTAAATCCCAAATAAGTGTACCTATCACAGACAAGTTCACAATAAATAAATAAAGCAACTTCAGCAACAAATCTCTCGACGAGCCGTCCTCCTTTTTTCGCGCGCGGCACTTTTTTGACAAGTTTTGACAAGTTTTTTTTTAATAGGGTATAAGGTCCATTCCACGTCCCTATTTTGTATTTTGTACAAACATACCTTATTTACCTTACCTACCATAAGTGATCACTTCAGTATACTTGTTATTATTTTCTTGTTTGTTTGTTTACAAACATGTGCACACAAATAATGTTTCTTAATAATAAACATTTGGCATACATTCCATATTAGGTACCTAGCTGTATTATTAATAATAAACTTAGGTACTTAGGTATATCGTTAGCAAATTATTAAGAGATCGAGAGGGCTTCCGACGTAATATTCGTGGCAAATCAGGGACGTTGTCCTCGAAAGCTAACAGGCGGATGTATAGAGGAAATGTGTTGATCGAGTTTCGAGCCCCAATTTCAAAACGAGTGACACGAACAGAACGAGGCATGCTTAAAAACTGTAAAAACAATATTTAAAAAAAATATGTTATCTGGACATTATTATGTTAGTCAAATGTATGTTCAGTCAAAACATAAAAAGAAGAACCAACTTGAACTTTACAGCAAACGAACTTTCCAGTCCAATGCCGACCCTCTTTTTATCTTCCGCTATTATATTTCACCATCCCTTTGTAAGCAGAACGATTTATTAAATAAGACAATATTGTTTTTGTGATTATATCGGATCGTATCCATTTTACTTATAAAAATAAATTAAATTGTCAAGCAAATAATTGGTTAATCGGTTCCAATGATAATAATATAATCAGTTAGGTACTACCTACCTAAAAAAATACTATGGGCAACGCTAAAAATAGTTTTTTTTTCAATATTTAATTCACAATGAGCAGTTGATGTTCAAACTTACAAATTGCAAAATCACAACCAACTCTTCAACATTGAGTGTAGCACAGAGGAACCTAGATACATAATCTGATATGGTAGGTATACTTATCATTCATTTAAAAAAAATCAAATAAAGTAAAAAGTTATGTGGCAATTAAGGCACTTCTTCTTCTCTTCTCGTTACAAGGTCTCCCGTTTAGGGTTTGCGAACCGATGGCGTAGCTTCTATGACATTCACAAGTGCTTGTAACAGCCTAGACTGAATAAATTATTTTTGAATTTTGAATTTTGTGATTAAGGTGCTATTCAAGTGTGGAATTTATATGAAATCACTTGTGAAGCTTTGATGCCAAGTAAAGCTGCAACTTATAATTTATGGGTTGCAGTTGCAACTTGGCATCATAGTATTTATTTATTTATTTATTTATGTAATGCTACCTACCTTAAACGCCTTCAAATGTACTGAAAAATTAAATTATTAAATTTAATTAAAAAAAACAAACTAATGAAGAGTTAAATAACAACTAACATTGCAGTCCGGGAACCGCTTTGTGGAAAAAAATTAAATCAAAGAGGTACCCTGACTGCAATGTTACCTACTTGTTATTTAACTTTTTAGTTTGTTTTGGCAGCGCAGTCGTGTTTTTAACATTTTTTTTTATTTATTTAACATATTTTAGTGACAAATTATATAGTTTTGGAATGTGCTAATTAAGGCCTTGCATTTGAAGCCCATATTGTAATATGTGAAGAAAAAATGATTTTTTCAGATTTGGAAGTGGCGCCGTAGTCGCCATTATTAACATTAATTTTCAAAAAAATATAGCCTATGTCACTTGGAATGATGTAAGGATTCTAACAATTCCCCATACATCCGAATCCGTAAAGCCATTTGGAAGTTATGGTGAAATAATTAATACAAACATACATGAATCATGAACACATTACCATATTACTTATATGCTCCTTTTTTGGACAGTATTTTATTTTAGGAATGTTATGTAATAGGATAAGTTACCCTATTTTTACCAAAATCCGATGTTAAACATTTGATATCCTCTTTATTTTTACTTCAATTTTTTATATTAAATGACCTTAATAATACTTTCATAATTATTAAAAACAGTTTTTTGTTTTAATTAAATTGTCACCACAACACAGATTGCAGTTATAATGAAACTTGAAAAATGCCGCCAAAGCACTCGGCTCGCGTTCGTTCGATCGGAAATGCGATGCTAGCGCCGTTGTGGCGGCGCACTGTACTAATTACATGTTCTACGGCGTCCTCCCCTCCGATTTTATTCACGGAAAGTGTATCGCCATATTGCTTCCGTGAATTCAGTGAAATATTCGTGCATTTCTCTATAATTATGACTGCAATGTTGAAATGAAGTGAAATAAAACAAACCACATAGAACAAGTGACCGTGCGGATACGTTTTTAAGTATCCCAGGCTCCGATTTAAGGTGAAAAAGGTAAGTTTTATTCTTCCTTTGCTATGACTATATGGCCCAATATTCCACGGGAGTTCGATCCGCTATGCGATAATGAAACTTAAAAAATGCGATTAAGGTTAATAATTGCGCGGTTTTTGTTATGTTTATTTACATGAATTTGAAAAGTTATCCGCGGTTTTCTCGTATTGTGTCTTGGGGTTGTACGATTTTATAGAATTCTGGGCGGGTTTGAGGTGTCGCCTTTGTACATACACGTATGTAGATACATGTGAGTTGACGTGAACGATCGGTTGTAGCGAGCGTGGAGCAGTGAACATGTCGTTTGAAAAGATGGAAGTGGTGAATCCTGCTGAGAAAGAGGCGAGTGAGGTGCTGCACTCCTTGTTGTCCGTGGAGCGCCGGAGCGTGGACAGCAAGGAGGCGATTATAGTGGCCATACCGACGGACCAGAACGGCGGCGAGTATGGCGAGAGTGCACAATGGCACACGCCTGTCATGGGGCAGCACTCGGTTTTCGAAATGGGCCCTCCTCAGAACATGCAACAGCAACACTACAACGGCCATCAAGAACAGGTCAGTTCAATTTAAACCATGATCTTATTTTATTTAATCAAATTGAATGAATTAGATAGTAAAATGTACTTATTAGTTAGACCAAACCTTACTACCGAACCTAACTCTCCGACCTAATCTTCAGAATATACAATTTGACAATGATTATTCTATAATCATAATCACAGCCTGGAAGTGATATTATCCAAGGATTTTATTAAGCTTTTTAGTTCCTGTAGTAGTCAAAAACAATTGGTATCAGTACCTACTTTAAAAAGATTATCAAGTTTTCCCCGAAAAGACAACCCTCTGAACAAAGCAGTCCGAAAGTATCAAAGATATGGTAAATTAGGTTTCAATCTTTGAATACTAACACCTAGAAGCCGAGTCCTCGTATGCAAAGTGAGGCAACTAATACTGAGCCAAAATGGTTCAGTTTTCAGATTTATATCCTTCGTACACTACTAATTGTAACTAAAATCCAATAATATAGTAACTAATCTCGTAAATGTAGGAAAATTAAAACTGTTTTGTACTTATTCGCTATGATTAGGTAATAATGGGGAATAAAAATCTGAAAACAGAGCCATTTTGCCTGTTTTAGTTGCCTCAATTTTGACAGTGCGCTTTGTAGAGAACTATAATTCTAGGTGTTATTATTCTAAGGTTTCAATTGAGTATAAAAGAAATGGTCTTTTTATAGAGGAATTTTTGCAGTTTCGACAAATTTGAAATACTTAAAGTAAAATTTTGTCTAATTGTATTAATAAAAATTGATAATATTTCAGGTTTTGTGGCAAGGGCATACCATACAGGTCGAGAATGGAGACGGCAGTATGCAAACAATGTCAACTTCATATACACTACAATTTGGACCAAATGTTGATGAAACCGGTGAATTAGATGTTGACATGAAGCCCAAGGTTGAGAAAAAAGTTATAAAGAGAAAGAAAAAGTCAGATTCCGACAGTGATGAGGATGTTCTTGACAACAAACTGGAGGATAATCCAATTCAGGTGATTATTAGAAATAAAAAAATTATAACTTCTTAAACTGTCAAATCTGTCATTGTTATACAGTCGGCATCATAAAAGACAAGGTTTAGATGTTTTTAAATTTGGCAGTTTTAAAGACATTCAGCCATTTTTTTTTACTGTCCCCACTGCTGGTGCACAGGCTTTCCTTATAAGTGGATAAAGAGGATGGGCCATAATCCACCACTTGGGCCCAAGGCGGATTGGTGCACGACTGCAAATACAGCTGGGACCTACAGCTCAACGTGCCATCCGAAGCACGGAGGAGCTCCAGATATTTTTTTTTGTCACCCATCCCATGACCAAACATTGCGAAACCTACTTAATCTCCGCAGTTATCAGGCCAGGCTCTAAACCATGGTGCAATTGAGCTCCTCCAAGCAGTTTTAATATTCTAACAAAATTTGGGTTTTAAGATACTTAAAAATTATTAATAATATATTATTTATTTTCACCACAAACAAAACAAGAAGTTACAAAACAATATAATTTTACATAATACTGTTTCAATACTGAGAACTACAGGATGATTTTCTGAATAGTACCTACACAAATTTTGTCTATGGGACCAGCTTAATCAGAGCAAAAAAATAATCAGCTGTTCCATACGCTATGTTTTCTATGGAACTGTTGATAATTTTTTTGCTCTCCGGCTCCGGTGGTTTGGTCACTTAGAGAGGATGAATGAAAGGCGAATCACGAAAGAAATATATTGTACGAATGTGGAAGAAACGATTGCACAAGGGCGTCCCAGAAAAACCTACGCAGACCAAATAGAGTTTATTATAAAAACGCTGGTGTACGCAGTGACAAAAACCGCAGGGCATATATGAAATCTGAATGAAGCGAAAGAAGTGTGCAAGTATCGTAGCAGGTGGCGATCCATAGTCTCTGCCTACCCCCATGGGAAACAGGCGTGAGTGTATGTATGTATGTAACTTCATGCACTATGTATGCTACTGGACTACTGGTTAAGTTTAGTCAACCTAATAACTAGGCAACCTTACATACTAACATTGCCTTAGGGATTAGTGAGTGTTTACAACTGCTAAGATAAGACCATATTGTGTCTTCTTAAAGTATTGGCTATATAATTGGATTTTATCATTATAATCTTACAATAGTAAACACTGTGCGGTGTGATGGAAATTAGGCAAGTTAATTTAAATCACTAGAATCTGTAAATAGTTCATGTGTTTGAGGGATTCTTTAGAATAATATAAAAAAACATACTAAAATAAATGGATTTTAATTTTAAAGAGTAAGAATGAGAAGTTTTCAATTGTTACTAAAAGATTGATATAATTTTCATTTCAGGTCAAGGAGAGACTCAGAAGGGGTTGTGACTGCAAGGACAACTGTTACCGTGGCCTCAATCCTGAGGCAGTGTATCGACATCGCCTGAATATTGCAGAATTGACCAAAAGTGAACACGACATGTATTTGATGGGCATCACAATGGCCAGTTTGGCGAATCCCGCTGAAACTTCCCGCCACAAAGTCAGAAGGAGGCTTCGCGCTTGCTACGTGTACCAAGGCCGCAAGGTCTGCCTAGAAGCGTTCTTGTACCTTGAGAATGTAACGCATTATCAGCTCAAACGCATTAGACAACACGTTATGACGCACGGAGTTGCACCGCGGATACACGGCAACGTGGGTAAGAAGCCATACAACACATTCACTCTGGATATTTACAAACATGCAACAAATTTCTTAAAGGAATATCTAAAACAGCACGCCAGCTCTCCTAAAGACGTGCAACCTACGGGAGACGGTAAGAAATTGAGTAAAACAGTCATAATCCAAGGTGATTCTAGAAAGCATTTATTCGAAGCTTACAAAGAGTACGGAGAGATATTAGAGCCGGGCGTGAAGTTAATGGGATATTCGACTTTCCGGGCGTTCATGAAGGATCAGTTCCCTCACGTTAAGTTCGCGACAAAGAAACAGGATCTGCCTAAAGATATGGTGCCGTTCAGAAGCGGCAAATGTATGTCCTACGACAAGAACAAAGATCCAGTTAGGATACAGCATGAGAAGGAGAAAGCTGAAGCGAAGAAGGCGGCTATAGAGGCTAAGAAGAAGGAGGACCAAGAGAGGGAGCACCAGGAGCGGGCGCAGCAGCAGGCGCAGCAACAACAACAGCAGCAACAACAACAACAGCAACAACAACAACAACAGCAGCAGCAACAACAACAACAACAGCAAGTACAGCAGGTTCAAGTGCAGCAACATCAACAAATGCAGGGCGGTCCCCACGTTGTCATACACCAACAACAGGTGAGTGTGAAATTTGATATTACCAGTACCTATCTTAGCAAATCTGTATCAAGAAATTATCTTAAAAAATCGTTTTCTAATTGTATCTTTGAATGCTTAGCTATCTTCACTCTATGTAAGCTATTAAAGAAATTCGGTTTTCGGGTTGATCATAACGATAACCATAGTATGAAATCACTTATCCATAAAACACTTTACTTCCTCTAGCCATCTTTGAATGCTTAGCTATCTTCACTCTAATAGTCTCTATGTAAGCTGTAGAATGAAGTTGAAATTCGGTTTTCGGGTTGATCATAACAATAACCATAGTATGAAATCACTTATCCATAAAACACTTTACTTCCTCTAGCCATCTTTGAATGCTTAGCTATCTTCACTCTAATAGTCTCTATGTAAGCTGTAGAATGAAGTTGAAATTCGGTTTTCGGGTTGATCATAACAATAACCATAGTATGAAATCACTTATCCATAAAACACTTTACTTCCTCTAGCCATCTTTGAATGCTTAGCTATCTTCACTCTATGTAAGCTATAGAATAAAGTTGAAATTCGGTTTTCGGGTTGATCATAACAATAACCATAGTATGAAATCACTTATCCATAAAACACTTTACAATAGTGGATATAGTATTTTATCGACACTTAACTGTCAATATTCATTGTCTTTTGACAGTCAAAAGCAATAAATTGGTATATCATATTATCGCATTTCAGTAGTTCTGCTAAAGCCCAGTAAACGAAAAGGTGTAGAGGGAAATGATTGGAACACAATTTTCGACTTCGTAACTTTGTTTGGACTAGTTACGAGGTGAACATATCAAAAGTCCCTGTCCGTAGCCCTTATGCCGGAGGGGAGGGGGGTTTGAACAATCCACAGTCAGGACAATGGAATGGCGCATTTTTCTTGTGTCAAATGGTATTAAAAAGTCAATTCGGCTTCAGATCGGTTAACGGCATTATAGTTTATGCACGGCAGATTGTCCTCAAGCTTCACCTTAAGCATTGTTGACAGACATTAAGAAGCGGATATCTCGAAAACTATACAAGATATCCAAAAACTTGACTGAATAAAACTTGTTGCAAATTTAATCAGCTTTCATTTTGTAGAAAGTCTTATGTCACTAGAACGCATAGTTTCCGAGATATATGTGAAAAACCGAAAAATGGGACCTTCAACCGAAAAATGGGATATTAATCTTCTGTTATCTCGCCATTGGACTTTAGCAGGATGGGATAACGTTTGAGTAAATTGGTCGTGTGTCGACGTCGGATAGGGCAATTAATTAATTGGGTGACTGGAAATAATTAAAGGCGATTGTTAATGGGATACTAAAATACTAAACCGGGTAGCGCTTTATTTTTTGGGCAACAAAATAACTAAATGGGCGACAAACTGTGGATTACAAAAATACGTAAAACGGGCGACAACATGTGGAAGACAAATAATTTAAGTTAGCAGTGAAAATGCTGCTGATTTAAGCTGCCCAACATAGTATTTTTGTCATCTCGATTAGGATATAGTCACTTAGTCACTTTTTTTAAATATAATATATGCCAAATTTAAATGTTTTGTGTGCTTTAAGGTTGTCGCCCAAATAGTAATTTGGTCGCCCGTTCTCAATTTGTATTTTAAAGTCACCCATATTCAAATATCTGTAGTCGCCCTTAAGAGCCATATGACAAATCTGCACTCTGCGTATATTCACAGACTAGTAAGACATACTGAAGCGTTAACGACAACTCACGAGTTCACAATATTGTGTTGAAACTAATGACCAAGCGATTTTGATACTTTGCCCAAAGTTTTATGTTTGTTAGTATTTCTATGGAGTAATTTGTTATCCCCATGCCGCACATTTTTAGACTGCCATGGATTTGCATGTGAAGAAACAGATTATAGGAAGATGATACCATAAATGGGACAGATGATATATTTGTTAAAAATAAAAAAAATATTTTATTACCTAGTGCTTTATCTAGCAAAGGAAGTTTTTCGTTTTAGATTAAAACTATAGCTTAGTTAGAACATGGGTCGCCAAACTTTTTAGCCTAAGGGCCTAAATAGGTTTTTGTGACACTGTTATAAGAAATGTAACAATGTATTATTACATCCACAATCCACAACAAAAAAAAACAAAGGCCTGTTCCTCAGCAGCAGGTGCATTAAAAATGGCTGATATGCATGGTTATTTGTGATGCCGTCTGTTTAAAATTTTGCGGAAAATAATCCTGTCCTGTACTGTCTCAGGGTGTGTCCCCACTTAGGCCGCGCTCCGCGCTCCGCGCTCCGCGAACCTCGGAGCATATGTGGACGCGCGAACTCCGTCTGCTCCGCGCTCCGTTCCCGTAATCAAATAAGCTTTATTCATATAAACTTAATTATTAAGTACTTTTGTCTCCACATTATTATTATTGTGTAATTAATAATGAGTGGAAAAGAAGGGGTAAAACTTTGAATTAACAATCATGCCTATGTATAGTCAGCAGCACATCAGGTTATACAAAATGTCAAAAATTTTCAATTTATTTTGGACCTTGTCTTGAAGGCTCAATAGGCTTTTCGTAATGAAAAAAAACTGTTGGCTCGATAGATGGCGTTGATAAAAATTTGTGTCAACCAAACTACTTACTTCTCTTATCTAAGGTGTGTAGGCTGTGGAATCATGGATCACAGTATTTTCTTGATTTATCTGAATTCCGGAATGCAAATTCCACGATTTCTAGTGTTGCCAGTAGTCGTTTCTAAAAAAGTACTTACATTTTATGTTACTATGGAGTATGGTTATGTCTTTTTGTTTATGGGCCGATTTGACCGTTTTCGGTGAAACTCGGTTTTTGGTGTTATTTTGACAAAAAAATAGCAACACAATGTTAAAAATATAAAAAATCCAGGATAGCGGGCAACTTTTTTGCTTGGTAGCCAATTTCTATGAAACTCGGTTTTTGTTACTGCTTTAACAAGAAAACAGCAACGCAATGTTAATAAAAATACAAAAATCCAACATGGCGGCCAACTTTTCTGTTTGTGGGCCGATTACAATGAAACTCGATTTTTGGTACTATTTTGACAAGAAAACAGCAACGCAAAGTTAAAAATAGCAAAAATCCAAGATGGCGGTCAACTTTTTTATTTGTGGGCCGATTTCAATGAAACTCAGTTTTTCTTTTTATTTTGACAAGGAAACAGCAACGATATATTCAAAAATATAAAAATTCCAAGATGCCGGCCAACTTTTTTGTTTTTGGGCCGATTTCGATGAAACTCGGTTTTGGGTACTATTTCGAAAATAAAACAGCAACGCAATAATAAAAATTGAAAAAAATTCAAGATGGCGGCCAACTTTTTTGTTTTTGGGCCGATTTCAATGAAACTCGGTTTTTAGTACTATTTCGACAAGAAAACAGCAACGCAATAATAACAATATAAAATATCCAAGATGGCGGCCAACTTTTTTGTTTTTGGGCCGGTTTCGATGAAAATTGTTTTTTGGAACTATTTCGACAGTAAAACAGCAACGCAATAATAAAAATATAAAAAATCCAAGATGGCGGCCAACTTTTTGTTTTTGAGCCGATTTCGATGAAACTCGGTTTTGGGTACTATTTCGAAAATAAAACAGCAACGCAATAATAAAAATTAAAAAATCCAAGATGGCGGCCAACTTTTTTGTTTTTGAGCCGATTTCGATAAAACTCGGTTTTGGGTACTATTTCGAAAAATAATCAGCGACGCAATAATAATAATTGAAAAAAAACCAAGATGGCGGCCAACTTTTTTGTTTTTGGGCCGATTTTGATAGAACTCGGTTTTTAGTACTATTTCGACAAGACAACAGCAACGCAATAATAAAAATATAAAATATCCAAGATGGCGGCCAACTTTTTTGTTTTTGGGCTAATTTCGATGAAACTCGGTTTTAGTACTATTTCGACAAAAAAACAGCAACGCAATAATAAAAATTGAAAAAAATCCAAAATCGCGGCCAACTTTTTTGTTTTTGGGCCGATTTCGATGAAACTCGATTTTTGGTACTATTTCGACAAGAAAACAGCAACGCAATAATAAAAATATAAAATATCCAAGATGGCGGCCAACTTTTTTGTTTTTGGGCCGGTTTCGATGAAACTTGTTTTTTGGAACTATTTCGACAATAAAACAGCAACGCAATAATAAAAATATTAAATATCCAAGATGGCGGCCAACTTTTTTGTTTTTGGGCTAATTTTGATGAAAATTTAAAAGCTTCTGGAGGACTTTAAGTATCGGCTTACCACGCTCTCAGAAGTTCTATAGTGATTCCGTCGTCACCCGCCGCCTTGTTGTTTTTCAGCTGTTTGAGAGCCATACTAATCTCGTGCATGCTGACGTCCGAAGTATCTTGGGTATAGTGTAGTGTAAGCTTGGCTCTGGGGTCTTTAGCTTTGCTTTCAACAGGTATCTGCGTGGAATATAACTGCCCATAGAAACTATCGATCTCCCTCAGGATTTCAGGCTTTGCTGAGATGATGCGTCCGTCGTCAGTTTTTAGCTTCGTCATCTGGCTTTGCCCAATAGACAGATCTTGAAAAGTATGAAACAGGAATGAAACTTGTTTCGAAATATCGATATTATCATTAGGGCTGACTTTTACTAAGGCACCAAAATATCTATCCTGGTGAAAAAAAGTTACAACTGCACTGAAGCCAAAAAAAATATGAACGATTTTTTTCTGGCGTTAGTGGCACCTAAGATTTTTTGGTGCCATAGTAAAAGTTAACCCTAATGATAAAATTTATACTTACTTGGAAACAAGTTTCATTCCTGTACCATACCTTTAAAAAAATTGGGCCAATAAGTTGCATTGTCTATTTGATTTAAAGATAAAAAATAATGAAAAATGTTAAAACCTTAATATTAACAATATTAACAGTCGATGACGTTTAAAATTTGCAATGCTGCTGCATCAATAAGTCATTTTTGACAAATACCCTTCATTGCCGCCTTTGATTCTATACGACTCACTTGTTATAGATAAATGTTATAGTCTTTACCTGTTTCTATAGTATTATGTAGTCTGCGCTTGTAGTAAGACTAGTAAGTGAGTAACTCGATGTTTTTTGTCAGTTCTAAAATATCTTTACGTAAAACGCTAGTTTTTTTACATTCTCTTTGTACTTACCTACCTAAGTAATAGTATAATAGTATTTACCTACATAATGTTGTCATACGTACTAGCATCAAATCAATCCGCACCGGACAAATCTACGTGATTTTTGGTGCGTGTAACACTAATGTAATGTTTTATTTTTGACTAGCTGATGCCTGCGACTTCGTACGCGTGGACATTATTACTCCGGCGTATTCATATAAGGTCATCCAGGTGTTCCAGATCTTAGATTTTTATATCTCAACAAAAAATGCTCATCAGGCTGAACAACTTTTGTTAAGGTGTAATTTTTGTATTTTGTATAGTTTTGTATGGTAATGCATCAGGTGTTCCAATTTCCAAAATCATTATACTCTTAACTATACCCAGGCTTAACAGCTATATTACAAAAAAAAGTTTTATTCGAATCCGTTCAGTATTCCCTGAGATTAGCGTGTTCAAACAGACAAACAAACAGACACACTTTTTTTCTAAATTCTTACTCTATTACTATGTCTCCATCGTCCCACATTTTTTTTTTTTGAAATATATGTAATGTACAGACACACTTTTTTTACTGCTTTATTATATGTAAGGATAAATAAATAAAAAAAGGGAAGCATAGTTTACAATTGCAATAAAATGAGGGTTGTTATAGCACATTCGAGTGATGATGAAGTCGGCGCGAGAGTCTCGCATGCTGAATTTAATTTTGATTATTTTTTTTATTAGGTTATTTCAGAAAAAGTTTTAAATTTTTTAGAAAAATTCAATAAAATAAGTCACCATTCAATAAAATATTAAAATATATAAGAATGGAACAAAAATAAATATTTTGTTAAATTCATTAAATTAATTTTCAATGTACCAGAAGGTCGTGAGAGGCACGAGATCTGTTAATTTTTGTTTTCAGATCATTTTGGCTACTCTAGACGCTCATATCAATTTAACGCTGACTGTACTTTAACCCGATTAAATAATACCCAAACTTAATTTCTCCCATAAAGGACAAGAATAACGCAATGTAAACAATGACAAAAGGTCAAGATGACTGCGAACTTACTTGACTTTGATTTTGGTTTGATTTTGATGTAACTCGGTTGTAAAAAAAAAAGTAAAACAATTAAAGAATTTGGCCGCATCCTGGAATTTTAATATTTTTAATATTGCGTTGCTGTTTTCTTGTCAAAATAGAAACAAAAACCGAGTTTTATTTAAATCGGACCACAAACAAAAAAGCTGGCCGCAATCTTGGATTTTTTATATTTTTATTATTGCGTTGCTCTTTTATTGTCGAAATAGTACCAAAAATAGAGTTTCATCGAAATCGGCCCAAAAACAAAAAAGTTGGCCACCATTTTGGATTTTTTTTATATTTTATTATTGCGTTGGTGTTTTATTGTCGAAATAGTACCAAAAATCAAGTTTCATCGAAATCGGCCCAAAAACAAAAAAGTTGGCCGCCATTTTGGATTTTTTTCAATTTTTATTATTGCGTTGCTGTTTTTTTGTCGAAATAGTACTAAAAACCGAGTTTCATCGAAATTAACCCAAAAACAAAAAAGTTGGCCGCCGTCTTGGATGTTTTATATTTTTATTATTGCGTTGCTGTTTTCTTGTCGAAATAGTACTAAAAACCGAGTTCTATCATAATTGGCCCAAGAACAAAAAAGTTGGCCGCAATCTTGGATTTTTTCAATTTTTATTATTGCGTTGCTGTTTTATTTTCGAAATAGTACCTAAAACCGAGTTTCATCGAAATCGGCCCAAAAACAAAAAAGTTGGCCTTTACTGTTTTATTTTTGAAATAGTACCCAAAACCGAGTTTCATCGAAATCGGCCCAAAAACAAAAAGTTGGCCGCCATCTTGGATTTTTTTCAATTTTTATTATTGCGTTGCTGTTTTATTTTTGAAATAGTACCCAAAACCGAGTTTCATCGAAATCGGCCCAAAAACAAAAAAGTTGGCCGCCATCTTGGATTTTTTAATATTTCAACATTGCGTTGCTGTTTTGTTGTCAAAATAGTACCATAACAGAATTTCATCAAAATCGACCCACAAACAAAAAGTTGGCTGCCATTTGTGATTTATTAATATTTTCAACATTGCGTTGCTGTTGTTGCTGAACAAAAAGAAAATAAAGAAGTTAGCGACCATCTTGGATTTTATTCATTATCAACATGGCGTTCCTGTTTTCTTTTAATAAAAATATTACCCGAAACCGAGGTTCATCGAAATCGGCCCACAAATAAAAAAGTTGGCCACCATCTTGGATTTTTATTTTTTTAACATTGCGTTGCTGTTTTCTTGTCAAAATAGTACCAAAAACCGAGTTTCATCGAAATCGGCCCAGAAATAAAAAAGATGGCCGCCATCTTGAATTTTTTTTTTTTAACATGGCATTGTTATTTTCTTGTCAAAATAGAACCAAAAACCGGGTTTCATCGAAATCTGCCTACAAACATAAAAGATGGCCGCCATCTTGTTTTTTTTTTAACATAGCATTGTTGTTTTTTGTCAAAATAGTACCAAAAACCGAATTTCATCAAAAACGACCCACAAACAAAAAAGTTGGCCGCCATTTGTGATTTATTAATATTTTCAACATTGCGTTGCTGTTGTTGCTGTGGCTGAACAAAAAGATAAATAAACAAATTAGCGACCATCTTGGATTTTTGTCATTATCAACATTGCGTTCAGGTTTTCTTTTAAAAATAGTACCCGAAACCGAGGTTCATCGAAATCGGCCCACAAACAAAAAAGTTGGCCGCCATCTTGGATTTTTTTTAACATGGCATTGTTATTTTCTTGTCAAAATAGAACCAAAAACCGGGTTTCATCGAAATCAGCCTACAAACATAAAAGATGGCCGCCATCTTGGATTTTTTATTTTTTTTAACATAGCATTGTGTTTTTTTTGTCAAAATAGTACCAAAAACCGAGTTTCATCGAAATCGGCCCACAAATAACATGGCCGCCATCTTGGATTTTTATTTTCTTAACAAAGCATTGTTATTTTCTTGTCAAAATAGAACCAAAAACAGAGTTTAATCGAAATCGGCCTACAAACAAAAAAGATGGCCGCCATCTTGGATTTTTTAGTTTTTTAACATTTCATTGTTATTTTCTTGTCAAAATAGTACAAAAAACCGAGTTTCATCGAAATCGGCCCACAAACAAAAATCCACCAGTATAAACAAATACAGCAATGTGCGGCCGCCATTTTGAATTCCAAATCTAACATCAAAATCGTGCCAAAAATACTTTTCATGACACCAACGTAAAAAAAATTGCAAATACAATTTTCAATCAATATAAATATAACCCAATCGAAAGCGTAAGCCCTGTCGGGATAGGGCCCGAGATGCATACATTGCCAAAGTATGGCCTCTCGGGCCCTCCCACCCCCCTCCTATACCGCACCACCCCGCACAATTGCTCTGTCTAGACGCCTCCGATGATCGACTGTATGAACTATCTTTAGGCTGTGCCTGTACTGTGCTTAGATGATCAAATCTTATTAGTCGCACTATACTACAGACTAGTACTGAGGCGCGTTCAATTCCCTGATCATGTTTTTGTGTTTTTGTTATTAAAATTTTATGGTGCTCCTCAGAAAAACATTTTATTTGATTTAGAATATAGGAAAGTTTAAATTATTCGTATTCCAAACGGAAAACGAAGTTTTTCTAATTAAAAGTTCTTCGGTCGTTCCGAATCCTAACACAAGAGCGAAATATGAAACAACCGCACTCGTCGGCAGAACGTGCCTCTGACGCAGAAATTCGACACACGTCCAACACTGAGGAGCGCTCGCGCGGTACTGACAAAGAGTGAAATATTTGACGGTCGGTGCATCGCATTTTGTAGTAATTTTGCAGTTAGATTTCTCATTATTATTGAATTCAAATAACAAATTCATGCTTAAAAATTATTAAATCTTTATTCCTTATGAAGTAACAATTATTTGGGTATAAATTTTGCTCAATAATATGTTCGTAGATAGGAGAAATTCACAGTTAACTCAAAGCGATTTTCGTAGTTTTTTGGTTTAGAATAAGATTTTTTTTCTATATTATTTCAATGATATTTCAAAATTCCGAGGCCGCTATGAACTATTCTACTATATAAGAAATAACATTCAATTTTTTTTATTTCATTTGTTTATACCAGTAGTCCAATCCATGAGCTCAAAAACGTGCCCTCGCGCATTTTATGAAAATCTTTCTCTGCAATTTTGGGTTTAATTAAAAAGTTAAGCAAAATTTACAAAAAGCGAGGCCGCTATGAACTATTCCAATAGCTATTCTGCACTATTCAATAAGTCAAAATTGTTAATGTATGTTTGTTTCTGAGATCGACAACGCCAAAATTCCCCATTTTAACCAAAAATCACAGTCGATACGTCATATGGCTCTTAAGAGGCATAAATTACATTTCGACTGTGATTTTTGCGTAAAATGGCCAATTTTGGCGTTATCGATCTCAGAAACAAAAATACATTTTCACTTTTGACTTATTGAATGGTGCAGAATATCTATTGGAATAGTTCATAGCGGCCTCGCTTTTTTGAATAAACCCGAAATTGCAGAGAAAGAATTTCATAAAATGCGCGAAGGCACTTTTTTGAGCTCACGGATTGAACAACTGTGCTAAACAATTGAAATGAAAAAAATTTAATGTTAACTCTTATATAATCGAATAGTTCATAGCGGCCTCGGAATTTTGAAATTATGTATAGAATATGTGAAAAAAAATTCCAATCAAAAACCATAAAACTACTGAAAACGCTCAGAATAAACTGTGGATTTCTCCTAGATACATTATTATTATTACGTAAAAATTATATCATAATAATCTTTACTTCATAAAAAAATCAAATATCATACTTTTATTTGTTGTTTGTACTTGTTTGTCTTTCTGTGTATGTTCAAAGTTGACTCTAAGAAATCGTTCACCAACTTTCATTTTCCTTTCTAACCCTTTAACTGTCCAGTGAATCATCATATTACTTTTTGTCGCGGACACATTATAAATGTATTTAGTAGACCCAAAGGTTTCTCTAGGTTGTATCGCTAAAATCCGTCAAAATCGAAATTTCGACGAAAAAATGTGATAGGGCCCTTAATCAGTCGCCCACTTAGTATTTCAGTACGCTACCTATATTCCATATCTTTGATATCCAAAATGGGAATTTATTGTAACCCGATTAATTACTACCCGTCGGATAGTGTTCCATTATACCGGTCTCGTGTTCCAGACGCAGCAGTCACAAATGCAGCAACAAATGCTGGTGCCGCAAGTGTCGCAGCACCAACAAGTGTTATCGCAAGGCGTGTCGCAGCAGCACTGCGTGCAGCCGCTGGGCGTGGGCGAGGAGGGCGGCCAGCAAGTGGAAATGGCCCAGCAAGTGATCCCACTGGCCGTGGTGCAGCAACCGCAGCAGGCGTACTTGGTCACGCCCGTGTCGCACTTCCAGACGCGCGTGCAGGGAGCTTGGTACAGGCATTGACCCGCGTTTAACAATCTACCGCGGCTTGTAACGTAACCTATCTAACTTTGGCAATAAAGCGAGGTTTCCTAGTGTGGGGTTTATACGGGTGACTGAAAACCGACTGTTTACAACGTATTACAAAAAACCCCTAATACCGAATATAGTAGATAGGGACCATCAAACTGAACAACTTTTACTATGGGACCAACTCTGAAATCGCGAAAAAAAATCGTCTGTTTCATACAAAAATTTATAACGAAAATTTCAAAAGATAAGCTGATTTTTTTCGCATTAAGTAGTCCCATAATAAAAGTTGTTTATTTTGTTGTTCCTTATTTACCATATTCGGCAATAGGGTTTTTTTTGTGACACGATGTATATTCGCCTAAGCCGCAGTGACAAACTTATCTGACCCGGTGGCCAAGACTGGAACTAAGTGTTATTACATATTGTTACCTGGGTTACGCCTTCGACTACATAGACAACAGCGACGCTGTCTCCGATGTGTCATCCGTGATTCAATTTTACAAGCAACTTGTTAGACAACTTGTTAGCCGACTAGAATTGGCCCGTATAAATCCCACAAGTTGACGGTGCCGTCATATAGCGGTAAATGAAGTCACTATAACGCTGTCTACGTAAAAAATACGGCGCGGTTTCCTAGAGAACAGTAGAAAACGTTCTTATGACATCATTCACCACTATTACGGCCGTTATATGACGGCACCGTCATCTCAGGACACCAGGCCCCTATTTCACCATATTGACACTTGTCAGTGACATATGTCGGCAATTTTTACACTCTTTTTTACTTTAATAAGGGACAATTATATTCTGAAAAGGTTGACAATTTTTACAAGTCGACAATTGTCACGCAAACTTGACTCAGCTCCAATCTCATGTCAAGAATCACTGACAAATCTACAAATATGACGACTTGTAAAAAATATCCCTGTTTCACAACACACTTGTTCCTAATTAAAGTAACGACAATTGTAAAATTAACCGACATATGTCACTGACAAATGTAGACTTGGTGAAATAGGGCCCGAGCTAAGCGAGGTAGCGACACCCTTTCAGTATTGAAAACTGATTCGATATTTGTAAGTATAGAGTTAATCATATTTACACGACGTAGGGATGTTCGATCCGGGTACCTTGTATCGATATTCTGGATCGCAATGGATCGTAATCTATTGTATCGATCCATGGATCGATCCATTAAAATTGATACGATTTTTTGGATTGATCCAGTATCGAATTAAATATTTTAGAAAAGTCTAATTTTTAATCACACTTTATTATAAACGTGATTATAAGTTCATAATGTTCATAATGTCCATCAGCCATTTTAATGTCCCTACTGCTGGGGCACAGGCCTTCCTTACCACGTGGGCCCAATGCGAATTGGTGGATGTTAACGACTGCAAATTCAGCCGAAATTCTTTCTTTCTTCGTGCAGGCAAATGTTTCAATGAGTTGTGCAGCAAACTTGATATTGATATGTTTAACACTAGTTGTGAAGCTTTAAGGCGTAATCTTGACTCTCTACTCTCTGAATATTGAAGTGGGCGTGATTTAACTGTGAAATCTATTTATTATGATATATTATTCTGATATTTAAGTTTTATGGATTCGTATCCATAATATTAATTAGTGTTATTCTCAAAAATAAAAATACACTTTAGATAAGTATAGGTATTATCTTTTGTAAAACTCTTGGCGATCGATGTTTTTGTGGTGCAAATGTGCATTTTTATTACCTTACTTTTTATTTGTGTGAATCTGTAAATGGTTTTTTGATGTATACTAAGATTGCTATAGTTAACATAATAACTGTTGATTCACCTGTAAATATATAATATAAAATAAAATAAAAATAAAATATTTTTAATTTTGCCAATATTTAAATTTTAAAGTACGCAAAAACAAAATTAACAGTTGCTGGTTGTCAAAGTGAACAAAACGTTTTTAACGAAGTAAAATTGTTCTCAAACTAAACAGAAAGCAATATAATAGTTATGACGAATTCAAATTCGTCAAAAATACCATCAATGGTACCTTGAAATATGATAATGACAACAATTGATAAGAGAAAATTTTATATAAAAAATATGGATCTGTTCGCCTGCTATACTATAGTATTTTAAACAAAGGAAAAGATCAAGTTCAAGTATAACTACTACGGTAAATACTTAATACGATTTTTTCGATCCGATCCTCTATGTATGTGTATCGATCCGCCAAAGGATCGAATGATATTGTATCGATACAAAAATCGAATGGATCGTAACGCATTGTATCGATCTACGCAAGTATCGGATCGGATCGAACATCCCTAACACGACGTATATTAGCACTAGCCATGTAGTTTTGTAATCGTAACTTTTGAAAGGAAGGTACTCGAATGAAAATGATGCTTGACGGACTGCGAAACTGGTGACCGATCGTCGACAGAGGTATGTTTTGTGTCTTGATTTTGTTTAGAATTATGTACCTGGATATACCTATATGTATAAATTTCGGTGAAACATTAAGGATGTAATTGCTGCGTGGTCCCGGGATCGCTTATGGATTTGTGTAACTTGAAAGAGGGCCACATGTTATGATATGATCACTAGTGATGCGAAATAGTATTGTTAAATCCTCGAACTCCTTAGAATAGGAGGTTGAAAAACGTCTTCATGACAATTGTGATTCGATGTTAAAGCAATAAAGTTATTAAAGTCAAACAAAAAACATACCTAGTGGTAGTAAATGTTGCAACATTCATTTTGGTTACATCTAAAGGATTAATACCACAGTAGGTGATGTTGGCACGAGGCTCTATTCATAAATCCACATTAATTATTTTATTTGAAGACTTGCAAGCAGTAATAAGCTATGGAAATATTTCAATAACCATTTTTCTATTAGCATTGTCCAGTCTACCTAATATAAACTAAAAACATGACCACAGACTTTTCAAAACAGCTGATATCCAATTTTTCATCTTGAATTTAAACCTAAAAATAAGCTAACAATAATTCGAGCCTTGTCCAACATTGTCGTTTACCATCTATTGATTTACTAAAATATAAAGCAGTGCCTTCAAAGTATGATGTTAAATTTGATGTAGATTCCGTGTGCGTTTAATTTAATGAATGAAACAAAGTAAACAACGGTAGCACTTGTTTTCCATTTACCCGTTAGGACTAACAAGTAATAATGCATCTGTTCTGTGATAGATTGGTTTCTCGGAGAAATACAATAATTATTAAGAACAACGTTTTTTGAAAGACATTTTTTTTCATCAAGCTACATGACTGTACTTGGTAGCAGTACATAAAATCGTCACATCGTGTTTTATTGATACATATCAAATTTTAAGAGGTATGCCAATAATTTGATGTTTTTAATTTGTATCGAACAGAATTTTGTGTTTGCATTGAACACCTCTTTATTTTTTTACCGTTATATGGATTTATCTTAATTTCATGTCGATCGAAATATTATAGTCTTAGCTTTTATAAGTACATACATATAATTATGTAATGATCAATTTCTATCGTATTCGGCGGTGAAATTAAATTAATAATGGGCCAAAATTATGAATATTGATATTGTTATTGACTACATTATCAATCCTAAATGAACTGTCTAATTTCAGTAATTGAATGATTTATCTGTGTCTTTGTACAGGATGGTGTAAAAGTATGTTGGCGGTTTGAATATAAAAATAAACAAAACTCTATGATACTCATTTGTTTGAGAAATATTAATTTTATTTTACTGTTACTGTAATTTAAACCTTATTGTGTATGCTACACGTTCGGCGATATTTGTAGCAACATGTTCCGCATTAAGCGTTACTTGTCGTACGTCCTTTGCATTACAATGAGGGTCAGTAATGATTTTTTTTTAATGGCTAATGCCACCATATGATTAACTGTGAAAACATTTTTACGATATCTTTTAAACCTGAGAAGTTATAAGAGCTAAAACACTGATTTTTTGGGGGTCCCTATGACGTCATCGCGACGGACGTGAACCGTATGTCGTACGCGATAAAGCACATATTGCATTGAGCTTGGCATTTCCTTCAAACCCTTTTAACTCTATCATTTCTAAACGGATTTCAAAAATTCTTTCACTAGGTTTCATAGCTATCAATATGTGTTTAAATTATATCAATAAAACTATAGGATTCAAACCTGTTACTCATCCTCATTGTAGCAAAATGGTAAATAAATATGTATCTAAGTTTTCGATGAGCTCAGTAGCGCCACCAATGGAAATAAATCAATTACGTTTTATCAAATTTGCTTATATTTGAGACCATGAAAAAATATTTAAATATTGCACTTTACTCTTCTATTTGCGCAAAATAACTAAAACTTTTATTCTAAGCCCTTGCTAAAACGTAAATGATTTATTTCCATTGGTGGCGCTACTGAGCTCATCGAACCACAACCGCCGCCAACACTCTTTTGGCCCAGCCTGTATTTCCGTACCGTAAGTTATTTATTATTTATTTAGTGCTTGCATTAATGATTACGAACTAGCATTTGCAGATTGTCTCCAGATATCACAATCATGTGTGTTATATTAAAAACAGTTTCTTACTATTGGGATATCATTCATTCAACTTGAGTTATGTGAATGAAAAACACCCATCATACTTCTAAAGATCCAAATAGACATAATTCAAACCAAAAATGGTGCTGAATAATTGTGTATTCAGCTGTTTTAGTAATTTTATAGTTAATTAAATATTTTCTGGAAAAATCTTGTATTTTTTATATGAATCAGTCGTTTGTGTAAGATGTTGAGGACAGTTTTGTAATCGTGACCGATTGTGATTAAATAAAACATGTTAAAGTTATATTTTAATATCAAGTTTAATTATTTTTCATAAATATTATTTTGTAGTCATCCGGGAATAATAGACTAGGTACTACTAACCCGAACAAAATAAGAATGTGCCTCGTGTGTGACGTCATCCTATCACACCAAGTTCACTCACTGCAGTACAATTTACGTCTGACTGAAGTGAAGTTGGTTTGAAAAGATAAGAAACATTGTGCAAAGACTTATTTTAACTGGATATTATAGTCATAATTATAATAATGTACTAACTGCCTAATGCTCCCGCTATATGTCGATGCCGCCAAAATTAAAACAAAATCATACAAACGTCCCGTGTATTCCCCGCTTTTAAAATAAATGTGGCTAATAGTAAAAAAATCGCAAGAATTCATAATTCCAGTCGGACGCGGTAACAAAATTGTCCAACATCTTCGCTACGTATATAATGTTGAGTCGAAAAACAAAAATCTCAGTTTGATTTAAGTTAGATGTAGTGTAATTTATGTAACTGATAGAAGTGTGTAATCATAACCATAGACAGTACAGAAATGTGCCTAGAAGTTATTATGCTTAACTATGTATTTTTATAGTGCAATAATAACGATGTGAAAATTCGAAGCAGATCCGTGCTTTTTCTACGGCGATGCCCCTTATATTACTATCAAAATTAGTTTGAACATGTATAAATATAATTTTAGATAATCCCTAGACTGATCAAGAAAAACATTATGTCGTCACAAAAATTGAACTGGGACTAATTTGCTTCGAATAGTAGTGATTTTCCATTAGCATAATATTCGGCATCTATATGTTCCAAAATTACTACGGTAGGAAGACATGTGATAGACATTAAACTTTTTTACGCTACAAATTATTTTTTATTTCGTTTATTGTCTGACATTGATATGCTGCAGAATTGAATAGGTACTTTACAAGGAAGATCAAGAGTTTGGGATATATATGTATGTCCAATTCTACATGCCAACTTCTACAAATGCCAACGTTTAGTTGTAATATTTTCAATCACTTTTTAATATACCTATATTTTTGCGTTTCCATATTTTTTTATATTTATTTATTTACCTTCTCCATATCGATATGATCCAGCCTGTCTAGCATGCCCGATTTATATCACGTGACATAGCGTTTTATCACTGTCAAAAAGAAAGGAGTTTGACAGTTGAGTGTCGATAAAATGCTATATCACGCGATATAAATCTGTCATGCTAGGCAGGCTGTACTTTGGAGTTGTTTTTATGACGAAGAACAGAAAAAAACCAAATTCCAAAATTGATTGAAAAATACACTTTATAAATGCAAAAATATATATCAAAAAGTGATTGAAAATACTACAAATAAATGTTGGCATTTGTAGAGGTTGGCACTTGTAGAATTGGACATTTGTAGAATCTGGCGTTTTAAACTAAGTTGGCATTTGTCGACTAAACCATTCAAGTTATAAGAGTTAATGTTAGAGGTCTGATCTCGGATCAGCACCAAATCTCCCACGCCTTCCGCAACCGTCCGTCGGCCGGTGCAGTTGCAAGCTGCAACTGTAGCCAGCAATGGTGTGTCGTCGCGGCCCATTAGCCGCCAGCCGGCCACTACACTCGGCAATTTAATAATTCCGCGGCGGGCATCGTAAACAGAAGCTATTGTTTCGGCCCAGACGCCAGTTTCATGATGACTCCTTGACTTGGCGGCCGCGTCCGACTTGTCTTACGTCACGTTGACCTTTGCGACGTATCAAAATGAAGTTTTGGAAGTGCACCACCAAAAGCGAACGACGTGCGGCTGCTCTTGGTGAGTATCCCAGCACTCAACACTGTCTCAAACCATAAACAAATTGAAGAGTTACTGGTATTTTTAACGGTTATAAATTATCATCTAACTATGACTTAATAGTTTTATATTATTGAATTAACCCACTTTCAACGATTGCCTTAACAGTTTCTGCAATTTGTCTCCATTGGACGGATGAAATGACCAGAATCTCGCGTTTGAACTATCAACTCGACCCTATTGTATTTATGGATGCATTTCGATTACTTTCGTGATTGAGTAGGTAATAACAAAAGTGCTATGATAATAAATAATATTGTTTTTTTATTATTCAAGACTACTTACATGATGGAAATAAAATTATAACCGTAATGCCTACTATTAAAACCAAAAATACGCCAACCTTTTTTTTAACGACAAACAGCTAAAAATAAATATTTACTCATACCGATGGTGTTCTATAAGTTCATATTAGTATGAATATAAAATACTTGGTTTTACCTTACTACTTATACACGTAGATAGATGTCATTATACCTATTTGTTTTGCTATGACAATAATAAATAATAACTACCTAAATGATTACCTTATCACACACATCGTAAGTTTTCATGTCAAGCATAAATGTTCGGAAAAACTGTTTTTCCGAACATTTTATATAGCCATATAGCTTTCCGATTTCATTTGCGTTATTTCTTTTCTCGTAGTTTAACACACACCACAAATGTGCCTATTTAAGTACTACTCTAAACCAGTGGCTCCAAAGTTATGCCACGAATAATTACATTTCTGGTTAATTTATTCATATATAATTTTACATTTTTCAATAGGCCTTGCGTTGGTAAAAAAACTTTTAACAATAGGCTTAAAGTTGTTTGGTTGGTTGATGACAACAATTATTATTGAATAATAATTTACCTACCTACTTATGTAAAAATTTAATTCCGTTCATGTTAATTTAACAAAACTACATGCTTTACGAGAAAAGAAAGATAGGTACACCTACACAATATACCTAGTGAAAACCACTTATATAATCATATATTTTGTGTCTGAGGTCAAAGTTTGATATCATATTAATAATATGTGATTCAGTCTGTTTAACCCATAAAGGAAACTTGTTAATAAATTCTGATTTGAACAAGTGGGCGCGAACGTCGCACCCTGTTAACTGTGCCTTCTTTTTACTCACTTTCCGGTTAATTTAAAAATAACGTGGTCATATCCTGACCGAGGGTAACAAAGTGGCTGATCTGTAATTAACAAAATAAGCAAGCTTGTTAAGCTCGTGTGAGACCAAAGAATTTGTTGCACTCGATGTAACAAAAAAAAACATTCACAGATTTTACAGTCCCCGCAAGAATCGGAGCATTGAAAATGAACACAAAAATTTACGAAAAACCAAAATCAAATCGAATGCAAAGTACGTTAGTAGGTACTATTATATATTCTGTGCTATTACCTATATTTTGAAAAAGTTAGGTAGTACCTATTTATTTTTACGATTGTACACTCGGCTCCGCCTCGTGTCACAAAAGCGCCCGCTGACTGCCTCGATGCAGCCGAAATAATATTAACCAATTTTCAAAATTCCAACGAATGCACTTCTCGTCTGCTTCTGCATCTTTTAACACTATTACCATGACGATCGGTCAATAATCATAGAAGCTACATCACTTTTTATGTACGGAAACAGCCGTTTTTCTACAATTCCAAATCTAAAGGGACCACCTACAGGTCACAATTATAAACCGATTTTCAAAATTATTTCGCCATTTGATAGTTAAACTAATTACCCTAGGACCCTTTTTTTCATTTTTTCTTAAGTCGGTTTTTTTCCGAAATATTTACAATTTAGTAAACAAACATCCTTAAACTTTTAGATTTTTGCATTCACAATGCTATTTTGCTACGGGTGAGCCGATTTTTTCTAATATTTTTCATTATTTATTCATCTTAAAACAAACATCCCCCAAAAACCCGGAATTTTTTGAATTTTGCAAAATTAAAAAAAGAGTTACCAGTAGATTTTCAAAATTCAAACGTTCACACGTGTCTCGGTAAATTCCTCAACTTTTGGTACTATTTTCATTTCGATCCTCCCAAAATCTTTGGAGATATGGCCAAAAATACGTCTCAGGCGATTTGCATCTGATAACCATTTTCAATGGTAAAAGCTATGTCTGTTAGGTAAATTCATCAATCTGGAATTCATGTACTTTTTTGTACATGAATTCCAGATTGAATAAATTTTTTTTATCAAAGCAGCCGGTACAAAATTGGAACAGGATAGCCTGGTAGGACAATAGGAACAGCGAACAAAAGCCGGCTGCGGATGGTCCGTGGAGCATAGTAATCAACGCGGCGTGCTTCATTGCCAATGGAGTGGCGATGCGGACGACCACCTTTGGCAACCGCTATAGATATCCTTTTATGATATCTACCTACCACGCTACACGCCACCCACGACAATATGCATAGAGATAAGAAAGATTTGGTGGAAAAACTGTCACAATTGGGCAAAATGTAATCTAACTACTGATTAATACTACGATTACATTAGTTATTAATTTAATCAAAATAATAGATTTTATTAAATACTTAATTGTAAAAAGAACAATTCGATTACTCTACAGTTAGTAATTGCGATCTGAAGTATGCAATTTTTATAATGTTGTCTTTGTGCTACAGATTGTATGAACTATTGAAAAATTCGGCTAAGTGCGATAGTGGGCACCCCGCTATTAAATCGTTGCAATCACATTCTGCATGATTACTTTTTGTTAACTCGAATAACATATCATTCGATTGGGTTCCTTAATTTTGACTGCATATCCAAATTACGCAGCAATAAACACCTAACATTCAATTTTCCGTAGCTAAAGTAGAATGTAGCCGTAGCACAGAGGGCCTAGCCAAAGTAACATTCGCTAATCTTCGTTATCGCTTCGCTTTCGAAACATGTATGGGATTGACATAAGGTTTCGTTAACAATCGAATTTTAAAACGTCAAATCCATACATGTTTCGAAGCGAAGCGATAGCGAAAATTTGTAAATGTTACTTTGGCTAGGGGGTCAGATTAGATTTCCGTAGTCTTTCTGTGCAATACCTTTACAACTCTTACCACGAAATAACGACACATAAAGTATCTAACTAAGTACTTACTAAAGTAACTTTTATTTCCTTAGGAATACCTTTACAACGACCGTGTTATATTATGAATACAAAAGACCGGGCTAGAATGACTCACAAATGTCTGCGTTGGGAGAATTTACACGTCGATTGATATTAACAACTAATAATAATAACCTCTTCTATAGAGTGAAGTACAATAAACAACATAACTTTTTATACAGCTGTTTACTTACTTGAAAGTTTTCATGAAAGCGACTTTTCGCTTTGCTGTCACTCACGCAGCACAGAAAGTAAACTCGATAGATGTCTTGAGTTAAGACTTAAGTAAGTCTAAGTGACAAAGTACCTAACTATTAGGTAACCTGGGGGGCTACTCAAATGGCCACTTTTCTATTCGTTCGCTAACTTAAATCTTAAAAATAAGCAATTAATGATCAAGTCAGACGTCGCAAGTTTATGTAAATCACAGACATTGTTGTATTGTACAGAATTGACAAGCCTACGACACGTTATTTTGGTGTTTATGACTTATTTTTAATTTTTAAGTTAGCGAACGAATAGAAAAGTGGCCATTTGAGTAGCCCCGCTGTGCTATTAGCTGTAGCTCTTAATTACGTAGGTATACTGCAAAGATAAGACAACATAATAAATACCTATTATACCTATACACCTGCTCGGAAAGTACCTTGATACTTTATCAAATTTACGGTACAAAGTACGTCGAACAAATATGCGGGGAGAAAACGCATCTGAGCGGGAGAGAAAAGTGTATGAAAATCCATTTCTTACGTGGTTTTTCTTTTTTAATTTTGGGTAAGACTATGCGCCGGTAACCTAAATATCAAAAGCCAAAAAGTTTTTACAGTGAGTTTTTATCTCCAAGTTCGCAAAATGACACTGGCCACTAGCTGTGTGTCGGATGGTGTCGGGCTGGCAGTGCGACCGTGGCGAGTGTGTGTTGTTTGATGATTCTGTTTTCGTAGAAAGTAAAATAAAACTATCAAAATGTAGTGATAGTGATGATGAAGATTTTTTAACTCCGCCGCAGTTGAAGGAAACAGCAAAAATACTGATTGATAACCTTAGGGCCACTTTAATAGGCCACATTTGACATATGTCAGTCCATAGTGTAATTTGTCAAAATAAATCGTAAATTTGCTTTATTTCCTGATTATTACAATAAATATGTATTATGAACTGAAAAAAGTTAAGCAATTATGCCTTTGAATAAATAAATATTGTGTCCCCACCGTTAAAAGGTTACGTTGTTGAGTTTTCATGAACTGTCAAATGTGACCTATTAAAGTGGCCCTAATCATAATGGAAAAAGTGTTACATTAAGCTTCACTAACTGCAACAATTTCAATATAAATTTCAATTAGTAAAGATTTAGTTTTTTATTTTCCTCGTGGGTGTAGTATAAAGCACTATGTATCACTCGAGAGAAAGTGCGATTCCCGATCTCTTTCTCCTTTCGGTGAACAATGTACTATTATAGCAGTCAAATAAATCAATGGATTATTGAGTGAATTTAAAATAAAACGCTCTATATTTTCGAATCCTAAAATCTAGGTAGATTTTAGGTTCAGAACTTTAAGAGATACTTCTAGACAATTTTATCAAACGGATCTGCCCTTTTAATCAATATTAGATGCATTTACTCTCACATGAGTAAGATCAACTCGAGAGTTTTCCTACAAAGGACGTAGAGTTGGATTGTTAAACTGTGGTAGAGTCTTTAGTTGGTTTTGGACATTTTCCCGTATTCGGATTGTCACAGTTTCGTACAAATTAGTCACTCAGCACTCTACATCTTAATGTGCAGTAAGGTTACGGTGTCATTAAGAGAACGTTAGTCTAGCTAGAGTTACATTTTAATAATGTAGGTAGGTACTAACTAAGCTACACCTACTCGGTCAATTGAACACGGTCATGAATGCCTGTAGGTGGTTCTCACCTATATTCCAAAGTGGTATTTCGTAAGCAAATTGTGGTTGCATTTTACCATTGAAAATGGTTATCAAATGCAAATCGGCTGAGACGTATTTTTGGTCATAGTTCCGAGGATTTTAGGAGGATCGAGATGGGAATAGTACCAAAAATTGAGGAATTTATTGAGACTCGTGTGAACGTTAGAATTTTGAAAATCGGCTGGTTTACGATATTTCGAAAAATTCGGGTTTTTTGCGGGGTGTTTGTTTACTAAATTGTAAATATTACGAGAAAAAAACCGACTTAAGGAAAAATAAAAAAATGGGTCCTAGGGTATTAGTTTAGCTACAAAAAATCGGTTTATAATTGTGACCTGTAGGTGGTCCCTTTAAATTTGGAATTGTAGAAAAACGGGTATTTCGGTATATAAAAAGTGATGTAGTTTCTATGATTATTGACCGATCGTCATGGTAAAGGTATTGAAAGATGCGGAAGCAGACGAGAAGTGCATTAGTTGATTTTTGTGAATCGGTTAATAATATTTCAGCCGCGTCGAAGCAGTCAGGGGCACAATCGATCGTAAAAATAAAAAGAAAAATTATAGGATTTGCTTTTGGTTTGATTTAGTTTTTTCGTAAATTTTCTGCGAAATCTGTGATTTTTTTATAGTGGTGGGCAGTTCCATAGATTTCTATTGGTAGGAAAACCACAAGATTTTAAATAATTAGGAAAAGCTGCCATTTGAATATAATAGAAAAGTTTCATGAGATGTAGTAAAAGAAAATAATGTTACCTACCTTAAGTACTTACAGATTGGGAAATATTTTCGTGAATCAAAACAAAAAACTCATAAGAAGATAAGTTAGGTCGTTACCTAATTTGACTTGAACCGAACAATATCGCAAACATGTCTCATCCAGAAAATTCGCTGAACAAAAGGAAAATTATTAAAAAAGATTTCTACGGGTTGGCTGGACAACTTTTTTAAACATTTTTCTTATAATGCGGATCAACTGTTGATCCATTCACCGATGTTTGTTTAGGACTCGTAATTCCGTCAGTGTTCTAATCTGAAAGTAAAATGTTTAGAAAGGCGTTTTCCTGCCGGTAATCGTGATGAAAATAGAGTCGAGAAGATTTCACGTTGAAGCTAAAGCAAAACATTACCAAACTTCATACAAACATTCTGATTTGTTTCATTGTATGTTTATCACAATGTAATGATTTTAATGGGTGAAATTACTTATATATTTTTAATATTGTTACAAAATTATACGTTTAGTTTAATTTAAATATAACCAAGAGAGGCACCGCACGACTACTATGTAAGTAAAATGTATTTGCAATGAAAATAATCTACGCCTATTTATTTAGCCGTAAGGGCTGTATCACGGGAGGCGGTCGTGGAGGAAGCCGCAACTTTGAATTTTGCGTAAATGCATTTTCTTCGGCATACAAAAAACCGGACAAGTGCGAGAAGTACTCGCCCACCGACGGTTCCGTACAAATTTATTGGTATCAATACATTTATAATTAGTTGAGAGATCGAGTCTCGCATTTTTTACAGAGATTTTCCCGATTTTTAAATGATTTAGCTACTCATATAATTCGTCTGCTTACTGGTAAAAAATGGTAAATGCATTTTTGATCAAAAATGAGATATTAATGCAGTATTTGTAATTTTCGACGCTCTTTCTACTGGTAAAATGTGATAAGTGAAAGGACTTTTTAGTGCCAAGTTACGTAACTAAAAATATTATAAATAGCAAAGTATTTCTATAATTCTACTACGAAAACGACGTAAATTTACTTATTAATAGGTTATAATTAAATAGACACAAGTAAAAGATGATGTATAACTTTATTATTTTTTCTTTGTAGATTTAGTATTTTAATTCACGACGTGTACAGTGAGGAAAAATAGATTAAATGCATTTATTTACTTTTTTTTCAACAAAAACTTCAGGCAAATAGATTTAAATACATTTATTGTTTTTTTCTTGACATTCCATTATATACCAAGTTCGTCTTTATAAACTGGTAAAGTATGATAACATACATGTGCTGTTTTTTATCAGTAGGGTAATCACGTAGCCTCTATAAATTGAGGTCTAGCAAATGATAATAAATGCATTTAACACGTTTTAACTGTAAGATCTCTAGTGAAATTCTGGCATTATACGAGTGACACGTGCGTAACTACTGCATTTACCTGATTTTATTTGAAAGTTTCTAAAAAAAAAATTGTACTTACCATAATGATTTTCCATAGTAATAAGTTCCACCAGCTTAAAAATCTGTTACAAATGAAATATACAATTTTAAAGACATAATTTTAATGTCACATCAATCAAAATATTGTACGAAACATAATATAACAGCCAACGCTAAAACCAATAAAGAATACCTCAGAAATAATCAAGTATCTGGTCTCAGTCTTCCGAAGAAACTTCGTCAACTGCAGGTTATGGTTAACGGCAGGCTCATCGGTGGCAGGCAAAGACGAAAACCATCCATGGAATTCGACAGGGATAACCCCTTTATAACACATCGCCAAGAGATTTTTTTCTTGGCTTTTGTTATAGGCAAAGGCTTTAGATAGGCTTGCTTCATGCGGTTTTCCTTGTCCCTGCGCCTTTTGGTCTGTGACTTGCAGTCTGGTTTCTTCCCGAGACATCGGTGGAAACAAATTCTTCGGACATGTTATAGTTAAAAACATTTTAGTTGGTTCTGACACAGTATTATAAAGAACCTACCAGTAATCCGACTCTTTTGTTGATAAACGCATGCCGCCACTGTGTAGGTATACACACAGAAACTCCGTCAAAGGTCAGGGTTGTCACAACAAAAACTACTCAAATATATCACATAAAAGTTTGAATTTGTAATAACGAAAGAATAAAAATATAATATAATAAAAAAGTTATTCAATTTGAGGGTCCCTATCAAACCTTGACGTGGATTTACAATTAAACACAGAACAAATCAGTAAGCCATTATGAGACGTTCTGGAATTTCGTTACGCTTCTTAAAACGTACACCCCTTTAAGTAAGAGAGCGCAAACTAGAGGAGATTGCGCTCGCCGACTCTGCCGCTCACTTCCCCGCGTACCCCCCATCGTTGCCCCGCACAAGTACATGAGTCGGACAACTGTTAGTAGTATTAATAAAACTGTGGTTCTGACTTGAGGTATTTAATTCTCTTTATTTTCAAACACTTGGCTGGTTGTCCATTGCAGTCTTTTGACTTAATAAAGATCGTTTCCTCGGCAAATTTCTTGAAATCATAGAAAAAAATTGTGTTCAATTTGTTTTGTTCAACAGAACAAATTGAATACATTTTTTTTGAGTCTAGACATAGCTACACGGAAGTTGATAGTATGAACAGTAGCATTGAGTCTGCAAAAACCAGACCAAACCAGAGAGTTTAAGTACAATGATTTCTATGATCTCAAGAAATTAGCCGAGGAAACGATCTTTAATAAGCCAAAAGACTGCAATGGACAACCAGTCAAGTGGTTGAAAATAAAGAAATAGGTAAGTACCTCAAGTCAGAACCAACTAAAATATTTTTTAACTTTGATAGAAGAAGAAGAATTTGTTTCCATCGATGCCTTGGGAAGAAACCAGACTGCAAGTAACATACCAAAAGGCGCAGGGACAAGGAACAACCGCATGAAACAAGTCTATCTAAAGCCTTTGCCTATAACAAATGCCAAGAAAAAAATCTCTTGGCGATGTGTTATAAAGGGGTTATCCCTGTCGAATTCCATGGATGGTTTTGCCTTTGCCTGCCACCGATGAGCCTGCCGTTAACCATAACCTGCTGCTAAACTGATACCTGGATACTTGATTGATTATTTCTGAGGTATTCATTATTGGTTTTAGCGTTTTATGGTTTTATTATGTTTCTTACAATATTTAGATTAATGTGACATTAAAATGATGTTTTTAAAATTGTTTATTTCATTTGTAACAGATTTTTAAGCTGAAAGAACTTATTACTATGGAAAATCATTATGGTAAGTACAACATTTCTTTAGAAACTTTCAGATAAAATCAGGTAAATGCAGTAGTTTTTTCGATAATTCCATGAATTTATTCCCCATGCAATTTTTTTTTATTTCATGGTTAACTTTTAATATTAGTATGTACTTTTCATTAAAACTATAAAAAAATAGTGTGAAATATAGGTTTTATTTCATATACTTCAATTACAGGTAAAACCAGTTAAGCGCACTGCCTAGATCAACATAATTATATTTTTTTGTTAAATCTCATCAAATAAGTTCTGCTACAAATATACAGAACGAAAGGTTAATATATTACCAATAATATTTCATATTACATTCTACAACAATTGAATTGAAAGAAAGTCAAAAATCTATTTAAACTTTCAAATCTTATTATCTCGTTTCCACAAAATGTGCACTTAACATAGTTTACCAGTAAGCAGACGATATAGTTTTCAGACTTTTCCCTGTACTTGTAGTTTTAGACGATATTACTTGCCGTTTCCGTTAAATTACGTTAAATTTCATAGTTGTAGGTCAACGGGAAGTACTTACACTATAAATTTTTATTCCCTTGAGTGTCGAAATGCGTTTTTTGCAGCAAAAACGGCCGTATCTTTTTTTTCGTTAACTTATAATTTGATTTTTCAGCTTCAAGGGCGATCCCTTTGGATTGGAGGTATCGAGTTGAAATCAGAACCATTCGATAATGGTTCTGATTTCAACTCGATACCTCCACGCGTTCCCGCGATAAAGGGTACAGACAGACAACAAAATGATCCTATAAGGGTTCCGTTTATTCCTTTTGAGGTACGGAACCCTAAAAATGACCCGCAATTTAATATTTCAGTTCGGTATATAATCCAGTAATTAAACAACGTTGCAGGTTAACTGCCAGCAAAGTTAATTTCACACGTGGATAATCTTTCGTCTAAATTTCTAATTCAAGTGTTAGTTCACATCCTGTGCACTAAACTATCTACCTATATCAAATTATTTTCAACAAAAACTATCTACCTAATTAAAAAAAAAAACAAACTTCGTATTTTTATCCCGCCTCTTTTTGTTGGTTATGAGAAAAACCCCAGTGATATAATTTTATTTCAGTTCATTATTATAATTGACTAGCGGCCGCCCGCGGTTTCACCCGCGTGGTTCCCATTCCCGTGGGAATATCGGGATAAAAAGTATTCTATGTTTTAATCTAGGCTATCTACTATCTGTGTGCTAAATTTCAACTAAATCCGTTCAGTAGTTTTTGCGTGATTGAGGAACAAACATCCAAACATCTAAACATCCAAACCCACAAACTTTCACATTTATAATATTAGTAGGATTTACTTAAGTGTCGCTTATTTCTTTGTATTTGGATCCACGAACAAGACATCGTTTACCTTAAATTTTTTTTATTGATTCCAAAGTAGCTATGGCGTTTATATTATGGAAATCGGGAAGCAACGATGGAATGGAACCATAACTCATTTTCTAAATTGCCCAGCTGGGGTTTGAACCTGCGACGTTAAATGGCTCTACGTCGAAAAACTTCACAGAGAGTGATAAAGATAACTATATGATAAAGATAACTTTATCTTCGAGTGCAAGTAAGGTACACCTGCCTACCTACACACAGGTAGTGGAAATAACATTTTAAAGTAAGAAAACTGTCATCGATTCATGGGAAATTTATTATTTTTGACGATTTCAAGAGCAGAAAACTAAAATAATAAAATCGTTATGAAATCTTAACTTTTCAGTGAAATGAAAATGAGGAAAACATGTTAAAGTTGCAACAAACAGTTTTAAATCTTTTTCACGAAAATCGAAAATGTCTTAAGTTTTTAAGAGCAGAAAACTTACGAAATCAGTTAATGCAAGCTTTATTTTTTTAAATGAAAAGCTTTTTATATGTTTTTTTTAAGATTAGCAGATATTAAATGTTTTCAAACCTTCCGGACGACTTCGTAATTTTCTTAAACTTGACGCTTTCCTAACTTGTCTCATTTTTAACTCGGCTTTTTCTTAGTTGGTTTCTTTCCTAGATGACTTCGTCATTTTCTTAAACTTGACACTTTCCTAACTTGTCTCATTTTTAACTAGGCTTTTTCTAATTTGGTCTCTTTCTTAAACTTGTCTGGATGACTTCGTAATTTTAACACGTTTTTATTAGGTTGCTTTCTCGTTTGTTAGTTTGTTTGTTTGTTTGTCCACAAAGTTTGCGAACGAAGTTCGATCCACTACTATAAGGTAGGTAGGGTAGGGCATGCGAAATGTTATATTCAGTCAAAAGTACCAGGGCAACATAACTTACGAGGAGTTATTTTGATTTCATGCCGCGAAGATTTCTTTTAGCTCTTTAATTTTTCAAAAATATGAATCGAAATAACTCCTTTTAAGTTATGTTGCCCTGGCACTTTTGACTGAATTTTATTTATTTTATTTTATATCAAAACATTATTTTGTAAATAATGGTCCGTGGTGCACCTAGGTGAAATGAACCGGTGGACCACAGCTAAGAAGAGAGGAAAAACAGCGAAAGAGACAGAGTCGAGTTAAAAATGAGACGAGTTAGAAAATTGTAGAAAGAGCCGAGTTAAAAATAAGACGAGTTAGGAAAGTGTCAATATTGCAAAAGAGACCAACTAAGAAAGAGCCAAGTTAAAAATAAGACGAGTTAGGAAAGTGTCAAGTTTAAGAAAGAGACCAACTTAGAAAGAGCCGAGTTAATAATGAGACAAGTTTGGAAACTGTCAAGTTTAAGAAAATGACAAAGTCGTCCTGAGGGTTTTTTCAAAATAGTTACAAAAAAAAACGTTTTCTTTATAGCACGTGGTTGGTGTTCAAATTGGTAGTAGCTAGTACGTTTTCTTTACAGCACGTGGTGTTCAAATTGTTAGTAGCTATGTCTCTATTGGGCTCTCTTTATTGTGTGGTAGTAGCACAGAATAAAAATAGTAGTTAGCACCTGGCGTGAGTTCGGTTGAATGACTTGCGATATCTGCTTGCTTGTATTTTTTGTTCCATCTGCTTTACGTAAGCCATCATTACACTTTTTGTGGCCGTGACCTTCGGTGGCGAATACAACGACATTGACAACCTGCATCCGTATGACGTATAAAAATGTTATTTATTAAAATTATGAAGTATAGAGTTTATTAAATATTATTAAGAATTGTTAAAATTATGAAATGTAGAGTTCTGAACGTTCCTTTCTACGGGAATCAAATTAATCTGATATATATAAACTAAATATTATATCTGGCAAGCTGTTTCAATCTTAGAGTTCGTAAAAAACAAAAACATCCACTGCCAAGATCTTAAGAAATTCACGGTCAGAATTCGGTTTACATTTATTTACCACATGTGTAAATAAATGCTGAATAGAAAGATGACGTGCTAATTGCTATCTACGGTGTAATCAAACAGTGCGTTGTCACATTAAGATTACATCACGACTAGCATCTCGCCGCATGCAGACCGTAGTCGTATGTAGGGCGGTGCGGCGGGAGCCATCCCATTGCGGAAGGACGGCCGGCCATAGAACCAGTCAGTCTGCGTTCCGTTGTCAACGTGGAGCATCAGACGCGCGCCACTGCACACGACCGGACAAACCGCCACGACCGTTTAAAATTTCGGTCATTTCGGCACAAGTGAGCCAGTGTTTTCTGTGTTATCCAGTAACACTAAATTCAAAAATTTTCGTGCTACTTTAAAAAGTTTGGGAATTGGAAAAGTTCATACGCACATGTGAAAAACAAACTAGTGATATGAAAATACGCTTCGAGGTTCCTAACAAGTTGGAGATAA
Organism: Agriphila tristella; assembly: GCA_928269145.1. Taxonomy (NCBI): domain Eukaryota; kingdom Metazoa; phylum Arthropoda; class Insecta; order Lepidoptera; family Crambidae; genus Agriphila; species Agriphila tristella. The sequence continues at coordinate 26,886,393 of OV743434.1, forward strand.
CGTTTGGAAGAGGTCTGTCTGTTTTCTGTCTGTTTCACACACATTAATAAATTAAGTCTGGCCACATTTACACACAGACAGAATTTTGATTAAGAATTCCGGTTTAAGTAAGTGTATGACATTTTCCTTCTGATCTATCACAGAATGAATTATCTTTGCCGTCGTTTTGCTGTCGGAAAATGTATAGGTGTTACTGTGACATAAAAGTTGTTTGTTACTAAAATCCCCTACGGAAGCGAGGGTTTCATAAAATAGGTTAGTCCCTATTGACTACACTACACGTTTAATAGTATATCAAATGTAACGTAATGAGATTTGTTATTGGAGACACTTTGTATGTGAATCAATAGGCCAAGCTTAGCATAACAAGGTGTAATGCAATATTGTAAAGAAACCTTGCTAACAGTTTTCTTCTTTTCGTTAGGAAATGCAACTAATTATGTGCGAAAGTCTTTGAAACATTGAGATTTATTTTAGCCGAGTAAGGCTAAAACTGGTATTTTTTACAGCTTCCCATTATTCCCATATAGAGTCCCATTATTGTATCTGTTTTTCATAAAAGTAATGTAAAGAACACCATTGTTTTGTCAATCTAAACTCTATCATGTAACGTGCGAGGTAGGCACCTTTATATTATACCGAACAAAAGTTTACATAACACTTTGCACTTAAAAACGTGTGTTGTGTTTTCGTTTACTTATTCACACACTGAGAAAATGCATGGAAATTAGAAGAATAAGCATTTTACTTTGCCTGCAATTTTTCTATGCAAAGTCTCTTTACTCTTTACGAATGCAAAATTACTTTTTCGCTCTACTTCTATCCCATTCCTCCTGGGAATTGTAGCCAATATATCTGCGCTATGCTCGGAATAAATAATAATATATTTTCACTATGAAAGTCAAATGAGAAATGTTTTGGTTTATCTAGGCAAAGTTTAATATCATGGTTTACTAAGCTGTTCTTGAATGAATTACAGAAAACTGAAAAATCTAAATTTTTAGTAAATACTCGTTAGGGGCTTTTGGACTTCCTAACTTTACGACCTATTGACATTTAAGCGAATTATCTAAAATAAGTGCTAGTAATTCTAGGTTAATAAATTCAAGCAACCAATTATGCAATGCTCCAAAAAATTCAATAAGCAATGTAGAGTTTTGAGTTTTATCAATATTTTTTTTCTAAATCATCATCAATCATATGATGAACTACCTCATTGTTTGTTAACAATTCTTATACTATAATAATGAATAAATTATTTCTTTTATTCTTTCAAGCTGTCGTCTGTGTTGGTATTGTTTTAAATGGAAGAAAGCAGCACTAACAATATAACAATAGTGGTATGTTTTCATTATCATGGACTCTTCAGTTCCGTGCCTGCTGAAGTTATTGCATTTTTCTGTCATTATTTAAGTATTTACAAAGCTTTTGCACAAAGTATATTTAGATTTCTGTTGATCTTTGCTACTCACAGAATTTTTCAGGCGTAACATTTTAATGCATTTTATAGATTAGTTTTACAGTAAACCCTTAATCATTGTATTCGTTTTGTGAGGTGAATAACAATGTGTATGAGATCAAAAAACTAATGGTTTTTGAAGATTTAGTGTCCTTTTAAAGTATTTCCAGTAATAATTTTGTGTTACTTTTACAAACTTTGTGGTTGCTTTGTAACAAAATAGGTTATGTTATTTTATACATATAGGTTGGTACTCAAGGTTATTATTATGTGGGGAATATCCGTAAGCCACCACTTGACACGAAGGGAGTACAAAGCCTGAATCACCTACTTTAGGGATACAGCCCCGTGAGGATTCCATTAGAGCTCTACTACAAAAGGGCGAAAAGCAATGCTTCCGAATCCTACTAAATGCAGGTGGTAGAGTTGTACTGATTCCGGATAAAATACGAGCAGCAATAAAATTAAAAAAGTTATTCGGAAGCATTTTCCTTACTTCCTGTATACCTAATGAAGATGAAGTTTATGAATAGGTAATAGTTATCCAAGTTGTTTATAAGTGGTTGAAGCTAACCTAATTGGGAAAACCTTTTAAAGCTAATTAACATCGTAAGGTTTTCCATTTTTACTTGTAAAACACTTGAGTTTCGGGGCCAGGCTCCTGAAAATGACTGATCTGAAATACTTAAATATTTTAATTGCATGATTATGAATTTTCTTATTAATTTTAAGAAGATAATTGAAATAAAACCTATTATTGTAAAACAATGCAAGAATTCAGATCAGCTGCATTTTATTTCTCTTATTCATTTTTATGCCCCCGTTTCAGTTAATTTATAAAGATTGATAAACATATCATCACTCGCCTTTGTTTATGCCATATCCAATGTTATTGTTATATTCTATTGTGCTTTGTGGACTATACATATAGTTAATCTACTTGACATGATGCCATGCCGGATGACGGTACAGTGTCCACTGTCGACGACAGCCATTGTGCGGCAGCCAAGCTGCAACTGAATACATGACTCGGATGATAGGCTGACTGCAGCCTATCATGCCTACTGAGGCTGACTCTACGAGAAACGAAGAATTATCAGTTTAACACCTTCGTGGATCGTGGACACTATGTCAATAGGCGGGGTATCGAATGGTTTGAAAAGTGACACTACGTCTTTATGTTGTGAGTTGCTTGGAAAATGTAGGTATGGATTTTTTTAATGTCATTTGGTAAATTCGCCACGTGGTTCTTGCGCGTACATAAGTGTTACAATACTTACAATATCAACACATGTGTGGGAATTTAAATGTCGACTGAAAAATTCAGAATAATTTTCTTTGTCCTACAAATCGGTCCTCCTGATAAACGTAGTGATTATTTCCTCTATGCTCCTGATTTTGTGTAGCAGAGAATATTTTTACTCCTTTTATATTATAGAGTATCTTGTCATTGTGCGGCAGCCAAGCTGCCATGGCCACTCTTCAAGATACGAAGTTATTATACTAAAGTTTGGAATATCGACATTTGTGTCGGAAGCGTGTTCAATAAGTATAGTCTCGTATCGTAGGTGTCTTGTACATAGAGGAAATAATCACTACGTTTTAGTCTTGTAGGCAAAACAAAATAATAAAAAAAACCGGCCAAGTGCGTTTCGGGCCACGCGCTATAGGGTTCCGTAGTTACCTTATACCATACTTAAATACCACTATAATTTTTCGTCTGTAAAAATAACTTTGTTTTATTCACAGTGTTGGTATGAATGACAAAGTTATATTTGCGGTTTTGGAAAATATGATATATCTCAAAAACTAATTACTATATCTCGTTCAAACCAATTTTCGTTGAAATTTTTTATTAAGATTTATAGCATATATTTTTTTTAGATTTTTCACTCTCTTATTTCAAAAGTTAGAGGGGGGGGGGGACACACATTTTACCACTTTGGCAGTGTTTATCTTTCAAACGGTTGACTTTTTTAGAAAAAAATGTCTTAGAAACCTCAATGTCATTTTTAAAGAGGTACGCACGTATTGTTATGAAAGATTTTTTTTTTAGTTTCAGTTCCATGTATGGGGAGCCCCCCCTTAATGTTATTTTTTTTTTCACTTTTGTGTTAAAATCGTTAAGCGGTTAACAGATTACATCTACTTACTAAGTTTCAACTGTGTAATCCTAATGCTTTCGGAATAAAATGGCTGTGACATACGGACGGACAGACAGACAGACAGACAAACAGACAGACATGACGAATCTATAAGGGTTCCGTTTTTTGCCATTTTGGCTACGGAACCCTAAAAACAGTTAAATACTTATCATATTTATTTGACTTTTTATGTTGCATTAAGTGACACTTCAAATATTTTTTTGTAAAGAAATAAATGTTTATCTAACAGAAACTAAATAAAAATTCACAGATCTCGTGCCTTTCACGACCTTCTGGTACATTGAAAATGAATTTAATGAATTTAACAAAATATTTTATTATTATTTTCTTATAGACATTAATATTTTATTGAAAGGTAACCTAAGTACTACGAGTATGTATAACTAAAACATCTGAATTTCTAAATAAATTAACCCTAACAAAATCAAATGCAGCATGCGAGACTCTCGCGCCGACTTCATCATCACTCGAATGTGCGATAACAATACCTTCATGTTTACCTAGGCATCATCATCACACTCTCATTCTCAGAGATCGTTGTAAAATTTGGAATCGCAGAGTCACTAAGAAAGACGTGACTGATCGAATAATTTCAAATCTCGAAATTGAAATAACAGCAACCCACGATATATAATATTTTGGATCTAGTCTACTCAAACTAAAACCTCTCTTCTGTTCATCTTTCGCTCAAGATTCGTTTATCCGTTTCTCTACACACAAAAACTCACTACGACGCCTAGCACGTGTACTGGAGATAATAGCGTCATCTCTTTTGCTCCTACAGTTATTGCTAACACTACTTTCTCTTTCGTTTTCATATAGTAAGCGACGTCACTTACTTGAATATGGACTTATGGAGACATTTCAGTGCAGTCACACTATGGTACCGCCCCGTGCCGCCGTATCTAACGATTTTTAAATCTTTTCGTTTTTGAGAAATTGTCGATTTAGTGAGAAAAGACCCCGAAAAGTGTGTCGTTTTTCTACATTTATGCAATTTTCGAAAAAAGTTTTTGACTTTTTCAAAATTTTTCTTCAGCATATTGTAGCCCTTGCTGAGACGCATCTTTTGACATTTAGTACATACACGTAGACCCAAAACTCACGGGACCAGGGCAATGTCTCACTTTGGCTGAAATGTTTTTTCGATCGCTTCGGTAAGGTACCCAACCTTACCGAAGCCGGTAAGGTACCCAACCTTACCGAAGCCGGTAAGGTACCCAACCTTACCGAAGCGATCGAAAAAACATTTTCAATGTTAAAATCCTCGCCCCTCTTAAAACGTATCATACTTATTTATAGTAATTTGTTAATATAATCTTTGATGTATTTACGCAGTTAAATAAAACAAATAAGTATTCTTCTACGAAAAGTCAGATATAGTTTTATTAACGTGATGGTAAGTACTACGCCAAAAAAATATTTTAAAGTTAGCATTGATGTTGATTAGTCTCTATAGAATTAGTTTAGATTATAGAATTTGATTAAATTTTATTTATTTAAACTGTCTTCCGACTTGTTTGTTACTATCCCCGTCAATTGGTAATGCGCTGGAACCTTGTCAAATTAACATACACATCAACATAATCCGCAACTAAAAATGACAAAAAACAGTAAAATTCAAATAGGTAAAATAATATAGGTATATTAATTATTGAATTCTTTTTTTCAATAAGAAAGGGCCTACGTATATAAAAAAATTACAATTGTTTTTCGTTTTTGAGGTTAAAATCATGGCCGCCACGCGCAATACCAATTGACGGGGATAGTACCTACGACTACAAAGTTATTGTTGAGAACGATTTTACTAGGCGTAACATAAACTTTTTGACCGCAAACGTTACATAGAAAAAACCGACTTCAAAAACCTGCCTCTAAAAAGCAAGAAATAATATTCAAATCATTAGATACGCATTATCATTGTTATAATAACAACACGTCTATTGAAGTCGGGTGGGGCTAGAATACAACTTCCTTTTTTTATTCTAAAAGCCCCACCCGACTTCAATAGACGTGTTGTTATTATAACAATGATAATGCGTATCTAATGATTTGAATATTATTTCTTGCTTTTTAGAGGCAGGTTTTTGAAGTCGGTTTTTTGTTTTTTAAAACAATTTTTTATTTTTTTTTATTTTTAGTGTAAGTACCTTCTGTATTAGGTATTTATTATAGGTATATTATTGGGTAGAAAAATCGTCTCAGCCAAACGTGAGATATTCGCGGAGAAACATACATTCATACAGGTCAAACTGAGAGAGAACCTTTTTTTTTGAAGTCGGTTAAAAAGACTACATTAAAAGTACCCCTTTCCCAACAAAAAGAAACATCTAATTCGGTTCATAAATAACAAAGTCGTCATGTTAGTTGATGCAAATCATAGTATTTTCAGGATTTCTCAAAAACTACTGAACCGATTTGAAAAAAAATTAAATGGGACCATCTCGCAAGAAAACTCAATCGAACAAAAGAAGAATCATTAAAATCGGTTCACAAATGACGAAGATATGCGCGAACAACGATAAAAAAAAAACATACAATCGAATTGAGAACCTCCTCCTTTTTGTGAAGTCGGTTAAAAATATTAAACCAAACCATCGCCATTGGTGGGCCACACAATCCTATTTACGCCCCATGAAAACATTTCACAATTTACGGTTCGAAAATAAAAGTAGCACACACACTATAAAATCCCTTGATGTTTCTCCTATCTGAGAGTGCCCTAATTCTGTTGACACTTTATGTTGTGTTTGATGTTCGTACACTGTTGATCTGTGATTTCAAACGTTTTACTGAAAGCTCGAAGAAACGAAATTCTGAATCTGTATTTGTATATGTAAGTGCTGAATTCGATTATTTCTTACATCAAAAACTTGTGTAGGTTTACTTGAACCATGAACAAGGTTGCCTCCTTGTTGAAAAAATATATACAACATTTCTCAATCATTTTTCTTCACAAACTTTGTGAATTTCACACTTGAAAAAAATAGTTCTCACATGAAAATGTTCGTATTGATATTCTGCAGGAAATATTGTTCTAATATTACTAATCGTACTTATTTGTCGTAGGTATCGTGTGAAATATCAACTCAGGCTGTGTCATAACATAAATTCAGTATACTCAGGTTTTAGTTAAAATCTAAGTATTTTTTTATAGTCACGTATAATCTTTTACGATTTATATTTCATTTGTATCAATGTATTAAATCGGGACTTCAATGTTGATTTCTTTATGAAGTTAATATAGATCTAAATATACTTACTGTCTACTTACTATCTGTCACAGAATACAATAACAGTACAAGTCATTGTGCTTCGCAATTTTTCTTTTTCAATGTATAAAAATTTGTTTTTGTGTAAAAATCTGTGTTTTTCGGTCCTGATGTCATTACTGTGCTCGGCAGAATATCAGTGCAGCAGGCCTAGCCTGCTGCTTATACTGAGCCGAGTACAGTTTTGACATCACGCGACGATGCGCAATGTTTTTGTTATTTGCTTTGTATGTGTTTAGTTATTTGGATTGTCTTTGTAATGTTGTGTATCGTTGTGTGTTGTTCAAAATAAATGTATTTTCTTTCTTTCTTTCTTTCTTACTTTTTCAACTATTTTATGTAACCTTGTTTTTACTAGAAAATCTTTTAGGAAGTGTCATTAAAGAAAGTCATTGTCGCCATTTCTATAAGTATAATGATTATTAACGGTTTCTTTGCTAAACAAAAGATTTCACCGTTAATTTGATGCGTCGGTCGTCGAGACACTAAACTACTCTACACATCACATATAAAGTTCAAAGCTTTCTTCACAAATTGTTTATAATCTTATTTCCTGGGTATCTTCATATATTTTTCCATAATGGATCTGGTTATGGCAACGTCTGGAAAAATAACAGACAAGGATACAATTATGTCAGAGATCTAGGACAGCAGATTTCCCGTCCACGTGTGCATGGAGCCGAGTTTCCATTGAAAAGAACATAGCAAGCTATAACACTCCCATTGAGTAGGATTTTAAATTAGATTTCCACTTAAGGTACAACTTAGGGAAATAGGGCTAGGATTACTGAATAATGCACTGAGTGATAGAAAGTATCGCTACAATTTTTAGGTTACAGCATCGCATCAGTCTGCATAAATCTTCTTTACCCTCCTGCAAAACGTTAATTCAAACTGCAATCAAGGTATTGATTTACCTGTTACATTTTTCAAGTCATTTCATCAAATTAATGATGATTGAGGGAACATTGTTAGGTGTTTTGTCTCACCTACAGCTAAAAACGGGAAACAATTTGTCTCGTTGTGTTGTGCAAGATTTTCGAACAATGGATGCGCAGGCGCCGGTGGGTGTCGCCAACACTGCATATTCTACACAATTCAGTACAAGGCTAAATTATTTCCTTGTCCTTTTATCATTTTGCGTGTTAATTATTTCAAGCACCGATTTGGCTTGGACCGTCCATACTTTGATCAGAAGCTATAAAACTCGTCATAGAATCCTTATTGAATTTGTTATCATCGATCGCTAAAATTGACAGGTAAAATGTACAGAATACCAAGATAGGGAATGGAAAAAAAATATTAATTCTGAAATTAAACCTTCCTTCAAAATATTTATAAAACCACAACAGTTCATAATAATTCTCAACTTTTTAATTGAGTGTTCGTGTGTCGAACTAGCAGTGTTAAAGTTTGGGAAATTAATTATGAAAACCAAGTCGCTACGTGAAAGTTTTTCAGGGAAAATTCAGCGAGTATTTTTCCAGAAACAAATGCAAAAGTTGCTTACTGCCCCAAAGGTAACTTCTAGCTGTTTCAACAAAGAAGCTCTTTTGTACGATACAAAATATCGGTACTAACGGGCAAAAAATGTAGGTTACACTATGTTACGAACAAACTAAACTATGGCTATGTGAGCTATATTATAGAACTCGTATTTTCGAAATGGCTGAAAATTCTTACTTTTTATGAAAAATATCGAAAACTAAATGGACAAAAAAATTTATTATTGAACCTTTGTACAAAATTTCACGAGAATTGGTTGAGAAATGCGACTTGTAGAAAAGAAAATCCGAACCTTAGAATAATTACACCTAGAACGATAATCCCCTACAAAGCGCGCTGTCAAATGTGAGGCAACTAAAACAGCCAAATTGGCGACGTTTTCAGATTTTTATTGTCCATTATTACATAATCATACCTAATAAGTACAAAACAGTTTTAATTTCCCTACCTCAAAGAGATTAATTACAATATTATTGGACTTTAGTTACGATTAGGTAACGTATGAAGGATATAAATCTGAAAACTGAGCCATTTTGGCTCAGTATAAGTTGCCTCACTTTGCATACGCGGACACGGCTTCTAGGTGTAATTATTCTAAGATCCGAACATACGAAAAAGCATTTTTGCCGAAGCTGAAACGGAGACGCTTTGCTCGCGTTTCGCGCTCCTTATAAATTAATCCTGTTATTTTGAATATATACTCAAAAACGTGAGTAACCCATTGTACTTAGCCTAACTTAAAATAAAAAAAAGAAACGAACAAAATCTCTAACAAAACATAGGTACTTATGATTCTCATGAACTGTCTTTGACATTCTATAATAGTTACGCACATTACTCCCGCATCGCATTTGCTCACGTCACAACATAACATGCATTCGAGTCTTCGATTTAAATATTATTCTACATTTTCTCTGTTTTTTTTTTGCTTTAAATTCGACACTGCCTGCCTGGTGCCATTCACAGAATACAAAAATAGAAGATCTGGGGGCTAATTGTCTAATTTCAAAAATCTATCGCAATCGCTTTCATTTGACAGATGGATGTGACACATTGCTGCAATCCTTTGGTAAGATTTTATTTGTGCCAAAAAGAAGCATCAATGTATCACATCTTGAAAGCGATTGCGATAGATTTCGAAATTAGACAATAAGTACCCCGACCCGACTCCCTACCATTTTAGTAAAAATCCCTTTTAAAAACATCCTTTTACAAAAAGACCGCTAAACACTATGAAAATATTTCCATTTGAAGGTTCACCACCGTGTTTTCTTGCGAAAAAAATAATGAAAATATTTACAACCACCTTACTTCCCTCTCTAAAGTTCACAAGTATTGTCTCCCATGAAACAAATTAATAAATGGTATTTAATGTTCTCAAAACAATTAAAATTCTATAATAACAACTTGCAATGTTATTCAATAACAACCGCATGACCATGCCGACTGGTGTTAATTGCTTAATACGAGATATTTTTCAGGAATTCGAAATATTCTTATTATTAACATTTTTCTTTCTTGTCTGACTTATGTTATTTTGTTGACTCATATTTGACTCGCATCACCAAGCTGGTTTGGACAAGTGTTTTGTTACTCTTTGTGTAGTAAAATAAAGTATTTATTTATGAAAATTTAATTTTCATTTTTTCCTGATTAAGGGATTTTTTATTTTTTGTTTTTAAGGCTCGGTTATACGGAAACATTTGTCTCTGTCTTTTTCTTTACGTGTAAAGTGTATGGAAAATAACTTCACCTCTGCACTTTTTCGACGTTTTGTGTTTTTTTTTAATTATTTTCTTTTGCACCAATATCTTTCTAGAAAAAAGTTATTGGAGCTACTTAACAGTACGTTAAAGTGTATTTTTTTGATGTAGAATTCCTACGCAAGCGCTTTTGATTCTATTCTGTTTTTTTTATCACAATCATCTGTGAGATTTATACGCAATTGAATACTTGTAGCTACTAGAGAATCTCCTTAGCTTAGCGTATGTTTTTTGTGGCAAAATTTTTACAATTTCTTTATAAAAATATGTCCCCATACCATGTTTTTCCTATCATGGACCCTTAAAATAAGCAATATTGTTGACAACCGATTGGATTTGTTCGATTGCTTGTTATTTGGAATGAATTTACAGCACTACTCCACTTAGCGACGTTCCAGCCTGTTTCCGGCATTCCATTCATCTTCATAACCTCAATCGTTGCAATTGGATGTTTCGAATACTTTACATATCTCATGATACTTACATGTCAGGATTATTTATACATACATTTTTTTTATCAATTTATTGATTCCCATACAAAATCTATCTAGGTACAAATAATTATGCTCGTCTTGTTAGTTTCTCCTATTTTTAACTGACTTTTGGCTAATTTTCCTTGTAGATGCGATAAATGATGCTACTGTAAAATGATATCTGGATAAATGACATACCTTCCTACAAAATAGCAATACCAGTCCAATAGGTTTTATCTCCATTATCTGTATCTACCCACTTACCTTAACAGCAGCCATTCATCCATACCCAAGGACACAAACATGATATTGGAATCATCTCGTTCAATCCGCGGTTTATCTGAATGATTGTGTGGGGCACCTCAGATAACGCATCCAATTACCTCACATTTCAGTTCGCGGTCTGATGCGCGCTTTGTCGATTCGCCATCGTTTTGTACCTTATTGGATTGGATATTGTCCGCGTGTGCTATATGCTAGTGTCATAAGGTTGTATGTCACAGGGTGATGTGATGACAGAGCGTGACGACAGTAGTATCGGCGTTGTGATTGTGACCGGCGTTTGTTGCCGTGTGCGCAGGACAATGCAGTGTTTCGGGATACGAGGTAATTCTAACAAACATGATTTTACTTTGAGTTTTGCCTTCTATAGATTAAAAATAATCTAAATAGACATGAAGGTTTTGTATTGAACATGTAATGGGACTACAATACACAATACTGTCCGTTTAGAACCATCTTGCTCGGCAGTCAAGCGCGGGCGACGCGTGGGCATGCGCCTGCGCATCGATGTGTCTCTTGAAGCACTCTTTCCACCGTTTAGTGGCCGCGCAAATGCGATTGACTCTATTTTTTGTCAAAACTGCGAGACTAGGCAAGTGTTTTTTTGTAGAGTTTTCATTTCGTTTTTACAATAGTGTTACAGTTTCCAACTGAGATATACCCCGTTTAATGTGCAGTGCTGTGTAAATAGATAACCGTGTTATAAATAAAAGAAGATTTCGATATAAATCTCTACGAAACGGTACTGATAAAATCTAAAACAAAAAGTATTTGCATTTTGTATTTTGACTCCCAATGGGTGGGAAATATCACGATAATGGAATCAGCAGTTTTCAAGCTGAATGCGCAAACATTTTAGAACAATTTGCCAAATGCCTACAGCAAAATTGCCCCAGGGACATTATCCAAGCAATTTCTCATTGGCGCTCGAAGGAAAAAGCTAAGGGCGAAAGTAATCTCAGTTTGACAACTTTAGCAGGGACGTGAAACAAAAGTTTGTGGGAAAATTATAAAGAACTATTTCCTTTCTCTATAGTATAAGTTTGGCGGAAATGAGTTACAATACCATTTTCATCATAATAATATTATCTTGTTTTCTTCGTCTATGATTTATCACTAGTCGGAGATTTATTTATACTTGGAACTATTCAAGTAGGTAATCTTTTGGAAACTTTTGGAAAATCTTTCAACTTTCGAATCTTCGATCAATTTCGAATATTAAGTTTATGTTTTCAGGTAGTTTACTCTAACTTTTAACACATTAAATACCTACTTGTAAAATCTGATGCTTCTTTTACTAAGCTTTTGTTTTTATAAAAACCGGCCAAGTGCGTGTCGGGCCACGTGCAGTAGGGTTCCGTAGTTACCGTATACAATACCATATTGAATACCACTATCATGTTTCGTATGCAAAAATAACTTTGTTTTTCATAGTGTTTGTATGAGTGACAAAGTTATATTTGCGGTTTTGGAAAATGTGATATATCTCTAAAAATTATCACTATATCTCGTTCAAACTACATTCGTTCGTATTTATTACGATCTACAGCATATATTTTTTTTTAATTTTTCACTCTCTTATTTTAAAAGTTAAAGGGGGGGGGGACACTCATTTTACCACTTTGGCAGTGTATATCTTTCAAACGGTTGACTTTGAGAAAAAATAGTTTTAGGAACCTCAATGTAATTTTTAAAGATCTATCTATAGACACCCCACACGTATTGGTATGCCGAAAAAAAATGTTTCAGTTTCATGTATGGGGAGCCCCCCTTAATCTTTTATTTTTATTATTTTTATGTGAAAACCTTAAAGCGGTTTACAGAATACATCTATCTACCAAGTTTCACTTGTGTAATCCGAATACTTTCGGAATAAAATGGCTGTGGCATACGGACGGACAGACAGACGTACGGACAGACAGACATGACGAATCTATAAGGGTTCCGTTTTTTGACATTTTGGCTACGGAACCCTAAAAAAAGTAGTATATTATTAAAAGGCTAGAAGCCGTGTCCTTGCATGCAAAGTGAGGCAACTAATACTGAGCCAAAATGGCTCAGTATTCAGATTTATATCCTTCATACGTTACCTAATCCTAACTAAAATCCAGTAATATAATAACTAATCTCATAAAGGTAGGGAAATTGAAACTGTTTTGTACTTATTAGGTATGATTATATAATAATGGACAATAAAAATCTGAAAACGGCGCCATTTTGGCTGTTTTAGTTGCCTCACTTTTGACAGTGCGCTTTGTAGAGAATTATCGTTCTAGGTGTTATTATTCTGAGTTAAAAGGTAAGAAAACATAGATGATGTTAAACGAATGGGAATGAAAATAACATTTATTAGAAAATTACAGTATCGGTAATGAATGAATGAATGATCGTCAATGTCGGTTGAACATGAACTACTTAGTAGTTTCTCGCGAGAATTACTAGCTATCGATACTTCCTCATTAATTTTATCATGGGTGATTCCTCACTGTCCACGATCCATAGATGTATTACATATACACCGCCATTTTGTAGTCGTTTTAATTAACTTAAGGGCGTGTTCTACTAACGGAACTAAACATTTTTGCCCAAGAAACATGGGTCGAAAAACGACAAAAAAATTTGCGTCTCCCATACTAGCTAGACAGCTAAAACATTTTATTAGTATGGGAAAGTAATTTTTTTTGTCGTTTTTCGACCCATGTTTCTTGGGCAAAAATGTTTAGTTCCGTTAGGGGGCGTCCATTAATCACGTGATGTTTTTTTTGGCCAATTTTTAACCCCCTCTCCCCCCTGGTGATGCATGGTGAGGTTTAACGTTAACCTCCCCCCCCCCCCGCTCTGAATCACGTGTATTTTTTCAAATAAACTTAATAATTTAGCACTTTTGAATCGTCTATAAGTATCCTCTTTTTTACACTACTGCCCAAAGCAAAAAGAGTGTTATGTGTTCAGGGTTCATGTATGTTTGTGGGTATGTGAGTTTCTTTATTCCACCATAACTTCTAAATGCCTGAACTGATTTGAATAAATGGGGTATCGTTAGAATCCTTACAGCATCCCGAGTGACACTGGCTATATTTTTTTTTAGAAAAAATCAATATGGCGACTGTACGACGCCATTTTCAAATGTGAAAAAAAAAAATTTCTTCTATTATTACAATATGGGCATCAAATGAAAGGCCTTGATGAGCACATTCCAAAACTATATAATATGTCACTAAAATGTGTGAAATAAAAATAAATAAATTAAAAAAATATTAAAAAAAATAAATAAATTTAAAAAATATTAAAAACACGACTGCCCTGCCAAAAACGAACTAAAAAGTTAAACAACAAGTGTCATTGCAGTCGGGGGACCTTATTATGGAACAATTTTTGATCAAAGAGGTCCCCCGACTGCAATGACACTTGTTGTTTAACTTTTTAGTTCGTTTTTGGCAGGGCAGTCGTGTTTTTAATATTTTTTAAATTTTTGATTAAAAGTCACGCGTTCAACGAAAAAAATTTATACACGTGATATCTCACTACACCCCCCCGTCCCCCTTTGTGATACTTCGTGATATTTTCAACTACCCCCCCCCCCCCCTCCCTTTCGAGGCTCACGTGATTAATAGACGACCCCTTAGTAGAACACTCCCTTAAGTTAGGTAATTAAAACGACTCCAAAATGACGGTGTATATGCAGTCTTTTAAGAGCAATGATGTTTGTCTTGGGGAAAAAACAATATTCGATTTTTTTAAATTTCTGTAGATACACAAACATTATTGCTTGGTGTAGCCGGAATTTAACCAGGGACTGGAAAAACCCTTTGAAAACCCTTTCGTGCGTTTGGGTTTTAGTATTTACAGAATCCTACTAATATTATAAATGTGAAAGTTTGTGGGTTTGGATGTTTGGATGTTTAGATATGTTTGGATGTTTGTTCCTCAATCACGCAAAAACTTCTGAACGGATTTGGTTGAAATTTGGCACACAGATAGTAGATGGCCTGGCATAGGATACTTTTTATCCCGATATATCCACGGGAACGGGAACCACACGGGGGAAACCGCGGGCGGCCGCTAGTGAAAATATAAAAACTAATGGCTCCGTGAGCTGTAGACCTCGCGATAAAATAAAATAAAATGTCGCCATGAAGTTTTCAAAGGACACAGTAGGTACGTGAACGTGAGTATTCGTGTGTGTGCTTCTAATTTTGATCATTTTTCAAAATGGGTGAATATTTTTTTATAAATTTGGAAAAATTGGTTGACTAAACAGTTATAGGCATATGATTATCGAACCTACTCACAAAATTTCATCAGAATCGGTTGAGAAATGCGACCTGTAGAGGAGAACAAACAGCCGGAAAGCTGGACTGAAATATGTTTTTTTACATTTCTCCGTCATTTTAATAAGTTTCGAAAAACTGTCACGATTAAAAAACTCTATATATTTATGAAACCTGCTCACAAAATTTTAAAGGGATCGGTTGAGAAATGCGACCTGTAGAGGAGAACAGACAGCGCCGGAAATCCGGACTGAAATATGTGTTTTTTACATTATCTCCGCCATTTAAAAAAATGAAAAACAGGTTTGATAAAAAAAATCTTTACAATTTTCAAATCTGCTTACAAAATTTCACGAGAATAGGTTGAGAAATGCGATTCTGGAAGTAAGAATCACCCAGAACATCGATCGGTTACTTACAATATAATTATTGATCATACAAGCCACAACTACTGATAGATCTGATTACTTAGTGATGTTATTTACTCGGTTAATTCGTGGTTTTGAGACTCTTGAACTAAGTCACTCGATACTTTGTTATGCAACATAATTAGTGTACCTATTTGTTTACTCGTGTGCATAGGCGTTGAAGATAAACTTTGACTCTTTCAATCATAATTAGTTTAAACGATATGAAATTATGACCATAATGTTAGTAATAAATAATAATAACATAAATACAGGCTGTTCATGAATTAAGTAACCAAAAATGAAAAAACCGTATCTTTGGAACACCAAACTGAACAACTTTAACTATGGGACCAAATTGCGAAAAAAAAACAACTGTTTCATACATTTTGATATTTTCATTTTTAATTTTGTCTTAAATGGAAATAAAGATATGATTGATGTCAAATTACATGTTTATTACGAAGTTATTACGATATTGTATGAATACGATCCACGACCTAGCAATACTTAAAGAAAAATATTGCTTGAGTCGACTTCACAAATGCCGATTTCTTTGAAATCCGGTATTTATTTTTACTTATTTATTCTGAGGTTTAGCAATACATTCCAGGGACTGTACTAATTATTAAAGAAAATTCGATTATCGATACAGAAACCTAAGTAATTATCTTAAAAAAATATTTCTAATTTGTAACGGTTTACCAACAAACGACTGACCCATGGACGATCCTGATTTCTAAAATTTTCACTAAGTGCTGTTATGCTGCATAGAGTGATTTTTGTTTAATAAATAAGATTGCTTTTCTGATTAAAATCTAAGAATATTGTAATGCAAGCATTCCAATGGCCTGCCAGCAAAAGCAAGTTTATTTAATCTGTGGAGCATAGACTCTTGGCCGATGAGATTGGGTCGCGGGCTGCATATAAATGAGGAGCAACCGGGCACAAGGGCCCTTACTTCGCGATAGAACCACTTTGTTTTTGCTGACCATGCTTATCGGGATCTCGTCCTTTCACAACACAGATCTAGATATTTTAGTTTAAGCTGTTGTTTTTGTTTTCACTGAAAAAACTATGTTATCAGAACATACCATAAGCGAAAGGTTAGGATAAGCTATGTAATTTAAATTTTCATTAAAAGTATTGAAACAAAATCAAATAACAGATCTATCTAAAAATTAGTTTGAATTAATAGAGTTAGTTTTCAAGAGAAAATTATTTTGTAATTGACCGAGCGAGCGCGATACGTCGCCTCTGCTTCAGTTTGGGCAAAATTGCTTTCGTATGTCTTTCCCGCTGTCCGGCTGTCCGTTTGTTCTCCTCTACAGCTCGTTTTTCTCAACCGATTCTCGTGAAATTGTGTGAGCAGGTATTATAATTGTATATTTTTTTTATAATTTTTTTTTTGTATGACGGCAGATACGGGGAAATTCCAAAGGAACTGAAATTTCAGCCATTTTGAAAATGTTTAAAAATGTCACAAACGCGAGGTCAAACAGCTCTACAGAGTACCACTAGTAATATAGGTATAATTATATAGTAATAAGTAATAAGTTACCTACCTTAGTTATGAATATTATGTTATCTCGTCGTAATTATACAAGTTTCATCAATCCAACAAGTTTAAACTTTATTCCGTGACCAGAGCAAAGCGGGGCGCTATCTTAAAATCGTATCTACGCACGCGAACTATTTAGGTATGTATGTGCACCTACTTACATAAAAACAAGAAAATTTTGCTTACACTCTTTATAAACTGGTGTAAAACAAACAATTCATAAATGAAAACAATAAACTATTGTAACTGCTCAAGAATGATAAATCATTGCACACTGCAGAATAAAATAATTTTGTGTAGCATTTTGATTTCTTTACGTTTTCTAGAGGAGTTGCATTGAACTTGTCTTTTATAACTTTCTTTTGTAAACATAATACAGACCTACAAAAGTTTAATAGATGCTTCAAAAACGTAAGTTTCAGCGCGGTTATAAAGTTTGACGAAGAAAATGCCGAAAGAATCAAAGATCTTAACCGTTCAAAATTGTTACTACCTACTTACGTTCGGCGCAACCTAAACAAAATAATAGAAAAATACATTCACATGTTTTGTAAACAGCCTGAAATCTTAAATTTTACCCATCTATTAAATGTAGTACATTATGACATTATTTGCATTTTGCTCATCATCGCAGCGTATAGTCATAGGGATATTGAAAAAAATATTTTTTTATCCTGTTGTAGTGTTAACGTGGTACGTGATAGATTTTTTTTTTCAGATTACAAAAATAAGGTAAAATAAATGTAGAAAAGTTTATTCCATTTGTGCCATACTAACATTTACTAAATCCGTACGAAAATTTGCTGAAACATGGCTGAAACAATTTTTCTTGAAAGTTTTTTTTATTTCTAGACCTACTTACGTAACCTCAGATGACTTTGCTATACCCAAATGCGAACTTTTTTTTTCAATTTATTTTCTTATAACTCTTCAAAAATATTTTTCATTCTTAGTAAGGTAAATAACGTAAAATTCCATTAATAACACAGTGATATTCAAAAGAATTGTCTACTCTTTTGTGTTAAAATAGCAGTAGATCGGAGGTTTTCAATAACAGTACTTTTTCTGAAGCATAAAATGTATTAATCACGATTCCTTTGTAACTTTGTAACATGTTATCCAAGTGTTACAAATTGCTAATTCTTGTCTGTCGGTCACGCTGGCAGTGACCTTGCCATGTAATCGCGTTATGTAATACTAGCAAAGGTTGAGGAGCCATTACCTAGGTACAAAATTGCTGTTTTTATGTATAATTGGTAATATCTACCCTCCTCTTTACCTTCGTATATAATTTGTTTAAAATTCCAGACTTCTAGAGCATTAAATTACGCAACGGATATCTTTTGTTGTTATATGGATTGTGCAGTACAACTGTTTATTACAATTTGAAATACTACACATCACATGACGATAAATTATACACAAGCAACCACATGAAAATGACAATGATTTTCAGGTGTTCCAAATTTTTGTTGATTAAAAAATAAAAAGAGAATTTTTAAACAGTAATATTATGATTACATTCGACCATAAATATGACACTATTCTGATAAAACCATCACATTATCAAATATTCCGAATATGTCTTTCAATTAAAGCCGCTTGGGGTCTAACTAACAGTGGCCTGAAATATCGTAGCGGGCGGCGCCGGCGTAGCAGTTCGCATTAATAACGTCTTGAGTCTTGACCTTTGCACGCGAACAATGGTTCAACGACCGCAGATTCTTAGGACGATTGAACTCTTTAGGCCCACAAGGGCGCACGCTCTGCCAATACAAGGAGTGGGAAGTCGAAAGCTGCTCTTTTACCTTTTTCCTTGATAGTAAAATAAATAAAATGCCAAAAGGTGTGTTATTGTTTTCCACGGCCTTGCTATAGTTCGTGGCAATGACATAGAGCCATTATTATTGCGGCTGCCTTGCCTACCATCGAGTAGGGCCGAAGAAAATTCTGACCTTGGACTGGATATTAATAAGATTTCATGTTTATTCCAGAAGCGGAATGCGACGGTTGCGGGAGCGAGGCCGACGAGGGCCGCAGCGTCGGCGAGCTGCTGCTGCCTCAGTACGCGTTGGCGACGGGCGGCCTCGCCAAGGACCATCGGCCTCTCGTCACCTTCCCCGACCACGGCAACTTCCACCTGATGTCCACGCCTGAGTATCGCCGCTTGCTCCTCTACCTCACATCTGTGCCCTCGTGAGTATACCACCTCTACACACCCTACTATGGGTACATACAGTATGTTACCCACTACGTTGTTTTTTATTTTTTTAATGCACAACGGGAGTATTGCTTGGCATGACAGATGTTAAGTGACGATAAGCGCACTGCACCCGGAATCCTCATCACTGAGGAACTGGCAATCTTCGCCTCTAACTGCTGCAACACAACAATTTTAAATTGTTGTTATGGCATCAATCTCAGGTAAGGTTGTAGCTAGCTAGGCAGACTTGAAATAAGCCCTACCACCAACCAAACCGAGTACAAATGTACACCGCTCTTGGGAATCGAACCCGGGACCCCCTGTCTTACAAGGGTGAGCGAACCACTAGAGCACAGAGGCAGTTGTTTTCCTGGATAACTGCAACACCCACGCCCTATTACCACCGTATAGAGTCTGTTCAACGAAAGATGAGACTGAAATGGTGGACTTTCACTGTTAAATTAATAAGTTATTGGAAACTGACCCCTAAAATAAGGTGCAAAATTATTTCCTTTTCCAATCGAGTCTCATCTTTCTTTGACCTTGGTCTTGACTTGACGACTCTACCTACTATTCTACCTTGTGTCCGTCCACTGCGGTATTGACCATTGCGGTATTGCACTTTCGGGCGACGAGTTGTCTGCTAATCACTGAAAGAGTTTAACTTATTACCAAATCATGTAACGAATTTGTCTCTCTTTTACAGAATCCTTGAAGCTGATATGGGATTCCACATAATAATAGATCGTAGGAAAGATAGATGGAACTCTGTGAAAACAGTATTGTTAAGAATTTCTGTAAGTATTTAACACCAAACGTTATCTTTTCTGACTTAGCTCGATTTGTTTTACTAATTTGTATCTGTACTTTTTCCAGGAGTTCTTCCCTGGTATAATTCATGCGGTATACGTCCTTCGGCCGGCCAGTTTCATCCAGAAGGCGTTGTCGGAAGTGAGCAGTAAGCTTTTCAAGGAGGAGTTCAGATTCAAGGTGCACGTGTGCTCCTCAGTGGAAGAGCTGTACGAGCACTTTGACAGATCTCAGCTGACCCCTGACCTTGGGGGAGAGTTGCAGTATTCACATTCGGAGTGGATACAACAGCGAATAGTAAGTGCTACCATTAATTAGATAGGTAGTAGATATAGGTATATTTCTATTGGAAACTGAAAATTTCTTATTCGTTACCTGAAATGAAATCGTTCATGAAATTAATTTAGTACAAAATTACGGAATAATTGACTGGCTGCTCTAGAAGTGTAAACACTAAACATTTTATAAAATTCATGTAGAATTCAGTTCCGATAAAAACCTTAAGTATTTTAATATTTGACATTCATGACAATAGGTATCTTACCTATTTATATTTTTAGTCGCGAAAACGGCTCCTGTAATTTAATGAATTCATTTAATAGTTCAATAAATTCAGACAATAACTGTTAGTCTCTTAAATGATGTTTGTTATTATCCTTGCGCACTGAATACTGTGTCGAAAAATCATGGACCTTACTGATTATTTCAACGTTATTTAATTCAGAAATCTGACTAACACTGTCCATTAATGATTTAATTTTTACTTTCCAGGCTTTAGATAAGTTTTCAACGTTAATGAAGGAGATATCGGGAAAACTGGACAACTTTATGCACGAGATCGTCGACTGCGATATGGGCAATGATCCCACACAAACCAAAGAATTGTTAGACTGTCAAGAATCTAGGTGAATGGACTACATTTTAATATCAACCGTTATAAACGGTCGCACATTCAAATTAGTATTTATTTAAACAATTCTTTTGTGCTTTTAAATGCCAGAAAAATCGTTAAAAATATATTTATTTTTTAAGCTCGCAAGAAGGGTCTGAAAGTTACAAAGTACCCCTCAAGAAGCGCCCTCATGTTAATTAAATCTATTGCTCGCTAAGAATGTGTCGAAAATTCAAATAACAGATTGAAGCTAAGGTTGTTGACCGAGCGAGAGCGAAGCGCGAGCGGAGCGTCTCTGCTTCAGCTTGGGCAAAAATTATTTCGTATGTCCTTCCTTCCGGCTGTCCGTTGGCCGTCTCGTTTGTTCTCCGCTACAAGACGCATTTCTCAACCGATCCTCGTGAAATTTTGTGAGCTGGTTCGATAATTACATAGAATTTTTCAGTCGATTTAGTTTTTTGAAATTTTTAGAAATGGCGGAGATATGTAAAAAAACTTATTTTAGCCGGTTTCGAACAATTATCAAAAATGTAAAAAAAACTTTTTTGTTAACGGTGCAAAGCATAGACAGATCTCTCGCGAACACTTTGGAGCCTTTCTCGGATAACGATTAGCATCTACTGAACTCTGGAGCCTCATTTCACGTCTCCGATCCATGAGTAGGAGAGTGTGGTCGGAGAGTTTCTTTATCTTAGGACGGCGGGTCTTAAAGAACTTGGACCCTACCGTACGGACAGTATCCACCACCATGTTGTTTAGATCGTCCACATCTATGCTGTTCTCAAGGGCTTCGAAGCGGTTTAGGAGTTCGAGTTAAAAGCTCTCGGGGTTTTGAATAGAATAGAATTCGTTTATTTGCAGAAAACATGGTACCATTTAGATTTTAGCCGTCATGCATCTAATTAGAATAAAATAAATCAAAAAATAAAATCAAATAAAATCAACGACATCAAATAAAATTAAAAATAAATAAAATCAAATTAAATTAAATAATCAAATAAAATAAATAATAATTTTAAGAAAAAAAAAACAATACAAAACAAATCACAATGCACGACAATGTCAAAATCAAAATGTCAACAATATAGGTGTCAGAGTAAGGTATTTATAAAAGTCAATAAAGTCAAAAAAAAAATATTAAAAGGCTTATAAGTCAATAATTAAAATAACAAATTACAAAAATGTGGAATACTATAGCTCAAAATGTCAATTGCACAACAAAATCATACAAAAACAATGTCAAATTTCAATTTACTAAATCTTAATCAAAATCTTGACAAAAGGTTGTCGTTATAGTAGTAGTACCTAAGCAAAAGTGCTTAAAGTGGCCATTTTTCTTTTGCCTGCAGACTACTACTACATTGAACTATATTTTACTGTGTTTATTGTTTCTAAATAAACTTTTTCTGTTCATGTGAATTTTCGACACATACACTCAGTGTCTTTAGTCTTGTAACTACTAGCGATAATTTAATACACCTAATTTTATCGATAAAAACACCCACATGGTGGGGTCTATCCCCTTTCCTGTTGGAATGGCCGCCATTTTAAATTTTACTTTTTATTTTAGATGATCCTGCCGAAAAATATTATTTTCTCAAGATTTAAAAGTCCTGCAGTTATAAGAAAAAATATATTTGAAAGCTAATAATATTTTACTATCAAGTGAAGAAATAAATTACCTAAACTTTTAACTTTTGTGCGTCATACAAAATTACTGAAACTAAATTTTAATCAAAAAATATGTCTATTTTTCAGGTTTTCTTACATATCTCAAAAAACAGGACATTAATGTGCATTTTTTTGCATTATTCTAATACACAGAGATATTATCTACAAAACGTCATCAAAATAATTTCTATGAATTGTATATTTCGGGAGTTATTGTTATTTGAATACGACCCTTACAAGCACTAAATGTTAATTTTCTTAAAGGGACAAAATTCAAAACTAAAAAAATACTTTTCTCGTTCAAATCATTTAAATACAGATAAAATTATCTTATATCTTTTTTTTTTGGTTACGTAAGGGTCATATTCCAATACAACGCTCGAACTATGCAACACAGAGCAATGATTTAATTGAAGTTAATAGATATATTTTCTACAAAACTTGTATTAGAATAATGCAAAAAATGCACATTTATCTCCTAGTTTTTGAGATACCTATGTAAGAAAAACAAAAAAACCGGCCAAGTGCGAGTCGGACTCGCGCACGAAGGGTTCCGTACCAAAACGGCAAAAAAACTGTTTGTTGTATGGGAGCCCCCCTTAAATATGAATTTTGTTCTGTTTTTAGTATTTGTTGTTATAGCGGCAACAGAAATACATCATCTGTGAAAATTTCAACTGTCTAGCTATCATGGTTCATGAGATACAGCCTGGTGACAGACAGACAGACAGACAGACGGACAGACAGACCGACAGATGGACAGCGGAGTCTTAGTAATAGGGTCCCGTTTTTACCCTTTGGGTACGGAACCCTAAAAAGCACACAAATTAAAAACTTTAGTGATTTATTATGACGCATAAGAGTTAATAGTTTACTTAACTATTTTTTACTGATGATATTATTACCTTACTATTTATTTTTTTACAGATGATATTAGGACTTTTAAATCCGGAGAAATTCATATTTTTCGGCAGGGGCATCTAAAATTAAAAGTCAACTTTAAAATGGCGGCCAGTCGTGCAACATGTGGGTGTTTTTATCGATAAAATTAGATGCATTTTACACCTTTAAAGTACAAAACGAAAGACACGAGCGAGAAATAAAAATTAAGATGAGGACGCCACTTTGAGGTATATAGGGCCCTTAATAATTGGATATTCAAGAGTTATTCTAAACTCTGAACGTCCAAATTGTTAATGATTGTTAATATTTATGATAAACATTAAGACATATTATGTCATCATTACCTACTCTCTATAAATAGGAAACTAAAATCTGAAAAGTAGGCTACTGAATTATTTTTCATCTTTTGTCAGCGTTTGCCGGTTTTGGTCTTATTAAATACTGTTTATTTGACCTTTTTATTTTTTAAATAAAAAATTGCATATACTTTTTCAGGTATAAAGCTTTAAAAACTGAACTAGCTTCAGCAACAACGCAAGGCGAAGAGTTGCTGACGCAAGTGCGAAAACCAAATCTAACTTATAATATTATTAGTCATGTCGCAGCTGTTGAAAGGTAATCAATGATTACTAATATCATTAAAATTTAATCTTTACTTAATATTTAGCAATCTGAATTTCCAAATACCTAACTTAACATTTGTTTTCAGATTATTGGTGCAACTTGAAGAGACTGAAAAACAATTTGATAGTTTCTGGCAGAAACATTCCACAAAATTAAACCACTGGCTTAAATTTAGAACATTTTTATTAAATTTTAAACAAATGCAGGTCAGTTACTTATTATAACTTAATTTAAACTTCTTATTATCCTATCTTCTCTGTAATTTGCTATGAAGCTACGGGCCGAAATTGAAAGGGTTGTTTTTGCTTGCTTTTATTTCGAAAATCAAACATGGGCGTTTTAGGAGAACATGTTTGATGACGAGAGTCTTCAGTGTCTCTCGTAGGCCTAAATACGAAAGCCTCAGAAGCCGCTCGATTGCCTACAAGAGCAGAAATATCCAAACATTTTTCTTGATTATTTTGCTCAAAATTCCCCCTTATATCCTGCCTTTTCTGAGTCTGTAGCTGATATGTCAACTTTTGAATTTTCCTGCTCTTTTCTTCTAAACAAGCAGTAAGCTCCTCTGCTTGCTTCTTTTTCTTGTTAAATTCGTTCTGTAAGGAGGTAATCTTACGCTTGCAATTTTCTAATTCAGCTTTCAGCTTTTGTAAGTTTAAAGTGTTGATTTCTTCCACGCACTGAAGTTTCTCTCTAGCATGTTTCGCCATACTTTCTTGATAATGAGTTTCTTGTTCTATTTGATATGACCAAAATGACATTGCTCGCATCGCGACATCCATGATTGTATCCGGTTTGAGTCCGGCTAACACTATAGACTTGAAAGTCTCAGTAGGTTTCAGATCTGCTTGGATCACGTCAAACTTATCTCGCAGTTCGTTCCCACAAGCTGGACAAGTTAAGGAATTTTCAGCATTTCTTTTAAATTCCTTTTTACCGTGCTCTACACAAAATGCATGTGAACATGTAGTCACCCAGGCTTGATATGAAAGAGATCGTCTACATTTACGGAAGTTACATACCATATCCATTGTCATGATCACTCGTTTTTGTTATTTAATAATTACTTTAACAATAAAACATTTAGTAAAAGATAACTTTTCAATTATTATCAAGTAATTAGGCAAACTAAGTTAAAAATTAGGTACGTGAGTTCATCTGTCAAATTCACGTCATAACAAACGTCACGCCAAAATAATAACTTTGTGTCTGTGGTCTTCCAATATTTTTTTAAAGTTATGATATTATCATATTGAAAAGGTTGAGGTTTTACTATTTAAGAAGTTTCTAATTTTGACTAAACTAGAAACTATCCTAAAAACTTTATTTTGAGTAGGTACTTATTATTATTGTACAATTTGTATTGTGTTATAAATATGTCTTCGAGATTTTGACTAAATAGTGATATCTTTTGCAGGCAACTTTAGACAGCCATCTAAAGACCGCGTGCGATATGACCGAAGTTGGCGAAACAGCCAATAGGGTGGAAAGTCTTATTCAAGAAGCAACGGACTTCGAAAAACTATGCAACTGTGATCTCGATACGGCGTCATCCGTTATTGACGATGGTAGGCAAAAAGAAATAACTTTTTTGAATATTTTTAACCGACTTTAAAAAAAAAGAGGAGGTTCTCAAGTCGACGGTATTTTCTTTTATTTTTTTTATGTATGTTTTAACATAGCTTCGTCAGTTGTTACCCGATTTGTACAATTCTTTTTTTATCTCAAAGAACATAGTTCGTGTGTAGTCCCATAAAATTTTTACAGAGATTTGGCTAGTAGTTTTTTCATAATCCTGAAAAATATCAATTATTTAGCTCGCCATCGCACGAGTTTTTATGGAATTTCGGACATAACATCTTTGTTTATGAACCGATTTAGATGATTCTTTTTTTATTTGAAAGGGTATACTTCAAGAGTGGTCACAATTTAATTTCATCGTTATTGGACTTCGAACTTCGAAGATACACAAGGGAACTCCTCAAAGTCAAATAGTATATGTAAATTGATTTAGGTTTTGGTAAGTTTATGGCAATCCAAAACAAACCAAATCATGGTTTGCGATGCAACGTTCTGGACTAGACTTGGACTACGAAGACACAACGGAACTCCTCAAAAACAAACAGCGTAAATTTGGAAATTGAGTTCTGGGCATTTTACCATTGATAATATTATAATATAAAGTTAAAAAATATTTAAACGCTGCGCTTACATACCTACCACTAAAAAGTTGAAAATAAAAAAGCTTTAAAAAAAAGAAAAACCGCCTTCAAAAAACCTGAAAACAAAAACAGCTTAAAAATTAAATACCTCTAAAAAGCAAGAAATAATATTCGAATCATTCGTTACACATATCAATATTAATAAAACACATTTAATGAAGTCGGGTGGGGCTTTTAGAAAAAAATGAAGTTGTCCTCCAGCCCCACCCGACTTCAATAGACGTGTTTTATTAATATTGATATGTGTAACGCATGATTCGAATATTATTTCTTGCTTTTTAGAGGTATTTAATTTTTAAGCTGTTTTTGTTTTCAGGTTTTTTTATAATTTATGTTCCAAAAGTTTTTTTCGCTCCAATTAAATAGTGCTCTATGCTGTTTATCAATTAAAAAGTAAAATGAATGACGTAGAGAAAAAAGTTGCGGTCTTTGACCTTTTTGCTAATCGATCGAAATTTAAAAATAAGGGCGTCGTTTTATTTGTCTCTGAAACATTTGTTTAAATTCTGCAAATCTGCAACAATCAATGGTAATTAATTTGGAATTATTAACAACTGTATTTATTTTCTAGGTGAGAAATTAATGAAAGACCCCCTAAGTTCCGTGGACCACATAGAATCAAAGTGTGAAGAACTAAGACGAACGAGTGCGTTACTTATTGATAAGATACAAAAACGAAATACTCTTCTGACAAAAGCGCGGGAACTAATGGACAGGATTGATAAGGTATGATCTAAAAACTATTATATTATTATATTTTAATTAAATTATATCAACAATATAAATGCAGCAATAATTATTTCGGAAATGCATTAAAATATTTAACGATCAAATAATAAGTTTGGATATAATTTCACGACAAATGGATGAAAGAAATCAACAATGTAGATTGTAGATTACCAAAAAATAATATACTAATGTAAGGATTCAATAAGTTAAATTTTAACAGTGAATTTGCACAAATGACGGAAAGGTCAACAATTTTTATGATTATTTATTTTCAATTCTCATCTCCAATCTTAAACAATGTTTACTTTTCCGTTATAGTGTAGATTCGATTTTAAAATCAAACTTATTCTACAATATTTTATTGTGGCAACCCGAAATTGGTTCCTAGCTAGGAAGCTAAATTGGCGTATGTAATCGAGGCATTATTTTATCAAACTCTTGCAAAGCAAGGGTAGGATAATATATTTTTTTCAATACAGTTGCTCGAAAATATTGTTTGCTTTCGATGACAGTTTGATTTTACCACACGCCGTGCGTTTTTGATCACTTTTTTTTTTATTTCAATTACAATTTTAAGTGATAAGGTACTTAAATGTTTTCTCGCAAGTATTGAAAAACGTAGTATGGTACACGGTTCTTAAGGTTTTTTAAAATTCGTGACGATTATAGTCAACTCGTTTTAAAAACCTCCTTATCAACAGTGTATCATACATAAACTACTATTTCTTTATAGTCAAACGAATGGTGCACCACCGGCGTAGAGTTACTAGCAGGCGAAGGTGGGCTGATAGCCGTGGACAAGCTCCTGGAAGACGCGAAGAGTTTTGGGCTCACGGCGCCCGAGCAGTTCCGGGAGATGCTGATGCAGTCCGCCACACAGGAGACCAGGGCGCTGGTCACTCAGGTAAGGAATACCTGGCCGCGATTGACTAGACTACTTAGTCCTTGACATTTTCAGAACATAAGTACTATCTATAGCTAGGCAAAGGAAAATGTACGACTGGTGCACAGTTGCTAGTAGACGAAGGTGGGCTGATAGCAGTGGATAAGCTCCTGGAAGGTGCGAGGAGTTTCGGGCTCACGGCACCCGAGCAGTTCCGAAAGATGCTGATGTAGTTCGTTACACAGGAGACTAGGGCGTTGGTCATTCAGAAGAAAATCCTGTTAGCCATTGATGACCGTAATACAATGTGTTACAAAACAATAATTCCGAATATGGTAGATAGGGACCATCAAACTGAACAACTTTAACTACAGGACCAACTCTGAAATCACGAAAAAAATCAGCTAATTTCATACAAAAATTAATGATTTTCGCGATTTCAGAGTTGGACCCACTACGAACAAAGAACTTTGTTCGTAGGTCCCATAGTAAAAGTTGTTCAGGGTGCTTAGTGCGCGTTTTTTACGTAAACTTCAATTTCGCATGGGATTGGTTGCCCGCGATCTGGCGGAAATAAGGCGGAATACGCTATGAACTTCGTCAATGGCATACAAAATTCTATCATATTCATCATCCGATCACGATCGAGCGTGAGCGTGTTATTAATTTTTTTTTTTAGTGAAAGTCATTCCGTTATTTTTATTATTATTAAAAAAAAATAAGTTGTAATTGTAATACCTACATACCTAACTAGATATGCGAAATGTTGATTTGCTTCGCAGAAAATTTCGGAATCAAAATTATGTTCGCTATTTCAACGTAATCACGTGTAACTTCTGTGTGAAATCAAGCTTCAATTGTAAAGAATCAATATAATGGCATATGAAAAGACACCAGTTGGGAGAGACTTATGCCCAGCATGTCGTGCAGCGGAAATGATAATGTTGATCAATAAAATTTAACAATGGTCCAAGAAAACAAGGCCTGGCATTCCGGGAGTAACACAGGCTTACGTCGTCACTCTCTAGTTGCGTGACCATAGAATGAAAGATTTTTTTCTATCATACTCATCACAAGATTATTAATAGTCCATTTTAATTGTGATTTGTTTCTCAGCAAACGAAACAGTTGAAGTTAAAGATGAGGGAACGTAATTTTCAATACCGATAAAGCTAGGTGCCGTCATATTACGGCCGTAATATAGCGGCATTGAATATTGTCTATATAAACAATACGGTGACACCACGTCAGAAACTGCGTTTTGCTTACATAGACAACGTTCTATGCCGCTAAATTACAGCCGTAATATAACGGCACCGTCATCCTAGGAAACCCTAGCTTAACGGAGATGTTAGTAAGCCTGTGTTACCCACATGACTTCCTCTGTCTCGGAATGCTATACCAGCCCCCCTAGCATGACCAACGAGACGCGATATGATATAGGTAGCGATTTATCACGTCTTTTTCAGCGGGACGTAAAGTTGAGTGTCGATAAAATGCTATATCACGCGATCGTGTTTCGGTGGTCATGCTTCGGTGGGCTGGTGCAGTATATTATTGTACCATGAATTTAACTCTTTTTGACCAGGTTGCACAACGGGTAGAAGACGTCTGGCTGATGGTGTCCGTGAAGCGGGCGACGCTGCAGCGCGCGGCGGCGAAGCCAGCCAGGCCGGTGCAGTCCGTGCCGCCTCAGAGCGCCGTCCCCGCTGCCAACCATCAGGTAAGTCGTTAACTCGTCAACGTCCGGAAAACGAGGCACAATAGATTTTCTATTGTTATCTGGTCGCCGGAAACCGCTCGAGCGTTGATGAATAAGTCCATCTAAATAGAGCTACAAACTGGCGCTAACTGTCGAAAGAAACCGGCAAGCCAAGACTTTCCGCTAGTATTGAATCAAAATTATTATTTAAATAGGTACAGTACCTACAGTTCGAATCATGAAAGATGACCACAAATGGCGCATACCTTCGCATCATAACTCATGAAGAAAAGACTTAGGGCAAAATAATATTTAAATAAAATATCTGTATTGTGCGAGCCCCTACTTGAGGCTCTACACTGATGTCAATATGAGATGGTGTCAATGTGAGGATTGTGAGGTGACTGACGTCACGTGATGTGGTATACGCGCGGTACTAATAAAATACTTCGCAATATAAGAATACAAGAAATAGGGAATATGCATAAGTCACCGATTTTCATAAAATCGCTGCGAACACTTGTAAAAACATGATGGACAGAAAGAAAAAAATAGTTATTTTCACCTCTCCCGCACGAAAAGGGCGCTTTTGGCGCGTAAAAACTCGCAGCAAAATCGATTTTTGCTGCGAGCGTGAGGCAAAGTGCTTTTTTCATTTCTAACATCAACTTTTAAAATAATAAAAAAGAAATAAAGTGACAAGGATGACACTTGTAAAATTGATATGTGAGAAAAGGCTAGATAGAGTGCTTTATGGTGTCATACACGGATTAAAAAGTAAAAAAATAAAATGCACGGATATACCAAGGAGTTTTAAATAAGGATTGTTAAAAAAGAAGGTTGATAATTCGGAATAAAGAGTGTCCAGACGGATGTAGCGGCGCGAGTATACCGCTACAAGAGTATGGACGAAATGAGGTCGCATGTATGAAATTAATATAACTTAAGAAAAATTTATGAAATTTATTAACAAATTAGTGTTTTATGACTATAAATAAATAAATAAGATGGGATATTAATGAATAAGAGAAAAGCACAACGTAATAATGTAAAACAAAACGGCGGGAATCTATTTTTAACCGACTTCAAAAATTTCAAAAGGAGGAGGTTATCTATTCAGCGCGTATATATTTTTTTTTATATGTATGTACACCGATTACTCGAAGACGGCTAAACCGATTGAAATGATTCAAACGTTATAACATGAGGCTTGTTTCCAAATTGGTCCCATTTTTTAAAATTTTGAAATCGGTTCAGTAGTTTTCAAGTAATCTTGAAAATACTGTCGTTTTCGTTACCGTTTTACCTATATGAATTGAGACGGATTTTCAACCATTACTTTTTTGTTTATGAACCGATTTAGATGATTCTTTTTTTGTTTGAAAGAAGACACCTTAAGAATAATACTATATTAATTTCATTGGTATTGGACTATGGATTATGAAGATACACGAGGGAACTCCTCAAAATCAAATAGGAACTGTACAGTGATTGCAATATTGGTAGGTTTATGACAATCAAAAACATCTATTGTCATGTCAAGGACGTTCTGGACTAAAGTCACAAAATATATACTGCTAAAGTTGAACTGCGAAGGCTCAACGGAACTCGTGGAAATTTGAGTTACTCGGGGTAAACCATTGAAAATTTTTAAACATTATAACGTTTTATTTTATAAAATCATCTCTTACATACTATGTAAGAGATGATTTTATAAAATAAAGCTTTTTTATTTTAAACTTTTTTTGTGGTAGGTACCTGGTACCTACCACAAAAAAGTTTAAAATAAAAAAGCTTTTTAAAAAAAGCACAACCTCCTTCAAAAATCTTAAAAAACAGCTCTATAAAAAGCAAGAAATAATGTTCAAATCGATTACCTAATTAAAACACGTCTATTGAAGTCGGGTGGGGCTTTTAGAATATAAACAATACAATAAGTAAAAAAATTACTTCCAGCTCCACCCGACTTCAATAGACGTGTTTTAATTAGGTAATCGATTTGAACATTATTTCTTGCTTTTTATAGAGCTGTTTTTTAAGATTTTTGAAGGAGGTTGTGCTTTTTTTAAAAAGCTTTTTTATGAATAAAATTTGTTAGGTTTGATCATAGTTTGATTTTTTGTGATAAATTACAAAAAATGAGTGCGTCCAACGATGAAGATAGTTGTCTAACTCCAAAAGAGTTGAGTGAACAAGTTTCTAATGCTGAATTTTGCTTTTTACCAGGAAACTCACGTAAAAATTTTCTCGCTGGTAGAGGTGAAAAGTTGTATGTTTTACATGAGACCAAAATTTTGTTCTGCCTCGTGTCTTTAAATCGTCGTCGGCACTCGCAGCCAGCACAAATTGATTTTGGTCACTTGTATAACAAATAACTATTGTATAACACATAATTATGTACTATTTATTCTTATGACTATACGCAAAATTTAAGGAGATAATTCAAGACTCTTGGCTAACTTCATATTAAACGAGCCTGAAACACACCTGAAACGTGATAAGTTACGTCACATATTTCTGCCGTTCTTATGAAGAGTGCAATAACTTGGTTTTGGCTACTTTCGAGATAATCGCAATTAAATATTTAAAATTTTGTTTTGTGTATATCTTCGTAACTATTATAAATATTAACTTGAAACTTTTAATATACGACAGATAAAATAATAGAGAATTTTATATAATACATTATATTTGTTTATATAGTTATATAGTCATTAAAAATACAATAATGTGTTTATCTTTAGGACTAATTATTGTTTTGATAAAGCGTGACTAATCATAACCGCAATAAGTAGATTACTTATTGCAGTTATCATTAGTTAACCGATTTATTGCACTTTTGAGTTGCAAAAACTGTATGTTATGTAGTTTTCTTCTAACTATAAGTGCAATAAATGTCTTAGTTATTGCGGTTTTCATTAGCAAAATAGTTTAATGAACTCTTACTTGTTGCGCTAATGACTAGTAAATGTGCCCTAAATTGTTGAATAAATGCGCTAACCTTAAGTACAATAACTAGACTTATTGTGGTTATCTTTAGTAATATCGAAAAATATGATAGCTAACCATGCCATAACTCAAGTTATTTCGTTTATGATATGCAACTTACAAATGGTAATATTAGATATTGCATTTATGCTTAACAAAATAACCGAATTTTCTGACAATACAAAAAAAAACATCTAAGGAGAAAACATAGAGCTCATTTTCCTGATTACGAATATGTACTTAAGTCAGTTAGCCTAAAAACCCGAGTTATTGCACTTATCGTAAGGACGGCAGATTTGTATAGAGCGTTTTCGGCGGGAGCTGATACGTGCAAGAGAAAAGTTTCAATATTACAGTTGATTTTCTAACGCATTATACTATTGATTTTGATAAAAAAAAATTGATGCATATTCCCTATTGTTGCATATGCAAAAGTACTTATTGTGCAATATTAACGCGGTACTATAAAATTATAAAAATAAGCAAATATTTAAAATGGCTTGTACATATATGAATATGAAATATTTCTTTTCTTCATGAGTTATGATGCGATAAGATAGGCGCCATTCATTTGTGGTCATCTTTCCTGATACGAACTATACCGAGGGTTTTATTTCAATGCGTTACGCGCGTAAATCTAAAAGAAGAGAATTCCTTAGATCTTGGGTAGTAGGTACAGTACACTGCAGTTCTATTCCACAAATTCGTTGTTGCGCCAAAACCAAGTGGTATATTTTGTTTCATTGCTTATTAAATCGAAATCACGAGAAATCGGGTGTCGCAACTTTAACATTTAAAACTGTATTAGGTACAGAATTTCGATAACGTTGTCTTTAATTACTCAACTTTCGCACTAAATGTCGATATCGCTCTAGAAACCACCGTTTCTTCATTACAATGACCTTGATTGGTCTGTCATTTAAAATTTTCATGTCTGTGACAAAAATTACTTGCAGGATTTTGTAGTTTGTAGTTTTGTGCTGAGCAATGAAAAATTTTACATTACCTTTACGCTAGGATTTTTCAATTAACGTCAACGAAGATCTTAGTTCGTTGATTAACGTTGAGACTTGGACGAATAATTTAACCAACCACAAGGCAGCCACCAATGCAAGCAGCTGGGGGTAAAGTAGCAAGTTATCTCATGTACTAAACAATCATAACATCACCAAAATAACGTGATGTTGACTAAGCGTTTCAAGTCAAGTCATGCAAGTTTTTGGATATTTTCAAAATTCAGCACTAACAAAAGATCCTTTTTGAGGGTTCGCCTGTCCGTCTGTCCGTCTTTATTGTCCGTCGTCTGTGGCTTAGCTACTAGAAAACTGTAATTTGGCATGAAAGTGTATAATATAATAATCACGACGCAAAAGTGATAGAATAAAATCTTGAAAAATATTGGAAAAGTTTTCGTAGGTAGAAATTCCTTTGAATAGTTAGGTATTATACTTAGTTATATAGTCATTAGTAGTGTAAAACAGGGATTCAAAATAAGTTTATATAACCAACCATGGTATGATATAAGGTAAGTACGGATATATACGCATACGCGTTATAAGCCCGATATGCACTTGGCCGATTTTTTTAAAATATATAGTCCACCAATATATGTCATGTTTATGTTATTAACATTCCTGATTCTGCATGCACTGTATGTATGAGACGCATTTATATTCAGTAAGCAATGCCTCTTGGCCCCAAAAGGTTGGTCCGTGATCCTAACGAAAGTCTTGTTCACCATAGTCGTAAACAAGTTCGGGGCTTCAACATTTACAAACATTTTCCTTTCACAATATCAATACAAAGATTTCGCGAAATTCTGGTATAATTTTGATTTGGTGCTTACAAGATAATTTGATTACCTATTTAATTATTGCAAACTAGTGAAAACATATTTTTTTATGTCTTTACGTACATTTATTTGAAATTTTTCTTTCATACAATCCTTGTCCTGATAATAACAAATAGGTACAAGAACAAATAACTATCTAATTTGGTGCAGTCTTACTAAAGTTACATACATTAGGTAGGTACATATATTTCGGCGATTCATTTTTATTTAAATAGATGTAAATCTATGTAATATGAATTGAGTTTTATACTACATATATCACGGAGCTCTAAAATATAAGATCAAACTTTTTACATTAGATCATGGGTCTCCAAACAAGGGCCAGACTAACTCCCCCACGAAGTCCCAAGGGCCAGAATCTAGCTCATCGTACCGACAGGTACTCTAAATTACAGTATTATTGGTACGAGCTGACCTGCTTTCGCGGGCCGGATTGTTGGTGCTCGCGGGCCGGAGCTGGCCCGCGGGCCGTAGCTTGGAGACCCCTGCATTAGATGATCAACAACTCAAAACAAACGTCACTTAACATCATTTACACTGCTAAGAACGAAATTACTACAAAACATTACCAACTCATTACAACTAATGAAGAGAGTGCGCGAAATGTTGCAAAAACGGCGATGTGTAGAAAGCGCGCGCATAGGTCGCGGCTCGCAGGTGGTGTCAAAGCGGGCTCTCTTGCGCGCGCAGCTTTCATACTGCAGCGATATGACATCACTGGCACGTTCCAATGCTTTCTATTATGATTATCAATATAGGCCCTTAGTGCGTGCCTGTAATTTAAATAAGATAATTGTCAAGTGAAAACATGTTTCATGCTTACCTGTGAACTCGAAATTGAGAAAATGTGTCCTAAAATTTTTTGTATAGATACTTTAGTCTCTACTTTTAATATTAAACAAACTACACTATTTGCCTATTCTAGTCCAGAATAGTTAAAATTCTACTATTTTCGTTTTATACACAAAGATAATGCCAAGATATAAACCGAGAGGAGTTTGAAAGATTCTAAGATTTACAGCTGCACAAAATATAAAACTCAACTGTTGTCCAAATAAAAACAAAACTAAAATTAGTCGCTTCCGCGTGGACGATATTTACAAATATTTGTCGCTGGGTAGATAATCACTGTCGTGACTAGGGTTGCCACCTGTACACTAAATTAGAGTATTGTCCACTAATTCGTGTAGGTGTAGTAAAACCTATTTGTATAATAAATAATAAAAAAACAGCAATAGAGTACGCTCAAATACTCTATATTAAGAGTTTCTCTTGATTGTGTTATCGGCTTGTTACTGCGGTTGTACTAATTAGACTAAATTAAATGGTTTTAAGAATAAATAAATATGTAGTTATTCTTTTTTTAGGTTGCGCACTTTATTTTTGTTCTACCTAAAGGACATCATCCATGTGTCATACCTACATTTTTGGTCCAAATATGAAAGTGCCAGCTAAAAGACAAAAGTGCTTTATTCTGATAGATTTTGTCCATGTAAGCATTTTTTATTATCGCACCGAAGCTGTAGCACCGCTTCACATTTGTGTCAAAATGTATGAAAAGGCAGACTTTTTTAACTCAATTAAAATCAAGTACAACGGTCCTACAGCTTCGGTGCCATAATAAGAAATGCTTAGGCGGACAAAATCTATCAGAATTTGCTTTTTGTCCGACTTTTTTACATTTGTGCCAAAATGTATAAAAAGACAGACTTTTTGAACTTATTTAAAATCAAGTATAGTTGTGTTACAGCTTCGCTCCCATAATAAGAAATGGCACTGTGGCATGAATGGTGGACAAATTCTATCAGAATAAAGCACTTTTGCTTTTTGGCCGGCACTTTCACATTTGGACTAAAATGGATGATGTCCTTTAAAAAATACTCTATTTGACTGAAAAAAGGTGGCAACCCTCGACGTGACCAAACATAGCTTAGGCTACTGCAATGTTTGACTAGTATTCGATTCGATAACTATTTACCTACCGTAAAGATATTAGGTGCACTAATATAATATGATATTTCAGCTATAGGTTCATCTTGCCAAATTATATGACAAAGCCAAAAAAAAATTGGCACATTGGTGTTCTGTTACAGACGTTACCGTAGTGGTAGCACCGACCTCTGTCATCCAATATTCGGATAATTTCACCAAGTGCCTGCTAACCTCATTTGGTCGGTTATTTGGTTACATATAATATTAATACAGAAGTATTATCACTCTGTAAATAATGTGTCCAGTTGGAGTTGAGAAGCAACTTTATCCTGTCTGGATTTTAAATGGGCCAGTAAGTAATTTAATAATTTTGGTACTTATCTATATTTGAAAATTTACTCTTTATGTTAAATGATGTTTTCATAACTTCTGTTTAATGTTAAAGTTAGCCCAGCACGTTCCACAAAAAAATTGAGATCAAAACTTAATAAATAGGTGTTAATTTAAATATATCTGTGACAAGGATAACAAAATAATTTCTGTCTGAAACTATTTTATTTATTAAAATCAAAATTATGTTGTTTTCCTATAAACCCGTTGTGATTATTTTCATCATTCAAGCATTAATTATTTTAACTCATACAAATGTCCTACTTACTATCAATATTTATACTATTTTTAGTTGGCAACTAAATAGATAATAATAATGTTTTAATGTAAATACGCTATGTTTATTAAACTTCAGTCCCTATATGTTACGCTGTTAGTAATATTATCTTTGTGTCCTAATTCCTAAATAAGTACCTAGTACTATTTGCTCGCAGTGGATAAAATTATGTTTACCTACAAAATGTAGTGTCATTTGCGATTAAAATAGTTATAATAGAACAGAACATAATACCTACATTATATACTGGTAATAGGCTCGTATAGTATATGTTATGTATTTTTTAGTTTGTATTGTTTATACCCCGTGCCGACTAGAACAGTCACCCGTGGTACATTTAATTTAAATCACGAAAAGGGTTACCGTTTGCCTTTTTCGACATTTAATGTACTACGGGCGAATTTACTATACTGGAAAAGAGAAAATCAAACTAATTAATAAGATACGCGTTGTACCGGCATATAACTTGGCAAGACAAAGATGAGACAAAAGATCCGCCGAGTTTAGTGTTTGTATTGCTGCTGCGCATCTTTTGTCACATCTTTGTCTTGCCACGTTACGTACCGGTATCTGTAATCCGTAACAAAAGTGTTTTTTTATTTAAACAAGTTGTTTCATGTTGTCGATAAATTATTATGTTTTTCGATACACAACACACACATGTTATCATAACATATGGTGGTCCTAGTGAAAGTGAGGAATGAATATGGGTATGTCGCACCGTAGCCATAGTTGACGCAATATCCGCGTCTACGCATGACCGGATTGCTACAATATAACAAATACGTTGTATTTTGCATTGTCGATCATATGTTATGGTGTATCAATCAGTTGTTTGCTAAGGAAACTTTCATTTAAGTATATAATTTTCATGATTCCTCGTTCACTTCGCTCTCCCTTCGCTTCTTTGATTACGCCTCTACTCCAACAGTGAAATACACTCTGTTCTTTAAAACTGATTAGCAAATCAGGGTGTTATGTTTAAAGAAGAAGTAATAGTCGGTAGAACATTGAAGAACTTAACTTATATTTTTTTCAAGAATATGCACAGAAGAACATAGGAAAAGATATCTAACTTATACTTACTGTGCAATTTTATCAATCTATGTTTAAGTTTCTTATTGCACATCTGCATAAATAACATCAAAGAAATTGAATTTTGATGACATGCCACTTAAAGTAACATTAGAGGCTCTTGTGATAGGTATTCAAGCGGCGACGTTTCAAAATCACAGATGATTGAGTTCCAATCAGCAAAGCAAACGTCCCTAAATGGGCGCTTGCACAACTCACATACTGCAACGCGCTGCGCAATCAGGTTCAATTTAATCAACTTACCATCGACCTGTTTGGAAAGTTCGCGACCTTTATTACTGCTCACCAGCTGGCGCCTCTTCACCATTATTAGCTCTCATCTCTCTTTGGTTGGTACAGCGTTGTATACGATTTTTCCTTTAGCGCCAAACGTTTACAGAATTAGGTTGGAATTTTTCCTCAGAGTTTGGAATTTGTATATTTCTCTTTTTTCTAGACTTTGGAAGGAGCAGACCTATTTATTATACAAAATAACGCAAATTGATGTGTTATCGATTCTACATGTGCAAAGCTGTTATTTAACCACCAAAACAGATTAACTAGCTTTGAATAAATATAAAATTCGGTGTAAAACTTTATTGCAATTTTGCAATGCATCCGGTAGGTGTACCTACTAAATCGCAACACTGGCCTAAAATCGTGATGCTTTCATCAATTCGCGATTAGACGTGATTTTGCTGTGACTGTCAGTATAAATCCGATTACGGTAGCTCTCCTTTTGATTTGAAAAATAAAAAGTACAAGAGTAAAAGTGGACACGAATTCCTACGTACTATTCTCAACCAATTCACTTCCCGCTTTGCGGAATGCCGTCATCAAGGCGACTCGGTGACGGGAATCGATGAGATATAGGCCTAGTCACTAGTGCGTCGATAGTGCACTTGATTCGAATGTGCCAGCTCTATTCAATGTCATAAACAAAAGTGCGTGGGTGAAGCAACACGCGCTACAATGATTGTTGCAATAAAATTACTTTTTATCAATTACAGTGAAGTCCCTTTTCAATAAGTCTGAATCATTAGATGACCTCATTTTTTATTATTAGATTAAAAATATAGTAATAAAAGTTAATGTCATTACATGCCTTGTTAGACCAAACTTTAAAATTAAGTGCTAGTCTCATCCATCATTTAACAAATTATTATCTACTTTATTATCTCCATTCTATTTTAGATTGCTAGGAATCCTGTGAGGACCCATAATGTAACTTATTGAGACTTTTAGTACGGTAGTAATTATCTGTGCTTTTAGACAACTTTAATATACTTTTCATAAAAAAAAATTGTTTAGCAAGACGGTAAATAATTCCAACAAAGAAAGTTTTCTCTGGTTTTGCACTTAGTATGCTTTTATTGACATAAAAGGACATCCTGGTTTCAAAAGGACATATTATAACACGCCTTTATTGGATTTAAATTCCTTCAAAGGCTCAAATGGAATAATGCCATAGGCTTTGTTCGATGCTCTAACAGTCTGAATTAGTTAAGGTAACATTCCATTTTCAAGGTGAACTGAGTTTGAAGCGTCTTATCTATAATTTAATCTGGCGATCATAACAAAAACTTCTTATAAGTATTACGCTTTGTAATGTTGTATTTAAAATAAATAACTATAGGTAGTATTATGTCATGCTTATGGCATCCTGCTAGGTATGTCGAATTTTCCTTGATCCCAATATTAATAAATTCTACAGTACGAATATATATTTTATACATACCACAAAAGCCGATGCAGCCATCAAACTTCGTTCCATTCAAATCAACTAATATCAATATTGCCCTGGGAACGATATCCAACTTGTGCTTTTGTCATCATTAACCGACTTCAAAAAAAGGAGGAGGTTCTCAAGTCAACGGTATTTTTTTTTTTTTTTTTATGTATGTTTTAACATAGCTTCGTCAGTTGTTACCCGATTTGTACAATTCTTTTTTTAACTCAAAGAACATAGTTCGTGTGTGGTCCCATAAATTTTTTACAGAGATCTGGCCAGTAGTTTTTTCATAATCCTGAAAAATATCAATTATTTAGCTCGCCATCGCACGAGTTTTTATGGAATTTCGGACATAACTTCTTTGTTTATGAACCGATTTAGATGATTCTTTTTTTATTTGAAAGGGTATACTTCAAGAGTGGTCACAATTTAATTTCATTGTTATTGGACTTCGAACTTCGAAGATATATAAAGGAACTCTTCAAAATCAAATAGTATAAGTAAAGTGATTTAGGTTTTGGTAAGTTTATGGCAATCCAAAACAAACCAAATCATGGTTTGCGATGCAACGTTCTGGACTAGACATGGACTACGATGACACAACGGAACTCCTCAAAAACAAACAGCGTAAATTTGGAAATTGAGTTCTGGGCATTTTACCATTGAAAATATTATAATATAAAGTTAAAAAATATTTACACGCTGCGCTTACATACCTACCACTAAAAAGTTGAAAATAAAAAAGCTTTTTAAAAAAAAAGAAAAACCGCCTTCAAAAAACTGAAAACAAAAACAGCTTAAAAATTAAATACCTCTAAAAAGCAAGAAATAATATTCGAATCATTCGTTACACATATCAATATTAATAAAACACGTCTAATGAAGTCGGGTGGGGCTTTAAGAAAAAAATTAAGTTGTCCTCCAGCCCCACCCGACTTCAATAGACGTGTTTTATTAATATTGATATGTGTAACGAATGATTCGAATATTATTTCTTGCTTTTTAGAGGTATTTAATTTTTAAGCTGTTTTTGTTTTCAGTTTTTTGAAGGCGGTTTTTCTTTTTTTTTAAAAAGCTTTTTTTTTTGCATATCTACATAATTGTCAGATCAAAATTAAATCATTGCCCTTATATCGTTAGTATCATTCGTTAGTACTTAGAAAGAAATGTTATTTATACCCTACCTTTTGCTAAAATCAACTATAATATTACTGTGGCTCTATGAACTGCAGACCTCGCATTTGTGACATTTTTGATCATTTTTCGAAATGGCTGAAATATGATTTTGTCCATGTCTCTGGCATTTTGAAAAATTCGAAAAACTGAACTACACACAAATTTTCACGAGAATCGGTTGAGAAACGCGACCTGTAGAGTAGTAGTAACGGACAGCCGGACGGACATACGAAAGCATTTTTGCTGAAACGGTGACGCTTCGCTCGCGCTTCGAGCTCGCTCGGTCTATAACTATAACAACTGAACATAAATTCTAAATAATCAAGCCACAACACGTAAACGCTTTTTGGCGTCTATAATTTTATGTTACCGCGTCATTTGTGTCGGAGAAAGCCGATACATTCAGAAGTTATATGGCTTTCTTCACCCAATTTTGTATTTTAAGTTACTAAAACAATTGGCTATAAGAAGGCAGGAATTTATTATGGGTTGGGTGGTCTTGTACTTGCTTCTAGGCTACGTATGGAATTTTTGAAAACAATTTCTTAGTGTTCGCTTACATCACCAAAGGAAGCCTTGAGTAAAATTTCAAGTATCAACGCACAGAACTTGAAATTTTGCTCAAGGCTTCCTTTGGTTTGACTGACGTCTGTCAGTTTTTTTCCTTTTTAGGTAATAGAAGAAGACCATGCATTAGTATTATCTCGCCATCTTACCAAACTCTGTTCGCATTGGGAGGTCGCAGACTAACAACTTACGGACGCACCTGCTTCCTGCGACAGTCAGAGCGTGTCCGTATTGTTCCTGTTTTTGTACGGGCCCGTTGTTCCTAACAGTCTTTGTTTAGGAGTCCCGTACTGTTGATCATTATGCTCCTTCTCTTGTGGGAAATTATCAGTTCTCATGGCACTGAACACTGCGTAATGAATATTGGGTATAGTCACGCATGACAGCAAGTAACGGGTAAAATATCGAACTTTCTACAGAAAATCTTCTAACATCACATTTTGTCACGTAAAATTTTCCATAAGAAAAGGCTACTTTGTCCCAAAAGACTGCTTCATGAATTTAATTATTTCGGAATTTCAGAACACAAAAAAGGCCTGAAAAGGTTAGGTTATGTTACATTCCCCTATCTCACAAAATTACCTTATTCAATAGGCAAAAATGTCACCTATGGCATATAAGAAGCGTGGTACACAAGAGTATCGTTAATGAATATATTCACGATCTGTCTCCATTTTTATGACCTTACATTTCCTTATTGGGCACATGAAATTACCAAAGACATCAGCAAAATCTCGATGCCAGATATGTAACCTAAAATAATGTTGTTCACCCACGTAGCACCTTGTAAGTGACCAAAGAGGTGGATGCTTGACTTAGGATTTTATTATAATTAAATATTATGAGACCAACAATAATCCTCCATTCAGCATTATTAAACGAGTCCGCAGAACAATGGGATTAAGCATTTTGTTACGAAATTAAAATCTTTCAACAAAACAAGAGCGTAGTATTTAATTGCTTCCTATTTTGCGTGTAATTTACTAACATCTACATAACCGTTCAGATCTAGATTTACATAATATTAAAATTTCAACTTCCTGATAAACTACTTCGGGTAGATAAAATCACGTGGAATATGTTTTTAGTTTCAAGTGCATTCACAGTTAACATAAATCTTACTAAAATGGAAATGAAATCTGCCTGTGAGTCATGAAAAAATCTACACATTTAAGTCCAAAATATAAAGAAAGTGTGCGAAACTACTAACGAATTGCTTATTTCTGTATACTTAATATCTTTTGTAAGCACCTACGTTTCACTGTAAATTGATATTGTGTTACGATCACCTACGCCCATTGATTCGTAGGCGATACTAACAGGAACTGATTAAACATTATTCCTTTAAATTAAATCACCAAAAACACAAATAAAAAATCATTTTTAAGGATGGATTTTCATTTGAACAAAACCATTTTACGGTTTTAATTGCGTTTAACCGCAGCTCCT
The DNA here is from genome assembly GCA_928269145.1 of Agriphila tristella. Classification (NCBI taxonomy): domain Eukaryota; kingdom Metazoa; phylum Arthropoda; class Insecta; order Lepidoptera; family Crambidae; genus Agriphila; species Agriphila tristella. Next base: position 26,929,628 of record OV743434.1, read on the forward strand.
GAAAAGGATGAAATATCAGGGAAGGAAATGCGAAACTCTAACTTTAAATTTTAATAGAACAAGTAGGTATGTGTGGAAATCAAACAAGAGTTTGCCCGATTTATTGATACTCTTATGTGGTTCCAAATTTTCATTACCCTTTTGACAGGGGCTTCTGCAGGAGCAAAAATGCACTTTTTCTTCATTAGTGAAATCGGGTACAAACATTCGGGCTTGTAATCAATTACAACCGTGCATGGAGCATTATTGAGGTATCAATCAATTTCGTCGGCGTTCGACAATCAAGTTCAATGCTAGAGCGGCGCTAACTACATAAACGATGACTCGCCAGTATGATTTCAAAGTGAAGTTTTCTGCTTATCATCTTCAGACATTACACAAAGGCTCAACAGACGAACGTTGACCTAGAGAGTCTAAAGAAAATTAAAAAAAAGTTTCATGTTCATTTAAGAAAATATCCGTCGTTAAATTGTTTGTCTTTTTAATGCTGTTTAGAAGTATTAAGAGTATTTTACATGCTACATATATTTTTGTTTGTATTTTTAATCTGATGTAGGTAACTGAAGGGAGCACCTAACTAATAACTTTGTTATTTAGTAAATACTAGTCACTAGCCGCTAGTCGGCACTTTAAAGAGATACAAGTTATAAAGAAAATTGATCTCACGGTTTTTAAGTTCTAGTACACAAGCCAATAGATTTAAAAAGGAGCTACCCTTTTAGTGATTCAAACGATTATTTGTGTGTCAATCCAAATACTTAACGTTTAGTCTTCGGAATCTGAAGCCAACCCGTTTGCCATATACCAATATAATTATGTCTAAATTAGGAAAGTGGTTGGGCTCACGGGCGGTGTGTAAATATGGGCAATATAATGTAGTTGCTATATACTGCTACAACCGTTAGCAAGTCTCGATTCCTAGTACTATTTCTGCGTTACCAAATAATTTGCACGTAGCCAGGGTTTACTTTGCAATAATGGGGAATGTCTGAAAAAATTCAAATTGGCTGAAAAATTTTTTAAAGGTAGGAATAAGCTCCCTTAGTAATAGAACATTTTTCAGAATTTTCCGTTGCGTAAAACAATTAAAAAAAAATTTAAAGTATCTTCGACTTTACAAATGTGTAAAAGTAACAGCAGAATGGAGATTACCTTTGCCAGTAACCTGCCACAACAACAACACGAATAAAAAATAAAAAAATTGACATTTGTCATTTTTGAAACTTTTTAATTCCATGTTGTGGTTGTGGCAGGTGGTGGCAAAGGTATAATTTCCATTCTGCTATTACTTTTGTTTATTTGTGAAGTCGAAGAGACTTGAATTTTTTAAACTTTTTCATGCAACCAAAAATTCTCAAACTTTTTTCTATTACTAAGGCAGCTTATTCCTACTTAAGTATAACAAAATATTCAGCCAATTTGATATTTTTTCGGACATTCCCCATTGTCTTTTTATGGTTTAAAAATTTTTCTTCGTCAGGTGCACAATTTTCAAGTTTCCAATAATGAAAATGGCATTCAGTTTGAGCTTAAAAAGTTAATCACGTATGTACCCAGAGTGACCCCGATCGTGGAACTCGACTGCGCACGCGCCGAGCCGTGCGGCCTGTGGCAAAATTTATTCAAAAGTTTACGTCCGATCACGGAATTGTCCTACTTTAATAAGATTTCTCTGTTTTTGTTAAAATTTAAAGTAATTTAAAAAGTTAAAGAAGTTTCTTATTGCGCCATTTATGACATTTTTGATAACAATTAATCTTTGTCATCGTTTCTTAAAAATCTTAATTGCTTATTACTTATCTTGTTCAAGTCAGCTGTTATAATTGACCAATAGACTATTATCAAGCTATAATATAATGTATTTACTCAATCGCTTACTTTATTACATTGTCATTATAAATTGCTGTGTGAATGAGATCTCTGTACGACATAGTACACCAAATTACTCCAAAATTTTAAAAATCTCAAAAAGATTTTGATAACATTGTTATAAGCGTTCCAGTTATACGATTACTCAACTCTTTTGTTAATTTAGCACTCGGTCGCTCTTTATTACATTTGTTTTACAATTTTGATCAGCGTTGTGAGAAATGCAAGAAGCATGAAATGTCTTAATTGCTTTAACTTATGTTTAATCACTTTATCATTGCTGATTTATTTTTCTTTTCGTTCCGTTTTCATGAATGCCAAATGTTCGTTTGATAAAGTTATTTTTTTATACTTGAATTGTATAATCTCTGAAATTTTAGGTATAAGCTTCAAAAGTTGAGAAGAGCAACAATTCATGATCGTTTGAGATGTCCAAGTTGCTTGTGATGCGTGTGATTGATGTACAGAAAGTAAAGAATGCTTGTTTGTTTTTGTTAGGTACGAGTACGAGTAGATATTTACTAACAAACTCTCAATGATGTTTAATTGAATAGGAATTATTATTTACTACGTTGCCGTCCGTCGCCGAACGCTGCGGCGCATCACTCAGTGCCTTTTGTGATGTGATTGCAGCGGACTTCTGTGTATTGTCATGTATTGTTGGTGGATTCTATGAACTCAGAATGTGCTCTTATTTTTGTTGGATACCCGCTACCGCTAAACAGTGTCAAACGTAAAGTGCATGAATAATAGTGAATCTCTGACTGTGCATCAAATATTTTGTCCATATTTGATAATTTGTGAGATTTTTGTGACTAACGTTCTACCTTCATTAGATTTTGGTTTTGCAACTTAGAAGTGCAGTCATCATTGCATTTGAGTTTCGGGTTTTGATGTGAGGAGTCTCATTTGTCTCGTCTCGTTTAGATTCTGATTGATGAAGGATTTCGTAGACGAGGGCGAGCGCTCGGCTCGCGCCTGTGGCGGTGGGCGCACACCAGTCTACCCGATGAGCCGTAGCGCGGCGGTCCTGCCGCCAGCCGCCTGCTCTCAACCTTCGCGTCGCTCATGCTGCCCTAGTACTTTTGTTGGTGTCATCCAATTCACAGTTCAAATCAACTGTTTCATGTGATGGTTTTTCGTTTTGATAACTATTTAGTGCCTCCTAATAAATACAGTTTTAGTGACAAGATCGTTTTGATAACTTATTCCTTGTTTAGTGACATAAAATTGAAGACTGTGTCTTTTGGATCTTGTGTGTGTAACACCAAGAGTTCATCCTGATGAAGCGATCGACGTGGGTAGACGTGGAAACGGGCGGCCGGCTCGGCTGCAACGGCGAAATATTTTGGAGCGAATGCGCTGAATGCGATTGCTCTTACTGCAACCCAAACTACGTTTGCGTTTGTAGCGATAAGGTATATTCAACACTATATATTATTTTCTGCTACCGGGCAAACAATATAACGGAACATAGACAAAATTAAATATTGTTACGGCAAACTTGGCCTTCAGCGCTAACATGGCGTAAAAGCGTTAAGGTATTCGCTAAACTGTAAAGATAACACGACATATTTTTGCAACCCGCTATCTTATTTTGTGTGTAAATTTTTGATTCAAGGTCTTGCAACCTACGTTTGTCGTGAAAATAATGTTACCTAGAGTGATCCAAGCCATTCAAGATAACAGTTTTCTTCAACATTGAAAAGAAGTGATTCTGTTACACACTACGCCAACCAAACCAACATACGTCTTAAATTACTACGTTTAGAAATTTACCTTGATATTGTGACACACTTTCTTTGATGCAAATCGATAAATAATGTAAAAACTAACCTTTCAAATGGAGCTTCATCATACAATACCGTATTGAGGCAAATTGTTTACAAATCATCGTAATTTCTAATTGGAATCCCTTACCTATATCATAAACTTTTAGTTCTCTTATTTCATTTGCATTTATTACACGCAGCATCGGCATAAAAAAGTGATCTATCAATATCCGATCGTTATTTCGTTTAGGAGAGATCAATGTTTTACCTTGGAATCAAAATATGGTGATTCATTTTTATTTTATGACCATATACGTCATGGACGCCTCTAAAGTTGCGAAAAGTTCATTGTTTATTCATCAGATTTTTAAATATTTTAAAGTTTCGAAAGAAAAATCACCCTTTGTTCATTGATTTTAAAAACCGAGTTAAACAGCTACACAGTGTAAACCATACAATACCTGCTGAAAGTGAGACTTAAAAGTTTTTTATGTCTTTGTAAGACCTTTGTATGGTAGTTGGCGAGAAAATTGCATTTCTACTAGCGTATGTAGTCGGGCCTGAGAAAAGTTTTATGAAAAGTAATTTTGTGTTGACACATTGTCTTTTTGAGAAACGTCGTGAATGGCCATCAATCTCGTTAATGAATGCCCAGAGAAAGACCCAATAATAGCAGAGCACAGATTGCTGGAAGTTTAAACTTTATTAAAGTCAAACAAACTTCCTTTGTTCAAATAAACTTAATAATTTAGCACTTTTGAATCGTCTATAAGTATCCTCTTTTTTACACGACTGCCCAAAGCAAAAAGAGTGTTATGTGTTCAGGGTTCATGTATGTTTGTGGGTATGTGAGTTTCTTTATTCCACCATAACTTCTAAATGCCTGAACTGATTTGGATAAATGGGGTATCGTTAGAATCCTTACAACATCCCGAATGACACTGGCTATATTTTTTTTAGAAAAAATCAATATGGCGACTGTACGACGCCATTTTCAAATGTGAAAAAAAAAATTTTTTTCTTCTATTGTCACAATATGGGCATCAAATGAAAGGCCTTGATGAGCACATTCCTAAACTATATACTATGTCACTAAATGTGTAAAATAAAAATAAATAAATTAAAAAAATATTAAAAACACGACTGCCCTGCCAAAACGAACTAAAAAGTTAAACAACAAGTGTCATTGCAGTCGGGGGACCTCTTTGATCAAAAATTGTTCCATGATAAGGTCCCCCGACTGCAATGACACTTGTTGTTTAACTTTTTAGTTCGTTTTGGCAGGGCAGTCGTGTTTTTAATATTTTTTTAATTTATTTATTTTTTTAACTGATAAGAAGAACGGGCAAGAAACTTATCAGCTTTAATAGAAATAAGTAAAGCTACATATTTACAAACTTAAATATATCGATCGTTTTATTCGGTATTATTCTTACAAAACTAAACCTACGTTTATAGGAAATCATATTGTTAATCATTATTTAATAAAGTTTACTACTACATATTTGTATTAGGCACTAACTATTAAACATATTCGTATACAAAACAATTTCTATCCAGATTGTGTTGAGATGGTAACACCTATACGAAATAAAAAGGTAAAAAAGCATGACAAGGGTTACCAGACGTCAGGATTTGTCCTCAGATGTCAGGATTTTTGGTCCCTGTCCCTGTTCCGGCCGGAGTTTGAAAATGATAGGATTTTTGGAAATATTCACATTATAGTAAAAAAAACCATCAATATACCTAATGATTTTTCATTGATAACAATCATCTATCTAATCTAGGTAAGTACCTACATTTGCAGTACTTACCTATAATCAACTCAACTAAAACTTTTGTCAAGACTTCATAGGTATTCCATTTGGTAACCCTCATATAAGTATGACTCAGTTGTGTAATATTATTTTAAATCATAACCCATAACATTTGCAAAGCTCATGAATTAATGTTATGTTACCTAATACTTTAACCCCGTAGGAACCATGGACACAAATAAATACTTAAATAATTCGACGGCGTTGACACGGAAGCGTGTTTTTGCATTAATTGCTTAGTCCAACCGCGGGAAGCTGTGACCCAGTGGTACGGATAGGCACCATAAGGAAGAAGATTAGCAAAAACTGAGCAACATTAGCAGACGTTGCACAAGCCCGTATTATGTTTCCTACTTAGTATCGATTAAATGATAATCATTATTTAAAGAGTTTTTAGGAAAATGTACAAATATTAATAGTTAAAAGATTATACTTGGTTTTCACAAACTTTAAAATCTGAATTTTGGGAAATTGAGAAAAGTAGGTCCTACTTAGTTAGTTCAATTTATGTCCTTTCGTTTCGTGTAAGTCATTTTCGTTTTTAATTGTTGTCGTAACGAAATTTATTTGTTAGATGCTTTCAAAGCGTAATTAACTTGTCAAATGGCAGGTCACAAACCAACTGACCTTATACTATTTTGCTTCTTTCTTGCATTATGCATCCTACTAAGAAAAACAATGAATTATTGCTTAGTTTTGCCTTTTCCAAAAACTCACAATTTAACATTATGTTAAAGGACATCACCAAATTGACGCATGATTTATTAAAAACGGTAATTTGGAGAAAGCTTTCCGGTATAATTTCATACAGTCTTGTCGAAATGAAGATATAACCTTGTTATTTTTTGTTGTTTTGTCGTCACGAGACGAGAACACTCATCGATGTCTGTCCAACGGTAAAGAATAATTAAACATTACTTTCATGATCGAATTATTTAGGCCAACGTCGACTGTAATACCATGATTAAGAGCTACTTCTTTATTATTCTTAGGTGCAAAAGCACTAAACTTAAGAATCGCCTAAGTCTTTTCTTATCTACAACTCAACCAAGATAACTAGGCGAATGACAGCTACATGACGGCTAAGTTTATGACACCGTTTTAATTTGGTCGTGTTGTAGTTAGGAAAAGACTTAGGCGATCCTTAAGTTTAGTGCAATCGGGCGTTAGTGTTGCATTAAGTAAGATTAGAAGGTTATTAATAATACAACAATAAAAGCGACCGGTATGTTTTGAATAAAACCCGCATCAACATTTCTATAGTCATTTGTATTTCATTTTAATTTGACACTAAACATGGTAATAAATGCCTAGAATACGAGATCTTCTTTTAAACTTATTTGTAGGGCGAACTTACAAATAAACTTGGTAGTTTTAGCATGGCAAGTCATTATTTCAAATATAATTTCTATTTTACAAGCGACCCGCCCTCGCTTAAACTATAGTACTTAGATACAATACGTTTTCAAATTGATTTCTGCTTACTTTCTGACACTTGTGATGAAACCGCCACGTTAATGTAGTTGTAGACAGTGTGTGACAATTTCACATTCATAACATAAACCAACCGATTCCAACCGAACAATAACCTGGGTACTTATTGTCTAATTTCAAAATCTATCGCAATCGCTTTCAAGATGTGATACATTGATGCTTCTTTTTGGCACAAATAAAAAGTCACTGAAGGAATGCAGCAATGTGTCACATCCATCTGTCAAATGAAAGCGATTGAGATAGATTTTCGAAATTAGACAATAAGCCCCCTGATTCGACGAAAATCCTAGCTCTGGATCACAAAGCTACCATGACAATGTTAGCCGAAGGAATATTTTGCTAAACTATACGAGTATGACTGAAGTAGTTAACAAATTGACTGCCAACCTACGAGTATAGATGGATACTCTTAGTGTTTTCATTAGCCCCAAGTACTACAACTAGCTGGCCCAGCGATTGCGAAGGTTAAGCAACTTTCGCAAAGGTCGGTCATGGGATGGGTGACCAAAAATGTTTTATCTCGAGCTCCTCCGTGCTTCGGAAGGCACGTTAAGCCGTTGGTCCCGGCTGATGTATTTGCAGTCGTTAACATAATACCCACCAATCTGCATTGGGCCCGCGTGGTGGGTTATGGCCCGTCCTCTTTATCCACCCATAAGGAAAGCCTGCGCCCCAGCAGTGGGGACATAAAAAAAAGCCGGCCAAGTGCGTGTCGGGCCACGCGCAGTAGGGTTCCGTAGTTACCGTATTCAATACCATATTGAATACCACTATCATTTTTCGTATGCAAAAATAACTTTGTTTTTCATAGTGTTTGTATGAGTGACAAAGTTATATTTGCGGTTTTGGAAAATGTGATATATCTCTAAAAATCATCACTATATCTCGTTCAAACTAATTTTCGTTGAAAGTATTTATTACGCTCTACAGCATATATTTTTTTTAGATTTTTCACTTTCTTATTTTAAAAGTTAAAGGGGGGGGGGGACACTCATTTTACCACTTTGGCAGTGTATATCTTTCAAACGGTTGACTTTAAGAAAAAATAGTCTTAGGAACCTCAATGTAATTTTTAAAGACCTATCTATAGACACCCCACACGTATTGGTATGACGAAAAAAAAAATTTCTTCAGTTTCAGTTTCATGTATGGGGAGCCCCCCCTTAATCTTTTATTTTTTTATTTTTATGTGAAAACCTTAAAGCGGTTCACAGAATACATCTACCTACCAAGTTTCACTTGTGTAATCCTAATACTTTCGGAATAAAATGACTGTGACATACGGACGGACAGACAGACATGACGAATCTATAAGGGTTCCGTTTTTTGCCATTTTGGCTACGGAACCCTAAAAATGGCTGATGAATGATGATGGATGAATACAAGTGAGGAGCTCGTTGTCGCAGGGCTATAGCGGCTGGCCCAGCGATTGCGAATGTTAAGCAACTTTGGCAAAGGTCGGTCTTGGGATGGGTGACCAAAAATTTATTATCTCGAGCTCCTCCGTACTTCGGAAGGCACGTTAAACCGTTGGTCCCGGCTGCATTTGCAATCGTTAACACCCACCAATTGGGCCCGCGTGGTGGGTTATGGCACAACCTCCTTATCCACCCATAAGGAAGGCCTGTGTCCCAGCAGTAAGGATATTAAAATGGCTGATGGTCACTACAAGTATACTCGTATGGCGCCAAGGTGTTAAGAGGCTGTAATCCGTAAATGTTATCTCTAATGAACTGTACGCAGCTTTTATACGCGCGGAAGCCTTAGAATTGAATAGTTTGGTACAAAAATTGCGAAAGTTTTTAGTTTGGGTCACAGGTTATTTTGTGGAAAGCCCGCGTAATACTTACTTACCTTTATAAAGTCTTTCAACTGCGTTATACTGCAATATTCTTCTAAAATGGGCAAAGTTTTATCATGAATGCGCAATAAGCGAAAACACCTGCAACATAACAGCTGCATAACGTCGACCCGAGTCAAATCGCGTACTCTCGGATTCAGTGGCGAGACTGGCGGCGAGGCACTCGGCACTCACCGCCAGTCTAGCTTGTCAGCCAGTAAACACCGTCATTAGTGGCTGGCTGAATTTACACGTTCTTTCTTGAGGTAACCGCCCCTTGGACGATTGATGACAGCCAAATTACAAACATACAGATGAAGATTACTTTGGGTAGGGAAATCTATTGCAATGACGTAATTTTTCGTACTTTTCTTTAGTCCTAAATATCTAAACCAAACCAAAGATAAAGACTTTAAGTTCTTCATTATATTCTGTTGTCTTGTATTTAACACGTTTTTATTATTTTATTAGGTTGCTTTCTCGTTTGTGTGTTTGTTTGTTTGTTTCTCCACAAAGTTTGCGAACGATTTTATACTAGCTTCCCGATGAGCTAGAGACTTGAAACTTTGAAAATAGGTCAGAACTGGAAGGCAATGCGATATTATGGTGTCATCGAGCTGATCTGATGATGAAGCCGGAAGAAGGCCACAGGAACTCTATGATGAAACCATACAAGCCCATCGTGTTTGGGCTCGTTAGAATCGTCTTGACGAGTACTCTAATGGGAGATGAGATCCAGGGTCTGATGATGAAGCCGAAAGGCCGTGCCATAGGAACTCAATATTGAAACCATGCAAACCTATCAAATAGGGGCTCGTTTGAATCGTCTTGACGAGTTCTTTGTTGGGAAATAGTTTCCAGGGTCTGATGATGGAGCCGAAAGGCCGTGCCATAGGAACTCAATATTGAAACCATGCAAACCTATCACATAGGGGCTCGTTTGAATCGTCTTGACGAGTTCTTTGTTGGGAAATAGTTTCCAGGGTCTGATGATGGAGCCGGAAGTAGGACACAGGAACTCTTTAATAAAACCATGCTACCCCATCGAGATTGGGCTCGTTTGAATCGTCTTGACGAGTAGTTTGATGGGAAATAGTGTCCGAGGATCTGATGATGGAGCCGGAGGAAAGCCATAGAAACTCTAGAATAAAACCATGCAACCTCATCAAATTTGGGCTCGTTTGAATCGTCTTGACGAGTAGTTTGATGGGAAATAGTGTCCAAGGATCTGATGATGGAGCCGGAGGAAAGCCATAGAAACTCTAGAATAAAACCATGCAACCCCATCGAGTTTGGGCTCGTTTGAATCGTCTTGACAAGTGCTCCGATAGGAGATGGTATATTTTCAGTCTTAGGTTGTAACCTAAAAAGCAGAAAATAATAATTTACTGAAAAAAAAACTTTTTTTTAAAACACGTTTTTAAAACGGACTAAATTATTACAAAAAAAAATCGGACTAAAAACATTAAAACGAACTAAAAAGTAAAAAATATTTTTTCTGTACATATTTATAACCCTACCTACAGAAATTTTAAACCTAAAAACGTGGGGCGCATGCTAAAGACAATATGGATGATAAATTTTACAAAATGCGCCCCACGTTTTTAGGTTTAAAATTTTTGTAGGTAGGGTTATAAATATGTACAGAAGAAATTATTTTTTACTTTTTAGTCCGTTTTAATGTTTTTAGTCCAATTTTTTTTTTTGTAATAATTTAGTCCGTTTTAAAAACGTGCTTTTAAAAAAAGTTTTTTTTTCGGTAAATTATTTTTACTAGGAATATAATTAAAACTCCATGTTCTTGCAAATGATAAATCGTTACAAAAAAAATTCATTAACAAAATGAGTTTCAAGATATCACACTGATACTTCACCGACTGTATAAAGTATTTGCGATGGTATGCATTGCTTACCGCAGAGGTTAATGATCCGTTATTAAGAGAACCTACAGCTACAATTATGTGCAGCGGAAAATTTCCCACATACTGATCATTAGCGACACTGCTCTAACTGTAAACTACCCTGTAACTTGAGAGAAAGCCCAACAGGCGACAACTTGATCATATCTCTGGACTTTCTTGCTCCTTTTTTCTAAAGTTTAAATCAATTGGATTCTTTGTGATGACTGGATTGCCTTATCTGAATCCATTAATATTTATTGAATCTCGTTGTATACTGGTACAACGGTAAACGCATTCTTCTTTCATTTACCTCTTTTTATTTTGACTGAGTTATCAATTGTTTGTAAAGATCGAAAGAAGAATTATTTGCTTAATATTTCTTACAGAGGAATTCTCTCTGATAACACAAGTGAAGGAAAGAGACTTTGGCATCATCATCCTTATCATCACCATCATCATCATGATTTAAATCAAATGATCTTTCCTTTGATCATCATGATTGAAATCATGATGATTTAAATCAAATGATGATGATCTTGTTTTGAGGTTTTCCAATAGTTACAGAAAGTTCCTAAAGATAACCATGTCAAAGCATGTGGTTACCGATACGCCTAATCTCTTTGAAAAAACTTATATATGTTTGAACTCTTAAAGAAGTGTATCACACACGAAGTCGTTAAAGATCATTCATAAGCCACCGGTTCCGGTGTTTTGGGGAGCGAAGACCGAACGGTACCATCGTTTTCCGATTTCTAATGGTCGCATTAGCATATGTCGGGCAGCCTTTCACGCTCAGCTATTGGATAACGCACGCAATCTTGTTGTCGTATTTAATAGGCTCGATTTTGGCAATTAATTCAAATACGATCTGTGACCACCTTAACAACAGTTAGACATAGTCTATAATGCCATTGGTATCCTCTAAAACAGAGGTTCCTTAGTCCTTACGTTCTATCGCCAAGTATAGCTAAAATTATTAGTGATAAATATTTGGGGGGATAAACGGTGATTTGATAAATATTTGGTGGGTTAACAACTTTGTCATAAATTTTTACTAGGTCGGTCTCCTTAAGAAAAAGTCTACTATGGACACCCCTGCTCTTAAACCAGCCCATATACTCAAATGGCCATTCTTCTAAAATTAACGCTAGTAGAATAGAATAACAATGTATGGGATTGACATAAGCTAACGCTCAGCTCCTGTCAATTCCATACATTGTCATTTTATTCTACTAGCGTTAATTTTAGTAGAATGGCCATTTGAGTAGGCACTCTGATAGGAACATTCAGAACTCGTAAATACTGATATTAACAATTGCCTCATTAATACAAATTGTAGGTAATGTCTTATCAACATTTGCTAATAATATGGACATTTGCCAATATAAATTACAAATTTAAATTTAAACAGAAAATGATAAATTTCAATCTAAAATTATGCCATCATGTTTTGCAAATAAAATTGCAAGTTACCTGTCTATTGCAATCTGCTGGGTCAACACGAGCAAGACAATCTTACAGGTGAACAATAAACTTGCGTTATTCATGTGAAAATTAATATTTCAACAAAGAACACAAATACTACGATGAATATTTGGTCGTTGAAATCTAGATTCCTATCTTCATTGAAGCAGATTTAATCAGAAAGCACATTAGCCCGTGGCGCAATAGTACTGGCACTAAAGAAAATACTTTTATTTTTTTTATATGACATTTTCTGTCATTCTGTTGTTGAAAATTGTGTAGTGAACAAATATAAAATACACTGAAAATAAACATGGACCGTTTTACTCCCCAAGAACGTGGAATAAATATGGATTTAGTGAGGGACGCTTTTCCAGGCCGAGTTATCTCTCGTTTTGGCGATTTGCCTTGGCCTGCAAGATCACCCGATCTGACCAGTCCAGATTTCTTTTTTTTGGGGTTTTTTGAAATCTCGGGTGTATGTGAACAAGCCACAGACTCTCGCAGCTCTAAAAGAAAACATTCGTCAAGAAATAACGAACATATCGCAGGAAGTGTTACGGCAAGTTATGCAAAATGTCATAAATAGGGCTCAAATGTGTATCAACTCTGGAGGTCACCATTTAAAAGACATCATCTTTAAATCCTAATGGTACGAAATTTAATGGCACAAATATACATTTAAAAAAACCTAAATCTAGTTTTCTAATTTAGAAAAAATGTTATAGCTGAACCAAATAGGGTCTTTACTTTTGCGCCACCCGTTATAAATATTATTTAAATTTTATATGAGATAACAAAATTTTATTAATTTCGTGTGTTCAACATTGACAATAAGAGATATAACTTGTTGTTTAATTAATAAATTCATCATTATACCTATCGAAACTCCAATAAACAAGGATAATTATTCAAGTGCAGTACCTCTGGACTCACAGTTTTCCTCGATGTTGTGTATAAATCGGACATATTTTGTGGTATTTTAATAAAAATTATCAGATATTACAAAATATGGTACAATGTGATGAATAGTTAGTGTGATGGATGATTAGTGCTCGAAGATCATAGTAAAATATTTAGTAGAAAATATAAAAATTGTGAAAAGTTCTAGAATAGTGTCGTGTGGTGACAATGTGGTGTGTGATTATGATTAACAGTATCAATTCTAAGTTCATTTAGTATTTAAAATTAAGTGTCATCAACTTTGCCAACTACATAGTAATGGTGATATCCAGACATTTTCCTAAATTAAAAAATGATCTTGGCTATATTCCGTCTTCGCGTGAAGTTTTTTGGTTTTGTTAGTGCTAATTCATAACAGAAAGGGTAACCTTAGTTTCGGCCTCCACAAACAATGAATCATTAGCGTCTGTTGCCTGAGATGTTAACTGTTTGTTTGGAGAGCTAACACGACGGCCATTAGCACGGTTTGCCGATAACCTGCTGCCGGGTTCCTCATTTAACAGATCGTTAACTCATATTTTCATTACCTCACATCGATTTATAGCCTATTGTGTCAATAGAGGTCGAGAAGTCGAATTGTCGAATTCATCAAACCGGAACTGTGCCGACATATTGTAATTAGTGTCATGAAATTAAGTTTATTTCTAAGACGCACATAACTGTAAGCTTTCAGAAATATTTTAAGCCAAAGTAGTCGTCTGTGGCTAATAAAATCTCATTTTTTCATTGTTTTATCAGCCTCTAGATTTTTTTGTCTTCCTCAAAACACTCACTGAATCATAATCGTTCGAGTGACTTCATTTTATTTACTCAGTAAATAAACTAACAATAATCGCTATCTTAACAACAACTCCAATTTTACTAACAGGTTAGTTTTTTGTAGCTTTCCAAGTGGTTATGTTAAGGACGTTAGTGATTATTTCTTTTCCTTTTTTTAAGTAAGTATCTATTGGCTACACCAAAGCAAAACCTTCACCTATAGTTACCCCATCTGTATTTCAATTTTATTTAATCTTCCACCCAATAAGCAATACATCTGTTTCTTCACGATGCACTTGGGTCGTAACATAAACTGCTTGGACTTGATCGTAAAGCGAACTGCGTAGGTCGTTGCCTTCAACACTACTAGCAGACTTGTCAGTTGTGGTTGGACCCTAGCTTTCAAGTAGGGATGTGGTCTGCGGCTATGAATGAATTCCTTCTATTTTTTGTTACGTACTCGTGTTATTTTCTGTAGCTTAAAGCTTCTCTTAATTTCTGATAACTCTCATAAAATTTTACGCCACGCCCTTTCTCTGTACAGACTGTGCTCTTTTCTTTATTCACAATTTTAAGTAGGTAATTTATCATTATAGTATTCGCTGGTCCGACAAAATCAAAAAGGTTGCGGGCTCATTATGGAGTAAAAGGGCTACATAAAGATAAGACTGTAAATGCTGGAGGCTTTTATGTTTCAAAACACACCAACACCATAAATAAATTTTATGAAAGTGAAAGTGAAATATATTTTATTTAAATAAGCTCTAATAAGCATTTTAAATATATATATTATATATATCTTATAATAAGCATTTTTAAATCGTCAATTCTTTTACCCTACCACCCATTATGACGTCTTTTAGCTGACAAGAAAAATGGGCGCAAAAAACTTGTCAGCTTTATCAGATGGAACGATATTTACAAATATGTATATCGTTTCCAGACTTTTAACAAATAAATAACATTATTTAATTAGCTCATTTCTTAATGAATTTTAAATTTCTTAATCAATTTACAGATTTTAAGCTAAATTCAAAGTTTGAACTTGTTATTCAGTCTAGGCTGTAACAATAAATAAAAGTAAAAAAAAAACATACAATTCAATATGCGTTAAGATAGGTAGTCAGAAGCAGACCCATTCCCACTGGCAGCACCCGTTCACGAGCATGACGCATTTATGGTTTTTAAGTTAGAAATGATAATAAAAAAATAATTATAGAATTCATAAACAACATAGTAGGTATGCAATGTAGGCTCGTCTTGACTCTTGTAGCAAAACCTTCATCTAAAAATTTCGTGCTAGTTCGTGAGCAATTTCATGTGATTTGTTCAATTACAGAACCACATATTACGCCGATTAATTGCTACTACGATTTCTCACTAACGGAATATTTCGGATTTAGTGAAAGTAAGTTCTAAAATTTCGAGAGATCAATCATTGTATGGCACACGGTATGCACATTACAATCAAATTGTTAGATATTGTGGTCAAGTAAACTTTCTTCCGGTAACTGTTGGCGTGTACCTTCTACTACCTCTATTATAGCTGTGGGTGTTACGATGTCAAAACAGTTCATTGATTGAAGGCTTCGTACGTCCATCATTAGGTCAAGGTTGTTCTTGTCACACCGAATGAAACTGATATCCGTCGCCAATAAGTATTTAATTGAATTAACTTAATCATCCCACGAGTAATTCTGTATAGGAAGTCTGTTTGCAAAATGTTGTATCGTAGGTACTTAATCGTTACAAATTGAATATTTCTAATTTTACACTATACCTAACCAGTCCACACCACAGTCAACCGTTCATAAATTGAGTGGTATTTTGTAATTTATTCCTTCCTTTTAGAAACTCTGTAGGTACTTATTTGTTGTGTCAGTGAAACCAACTGAACTAATGCATGTTTCGTGTCAACAAATGAAAGAAAGCATTTTGGTCACTCACTTAAGTATATTCAGTGACGATTTTGCTCTTTTAAACATTAGCCACCAGTGAAAGTACTACAACGAATGTTTTCATGTAACAACTGCGGGATTTTTAAACGGTCGTGCTCAACGGAAGACAATCTCGTTTTAATCCGCTCACGTTTAAATAACCAGCTCTCAGTTAAGCCAACTTTTCCTGTCAGTTCACTGGTTATTACCTACGTTATAAAATTAATTCCTATTCTCATTATAAGTATTATTTTTTACGATTTAACGAACACTACTGTGTAGCACTTCCATTGAAACATTTATACACTCTCTACAATATTCATAAAGATATGTAAAAAAATCCAAAAAAAAATTAACATCTCATTCAAATTTCAGACTTCATTTTCTAACATTCGGTTATATATTTTAATTTAACCTAATAACAGCTATCTCGTTATTTGTTTCTTATGTTCCCATCTAATGGGGCACATGCACAAGCTGTTGTCCTTGTGGGTGTATAAAGAGGATGGGCTATAACATAACCCACCCACCCCGCGGGTCAACAAAACAGCTATCTATCCATCTAAAAAACAATTTGAAAACTAGCATTTTTCATTTCATATGGCAAAATTGTCAACCAGAAAAACTCGTTAGATAAATCATATCTTTGAACTAGGAATGTTCACATGAAAGTGTTTTACGTTTCTAAGGAGCAGAAACCGGTAGTCGGTTCCTGCTACACGTAACAGTCGGCAATACAGCCCTAGGTTCGTAATTACTTGCGCGTCAATAAAAATCTTCCGTAAACACGAATTAAGAGAAAGTTTGCCAAGGATGTCACGAGAGTTCGTAGTTCACAAATTATGTATAAAACCTACTTATCTTAATATCTAGCGCACCGCCCACTAATGATGTAACCAAGTCTTACCCACTTCCGTACATCATCAGGCAATTATGATGATGATATAAATTTATAAGCCTAAAATTAGCTGTGAGTGACGGTCGGAAGTATGGTGTGATTGTCGATTACTCATTCCGAAACAATGTGCATTGTTATAAATAAATATGGTATGCATCTATAAACGTGCAAAATTGATTTCACTTACAATATTCATTGGTATCTCAATTTTATTGATAAGTATTGAAATTTTATTTTAAAGATAAAGCGTTCTTAGGAAAGTTACAATAATTGCAATTAGCAAGAGATGCAGAAAAACTTGAATCGTAAAACTACTTACATTAATTGAATTTCTGCCACCAACCACAGTTATAAACTTTCACATTTTGTAAAACATTACTAATAGTTATTTGTTATACAAGTGACCAAAATCAATTTGTGCTGCGAGTGCCGACTTTAAATCACGAACTAGCGAAGTAATCTAGAATTGAATCACGAGCGTAGCGAGTGATTCTAATATAGACTACTGAGCACAGTGAGTGATTTAAAGGCACGAGGCAGAACAAAATTTTGGTCTCGTGTTAAACATACAACTTTTCACCTCGACCAGCGAGAAAATTTTTACGTGACTTTCCCGGTAAAAAAGCTAAATTCAGCATTAGAAACATGTTCACTCAACTCTTTTGGAGTTAGACAACTATCTTCATCGTTGGACGCACTCGTTTTTTCGCAATTTATCACAAAAATATTTCGACCAAACCTATGCTGAAAATCTTATTCATAAAGTAAAGTAGATTCCCGTCATTTTGTTTTATATTACGCTTTGTTTTTCACTTATTCATTAATATCCCATCTTATTTATTTATTTATGCATTAATAAATTTCATAAATTTTTCTTATTTTATATTTATCATACATGCGACCACATTTCGTCCATACTCTTTATTTCGAATTATAAACCTTCTTTTTTAATAATCCTTATTTAAAACTCCTTGGTATATCCGTGCATTTTATTTTTTTACTTTTTAATCCATGCATGACACCATAAAGCACTCTATCTATCCTTTTCTCACATATCAATTTTACAAGTCTCTCCTTGTCACTTTATTTCTTTTTTCTTTATTATTTTAAAAGTTGGTGTTAGAAATTAAAAAACCACTTTGCCTCACGCTCGCAGCAAAAATCGATTTTGCTGCAAGTTTTTACGCGCCAAAAAGGTGAAAAATAAATTGTTTAAGAATGTCGATGTTATCACCATTCCGATGTAAACTAAAGTCTGAAAAGCACACAAGAAGGGTCGTAAGTAAAATAAATATAGAGCCAAAAAAGAGTCGCTTTTAAATACTGTTGTGGACACTAAACATATAAGAGATAACTTTGTGTTTACAGACACGAAAAAACACAGGTAATACTTGCCCTACACTTTTAGCTTCAACAAGACTGTTTTACTTTGTTTCGTCCAAGAATCTTCATTGCTTTTCTTTTTTTACTTGAAGCATCATTTCCATTGAAAGATGTCATTAGCTATGCGCTTTTATTGTCCCATGTATCTTTGCGAATCGGTCGATATTTAAATTTATTTAAATCTGAAGGTCGTTGCAGTGTTTCCAAACGTGATATGGATTCTATCATGAGTTTCTTTCTAGTGTTCCACTTGTTTCGGTGGGACCGGTATTTTGATTGCTCCGTGATCGCGACGCGTCGATTTTCGTCGTGGAGCGGGAGCGGTCTGTCTCTCTATCATTGAGGCCAAAGCAATTGGTTATTTTTATACAAACTTCAAAGTGATGTTTTCACGCAACAGATCTCTCATCGAGACTTATGATTATGACTGCCTTTTTTGGTTTCGTTATCCAAAGACTTCAACGAGCTCTTTTACGACTAGCAAAGTTAGAAAGGTATGTTAATTCGATGCATCTGAAGGAAAAATTTCTTTTTTTTTAAGACACAAGGATTAACGGACCAAACGCTCTTTCTCATATTACTTTTTTCGACAATTCATCCCAAGGGTAGAGAAAGTATTAGCTGCTCAGAGGACCCGCTTCATTTTGTATTTTCAATTTTTAATTATGAACTTAGAACACTGTATATTTTTACCACAGGAAGCATTTTAGGATTCCGTCAATCCTTTGTCCTAACTACAGTTCAAAGTGTTGTTGAATTAGTCTTTATCACCAAATGTTGCCGGAAGACCGCACTTCGTCCTCATTATGCAACTGCATAATGTACACATAGAACAACATTTACTATCTATCGCCATGTAGACCATTAACACAATTTGTGTATAACTAATTACGAAATCCTAATGAAATGCTATAAATTACATTTGAAATGGATCTACATGTGTTTATTGCTTTGACAATATTATGAAAGCGACAAAATGAGAATTTGTAATGATCTGATGATGTCTTCGCTCAAGCCATCTGAACTGGTTAAGATAGGGAGTGATTTGGAGACTAATGATGCGAGTTTAGTGGAGAAGGACACAATGACAAGATCGTGTTCGCTCGGTGTGGACAAGAGGCAGAGTATGGCGAGCTGCATGGTGGGATGGGCGCAGGTGGTGGAGGAACTCACGTGGAAGTTGAAGAGTGTGAGTTGTACGTTGGCAGTGCTTATCCTTGTGTATAAACAGCTTTAAACTTTAGAACGTTACTAATACTCAGTGTTCTGTTAACATTTATGTAGGACCAGCAGGCCTATTACATAAAAACAACTTCGATAAGCGGACGATGTTCGTCCCACTCCGTGACACTATTAACTGACGAATGGTTCAATATCCAGTAAATTGAACGACGAATTGCGTCCGATTATGGCGATTTTTTTAGTAATAGGCCTGCTGAAGAAAATTAAACCCATAACAATACGTAAATGTTTACTCCGAACTAGAAAGATAATAAAACGAAAGCGATTTTAAAAACTCACAAAACATTGTTCATTCAACTGTTACCTTGTAATATTATGATAGTTATGATTACACTCTAGTTTCTAGGTTGTATTGTGTTTGAGTGCACAATCATCTTTGAGAGAAATTCTTTCTCCCACAATCATGTGAGGTGAGGTTTAAAAGCCTAGATAACTGTTGATTGCCTCTATCACCATGTATCATTAATGTATATTGTATTGTATATGATAATCAACACTACTATTATGATACATTTCATTATACGGCGTGCTGTTCACTGATGCGGGTCGCCACTGCATGGCGGTAAAATCGAATATATTACTAATGGATATGGATAGAATCAACTTTTTCATTCAAAAAAATGCTAATGCGAAGAAGCTTAGATATAAACGCTTAACTTAACTGAAGACTATGAAGGTTTTTTTTTCAAAATACCTCTATGTAACTCTTTGCTAGGAAATGTATGTCACCAATCTGCGGAACCATTAATTTTGTCTCTCTTAGTGTTTAATGAATATGTAGAGCTCTGTCATTTGAATAAATGATTTATCGTGAGACAGGCAGGACATTACAAAGCGCTACGTTCCGCCTACGGCATTACATGTATTTAGGAATTGGGGCCATTCTCACTTACATTGAATTTTGATTGCTAAAATATTATATAGGTAAATACTAAAATTATACAAAAAGCTCAATTTTTTTTTTATATTTTGATGTAGGCTTAGATAATATATATATCAATAATCTAAGGATGTAGGTAAGAAACAAATACATACTTATGTAATACTCAAACGAATCTTAAAGTTAAGGCCTCCTTAAATCCAAAAAAGTTGTCATATTTGACAGAAACTCTATTTAAAATTTTAGCTTAATAGCCTTTGAGTATTCGGCCTGAAGATTTGTATAATGTAAAACTGAAACCGAAGAAATGTTTTTCTTACCTCTTCTTTCAGAGTTTTTTTTCTCGAGAAAATACCTACTGAAGTACCCTTTTAGATCACCATCTTACATTAAATAAAAATAAGACGTGCTTATCATTAAACGTTTACATTGCAACTTTATTCTGAATTTTCCTACACATGTTACAGAATTTTCCTAAATCTTTCGTAGAACTCGACTATCAAAAACAACTGCAATATTGTTGTTGGCTTCGAACAATGGTAATATGTGAGCCTTCGATTATCTAGCTATTAGATATTATTACATTGCGGATAATTATAAAGCAGAAACACAACCAATTTTCGACAATAATTTTCCATAGGTAACATTGTTGGTTTATTCGGATGAAATAATTGTATTCGAAAAGGAATATTTTTCGAAAAGTTACTGATTAAAATGCCGGTGTAATTTCGCCGGAAAATCTAACTTTATTAAATCAACATCAACAATTCCAGACTGTACTAAATGAAATTGTTTTGCTCCATATAAATTGTTATTGAAACCACGTCAGTTCTCGAGGGGATCGCTATCGCTCCCGCCGAGGCTGCTTCGTGCTGTAGATTGCAGTAGAACGGCCTCTAACGGGCTAACCCACATCGCGCGCGGTTATGCAACTGTTTCTGCTCCTACGTCCTCACTCCTCAGTCGACACTCCAAAAAGTAAATTACAAAGAGAAGAGGTTTAGTTTCGATCCCTAGGGATAGTTTCTAAGTATCTCTGAGAACTGTGAGTCTGTTTCGTCCAAACTGGCGAACTTATCTTGTCTGATGGAATTGTAGGAATGATGGTATGGAGAGAGGTAGCCACTAGTAGGAAGGCCAAATGGAAGATCTTCCTCCGGGCTGGGTAGTATTAGCCCGGGGACCGCGGTCCAACCGATGATGGTTGGCAGTTGTATATATGCTGCTTCGCTGAGAAAACTTCGTCAGCGAGATGTAGGTTGCTCCATATATTTATCCATACTACGAGTTGCTGTTCCTTACTAATCTTTGTGTTTATACGACACTAGCGCCATCTAGTCACATGGTGATGAATCTTGTTGCAACCATGTGTGGTATGTGCGGCGGTACGGTAGATGCCGCTACATCACTCCCCCCCCTGAGACCGGAGGTCGATAGTCCAAGGGTAGTCCAAGCTCAGCTGTCAGTGCGTCAGAGCTATGCAAGTGCCAGAGTTGAGTGCTGCAGGAGATGCCCCAGTCTGCGGTGAGTCGAGACGATGCGGGGTGAAGGAAGGCGCGTCCGCCAGTGCTGCAGGTAGATCCGTGTCCACGGTGAGTCGGGACCTGTCCACGGTGAGTGGGGACAGTGGAAGGTGACGGTAGGTCCGAGCTGCTGGTAGGGTGCGCAGAGCTGCCACGCCGGAGTAAGGGCCCAGTGATGCTCCAGTCGTGGGCTGCGAAGACCAGGTCGGGATAATGCCGTCGAGAGTTGCCGAAGGTCCAGTCAATGATGCTGCGATGGAACCTTGAAGGCTGCTGGCTGCTGTGCTTCTGCTTGCGGTGTGACTGCTGCGGATGCTGGATAAGGTATGAGGAGTGATGGCTGCGCTGCGCTGCGTTGCTGAAGGTGCTTGATGTGCTCCGTCGGGGTCACCAGTGTAGGAATGATGGTATGGTATGGTATGGAGAGAGGTAGCCACTAGTAGGATGGCCAAATGGAAGATCTTCCTCCGGGCTGGGTTGGGTAGTATTAGCCCGGGGACCGCGGTCCAACCGATGATGGTTGGCAGTTGTATATATGCTGCTTCGCTGAGAAAACTTCGTCAGCGAGATGTAGGTTGCTCCATATATTTATCCATACTACGAGTTGCTGTTCCTTACTAATCTTTGTGTTTATACGACACTAGCGCCATCTAGTCACATGGTGATGAATCTTGTTGCAACCATGTGTGGTATGTGCGGCGGTACGGTAGATGCCGCTACAGAATATTACCTATTACCTATGTAGTTTGGTAGAATATCATTGCACTGATAAAAATAATATTATTGTAAAATATTGATAGACAAAAAATAGATAAGTAATTGAAATTAATAAAACTACAAAATAATTACTAATTGGTCTTACTTCTAATTATTATAAGTATTTATTATTCCTAAAGAAATCTAATTTTGTGAACTTAAATTCTTCTGCACTCTGATATTTTCTAATTGATGATCGGTAATCGCAATTATTTCAAAATTCACATTTGTTATCATCACTAAATTTCAGCATTTTTACATCGTATATCGGGTCATTTTGAACATACCATCCAAATGAGGATGTGTTCAATCCATGAAACTGGACAACTTTCTCAAAGGAACACATTGGTCAAATATGTAAAATAAAAATCGACTTTCCATACAAATGAAAGAGATCACGTGATCAATTTAGTATGGGATGACCAAAATTTTATGGCGAAATTTGACACATGTTTCGTACAAAAAGTTGTTTAGTTTCATGGACTGGACACATCCTTAAAATTTGGATGGTGATTTCAAAATGACCCGATAGATAAGTAGATTAACAAAGCTACCTCAATAAAATTACGCAAAGAATCATTTTTATTGTAACGAATAGAACCCGAAAACAATGCTTTTTACAACCGGAATTGGCACAAGCATAAAAATTAACAAAGCTTATACATTTTTATTACCAAAGTACTCATAATAATATTATGTAGGCAATCACTTTATTTACAAGCATAACGTTCGTTCAACTTATTTGTTCCGTTTCGCTTTTGTTCGAAAAATAAACGTTACATTACTTTTTGCGACCAACTCAAGGCAGTGTAAAGCATAATGAAGACGTAATGAAAGACTCCTTTTAAGTAATGATTTTAAATTTATTGCCGCACTTAACACTGTAATAATTACATGCCATTGAGAAAGCCATTCTTATTATTATGGCTTTCTCAAAACGGCTTTTGCAAGTTTTTGTACTTCAGCCTTGACAAAGAAGATAATTGGTTTTAAAATAATGCTGAAAACTGCATCATCAAGAATACCATGAGTTTCACGAGCACATTGCTGCCGGCTGCCTATTGGAACTTTTGAAAGATGACTTGAAGATCTGGGACTGGAATCCCATACCAATTTTTTTCAGTAAATTTTACTCATACTATTAGTTTGGGCATCCCGAAAAAAAATGCGAATTTTGTGTTTTTTTTAAACCGTATATTTTTATAATATAGGTACCTAACTCGTTAATTTATTACATTGATAAAGGCCTCTAATATTTAATATTTTCTTCTTAAGTACCTATATTTTTCCACTTCAAATAAAACTCTTTTACTGCTACTTGTATTTGATTCACTTAACTCATCATTTGAAATCACACCATAATTCGACTTCCTTATGGTCCATATTCCAACAGAAATCACTATCAAAGTAATGAATCATCAGCATGCGCCCCACTGCACCGAGTCGTGTAATATGGTCAATCAGTTCAAGTGCACGCGGGGTCAGGGGTATGATTGAACGCAATATGCCTGATATCGAAGAGATTCATAAAAAGCCGCAGATTAAAAACACCGAGTTGAAACTGCATATTTATCGCTGAGAGTATACATACTCGTACTTATTAAACTTTTTCATGTAAATGAATAGATAAACTGATCGAAGAAAATTACCTACTTAAAATAAATTTTAAACATCACCAATGGACTCGAATCGAAACTATAGGCCAAAAAGGCGCTCATTTTATCAAAGTGTGCTTTTTCAGGATTTTAGCTTTTACACGTATTTTATTAGCATGTCCGACAGTCAACGTCAATTCTTTATTATTAACACAGACCATGCAACAATACTATGTAATTAACTATTTTATCAGAGCAAAATTATATCATTAAATGTTTGTAGACTATGTGCCAAATACAACTGGTTTGGAAAGCTATTGTTAGGGAGCTTTTATTATATTAGGGAGCTTTTATATAGAAACCAATTACATGAGCTTATAATAATATACATGTGTAAATAATTTATCTTTTCCTAAAATTAGTGTTTAGAGAAAAATAACTAGTGGAATAGATACAAGCTGTTTGTGAAGCTTATGGAATGTTGAAAAATAAGCAGTGAAATACACGCTCGTTTTGAATTTTTTTGAATGTTTAAATATATAACTTAAAGAAAAATGTCTACTACGTGGACGAGACGATAGTTAAACAGAGGGCACAAAAGAAAGGTGTTTCTTTTGTAAAGCAACGTGACGGTGAACGAATAGAATCTCGACAAAAACTTATATTCCCACATTGTAGCACGTGCTTTAGACCGTCCGTCAAACAAAACAAAGCCACAGATGTGTCCGTGTTCTAAAAAAAAACCGGCCAAGTGCGAGTCGGACTCACGTAAGAAGGGTTCCGTACCAAAAAACGGCAAAAAAAAACACGGTTGTTGTATGGGAGCCCTCCTTAAATATTTATTTTATTTTATTTTAAGTATTGTTGTTATAGCGGCAACAGAAATGACATCATCTGTGAAAATTTCATCTATCTACCTGCTGTCGTTATTAATATCGAGCATAAAACGGCATAAAAATAACGTTTGTTGTATGGGAGCCCCCCTTAAATATTTATTTTGTTCTGTTTTTAGTATTGTTGTTATAGCGGCAACATAAATACTTCATCTGTGAAAATTTCAGTTGTCTAGCTATCACGGTTAATGAGATACAACCTGGTGACAGACAGACAGACAGACAGACGGACAGCGGAGTCTCAGTAATAGGGTTCCGTTTTTACCCTTTCGATACGGAACCCTAAAAAGGGGATTTGTCTCAGCCCGTACCCTGTGATCAATACTTTGAATATAAAATGAACTTGGCCCTCCAGGTGTATTTCATGTCCTTCCTTATTATAAACATAAATCCTGTTTTCAATAGATGCTTTTTTTAAAGGCTTTACATATTTAAAAAAAACATAAATAAATCGAGTTTACAAAACGACGACGACAATTATCAAAGAGCTTGCTTCTTGAACCAGTTAAACATGAGACGACTAATGTTTAGTAGTTTAAAGCTACCACCCAGCTGAGACTAATCAATGTTTGTAAACAAATGATCGACTTTCTGAGAAACCCTAATTCGAACTCCACATAAACATTAAAATGTGTGATTCTAGAAGTTAACGTCGAAAGCTTAAAAGCTTTTTGATCATTTTAAAGACTTTATTATCAAAACATTCGCATGAGAAACGATGTCTGCCGTTCCCAAGATAAGAGCAAGATACGAGATACTGAAACACGCACACTGGCCCGCTTTATAGTAAGTTTAGTGGCACATAGCTTTAGGCTCGCTTCGTGCCGCTTTTGTGACTCGAACTGCACTCTACTTTGAAGAAAAACTATTTTTAAAGAGAATAGAAAAGAGGCGTATTTATCACAGATTCAGCTAGATATTATCCAATAAGGAGGGTGTAAGCAAAGAAAATATACACTAACGTGAAAAGAAGCGACACTTGCGCATGGGTGCTGTAAAATTGCTCGCGGCTATGTGTGAGTGCGCCGGGCGAGCGCGGGGGTGCCGCGACGCCATCGGGGCGAGGAATCTCCTCCGCGGAGGCACGTGCTATCAGGCTTGCCTAGTTCGCTCGCACCGCGCAATAGTACAGGCAAGTACGACAAACTAAAGTGATATGTGTCGAGCCGCATGCGAGAGCTTTAATCATTCATCGTTCAGGCAATGTAATTTGCTTTTCGTATTATAAATACAATACAGGGCATTTTTATTGCTTTTCTCAAGAAATGTGAGGAAATTAATAGTATATTGTACATTGAGGGGTGAAGTGGTAATAATTGCACTTTCTTCAGAGTAATACATAGTGCTTTATACTACAGAAAAATAAATAAATAAGTACTTAAAATAATATTGAATTAAAAAAGCTACAATAATTAATTATGGTGTCTTGCCTTTCACCCCGAACTATATATCTATTACACAGACACTGCACATAATAAAGTTTTTGTACTTTTGTAAGTATAGAAAAATATTAAAATAGACCGTTTTTTGACATTTTATTTATGCCTCTCATCTATTACCTCCATAGTTTTAAGGGGGGTCGAAAAAACTTAATTTTTTGGTTCCGACGCACCATGTCCGAGATATTTGCATTTTTGTAATTTTATTTAGAGATTAGGTTAAAATAAATACTGTTCTTTAAAATGTAGTACCCACACACTATTTAAGTTGTAATTAATAAGAATATAAGTTGATATTAATTGTAATGAAAAAAACTATTTGGGCAAACGAAGAATAAACGTAGAAAATGTCGCAAATCAAAAATTGTATTAATTTATTGATCTACAGAATGTTTGGTACCTAATAGCCTTATAAAGCCGAATATGGTAGATAGGGACCATCTAACTGAACAACTTTTATTATGGACCTACTCTGAAATCGCGGAAAACATATCAGCTGTTTCATACAAAAAATAATAATGAAAATATCAAAATGTATGAAACAGCTGTTATTTTTTTTTCGCGATTTCAGAGTTGGTCCCATAGTAAAAATTGTTCAGTTTGATGATCCCTATCTACCATATTCGGATTTATAAGGCTCTTACCAATCACCTTGTATATATTTAATCGTAATATAGTATAATGTATTAATATTAAAATTAATATAAAATCAATACTTTACCAAACTATCGTTTTATAATTTCCATGCGTTAATGATGCTAATAGACAACCCTATCACAAGTCGTGACTACTCGTCACGACTTCGACGCAGTCGCCGCCAAACTGGCGCCAAGCTCACACTTACAGGGAGTGCCGCCGCTGTGGTGTAAGCGAAATCTTTCAGGGGTGTTTTTAATTACAGTTGTTTTCTTAAGAGCTTGCTTGACGTAAAGAAATTAACGTATTCAGATACGGAATGTGAAAGCTGTGCTTGAGCTTTCGCAAAGTCCTGTCATTTTGTAACTCAAATAGGAAAATTTAGCAGACAACTTTCATTAGACTTTGCAAAAATCATGAAAATTGAAGCTCAATGCTCTAATTTTTTCTATCATAATTTACATTTTCTCTAATTTTCTACTTGTTTTATACAAAGTTCTTATCTTTATCGTCTCTTTCCAAAAGTTAATTTTATATAATTTATTATATTAATCAATTGAATTGAACCTCGCAGACACCAAGCTGTCATTTGTCCCTTAACTTTTGTTAAGTAGAGCAACCGGCGCGCCAGTTTCGGCCCACAAAGTGGGTTCGACCACTTTTTACGGTCCCAAAGTATTCCCGCGCCCCTTGCATCCCGCCGGTTCCTTTTTCTTACCGATCAGACCCGACATGTGCACGCTGTTGATAGCTCGCATGCCGCGCAACCTATATACAAGCACAGTTCCTGGTGCATTGAACGTTTCTGATATTTTATTTGGTGGCGTTCGGTGAAAAATGCTCAACGAAAGTTAAATTTTACAAATGCCGTAACTGTTTATAGAATTCAAAACATTTGCACGTGTCGTGTGTGAAATGAGAGATAACGAAAAGTTCACGATAATATGGATACGATAAATGTGATGCTAAAAACTGGATACAAAATTGTCAAAGATTTCTCGGAACAGCACAAACCGGTGAGTTATTACCATTTAATGCGATATTCGTGGTAAAGAAAGAGTAACCTGAACACCCGCTCAGGTTTATAACTGTTACTACTTACTTACAAGTAAAACACACGTGTTGAATATCATTTAAATTCCGAGAATGCATTGTATGGCGGAAGCAGTTAAAATAAAACCTCTTGCGTCAACCTTTTTTTTTCTATTTTCCCACGGAGTAAAACGTTATGTTAAAAAAGTTACACTTTTACTCTGTGCCTGTCTAATCCTATATTTGTCATTTAAAATGTCATAAAAATTACTTGCTGCCCAACAAACATAACAATAATTTATCACTGTTTACCATTTAACTGTTTCCTAAATAAAATTATATCAAAGTTACAAACCTTTAATTAAAGATGCTTACACCTACAAAAACATGAAATGAATTGGTCCACTCGATGTGGATAACGCGCGGATATTTAGTTACGAATACCGTGGTCGTTTGGTAATAACCTTTCTATATTTCTACTAGGTAACTAAATAATTTTAGAAGCGTGCCTATATGCCTTTGGTTTTACTTTGTTTTCACCCGAAGTGTGACTCAATCATGATTCATTCAGTACAGTATTCGGCCAGATTTGTAAATGGGCCTATATTA
Organism: Agriphila tristella; assembly: GCA_928269145.1. Classification (NCBI taxonomy): domain Eukaryota; kingdom Metazoa; phylum Arthropoda; class Insecta; order Lepidoptera; family Crambidae; genus Agriphila; species Agriphila tristella. Next base: position 26,958,330 of record OV743434.1, read on the forward strand.
TATTCAAGAATCAGAAGAAGTCATTTTGTAATTATTGAATTTATATTAATTTAACCAACGATAATTTCAGCTAACTGTAACCTGTTAATAACTTGTGACTTCATTATTAATCAGCAGTTTCTTGTAAAAAATATAAATTACTCAGTGTTTATAATACTTAATACATACTTACTTACACTAATATAGGTATAGTATAGTATTATGTCGTATAGTATCAGGGGAATTTCATTAATTTCAAAATTTTCTTGTTAGCTATGAATGTTTTAATGTTTTTTTTTTTATGATCAGCTTAGTTCGAAAAATCATTATTTTTGGGATATGTATGTTCTTCAGTGGTGTGGTAGATTAGGTATGATGTCCATAAAAATAACCATACGTATTATGTATTGTTTAGATGGAGACGTCCGGCGGGTCGGAGAGCTCGGGCGGGGAGGACGCGGAGGCGCGGCGGGCGCGGCGCGGGCACGTGCTCGCCGAGCTGCTGCAGACCGAGCGCGTCTACGTGCAGGAGCTCGGCTCCATACTCAACGTGAGTCTCACTCATACCTACTGCACAACTGCCTTAAATTACGCAGATTATCCTTTCAGGTGCGCCGGTCCTCAGAAAGGAACCCGCCTTTGTAGTCTCTAGTGGTTCGCCCACTCGCGTAAGACGCAGGGGTCCCGGGTTCGATTCCCAAGCGGGGTATAATTTGTACTCGGTTTGGTTGGTGGTAGGGCTTATTTCAAGTCCGCCTGGCTAGCTACCACCATCTTACCTAAGTCTGACGCCATAACAAGTTGTGTTCCGGCAGTTACCTAGAGGTAAGATAGCCAGTTCCTCAGTGATGAGGATTCCGGGTGTAGTGCGCTTCCACCTTCGGCCTTATCGTCACTTAACATCAGGTGAGGTGAAGGCCAAGCACAACCCCGTTGTGCATAAAAAAATCTTGGGTATTTTTTGATAAATTGTAATCACCAAAAAGAACTGGCTCCCATATTGAATAAAAAATTTCAGATGTAAAACTTTTTAATTGGTTGCTTTGAGAAATAAACAAAAAATGACAGCACACGAAAGTTGAGGTGTTAATAAATAAAGTCACTCGATTATTACAAGAAAAATGCGTTAGATATCTCCATCTTACGCTCCATTACGCGCTCTGAAAATTAAATATGCCATTGAATTGTAAGTGGAGCGTTCTGCACAACTGCTGTTCTGCACTCGGTTTCCGTCCCAGCAGGCAGTCACGAACGGACCGACATAATGCATGCAGGTGTATATGTGGCGCATCCGATGCAAGCCACGCGAATGCTCTCCAGAGCGGAACGCGAGGCCCCATACAGACCCGCCAACTGCACTTTGCTGCAGTCTTTCGTTCGCGTGTTACACTACGTCGCTCGCTGCACCATGAAATATGGAAAATATGACCTCCATAAATCTTCCGCAAACTTGAGCGTCGGCACCTCCTACTCTTGGTACTACAAAAAAAACGACAACCCCACCACGCGGAAAAAGAAGAAATTAACTAGATCCGCATCCGATTCAACACTTTTTAGTGATTACGCCAATCAAATGCCTCTCTTTGAAAAGGAAAAGTGTAACAATAATAAAAAGTGCAAGAAATCTATGAGTGACGCCGGAAAAAGTAAACGTGTGAAGTGTGACCTGAAAAACTGCAAGCCCGTGTATATGGAACCGTTTGTTGGTAATTTCTTTTACGGAAAACCGTTGTCCGGTTATGAATACTCGAAAAAGACTGAAGAGAAAATTATATACTTACCAGACTCCGATATTGTCACTGCCTCTGAAGATAATACCGGTGAGAGTACTCTCACGACGGCCGCGACAGTTGTCGATGCCCCGGAATATGTGAAGAATCCTTTGTATGGATGCCTTGAGGCTGACGTTCAGATAACAACCTCTGAATATCAGTCGACATCATCTGCATCCAAAGACTCTCAATTGAAGTCTTCCAGTTGCACCGAATTAAGACGAACAATGTGTTCTAATAAAGAAACAGAGGATGTGTTATCAAAAATTCTCAACGATTACAAGAGGATAATGAAGGAATGGAACCACACCATAAAAGATCATTACTCATCTGTATCTCATTGCAGTAAAAAGGGCTCGACTTTGTGTCGTAAAAGCAATACTTCAAGTTATGTTCGAAGTTTACATTCAACCTTGTCGTACAGAAAACCGAGCAGATGTTTAAAATCTGTCGGCAGCAACACTTATGCTTCAGGAGCATTCAAAAGATATCATAGTAGTAGTGAGGATAGCAAAAGTCACACACTCACCAGGAATCAAACGATAAGTAATTGGACTTCAACATTACAGAAACTCAAAACGAAGAAGTTTTGGAAAATAGGTCATAGTTTGTCTCCATCGGAGTGTGAATGTTTGGAAGCTATTTATGAAGACTACGACAGACGCTTACAAGACTGGTGCGACGCAATTAGCAATTGCTCATCTTTGATTAATTCGGTATACTTTCATATTTTACCCACATTTTTTAAATACGTCCTATCCTATGAGATCTTTCAGAAATATTGTAGAAAAATACAACATTTCCCGAAATAATTGAGCCTATGCTCATGCTCATGCATATCCTTAGCCCTCATAAGGAAATAATCAATTTCATAATCGAGAAAGTACTTATGAGATTTGCTACTGAAAAATTCCCAAAGAATGATGTTAAAATAATTTTCATAAATCAGTATAAATTATTCAGTCGTATGTTATTTCTAATAGGGCTACAAAGAAGAAATTGAGAAGCCTGAAAACCAACACCTCCTGCCGTCAGCTCTAGTGGGGCAAGCGGACGTGCTGTTCGGAAACCTGCACGAGCTATTCACATTCCACCAGGATGTCTTCCTCAAAGATCTGGAACGGTCAATATCTGCCACTGAACTCGTCGCGTTGTGCTTTGTGGAAAAAGTAAGTTAGATACGTGTAATTAATAGGCTAACAAGACTTTCTATTTACATATCTTATGATTATTTTGCTCTCTTCACCTCATTTAAAATCTATTAGTTGGAAAATTGCACAAGTATACCTACACAAAGTTTTAAATAATTTTGAAAACATTATTTACTGTAATAAATAACGCCAATTTACAGTTTACGCGAATCCGTGGAATATGTCTTACGTAGCAATTTCTATCTTCTTTAGCTCGTTTTCATTAAGTCATCAAATTATTGTATTTTGAACAGAGGGAGACATTCTTCCGGCTATACAGCTACTACTGCCAGAACATCCCCCGGTCGGAGCGGCTGCGGGAGACGCTGGTGGACACGCACCTGTTCCTGCAGGCGTGCCAGCTGCGGCTCGGCCACAAGCTGCCGCTCGCCGCCTACCTGCTCAAGCCGGTGCAGCGGATCACCAAGTACCAGCTGCTGCTCAAAGTAAGCTATACAGCTCCTACTGCAGGAACATCCCGCGGTCGGAGCGTGCCAGCTGCGGCTTGCCACAAGCTGCCGCTCGCCGCCTACCTGCTCAAGCCGGTGCAGCGGATCACCAAGTACCAGCTGCTGCTCAAAGTAAGCTATACAGCTCCTACTGCAGGAACATCCCGCGGTCGGAGCGTGCCAGCTGCGGCTCGGCCACAAGCTGCCGCTCGCCGCGTACCTGCTCACGCCGGTGCAGCGGATCACCAAGTACCAGCTGCTGCTCAAAGTAAGCTATACAGCTCCTACTGCAGGAACATCCCGCGGTCGGAGCGTGCCAGCTGCGGCTCGGCCACAAGCTGCCGCTCGCCGCGTACCTGCTCACGCCGGTGCAGCGGATCACCAAGTACCAGCTGCTGCTCAAAGTAAGCTATACAGCTCCTACTGCAGGAACATCCCGCGGTCGGAGCGTGCCAGCTACGGCTCGGCCACAAGCTGCCGCTCGCCGCGTACCTGCTCACGCCAGTGCAGCGGATCACCAAGTACCAGCTGCTGCTCAAAGTAAGCTATACAGCTCCTACTGCAGGAACATCCCGCGGTCGGAGCGTGCCAGCTGCGGCTCGGCCACAAGCTGCCGCTCGCCGCCTACCTGCTCACGCCGGTGCAGCGGATCACCAAGTACCAGCTGCTGCTCAAAGTAAGCTATACAGCTCCTACTGCAGGAACATCCCGCGGTCGGAGCGTGCCAGCTGCGGCTCGGCCACAAGCTGCCGCTGCTCAAAGTAAGGCCCGTATTCATTCGCATTCATATTACCTTGAGAATTTTTTAATATTGAAAACCAGCTCTGCAGCGCTATCTCGTTAAAAGCAATTGAATACACAATACCGTCATGCAAATTCCAAATACCTATTTAGCAAAAACGCTTTTTTTTCTAATACATATTTATCTAAGTATTCTTATTTTAATGTGTCACAATGAACTTGGTTCTCTCGAATATTCTATTCCATGCATATATTTTCTTTACAAGAATGTCGTTAAGAAGGCCAACTGCATGCAAAATGTCATCATTATAAAGTTTACTGTCTTGGTCGTATAACGAAGGTCAAGTCGATTAGGATTAGGACTGGTTGGAATTCTTATTGACCATCTGCTTCGAATTTTCATAGTACAGCCGAAAAAATTTAATGTGTTTTTTCCATTCAATATAAGTATGTAACCTAACATATAACATTTAATTGATATTAAATTCAATTAAGACCTTGAGGATTACATATTGGTCAAATTAAGTCGATATCAGCGTGAAACGTGATCTATTTAAAATTGGGAAGAGTATTCCATGTAACCCAACTGATTGGGATAGCCAGTTGGGATATATGGAATAGATAGCCCAACTAGAATCAAACCATAGAATACAAACTTGCGCACTAAATATTTTTGTAAGTACCAAAAATTGCTATTGCGCAAGTAACGTGCCTCAAATTTGGGTCAAGTTATTTTTTTTACATCTAAGTACGTACTGTAGGTACCTACAACCTACATCCAATTTGTTATTCGTTGTTGACCTTACGATTTTGGTGCCTGTTTTTTGCGTGTTATCATTATCGTGCATTGTTTTATAGTGTACTAGCGGCCGCCCTCGACTTCGTCTGCGTGGAAAGGTTTTTTAGCTATCCCTCGGGAACGATACTTTTTTTCGGGGTGAAAGGTACCCTATATCTTACTCTGTACCCCTGACAACGTGTACGCAAAATTTCATGATGATCGGTTCAGTAGTTAAGACGTGAAGGCGTAACAAACAAACAAACAAATAAAAAAACAAACAAACGGACTTTCGCATTTTTAATATTATACGCTGGAACCTTGTCACATTAACATCCACGTTGACATGATCCGCAACTAAAAATGTCATGAAACAAGAAAATTCTAATAGGTAATCTAAATATATTAATTATTGAATTATTATTTTTAATGACATAAGGACTTGGTTTATAAAAAAATTACAATTGTTTTTCGTTTTTGAGGTTAAAATCATGGCCGCTAGGCGCATTACCAATTGACGGGGATAGTAAGACAACTTACTGATCCTGAAACCTCATTACTTAAATGTTACTATGGATCTTTCATTTACTCTTATTGGTTTTTAATCGGCAGGACTTACTGCGGTATAGTGAATGCGGTTCGATGACGACAGGACTTCAGCAAGCGCTGGACTGCATGCTGGTGGTGCTGAAGTGCGTCAACGACTCGATGCACCAGATCGCCATCACTGGGGTGCCGGTAAGTTAGTCATATTATGCCCCTTAAATCGACCACTCAAACACGATAACTGTGGTGATAATTAAGGAGACCAGTCGATTTTCATACAAATTAGGTAACTTTGAAGCCTTGGTTCTCCGCCAAGGATTGGCCTAACTGTGATCTGATGACGGCCATCCAGGGAGTGAATGGAGGAGATTCAAATCGCTGTACAAATACAACTGATCTGATGAGCATTCTAAGAGATAATAAGGATCAGAGTTTTCAGCTTCAAGATTTCCATACATTGTTTTTACATATCCTGAACTTTATCTCTCATAGAATATTGATCAGATCAGTTGTATAGCGAAATCTGAATCTTCTCCATTCACTCCCTGGATGGCCATCATCAGATCACAGTTAGGTCTATCCTTGTCTTGAAACCAAAGCTTCAAAGTTACATCGATTGTATGAAAATTGACTGGTGTTCTTAATGGCCACCACTTCTCACGTGGTACAGCGTTTTATCGACATTCAACTGTCAAATTCCATTGTCTTCTGACAGTTAAACCGTTTAACGGTCAGAAGACAATAAAATTTGATCATTTATCGATTTATCACGTTTAACTTAAACGTGATAAATTGCCAGGTGTATCATAGCGTGTTTCAGTGGTCATGCTAAGGGGGATGATGTCTCCATCTCCACCTATAATAGACCGTTGACGACCTCCGTGGTCGAGTGGTTTGTACATCGGTTTTAGGTGTATCGCTATCTCTGGGGCCGTACCGGCTAACGAATCGCATATCGAAAAGTCTGCTGGGTTTCAACTTAAAACAGATAAATCGAGCCCCAATTGGGCTAAAATGGCAAACCCCAATTCATGATGTCACACGAACATCGATATCTTCCAAATTACGTCAACAGAAAGTACAAGACGAAATTCCTTACTTTATTTTTTTCTGTTTTCAGTTAAAACTCCATAGACTTTTCGATAATCGATTCGTTAGCCGGTACGGCCCCTGGTCCCGGGTTCGATTCCCAGCTGGGTCAATTTAGAAAACGAACTTTTCTATATTGGCTCAGATTTGGGTGTTTGTAGTTCCACCGTTGTGTCTGATTTTCGTATATCACAAGTGCTTTAGCTACTTTGGAATTAGAGCAATAATGTTTGTGATGTTGTCTAATTTTTATTTATTTAGAGTGCCTGGTAAGTAAGTACTTATATCCAGAAATGGTCACGCTCACGCGTAATAACTCTCTTAATGATTTAGAAATCAAATATGGCGTAAAAAGATTAATTACTTACGTAATAACAATTAGAGGAACTTTTGAAATCTTGATGGTGGTTATAAATTAGAAGCGTGTGAGACAGTGTTGCCTTTTAAATGTCTTAATAACCGGTCCAGCATAATCTATGTTTGATAATCGTAATAAGCTCGTTTAGATAATTATAAACACACATGCTATGTGCTCGTATGTAGGTACGCCTAATAACTCGCTTTCATTTCATTATTATAGGTACCTACCTACGTTATTTATGACTACACCTACTTAAGTCGTTAATCAGTTTTTTATGTTTTTTTTTGGAATCCAGAAGGAAGACGATTGGAAAATTGTATAGACTGACTAATCGTTTATCTCACTTGCTTTGTAAAGTAAAAAAATATTTGCTAAAAGCTGTTGATAAAAGTCTAGAGTATTATTAAATTATATTTTGTAAAAAAAATAAAAAAAAATTGAGCTTTGATCCTGTTCTTGCACATCCTACACTCTGAAGTTGAAGCGAAACGCAAACAAATATGGCCGTTTTAACAGTACTAAGTTCTTATTTGGCTCGCATAGTATGGTCTGTATAAGTATTTATATTATTTGCAATCAGTATTTTATTGATAATATGATAATGATAACCCCTAATGCCGAATATGGTAGACTGAACATCTTTTGCTAAGGGATCAACTCTGAAATTGCGAAAGAAAAATCTGCTGTTTCATACAAAAAAATATAAAGAATACCTATGTTAAGATAAATGTAACAGATGTTTTTAATATTCACTCTGGCCTTGAATAGAGTCAGGTTGTATGCGCTCGGAAACACAGACGCCGGCAGGGAATTCCATTCCATAGCTGTGCGCATTATGAAAGATGATGAGTAGCGTTTGGTACGCAGAAAAGGTATATCAACCTGCAGTGCGTCTGGATGTCCGATGGTAGAAAGGAGAAGGTGGAATGAGTTCATGCAGTTCTTGAGCACACTCACCGAAGTACAATCTATAAAAGAACGATAGGCAAGCAACTTTTCGGCGGTGAGCTAAACTGTTAAGCTTAGCTGCTAATTGTTGGCATATCACGGTAGTGTGGCTCTAGCATTAGAAACAACGTTAGGTATTCAAGTCGAAATTGCTTTAAATAATGTGTATCATCAATATTCACAGTCGTGTAGAAGCATTTCTCTTTAATCGCTATCGTTACTACGAATTGATTTCGTGATTTTAAATTATTCCTTATTACGCAATAAGCGCACCACATTGATATTTCAGGAAAAATCAATGAACGATATTTCATAAAAAAATAAATGTTAAAGTTTAAAATTTTAAAACCGCGCCAAAAACGCTATGGCGCTGGACACGTGACTTTTTGACGTCACAAGCCTGTAAACATTGTAATATCTTGATCCATTTGTCAGCCACAAATCGCGGATGGTCCTGTCAAACGCCTGAAGCCAAATTTATTTACCAAGTAACATGTTATTTACAGGCATGTGACGTCATCAGTTATATTAGAGCGTTTTCGCCACAGAAAAAAATCAAAAATTATTGTATTTTTAGGTGAAATCAATCAATTAATAGTCTTAATTTAGTCCATATAATAGTTGAATGAATATGTTTTTTACGCCATTATCTGTTAGGATGACCACAATTTGTAGTATATTTTCAATGTTGTCAAATTGACTATTCCATTGTTGTTCACCAGGTGGACCTAAACCAACAAGGCGAGCTCCTAATGCAGGGCTCATTCCTGGTGGTGTCGGAGAACAAGCGCGACCTGCGGCTGCGGCTCCGGCCGCGGCGCCGACACATATTCCTCTATGAGAAGGCATTACTCTTCTGCAAGCCCGGCACCAAGAACAGCCACAACAAAGCCACCTATCACTTCAAACATGATCTCCAGGTGTGTTATAATATAAGCCGGCCACATACAGACGGAATCCCGGTTTGGAATTCGAAATATCGATAGTATACGAAAATTCCGTACGAAAAAGTCCCGCATGTGTGTGGTATATATGTCCATAGATTTGTGTGGATTAGCTGCGTTCAGAATAATTCCGTTTCGGAATTCAGAATTGAAATACCGTCTGCATGTAATTACTTAAATGCAAGCATTTTTGGCCCCGCCCTCTTGGTTGCAATTTTTGTGTGTTGCTATTATTTGAGCGGAATGCTTGTTTCATAGATTATTAATAGAACCTTTTTTTAAGTAAAATGTAGGATAGGAACATAATAAAATCTTGAATTCAAAGTGATCAGAATCAATACGCATATTGCCCATTCAGTTCGTTGTCCCACAGTGGAATCAAATTTTATTTGACTTTTTTTCTTATGAAGTGGATTAGACATCATTGTTCACATTAATTCTTGATTAACGTAATATGGTTTGTAGAAATCGGATGGTTTCAGTGGCACATTGCCAAAAACCTTAGTTTAACCAAAAAATTTAACCAACCTTTTTTCTTACCTTTGCAGATGTCACAAGTCGGTCTAACAGAGTCAGTAAAAGGCGACCCTCGTAAGTTCGAGGTGTGGAGACAAGGTCGAGCTGAAGTGCACACGATTACCGCGCCCACCGTGGAGGTGAAGCGCGCGTGGGTGGACCGCGTCAAGCGAGTACTGCTTGACCAACTAAAGGAGCTCAAGGGGGAGCGAGTGCGCCAGTACGGGGCGCAGCACCACAGGTCAGTAGGTTACAGGGAAAAACGGTCTTTTTTCGTTGGCGCCCAACGTGGCACTAATTATTTACAGGTATACTAGGTGCGCCAGTAAGGGGCGCAGCACCACAGGTCAGTAGGTTACAGGGAAAAACTGACTTTTTCGTTGGCGCCCAACGTGGCACTATATTAATTATTTACGGGTATAGTAGAGAGTGCGCCAATACGGAGCGCAGAACCACAGGTCAGTAAGTTACAGGAAGATACAGGGCAAAATAGGGCCACTTTCTTCGTTGGCTCCCACCGTGGAGTTGAAGCGGGCGTGGGTGGACCGCGTCAAGCGAGTACTGCTCGACCAGCTGAAGGAGCTCAACGGGGAGCGAGTGCGCCAGTACGGGGCGCAGCACCACAGGTCAGTAGGTTACAGGGAGAAGCAGGGAAAAGGCCACTTTCTTTGTTGGCGCCCAACGTGGCACTAATTATTTACGGGTATACTAGTAGTACTAGCTCAAACTTGAGAGACTATGCGAGAAGAATTCTTTTTCAATATGGTAATAGGTGCTACTGAAATGGGCAAAAAACCCGGTTTTGACACGAGTGCTGGGTGAAGCCCAATTAACGTCCATAGACCATTTTGTTGAACTAAATAAAATCTTTAGAAATAAGATATGTCTTGTTATTTATTTAAAAATAAGATATGTTTTGTACTTTGAATATTTTTCTCTATTGATTTTTTCCATAACAACGTCATGCAATGTGGCGGTTCGGGATGTTAATAACAAGTCTGACTGCGATCAATAACTCATTTATTAAAGTAAAGAAATGGCTTATATACGAGGAGAGATGAGTGTGTGTAAGTACATATTGGTACACACACTACACCTCCCCCCTAAAAAAGAAAAAAAAATACATGAAAAGATTAACTTTTTTCTAAATATCAACATTATTATTTCGGACGATTCTGATTCAATTTTCTTTCTAAAATAAAACAAATTGAAGTTATTTTTTTTTCTAAAAGGTACATAAATCATTATTTAAAAGAAAAACATAAGTATATTTTATATAAGAAAAATATTCAACAGATATCAGTTTTTTTTTAGAAGATTTCAAAAGTTATATTCTAATTTGTATAATGAGAGTAAAGAAAATACATAGTTACATAAAATGAAGGTACCTATCTATCATTTATTTATAAGGATTATTACATTCTTATCTTCCCATCTTCAACTCTAACATGACAACACTAAAATTTATTTTATACAAAAAAAAATTGACACATAAAATAAACGAAAACTTTATACTGAAATAGTTATACATTATTAAAAGGTATTTAAAAAACTGTACTCATATTTATTATATGAATAGGTCACATATCTGATAAAGTTATTATAACTAACATCCAGTTCTGTAATATTTTATTAGCAAGGAAAAATTGAATTGTTAAAAAAACAAATTTCATAAGCTAACTTAATAAGCATTCCGAATTGTATACCTCCTTAACACTATAATATCGATTTCATAACAAGTTACAAACAATAACGTGAACACCACGACAGCATAAAAGTACCTAGGTACAAGGTACAAAGTTAAAGTAAATTACAGATTTCCAAGAGATACTTATAATACTAACTAATATCTGTGTTCGTAACATCCTTACATTCTTATTAAACTTCCATAATTCACATTTCAAAGTTAGTTTTTTAAACCAAAAGTTTATTAGTCATTTCTTAATAATTATTAATATAAAACATCACTACTACATTAGGTAACCTTTCGATTTATATCGAAATAGATTGCACTAACTAATAGTAAAACATTCTTATTCCTTGAAAGAAATAAAAAAAAAACCCTTACACACTCACTAATTACTTTTTTCTCTTCTGTCGTTGATAAAGGTAACTGACTTCAATACAAATTCAACTTTAAATATCTGATTAAAATATTCTACTTTCCTTATGTCTCTTTCATAAATAAAACTTCCATTTCAAGTTACTTTTTGCTAACATACCTACCTACACATACATAAGAATTTCACTTATCATTCTTCACTCGCATTTACATAAAAAATATTCTATCTTTCAATTTTTTTTCATCATTCATCAACCTTAAATCATGTTATTACATAATAATTATCCTCTTCCATTTCCTATGTTTATCATAATCATAACATAACTTCCCATATTTCAATATTTTTATCTTTCGACATTCTATCTCTCAATATTCTTATCTAAATTATCATGTGTCAAAAACAATATTCCCATATATTTACTTCACTTTAAATCCTATTTTTGCTCGTTATAAACTTCAATTTCATAATAACTATCGGTACACTTATACACATATCACCTACTAGGTACTCACATATCATAATTCGCCCGGCGCCGGCGTACTTTCATTTTTATTTAACTCATCATTTTTGGTACATACTTTATCATATTTATTTATAGTCGACTTCATTATCATCATAAAAATGGACAATTGCCATTTTGGGCTGTGGCCACAGCTCAATTATTAATGGGGTCAGTTTTTTAAGTTCTCGGACTCCAACAAATCTCACAGAGGAAATCTCGTTTCGCACCATGATCGACTAGAAGGATCTGACACCCCACGTATGTACCATTATTTAATAGGGTCATGAATTAAGACACATACTAATTTGGTCTCCAAACAGGATTCAAAGGGGAATCTCGTTCACACCTTGATGCAACTGAAGGACCTGAACCCTATAGTACCTCTCCTTTAATGTGTACCGTATAATCGAGCTTTTATATTAACCATTTCATTCCAAAAACCTATCAAATAAACTAACAATCCTAAATTGAATATAAAGTAAATAAGAGATTCATCGCTTTTGGGTGATCAGTCCAATCGCAAGTGAAACCTTATAAACCGTATATTCCCTAACTTCTATAAATAAATCCTTATCATCATTCCAAATCCTACATAAAAAAACGCATCACATTACCTAACCTAAACCTTGCTGTACCTAATTGCAAACTAAAAAGCTACAAAAAGATTTTTAATACAGCTACATTAACTTTCCTACAATATTCCTAATACCTATAAAAACCTATACCTTTCCTTTATTCTAGTCATCATAGACTTGCTTTCAAACTGTTCCTCGTAAATTTTTCCTTTCAAACCTCAAGTATAATTTCCACAAACATACTATCTCAATCATTTTTATCTCAAAAGAAACTTTCACATCCTAAATTAATAAGTTCCATAAAATTTTATTTTCCATTGAAGTTAATACACGCGTTATCTTTTCCAATGTTATAACAATAACAATGTTTTAAATTACAGCTTGACTAGCAAACCCGTGTGATATTTTGCGACAAGATTTATATTACTGCTTCACCTAAATTAAATATCAACTTGCATTAGTGCAACTGCGCTACTTCTTTGTAATCTACCGATATCGAAATACAACACTTAGACTCCAATACCTTGTTCGTTAAGTTTATCAAAACAATATGATTGCATTACTTCTAAGAATAAATTTTGTCACATGATAATTTGTCATCGATACTTATTAAATTGAATTGCGTAGGTTTACTAAACTCATATTGAAACAAATTACAAATTTCATCGCTATTCAGGACAATAATGAAATATTATAGTTTTACTCTCATTTGTGTGGTAAATCAAGTGTTAATATTTAGAAATAGAATATTAAATAATATAGAATAAGAATACTATATAGCTAAACATAGTATTAAAATAATTACCTAACCATTATTTTCGATCATTAATTCCTAAAACATAAAAGAAGACAATTTCTCTACAAAAATGAATAAATTTAAATTTATATCGAGCATTTATTTACTTACTATACATAACAGCATTATACAATACATAAATAAAATACAATTACTTATGTTATTCGTAAAAATAGAGCGGAAATTTATCTGAAATTGTGATTGTATGTAAAGTACTAATGTAAAGTAATGAAACCTAATTTTAGTTTTGTCAAATTCATAAATAATATTAAGAAAATAATCAAACTCGTAAATAAAATTTTGTCAATCAAACTCCAAATTCAAAAGGAATTTTCGAACTTCCTTATTCTTCATAATTTAATTAGTTATTTCGTAAGATAGAATAAAGTTATTATAAATTACTTGTACACCTACATAAATATATGATATACCTACCTAGCAAGAAATGTACGAAGACAAAAGATAGTCTCAATAAGATAGCTAATTTCCTAATTAGTTTACGATTTTATAAAAGTTACTACTAGTTTTAAAAAAATTACAAGTAAAATACTTAGGTACCTACAATGTTATGAATGACACTTTCCAAATCCATTGAAAAATTATTAAAATGTACATAAGTAGGTATGTCATAGTCATAATGAAAAAAAATATATAAGTATTGAGTTTCATAGTCTGATAAAATATTATATAGAAATAATGAAAAGCAATAATATACCTATGAAGAATTTATTTATATATAAAATACGATTATTTACTACCTAAATAAAATTGTTAGTAACATAGTCATGTAAAAGAAACAAATCTACTATTCAGTCCGTTATGAACCTTTTTGCAATTTCAATGAAAAACGTTATTTATACATTCTTTACAAACTTACTTAATTTACGATAGAAAAAAAACTCAATTCTTTTGGCTTAACAAAATGATGCCTATTCAGTTCGCTGCTACAATATCACACGTGTCGCTAAGTCAGCAATTACGATGTCGTTCACCTATTTATAACGCATTACGAAATCCAAACTTTTATGCAAATAAAAATAATTGACATCGATAAAGTAATTATTAAAATGTATTTGAGAAAAGGTAATTCACAAAATTACTTAAGTACTTGATTTTGAATAAAGATTATGGCAAAATTAAACTACAAAACCTCGAAAAAGGAATAAAATAATCCGTATTCATACTAAAATTGTATCTCAAGTTAAATAATCAAACTTCATAAATGAAACCTAAGAGTTACCTTTATCAACCACGCTGATTCTCTGGAAAACTAGCTGTGAAATAAAAACCAGACATAAATAAAGCATCATCATCACCATAAACAAAATTCAATAACTTTACTTTTTATGTGCATTCGTATGCCTAAAATACAGAATAGAAATAAAAATCTAACCTATTTAACAAAAGACTAGTTAAAAAAATAACAGAATTTACCATAAACGTTAGATACAGCTACCAATTTTTATGCCATTAAAATAAATTTTCATACATTTGTGGTTAAACATTTTTTATAAAAACGGATCAGTAAAAAAAATACCTAATTCACGTATTATAATAATAACGTTAATACTTATCAAAATAAAATAATCAATAAAATCTTCAAATAAATTCTTCAAACGTTAACTAGTTTAATTTTACTTTCAATTCATTGGGAAAAAATACACATATCTAAATTATTATTTGGAAAAAGCAAAAATAATTACGCTATAATCAATCATCATCTACAATTAATACTTCTAATAATTTTCTTTAAACAATGGCTGAAGAACTGAAATTCCACCAAATATTACAAATCAAACCGTAAAAAGTCTTTGAAGTGAATTTTGATTCATTTTTGAAGTTCCGTTGCCCACTGCTTGGCCACTCTTCGATGGTAAATTCGGCTCCAGTTTTGCCCTCTCATGACTCCATCATCGGCCGGCAGCGTCCACTTCCGACACCATGCGTCTCCCGGCACCCTGCTTCATCATCTCCACATCACCAGCGTCACAGTAGCAATATCAGTACGCGACAACGATCACTAATAGTTCACATTGTTGATAATTTGAAGTTCATTATAATTATTGTTCATAAAAACTGGACATTTGAAGAATTTATTTTAATAATAGTTCCTAATTATTGTCATTATTATATTTATAATTTTATGTCTATTTCAGTTCATTTTTAGCACCCACTTCACTTTATTTATATATAGTCCAAATATAGTCCAAATTATTTGTATTTAAAATATTCACTTTACGGTAAACCGGCTGCACAGCGCCGCCAACGCAGGCGGCACTGGCAGGGTCGCCATGCAATGTGGCGGTTCGGGATGTTAATAACAAGTCTGACTGCGATCAATAACTCATTTATTAAAGTAAAGAAATGGCTTATATACGAGGAGAGATGAGTGTGTGTAAGTACATATTGGTACACACACTACAGTCACATTTGACATATCAATGGAAATAAAAAATGTGTAAAAAGTTTCTATAACATACAGTGTGGGTTTATATTGAGTTTAAACCCAGTGGTCGGGGTTAAACCGGGTCTTTTTCCCATCTCTAGTGCTACCAATAAAACAAAACCATTGGATCTTTTCGAAAATAAGCACACTATTTTCGATTTTATTAATTCCGATCTATCATTCTTCTTCAAAAACTTCAAACATTGACCCGCGAGCTTGTTTATACATTCACGGTTTAAATGTTTATTTAAATGGTTAACTGGACATATTCCAGAACCCTAATCCAAGCAGCGTCGTGGGACGCGGCCGCCCCTCCGACGGTGGTGCGGCCGCCCCCCGCGGCGGCGCGCACGGCGTCCTGCGACGCGCACGACGAGCCCTGCTGGTCCACCGACCCCTCCGACGACGACGACGACGACCCCGAGCACGCACCCGTATGTATACACACCTCAACTATACGCTACACTACACAAGGCGCACGGTACACACAGGGTTTATTCGGAGCCGAATTTATTATGATAAACCGGGCCGTGCCGCATGGGTGCCGCCGCCGGTAGCAGGGTGCAAGAGGGTGCACTTGCCACCCCCTGTCAGGAAACAAATAAAAAACATATTTTTATCAAGTTAAACTGAAGGCATCTAGGTTGCTGACAAGTTCATCACCTTGTCAGTAAATTCAGTATCCTCCTCTATTAAGTAAGTTAATACTATAATGTGAAGACGCAGATGCACCTCCTTGAAAATAGTCCATGTCCAAAGCCCAAGCTAGGTTGGTCGTGCTATAACCAATGCATTTTGAGCTCCGTGTAGTACAGAATATGTTATAGTACTAAACGTACAGAATGTCCCATCCGCGCGAGGACAATAAAATAATAATCTACGTACTCTCGCTGCACGCAATAATACAATTGAAATTACACATAACAGCACTGCCTGCCTATTATAATAAGCGCCTCCAAAGCGCTTCTCTTTCTATCGCGTAGCTCTGTCTCAACCGACATATGATATCCCTCGTGCGATGACTCTACTGAATCAGCCGCGAGCAGTAGGCTAATAGTTATAAATAAAGGCCGGATTTGCGGTGGCAGGAATACAAACTTGCTAGTGATTACCAAATTATCGTAAATGTTTTTATATATCGATGTTTTGAAAATATTTTTGAAGTGGAACTTCTTTGATCGCGTCTGTATTTATTTTGTGTATTTTACCAAGGAAGATGTATTTCTTAAAAATTTGACATTCTACTTCACTCACTTTGACTTTGCTATCTTTGCATCAAGAAAAACTGCAGTGAATTTTATTATTTATACATTTCACGATTTTCACTTTTCTTAGGTAGGTAATTTTTACTATTTCCGACAGTAAGTCTATAATATATCACGTTACATAATTATATTTTTTTTATCGATAAATTACACAAATAGATAATCAAGTTGTCCACGCACTATTAAACGTCATTTTATTCGTGCTACCGCAAATCCGGGGTCTGGTTATAAACGTTTAAGCGCGAAGTGAGACCCGCCTGCCTTGCCCGTGGCTTCACCGAGCGGCAACCGGAGCTCATCGAACACTGGTGTTACATACAAACCGTTGACACAACTAACACAGCTTGGGCTCTGAACACGGCACGGCCCGGTCTAGCATAAATCCGGCTTAATACACTGACGCCTCAGCCACCTTATCATCGCGCATGCGTTCTGCGTCTCACTCGGTGACCAATGCGTTGTCTCAATGTCGGCCTCTCAGCTCATCGTCGCGACCACGCAGTGGTTGCCGAGACACAGGACGCGCGCGCGGTGATGCCATGGCCGAAGGGTGATGCTTCATGTTGCTCGGGTCATTCATGGAATGGAATAATGGGATTTTTATCATTCTATGGCAAGCAACCTACCGAATAGGATACAGCCTCAGACAATATGAGTACTTAAATAACAATATGGACGAGACTTGATTGGATGCTCGATAAAAGAAGCTGAATCCGAATATTTTTGTCGAAGTGATTCCCATCAAGACTCGTATCTTATGGGTCTTACATTAAATCGAAATAATTTCTGAATGGGTAATGTATATAGCAAGAAACTAGCTAAGAAAATGTAGTGGTATAAACTCGAGTTAGTACCTACCTAGCTTTAAATATGGTAATAGTAGTCGTAGGTACTTAATGTGGTAATAATATTTTAACTTTAAATATTGATACCTAGTCTAAACTCATAAGAAAAGTTGTACCTACCTACCTTTTTTTGTAGTTTTGCGTGGTCTATTTATTACATCAAGATTGTCATTAAAAACCGTGGTTACTACTAACATTAATAAAGAGGTGCTGCTTATTGGGGTAGCTTAAATTAACTAGGGCCTACATTAATGCCAACTAATTTTGGGTTTACAGTGTTGAGTGAAGTGAAAACCACTCTATTGTGTAAGTGTAAAGTATATTTTTAAAGGAATGCGGGCTGAATAGTCACGGGTAGCGCATGTCAAACGTTAGCAACCCGATCGCACTTAACGCTTCCCGTCTCTCTATCGAATGTACCTACATAATGAGAGTACCAATAAGGTTCATTAAAAGTGAAGTTATTACTGATCACGTGAAAAAGAATTTGCCGTAAGAACTGCATTTAGAATTGGTACCGCAGAAACACTTTCATATTTTAACGCGTAACGTCCCCAGTCCAAGATTCACGCCGCCCGTCCGCTGCATAATTAATTTAGCTACCCATCATCGCTTTTAATTAGTTCTAATATAAAGTTTTAAACTAGACACTGGCACTGAAACTTGATTTAGTTCTGCACGGTCACGTGGCACCTCACTTAGTTCACTTTTTAACATAATGAGGTTAGTTACAAGCGCCGTATTAAATAATGGCTTTACCGCCGCCATTTTGTCGTACGTTACGAGTTTCAAAATGGCCGCAATGTTTTAAGTTGTGTTGTTCAACAGGTGACGGAGGCCGTCGGTCTCAACGGTACCATACACAGAATGGTACAGTTCTTTTCGGTATCAGGCTCCACGCAAGCCACATCCACGTTTTACGTATCACAGTACTGATAAATATACATTTGAAGCTAAGCCAATAGAGGCAGTGTAAATACAATGAAAAGAGACTGATGTAATATCCAAAGTTAATTAACCAAAGAGTTCGACATCGAACGTGGATAATAATCAGTTGTAATTGCAGAACATTAACTACTGTGTAAGTCGTGTTTTGTTTGTTATGTCATTCACTGTCAGTGTGCTTTATTATTTTCATTAAGCGCTTGCTTCGATATCATAATGTTATCATTGTTGTCAATGTATATTTTCTTTTATTTAATTATATTTACCGACACATTTATTTAGATACATCATAACCGAAATAATATTAACATTCGAACGCTTGATACATAATATCTTTCACACATAATGAGCTATTGATCAAGTAAGCAATTTATCCATTTGGAGTTGGGTGCCGACATATTTATTTGTTTGCCGATAACCGTTACAGTTGAAGTTAAATAGTTAATAGATACAAGAACATCACGGAGTATGTATACCAGATAATTATTGTAATCGTATAATAGACGTTGATGTATATTATATGGAAGAATTGGTAACTCAGCTTAGCTGCGCACGGGAATAAGTTTGGGTCACTTTATGGTCATATTTTGATGTGCAATGAGTTGCTTTTAACACGCTGTATTTTTTCTCATCGAAACTGTGCCTGAATGTACTTACTGTATCTCTTTTATCTTCCTAAACATTCATGATGCAAAATAAACTTAAGTATATATTTATGATATACAATTCAAGTAGGTAAAATATATCTGAACTTATGTCTTAATTATATTATAATCTACTAAGTACTCTATTGGCTGTATAACGCTGATTTATTTCAAAAAGTATTATTTTGCACACAATTTTAGCTTTGAATTTGATATTTGCACTCGTGTTGGACTTTTAGATGGACGTTTTATAAAATTATAATAATTTTATATAATACCAATATTGTTTTAGACAATCCTGGTACCTATTTAAATACATATCGACGCTAATATGTATTGTAATAATCTATGCGGTATCTGATATAAATAAGTGTATATGTCTCGTATTCGTATCACGTTTTTAATAGAGAAACATCCACTTAGGTATTATGGATCTCAATATTATCTACGTACATAAGTACTCACAAAAGCTTTTCACTAATATGCATGGCAAACTATATAGCATTCTACTTACTGACAAACTGATTGAAAAAAAATGGTGAATGCTTGGGGCTGCAATAATAAAATATAAGTATTTATAATTATGTGAGTATTTGTACCCATATAAAATAACAAAAAAACAACGGTGTGTATATGCATGCAGCAATGTAAATGGTTAGTTCAAAGCAGTTTGAGCAGTGGTGAAGAAGCGCATGATTTGATGTAAACTGAATAGTATATTGAAGATAAAACACAGTGTTAAACTTGTCCAATTAATGTGTTTTATCTTACTTTACATAAAACTCCACAACAACAAAAAATCTACAAAACATCTTACTAAATATTAAACAGAATATTAAAATTTCAAAGTGTCATCGAATTGTTGTTACGAATATGCAACGATGACATTCACATGACCCACCGCAGTAAACTTATGTAAGAAGAGAGACCATTTTTACCCTGCTTCATTTCTTAAGTGCTAGACCAAACAACTTGCAAATAGGCATACATACATATACGACCATATCAAAAGGGCATCAATTCTGCTAATCTCAATTTAAACTGAAAAAATTAAACGTTGTCTTTTTATTAGCTGAATAGCTCCGAATGCTAGTGAATGAAAAGCCGAATCAAATTCAGACCTGCTTACCTATTAATGTTTTTGGGGTACAGGCGGTGGGGTGTGGGCTGGTGGCGCTATCGGACTACACCGCGGTGGGTGCCAGCGAGGTGTCGCTGCGGGAGGGCCAGCAAGCCGAGCTGCTCAAGGTCGGCTGCGCGGGCTGGTGGTACGTGCGGCTCGCCGGTACGTGACTGTGTGTGGTACAATGTCGGTGCTGCCTGTATACATACACCGCGGTGGGGCCAGCGAGGTGTCGCTGCGGGAGGGCCAGCAAGCCGAGCTGCTCAAGGTCGGCTGCGCGGGCTGGTGGTACGTGCGGCTCGCCGGTACGTGACTGTGTGTGGTACAATGTCGGTGCTGCCTGTATACATACATACACCGCGGTGGGGCCAGCGAGGTGTCGCTGCGGGAGGGCCAGCAAGCCGAGCTGCTCAAGGTCGGCTGCGCGGGCTGGTGGTACGTGCGGCTCGCCGGTACGTGACTGTGTGTGGTACAATGTCGGTGCTGCCTGTATACATACATACACCGCGGTGGGGCCAGCGAGGTGTCGCTGCGGGAGGGCCAGCAAGCCGAGCTGCTCAAGGTCGGCTGCGCGGGCTGGTGGTACGTGCGGCTCGCCGGTACGTGACTGTGTGTGGTACAATGTCGGTGCTGCCTGTATACATACATACACCGCGGTGGGGCCAGCGAGGTGTCGCTGCGGGAGGGCCAGCAAGCCGAGCTGCTCAAGGTCGGCTGCGCGGGCTGGTGGTACGTGCGGCTCGCCGGTACGTGACTGTGTGTGGTACAATGTCGGTGCTGCCTGTATACATACACCGCGGTGGGGCCAGCGAGGTGTCGCTGCGGGAGGGCCAGCAAGCCGAGCTGCTCAAGGTCGGCTGCGCGGGCTGGTGGTACGTGCGGCTCGCCGGTACGTGACTGTGTGTGGTACAATGTCGGTGCTGCCTGTATACATACATACACCGCGGTGGGGCCAGCGAGGTGTCGCTGCGGGAGGGCCAGCAAGCCGAGCTGCTCAAGGTCGGCTGCGCGGGCTGGTGGTACGTGCGGCTCGCCGGTACGTGACTGTGTGTGGTACAATGTCGGTGCTGCCTGTATACATACATACACCGCGGTGGGGCCAGCGAGGTGTCGCTGCGGGAGGGCCAGCAAGCCGAGCTGCTCAAGGTCGGCTGCGCGGGCTGGTGGTACGTGCGGCTCGCCGGTACGTGACTGTGTGTGGTACAATGTCGGTGCTGCCTGTATACATACATACACCGCGGTGGGGCCAGCGAGGTGTCGCTGCGGGAGGGCCAGCAAGCCGAGCTGCTCAAGGTCGGCTGCGCGGGCTGGTGGTACGTGCGGCTCGCCGGTACGTGACTGTGTGTGGTACAATGTCGGTGCTGCCTGTATACATACATACACCGCGGTGGGGCCAGCGAGGTGTCGCTGCGGGAGGGCCAGCAAGCCGAGCTGCTCAAGGTCGGCTGCGCGGGCTGGTGGTACGTGCGGCTCGCCGGTACGTGACTGTGTGTGGTACAATGTCGGTGCTGCCTGTATACATACATACACCGCGGTGGGGCCAGCGAGGTGTCGCTGCGGGAGGGCCAGCAAGCCGAGCTGCTCAAGGTCGGCTGCGCGGGCTGGTGGTACGTGCGGCTCGCCGGTACGTGACTGTGTGTGGTACAATGTCGGTGCTGCCTGTATACATACACCGCGGTGAACAACTGAAATTAATATTTTTTTTTTAGCAAATACGCATACCTACTCTAAATGCGTAATTGGTTTTGTATTTTATTCGATCATATATAGATACCAAGCTGATTGTCATCCTTACCCACAGCCGTTTTGCTCGATCATATTTCCCAGGCTGATGGTTAACCTCCCCCACAGGTGGGCAGGGCGAGGGCTGGGCGCCGGCGGCGTACCTCGACCAGCGCAAAACGTCGCGCTCGTCGAGTCGGTCGCACGACCGCCTGCACGACCACTGAGCGCCCGCCGCCACACTTTGACACAACTGCCCCGAGCGGGACGAACCTTCGCGTTGATGGAAAATGGCACCTATATCGGGTCTATCTACTACCCCTATGACTTTTAACAATAGATACCGTAGATCTAATAGGGCCATTTCCCTTAACTTCATAGGAAGACTTCGGTCGTCGCTTTACGTGATATCGTCAACTTATTACTGGATAAAAAGTTTTGAGCATTTCGCCTGTTTTAACAATATAAAATATTATTCAGTCTTAATAGGTAAGGTACCTAATATGACAATGGCGACAATTTTTTTATATGAAGTAGGTATTGTCCCAGAATTGTTGGTTGGATTGTTGGTCTCCACTCCACTCGACACAAAAGAAAGTTTAAAATTAGAAATCAATGTTAGAATTTAGAATGCAATCCAGCACGTTTGAAATACGTAGTGAGAGTGAAAGAAAGATGTTAGAAGGTAGCGACCCCCACTCGTTATTGACGGCGAACAATAATATTTGTTAAAATTATTGTAAATGTTGTTCTAAAAAAGCTTTATTGTAAATTAGTGTAGCCTAGGCCCGTGTTATATCGTATCGTTACAGCATCCAAAGCTATCCGTAGACCGTTGTTGAGTGACCGTAACTGTTTTCATGTTTATATTCTTGTACATAATTATTTATAATAATTATAGTAAGTAATTTATTTTGATGCTAAATAGCTTTCGGTGTTACGTCTCAATTTTCCATGACAGTTACTGTGGATATTCGTTTTATCCATGTGATAGGGACCTGCGTATTATCTAAGATAAGACATTGTAGAATGATCAATCTTTCTCATATCATCATATTTCTTCACAATATTTTTATCAACAAATTTGTTATTATATTGCATGAAAGTGCTGTGAATAAATTTATCATTAGAGAACGAGCAAAGTGTAATAGTGAATTTACACAATTGCTACAACTTAAAAGTGCATTATTTTTTGCATATTTTATATAAATTGCATAATGTATTAACAAACTTAGGTTGTTTCCTAGTCAGCATGTTTAGATGTATTATTTCTTATTTTTATTATAAAAATCATGTAGCAACATTTGGAAAGTAAAGTCGCTGAAAATAAACAACTTTGACTGTCACTATTTAAAATACACAAGAACCAATATTCAACGACTTTAGTTTCCCTCTGGACTTTTGTATACTAATTTTCTTTTGTTAATAAATTTTCCTTTTCCAGCCACAGTACCTGTTAGCCGTCATTGTTTGATTATTTTGTCACCACATTTTGATGATCAGATTACACAGAAGTTGTCCATTTTATGTGTTTCATTTTTATTCCTTTATGTCGTTAACATTTTATCACTCGCTGAAGACGTAGCAATAAACATAAACATACTTAAGTACTCGCAAAACTTAGTTAGGAACATAACACTATGCATTGAAAAAATTAAGTAGGTACCTAAGTAGTATGTACTTT
Source organism: Agriphila tristella (assembly GCA_928269145.1). Lineage (NCBI taxonomy): Eukaryota > Metazoa > Arthropoda > Insecta > Lepidoptera > Crambidae > Agriphila > Agriphila tristella. The sequence goes on from OV743434.1 coordinate 26,982,253, forward strand.
TGTCTTTTACACGGTAAATTGTAGTTTCAGAACCAAAAAGCTTGAGGTAGTTGCAGGATATATGGTAGGTCGTGGGTGTATCAAAATCCTATGCAGCAGCAGACATACCTATTTATACTTAGTGCAAACCACTTTCTTGTTTTGTGGTGCAAACCAATTAAAATATTTTATAAAAAATAACAGTAAATAAGTAGTAATGGAAAAGGTCCTTAGTAGTTCAACAACGTGCAGCAAGCATTATGTACTTTAGGTAAGTAGTTGGAAACCTTAAGTAATAGCTTTAAAATTATATCCCTAACTGTTTTATAAAAGTGCAAAATATAAAATACAACTTAATCGGCTGTGAAACGTTTAGTGACAAGTTTTATAAAAATCTTATTAACCCTACAGTTTTCTCTCCTATTACTTAGGTAGGTAACATTTTCCCCTCTATTGTACCTACCTACCTATTAAGATTTTTCAACCACCTTACATCGTGTATCTACATAATAAATATCCACTTATTATAGGTAAGTATATGCTTTAGTAACTACTTACATGTAGAAAAATAGTACTTACCTAGGTATCTATACTATTCAAAATGTTTGGGTTTAATTAAACCACGCAGGTGTTCCACGGGTCAGAAAGGGAAAAGCGCAGTTACGGACTGGCGACGAAGAAAGATGAATAAATATTTACTACACGTTCACATCGTCATTTCCGTCGACGACCGTTATGACGTCACAGCTCCTTAGCTGTGACGTGAAACAAGAAAAAATGAAAAACAGTTGATAAACATGATAAAAGTAATCATGTTTATCAACTGTTTTTCATTTTTTCTTGTTCAAAGACTGTCATTAAATTATATAACAAGTTAGGTTCGCCATTATGTAGGAACTTTACTCTTTTAATCATTATAACAACACAAATAACGAACGTAATGATTAAATCAACAGAAACAAAAATTAAGGCGACGCAGGGGGTGCGGAATGACGAAGCGGGCCGGGAGGTAGCGGCAATGATGAAGTGAACGCGTAGTGAGTGGGGTTTCCAATTTCCATACAAATTAATAATTATCAATCAACAATTACATTAGGTCTACTATCGGTCAAGAGATGGCGCTGACCTAGAACTGCAATATTTTACATCGCAGAAAAAAAAATCTGCTATCGGTCAACAGATGGCGCTAACCTAAAACTGCAATAAAAATAATAATTATTCTACTCTATGCAGGCAGTGTAATTATATAATATGGTACGGAAACCACGGTGCGCGAGTCCGACTCGCTCTTGACCGATTTTTTTTTAATATTGACTTGGTTTACGAGTAATAAAAATAAATGTATTGGCGGTTGGCGGCGCTAGTGTACGGGCAAGAACCACAAACGGGCGCGGGCGCGACCAAAGCGCGGACGAGAAGAGATGTGTGTAGCCGAGTGGAAATGCGATGTGTAAAATACTGAAATCCTATAGGTTGTTTAGAACACATCTCTTCTCATCTTATCCCCGCTTTGGTGGAGTCTGGCTGGGCCTTGGGCCAACCAAGGCATGACACGAGTGTACAGAGGAAAGTAAGTCCTGAGGTCAGACTGAGTTTGGAAATGTCCAAACGTTTTAAAATTCAGAACATTAATGTTTATCCTTAGAATAATTACACCTAGAAGCCGTGTCCTTGTATGCAAATTGAGGCAACTATACTGAGCCAAAATGGCTCAGTTCTCAGATTTATATCCTTCATACCGTTACCTAATCGTAACTAAAATCCAATAATATAATAATTAATCTCTTTAAGGTAGGGAAATTGAAACGGTATTATGATTATTTAATAATAGACAATAAAAATCTGAAAACGGCGCCATTTTGGCTGTTTTTGTTGCCTCACTTATGACAGCGCGCTTTGTAGGGAATTATCGTTCTAGGTATTATTATTCTACGTGTTTATCATACAAATAAAATCGCTACAGCAATGTCTGCACTTAAAAAACTAAAACCCCAAAGTTTTGATCAAGAACTAAGTAGCTACGTAGCTAGCTACCTAGTATATTACACAGTAGAGGTTTTTAAAGCGGTAGAATTGCAAAAGTATGCATTAGGAAAAAATATAAAAACAAGTTTATTTTATACTAGTAATAATGGATTAAAAATTACTAAAGAATGTTAAAATCTCCTCCAACCATTGAATATGCCAACTGATATTTACCAACAATAAAAAAAAAACAGAATACTTATTTGGTGTGAAATATAATGTATGGTTATGCCTTTTCTCGAGCTTATTAACCAATTTATAGAAATATACTTATTTGTATTATGTTATATTCTACATTCCTGATGGTGTTACTGGAAAATAAATCTTTCACTCTAGTCTCTCTTTTATTGTTGTAGAAGTACCTATATCAAACCTATAATAATTTATCATGAATTATCACAAATAACACAATCCTGCACATAATCTGAAACATTTATGTTGAATAACAGAATCAATCATTAAAGATAATAATATCATTGTGTTCTATCTATACCAAAGGTTATTGCAATATCTTTCAACATTGAAACAGCACATTAAGATTCCAGTCTATATATTTTCCCAAGAAAAATAGTCTCACAAAAGTTAACTGTATTTTCACAAGAGTGAACTAAAACAACAGACATTGATCAAATCACATAATTATAAACATCATTTTGTACAAAACACTTTAACTTAAACGATATAGGCCTTGCCAAAGTTTCCAGCGCTGCTTCACTTAAGAGATATAGGCTTTGCCAAAGTTTCCAGAGCTGCGCCGCTGACTGTTTTTGAAAATATTATCTATTTTACTGAAGACTTCGTCAGCAGATTTTGCAGCATCCACCCTGTAGTGAAGCCCTCGCCGCATGTAATAGTCAACAAGGGGAACAGTTTGCGCATGATATGTAGCTAACCGTTTCTTGAGAGCATCAACATTGTCATCTGATCGCTTTATCAGTGGTTCACCAGTTACATCATCTGTCATTGGTTTTCTAGGACGGTGGAATTCTTCGTGATAGCTTCTCCCACTTGAGGGGTGGATCAAACGACCAGTAATTCTGCGAATTAGCATACTATCCTGGATACCAAACTCAATAACTGCATCCAATCCAGTTTTTCGTTTGGCCAACAAATCATCCAACTGAAATATTGAAAAAATGTTATATGATAATAAGAACAGTTACCATATTGTACCTAATTGTGGCCTGACAACTGTTGATAATAAATTGTTTATCAGTTACATAAGAACATTACTTGTTTTGACCTACTTATACATAATATGTATTGAACAGAACCAAAAAGTAGAAAATTTTACCTTTTCAGCTTGAGGGACAGTTCTTGGGAAGCCGTCTAGCAAGAATCCATTCTTGCAATCGGGTTGATCAAGGTTCTTGTCAATCATGTCTACCACCATCTCATCTGACACCAATTTCCCTTCATCCATAACTTTTTTTACACGACGGCCCAGCTCCGACCCTGAAGCCACCTCCGCGCGGAGCATGTCCCCAGTTGATAAATGACATACACAATATTTTTCTTTTAGACGTGGCGCCTAAAAACAATTTATAGACTGTTATAATCTACAAAATAAGCCAGAACTGCTGACCAGAAAAAAACCATAAAAGAATTGTAGATACCTACTACATACCTAGATAGGTACCTAATTTTGAAAATAAAGTTGAATAACCTTTACCTAGGTTTAGGTTAAAGGTTAAATTTTAATTACAAGTTGAACATACCTGGGTGCCTTTGCCTGATCCCGGAGGCCCCAAGAGTACTGCTCTAATTCCGAGAGGATCATTATCAGGCATCAACTTCACTGCAGGTGCTGCTGGGGCCATTTTTAGATTATTTTGTAAGAGAAAAAAAAATATCTTTGCAAAATTACGAACAACCAAACGAACGAAAGATGATCAACGATGAAAGCTAAACGTCAACGTCAACGCACGCACGCATGCATGCATGTCAAATTGTCAACGTCAGTCGTCAAATGAAAAACGTCTTCTTCTTGGCAACATTGGGTGCATTCCAGCTAGGGACTGACCGAACTCACTTTTCCGCCGAGAGCCGAGACCGAGACTGGGAGAGAGATTTTCGATTTTTGATTTTTTTCGAAAGAAAAGTTACTTTAAAATGGCGAATATTGATGAAAAAACACAATTAATTTAATCAAATTCTTTAATAATAATAGACGAATAAAACAACAGTCTCATTCATTTGTGAAAATAAATTATACTATAACAACTCAAGTCAACAACAGTTGACTGAAATCAACTATTTTGATTTGATTTGAATAATAGCACACAACACAACCACAGCTTATACATAATAAAAATTCAAAACCTAATAAAATATGCCTTGTTGCATGCGCTATTCCAATGAAATTCCCAAATCCCACGAGTGTAATATCAGGCCTGCGTAAGTATAATTAGTATTTATAATACCAATAGGCCTTTTTGGCCGAGATCGAGCCCGAGGCTGAGACATAATTTTTAGCCGTAACCTTTTATTTATCAGCCGAGAATGGCCGAGGCGTTGGTCTGCAACAAACACCGGTAACGGCTCTGAAAGCTGAGTCCAGCGTCCCAGACGCCAGACGTGGCTTCCAGCGTCACTACGGTGGTCACTCGGAACTGTTTTTAGTAATAGACCCACTGATTGATATTAGTGGTGATCTTCTGAGGTGGTTTGAATCATACATCCGCAACAGAACGCAAGCTATAGTTGTGAATTTCTAGTTTTCTAGTTGGAAACATTTCTAGTTGGATCAAGGTCCCTAGTGGGGTACCGCAAGGATCCCTGTTGAGACTCCTCTTATTCGTCATTTACATTAATGATATCCAACCCCGAATCTAGGGGGGGGGGGGGGCAAACGGGGGCACCTGCCCCGGGAGGCACTCTCAATGGGGCGCCAAAATCGTTAAATAAATTTAAAAAGTCATGTATTATGTATTCCAAATCGCTTAACATACAAGACCGCGGCTGGCTGCCCGCCAGCCCGGATGCATATAAGCAAAATCTAACTCTCGAGTTTTGATGGTGATCTCTGATTGGTCAAGAAACTCAATAGTTAGGTTTTGCGCGCAAACTCTAACTCCCCAGTTTAGCGCTAGTTCGATAGTGATCTCTGATTGGTCAAAAAACTCAGTGGTTAGGTTTTGCCCGCAAACTCTAACTACTGAGTGCGCATCCGCCAATGAGCGCTCTTCAAAATTCAGTTATCAATTGTCTTTGAACACAACTGTGGTAGAATATTTTTTTTTTAAATGACTAATAATCTTCCAAGTTTTTGCGAATATAATCCAGTATACCCAGATCTGAACGCAAGTTTTTTTTTCTGCTAAACTAAATATTCCTTCCCTATGAAATTGACGTTTTGTATGGAGAATTTTTAACAAGTTGCATTTTCTATTTTAAAATTTTTCACAATTTATTTAACAACTGTGATCACTATTGCAACAAAACTTTTCTGTAAGTCCAAATGTTTGAACATTAAGATAAACTAGGCAACATAACTTACTCGAAAAAAATAAGTTCAGGCTACGTTACAACAGATTAAATGGTCATTTTTGCCAACAAAAAAAAGTCAATTTCAATGTATTTTTAGATGACTGTAATTATTCATCAGAACAATCAAATTACATTAGCCGTCAACTTGATAGTTATATAGCTCTATTCTATCTATTCTCTATTCTTCAAGTTCTCCAGTGTATCCATATGGAAACAAGAATGCTGATTAAAATTGACCAAATGGATTATCCAAAAAACCAAACCTGCGTCGCAACGAATCATAATTGTAAGTTTAAAATGCATTTGTTCTTACTTGTCCTATTTGGTTGCGCTATGCCGTTGTGAATTTTGCCTCAAAACACGTTTTGGTGGACGCCATAATAAAACAATAGGTACTTCATAAACAAAAAAATAAATATTTATTGCATACAAACATTCTTAATAAATTTTTCTTCAATTCAACATTCTTATTATTCATCTCAATACAGTACCTAGTTAGTATAAGGCTGAATAGTTTGAAGGCATTCGCCTTTCTTTACACATTAATTAATATTTTTTTTGGTTTATCGTTTATCTGTAAACATCTTTTTATTTCAGTAAACGGAAACGGAAACCAGCAACGGATATTATTGAATATAGTTTGATTAATTTTTTTCCTAATCATAATTAAGTGCCATAAATTACTGATGAAAATATATAAGTATTGCAAAAAATCTTGTTAAAACTAAACTAGCAAAGTCCCTTAAATCAGTTATACCATTACGCGCTATTCATTACTACTGACAAAAAAATAAAGATGCGAACTCAGTAGTTAGAGTTTGCAAAACCAAAACCTAACTACTGAGTTTTTTGACCAATCAGAGATCACTATCGAACTAACGCGAAACTGGGAAGTTAGAGTTTGCGCGCAAAACCTAACTACTGACTTTTTTGACCAATCAGGGATCACCATCAAAACTCGAGAGTTAGATTTTGCTTATATGCAGCCCGGATAAAACACACATGTCACGTAGGTATTACAAGATTAGTGAGATTATATAGTTGATGAAACCGACTAAAACTAGCGCTGCATGGCCGGTTTCTTTTTACTATAGACAAGCAAAACTCAAAGATTATTGGATGTAACTGACAAAAACCGCGCTGCGCGGCCATTTGCTAAAAAGCCTGTTGTTATTAAAAAAAAGTCAAAATTAAAAGATAATTTGATGTAACTGACTAAAAATCGATGCGTGACCTTCTTTTTGCTTTATACAGGTATTTTTCGGGAAAAACAGGCATTTTGTACGTCTAAGATAGCATCCTCCCTTTACAACCCTAAACGCGTGGCCTTGCGATCTTCTATATTATTATGCTTTGCTGATGAAATGATGATTTTCTCGGCAGTGAGATCCATTCACGATGTGGTTATATGGAAAGAAAAAAATCCTCACAGATAACCAGTTATCTGGCCATGGTTATATCCGACGAACAAGGTCAAGTTTATTTTGAAATTTGATAACTCGTAAACGCCGCAATAATGCAACGTGATTTTTTTATCAATTATAGACCTAGTTAAGAGCAATCTTTCAATACTAGTCACAAGTCGCACTTTTGAGTCTTTTGGGAAAAAAAAAAAATAAAAACAAAAATCTGAAAAAAACTAATAACACGATAACCAGAGGTGATACTCCAAAAATAAAAACCGGCAAATATGCGCTTAAAGATGCTTTATCAAACTATATTAACCAAAAAACCATATGTTGTTTAGATACGCTCTGAACAACACTACACTGTTTTTTCTAGGTTAAGGACACAAAATGTAAAATATTTTTTATAAAAAAAAGTATTTGAAATAGACACGTGGGTATTCTAGACGGCCGTTTAAAATGCATTTCTTGATCGATTTATGCAATAAACAGCATAGGGATTTTTTTTGAGTTAAATCAAACACTGTGTATTGCTGATATGGTCTACCTTATGAAGATCTCATCTGGTATGATTGATTGTCCTGAGCTTCTTTAAAAACTCTATGTTAACGTACCCCGTAGTCCGCGGCGAGCTGCAGAATTTAACTTGCCTTTTTGTAGCACTAATTATAGAAATTATCCCTTCTTCGTCGATTCGATTTAATTTGTTACAAAGTAGTAGCTCTGCTACTCGTTCGCACTCTGTCGCACGTAGTTCAGCGCCCAAGCGGGAAAGAGAAAGCAATAGCCTTCCCCTCCCCGCCTCCGACCATCGCTGCCCGCCGCCGCGTCAACCCCATTTCTTTGTTGCGCGCGCGCGCAAGACGCACGTAGTCACAAAAATGTAACTTTTTTGTTTAACTATAGTCTTAAAATCAGTGGAATTATAGACGTGAATTAATTCGTAAGAAACGGTAAAATACCGTCACTATGCAAGTGATACGAATGTTGAAGGTAGACTCACAATTATCTTTTCTCTTAGTGATGAAAAGTATGCAAGTTATTCACAATGGCAAACTGCCTTATATTTGCCTCGAGTCAATACGAGATATTGACCAATGGTACTTTTTTCCCGAGTCAATACGAGATATTCACCAGTGAATTTTTTTTCCCGAGTAAATACGAGATATTGACCAGTGATACTCTTGTGAGTTAATACGAGATAATAACCATCATTTTACAATAAAATGCCAAATACTTGCCTCGAGTCGATACGACATGCTTTTGTGAGTTAATGTCTTCGGACGAATCCTTCATATATTATGATTGAACTCAACTTACAGGTAAGTTCGTTTTATCATTATTAACCGCTTCATATTTAACAGAATATGAATAGATTTGCTGGTGTTAACTGCAAAATATTTGCTTTGAGTCAATACGACATACTTGCTTTTATAAGATATTTTTTCCCGAGTCAATACGTGATATTGACCGGTGATACTATTTTGAGCTAATACAAGATATTAGCCGTAATTTTATAAAAAATATATACGTAGATTTGCTGACGTAAACTGTAGATTATTTACTTAAAGTCACGACGAGATACTTTTATGTGTTAATACGAGATTAACCGTTATTTTACAAATATTAATAAAATATTTTCTATCAAAGTTGAAGGCCTAATAACCTTTTTAGTAAAACATCAAAATTGTTGTCACTGATACAGCTATGTACATACAAGTACTTTTATATGTTTTCGGTTTTCTCGAACAACATTATAAAACAAAATTCTGATTCCTTCTTATTTTGTTTTTCTTCGTGAAAAAATCAGCAATGATGTTGAACATCAAAATACACTCCCACAAGTGTTAAAGGTGCCCTTAAGATCAGTAAAGTTTTAAAAAATATTATTGGCAAACTCATCGCCGATTCGTTGAAAATGAATCATGCGATTATTATGTATTATGCCACTACTGAAAATCGTTCGTATAGTGTCTTTAAAGACCGTCAGTGCGACGACACCTACTGCTCAGCCCTCTCTAAACTTGGGGTCTGCCACAACAACCATAACTTGCCGTTAATAATAAGAAAATGCCGTTAACAATGATTCGGCCCCTCTAGTGCAACAGAAAGTGTTAGGGATGCCTATGCCCTTGAATCCCGTAACGATCGTCCAAAACAGCGAGATAAAGGAGAACGAGTGGACCGAAGTGGGAAAACGTCGTCGCCGAAGTACGCCTCAAAATTTGCTTAGAGGTAACGCAGCTCCTGGTAAAACAACTTTGGAAGCATCAGAACGCTTTTGCAGCTATCACCTTTTCTACGTGATGGAGGGAACTACAGATGAACAGGTCAGTGAGCACATAAAGTCTATAATAAATAGCGATTGCTGCAAGGTGGAGGTATTGAAAGCGCGTGGCCCATATGCTTCATTTAAACTGACGCTTCCATCTAAGCTTGCGAATCAGTTATTGGCTCCGGAGCATTGGCCCTTGGATGTATGTATGAAACCTTGGCGTCAGTCCTTTCGTCCAAGAGCAAGACTTCGGACAGACAAGTGATTCGGCTACAAAAATCGTCATAGGCACCTCCACTCACAAACAGCCGGAATTTAACATCTTTTACCAGAACGTGAGAGGTCTCAAAACAAAGCTTAAGTCTTGGAACACGAATCTCCTAACCACACATCATGATCTTATAGCTGCCACAGAAACATTTTTGGACACGTCTGTGCATGATGCTGAATTGGCTGCAGGTGGATGGAGTGTAATTAGGCGTGATCGAGGTTCTTGGGGCGGAGGCGTGCTTCTAGCTTCAAGGCCCGGCATCACCTTGTCTCGTCTGACAGAATTAGAAACTGCTTCTGGTGAAGATTTATGGGTCACCCTCACACATGAAGGTCGCAACATATACATTTGTGTCATCTATGTAAATCCTAGAGCTTCTGACATTGACTATTTTAATTGGTTTACCAAGACTGAAAGCATCATGGCTAACCTTAATGGTACTGTGTATATCATTGGAAACCTTAATCTTAATAGTGCGTCTGAAAGTGTTCGTAATTACTATTGCTACTTCACATCATTCTGTAATTTAACTGAATTCAATAATGTATATAATGAATATGGCGGGAAATTGGATGTTGTGCTGACCCAGGAGTGCAATGATACTATTATTGTTGGTAATTCTGAGGATGGAGGGATGGTTCGCGTAGACCGTTATCATCCCCCTTTAGACATTACAATACACTTCGCGACCTGTGAACGCGCAAAACCACTTCAACCTAGTAACATAAAGTCCTCTACGGATTGGAACTTTAATATGGCTGATTACGATCAAATTTTTTTAGAGGTAAGCAGGCTTGACTGGTCTCCTGTTTTAACAAGTACAGATGTAATGGAAGCTATGCAAATTCTCTATGAAAAAATATATAATACATTTGATAAGCTAGTGCCAAAAAAACGTAGATCAAAAGTACCTTCGAAACGATATCCAGTCTGGTTTAATGCAAATATAATAAAGGATATTAACATGAAAATAAAGTTACACCGTGCTTGGAAAAAATCTAAGTGTCCTTCTCAATATAATCAGTTTAGTCAAGTTCGTGCTTCCTTAAAGGAACGTATTGCATTATCTTACTCCGAACACATTCAAGGTTTAGAAAATAATCTTAAATCGAACCCTCGGGCTTTTTGGCGTCACATATCAGGTCTTCGTAGTAGCGGTGGTTTTGAACCTAATGTCACTTATAAGGGTAACCAGCTCTCAGGCGCCAATGCTGCCGAAGCTTTCGCAAGTTTTTTCGAAAGTGTTTACATTTCTGACGAAACAATCACTGGTGAGGGTCCGTCGTGTATAGATGCAAATAAGAACATACATCCTGAACGGTATAGTCCAAGTGATATAGAGGCAGCTATTAAAAAGCTTAAACACACACAGTCCATTGGCCCTGACAATATACCTACAACATTCGTTAAAGTTTGCAGTGAGCTTTTAAGTGTACCTCTCAGTCATATCATAAAGGAGAATGGCAGGTGCCCATATATTTTCAGAACCACATAAAGGCTTAGCGTGCCAAGAAGTAAATAGCATGACTTTAATCCTCTTTTAAAGCCTAATCAATTATGTAATCGTAAGATACACTTTAAAGCTGGGGATAAAAAGTTGATTTTAAAACTTAACCTCAAAACAGCACCTAGTAGGCAAACCAACTTAATAACATTGCCGTTCTTAGACTGCTGTCATGTTGGCTGTCCTGGATATATATATTTACGTGACGTGATTGGTTCCCTGTCTTTTTTTTCTAGAGGGGCCAATATAACAATAATAAACCAACCTCACAAAAGCGTTTTGTTTTAGATCAATTGCGTTTTGTTTCTAGCTAAGAAGAATATTACTATCATGTTTTTCTAAATGTTGCCTCCTTCTTTACGAACACTTTAAATTGAAAAGTAACCACCAAATTATGACCTTTAAATCTCATAAGGCCCGAATTGGGCACGCTCAGTATTTATGAATTTGGAAAATGGTTCCCAGTTTGCCATTCTCCTTTGATTGTTAGCACATCCACTTATCCATCTCAATGGAAGATTTCAAAAGTAACACCAATCCCCAAAACGTGCAATAAAACTTCTGTTGAAGACCATCGGCCTATAGCAATACTTTCGGTATTTGCTAAAATATTTGAGACACTGTTGCATAAAACTATATACGATCAGGTTCTACCTTACCTTTGTGAAGAACAGCACGGCTTCCGGGCACAAAAGTCAGTAAATACTAACTTGCTTACTATTACCCAGTATGTGGCAACTAGCCTTGATAGAGGTCAGCAAGTCGATGTGTTATATTTCGATTACAAAAAGGCATTTGACCGCGTCGATAACAACATCCTCCTGGCTAAGCTCGACTCCATAGGATTTGCTCCGCAATTATTACAATTATTAAAAAGTTACCTCGCAGATCGGCGCCAATATGTTAGGTACGGCTGCTTTGTCTCAGAGCCTTATGCAACTACTTCTGGCGTGAATCAGGGCTCGATATTAGGACCTTTGCTCTTCCTTCTCTTCATTAATGACGTCGCCTGTGTCATTAAACATGCAAAGTGTCTCCTGTATGCTGATGACCTCAAAATTTATATGGAGGTCTCAAACGAAAATGACTGTCACCTCATACAGCAGGACATAGATGCGCTAACTGAGTGGAGCAAATGCAACAAAATGGAACTGAATCTCTCGAAGTGTTTTGTAATGTCCTTTACTAGGAAGCACTCATCCGTATCTTTCAAATATAAGCTGTGTGACAACGATATCTCTCGCACATCAAGTATGAGGGATCTCGGTGTCACATTTGACCCTAGCTTAACCTTCAACCAACACATCATCGAGATCACAAAAGATTGTTTCCGTCGTTTGGGTTTCGCACTTCGTAATATGCATGACTTTAAAAATCCTCATGTCATGAAACTTCTTTACATGATATTGATAAGAAGCAAACTAGAAACGAGCTCATGTGTGTGGAATCCACACGAAGCGAAATATAAGGTAATGGTCGAAAAAGTACAAAAGGTCTTCTTGAGGTACCTATACAAGAGGGTATTTGGCTATTACCCATTTCTGTATCCCACAAAATTTCTATTAGGTACGCTCGGTATGTGTTCGTTGGAGGTGAGGCGTCACAAGGACCTAATCCTGGCAGCCGTGAGGATCTTGCGTGGCAGAGTCCAGTGCCCTGAGCTGCAGGAGCAACTTCTGCGCCTGTATGTACCAGATCACTATGTTCGGCGCCGCGCCTGTCGACAGCGCCGCCTGTTCGCCCCCACCTCGGGCCGGACCGTCGCGTATAACCACTCGCCTGTCTGTCAGATGCTCGCGGGGCTCAATGCACTCCTGTGTCAGCAACCTGAGTGCGAGGTATTCGCAGATAGTTGGGGAACTATTACGACTAAATGTTTGTCATTCTGTGAAAGTGGACATCCTTTTTAATTGTTTACTTTAAACAAAATTTTGTAGATTGTGTTGTCATACCATATTCATTTATATTGTTAGTATTTGTTTGTCTTAATGAAAGTAACTATGTATGTTAGTTATGTAATTGGGCGCCGCCCGTGTAACTAATAATAATAAATAAAAAATTAAAAAAAAAAAACCATATCTTGGAACACAAGCAATTGGGCCGAGGTGACGGACAGCAACCAGCAGGGCCAGTTTAACGTGTTTCATCAGCCTTGCGGCACCTACCTGCAGCTTCCAGCTCCAAGGGCTACCTGTAATCACCACCGTCGGCACCGTCGCGCTACTGGATCAGAACAAAAGGTCTGAACCTTGTCTGTATTTTTAGCTGATCAGCTAAAATACGTTCTCGATTCGAGTAAAATCTATCACAAACGATCGTTATGTGCTTTCCAATACTAATCCTAAGTATTCAGTTAGTTAAATTAGAAAATAAACAAATATACATATTTTATTTTCTTATCAAAATAAAATAGAACATGTGGGTACTTTCTGAACATTTTATGGAGGATGCTAGAACAACAATAAACTCATAACCTGTGTCCTGATAATGTCATGGCACAACTATTAGTCTTTGAGAACAGTTGCTTTTACACACAGCGCAAAAAGCATTTAAGACAAGCGGCCGCCCACGGCTTCGCCTGCATGGAAATCTTTCTTGCTATCCCTCGGGAACAATATTTTCCTTTCGGGCATAAAGGTACCGTATGTCCTTCTCTGTAACCCAGACAACGTGTATAAAAATTTCATGATGATCTATTCAGTAGTTAAGATGTGAAGGTGTAACAAACAAACAAAAGGACTTTTGCATTTTTAATATTAGTAAGTATGTTATTTAGACAATAAACTTCATGAGTTTTGGGTCTAATTCTTTGGCTTTTGCACAGCACTACACATAATCATTATCTTTACTAAATGTTTTAAACCAATAATTTTAACCATTAATTTTCAGGCTTCAATGACCTATTAAGATGACACTTATGTCTGGGTATTAATTACCAAAATTTCTCAAATTTACAAGTATTAGAAACTATGAAAACAATGATTCAAATATTTAAGATCCTCATTAACTATCAAGAAAGTACTATTACTCCCAGCCAAACATGTAAATTCTGTGGCCTTGTATTGAATTTCTAAAATTAGTAGTATATTGACAAATAAGGACAAACAAAATATTTTTAGATGAAGCTATTAAAATCAAATAAAATACATTTTAGTGACTTTGTCAGATACTTAGGAACTATTACAGCAGTTTGTACTGCGGTAGCATTACTATTTTAACACTTAAAATTGTAATATTGGACAAGCTTAAGGCTTGTACAAATTGAGCATAAATGTTTAACTATATTAAAATGATTGATATAATAATTACTTTTTATATCGTACTATGGACCTTTTTAACTTTGTATTGTATGGTGAAAAAATAATATATTTCTTTTCCTGATACTTAGACCAATATGATAAACGAATAGTTTTCAATACTTTCTCCGTTGCTTTGACAATGGGCTGTGCAGCAGCCGGTTAAAGTGAGACAATATAAGATTTTGCACAAACGAGGAAAAATTGCTGCTCATTAATGACCTGGATCTGCTTTTTTGGTATAAAATCCTTCGCATACCGTGCGTATACTAGCACTGATGGTCTGTTACCCGATGGGCGGCGCCTACCACTGCGGCTGCGCTAGCTACAGCTGGGACGTGCACCACGCCGTCTGTCTGCAGGTGCCTACAGGTGCTATACTGAAGTTTTTTGTTGTATATTAATAACACCACTGCCATTTCATAAATGAATCGAATTAGTGGTGTTCATTTCTTGCAATTAAATCAAATTGCCAAATTGCTCGCCGAGAAATGGCAGTGGTATGATCAACAATAGGCGTAATAATGCCTCCCCAGCATTCTTTTTCCTCACTTATTTTAAAAGAATAACTTTATTGTTTATGACAAAACCAAATGACTTAATAGCTATCATGGCCATGGTTTCTCAATGAAAAGAAAAAAAAAGGGTTTTAAATTTTCTGCAATTACACAATACATTAAATACACTTATATTATTGAAGCTACCCAGTAAACATAATAATATACTTGTGGCAGGCAACTCCATTCCCTCGTTGAAACCTTAATCAACTTGCTGTTAAAGAAATAGCGATGGTAATAGTCACATCAAACGTTAATTTATTTTCATCTGTTCGCAGAAAGAAACATCATCCTCGCTCTCAGTTTCCTCTGGCTGCATATTATAAGGCAAACGTTCCTTAGTCAAGCGTTAGAAGTGTTTATTGATATCTTGCCTCAGTATTTGAATAATACTGCAAGCAAATCTTTATTTTTATTGGAACTATTGCCAAGAAATAATATCTTATTATATACTAATTAATGATTTAATAGGTTTTCGAAACAACTGTTTTCTAAATGAATCCCACTAAACAATCATTGCTCAGATATCTCCCAATTTTTTTAAATCTATATCACCGGCAATGATAACCTAAAAATAAAAAAAAATATAGATATGTTTGTTACACTATAACGATGGATCTCACAATAGTTTAAGATTACCTGTTAAACTTACTCCCAAATAACTTACATTTTGAACAATTAAGCACCCATTGGTCACCTTGTTAGCCTTGGCTACAAGTAAATGAATACAGATCATGTACTTAACTCAATTAAGCAACTCAGATCATTGTATTATATTATCTGAGGTAACACAGTAAGATTTGACGAAATAATTTATTATTCAAAATTTAAATGACAGATGTTTAATCACATCTTCTGTAAGTCTCAACTTGTTGAACTTTCCATTCTTTAAGTTTTTATTTCTGTAATAAAAGTATTTATGTTTATTTATATAAATATCTTAAATATGTCGCCCATATGAACTAATACAAACCCCAAAAAAAATACATATCAATGCTGCCTCGTCACAAACATTCGGCAAATTTATAATGGAGGAATGTTACACCCATTTTTTTTATCTCATTACCTGTTTATCATGTTGTGTAACATGTGGTCACATCGGCGCGGCGGCCAAGTTGCTGCCATTCGTGAAGAAAAATTTGTACACTTACTAGTCTGTGTGCCGGATTTTCTGTGGATGCTTTTTGCAATCTGCTGTTTGGACTGGACAATCGACAATATTTGCGTGTTTCCAGGCATGGGGCTCTAATGTTACAGAACCGACATTATAATAAAACTACTTTTTTTTAGTGTTGCAGTTGCAGGAGCACTGACTTAATTTCATCTTATTTAACTATTAAAAATAATTTAATGTGTGTTCACTTAACCCTTGTTTATTTATATAAACAAACAAGGCTTTCCTCTAATAACATTGATATCTTCTCTAAACATCCTACTTTGTAACAAATTAAATCGAATCGACGAAGAAGGGATATTTTAATGATCAAACGAACTTACCCTAAGTGAAGTTCGATCCTAATTATCCCTTCTTCGTCGAAGAGATTTAAAGTCCCAGCCCTCCCTTGCTAGTTGTTTGTTCAACAACCGTATCCCTATAATAGATGGGGATATCAATGTATTTCCTTACTACTCCAAACTGAATGAGGTTGACGCGGCGGTGGGCAGCGATGGTCGGAGGCGGGGAGGGGAAGGCTATTGCTTTCTCTTTCCCGCTTGGGCGCTGAACTACGTGCGACAGAGTGCGAACGAGTAGCAGAGCTACTACTTTGTAACAAATTAAATCTCTTCGACGAAGAAGGGATAATTAGGATCGAACTTCACTTAGGGTAAGTTCGTTTGATCATTAAAGAATAATTTTATCTACAGTTCATTGCAATATAATATTTTATCAAATAATTTTGATTTGGATGTAATAACACCTATATCCGTGCGGTGAAGACACTCGTTAGTAGGCATTTCTTCAGTGGCGAACAATTCCGTTATTTCTTGTCAATTCTTTTACTTACTATTGTTTTTGATTCATTTATGCTAACTTAGATTTAAGCTTACATTAGATTTAGCTATACTCACGCTAACCGTGTGAATCTATTATTAGCTTTTTAAGTTTATACTTTGTAATTTAAAGATATTGTTGTGTAGGCTGATGATTCACCGAATAATAAATAAATAAATTGTGCAAAGGACATCAGGCACATCAGACCCAAAAGTGCATAAGAATAATTCTGTTACATTTAAGCAATATGTATTACTAGCGGCCGCCCGCGGTTTCACCCGCGTGGTTCCCGTTCCCGTGGGAATATCGGGATAAAAAGTATCCTATGTTTTAAGCCAGGCTATCTACTATTTGTGTGCTAAATTTCAATCAAATCCGTTCAGGAGTTTTTGCGTGATTGAGGAACAAACATCCAAACATCTAAACATCCAAACATCCAAGCCCACAAACTTTTCCATTTATAATATTAGTAGGATTAGAATCATAAAACAGTAACTATCATTTATTTTAAACTCCTTCATTTCACTAAAATTATTTTTTTACTGAAAAATCGGAAGTATTTCGATTAAAAAGACATCTTTGTCATTGATACTCTGTGGCTTTGGAACATACGCGTGTCATCAAGAATATATATTCATATTCTATGACACTGGATATTCTACTACTGAAGGATGGTTGGGGAAGAGGTCATTCACCTTTGCAGAGTTTGTTTATATCCCTCTCACACTGTGACTGAAATTGCCATGCCATGCCATGATTAAATTCTGTGTTATAGCTTTTAAACTATGTTGGCACTTACAAATTTCCGAAAAATGTGGATATAGAAAAAAATTATAAATTCTGTAAGAATAAAAACGTCTTAATTTAGCTTTGAATTCCGGCATTTGCATTGTAGAATAGACTTTTATATCCATTTTAGGTCAATGGGTCTTTGTCGGTAAAAAAAAAACCACAAAATAAATACCTATTTTCCCATACATTTTGTTCTGAAAGTCTACTGTCTTAAGGTCCAAACAAATTATCGGACGCGGCTTACTGCTGCGGCTGATCTGAGGTGTGCAAACTATCGGATGTAGTAGGTCGCGGACGTAACCATAGACTAATATGACGTCATCGGACGTCCGATAGCTATCTGGCACGCAGGATGTTATGAGAGTGTGCACACTTATCAGCCGCGGCAGTAAGCCGCGTCCGTTAACCTCTTGAGTGTGGCCACACCGGATCCCGGTATGACGTAAAACAATCGTATCTGTGGCCTATACCGGGAATCGGGCAAGATAAGGGCGCTCGCTTTTGTTGTAAATGCAAGCACTATAGACGTTCTATCCTTTTTTAACGTATTGTTAAATGTTCGGGAAGAAACGAGATAGCTAGTGATTCATTGGCTTCATAGTGCCAGGGATCATTATGAATAGCAATGAAATAGATTGGCCACTTCTTATGACAAATGAAGGTGTTCTTTTTTTGCGCCAATAATAAATGCTTGTTTTATGCAAAAAATGTATGGATACATGGTTGTGTTTGAATTGTATGTGATCACAAATATATTAAGGTGTAAATAAAACGAAATACGCTATTGAACTATTGTTTTGTTTCTTTAAATCAGATAAATAAGTAACCATTAAGACAACCCCATAGGAAATGTTATGTTTTACTTGCGTTTCAATACTAATTCTGCAAAAAACCTTAAGATATAAAAAGAACACATAAATAATAGTATTATTATAATAGAAATTGAGCAAAATTCTTATTAGAATTAGAAATAATCCAACAAGAAAGTTATAACCCCTGTCTGTGGCCATACCGGCATTCGGTTAACGCTTTGTCTGTGGTTATACCGGGAATCGGTTCCACTGATGCGCAAAATCAGCTAGAGATGGCTCCACAGTCGAAAGGTTAATTTGTTTGGACCTTTAGGAACACCTTTCGTTTCCATCCCCAATGGTCTACTGGAATGCATCCATTATGTAGGTACGTCAGTTATACGTCAACGTCAACCTTTCTTTCAAGTTGAAAGAAAGTTTCAACTTTCAATCAATTTCAATTCATAATTTTTGTTCACTCTCCCGTTGTTTTCCTTGTATTTTCTCTATTATTTTGTTATTTTATTTAGATAAAAAGTATGTTAGGTTTCTTTACGTACGTGTTGGAACTCAAGAGAGAACTTCTAGTGGGTTTATCGTTGTCTATAATTTATATAACCTATTATCTAGTGGAAGCAGTCAAGGTAAAATAAATTACTCACAGCGGGAACAGAAAACTCTTGTATGTACAACTATTTATGTAGACGAATAGGACGGACGTTGTTGCGTAGGTTATATGTCGATATTGGTATTATTTACATAGATTTAAGACAGATGGGTTTTACCAGCAGCCATAGAAATACATTTCATCAATGGTGTTATGAACAAATGTTATTTACCAATGGTTTTAATACATATTTCTTAAGCTAAATAAAGTACACCTTGAAATTTTAAATGATTGGGCAATGTTCAGTTTGAAACAGCCTGTCCTCAGCTATAAAAAAAAATACACTTCCTTGATTATTATCTTATCAGTCATATTTAGATTTATAGATAATAATATATTATTCATAGATTGCTAGATTTCTATTGCAATAATTTGGTGGCCAAATTTAAGCAAATCTTTAAAACTATGGTTCATAATAATAGACCAATTTTCCATCCAAATAAATAGTACTTACTATCTTTTTGCAGCATTTGAATGTTATTGTACATATTGCCTAGTGATGGGCTAACTCGAGTTCCGACCCGGGTTGACTCGAGTTGCAGTTGTATCGGGTCAACTCGAGTCAGCCCGTTAAGAACTCGAGTCAGCCCGTTAAGAACTCGAGATGTGTACCAGCCCGGCCTGGCGGCGGAGTTGGCCGATCTAATCCGAGTTTACCCGTAGCACCCGAAATTCTGTTTTCTTACTACCACCGGCGAATTTTTATATTTTACTGTTTACTTGTTTTGTTTCTTTAATGTTTGGATAGACAAATATTAAAGTTCAGTTTTTATAAGGTCTTTTTACTTCGTAATTGTGTTGAGTGTGTGTTTTGTGACGTGTTTAACTTTGAGACAGTGTCATCCAGTCGGAAAAAGTAATCAATGGTTTGGGATGTATTTACCTAACCTTACCTACCCAAACTCCAAACAAAATCGCAATATCGTCATAAACAAATTAAAACAACCTAACCTAGCTAGTATCTAATGAACAAAAAGGTAAAGGTCTCCACAGTTGCTGACCATCTGTGGTCGGTTTCGAACCGATTAGGCAACTCCGTCTGACTCGCTTACAGCTACGGAAATTCGCGTAACTCAGTTTCAATTCAACTCGAGTTGGCCAACCCGAGTTGGCTAACGGGTCAACCCGCTACGACCCGCGTTGGCTCGCGGGTCGTAGCGGGTCGACCCGCGAGCCAACTCGGGTTGGCTAACTCGAGTTGAAACCGAGTTACGCGTGTTTTTAAACGGGTTGACTCGAGTTGGAAATAAACCGAGTTGGCCCATCGCTAATATTGCCTAGCCACAAGCATAATGCAGTGCTGTGTTGGTCATTTGTTCCCTGCACTTGATGGGTAATGAATTATCAATTTCATTACACATCAGCTTGGGTATAGTTTAAGGTTTGAATAAGAATAGTTGAAGGTAGGGTAAAAGCAGTTATGCTACTGCATAGCACTTATCATTTGGATAAGTGAAATGGAACTGTCCATATACTCAAGTTTAAGTTTCTATTTGTACCAACTTATACTGTGGAGTGCATGAATGGTCTACTTTATTGGAATCCATGATGTCATGCAGTATTCATCTTTAAGGGAAAGAATACATAGAAATATAGCTTATTTAAGGTGTTTACTTGACTAAAACTAGACTAGAAATTAATATTGTAATTCTAATACACAATTTTAATTAAACTTATGGAATTTTTAGGGCACATAGTCTAGTATTTTTCGACGGTATCATTACATTTCCTTGTAGAGATGTAGATAGCAAAACTGCTAAAAGTGTCTGATTTTGACACATTTGCTATCTACCAGTGGCGAAGGGTCCATACAAGCCGATTCCCATCGGCTTACCTTTTCAAAATCCCACCCCACCGATCCACCATGCAGTTCATATTATTATCATACATGTCATTACTTAATTAATTTTCACCATTTCGGTAATGCCAACGGTTAATATTTATGGGTTTCTAAGTGTAAAAACGCTCGGCGAAAAACTCGCGCCGCGCCGAGCGCAAGGCAAGGAGCACGCAAGGAGTATCAAACTTGTTGTCGCACAAAACCTCGAGGCAAGCCAACATCCTTTAGCTTACCTTTTCGTACTGTGTCTTGGCGTGGTTGCCATGGGTAACGGTTGATTGTTATTACTCTGTCTCTTTCTCACCAATGCACACAGTCACGTGCCTTTCGGTTGAAAATAGTGAGAGGTAATCCGCAGCAGGCCGGCTTAAGTTTTCTCTGTCTTTCTATTTGAAGTGATTTTAAAGTTTTTTTTCTCTTTCTATTGGAGAGATGAATGAGTATTTATGATGAAAAATAAATAAATAAGAATGATACAAGAAAATATATCGCAAATCAGATATTTTTTATTTAGAAGTATAATTTTGTTCGATTTGTTTCGGAATAGGAAGCAGATGTTGGATGTCGTCGGAAGGAAGGAATTTAGTTTTATTAGTAGTATGTGTGCGCCATTATTGTTGTTTACGTGCGTGTTTGGTAAAGTGATTATGTATTTTTTCTTGTATTATCTTATCTTTTTACTTTTTACCTAATTTTGTGGTCCCCGGCTTACCTTCGCAATAAATTGACCCCTCGCCACTGCTATCTACTTCTACGAAGCACTATGAGGGAATGGAATACCTTATAAAAAAAATACTAGACAATGATCCCCAAAAATTCCATGAGAAGTTTTATTTATGACTTATAACCTTTTTCTAATAACAACTCATTAATTAAAATAAAAACCTCTGAGCGCACTACGTTCGGTGGGGTATTCATTCACCTTAATATGCTCTTACAATAAAATTGTTTTGTTTTGCAGAAGCCTGTGTTAATATGTCGGAAAGGCGAACTACGCGATTTTTTAGAGGAGAGCGTTCCTATACTGAACGAGAAGTACTGGCCGACGCCGTGGTGCGTGGAGTCGCGGTTGCAGACGGTTATTGGATCACTCCTGCGCACACGGCTGCTGCCGCCAGTGCCATTCCGAAGGTACGTCTTTCAGTGTTGTATTTTTATAATTTTTGATAAAGTGATGAATCAAAGGAACAAATTCAGTCATCTTTCGTACAAAAAAGCCAAAGGTCATTGGGCATATTTGACCTGCTTGATGAAAGATCGCGTACAGAAACCAATCCAGTTTTAAATTGAAGATTTCAATCCCATTTATGTATTATATTTTTATGTACCGACCGGCAGAAAAAAGTTATTTCACATTATGTTTGTAAGTATTTGTTTACTGTTTTATTAACAAAAGTTTAAAAACTTTTGTTAATAAAACAGATATTTTTATTTCCAGCATAGTAAAAATATGTGGTACAAGCATAATAAACGTTTGTATTGTCTTTATTTATTTATTTTATTTTATTTATTGGTACTGAAATGCTATGACATAATGATAAAAAATTAAAAACATGTCCTGCAAGAATGCAACCCATACCACTGCGTAGCAGATACAATTTTATCTACATACCTAGCCCTATTTCGTTTGTGTACGCCATAGGTCAAATGTTGAACAAAATGTCCAATGACCTTAAAGTCAGACAGATACAATGATATTCATGTCAAACTTTTAACAGAGAGTTTTATTTATACTGTTTTAAAATACATCATCATGTAAAGTAATTATTCAATCCTAGGAGATACTTAACTTGTATATCTGGCATTTCGTGGATGGATAGCCGGTTTTGACGCAGATCGTCACTTTCGCAAATGGTCATCGCGAAAATTTTGGTCTCTTTCGCAAATGGTCACATTCGCAAAACGTCACTTTCGCAGAATGTCATTCACAATTTTCACATAAAGTGACCATTTGCGAAAGTGACGATTTGCGAAAGTGACCATTTGCGAAAGTGACCAAATTTTTCGCGATGACCATTTGCGAAAGTGACGATCTGCGTCAAAACCGGATAGCCCAGCCCAAGTAGTTATTAACTGACTTTTAAGAGTTTGTATCCCATTAGAGAGTAAAATTCACCTATTTTGGAGTTGAAATCAATTGTCATATAACACAGGGAGGTGCTAACATTATCTGACGGTGGACAAGTGGCCCTTGATTGGGCGCTAGCGGCAGAAGAGGCGGCGGGGGTGGACCCAAGTGGTACAGGAAATGGGGAAGGAGTGCTTATAGTGTTGCCTGGTATCACGGGCGACGCGCGCGCAGATTACGTGCGATGTTTGGTGGCGGCCGCCGTGCAGTTGCGGCTGCGGTGTGTCGTCGTCAATTACCGGGGTCTAGGGGGGTTGCCGCTCACGGTAAGTGAAAACCAATTGGCATTGATAAGTTAGACTTGCTAGCAGCGGCGATGGGTAAAATTATGGCGAAAGTAAGCCGTTATGTTAGTATTATTATTTATTACGACAACATTCCCTTTTCTTCGTATTGCTCCGTCCTTCTCGGCCTCTCCGGCCGCCTTTCCTTGTGGAGGACCTACAAAACGTAAGCCGATTGTAATCGGCTTGTGTGGACCCTTCGCTACTGCTAGCTATAGTGTTTTTAAAACACCATAGCTCTACCATTGAAAAAAAGTCATAGTGCAATAAAGACGAAATTGTGAGTTTTGTCCTTCTAGTGCACTCTGAAGTAAATCTGTAGTACTTTTTATCAATTATACAGTATTTTCTAACCTGTCGTTTAGTTTTATGAAGTTTTTTTGCTAAAAGTGCACTTTTCACAAAAAAAAACTATTCATTTTTAGTATAATGGATTTAATTTAATTAATAAATAATTATATTGAATGGACAGATTAGAAAATATTGGTTAAGCAATAAAAAGTACCACATAGCTTCTTCGGAGTTTGTTTTCCAATGGCGGCGCTAGTATGCTGTATAACTATAAATCCTCATAAGGTCTACTTCCTATCTATACATGTGATGAGTTCGAGCTGATGTTTGCAGCCGTAGAATAGTATATAATAATGTTTCTTTCTTCTCTTTTTTAATGTTTTTTGCTCCACACTACTAGAATAGAGCTTATTAATGACGCACGAAATATAACCTTGGTGTTTGCGTCTGCTCAACATTACATGGACTTTAGCCTTTTTGTTACCTTTATGTAATAGTCATATTTTTTTATAAATTGCTGTATTTCTGCTCAATACATGTAACTTACCCATTACCAAACAGTTTTCTAAGCTAAGGGATGTGTTAATTGCAGAATGTTTGTCCAGCAGACACCGCGTTGCTAATTTCTGCTCAATGCATGTAACAAATTACCAAACAGCTATATAAGCCAAACAATTACCTATGTGTAATAGTACATTACTGCCGCGGTCTATAATGGCTGCATTGCTGGCAGCCGAAAAAAATTCTGGCGGCGGCGCCCATGCGCAGGTCCAGGCCGTCTCAGCGCGGTCAGCATTGCAACCTATATGTATAGATAGGGGCTAAAATTTATTCCAGCTTGTCCATTAAGGGCTGCAATGATGACCAAGCTTGATGGCCAAGAGAGTAGTTAAGCTTAGCTCGAGGATTTTTGAGTAATTTTATTTGGGAATTAATTAATTGGGTGACTGGAAATAATTAAAGGCGACTGTTAATGGGATACTTATAGACTAAAGCTGGCAGCGGTTTATTTTTGGGCGACAAAATAACTAAACGGGCGACAAACTGTTGATTACAAAAAATACTTAAAACGGGCGACTACATGTGGGAGATAAATAATTTAAGTTTAAGTTAAAAATACTGAGTGGGTAACTATTATCAAGAAGGTATATAAGGTATATAACTGATTTCTGCCTAACATGGTATTTTTGTCATCTGGATTAGGATAACAGTCACTTTTATTAATTAAAATATATGCCTAATTTTAAATGTTTTGTGTGCCCTAAGGTTGTCGCCCAAATAGTAATTTGGTCGCCAGTTCTGAATATCTTGTTACTCCAGTCGCCCACTTAGTATTTCAGTACGCTATATTCAGTATTTTTGAGACCCAAAACTGGGAACTTATTGTTACCCTACTACCTATTTTATTTTTGAGTAAATGTATTGAAAACGGTATATTTGGTCGTAGACACCGCGGTTATACTGTGCAGTGAGTCACTCGGACTTGGCGGAGGCAATTCGTGCCGTGGAGCAGCGCGCGGGCGAGGGCGGGCGGCTGGTGGCGGTGGGCGTGTCCCTGGGCGGGCTCATACTGACGCAGTACCTGGCCGCCAGCGCGCAGCGCACGCGCCTGCACGCAGCGCTCGTCGTCTCTTCACCCCTGGACGTAGTCAGAGGTGCGTTTGTGCATAGAGTATCGCATCGTATTGTTTCATCCTTTACTATTATTATAGAAAAGAAAGAAATGGCACCAACTTTGAAGTCTCTGAGTCAGCTAACAGCTTGCTTGGTCTAAACCAGCGGTGTCAAACTGATTTTTCAAAAGGGCCATTTTTAAGTTAAGAGCGTGTTAGCGGGCCAGACTCAAAATTAAAAACTCAAGCATACTAAATTAAAATCTTTATTTTCATACAAAGGAAATAAAAAGGAGTTATCTTGAGCTTGAGGATCCAGATACCTGAGGTTCCATATTTTATTGTCTTACAACACGTAGTGGCATCGAATGCCGTCTAAAATCCTCACGGGATAGATTCTGATCGTGGGGCGTATTGAGATAGCTTGCGGGCCGGATGCGGCCCGCGGGCCGTAACTTTGACAACCCTGGTCTAACTAAACAAAAAATCGGCATGTTCTATCAGCCAATACCATCAATCATTAGAACTGAGTAAAAAAAATAAATCACTAAATCCAACGATGTCAAACCTGGGACCAATTTTAAGAACAGACACCTGATGCGGCCTGCAAGCGTGTCTCAATAATATTTCAAATCAAAAATAACACTTTACCTATGTAATGAGTATTAATTTTCTTTATTTTTATGTTAGGTTTTTTTGCCCACTGATTCTACGGTCTATATGCATTTGGCCCACCAATGATTTTGAGTTTGACATGGCTGCACTAATCAGTAATTTTACATTTAGCAGCAAAAAGAGATGCGTGTCGTATTTATTTGGTATATTATTTAGTATTGTATAAAAATAGCATTGTGAATGCAAAAATCTCAAATTTAAAAAGAGATTGATTATAATTTAGCAATCCTTTAAAAGGTTTTAATTAAGAACTTTTTTAACAGGATCAGAATGCATAGAGAGATGGCCCCTAAACGCGCTACTCTCATACCACATAGCTCGCAACCTGCGGCGGGCAGTAGGCGCCATGCGAGTCCTAGGGGCGGCGCTCGACTGGGGCGCGCTGGACCAATGCCGCTCCGTCAGGCAGTTCGACTCGATCTTCACCGCCCCCCACTTCGGGTTCCCGACGGTTGACGACTATTACCGAGAAGCATCGCTAAGGGGAAAACTGTCGAGGGTGCGCGTGCCGTTGCTCTGCTTGTGCGCGGCTGACGACCCTTTTCAACCGTTAGAAGGTGAGAAAAAGTGATTTCATATTATGTACTTATAGTAACATTGTAGTTGTGCAACTACAAAGTTCGACTGGATCTTCACCGCCCCTTAAGGTGCGGGCACATTTGTCTGACGCCACGTGTTAACACGCCGTCAGATGACATCGGTTTTCATAGTAAATGTATGCACTAGGATCACACTTATCTGATAACACGTCCATACAAATACGGCGTGTTAACACATGGCGTCAAACAAATGTGCCCGCACCTTTAGAGTTCCCGAAAGTTGACGAATATTACCGAGAAGCATCGATAAGGGGAAAACTGTTGAGGGAGCGCTAGAGGGTGAGATGACACTTCATTCATAATGATTGTAGATTTGTAGTTACAGTTCGATCCGATCATCATCATTAGAAGCACAGTTTAGCTAAAGTAACACAGCATGTCTGGATTCTTGTGTGTAAAAATTTGCAATTGAAATGGGCCACAAGAGTGCTTGATGTTGTAAGTCATAATATTTTTTAATCGATTTACCTCTGGTTCGTTTAATTGAAGAACTATTCGTTTTGTTCACGGACGGAAGAATTCGATAGATTCTCTACTAGCTATCTGTTAGAATTTTACCGTCCGTAAACAAAACGGAGATCGTTCTTTCAATTATAGGAACAGAGGGTTAATGGTCTTTCATTACCATCGCATATCTACGTCCACAGTGATCCCAAAAGCTGCAGAGTCCCCGCGTGGCCCTCGCAGTGACCGCGTGCCATTGTAGCCACTGTACTTGGTCACTTGTTTTACTCAAAACAGATGTGGATCCATTTAGAGTAGCAAATTAAATGGAAATAGCCTTATAAAGCCGAATATGGCAGATAGAATAAACTGAATAACTTTAACTATGGGAACAATTCTGAAATCGCGAAAAAATCCTTTAGGCGCAATTGGTCCAATTCGCGATTGGTCCAGTTCACATTATTCGCGGTTGGTCCAATTCGCAGTTGGTCCAAATCGCAGTTGGTCCAATTCGCAGTTGGTCCAATTCGCGGTTGGTTCAATTCGTGATTGGTCCAATATAAAGTGTATTTCCAAAATTAAACAACATAACACATTTAATAGTAATCGTGACTAATTAGGTATCGCAACCGATTAATGCACTCTAAGTTGCAATAATACAGGGTAATTTTGCGACCCCTTTACAAAATCAAATAATAGTTCAAAGAAGTAATAAAAAAAAATTTGGTGAGATAATTATAAATTATTTCTTTTTAAATTCACAGTTTTCAACCACTTTTTATATCCTAAAAATCTAGGCGCGCACGCTCACCGTCACGAACGGGACGCGAGCGGGGGAAGGCGAGTGGCGGGAGGGGGGCCCGCGCGGGTCGACCGTGCGACGCGCAAACGGTGACAACAATTTCAATTTGTGTAGGGAAAAGTTTGGGGTAAAAATGTAAAAAAAATATTTTTATTTTACTTCATAAATTGACTGTACTGCTGTTATAGAATGACCTGACAAAGTTTGAAAAGGGGTCTAAAAATTACCCTGTATATGAATATTTAAGTTAGTAAATTAGTATTTAAATATAAGTATACAAGAACTTAATATACTATAATTGGACCAACTGCGAATTGGACTAACTGCGAATTGGACCAACAGCGAATTGGACGAACTGCGAATTGGACGAACTGCGAATTGGACCAACTGCGAATTGGACCAACTGCGAATTGGACAAACTGCGAATTGGACCAACTGCGAATTAGACCAACTGCGAATTGGACCAATTGCGAATTGAACCAACTGCGAATTGGACCAACTGCGAATTGGACCAACTGCGAATTGGACCAACTGCGAATTGGACAAACTGCGAATTGGACAAACTGCGAATTGGACCAACTGCGAATTGGACCAACTGCGAATTGGACCAATTGCGAATTGGACCAACTGCGAATTGGACAAACTGCGAATTGGACCAACTGCGAATTGGACCAACTGCGAATTGGACCAATTGCGAATTGGACGAACTGCGAATTGGACCAACTGCGAATTGGACCAACTGCGAATTGGACCAACTGCGAATTGGACCAACTGCGAATTGGACAAACTGCGAATTGGACCAACTGCGAATAGGACCAACTGCGAATTGGACCAACTGCGAATTGGAATTTTTTTTGAATATTGGACCGATCAATCGCCATTGGACCAATTGCGCCTAAAGGGAAAAAATCAGCTGTTTCACATACATTTAGATATTTTCGTTATTAATTTTTGTATGAAACGGCTGATTTCTTTTTCGCGATTTCAGAGTTGGTCCCATAGTAAATTTGTTCAGTTTGATGGTCCCTATCTTCTATATTCGGCTTTACAAGGCTACTAGCGACCCGCCCTCGCTTCGCTTCGGTGTAGTGTGGAATTTAACACCATGTATTGTACATGTAAAACTTCCTCTTGAATCACTCTATCTATTAAAAAGACCGCATCAAAATCCGTTGCGTAATTTAAGATCTAAGCATACATCAGACAGCGGGAAGCGACTTTGTTTTATACTACACTCGGCGTAAGAAAAGTCGCACCTTTTCAAAAATTTCTTCAAAGTTAATTTAATCCTATCTAATTTAATGGTAAGTGTTGTTATATACTTTTTCCCCTTCGGACATAACCAACAGTCTCTAGAAACCGTTGGAATACTCGTCGAACGGAATCAGCTACTGAGATTCAGTTTTCGAGCAACATTACATTGCCTCATTTTTTTGCAATATTTAAGCAACTTCATTGGCAATAGTATCCATCTTGGGCATTCCATTTTTAACTAAACTGTTGAAGTGTGTTTCCTCCATCATCTCAATAGCGAATTTACCCAAATTTCCTGAATTGACCCCTTTTATTTTCCTTTTGGGCAAACACAAGCAATAACGCTTTAAGCGTTTAATTATAGCAATTGTTATGTTAATTAAATCAAACAATTATTAATTGAAAGCTCATTAAATGTACTTTCAATAGTAAGCAACATTTACACAATAAAAAGTTAGCTAGCAATTCGCTGGGTGCAAAGGTATAATAATTGATCGCAGCGCTCATGGTGGCAAAAAGTAGAAATAATGTAGGCTCTGTAATCTGTTTGACAACGATATTTAATTTATAACTAGCGATGCAGGAACAATTATATATGTTTATTATCACTTAATAAAATTATTAAAGTAGCTTTATCCTCTTGTGTTACAAAATTTACAACTAAAAAATAAAAAAACAAACCCTGACATAACCAAAATAAAACACTCTTTTTGAATAGATCTTACTTGCTATATTTAATTTAAATGACCAAAAATAATTTCACAACACTTTGTCCACCCAAATCACAGTAATTTTGAATTTGACATTAATAACACAATATGTATAGTATTTTTTAATATTTAGTCACAATGTCGCCATTACATATCAAAACGTCAAAACGGTTAGGTCAGAGCCAACAAAGTTGCAAAAAGCTAGGTGGCGCTAAAAGCGTGCACGGAGCCAATAGCAGATGGCCAAGTCTAAACTTATTTTCGAAGAGGTGCGATTTTTCTGACGTCGAGTGTATGTAGTGATTTCCAAAGTAGAATAGGCTATTTTACACCATGGAAAATAAAGTATAAAAATGCATATTTAAGATAGATTTCATAAATAGTAAACGAGAAACGTCGATATTTATTCATAAAAATGCAATATAAATTTTATAATTCAATTTTAAAAATCGTATTTTTTTATCTATTCTTCAAATGTTCAAAACGCCATTCGCCATTTTGGATTACGGTGTGACGTCACTCCAATAGTAAATAAACATGACAGCTCTTTTCGCATTCGTATTGTTTACTAACAAAATGACGTCACGAGCATAAACAAAATGGTGGCTAGTGTTTTCGCGCGAAAATTCAAAATCAAAAATTAAAATCGTGTTTTAGGGCATTTAATGGTTTTATAAAATTAAAATAAAAATTCCGCTGGTTTATTACGACCTCAGGATTAATTTAAAGCAGTTTTCAAAAAATGGTGTAATACCCTATTCTAAAACCTTGTATATTGGACAGTGATCCCGACGACGGAGGCGGCGGAGAGCCCCCGCGTGGCGCTGGCGGTGACGGCGCGCGGGGGGCACATCGGCTTCCTGGAGGGCTGGTGGCCCGCCGCGCCGCCCCGCGACCACTACGTCGCGCGCCTCGCCACGCAGTACTTCGGGGAGATACTCAAGAGGCCACACCTACTCACTATTTCCAACGAATAAAAAAACGGCCCAATTGAAATAGCCCGCCTTAACACATTGTAGGGTTGCCAAAGATACACAAAAGGCCAGACTTCACTATTACCAATGAATAAAAAATGGATCAAATATGTTAAGCCTTAACACATCGTAGGGTTGCCAAAAATACTCAAAAGACCAGACCTCATTATTTCCAACGAGTAAAAAAACTGTCCAAATATGATGTGTACTATCACATCGTAGGGTTGCCAAAGATACTCAAAAGGCCAGACCTACTCAGTATTTCAAACGAAAAAAAAAACTGTCCAAATAAGATTAGCATTATCACATCGTAGGGTTGCATATCATATTTTTTAAGAAGAATATAAGTAGTAGATTTCAATTTAAGATATCAAAAAACAGTATCCATAGCTTCCTTTATTTTTAACAGTTTGTATTATAACGCGTTATAATACAAACTGTTAAAAATAAAGGAAGCTATGGATAAATTGCAATAACATCCAAAGTATAATTTTGTCTATGAATCGAGACATAATTCTTTATTTGCTCATACAATAAAATGAGGGTGTCCCAAAAATGTGTCTCAGGAAATACTGTGTAACGGCACCCTTATGTCGAAGGGATTTTTTAGGGTTTCTGAACACTGTAAACTGAAATGGAATAGAAATTATAAAAAAAATAATTATACCAACAGTGTTAATGCTGTATTGCAAAAATTTTGTAGATTTGGCAACCCTACCATATTCTAATGAAAAAGAAAACGGCTTTATAAAAAGCCCTAGAACAACGTCAAATTAATATCGATAACGAACTTCGCTTTGTGCTTGAAAATGTATGGATTTGAAAAAATCTAAAACTAATTATCAATTTCATATTGAATTCCATATCGATGTTCGTTATTGCTTACAAATGGGACTTTTACTACAGGACCAGTGGAAGATTTCGGGTGAGGTGTTCTTTTATCTTTGGCCTTTACGCCACTTACCTTCAAATGAAAGGTGAGCGCTTGATGATTGTGGATAAGAAAGGTACAACATATCGGTTGTTTTAGGAATTTACTTCGGAATCCAACCAAAACTTCACCAGGCTTTTGGACAAATACGTTATAATAAGGCGCATTTTAGGTTTTGCTTCCTTCGAGTTTGCAAAAGTCACAAAGACAATAGTATGAAGCCGGAGAGTATACAAATTAAATTAATCAGGGTATTTTAAACTAATATTACTTTAATATGGTCACTTGCACTACACAATGCAAAACCGTGTAAAATGATTTTACCAAAAATATTATCATTTGTGACTAAACCGCTTGATTTAAAATAAACCTATTTATTTTAATTTTTTCATAATTTCCTTCTTGCATTCTTTAGATTTACAAGATGCATTTTTTTTATTTAGTTAGGGATAATTTCTGGACATAATTGTAATAATTCCAAAATAAGTAGAGCTTGTAGTGTCACCGAATTTTTTTGTAACCGAATTGTGTGACATTAATGTCAAGTAAATCTTATCTGTCGGACACATGTGTACATCCGGCATTATGTACACACAATTTACCTTGTTGCTAGATAATTCATTTAACTATCTCTAAAAATCGATAATAGGACTGATAAAAATGCCTATAATATGCGTCATCATGTTCTTACGTATAATAGCTTCTATCGATTACCAGTGAGGTATCGAATTTTATCTAATTATTATAAGAAAATAGGTTTAAAACATTTTATTCCCGCTAAGAGATTCCGCAATCTCAAGATACAGCGAATAATTTGCGTGATTATATGCGGTTTGTTTGAAGTACCGACAAATTAGTCGGTCAGGGTATTTATCTAGTTATGTACTAAAAAAATATGTATACTATAGTTTGCAACTAATAAAATTGTGATAAGCTTACAAAAGTATTCGCGAGGATTTGACGAATGACTACGTTCGAAACGGTGCTATGTAACTATAAGACGTAGGCGGATAAATGAGCTAGAAATTATTGTTGATAATAAAATTATCAATTCTTGTACTGTCAATTCCAAGGTTAGGCATTAACTCGCCCGGATTTAAACTGGTCCGCAAATCAATCTAAAGTATAGTTTGAATCACGAAAGATGACCACAAATGGCGTCCATTTCGCGTAATAACTCATGAAGACTTTAGACAAAATAATATTTCATATTTGTATAGATATATCGATATTATTTAAATATTATGAAATATTATTTGGTCTTACTTACGTCTTATCTTCATGAGTTATGACGCGAAGATAGGCGCCATTTGTGGTCATCTTTCGTGATTCGGACTGTAACCAATTTATTTCTTAACACAATAAAAAGTTGCGTATCGGTTAAATTCGGGCGAGTTGATACCTAACCCCAATTCTATTTGAACAAATTAATGTTGTAAGTAATACCAAAGATAGTGATTTTGAAATAGTTGCACTATTTGAATTCAAAATTACTGGGGGGAAACGGGGGGATGGGGGATCGGCAGTAAATTAATAATTCGGCAATGAGGATCAGTAACAGGTTTGAATCCTATAGTTTTATTGATATAATATAAAATCATATTAATAGCTATGAAACGTGAAAGATTTTTGAAATCCGTTTAGAAATGGTTGAGTTATTAAGGGTTTGAAGGAAATGCCAAACTCAATGCAATATGTGCTTTATCACGTACGGCATAAGGTTCGCATACGTCGCGATGACGTCATAAGGACCCCCGAAAATAACAATGTTTTAGCATGTTTTAGCTCGTATAGCTTCTCAGGTTTAAGAGATATCGCAAAAATTTCTTCACAGTGAATCATGTGGTGGCATAAGCTTTCTAATAAGCCATTAAACAAAAATCGTTACTGATCCTCATTATGGCTTGATTCTGGCACGAATAATATAACACAATAATACAGATAATATACAAATACAGCTAATATAATGTAATAATTAATAAGTAAGTACTAGTATTCTAGGAATGTTCAGTTCTCCCTTTTATGAAAAAAAAGCAAATTATTTGACAAAAGAATGACCAGAATCGAGCTGAATGCCTGCCTTGTTTCTGCAACGTACTTCCTTGCAGAAATACTCGTAATTGGTGTGCCAATGAACCACCATTGACACACCAATGCCATGTCATCAAATCGCCGTTATTTTTGCATAATCGGCCTTAACATTGCCGGCCATACCTATAGGTATTTCAGTATATTGAGTGATTACATTATTTGTTGATTTGGCTAATAGCATTGTTTATACTTGTTGATATATTATAAAATGACAATTATTTACTACGTTGTTATTGTAACATCACGTTTGAAGTTTGTTTAGTTTATACACGCACAAGGGATCGGGTAGAGTGAGAGTATTATTATATTTATAATTAGATGTTATGTAACTAATATATCAGCGGAGCATTTCAGAGTTTTACGTATAATTAAGTAGTAGTATTATATAAATGTTGTGTGTCCGACGGTTTTTAACAAAACAAACATTTGTGGCCTTTTTAAGGGTTAAAGAAGCGGTCGCCATTGTTGCCAACTTGTGCATTTTTGGAGTTTCTGCATTTACTGACTTCCAACAGATTTATAAGATCTTAGTTGCTTATAAATCCAGCCATTTATTAATTATAAATTATAAATCAAGCTCCAGAGTGGTTTTACCTAACGTCAATAGGTAACTCAAAGATATGATATCGTAGACAACTTTTTCCATGGGTAAAGTCCATTCGGTTAGATAGTGTCGGTACACCCGCAAGCACTTGTGTCCCTTGTGTTTATTGTAATAAAATACGCATACAAATAATACACACAAGCGAGGTGCAAAGATAATTGTAATGACAAAAATTGAGTAGGTATGTAGGTATACATAAATAAAATTAGATCACTATTCTTCATCACTCGAAGCTTCGGAGTCATTATCACCTGTATTTATGATAATAGATACAACATCATCACGTTCTGAATCGAAATACCAAAATATATCGATATTTCAAGGCAATTTCGATGGACATTGGTTATATAATTTGTTTAACAAAACACCCGTCTTTTTTTGTTTGTTCACTTAAAGTTTCATCTTGAGTCATTTAACACTGACCTCTCAAGGACGAAAAAACATTTTCAGTTTATATACGTAGCAGAGTCAACAAATACAACCTTTCACTACAGCGCCGCCCGCCAGCGCTTCGATGTAAACTGCCAAAATCCAAATTCACTTGTGGGTGTACGCCGCACGCGGTATCCTTTGTTTATGCGGCGGCATCCTTTGACAAGAAGCGGCACGTGCAAAGGCGGCGCGATAAAAGGGCGACACTATCTAAACGAATGGACTTTACGTCATGCTACGCCTGCAAGTGTTGTCTCATTATACAAAATTCCATGGCGAAATAATACGAATGCATCTAGTTAGTCCAATCAATGAGGATATTTGTTGTATGGCGACTTCCGAATAATTCTCCCGTCTATGAAATTTGGCATGTAATGAAGTTAGGTAATACAGATTACAGATGAACAATAATCCAATAAATTTTGTTACGAGAAGTTAGGTATTTTTACCTAAACATGAAAATCGCTTATATCTCTCTGTGAATATTTCCTCGGGCTAAAATACTTTCTGTATACGTACTTATGTATTAGTTAGAATAAGTATGTAAAGAAATCCAATACTTTTTGATTTCAGAGATACCCCAAATTTAAATTTTAATATTTTTCAATATGTCTTCTGTTGAAAAATTTATTTGCTGATTATTATTTTTTAATATGTTTTTATACCTTTAATATACACCGTCATTTTGTAGTCATTTTAATTAACTTCAGGGAGTGTTCTACTAATGAAAATAATCATTTTTGCCAAGAAAACATGGGTCGAAAAACGACAAAAATTTTGGACTTTCCCATACAAATACAATGTTTTAGCTGTCTAGTTAGTATGGGAGGACCAAAATTTTTTGTCGTTTTTCGACCCATGTTTCTTGGGCAAAAATGTTTAGTTTCATTGGTACAACACACCCTTAAGTTAATTAAAACGACTACAAAATGACGGTGTATAGCTTTGTTCAGTAAGCCAATAAATTTTCTTCTTTAATCATATTTTTTTTATTTTTTGGTCTAAAGAGGTAATGTGAAAAAATTGTCGGTCCATTTTTATACGTTTATGTATAAATATGATTAAAGAAGAAAATTTATTGGCTTCTGAACAAATCTATATATTAAAGGTATAAAAACATATTAAAAAATAATAATAATATATATAATAATAATAATAACATTTATTTCAGAAAACTGGTTCCATTTTTGTTAGTAGGTACATATTAAACTTATAAGCTAATGTTAGTATCTTATATCTAAAAACAAAAGACATTAATATAGGGGCCTGGTGGCCCTCCCATCGTTAGCGAGAGAGTGATAGCCCACCCAGGTTCGCAGCATGGGTGAATCCCACCTTTCAGACAGCGTCGCCAGGAGGATATTGGAGCTGCAACGCACGCGTCTTAATAACGAAGCGCTGCGTAAGCGCATCACAGCATAAAAATCTGGTACTCCCGCCTCCGCGAACATCGCAGACGCACTGCACCAGCGCGGCAGCCCCATCATCGCTCTGAACGCGTTGTTGTATTGCACGCGAAGGGCGCTGTATGCCCGCCGCGAATACCCCACCCATAAACTGCAAGTGTACATCGATTGACAGTATGACTTGAATAATGTTACTTTTACATCTACTGTACAACGTGCGAATCTACGAGCGAGCATGTTACACCGCACAGACAGCGCCCTCCGCTCCCTCTCTATATCCATATCATCTACTAAGTCCTCAGTGACCCAATGGCCCAGATATTTAAAATGTTTCACCTGTTTTATCAGGGTACCGCCAAGAGTGATTGCAGGAGCCAAATATTGTTTTTTGCCTGCCTTGAAAACGATAAGTTCACTTTTTTTGGCATTATATATGAGCCCATGTGTCACTGCATACTCCTCACATATCTGGATTAGGCGTCTCAACGCACCAATTGAAGGGCTCAGTAGCACCATATCATCGGCGTAACTTATGTTGTTCATACATATGCCGTCAATGGAACAACCGATACCGGCACTACTCAGCCCCTCAATCAAGCCGTTAATGTATAGGTTGAAGAGACGCGGCGAGGTCAACCCCCCTTGCCTCACCCCGCACTGCAACCCATACACCTGTGACTGAGTGCCAGCCCATCTAACACTGTTCAGCTGATTACTGTACCAGAACTTCAGCAGCCTAATAATTTCAGGGGGGAACCCCGTAATGGACCCAAGTTTTCTCCACAGGACATCGTAATTGACGAGATCGAATGCCCTGGAGAGATCCAAGAAGCATGCGTAAACTGGCGTATTTCTGGCCGTATAGTAGTGGACAGTCTGCTTGAGACAGAGGATAGCACTCTCCGTAGATAAATCCGACCTAAAGCCGAACTGTGCGTCGTGTAGTTGTATATGTTTCTCCAGCTGTTTATCAAGCAGGCTATCCAGTACCTTTGCGATAATGGTTGCCAAAGAAATAGGTCTGTAATTTGACAGGTCAGAAACGTCACCTGTTTTGTTTTTTATAATAGGAACGACCAGTGTACGCATTAGATCTCCAGGTAAGTGGCCATGTGAAAGTGACAGATTAAACAGCAAAGCAAGAACCCTGGGAAGGTGGACACCAGCGTACCTCAGGTGCTCGACACTGAGACTATCGTGACCAGGTGACTTTCCCCTAGACATTTTTTGGATCACCTCAGCTACGTCCTTTGCCGAAAAGTACAGTTTCACTTCATCGTCACTCGTCTCACTGTCGGGCACCCGCGATACTGTAGCAGGTATACACGGTGGTTCCACCCCGAAATGACACTGAAAAGCATTGGCTATTTCACGGTGGTTGTGTAAGCCGTTCACGCTTGCAGGTAACCCCGACCCTGGATTCAGCTGTTTAGTAGCTTTCCAGAATTTTCCAAATTGTTTCTTATTGTGATGTTCTGCAATAATATTCATCTTTATTTGTTGCTCTTTATTTTGACAAAAATTTAATCTAGATTTGAATATTTTCCGCGATTCATGCATATCATTATAAATCTGACCTGAGTTTGGTTTACCATAAAGTAACCACAACTGAAAACAACGTCGGGCCTCACCATGCGCTTCCCGCACAAATCGGTTCCACCCCGGTACTACCTTATACTTACATTGCTTATTTACAAAATAACTTACAGCTGCATCTGTTAAAATACTAACAACATTGAAATACATATTCTCTATTTCCAACTTATGATCATTATTATTACACTGTTTGTTGGCACACATACCAAAATTTTGAGGAAAATCAATTTCTCTTAACTTGGAATTACAAATATCTGTGTATAACTCTATTTGATTAGCACTACGCTCTCCCCATATTACTCGATTACAAACATTATTTTCCAAAGTAACATTTTTCTTACTTAACTTACCTAAATCACATTCAATCATCAAAGGATAGTGATCCGAAATATAAATATCATACAAGACAGAGGCAGATACCACAGATGGCCGCGCGGCGCTAGTCACGACACAGTGATCCAGCCACCGCCAAAATCAACGACTGCGGCAAACCGAAGATTCAGGTTGAGAATAATCAGCAAATAAATTTTTCAACAGAAGTTATATTGAAAAATATTAAAATAAAAATTTGGGGTATCTCTGAAATCGAAAAAGTATTGGATTTCTTTACATACTTATTCTAACTAATACATAAGTACGTATACAGAAAGTATTTTAGCCCGAGGAAATATTCACAGAGAGATATTAGGGATTTTCATGTTTAGGTAAAAATACCTAACTTCTCGTAACAAACTTTATTGGATTATTGTTCATCTGTAATCTGTATTACCTAACTTCATCACATGCCAAATTTCATAGACGGGAGAATTATTCGGGTTGCATAAGCCCCGTTGATTGGACTATAGTTTGTAACAATGGGAACTAATTATAACCCTGTACAGACATCATATTATGGTATTTGTCATGAATCATGAATGTTTCACCACAAAAGAGTATCCTACCGAAACTCACGTGGTTGTCTGTACATGCCCGCCGCTGTTCTTTGTGATATATTGCCTATATAATTCAGTTGACTACACTGTTTATATGTGCCTTTGCTGTTATGTACAGTTATTGTTGATTTCATTAATGTTAATTATTGGTAATTTGCTTAAAGTGAACTCTTGGGATCAATACGAAAAAAAAACAAAGTCCATAATTATTTAATCCTAGGCTGTTTCTTTTTCATTGGTTTCATCCTATCGACTCGATAGCTTGATAAGAAGCCGTCGATCGGTTCGAATCCGAAAAAACAATATCGCATCGATGTTAAGTTCGAGTAAAAAAAATTAGAATAGATACCAAAAAACAACTTGAACAAGGAGCTTTGTCTTTTGTTCGTTTTCCGTTATTTAACTTAAAGCTACTCGTACCTTTACTCATGAGTTCATGACCATACCCCGTTATCGGCGGTGCACGAATAATTCACAGACTAAAAAATCAGAAGCGAAAGACCTTTAGGGCCACCTTTTTGCCTACGTTTTTCTACTCAAAAACCTATTTAAGGTGCGAAAATTTTTAAGTTCTCGTGTTCAATAATGGCGAATGTGAACTATATTTTTAAACAATACCTATAGATAAATAAATTTAATTCTTCCTAAAATCTAAGTGCAGGAAGCGAAGGACGATATTTAATTGGAATCGTGTTTTTAATTAATTAATTAAAAAAATAAGTATAGAGCTCATTTTGCCTTAACAGCGCGGACCGCACTCACGCGCACGCGGTCACCACGCAGTGTCGGTTTTGACGGATGCCGACAAATGGCGCACATAAGCCCGCAGCGCGGCCCGCGCGGTGTCCGCTTTGACGGATGCCGACAAAGGCGTACAGAAGCCGGCCGAACGCCACTCGCGCGGGTACTGTCGTGTCGTCGTGTACTCTATCTACCTAATGTAGTCACACGCGCCGCGGACTCTCCCCTTTACGGGTCATTTATTGATCGATTGTTGTCTAAATGCATATAATTTTTATCTTAACCAACAATATGCCTCCGAAAAAAAAATCTCGTCACGAATTTATGGAGTTGTGGATAAAAGATTATCCTGAAGTACAGGTAAACTAAAAAAAATGTATTACAGATATATTCTCTCAGAGGTTGAGTGGGATTAGGCAGAAATATCAAATTAATCAAAAATAGACCTTCTGTTGTACTTTGTCTTTGGCTTCGATCATTCGTGCACCGCCGATAACGGGGTATGTTCATGACTCATGATCATGATATGAGTTCCCTTCGGTAAATCTGAACAATTTGCAAGATCACGCAATCTGCTACTGAAAGAAACAGAATAATCTTTATTAGTGTTTTTTGTTTCTTGAAAAAAAGTTTTTTGAAATAGTCACTTGCGTGATCTGGAATCGATTTGACAAAATATATTTATAATAAAATTATGTGATGAACTTTCATGTTAACTACAGATTTATTTTATTTATATTTTAAGTAATTTGTATTGATGTTTATGTTATTGTTAAGTCCTACCGATTTTTGGTACAGTTTATCACTCTGTTTAACGCTTTATAATTAGAAATAACATTGTTTATATTTATTTACCACGTTAAATAACGCTAATATAATTAATTTTAGTAGATGGTCGCCTAAATGCCCAGTGATTTTATTATACTGAAGTCGGTAGAACTATAAAATAAATTATGAGAGTAACAAGCTACGTATCATTGTAATATCAAGATCTACTGCCTTATGAATGTACTATCGACAACACTCCCGCTTTACCACTCCTAAGGTTATAATCGCTTGCACGCCGCGCCGTCATCAACACGTTTAGTTCGTACAGTCGTTCTAATGTAGCTCCGAGACGATCAAGCATAGCTTGTCAAGCACGTATAGTATGCCCAAAATAACTTGGCGGTTCTGAGGACCTAGGCAAAGTAACATTCGCTAACGTATGGCGTGCCTACCTTTCATAGGCGACGGTAAGCACGTGATATCTAGGTGCTTGATGTCAAGCCGTCAAGTATCGCTCCTAGACGATCAAAATGTGATTGACAAGCCGAAAAATTTACCTGCTGGACAAACCATGCTTGACCGTTTACATGCATAATTGTTTGAGTGTGCGTAACCTCGAGAGCGCTCGTCATTCGCTCGTGCTCGTGAGGTTACGCACACTAAAAACAATGTGCATGTGCACGCAACAACATTCATACCTGAACGGACTTCGTGACACACGAATTTTTCTGCAAAGTGGTATAGCACGTGAGTTGCCGATCGTACAGTGTGATTTACCTAGAATATTAAATTTTTTATAGTTTACTAATCGAAGAATATGCAATTTATACACAATTTCGCTTCATAGAGGCACAAGTAGGCTATGTAATACTAATATTAATGTAATGCAACCATATTGCCTAAATTTTTGATATTTTGCTATAGCTGAGAATCTATATTGAGTTTGAGAGTATTTTGTTTTTATTTGTGTCAGGAACTTTAGGTTCAAAACTCTCCTCGCGTCTGTTGTATAAGTGTGGTTCGATGTGAATTGAACCTTTTGTTTGTTCTTTCTTTACTTTTAATTTTGGAAATACTCTCAAACTCAATATCAGGTTGTGTAATAAAATCTCATAGTGATTAAATTTCTTTACGCACACCAACATGGTGCAAGCGATTGGCCATCAGCACATAGTATTTGTTAAATGGTCTGTGCCATCAGCACATATCAATAAAGGCCGGATTTGCGGTGGCAGGAATACAAACTTGCTAGTGATTACCAAATTATCGTAAATGTTTTTATATATCGATGTTTTGAAAATATTTTTGAAGTGGAACTTCTTTGATCGCGTCTGTATTTATTTTGTGTATTTTACCAAGGAGGAAGTATTTCTTAAAAATTTGACATTCTACTTCACTCACTTTGACTTTGCTATCTTTGCATCAAGAAAAACTGCAGTGAATTTTATTATTTATACATTTCACGATTTTCACTTTTCTTAATGTAGGTAGGTAATTTTTACTATTTCCGACAGTAAGTCTATAATATATCACGTTACATAATTATAATTTTTTATCGATAAATTACACAAATAATCAAGTTGTCCACGCACTATTAAACGTCATTTTATTCGTGCTACCGCAAATCCGGGGTCTGCATATCTTAATATATAAAATCGTAAACTGAATGACTGACTGACTGACTGACTGACTGACTGACTGACTGACTGACTGACTGACTGACTGATCTATCAACGCACAGCCCAAACCGCTGGACCTAGAGACTTGAAATTTTGCACACAGATACTTTATACAGTGTAGGCATCCACTAAGGAAGGATTTTTGAAAATTCCATCCCTAAGGGGATGAAATAAGGGATGAAAGTTTGTATGAAAGTCCCTCAGTTTTGAAGCTAGAATCTTCAAATTTTGTGTTTAGGCTGACGATTGAAAATTAACAAATACGGGTCTCAGCGTTTTTCAAAATTCTACCCCCGAAGGGGTCAAAAGGGGGATGAAGTTGTGTATTAAAGAAAATCCTTCATTTTCGAAGGAAAAATCGCTAAATTTATAATTTAGGCTTATGGATAGAAATCTAAAGCAACGTATATTGTTTTTGTTAGGATTTCAACTCCAAAGGGGATGAAATGGGGGTGAAAAGGGTTAAAAAACCTAAAAATAGATATGGATGTCGTTATCGGGGTTTTGTGGGATGACGATTGCAAAAATGACATTTATTTTGAAGTCCAACCACGGTGGACATGATTTAACCCCTAAAGGGGTGAAAATGGGGTCCAAATTTTGTATGGAAAAATAAAATAAAATAGACATTACAACTTTAAACTTCGTAGAAGCACATCTAAAAATAAATCGGCAAATATATATTTTGTTATTTTGAAAATCAACCCCTTAGGGGGTGAATGGGGTGAGTAAACATAAAAATCGATATAGATGTCGTTATTGGGGTTTTCTGGGATGACGATTGCAAAAATGACATTTATTTTGAAGTCCAACACGGTGGACATGATTTAACCCCTAAAGGGGTGAAAATGGGGTCCAAATTTTGTATGGAAAAATAATATAAAATAGACATTACAACTTTAAACTTCGTAGGAGCAAAGCTAAAAATAATAAGGCAAATATATATTTTGTTATTTTGAAAATCAACCCCTTAGGGGGTAAATGGGGTGAGTAAACATGAAAATCGATATAGATGTCGTTATTGGGGTTTTCTGGGATGACGATTGCAAAAATGACATTTATTTTGAAGTCCAACACGGTGGACATGATTTAACCCCTAAAGGGGTAAAAATGGGGTTCAAATTTTGTATGGAAAAAGAATACAAAATCAAAATTACAACTTTAAAATTCGTAGGAGCACGTCTAAATATATGTTTTGGGATTTTGAAAATCAACCCCTTAGAGGGTAAGTGGGGTGAGTAACATAAAAATCGATATGGATGTCGTTTTTGAGGTTTTTTATGGGATGGTGATTGCGAAAATTAGATTTATTTTGAAGTCCAACGCGGTGGACATGACAC
Organism: Agriphila tristella; assembly: GCA_928269145.1. Lineage (NCBI taxonomy): Eukaryota > Metazoa > Arthropoda > Insecta > Lepidoptera > Crambidae > Agriphila > Agriphila tristella. The sequence continues at coordinate 27,025,432 of OV743434.1, forward strand.
ATATGGACCTGGACCTGGACATGCACATCCAGGGAACGGGAACGGGAACCGGAACGGGCACGGGCATGGGAACGGGAATGGAACGGAACGGAACGGAACGGAACGGAACGAACCGGACCGGAACGGAGCGGAACGGAACGGAACGGAACGGGAACGAGACGGTAACGGGAACTAGAACGGGACGGGTACGGGAACGGGAACGGAAGGGGTACGGGACGAGTACGGGACGGGATCGGACGGGAACGGAACAGGCACGGAACGAAACGGGAATGAAACAGGAACGTAACGGGAACGAAACAGGAACGAAACTGGAATGAAACGGGAACGGAACGGGAATAGAACAGGATGGGAACGGGAACAAGAACCGGACGGGAACGGAACGGGAACAAGAACGGGAACGTAAGGCGTACGGGACGGTTAGGGGACGTTTACGGGATGGGAACGCAGCGGGAACGGAACGGGAATGGGAACGGGAAAGAAACGTGAACGGAACGGGAACGGAACGGAAACGGAACGGGAATATAACGGGACGGGAAAGGGAACGAGAACAGGATGGGAACGGGACAGGAACGGGATGGGAACGGGAACGAAAACGGAAGGGGTACGGGACGGTTACGGGACGTTTACGGGACGGGAACGCAAACGGGACGGGAACGGAACGGGAACGGGGAACGGGAGCGGGAACGGAAACGGGAACTGGAAGCCTTGTGCGAGGCCCGCCACACGCAGCAAATGTCTTGCCTCGCGAGGCAGCGCGCTTGATGGGGACTCGCCTAATCGCGTAAAAATGGCTGGCCGGATCCTGGTTGAAGGTTCCTTAAAAGGATTTCGTCTAATATCCACGCGGACGAAGTCGCGGGCAGAAGCTAGTCAAGTATGAATCCTTTGCTATGATTTTTGTTATCTATGGTCTCATTTGGAAATGGGTCCAATCTCGTTACAATTTTTTATAAGAGTTAGCGATCATGTACATGGCACCGGAGTTCGACCGAAATCGGACCGAAGCCGGACCGGCACGTCTTAATTTTTTTCACTCGTATCTGTTACTGTGAAAAAAAAGGGATGTTATACTTATTATGGTAACAATCCTGTTTAACGCTCTGAATAAGGAAACTAATGGAAGTGCCCTTAACTGTAATACCTACAAAAATACAAAGCATTAGTGACGTCAGGCGTTGCCGTCCGCCTTTGTTTGATGTCCGCCATATGGAAACGCTGATTAATACAATTTCTACTCTATGCTGTTTACATAAGGTGTATGTACGTCACGTAAGCGTAAGCTAAGCCGCCATGTTTAGCTGCGTTTATTAGATAAGGCACTTCCATTAGTTTCCCTATTCAGAGCGTTAAACAGGGTTGTTGGCATAATATAACATCCCATTTCTATAGTAACAGATACGAGTGAAAAAATTTAACGCGGTGTCTCGATTTTGCTTCGGTCGAGCTCCGGCGCGCCTACAGTCTGGATTCGGTCCGGTTTCTGTCACTGGAGGTATACGCCGATACTGGCTATGTGCAGTAGACCAAGTTTCAGGCTAGTGCATTTATGTAGTTAGTAGACTGAGCATTTTTAGTAACCTTTGCACGAACTAATGTAAATATAACATTTAAATAACCAATTTATTTTCGACATGTCATACAATCTAGCCCATCTGGAAAGACTTGCCGTAGGTAAGCTGAGCAATCGGAAATTTCACGTGAAATTGTAAAACTCATTATGTTGCCTAATAAGCTGAAGCTGGCTTATTCTAGAATTCTATAAAAAATCCAACCCAATGTAAATCACAATCCAACTTAAATTCCATTGTTGACAATATCTACACTGGCCTGCAAAACTAAGTACTACAGAGGTCTATTTTCATACAAACGAGGTAACTTTGAAGCATTGGTTCTCCGCCCAGGATTAAACGTGGTGTGATCTGATGATGGCCATCCAGGGAGTGAATGGAGAAGATTCAGATCCCCATACACACCCAATAGATCTGATCAGCATTCTAAGAGCTGTTTGGATATGTTTAAAAAAACCACGAAAATAGCATTCAAATGTATAGAAATGCTGTAACTGATAACTCTTATCCTTAAAACCTCTTAAAACTTTCTAGTTTTCTGAATGGCTCTTTTATTTGCTACACAGCGAAAAAGAGATGTAACTATAGCAATTCATTAATTTGTCAAGTTTTAAGAGGTTGTCCTCCCCCTACATATTAGTTCGTGCATTCATTCCGTCATTCAAGCGCTGTGCTACCAAAATATAGACCTAAATTAAAAATAGGTGAATTGGCTTTAAACCATTTGTAGTTGTAGAACAAATAGAAATTGTATTAAGCATATTTAAATTAAATTGTGGGATAGGACCTGTCGCTCAGATTGGTATCGACTCTGTACTAAGTTTATAATAAGATGTAATAAGCCTCGGTTCCGACGACGATCGAAATCAAGATAATTCGAATCGAGTTACCGTTCAGCTACAACAACTTGATCGAAATTACGGCCATAGCACATTATACTCGTAGTATATTTCGTTATGTAATTTTAAAAAAGACGGCGAGCTGACAGCTCATTTGCCGCTATATTGACGTACGATTCGGAGGAACTCGGAAGTCGTCGGAGACTCGGAGGCGTGGCTTTGTGTTGATAATGTGAGTGTGAGTTGCACCAAAACGCTGTCAAAGTTACTCTTGAGTTGTTAATCTTGAGATCATACCTGAGATGCTGTTCCTATACGAAGAGCATCTCAAGAAGATCTCAAGATAGCTCTCAACGTTGAGAGCGGTTTATAAATACGGGCTCTAGAATAATATACCATATTTTGAGTCTTCGTTTTATCGGACGATTATCTCGAAGTGCAGAGCTCTCAAGTGCCTGTACTCTTGTAGATGGCGCTGACGTGGCGATTTAATTTTGTTAACACACACAGGCAAGTTTAATGCGATCGAATTCTAACTCACACACGCACGACACGTCCAGATTCCGGAATTGAAGCGTACCATACCGCTGTGCCTTATATTGAGAACTGCTAAAATGTTAGGCTTATTATTTTAGGTATTATTATTACCCATGTCTAATACGCGGTAAAAATTGTTTCCGGAATAATTAAATCGAAGTTTTATTGTCGAAATAAGTACTGTACAGATGCCTTGGCAAGAAAAAGTTGAGACAAAAGATGCGCAGTAGCTACAAACACTAAACTCCGCGCATCTTCTGTCTCATCTCATCTTTGTCTTGCCAAGTTACGTGCCGGGCGGTATACTATCACTTAGTTGTCGAATTTTTGTCGGAATATTTTTTATGATAGTTTAGTGCCTATGTTTTATAATATTTTGTTAATCTTAGACAGAGTAAATGCTTATTTTAATCTTATGAAGCACGCAATCACTACTGCTAAAATAATAAAACACCAAACGGAAACACAATAAAAGTTTGAAAGTTATTAATAAATTGTTTTATTTTTAATTCACATTTTATTTATGCGACCCTACGCGAATTGGAATTCAATAAAAAAGATAAGTATAGTAATAGGGAATATGCATCAATTTTTTTTTTTATCAAAATCAATAGTATAATGCGTGAGAAAATCAACTGTAATATTGAAACTTGTCTCTTGCGTTTTTTTCTCGTAATATAGGTACTCGAAGTTAGCACGCATCAGCTCCCGCCGAAAACGCTCTATACAAAATGGTGACGTCACACATCACGTTTCGGTGTGTTTCGGGCGCGTTTAATATGGAGTTAGCCAATAATCTTCAATTATCTCCCTAAATTTTGCGTTTAAGTAGATATGTGTCATACAAAATATTATTTCTTTTTCGATATTCTATCTGACTGTAAAGTGCATTATATCCGAAAACGAAAAAAAAAATCGTTATTTTCCCCTGATTTCATCGTGTGATAAAACGAAAACAATCATTTTTTTTATTTTTCTTTCTGTTCCATCATGTTTTTACAAGTGTCCGCAGCGATCAAGCTCAATTTTAGGAAAATCGGTGACTTATGCATATTCCCTATTATTATTAGGTACATCTTTAATGATATAATCAGTTTTAAAGAAAATTCGAATAAGAAGAATCTTATATATTTCTGCTATATAATTATCGAATATGTAGTCAGGTGGGTAAGTGAAACATACTTTATTTTTATTTTTATTTAACAAGGTGTAGTAAAGCTATAAAACTCGCAATTAAAGTAGCTGTATAGGCAATGTACTCCTAATTAAATCAGCCTTTAACGGTATGAATATAAATATCTAAAGACTTGCATTAAGCAACAAAATCACGAAAAGGATATAAAAGCTAAGAAGTGTTTCACTTACCCTGACAAGGGGGAAGTGAAACAGTGGCCAAAATAGCTTTAAATATTGTGTCCATTTAATTAAAAACAGGACTAAAGGATCATGTTTAACCGTTAATATCCAAAATGTATCAAATTCTCATAAAATAGGGTCCAGTTTTAAAGATTTATCAAAAAAACACCGTGTTTTGTGCGTTTTGACATCTAATGAATTTCTTTTTGGTTTACTAGCTAGTTTAATGATCGCAGCGATATCTGTGTTGTATTAAGGGAAGTAATTCGTCATTCCTGCTTTATCGACACATCGCTATGAGAATAAACTACGATAGTTTCTTAGATATGGTTGGGTGTTTCACTTACCCACCTGACTATATATCTGCTATACCTATATTTCACAATGCTGATGAAGAACATTTCCATTATTTCATTCATTCTATTAAGGGCCCTATAGCCCTCAAAGTTTATTTGTAAATAAACTATAGAGAACTTAAGCTTCAATCTGTACATATGAATTTTCAATACATTACTAATGTACTTAGCGAGAAATTAATTAAGATGAGGGCGCCACTTGAGGGCTATAGGAGCCTTAAACATGTAAGTTTGAATACATAGTTTTTGTATTGGGATCACTGTACGATTAATTCACAGTAGGTACATTGCTATACAAGTCCTAAGGCGGAGTGATATAATAAGGGTACGTTCAGATGACAAGCGTTCAACGCGGTGCGCGCTTGTCAAGCGTCTCTAGTATAATAATGTACTCTATGGTCAAGCGTTGAACGCGCGTTGCCACGGCCGCCTTGGTTCAGTTTGAGTTCTACATTTGTCGAAGATGGACGTAGAAACAATATTAACGGTTTTTATTCGGTAATTGATGTCGATTCGATAATTCGGTATTAAAAGCTTCCCTTTCCATTTCGAACAATTTCTGGATGAACTGAGCACTCCCTAAAATACGTCTATCCGCGTCATTCTGCCGCTCCGAGTCCGCTCATCTGAGCGAACTGTAACAATAGCAAACCAATGATGTCAAAGCGCGCGTGGACGCGCGCTGACAACAGTCGAGCGCTAGCGCAGCGTTCAACGTGCGCTTTATCAAAACGCGCGTTAGCATGTGTCCGGCCTGAATAAAATGTATGTAGTTGTAAACGCGCGTTAATGTGAACATGCTCTAAAGCGACCAAGTTGATTATTTCTAGCATAAAATCACATTAAAATACATATAGATATAATGCCAATGTAAACATAACAAAAATAAAAAATAACAATATGTGTGTATCTCATAAATATAACATCTTTAACATAATGGAGACATGTTCTATGGATAGGGTTGAAAATACGTAGAATGCAACTTGTTGATGAAATAGCCGAGAAAAAAACAAAATTGTGATCAAGCCCTTGTATTTTCTTCAGACTTCACTTATTTAATCTTTCACAAGTCATGATAGATAGATAACAGTTATCCTTATTTATTCTTCTCTCTTAAGGGCCTTTATTTCCAGGAGTCCCCCCTGACCCAGGGGCCGTACCGGCTAACGCATCGAACTTCGGAAAGTCTGCCGTGTTTCAAATTAAAACAGATAAATCGAAGTAAGGATTTTCGTATTGTGACATCATGAATTGGGGTTCGCTATTTTGGCCCGATTAGGGCCAAAATAGCGAACCCCAATTCATGATGTCACAAGAACATCAATATCTTCCAAATAACTTCAACAAATAGTACCTACAATACGAAAATCCTTACTTCGATTTATCTGTTTTAAGTTGAAGCTCGGCAGACCCGCTGAAGTTCGAAAAGTTAGCCAGTAGGGCTCCAGAGGGGGTGACAATTACTACGAAAATAGGGGTGACGACTGGGATGAAAAGATCCCAGTTGTCACCTCGGTGACAGTGTTAGAGGGGACTCCTGGGAATATAGGCTTAAAGGTACACCCGAAAATAATCGCGGTTACAGCTTTAAAACCACTAAAATATCTCCTCGTTCAGCTTACATTATGATCTACTATATAATAACAATTCGACCACAATAGTGCATTTATGCTGCGCGCAGCTTGAAACAGGCTGCGTAATACCACTACAGATGGCTCACCAGCCACCTGCCCCTTGATTACGTAAGTCTGTTGCTAACAATTCTCGATTGAAATCGCATTTACATTGCCGCTATACGTAAGATAGTTGTCACATTGGTTCTTACTAAAGCAGCAATGTAACTGCGATTTCTGTCAGAGTTGATTGCAACAAAATTACATAATTAACCCACGGATTATGTAACTTTGTTGCAATCAACTCTGACAGAAATTGCAGTTACATTGCTGCTTTAGTAAGAACCAATGTGACAACTATCTTTACTTATAGCGGCAATGTAACTGCGCTTTCAATCGATTTCAATCGAGAATTGTTAGCTGTTGCTAACAATTCTCGATTGAAATCGAGAATTGTTACTCTGTTGAGTTACGTAAGTAGACCCCCAGGGGGCTGATTTTGTAACTTTGTTGCAATCAACCCTGCAGTTACATTGCTGCTTTAGTAAGAACCAATATAAGAACTATCTTACTTAGGTAAGAAGCAGCTTTAAAGCAGCGATGTAACTGCGGTTTCAATCTATTTTAATTCGAGAATTGTTAGCAACAGAGTGACGTAATCAGGGGGCAGCACACATGTGGTAGCCAGATGAGCAGTCCGTTATGTCAAGACCTAGTGCCACTTTAAACATGAGTTCCCAATTTCCATAGACACATTACAGCTCACGGTCCAACTCCAAAGGCCGGTCAAAAGGCTCGCCTAGTGCGTCACAGAAGGCTGATAGAACAAGTTCTGCGCGCGCTACACGCATCGTTCGAGTGCCGTTAGCGCCTCGCACTTCAGCCGCCGCTTGGGGCAGCGACCCTAGCGCCGCCGCGAACGCCTCGGCGCGTCGCATAAACTGCTCTTCAGTCTCTCCGTCTCTTCGCTCGTTTGCTTCTTGCCATGACGACCACGAATCCGAATCACTGTCTTCACCGTTCTCTGAAAAATTGTAATCTGGTCTTACTGCGGTATCTATCACGTAGTAGTGGTTTCCAATTAGTTTTTTTTTAAATACCACTTGGAGAAAGACCTCAAATCAAACTCACTAGAACTGAACTGGACAAGTGCAAGTTGGACTCCCCCACTGAGGGTCCCATACAAAAAGGTACTTTAAATAAAGACTATATTTTTTATGATTTATTTGCAAATGTATAATTTTGGAGATTTTTCCCTATACTTGTAGTATAAGACGAGGCAAGTATATATCTACTTTGGTAATTTTCTGTGATCTAGAACCTAGGTCAACAGAAAGTTCTCTATAAATGTTGATTCTCTTGAGAGTATGCATTTATGTTACAAAAAATATTCATTTTTTGCAACATAAATGGTCTTAACTTTTTTTATGTTAACTTAGAAGTTTGATTTTCTCACAGCTTCAAGGGACTGTTAGACCTCAGTATGTGGAATATGGTTATAATTCAACTCGATATCTTGGCAGACAGATGGACAACAAAGTGATCCTATAAGGGTTCTTTTTTTCCTTTCCTATACACAAACAACTTACTAATTAATAACATGTAATTACCTTCAGCAAGACGCCGGTGGGGAGTATTGGTTTGTATGTTAGCCCACACGTGTGAGTGGAAGGCGGTCCTAACACGCTCTAAGCCAGCAGGTTCTCCTATTTCAGGGTCTGCCGGAGCGCGTAGAGGTATAAGTTCATAGTGGTGAGGAGCAGCAGTTGAAACCAACACTCCATCTTCCAACTCGCAATCCACCACAATCACACGCACTTCGGTATCATTTCCACTGCGCATGCGACGCTCCAGCACATCAACTGCTGTTTTGTCTAATGCCTATAAAAAGCAAAAATACTTTTCAATATAGTTGCTCGAAAATGTAAGTCAGTCGAGCATGCGGTAAGTTGATTTTACCGCACGCCAGCACCGTGCGTTTTTGTTTACGATTGTTTTTTTTTATTTCTACTAGCTTCCGCCTGCGACTTCATCCGCGTAGACAGTAGAAACATATTGCAACCAGTTTAAAATGAGCCCTTTAGTGTACGAAAGCTAGTACTACGGAGAGTTCAAGCTGTTTCCCTGGTTCCACCCACTTGAATTTGATGAAACATAGCTTAGATTTTAAGTTGGACCTCAATCTACTAAATTGTGAAAAATTCATCGAAATTAGTTTAGCGGTTTTTGCGTAATTTGCGTACAAATATTTAGAATTTACAGTTTTATTATATGTATTATAATAATAAGATTACAATTTCAGTAGTACCTAAAAAAAAAGTCGCATTACTAATCTCCCAGCTAAAATGTAAACAAAGGTGTTGCCAGAGCAAAACAACACAAAAATAAATAGTATATTGCTAAGTCAAGAGATAAACACAATTACATGGTTTTTCATCACAAACCTAACAAAAATAGATTAGATAAATATTCTGAATCATGAGTTTTGCGTCAAAAAGAGTAATATAATTTAATATTTCATAATAACAGTTTTATAGTAGAAAACATTTTATGACGCTGTGCACACATCAACTGCAAACCGTACACATCAACCTTTGGTCTTTTTATAAAATTTCATATAAATTAGTATTACGAGTAGTAGCTGTAGTAGTAACATTTGTCTTTTGGTATTGGGGGGGAACAGGCGGTGATGCTACGTATTTTGATAGTTTACATACAGGCAATATCTAAGTAAAGTTTTCTTATCAGTTCGTTTCAAGAACTTTTAACATCAAAAATTATGATAGGTTATAAAGATAAAATTTCTAATTACCATCCTACTTTAAATTAACCCTGGATGACATTATATTTATAATGACTCAAAATATAATATACAAATTAAAAAGTTTTAAAAGTGACCAAATGTTTTCAATATCTGAAAATGTCACTATCAGGGTCAGTTTGTCAATTTGACAGTGACGTTTCTTTGTTTACATTTTTGCTGGGAGATTAGTAATGCGACTTTATAATGTTTTCTCGCAAATGTATTGAAAAACGTAGTAGTAAAATGGCACACAGTTGTTAAGGTTTTTTAAAACTCGTGTCAATTATATTTTTTTATAAAACGTCAACTCGTTAAAAACCTCCTTACCAACCTTGTATCATAAACTACTATTTTTAATACCTTGTCAAAAGTAAATAAGAGGTAAGGGAAGAAATAAAGTAATAAATAAAAAGCATTGCTTGTTATCATTTTGCCAAGGGGGCTAATAAACTGCTTAGAAACAAGTGCTAGTTACTCTAGCACGAAGCATTCCGTACCAAAAAATTGTCAAATACCACATTTGTTGTATGAGAGCCCTACTTAAATATTTTATAGTATTAGTTGTTATAGCATCAGCAGAAATACATCATCTATGAAAATTTCAACTGTCTAGCTATCACGGTTCATGAGATACAGCCTGGTGACAGACTGACGGTCAGTGGAGTCTTAGTAATAGGGTCCCGTTTTTACCCTTTAGGTATGGAACCCTAAAAAGAAGAAAAAGCTTAATTAACAAACATCAAAATATTATTAATATTATATAAAATTAAGCTTTTTCGTCTTTGCGAAATGCATAATTGATTATTCTGCAGTAATGAATAAATAAAATTTGTACCTACCTCAGACTCTGTGAGATAAATTAGGTGGCCTTCGACGCGATCCTCCAGTTGAGAACTTAATTCCTCATCATCTGGTAAAACATGAAATCGCACATCTGCTGTGTAATATTTGTTTACAATCCGCCAGGCGTGTTTCAAATTATTTTCTGATTTGTCATTGATGAACATTTCAGGTTCATTATCAATAATTGCTGTAAAGGAAAAATATATTGTGTCAGTTATCAGATACTTACCATCAAAATCAACAATAGGTACCTAGGTACTTTATTTAATATTCTTTGCCGGCTCACTGGATATTACAGCTCTTGCTGAATCTTGGTCTTTAGCACTGACAAGAATAATAGGTAAAGCGTTATATTCTGGAGATTCCATTTTTAGTGACAAAATTCAATCACAATTCTAATCACAGTCACCAAACACAATCCAAAATACCAAAGTTTATCAAACATAAAATCAAATCAATCACGTATTAAAAAAAGCAACATAATCAGTGTGACCAGATTAAATTTTACGAAAATACTGAAGCACCTCAAAAAAAATACCGAAATATAGCAAATTGCACATGCAAAATATACCGATAAAAATACTGATTCTCAAAACAGGTTTTATTAATTTATCATCACAATAAATGTAAGAAATCGTAGTTTAACATTATATTTAAAGGCAAAACTAGACATGTTTTCTGGATGGATGCGTCAAGTAAAATAAACCAAAGAAAAAAGAACGCTCTTCTTATTATGACGACAAAAACATACTACAGTCAGTACTCAGTGGCACGAATCATGAATATTTTTCGACGGAGTGGGGATAAGTTCGCGCATGTGCTCTTGTGAGCGACCAATAGCGCGCGCCCCTCTCCCGCCGCCTGCGCCCCTCACCGCAACGCATACCCAAAATACGCGTTCCGCGCAATCCCCACCCGATTTCATGATTCGTGCCACTGACTGTACTTTTGGGAAAATTCCCGAATTATCGAAAGAAAAACCACAAATATTAAGTGAAGAGCAGAACATAAATTATTTTGTTTAAACGTTACGATGCATCGTAAGTATCTAAACATCGCGATGTTTAGATACTATTTATAATTTTACTACGCTGGCGCGGCGGCGGCTGCCTGTCATGACTTATCTGTAACTTACTGATCTTTGCTTCTGAATGAAATATTCCCTGTACATCAATGTTCGTGGGGTTGGAACACCGTAGTTATCATAACTTTATAACCAAAATATACCGAAAATACTAATTATCGCCAATATACCTATAAAAATACTGATGCTCGGAAAAGTCGATAAAATATACCGAAAAAGTATTAAAATACTGTATCTGGTCACACTGAACATAATAACATTTTCGCCAAAGAGTAAAAGATTTTCGCAAAGCAGGGATGTGAAAAAAAAATCGATTATTATAATAATCGATTATTTTTCTATAAAAATCGATTTTTATTGTTCGAATTTTTTATTAGAATTAATCGATTATTAAAAAATCGATTAAATTTATGAAAATTCCAACATAAACATTCGATTTTTTTGTTCAGCAGCACAACTTGTATAATTTATCTTGTCGTCCAGCACGAAAGGATAGGGATGGAGATATTCAAGGAAAAAGATGCAGGGGCCCTATTTTTGAATTGCTCGACTGGCGTCGAGCGCTCGTTTTTACTGATTTTCGTTCGATATTTGACTCAAATGTATGAGATTTCGATCGAAGATCAGTGGAAGGGAGCGCTCCAAGTCGGTCAAGCGATTCAAAAATAGAGCCTCAGTTATACAACTTCCTAGAGATAGGCTAGGTTCTCTCTCTTTCTTACTAGCGATGTATGTGACGGAATGATGGTTTTCCTTGAAGGTAAGCATTCAATCACATGAATTAATTCTGACAGATAAAGGATCATAAATAAAATCAAAATAAATTAAATAATAAAAAAATTAAAAGAAAGGATCAAAATTGTTTCGGTTTACATAGTTACATATCTCCGCGAGTGTTGCCGTTTTGAATTTTTTGGGGTGTCCTCTTTATCCTACTGCAAAGTTAGGTATGTCGGACTCTATTATCTTGTGGCTCCCTCCCTTTCGTGATGGAGAATAGGAGAACAAGAAATTCTTCCAGTGCGTAATCAGATGCAGTAGTTTTCTACTATTATAGTAAGTTTTAGACGTAATTTCTCGTTAAATTAATAAAGTGTGAAAAAATAATCGATTTTTTGTGAAAAATCGATTATTTCATTAAAAAATTATCGATTTTTGTAAATCGATTATTTTCGGCCTAGAAATAATCGATTATTATAAAATCGATTTTTTGATATGAAAGTCACATCCCTATCGCAAAGAGTTGCATTTTTTTTCGTGTCATGATGTGTCACATCACATCTGTCAACTGTCAAACAAAAGGTGCATTCCAGCAGGCTAATCGCTGAGTCAGATCGTTATAGAGTACATTTTAATAAAGAAATTGACCCCCCGCTAGCATGACCGACGAAACACGATATATATCACGTGATATAGCATTTAATCGACACTCAATTGTCAAACTCCTTTGTCTTTTTGACAGTCAAATGTGATAAAACGCTATATCACGCGATATATATCGTGTTATGCTGGTCACGATAGTGAGGCTGGGGCTTAACTATGATATGAGCTCTTATAACAGGACTTTTTCGTACTACGACCTCAAAGGTTAGTTCACAAGCAGACCATAAGCTGTGCTATTTAAGGCCTGCTTTTGAACTGAACGGCTTAAGGATGGATTCTTATTTGCTGACGGTAAGCCACCTGGGGGGTAATTACGTAACTTTGTTGCAATCAACTCTGACAGAAATCGCAGTTACATCGCTGCTTTAGTAAGAACCAATGTGACAACTATCTTAACTAAAGCAGCAATGCAACCACGCTTTCAATCGATTTCAATCGAGAATTGTTAGCAACAGCTTTACGTAATCAAGGTACTGGGGCCTTACTATGAGCTCTTATAGCAGGACTTATATTGAACTGCCTTACTTTTTTCATACTATGACATCAATTTAGCAGGACTGCGGCAGGCATGGGGATTACCATCAATAAATAAGAAACCGTTCAGTTAGTAACCTACCTTTGAGATCATAGTATGAAAAAGTAAGGCAGTTCAATATAAGTCCTGCTATAAGATCTCACAGTAAGGCCCCTGCTTTAATACACGCTCTAAAACCATTCGCTATTATTTATGTGTGGACGAAGCGTACCATGACGCGCAGTTTGATAGTTTGGGAGCTGGTTTATAGCGTCTGTAATGTCAAATAAAGCAATTCATAAAAAGTTCCTACATGATTAGCTTTTTCAAGAATGTTATGTGTATTTGGATTAGTTCATCTAAAATACGGTCATGTTACCGATTTAAGCAGTCCTGTTTAAGGCCTGCTTTTGAAATTAACGGCTTAAGGATGGTTTCTTATTTGCTGATGGTAAGCCTTGACAGTTGCGCGTGTGCAAAAACGTCATCTGATAGACTTCACGCACACAGTTCAACTGTGTTCAAGTCTAGGGCTACTCACTTAAGCCCGGTTTACACATCCATAAGTAAGTAAGTAAGTAGAAACCACCGTGTGGACACCGTCGTCCGGCAAGTAAGTAAGTAGCAACTTGCCGCTGGATAGGATTGGGTTCTATTTTTGGGACAGGCAAGTAGCGCGCAACTCCCTCCCGCTTCGTCTTCAGCTCCCCGCCAACCAACTTACTTGCCGCCGTGTAAACGGCACTGTCCGCAGGCAAGTAAGTAAGTTCATAAGTTGACATCTGTCGCAGCGGAATGATCCATTCCTTTCTAAAGTTTCTAATAACAAAAACTAGTATCAAAGGTATTTGTTTACTATTGTAATTAATTTTCCACTCAGAACGAATACCATTCCTAAAAGAATTCTAAAACAAGTTAAATTAATAGATTTTGAAGTTCATTGAGATATTTATTAATTTGGTATTATTTAGGTATAGAAAATTTCTCTTGACAATAAATTATAGGTATTATTTTTTGTATTATTAGTAATATACAAGGTGTTTAGAACTTGTTTAAAATATATACTTTACTAGCGGCCGCCCGCGACTTCGTCTGCGTGGACAGTTTTTTTGCTATCCCTCGGGAACTATACGTTTTTTCTGGATGAAAGGTATCCTATGTCCTGTCCTGACCTGTCCTGACAATGTGTATGCAAAATTTCATGATGATCGGTTCAGAAGTTACGACGTGAAGGCGTAACAAACAAACAAACACACTTTCGCATTTATAATACTAGCGACCACCCGCGACTTCGTCCGCGTGTTTAATGTTTTGTCTATCCCTCGGGAACAGTTCCCTTTTTCGGGATGAAAGGTACCCTATGTCCTTGTCTGTACTCCTGACAATGTGTATGCAAAATTTCACGATGATCGGTTGAGTAGTTAAGACGTGAAGGCGTAACAAACAAACAAACAAACAAACAAACAAAGGAACTTTCTTATTTATAATATTAGTAAGGATTAAGTAAGGATACTGCGGTGACCGATGATTTAGCGATTGGTCTGCTGGAATACACTAATTGTCTGTGTGATAAAGAAAAAAAATTAACTTGATTTTGCTGTTGCTTTTGCTTGCCTTGCCTGCGGTTTTTATTTTGAAAGAAAGAACTAAATCTAAAGCAACACTCATAAGCTCGTAATGTTAGATTTGAAGTGAATTTCATACTGAACAATCATGGATAATATAATTTCATGGACAGCAGAAGACGAGGCCATCATAGCGACCAATACCGACGCTACGGAATGCAAACGATGCGCAGTTGAATTGGGATATTGGAAGGATGATTACATCTCATACTTTGTAAAACATATCGACAGAAAAGCTCCAGAGATAAATCGTGGCTACTATGCCAGAGTACGGGGCATGGAGATGTTTATGCATCAGTTTTTGGAGGTTACACTTGAATTTTTTTACAAACATTAACAATTTTTTTTACTTAATGCCTAAATACACAAACCTACACCAAAACGAACATCTATAAGTAAACATAAATAGGTATCTAAAAATAATAAAAGATCGTGTTCATTACTTTACATTTGAATGTAATTGTTACCTACTTTTACCTGCTATGTATGCCATCTCATCTTAGGCCAGTAAAATCTTACAAATATTTTTCCTAAAATCGCAAAACGCGATGTAAAGCTGCATTTTTGGTATGTTATTTGGACCCCTTAAGGGAGTGTGGAACCATGTTTTGCAAGCAAAAAAAAGTTGTGCTAGCTGCGTTATACGTGAAAAACTTTTTTTTTCAGTTTTTGCAGTTTTATTAAAAAACTATGGGCTTTTGACATTAGTTGTCAGTATCATTTTGACAACTAATGTCAAAAGCCCATAGTTTTTTAATAAAACTGCAAAAACTGAAAAAAAAATCAGTTTTTCACTTATAACGCAGCTAGCACAACTTTTTTTTGCTTGCAAAACATGGTTCCACACTCCCTTAAGGGGTCCAAATAACATACCAAAAATGCAGCTTTACATCGCGTTTTGCGATTTAAATGTCGATTTTTACTGGGGTATCTGTCATATTTTCTCACTAGAAGCACATAGATATAAAGTACTGCTTGAGGCACTAGAGATTGTTTTTTGATAATATTAAACATGGTGAAATGAAAGTTAAGGGCTAGTTTTGATACCTACCATAACAGCTTAACCTTTCGGGTACCTACCTTGTATGCAGTAGGTAAGTAGGATCACTACTAATGCGCTACGCCTCCCTCCAATTTATGAGGTTTTGCTGTTTAGCACCACAAATAAAAATGAAAGATCTCTGATGACATGGATTGTTATATAAAATAAATTCCAGTGGCAAAGGGTCTATACAAGCCGATTCCCATCAGCTTGCCTAGTTTAGAAATCTCTCCCCACCGATCCACTATGCACATCATAACATTTTTGTAGAATGGCCTACCTTTGCCATAATTTCACCCCTCGCCACTACTGAGTTCACAAACATTTGATTTACCACCATTTTTTAGTGCAGCCACATACAGACGGAATCTGATCCAGAATTCTGAAATGGAATATCGATGATGTATGGAGATTCCAAACAGAAAAATAGTGCATGTGTGTGGTAGGTTCATAGATTTGTATGGATTAGCTGCGTTTGGAATGACACCGTTTCCGAACTCCGAATCGAAATTCTGTCTGTATGTTGCCAATCTAATTGACACCAGGGGGTACCCTCCCTGGTGTTGTAATACCTTACAACTTCTTAACTTGCCAGGTTCATGCATGCTCAAGTGTCATCTTTTTTTGCCGTATAGCAGAAAAGAGACACATGAAAGCCATTCAGAAAACTGACAAGTTTTAAAAGGTTGTATTACAGGGGCAGTAGTTTACAGCTGTTTTGTTGATTTCAGAGATGTGACTCAAAATGTCAAATAATCAACCTTGGTTGTGGCTTTGACACGCTGTACTGGAAGCTGAAGGACACCACTCAGGCTGTTGGCAACTTTATTGAATTGGACTTCCCTTCAGTCACATCCAAGAAGTGTCACATAATTAAACGCAACAAACAACTTCTTGAGAAGATAAGTAATGAAGGTATCTTGCACCTATTTTTATAATTTGCTTATGTATGACATTTCATGTTATCTTATTTAATTAATGACATGAAATGTAAGAAAAGGCTGCGCAGCGTGATTTTTAGTCAGTTTTGTCTCCTAATCATGTAAATTATGTGTGTGTTTTATCCGGGTGGGTGGGTAACAGGCGTGGCTCCTTATGGAATTGGAAGCATGTATGCTTTCAAATTTCAGCGAGACCTGCGAAATGCAAAAAAATACTTTCTCAGCTTAGCATTTTCATTTGCCGCTGCAATGCCTATCAGCTGGTAACCCTAATTACGACTATTCAGTATTACTAGCTCGACTAGCTCGAAGACAATAGTTTTCAGTGTTGCCAACTTGCGCTCATTGAGGTGTAAAACATATTTTGTGATGTTATTCATATCACCTACAATTTATAATATGATTACCAATCTTACCTTGAGAATTTTAAAATATTGAAGGTGCCATCTATTTAATTGGTTAGTTACTTAATATAATTCCAAAGCAGCCGAATACTAAAATGAAAGCAACACTATGTATGCGTTATTTATTTGAGAAATATTATAAATTGTAGGTGATACAAAGTTAACAGGGTCCACTACTGACAAAAAAATTATAAAATCTAATTAACATCCATTGTTTAAACAGATGGTGAAGTGGTGATCAGGCAGGGTGATTTGCACTCCGATGGGTATCACCTGTTGGGCTGCGATCTCCGGTGCCTAGGCGAGGTGCGGCGCAAGTTGGAGGCTGCTGGAGTGAGCGAATCTGCTCCTACCCTGGTAATGGCCGAGTGCGTGCTCGTGTATCTGCGGCCCGACGCAGCTGCCACATTATTACGCCACCTCGCGACTACATTTCCGCGTCTTGTACTACTAGTCTATGAGCAGTGTAACCTCGGCGACAAGTTTGGTGAGGTAATGCTGCGTAATTTAAGCGCTCGAGGCTGCGCCCTAGCTGGTGAGCGACTGTGCCGCGAGCCGTCTGCTCAGGCCGAGCGTATGATCACGCTAGGCTTTGACCATTCGCGCGCCTGGGACATGGAGACTGTTTGGCGCGCCATTCCAGAAGAGGATCGCGTGCGCGTCGAATCTCTAGAAATGCTTGATGAACGCGAGCTGTTACTTCAATTAAACACACACTATGCGCTCACCGTGGCGACGCGTGGCGACGTTTTTGCCGATATGGACTTAAACGCGTAGGCTAGAAAAGTGCCGAATCACGTCTGTTTATTTTTGTCCGAATGCGTGCGTGCAGGACGCCGCCGCAATGTTTGACGAGATTGGAAATACATTATTGGCTTTATCGCTTGTTATGGCAACTTTGTAGGCTAAATGTGTCAGTATTTTACTGTAGCTTTCATTAATAAGAAGATATTATTTTATGGCTAGTATTTAAATGGAGTGAAACTGTTTTACGTTGACATTAACTTGTCATCGTCATGTGGTGCAAGCATCGTTTTACTCAAGCTCCGAAATCTATAACACTGGAACAATATTGTTTGACAGTACCAGCATCAATGCATATCAATACAATGTTTTAATTAAGAAAATCAGACACCTTTTTTTAAACTGGAATGACATATTTAGCCCTAAGGTTTCCTGAGACCAACATAATTTTAAATTTTATCCCTCATGTTTATTTCTAAACATTGAGGAGTAGCCTAAATGCAAGGGTTTGCGCAGACCGACGAAGTGCATTAGTGTTTACCAATTGAAAGTGCACTTTAGTGACGTTATCCCTATATTCTTCTCACACGCAGCCGCTATATTACTATAGTGCCCTGTGAACCTAGGTTCATAGGCGTAACTCGTCAGATTCTTAACTTGTCAGATAGTACAGTTAAAGTAAGATAAATATGAAAATTTGGCTGCAAAAATATCAATGAAACTTTGTTTATAACTTTATTTTGGCACTAGAAATGAGGATCTGCCGAGTCCTACCAAAATTTAGGGGTTCTACCCCATCCCTGTCCTGTACTAAGATCTCGTTAAATTTTGTTTCTCATTAAATAACTTCTCAACAGATTTTGCAACTCGTCAATTTTTTTTTAGTTTTGGCCAAATTAGGCTCGGTAAAGATTGTGTTGTCACTTTTTATGTGGCCAAAAACAAGATGGGTGACCAAATTAGGGTTATATTAAGGTTGACACGCATGTCGATCTCGACATACCTCCATAGAGTACTATTTATACTAGAGACATACCTCTCTACCTCTCGACATATCTCATATCTACGTAGGTGGTCAAATCCACAAGTCGAGTTGAGTTGCGTTTCTGACGACGTCGTCTGTCGAACGGCGTGTCTGAGGAGTTGCGTATCTGACGAGCTGAGTATCCGTTTGGAGATCGCGAAATTATAAAGAGTAAGTTATATCCGTGTTTTTATTTCAGTTTTCAATGCCCAAATCCCCCCCCTCGTTTCCGTATCCGTTGGTCTGCGCTAAACTTATAGCGCCACTGGAGAGTTTATTGTACGACACGATTTTACATGTTATCTGATATAAATGGATCTGTCGTTTGAATGGACCGATCGCGAAATTGATATTTTCTTTTTGTTGTAGGATAGGAATAATTACTTTACATTATCGAGGATGTGTTACTTGTTATTCGTTTAGCGTGCCCGCAGACTACAGAGCAAACTGTCGGCCGATAGTTGGAATCAGTATGAAGAAGTATGCAAGTGCGCACACCACACTACAACGATTTGGTATCGGCCGATTCTTCATACAAAACCAACTATCGGCCGACAGGTCTGTAGTCTGCGGGCTTATGATACCGAAAAGGCTGGACTATACTGAAAAGTTTTGTTTACATGTTCCGTAGGCTGATTATCTAATTAAAAACCACCTAGCGACTGGTTGCAGTTCACAGATGATCGTGATCCATTGCTACTTCTTTTTGGATAAAAAAAAACATACCAAAGAAAAGTAGCAATATATGTCAAATGAAACCCATCGCTAAAGTTTCTTTTTAGATAATCAGCCTACCGGTTTGTTAGATGCTTGTTTGCTTGATTGATAATAATTGTACCTATATTTTAAAATGTTACAGTATTTGTTGAAAAAACACTTTGTCTGAAACTTGGGTGTTCTATATTCACAAAATTATTTATATGATTCCTGTTTGAATGTGATATTGCAAAGAATTGTGTGATACTTCCCAGCAACGCCACCATGGCGTAGAGATTTCTAAATACCCTCAAATGAAAGACCATAAAATGTACCTAATTGTACCCTAACTCAAAAAATTGTACCTCTGATAGTTTCAGAGAAAAACGCACTTGATTGTGGCGTTGCCAGGAAGTATGCTTCCTGGCAACGCCACGCTGTACCAGATTGAAAATGATATCGTAGTAATGGCCAGAAATTGTACTTAATTTGTACCCCATTATTGAATTGAAACATGCTGAGTTTCGATAAAAAAAAACATTTTTAAATTTACCTTACTTGATCTGCAATACATGCAACGCACGTTGTTTTTCATGTAAACTGATGTTTGGCTAAGGAATAACTATGCATTATGCAGTAGTAGGACCACAGAGGCAACCGCCTCTGTGGTTTTGGTACCAAATAATATTTGGTACCAAAAAGTACAATTTATTTGGTACTTTTTAGTGCAATTTATTTGGTACCTACTATTAAGTTCAATTAATTTGGTACCATATAGTACCATTTATTACGTACCTACCATTAAGTACAATTAATTTGGTACCTAATAGTACAAATTAGTTGGTACTATTTAGTACATATATTTGGTACCATAAAATACAATTTATATGGTACCATATATATTACGATTTATTTGGAACTATTTAGTGCCATTTATTTGGTACTATTAAGTACAATTAATTTGGTACCATATAGTACCATTTATTACGGACCTACCATTAAGTACAATTTATTTGGATTTATATAGTACTATTTATTAGGTACTATTTCGTACCATTTATTTGTTACCAAATAGTACAATTAATTAGGTACTTTTTAGTGCCATTCATTTGGTACTATTAAGTACAATTAATTTGGTAACGTAAAGTACATTTTATTAGATACTGTTTAGTACAATTAATTTGGTACCATATAATACAATTAGTTTGATACTATTTAGTTCAATTTATTTGGTACCATATATTACAATTTATTTAGTACTATTTAGAGTCAATTATTTGGTACTATTAAGTACAATTTATTTGGTACTATATAGTAAAATTTATTAGGTACTATTGAGTACAATTTATTTGAAACCATAGAGTTCAATTTATTTGGTACCATATCATACAATTTATTTAGTACTATTTAGAGCCATTTTTTGGTACTATTAAGTACTATTTATTTGGCACTATAAAGTACCATTTATCAGGTACTTTTTAGTACAATTTATTTGAAACCATACACCAATTTTAAGATTCTTATAAATCGAAATACTTTTTACGATACCGATGATCGTCAAAAATTACGATCTCATAAAGTTAATATATCTAGTTGAAAACCTGCGGTTTACGATTATCGGCATTCGTATCGTTGCATACCTAGTTTGTATTAATGTATTTTGAATGCATGTAAATATATATTTTTGTTGGTGACTGGTAGAGAATGCTCTTAGCATTAAGTCCGCCATTTGTACCTTACTTGATGTATTTGTACAAAAAAGATTTATAAATAAATAAAATAAATATGTAGTACCAAATAAATTGTACTATATGGTACCAAATTAATTGTACTATATGGTACCAAATTAATTGTACTTAATTGTACCAAATTAATGGCACTAAAAAGTAATAAATTGTAATAAATAGTACCAAATAAATGGTACTAAATAGTACCAAATTAATGGCACTAAAAAGTACCAAATAAGTTTGTACTAAATAGTACCTAATTGACCGAGCAAGCACGAAGTGCGAGCGAAGCGTCTCTGCTTCAGATTGGGCAAAAATTCTTTCGTATGTTCTCTTCTACAGGTCGCATTTCTCAACCGATTCTCGTGAAAATTTGTGAGCTGGTTCAAAAATTATATGGATTTTTTAGTCGAACCAGATTTTTTTAATTTTTTAAAATGGCGGAGATATGTTAAAAAAACAGGTTTTTCAGCTTTCCAGCGCTGTCTGTTCTCCTCTACAGGTCGCATTTCTCAACCGATTCTCGTGAAATTTTGTGAGCAGATTTGAAAATGATATATATTTTTTTATCACGCCACTTTTTCGATTTTTTTCAAAATAGCGGAGATATGTAAAAAAACATATTGCAGTAAAGCTTTCCGGCTCTGTCTTGTCTCCTCTACAAGTCGCATTTCTTAACCGAATTTCGTGAAATTTTGTGGGCAGGTTCGAAAATCATATATATTTTTTCAAATTGAGACAGTTTTACTAAATATTTCGTAACGGCGGATATATGTAAGAAAAATGTATTTCAGTCCAGATTTCTGACGCTGGATGTTCTCCTCTACAGGTCGCATTTCTCAACCGATTCTCGAGAAATTTTGTGAGCAGGTTCGAAAATAATATAGAATTTTTTTGTCACGCCAGTTTTTTGAAAATTTTCATAATGACGGAGAAATGTTAAAAATACATATTTCAGTCCGGCTTTCCAGTGCTGTCTGTTTTTCTCTACAGGTCGCATTTCTCAACCGATTCTTGTAAAATTTTGTAAGCAGGTTTGAAAAATGTATAGATTTCTTGTGTCAAGCCAGTTTTTCATTTTGTTTTAAATGGCGGAAATAATGTAAAAAATTCAAATTTCAGTCCGTATTTCCGGCGTTGTCTGTTCTCCTCTACAGGTCGCATTTCTCAACCAATCTCGGTGAAATTTTGTGAGCAGGTTTGATAAATATATAGAATTTTTTTTTGAGACAGTTTATCGAAATTTGTTAAAATGACGGACATATGTAAAAAACCATATTTCATTCCAGCTTTCCGGCTGTTTGATCTCCTCTACAAGTCGCATTTCTCAACAGATTCTGGTGAAATTTTGTGAGTAGGTTCGATATAATTATCATTAGTAATTATATATATAATTATAACTATTCAGTCAAGCCAATTTTGTCAAATTTATAAAAAAAATACTCACCCATTTTGAAAAATGATCAAAATTAGAAGCACCATCTAGCTGCAATACTCACGTACCTACTGTGTGCTTTGTAAACTTAATGGCGACATTTTATTTTATTTATTCGCGAGGTCTACAGCTCACGGAGCCACTAGTAAATAGTACTATATGGTAACAAACTAATTGTACTAAATAGTACCAAATAAATTGTACTATATGGTACTAAATTAAATGTACTTAATAGTACCTAATAAATTTTTGAAATTTTAGATTTTAGGCATTCTCAGTGCTATTTTTATATTAAGATAAATATTTTAATAGCAAAAACACTGGAAAAAATCGACTCACCTGTAGTAGCTCAGAAAGGATTTGAACCCGCACCCTTGGGATTCCGGCCCAATACACTAACCAATTATGGCATAATTGGGTCTTGGAGGCAACTCGGTAGCATAATTGGTTAGTGTTAAAATATTTTTCTTAATACCTAATAAATTGTACTTTATGGTACCAAACAAATTGTACTAAAGAGTAGGTATCAAATAAATTGTACTAATAAAAATTTGTTTAAAAAACAAAAAACCGACTTCAAAAAACCTGCCTATAAAAAGCAAGAAATAATATTCAAAACATTAGATATGCATTATCATTATATTGTTTTAAATTTCCATGGTTATTGACGTTAATAGAATAAACTATGTCGGGATTTACACCATGTACCTGTTTATTTTTGAGACTCCGATATTTCGGCGCAGTTGTCCACTGTTAGATGGAGGTAGACAGAAGCTTAGCATTCCTAGATGTCAAGATTAATGTGCGCGCTGACGGTACACTCAGCCACTCTGTATACAGAAAACCCACACACACAGATCGTTACCTCAAAGCTTCTTCGCATCATCATCCTAGGCACCTAAACTCTGTCGTGGCATCACTAACAAACCGTGCATATGATCTTTGTGATGATGAACACCTGGACAAAGAGTTACAACACGTGCGCCATGTCCTGCAGAGCAATGGATATTCAGGAAAGCTTCCACCTAGACACACGAAAAAGCACCAGTTACAGAGGCAGGATGTAGATAGACAGCCAGTATTTTTGCCATATGTAAAGGGAGTGACAGATAAGGTCTCAAATATTTAGAAAAAGTACGCAATAAAAACTATCTTCACTCCTTTGAAAAAGGTATCGCAATGTCTACGGTCCCCGAAAGATAGTTTTCCTTTGGAGAAACCTGGCGTTTATAAGATCGACTGCAGTTGTGGTAGCTCATATATCGGCCAAACTAAACGCACAATAGCATGCCGTATAAAGGAGCACATAAAAGCTGTCCAAAACAACGATACGCAAAAATCGGCCATTGCTGAACATTTAATTCATTCGGACACAAATCACTGGATCGAGTTACATAACCCCCAGATTATTTCAACAGAACGCCACTATATACCAAGAATGGTCAGGGAAGCGATTGAAATTACCAAATACAAAAATTTCAATCGTGAGGATGGGTTTAAATTGTCGAGTGTCTGGAATCCAGTAGTCCGGTTGTGTAAAAACAACAAAAATAAAAAAAGTGCCGTTTCGCGTACAGATACAGTGAGTGTCGTGTGTCGAGAACAAATTCGAGTGAATAGTGAGTTTGCAGACAGTGGTACCGGTATCGAACGTAGTAATAAAAGAACTAGACGGAGGGTAGACCGATTCGTCTGCCAATAACATCTACCCGCACGCAACAATCGACAGTTCTTCCGTGATCATGGCGCATGCAACTGCGCCGAAATATCGGAGTCTCAAAAATAAACAGGTACATGGTGTAAATCCCGACATAGTTTATTGCATTATCATTGTTATAATAAAAACACGTCTATTGAAGTTGGGTGGGGCTGGAGTACAACTTTTTCTTTTTATTCTAAAAAAAAGCCCCACCCGATAACGTGTTTTTATTATAACAATGATAATGCATATCTAATGATTTGAATATTATTTCTTGCTTTTTATAGGCAGGTTTTTTGAAGTCGGATTTTTTGTTTTATAACAATTTTTTATTTTTTTATTTTTAGTGTAAGTAACTTCTGTATTAGGTATATTATTTAGGAAAAAAAATCAACTTAGCCAAACATTAGATAATCGCGGAGAAACATACGGGTCAAACTGAGAACCTCCTTTTTTTGAAGTCGGTTAAAAAAGACTACACTAAGGTATCCCTTTTCTAACAAAAAATATCATCTAATTCGGTTCATAAATTAAAAAGTCGTCAAGGTAGTTGATGCAAAATGATAATATTTACAGGATTACTTGAAAACTACTTGACCGATTTGAAAAAAAAAGCAGGACCATCTCGCAAGCAAACTCAATCGAACAAAAAAAGAATCATCAAAATCGGTCCATAAATGTCGAAGATACGCGCGAACAAAGATAAAAAAAACATACAATTGAATTGAGAACCTCCTCCTTTTGATGAAATCGGTTAAAAAGTACCTAATAAATGGTATTATATAGTGCCAAATTAATTGTACTTAATAGTACCAAATAAATGGCTCTAACTAGTGCTAAATAAATTGTATTATATGGTACCAAATAAATTGTACTGTATGGTTTCAAATAAATTGTACTGAATAGTACTAAATAAATTATAATATATGGTACAAAATACATTGTACTGTATGGTACCAAATTCATGGTACTAAATAGTACCAAATAAATAGTATTATATGGTACCAAATTAATTGTACTAAAGAGTACCTAATAAAATGTACTTTACGTTACCAAATTAATTGTACTTAATAGTACCAAATGAATGGCACTAAAAAGTACGTAATTAATTGTACTATTTGGTACCAAATAAATGGTATGAAATAGTACCTAATAAATAGTACTATATAAATTCAAATTAATTGTACTTAATAGTAGGTACCAAATAAATTGCACTAAAAAGTACCAAATAAATTGTACTATTTGGTACCAAAACCACAGAGGCGGTTGCCTTTGTGGTCCTACTACTGCATAATGCATAGTAATTCCTTAGCCAAACATCAGTTTACATGAATAACAACGTGCGTTGCATGTATTGCAGATTAATCAAGGTAAATTTAAAAATGTTTTTTTTATCGAAACTCAGCATGTTTCAATTCAATAATGAGGTA
Source organism: Agriphila tristella (assembly GCA_928269145.1). NCBI lineage: Eukaryota > Metazoa > Arthropoda > Insecta > Lepidoptera > Crambidae > Agriphila > Agriphila tristella. Next base: position 27,051,095 of record OV743434.1, read on the forward strand.
CAAATTAAGTACAATTTCTGGCCATTACTACGAGATCATTTTCAATCTGGTACAGCTTGGCGTTGCCAGGAAGCATACGCCACAATCAATGTAATATATGGTACCAAATAAATTGTACTAAATAGTATCAAACTAATTGTATTATATGGTACCAAATACATTGTACTGTATGGTACCAAATTTATGGTACTAAATAGTACCAAATAAATAGTACTATATGGTACCAAATTAATTGTACTAAAGATTACCTAATAAAATGTACTTTACGTTACCAAATTAATTGTACTTAATAGTACCAAATGAATGGCACTAAAAAGTACCTAATTAATTGTACTATTTGGTACCAAATAAATGGTACGAAATAGTACCTAATAAATAGTACTATATAAATTCAAATTAATTGTAATTAATGGTAGGTACATAATAAATGGTACTATATGGTACCAAATTAATTGTACTTAATAGTAGGTACTAAATAAATTGCACTAAAAAGTACCAAATAAATTGTACTATTTGGTACCAAATAAATGGTACCAAATACTATTAGGTACCAAAACCACAGAGGCGGTTGCCTCTGTGGTCCTACTTCTGCATAATGCATAGTAATTCCTTAGCCAAACATCAGTTTACATGAATAACAACGTGCGTTGCATGTATTGCAAATCAAGTAAGGTAAATTTAAAAATGTTTTTTTTTTATCGAAACTCAGCATGTTTCAATTCAATAATGGGGTACAAATTAAGTACAATTTCTGGCCATTACTACGGTATCATTTTCAATCTGGTACAGCGTGGCGTTGCCAGGAAGCATACTTCCTGGCAACGCCACAATCAAGTGCGTTTTTCTCTGAAACTATCAGAGGTACAATTTTTTGAGTTAGGGTACAATTAGGTACATTTTATGGTCTTTCATTTGAGGGTATTTAGAAATCTCTACGCCATGGTGGCGTTGCTGGGAAGTATCACACAAAGAATTAGTTAAGTTAATTTTTGTTAATGCTTAAATGAGTCATCAAATTAATGTAGAATCTATTTTTATTTATTTATTGGGTGTTACAAAAGTATTGTATAAGTTATTTTACAAGTACAGTTATATATCACAAAATGCGACTTCAATGTTCAAGTCAGTCAGGATGTACAATGCGATTAATTTGAAGTTTTCCAACAGATGTGACCAACTTGATTATAAACTAAAATCTAGCGACCAATAATAATTACGGAATCATCGCTGTCAAACCGTTGGACAGAAGAAATCGCGAATTTGTCGCGGTCGCGTCGCGGTTACTGGGTTAGATCGTTTAGGCGGATTTGGTCCACTTACAAATTTTAGAGCATTCCCTTGCACAAGTGCTTGTTTTTCTTTGTTCTTTGGTTGTTCGCTGGAGGCAGCACTATCAGAAACTCAGAAATTGCTGGTACGAAATCGAGTTTGACAGCGACGATTCCGTAATTATTACTGGTCGCTAGATGGTTTTTAGTTAGAAATCAACCTGCGGCAAGCCTGACATTTTGTTGTTTATTTGCTACCATTTTCTGGATATTGAAAGCAAATTTTTGTTTTCTTTTTTTTCAATTCGATCTTTTCTGTCCAACTTCTAAAATAATATTAATAATTTATCAACTATTTTTAGATATAATTGAAAAAACAACCAAGAAAACGTACAACATTGTATTTCTCCATACTAATGTTACTGATATGATAACTGACCTCTATTTAAAGCAGCGCTACCAAGCGGGATTCTGACATCCTGCCATTTAATCGCATTGTATATCCTTTATGTTCCGGCTACACGCTCCGTCTTGCTTGCTTGCACTAATCAGTTTGCGCAGTTAAGCGCGTATGTATACGTGTAGACTGGAAAACGGTGCATCTATTTGCACATTGCAGTCCCATACTCCAGTAGTTTTTAATTTCCCCTGTAATAAAAAGATGTGATTAATCTTTACAAGAACCCCTAACAGAGAAAAAGATCGTGACCCTAGGGCCTAGGGTAAGGGGAAAGAAGGATCAGTCAGTTTAGTTCAAATTGAGTTAATAACGCCATCTGCTAGAAAAATAAACTTGCTATGACTTGACATATTCAGAAAAAGGCAAAAAGCCATTGTCAAGGGCATAATGTAAAGGAGAGAAGTTTTTCTCATTGACTCTGATACTTCTTTCCCCTTACCCTTCAATTATTATTTTTGTCTTTTATATTGCTACTCAAAGCCAGTACATTATTATTATACTTAGTTTCTTTGTAAGAAACAATAGTATATCTATTTCTAAGGACATAACAATTTAAAGTATGATTCCGATCTCGGCAGCAAGCAGTGCTGCCGTAGTAGTGCGCTCCAAACCGTAATGTTATGCTTGAAAGGCTCAATTTGAAGTGAGCGGAGAAGTGTGGCGACCGCATAGCTATGCGGTCGCGCGATACTTCTCCGCTCACTTCAAATTGAGTCGCCTTTCCAATAACATAACCAATAACATTACGGTTCAATTTCGAGTGCACTGCTGCGGCAGCACTGCTGCTGAGATTGGAATCATGCCTTCATTCAGTCTTGTTGTAATCATATCATAAAAATATTCCTATGACTAAATACAGTAATGTTATGTAATATTGGTGGGTCAAGGAGAATTAGGTCGCGTTTTATTATTACTAATTTGCTTTAAAATGACTGTATTTTGTAAAAAAAACATCAACAGATTGATAAACGGCTAATGTACGATTCAAACCAACCGGCCCGCATCGCAACGCATTTTACCTCTGCCAGAGGAAATAAAGCGTGTATACCTGTATACAATAGTTAAATTTAATATTGCGGGGCGGCGCCGACCAACTGCCGCGGCATGCGTACGGAGCCGACCGGCTGCAGCGGTTTCATGCAAATATGGAATGAACTACTTGTAGAGACGCTTTATTTTCCTCTGGCAAAGGTAAAATGCGTTCCGATTGGCCGGTCTGTTAGATTCGTACATTATATTAATTTGAGTCGCCTTGTATATAGTTCAATGTAAGTACTTATGTAAAACATACAGTAATTGTTAAAATAGACCGTGGAAGTGTGACGTCACATAATGGCGGACATATGGCGGAGTTTGACATTTTGGGTAAAAACAAACATCTGAAACAAGAAAGTTTCTCTTCTTGAGACATGGAATCACACCCAAGAGGGCACAATACTAATCCCTAACACCAAAATAACTCAATAATTTGATAACAAAGCAAAAGTACCAACGTTCTCGTGTTTGTTTTTACCCAATTTTACGTCATCACTTTCACGGTCTATAATTTGTTGGGATAGCTAAGGGCTCGTGTATGAAGCTATGCTGTGTTAAGTGTAAGAAACGTGTTCCAACATTTAAATTATTATGTAACATAGTGTAATCTCTGATAAAGTTGTCTGTAGTGTATAAATTTTACCAGATATAAATTATAATTTCTTTATTAAATTATTAAAAACATTCAAATATTTATTTGATTTTTACTTCTAGTACTTAAAACTTAGGTGTTTGTTAGGTAGTTTTAATTATAACAAGGAATATTGTTCTTGGAAAAGGAAGAAGATCTCGTCAACTTGGAAGAATAGCAAATTTGTCACCAAGAATCAGATTTTGTCGATCTTGCGTTTAGGTGATACGCTTACGACCTTTCGTTCTCGAGATCCAGGTAAAAAGGTCTCCACAGCGCATCCTCACATATCTCCTAAACGCAAGATCGACAAACTCTGATTCTTGGTGACAAATTTCGACAAACTAACGGCTACATACTCGAGTTATCAGATTTTCGCTCCGACCTTCCTTTCTCAAGATCCAGGTAGAAAAGTCTCCACAGCGTATCCTCACATATCTCCTAAGCGCCAGACCGACAAAATCTGGTTCTTGGTTACAAAATCCGACAAACTACCGGCTACACATACGAGTAATCAGATTTTCGCTACGACCTTCCGTTTGCGAGATCTGTGTGGCTCAGCTCTAGAGACGTCTCTACAGCTGCGCCACACAGATCTCCTAAATGCAAGACCGACAAACTCTGGTTTTTGTGCGACAAATTCCGACAAATTAACGGCTGCACACACGAGTTATCAGATTTTCGCTACGACCTTCCGTTTTCGAGATCTGTGTGGCTCAGCTGTAGAGACGTCTCTACAGCTGCGCCACACATATCTCCTAAACGCAAGCCCGACAAATTCTGGTTTTTGGCGACAAATTCCGACAAACTATCGTCTTCATCATGGCATAGTCAAAAAGTCAGATTTCCAACTTTTTTTTTGTGGCCCAGCTGTAGTCCGGCACGTCTAGTAATCAAATAAAGCACTTGTCAACAGTGGTCTAGAACGTCAAAATGCGAAATCGGTAGATTTGCCAAAAAAAATCGGTAGATTCATACCCAAAATAGGTAAGTATATTGTGAAAAAAAAATTATACCTTCTAAAAAAATAAGGGCTACAATATGGTTTTCCATACAAACGAGCTAAGTTCCGAGTTAAGAAATGAAAATTTTGCGTGTTTTTATTCCAACTGACACGGCGAATGGAGAAATTATACAGTAAATTCGACAGTAAAGTCCGCAAGTTGACTATTACAGCTTTCAAACAATATCAAATTCAAGTAAGCACTTCTTATGTTCCTAAATGAAGAAAAGTGTAGGTACTTGTAAAAGTACAAGTCGTAAGCAAATGAAAAATAAAGTCTGAATTTTATCGCTTTGCAGTCGTAGAGGATTCCCATGTAAACAAACGAATCGAAATGGGATGCTAGTTCGATCGATTCAGTAAAAAAATCTGGAGAATTTCCTTATATTTTCAGAACTTTTCAGAAATCTTAAAAATATCTTTACATTTCGGTAGGAGAGGCTCCATATCGGTAGAAATGCCGAAAAGATCTCGATAGGTTTGATATCACTGCTTGTCAATAATTAATTAAAGAAAATCTTACATATAAAGACGTGTCTACACGTGCGGCAAGCAGGCGGCGAGCGCGCGGCGCAGCGCCTGGCGCACGTCGGCGCGGCCCTCGCAGAACACGTGCGTGGCGTGCCGCTCGATCTGCACGAGCGTGTCGTGGCGCGGCAGGTGCACGATGTCCCCCTCCACGCGCGCCTCGGTGATGCCCTCGCGCGCGAGCGCCACCACGAACGACTCTACGTCCAACGCGCCCCAGTGTACCCGCGCCGTTTCTCCATCTGGTTTAGTAGAAAACATGATTTGACGTGGGAATCTAAGGGGGACCCTACCTATTTCGTTTTAGTTGTCGTTACGTCTATGGCCGCGTTCCGAATCACGCCAACAGTGCTCACAGCGTGTGACGTCATTCTGTGCCGGTCCGAATCATTAGCACGCTGTCAGCACGCTCACGATACTATTGATTTGGACCGCTAGTGAGAGCGCTAACACCGCTAACGTTGGATTGAATAGAATAACATAACCTCAAATGGGTTAATCTCGGTAAAGTAAATATTTATTTTAAGGGATAGGTAAATAAAAAGGCACTAATGAATACGAATTAAGTTCTTTCACTGAGACCAATTATTTACTAACCAATTTTAAACTCTCAAAGCTTCAAAATACTTATTACCACTGCAAGCTCTTTCAACATCAGTTTAATATAATTATTTCATTCGTATCTTTAAAAAACACCTGCAGGTCAATAAATTCAGCCATCTTTTGTAAAAATCACAAATAATGACCACAACATCCACAACGATTCACAATTTAACCACGTATTTTTTGTCAACAATGAACTTTGACAAGGAAGTTTGACAGCTACACCGACTACGCTCACAGTGCTTTGGTGGAATACGCTGAGCGTCGTTAGCATATGCGATGACGTCATCTGTGACGTCACTTTAAGTTACGTGAGCGTTGTAAGCATGATTTGGACCGGGCGTTAGCGCGCTCACAGTGCAGTAAGCGTGATTCGGAACGCGGCCTATAATGTAGTAGGAACAATAATGGGCATGTATGAAAAGATTGATGGATGTGAATGAAGCGAAAGAAGTGTGCAAGGATTGTAACAGGTGGCGATCCATAGTCTCTGCCTACCCCCATGGTAAACAGGCGTGAGTGTATGTATGTTTGTAACAATAATTCGTTTATTTGATATCGGACGAATTTTGAAGGTTTTTGTTGCTTATAAATTACGTAAATAGAGTTTACGTCGTAGATTTACCATTCGAAGAGGTGCCGGAAGATTATCTCTATTATCTCTCAACGCCAACGCAGCGGTAAGGGGGCTAGTCGCAAGGTCGCTGTGAGGGCGCTAGCCGAAGCCGGAACGGGAGCGCGCAAACTACATACCTATGAGTAGGTAAAAAGATTGACTTACCGGAAGTGCCGGCGGCTGGCAATGGCGGTGCTGGTAACAAATCCAATCGATTGTCTCTCAACGCCAACGCAGCGGTAAGGGGGGCAAGCCGTAGCGTGGCCGTGGGGGCGGGGGTGCAAACTACATACTTATTAGTAGGTAAAGAGATGGACTTACCAGAAGTGCCTGCGGCTGGCAGTGGCGGAGCTGGCAATAAGTCCAACCGATTATCCCTCAACGCCAACGCGGCAGTCAGGGGGGCCAGTCGTAGCGTGGCCGTGGGCGCGCTGGCGGGCGTGGGCGTGGGCGCGGGCGCGGCGCGCGCGGCGGCGGCGGCGGCCAGCGCGGCGGGCAGGTGCGCGCGCGCCGAGCGCCGCCGCACGCCGCACGTGCGCGCCGCGCCGCGCCGGACCACTACTGTCGGCACTTCGGTTGTTATGTGCGCTCTGTCGCGGGTGGAAGGGAAACAGAATGTTTAAACGTATCTGCTCACTACACTGTGCCATACCATGACCGTGCTAAGAACGTATCAGACACGAAAAGCAACACGATACGCTCTATATGCCCACCGAAACGGATCGACGACGGCGTTCTGTGTCCGTATGCAACCCGGGGCCGTACCGGCTAACGAATCGATTATCGATAAGTCTGCTGGGTTTCAAATTAAAACAGATAAATCGAGCCCCAATTGGGTCAAAATGGCAAACCCCAATTCATGATGTCACACGAACATCGATATCTTCCAAATTACGTCAACAGAAAGTACAAGACGAAATTCCTTACTTTGATTTTTCTGTTTTAAGTTGAAACTCGACAGACTTTTCGACAATCGATTCGTTAGCCGGTACGGCTCCCGTATGGTGCCCGAATGCAACGTTCAAAGCCGATATAAATCCGTTTCATTTTGCTTTAATATCGGTCATCATACGCCGTTACAACCCGTATACTCACCGGCTCGGCATCGTCGCAAGTCATGCACAGAGCGTGTCAGCACAGGCAAAGTATTCTCGCTCGCCGACAAATTGTTGACGCTCCGTGCATGGCCGGTAACGGAACGGCCAAGTGTCATACTTTTCAATGCAAAGGATATTTTTTTGCCTGACTCGTTCCTAGCACGGTCATGATATGCTACAGTGTAGTGAGTAGAGAACTTTAGTGTACGTCTGCACGCGCTCGTATTACGTACACTAAAAAAATGTGCGGAAAAACGGCCTTCGAGAGATAGAACAACTACATTTGACTATATTTTTATTACTACTAAACAGTTTAGATTAGCTGATTTATTGATTAACAAAATAATTATTACTATTATGATTTTCAGAATGTTTTCTCAAGATTTAAATCTGAGTGCGTGATGAAAAATGTGTTCCGGATAATAAGCGCAATCTAGGATTACGGACATTTTAACATTATATTTCAGATGAATAAATAATGAAAAATATTAGAAAAAATCGGCTCACCCGTAGCAACTTATCCCGTCTAAGTTGCTACGGGTGAGCCGATTTTTTCTAATATTTTTCATTATTTATTCATCTTAATATAAAAATAGCATTGTGAATGCAAAAATCTAAAAGTTTAAAATTATATTTCAGTTTCGTATTGCTGAAGTAAAAAAATATCTTTTCTGACAGTTATTTGCACTTTAAGATCTAAGAAATCTTGAAAAAACAAGAAATGTGCGAGCGGGAGAACAGCAAATTACGGCTTCTTAAGGCTATATTTTTGTAAATATTAAAGAACATCAAAAACTGAAGGTAGGTATGTAATTGAAATATTTTCATCAAGTTTAGTAGACAGACACACTATACATACAATGACATAATCTAATCACACAATGAGTTGTAATGGTAACCAGTTTCTTTTACTTTTTTTTAAATTCTAATGCTCTACTCTGACCCTCTTATCAATAAACGATGAGTAAGTTTAACACGTCTTAGTTTAACCAAAATGTTTGCTTAGGAATATGAGGCTTCGAGACAACAAACGCAGGGAGTAAGATTGCTAAGCGACATTTTTGGTTAAACCGGGTGTAAAATTACTCTTAGTTTATTCATACAGGTCATTTAAGTCTAAAAACTGTTCGACTTCTCACCTCGGTGCTGAGTGTTGGTGATGAGCGGGCGGCGGGGCGTATTGGTCTGGCAAGGCCAATTCCTTCGGCCTTAGCTCTCGGACTAGTTTACTGGCTTGCGAGTAGTTTAGCGAAGTGTCGATGGGGCAGTGGAACGCTTTCATACTCAACGGCTGGAAGGGGGCTAGCGCTTCTGTGTGGGGGAAGTCGGGCTCTGGGAAAAGAGATTTTAAGAGTTGGTATAGTTCTGATATTTCACGAAGACCATTTTGCTATGAATGTGTTACGGCCCGGCCACAGCCAGCCGCGGCGGGCAGCGCGGCAAGCGAATTCAATAATCATTGCGCGTTATCTCGATGGCAGTCTCTCAGCTCGTTGTCACGACCGCGCAGTGAATACCGAATTCGCTTGCCGCGCCCCTATACGGGCCATCCATAAATTACGTCACACGTTAAGGGGAGGGAGGGGGTCGACGAAGAGTGACATTGTGTGACAAGGGGGGCGGGAGGGGTCCTAAATTTCATGACGTCACAATTTAAAATAATTAAAATTTAAATAAAACCAGCTGTTTTAATTCAATAATTATTTCTAGACGTACTTAAAATTGTAAAATATGTGACGTCACACTAGGGAGGAGGGTCTCACAAATGTGACCATCAGTTGGGCTTGTTGAAAAAATATCGATACATCGATATTTTTAGCCGATATATCGATATTTTTAGCCGATATATCGATACATCGATACAAAATAACCAATATCGAAAATAGTATCAAAAACGATATATTTACTAGCATCACATCATTCAAAAGTCGCTAGAATGGTGGGGCGGCACGCTTGGTGGCGCTACTGCTGCTGGAGACCTTTGTACGGGCATACTAAAATTTACCCATTTATTTTAAATTATATCTTAAAATTGTTGAATACTAATAATAATAACTATGGAAGTTGGATAGTAAATGAATTAAAGATTGAAGAAAATCAAAATACATCAGTATGTTAAAAGAAAAATTGATATTCACGAAAAGTAAAAAAAAATATTAAGATTTCTGAGCGAGGATGAACTAAGTACATTAATCTTTTAAAACTGCAAATGTTGTCTGAAAATTTGACCGATATATCGATATTTTTTTCGCGATATATCGAGGCCGATATTGATATTTTTATAAATATCGATGTATCGATATATCGATATTTTTTTTCACTTTCGACATCCCTACCATCAGTGACAAGGATGGGGGAAAAATCATGAAATTCGTGTGACGTAATTTATGGATGGCCCCAATCTTCGACGAGTCACACTGGTTGAGAAAAAAATCACTATGAGTAAGTAACAGTGTGACTCGATGCGATTTTTTATTCTCCCCTAGTAACACTGGTTCATAATTTCATATATAGTGTGTGTGTGACACGTTCAGAAAAATCGCATCGGGTAACAGTGACAGATGGATGTGACATATTGCTATTTCTTTTGGGCACAAATAAAACTTACCAAAAAACAGTATCCATCTGTCAAATTAAAGTTATGGCCATGTAAGTAAAGCGATAGGGCTCCATCTGAGAATAAGTTGAATTGGACGACGTTTCACCATTTCCGCAGTGTAAATAATATAATGCCGCGCAAGTTGTGAAATCTCTATACCTGTAAATATGATGGCATGTGCCGGATTGTTGGCCCAAAGTTCCACCAGGTGCACGGCCGCTCCAAATCGTAAGCTCGGATGACCACAGAAGACAACGCATGGCTGTGGAAAAATAAAATGTTATTAGAGTAGGGCATACAATGAAAACATGTTAGTTTTGAAATCAATAACAGCTGAACTTGGTAAATAAGATTAAACCTAAAGAACTCTTTCGGTGTTATTACAAAAGATTTTTAAACACTTGTTTAACTTAGACACTGTTTAAATGTGATGCTGTCACTTCTTATTTTACAACATTGTTTGAAAGAGACAACATCACATTTAAACAGTGTCTGAATTAAACAGGTGTTTAAAAATCTTATGTTTCTGGATTGATTTTTTCGTAACTACCTATAAAAAGTGATCAGAAACAGCAGTTGTACGGAATACGTGCTAAACCACTTTGCATTTTCGTGCGCGCGCGCATCGTCTCAATGTGAATTAAGCTAACTTTTATCTTGTAAGTATTAGTGACGACTAGAGATGGGTAGGTCCGCTCTTAATTAGGAGTTGCATCAGGATGTACCTCCAGCTCTGGTGATGTACATCCAGGTCCCGTGTCCGTCGGACCCATATGGGTCCGGCGGCAGACCAACCGTCCGCGTCTGTGATCTGTCGTGATCGTGAACCGATACAGGTTCAGGTTCAGGTTCCCTAAGGCGGAGTCGGAATTGGGACGAAATGCGAATAGAGCAGGATAAATGAAAAATAAAAGTAGTACTTATAGGAAAAATCCGTCTCATATATATTTTGTAATAATCATGAATTATCTATAATCTCTAATTAAAAAGTAAACAAATATCCCCTAATTTGGTAACATAACTGAAAAATCTAATGATCAAACATAAACAAAAACCCCCATTGGGTAGATAACAATTAATAAATGTAACTAACACCTATAATACTAATTACGAAAAACCAAAATAAATACGCCTAACAACAGGTTTGAAGCTAGATAATTTGAAAACAGGAGTAATTTGAAATGAACTGAATTACTCACACCCGCGCGAACGACGCTGACGATGCAGATCCCACGAGCGGGTCACACTCCGACTCCGGCCCACCGCCGCCACCCCGCCGCACCGCACCTCCCCCCGTGGTCCGTAATCCCGTGATTCAGTTCCACAACCGATAAGTTACTCTATGAACCGCTGTGCAATCCGCTCCGGGGTGAGCGGAATCCAACTGGTCGTTGGATGTACATCCATCACTGTGGCATGTGATGCAGGTCCACTGATGCGTATCCAACCGGACCTACCCATCTCTAGTGACGACGCGACGAGCAAGTGATTTTAACCTTAGGAGTGGTTAATAGTCGATAGTACACATCAAAGATAATATGAAACCACAAATTAAAACAATTATTTAAGAAGGTAAAATAATTATGAAAGTTATACCTGACGGAACTCAGCGCTAAACGCATCATCATGTAGATGCTTAGCGTGGCGTAGTCTCCCAGCCCTCGCCAGAGCCGCATGCGGGAACGGTTCTTCAGGAAGGTACACTTTAGCTTGCTTTCCGACTGACACCCACTCAGCTAATATGTTGCTGTAAGCCAGCGATGAATCGGCCACTGGCGATACCACGTATAAGGGTACGTGTTGTAACCCTGCGCCGTCGAGATGTGCCGACAAACATTCCAGGAGGTCATACAATACTCCGCTTGGGTAAACTGGGCATAGTACACAGCCACCGCCTCGTAGTGTTACGGTAGCATGGACACATAAGTCGCCCAACATGTGGTCAGGATTGTGCGCTGGAGTTTGTGTCAGTGCCGCTAAGATTAGGAGATCGGCTCCACGTAGCGCTGCCTGTAACCAATAACAATCAGATTACGAAATGTACAAGAATCAAAGTCTCATGTAGGTAGTTCAAGTCTCAAGAATTATAGCTTGTGAGGCCCGTGACTTTGTCCACGTGGAGATTCGAAAAATCCCTAGGAAACCTTTGACTAGGATAAAAAGTATCTAATGTTTTAATCCAGGCTATAAAATATCTGTGTGCCAAATTACATCCAAATCCATTCAGCCGTTTTTGCTTGATTGAAACATCAAAACTTTCACATTTATAATCCTACAAATATTATAAATGTAAAGGTTTGTGGGTTTGGATGTTTAGATGTTTGTTCCTCAATCACGCAAAAACTACTGAACGGATTTGGTTGAAATTTGGCACACTTATAGTAAATAGTCTGGACTAAAACATAGAATACTTTTTATCCCGATATTCCCACGGGAACGGGAACCACGCGGGTGAAACCGCGCCGCTAGTAAGTATAGTATAAGTAAGACAACTTCGACCCTTGGAATACTAAAAAGATTTTTAAATACGAACCTGGTTGATAGGCCGCGGATGTGTAGTTAATGTAGAGGATCCGCTAACATATGCAACCTTCTCTCTGGCTGACCGTAGCACCCAATTGGCTGAGCCCAGGCAGAAACCGGAGCTCACAGCTGTAGCGTCAAGAGCGCCATAGATATCTACGTGCTCGTCGTAACCGACTACACGGACTCTTGATAAAGCGCGGGCGACCGACGCAGGTGAGAACAACCGACGCCATGAGCGCGGTCTTGAAGCCAGTGCGAGTGGTGGGGGTAACACATGAAGCAACTCTTTCCATCGCTTCGCTGCACCCACATTTCCCCCTCCTCCCGCCCCAGATACCCATTCCGCTAGCTCTTCTAAATAAAACCTCCCAATCTGCAGGGTTGGCTCTGTTGCGTACACCTGCCCTTTAAAGCCTGTATCTTCAGTGATAAATGGTAGTGCCATCATACATGTGTAGTTGGAGATCAGGATAACATCAAGCTGTGAGAAGTCTACCACTTTGTCGAGTGGTGGACAGAACTCTGGAATACTGTCAACGAATACTCTTCCGCAGCATTCTTTTAGCTCCTGAAATTAGTTTTGACTGTTTCATACATTTTGATATTTTCGTTATACATTTTTGTATGAAACAGCCGATTTTTTTCCTGATTTCAGAGTTGGTTCTATAATAAAAGTTGTTCAGTTTGATTGTCCAAAGAAATGGTTTTCCCATTTTGGGTTCTTCATAAACAAGTTGTATTCTAATACTTTTTACTTTATGTTATTATTGTATAGCAGCAACCCCAAAATTGTGTTGATTAACAAGTGGTAAATTAAATTATTGCAAATTGCATATGTGTGATATTTAAAGTACTTTGTTGTTGTTTCTTCAATATTATGATGTGTTTGAAACAAAAGATGCGATATTATGATGCTATTTCCTTTAAATCACCTACCAAATTCTGTTTCATGAATTATACAGAATTTGGGAGGGAAATAAATACTCGCAACTCATTGGTCAATGTGCACGGTTAGAGCTAGGCTAAAAAGGTTTAAGGCCATGAACATTAATTAATGGGTGCATACGGACTTTCTTTAGGAGCTCGTTTCATGGAATGGACTTGAGGTAGGTACTGTGTATACCACCAATTCTACAAAATATTATGAGTTTGGGATAATATAATGTTTTGTTGGTTCATTTCGATGACGATTGAAAATGTTCAATCATCATCAAAATGAACCATTTAATAAAATAAATTTACCTCCTCTGTTTTATTAGCACCTACTCTACAAAACTCAATGCTTTAATATTAAAATCTATGTTTAACCTAACACAATTCACAAACGCTTCTTGTGATATCCTCTTATAGTTAACCCACTATGGCTTTACCCTTCACCCTGTATAATTTATCATTTTATCTTGTTTAGGCGCATTGTCTTTTGGCTTTTAGAGACAAATAGACACTTTTGATCTACTTACCCCTTCTAGGAGTGGGTCATTGAGGTGAGGCGGTGTGTAATTTGGCAATGAGGCCAGTCTTGTGCTCGGTACTGGTGGCAGCGGTAGAAAATTTAACACTGAGTGTGCTGACAGTCCACAGTCCAACATGATCAGCAACTCTCGAAAAGAGAGCACAAAGCAGGGCTTCGACGCATCGCTGCTTAAACAGTACTGAAACACATTACAAATTCAAACTAAATATTTTCTGCAAGACGTTCGTTTGAACCAAAAATGTTTTAATTATTTGCAAAGGATACAATAACACAGCTTTTTCATTAAAATAAGAAGTAAAAAAAGATATTTACCAGCTTCATTTCGGTTTGTTTATTTTATAACCTTAATCGTTAAAACGTAATTAATCGATGTACTTATTGAATTACTAAGTTTGAGGATTTATATCTTATTTGATAAGTAATTCTGTTCAAATAATATCTATAAATTCTGCTTATAAAATACTAATTTTTAGCTGAAAAAATCAGCAGAATACAACAGCAGCAAACGAAATGACATGACATTGACATTGGACGCATTCTACCAGACAAATCTTTGAGTCATCGATCGCCACTTTCCATGGTTAAATATTACTCTATGGCGATCGATGAGTTAAAGATTTGTCTGGTACATTGAGGCGACGCCTACACACACACAGTAAATACTGAAATCCATCAGTATTTTAATCAGGGGCATATTTCACAAAAGATTAGTAAATTAACTACAATAATTTACCATTGTCGTTATTGGGGTAGAATTAGGTTTCTTATTAATTCTAAAACGTAATTCTACCCCAATAACAACAATGGTAAATTATTGTAGTTAATTTACTAACCTTTTGTGAAATATGTCCCTGATTAAATACTGATGGATTTCAGTAATTACTGTGTGTGTAGGCGTTACCTCACAGTCTGTCAGTTAGCAGCTAGCTGACAGCTGTTTTGTTTGTTTGACAAATTGCGGCGTAGGGGAAGGAGCATAGCCTTCCCTATTGGTGGAAGGAGACATTCTGCCAAACTATTTGATTATGAAACCTAATTTAAATTCTAATCGCCTCTGTGGTCTGGTGGTTCGCCCACCCATCCGTGTAAGACGCAGGAGTCCCGGGTTTGATTCCCAGGAGGGATACAATTTGTACATACTCGGTTTAGTTGGTGGTAGGGCTTATTTCAAGTCCGCATGGCTAGCTACCAGCATCTTACCTAAGTCTGACGCCATAACAACAATAAAAAAAAATTGTTCCGGCAGATTTATGTAAGATAGCCAGTGAGTTTTTGGCGCCATTTCGTCGAGTTCGGTTTGGTGTCTATTTTAATTATTTGCAAATTGATTCTTAGTGGATATTGTGTCTTAAAGTCGGTGCAGTTTTGTGGTACAAGTGTCTACGCAACTGAACAATATGTGGGATAATTGAAATAGGCACGATCTTGGTTGTGTGAAGCTGAGACTTTTATTGTACCTAGTGGTGGCTACCTCGGCAGAACTTACCGAGTAAACTGTCTTGATATATTTGGTGCCAAATACTCCAAGCTGCATTGGAATGCGATGCACCCTCATTCTAATATAAACTGAAACACAGCGACCACTGAACTATTTAACACTTGACACTGGCAAAAATTACTTCCAAGAGGAGAGTAGATTGCCAAAACAAAATAAGAAGATAGCCAGTTCCTCAGTGTTGAGGATTCCGGGAGTAGTGCGATTCCACCTTCGGCCTTATCGTCACTTAACATGAGATGAAGGCCGAGCACTATCCTGTTGTGCATAAAAAAATGAACATACCGTAAACTGGGGTGAATAACAACAATATTTTGGTTTCAACCTTAGAGCATTCAAAATGCTCTAAGGTTTCAACACTTCATATTATATTTGTCTATTTTTATGCACATGTGCGGTCCCCATCTAGGGGACTACTACGGGACAGCCCAGTTCCCCTACTGGAGCTTCTTGCGCCGTCCAACGTCGTCGCCATCCGGAGGTGTACCTCCAGGCACCTAACTGCGCGAGTCACCAGGTTCACCACCTGCTGCTTCCGGTCTACCCCGGCGCATCACCCACGCACGGAGTCTACGTACGTAGTTACGTACGTACGGCGTACGCGCATCTCAGCACCGAGCAACTCTATTATTATATTTTGTGCATATTTATATTTTGTGCTCCTATTGAGGTTGAACGAACATACAGTTCCTCCGGCGAATGTTCGAACGTAGCGCTCGTGCTGCGCTGCGCATGCGCTTCTGCCTCCTCTGTTAGAGTAGAGCACTTGAACTCGGGCAAAGGCTTATTAAAGCGCTCGGAACTCAAGTGCCAAACGATCTGTTGTTTTTAGGTAGGTACCCCATCACCCTGATATATCTTTATTCTGGTGAATGAGCTGTTTCCAAAAGGCAGTTTAAAAAAAAATTAAGTAGTACATAAAAAAAAACTAGATGTCGTTGTACAACTAAGTAGGAAGGTTTTTAAGAAAATGGCAAAGGTTGAAACGTAATTAGGTACTTTTTATCATACATTTCGCACATGATATTAAAAAAAAAAAATTTTGAGTATTATTTATGAGTATTAACTCAAAAAATTTGAATTTTGAGTTATTTATATAGGTACATATTCGGAATCAGCATTTTTTTCTCTACAATCTGGTAAAACAGTCATAACTCTAAGTCGTTTGTGATTGCATTTTAAGATGGTCTTGTTGCCTGTTACCGAAACATAAAGTGTCACATCTCGAGTTAACACACCAAATCCGAAGAATATTTACAAAAGTGAGCGAGCATATTAACTGTGACTTGATACTGTTTTGCCTGTCAACTTTTATATAAAATTAATTGTTATTTTGAGTTATTACTGTTTTGCTTGTTTATTTTTACTCCTGTTTTTTAGTTTATACTCTTTGCACTCTAGGTGGTTCTAGAAAGTAGCTTGTATATTCTTATATATTAGTCCCAAAGACTTTATTTGAAGTACACAAAATAGAAGACTGTAGCTTTTTAACGATATAAAAATCAGGCCAGAAATACCTCACAGTCAGGAACTATGATTTTTTTAAATCTTTGAAACGCTATATCTCGAAACTACGTTTTTTGAGTTAATACTATGTTGAATATCATATGCGATTTGTTGAGTATGTGGTTTGTTGCGTCGTGCGTTGGTTGTTCTTTGGCGCTGTTCGGAAGTTCTTTTTACTGACCCATAGTGGGAATAAATTTTTAAAAATCTAGCTAGTTGAATGAAGAGCGCCATCTATCGACATATTTTTTTTTCAAAAATTATCAGCTGTCAGAAAACCAAATTATCGTTTTCATTTACCACCTGTCCAGTGTCTTGTACTATTAGTTATTCTGTGCCAGTGTCCACTCGTAGACCTCGTAGTGCTTCATACGCCAGCCGTCCAGCTATGATATACTTTTTAAGTGTGATGTGTTTAAATTGTTAAGAATAAATTGTAGGTAATACTTACCTGTAAGTAAAGTGTAAGCGGAGCAAGGAGTCCTCCAGGGAAATCAGATGTTTTCTAAGAATTCACAATGACGGCTTCCCACCTACCCCCTGGAAGATGCCACGTTTTGTAAACATGGTGATTTATTTCCTCGATATGGAAAATGTTTCAATGTACACTTTACAATATGAATCATAACCTACGAGTATTAGTTTTTAGTTTGGAACTAAGTATGCATAAATTTGCAGATTTAGTTAGTAAATACCTAGAACTAGAACCCATTTGTCAAAACTTGATTTTAATGAAATTTATTATTAATGACCTGGAAAGCTTATTCAGATTCGGGTATTCAAGGGAAACCACAAATCCAAGTTAGTATTTAAGCATCAAAATTGTTTACCTTTCGTGGAATTCCTTCGTTAATTTACGGCCGTATCCGCGCACTGTGCTCGGCCTCTCAATTTGCTGTCTTCACAAATATGTCCCGAAGGAGCGAATTAAAAGTTGCTACGCCAACGCCGATTTTGCGTTTGTGATCTATGGGAGGCGATTAAAGGGCTAGAGCCTTTTTGCTTCCAGTATTAAATCTAGAGACTAGTTTATCTGATGTTGTTCTATGTTACAAAGGTAGAAAAGTCTTTTAGTAATAGAGATTTCATCTATTGGAAAAGGAATCAATTAGCTTGCAGTCGTATTCCCAATTTATAAATAAATGAGATACCTACCTGCCTGTGCCCTGGACGAATAATCCATGCCTGTGCCTAGGTAGATACCCATTTGGTGGGTCTATTTCATATTTATCAGGTGGCGAAAAATGTGACTTAGGCGGCGACTCACCATGTCAAATTCTCATCCAAAGGTGAGTTTCCATCCACCTTTAAAAAAAAATGGTGGTTAACTCAGCCATTGGCTAGAAATGTCTGGGTGAGAGTACTACTTCAGAATTTAGAGGTGGTTAGCTCAACCAGTTTATATGGAAATGTTTTCTTACCTATTATGACGACATAAAAAAAATAAGCACTGAAGAAAAACGGCACATCCATATCCTATACAAATAAATAAAACTGAAATGCCTGTTTATGTAGTCAAACTACTTAACAGTTTTTTATGTAATACCTCCTACATATGAACATTATTATATTTGTTAGGAAAGAAACAACTTTTATAATTTTTATTATTGTCCGTCTCTGTCTGTGTGTGTGTATGTTTAGGTAGACTTATTACCTACCAAACGCCTGAACCTTGGATTAATTTTGACTTGAACTTCACTGGCAAAAAGGAAATAAGAAAAAAAGCAAAAGAGTTTTTAAATTATTATTTAATAAATAAATTGTAATAATAAAACAAAAAATAAATAAAAAAACGTTTTCCAGAAAAATAATTTTCATTAATTAATTTAACAGGTGTGTTTCGATAAATATTATTCAAATCAATAAAAATAGTCGTTAGTTGTGTAAAACAGAAAGTAAATTAATTTTTACAAAATATCTTATACTTACAGCAATATTTAAAATACTACTAAGTCTCATATAATATCAATAAAAATAAAAAAAGATTAATTGCAATTTTTGCGTAAAACAAAATTATTATAAAATATCTTCAAAGTTAATAAAAATAAATAAAAAATCATTGCAAGTTTTTCGTAAAACAAAATAATTGTAAAAAACTTCAAAGTCAATAAAAATAAATAGAAAATCATTGAAAATTTTTCGTATAAGTAACAAAATTATTGTAAAAATATAGCAACATTTTCGTAAAATAAAATGATTGTAAAAAAAACTTCAAAATCTATAAAATTAAAGAAAAAAATATTGAAATTTTTTCGTAAAACAAAATGATTGTAAAAAAATGTTTTACTAATAATTTCAAATGATTTTTATTTATTTTTATTGAATTAATAGTTATTTGTTATACAAGTGACCAAAATCAATTTGTGCTGCGAGTGGCGACTTTAAATCACGAACTAGCGAAGTAGTCTAGAATTGAATCACGAGCGTAGCGAGTGATTCTAATATAGACTACTGAGCACAGTGAGTGATTTAAAGGCACGAGGCAGAACAACATTTTGGTCTCGTGTAAAACATACAACTTTTCACCTCGACAGCGAGAAAATTTTAACGTGACTTTCCTGGTAAAAAAGCTTATTTCAGCATTAGAAACTTGTTCACTTAACTCTTTTGGAGTTAGGAAACTATCTTCATCGTTGGACACATTCACTTTTGTAATTTATCACAAAAATTAATCAATCAAACCTATGCTGAAAAATTTTATTCATTCTCATCAGGAGTCAGTAAAGTAGATTCCCCTCGTTTTGATTACATTACGTTGTGTTTTTCTCTTATTCATTAATATTCCGTCTTATTTATTTATTTATAATCATAAAACATATAATTTGTTAATAAATTTCATAAATTTTTCTTATTTCATATTTGTTTCATACATGTGACCTCATTACCTCCATACTCTTTATTTCGAATTATCAACCTTCTTTTTTAACAATCCTTATTTAAAACTCCTTGGTATATCCGTGCATTTTATTTTTTTACTTTTTAATCCGTGTATGACACCATAAAGCACTCTATCTATCCTTTTCTCACATATCAATTTTACAAGTGTCATCCTTGTCACTTTATTTGTTTTTTCTTTATTATTTTAAAAGTTGGTGTTAGAAATTAAAAAAGCACTTTGTCTCACGCTCGCAGCAAAAAACGATTTTGCTGCGAGTTTTTACGCGCCAAAAGCACCCTTTTCGTGCTGGCGAGGTGAAAAAGTTTTTTTTACAATCATTGTGTTTTACGAAAATGTTGTTATGATTTTTATTTATTGTTATAGATTTTGAAGTTTTTCTTACAATTATTTTGTTTTGCGGAAATCATTTCCTAAAGATGTCCTGCAAAAGTAGTATAACAAATTTGTAAGTTTCAGGTTTAGTTTAAGCAGTAGGTACTTTTTTTGTTGATCATTTATTTACTTAATTGTAATAATATTTATAGAAAACACACCTGTATTAACAGGTGTCATTCATTAGAATGAAAATTATTTTTCTGGAAAACTTTATTTTATTAATTTTTGGTTTATTAATTAGGTAAGAACAATCTATTTATAAGATTGTTACTTATTTAAAAAATGCGTGTTTTTTTTCTATTTTCCTATCTGGCGTTTGATAAATTAGTCCACCCACACACACAGAGAGAGACGGACAATAATAAAATTTTAAAAGTTGGCGCCGGCGGACATCTCCGCTGCACATGGCTCGCAAGGGTGAAAACGGATGGCGTCCTTGTGGTGATTTCCGAGCGCTCAATGCGAGAACTGTTCCTTACCGCTATCCCGTTCACCACATTGCTGACTTTGCTCACAACCTGGCTGGTGCTACGGTCTTCAGCACCCTGGACCTCGTAAAGCATACCAACAGATACCGGTAAATGAGGCGGATATTTGCAAGACAGCCAGGTTTTGTTCATAACAAATATAATAATGTTCATATGTAGGCAGGAATTACATAAAAAACTGTTAAGTATTTTGACTACATAAACAGGCATTTCAGTCTTATTTATTTGAATAGGATATGGATGTGCCGTTTTTCTTTATGCTTATTTTTTATATCGTCATAGGTAAGAAAACATTTCCATATAAACTGGTTGAGCTAACCACCTCTAAATTCTGAAGTAGTACTCTCACCCAGTCTTTTCTAGCCAATGGCTGAGTTAACCACCAAATTTTTTAAAAGGTGGAAACTCACCTTTGGACGGGAATTTGACATTGTGAGTCGCCGCCTAAGTCAAAAAATGAAATGCTGCTATGAATAGGTAGGTAGGTACCTATTTTTAGTGCTACAGTAGCGATTTTTAAGATATTTATATTAATGAGTAAATATATAGGTACTAAGTACCTGTTATAAGTACTTGCATAAAAAGAGTGCATTTGATATTATTCTAAGATAATGAGTGCTGCGTGCTATCCTCCTATTCAAGCCTCACAGACAGTTTTTTTGTGACGCTACAACCGAAGGTCAGCTCAGCGAATTTTGCGCTTTCCGACAACACTGAACACAAATAGGGTTGCCAGGCGTCCGGCTAAAGCCGGACATAGGTAGGCTTTATGATTCAGTGTCCGGCCAAATTAAACGGTGTCCGGCCTGTCCGGCTTTTGTTAGGCTTTTTACATTTACCATTCACTCACGCACGTGGTCGTTCGAGCGAGCAGCGGCGCGTCGTCGTTTCTGTCCTCCCACACTGAACTTCACCTCGCACCTCGGTAGCGTGACGTGACGCGACTCGTGCGTGCGTGAGAGCGAGCTAGGAAACACCAAGCATAAAAAGCCTAGTTTTACGTAAAAAAAATTTGTATTATTACTTAATTTCGGGTGTCCGGCTTTTTTACCAAAATGTCCGGCCAAACTGGCTGGTCTGTCCGGATATTAGGTTAGACGGCCTGGCAACCCTAAACACAAAAGTAACAACTTATATAAAACTGTCAAACAAAAGTAATAGGAATAAATAAAATTTTGTATTACCTCCTTCTTAACTTTATATTAATGTAGTTTTAAGGAGGAGGTCCTCAAATCGAAGGTTTTTTATGTATGTTTTACCATAACTTCGCCAGTTGTTAACCGACTTTATGTCTTTAATACTTCTTTTATCTGAAAGAATATTATTCAAAGGGCCAATTACGCTAATTAATGTTGTAGTCCCATATTTTTTTTTACAGATATTTGGTTAAGTACCTACCTACCTCGTAGTTTTTTCATCGCTTGAGTTTTTACGGATTTTTAGGCATTATATTTTGGTTTATGAGCCGATTTAGATGATTCTTTTTTTGTTTGAAAGTGGTAACATTCTAATTTCATTGGTATTGAATCTTGGACTTCGAAGATAAACAAAGGGAACTCTTTAAAGTCAAATAGGAAATGAATAGTGATTGAGATATTGGGAGGTTTATTACAATTCAAAACAAACTGCTATTATGTCTGCGGCGTTCAATTTATAATATTAGTAGGAAGTAGGATACGCATATCAATTTTAATAAAACACGTCTAATGAAGTTGGGTGGAGATGTTAGAATAAAAAAAAAAGACTTTGTCCTCCAGCAGCCCCACCCGGATTCAGTAGACGTGTTTTATAATTGATATGCGTACGAGTAGGTACCCTCCTATCTAATGATTTGAATATATATATTTTTTTAGCTTTTTAGAAGTAAGCATAAAATCAAAACAAAAACAGCTTCAAAGTTAAATAACTTTGAAGCTGTTTTTGTTTTGATTTTCAGTTTTTATAAAGACTGATTAAGTACTGAAAACTTCAAGTCGATGAAACTAAAATAAAAAACTTTTCAACAGATAAGAGGTAGGTGCTAGCGCGGTTTTATTGAAAGTAAGTACTTTGGTAATTAGTTGGTAGGTATTTGGTTTGATTTTTGATTTTCCCGACGTTTCGGCACCTTGCAGTTGCCGTGGTCACGGGGGACTGTTCGATGAAACTCTTAAACTCTACACTTTTTATCAAACGTCCGTACATAGGTACCTCAATTAGGGTATCATTAAATGATAAATAAAATAAATAAAATATTCTGATTCTGATAATCACTTCGAAAACAATTCGTTGAGTCATGAATTTATGCATGTAGTGAATAAAGTTGTTCTATATAGGTAACGTAATAACCAATCGTCGTGTGCTGCCTCGATATCGCTTGAGGTCGACCGACCGAGACGCGCGTCGGCAATGTCGGCATACATCATATTCACGTCCGTCCCTCGGACCTGTGCGCACGCGTTGCTCTCTCGTTGATTACCTACCACACAAACATGGCCGCCGAAGTCAAGAAATTTACCAGAAAGGAGATAGAGGGGACCGATATCAAAACATCAACGAGGTTCGTCATCGACAATTACGTTTACGATGTGACAAAATTCATGGATGAGCATCCTGGTGGCCACGAAGTGTTAGTCAACGTGGCCGGCAAGGACGCGACCGAGGACTTTGAAGATATCGGACACAGTATTGATGCCAAAGAGTTGATGAAGAAGTACCGCATTGGAGAGGTCGTCGACCAGGAAAAAACAAATAAGAAGAAAGAGGGGCAGGTGAAGTGGACAGCGCCATCTACTTCTACGAGCGATGAAGATTCAAGTTTTTTGAACTCTTGGAAGTTCCCTGTGGTGCTGGGGATCCTGGCCACGGTGCTCTATACATACTTGTTCGGTTAGCGCCCCTGCGCTGACGCAACTCGTGTCGTAAGGAAGGTCAATTGCGCATTATAATAATGCACGGCGACCTGCGAATGAGTGTTGGTTGGACCTCTTGTGTTCTATGTTAAAGGTTAATGAGCGGGTGTTTTTGTCAATTTATATAAGGTTTATAACGTTTTGTGATATTTAAATAAAAGTTTTGTTTCATACGTGTGTGTGTTTTGTTTGGTAGGTACTATTAGTAGGTTCGGAGACCGGTTCCGTGGTTTTTGCTCGTCGCGTGATTTCCGTGGCCCACTAGTGCGTTACATCACAGCACGACCGTGACGTTAGTCGTTTCTCTAGCGGCTTGTGTTTAGAGGAATTACTGTTTAGTTGTTTGTTCAGGGTTGACTGGTTTCCACTATATACTATTACCTATACATATAAATAATTGTATAATGGATTTAACAATGACAATTTGAGTTTTATTGAAAAAGTTACTTTATTGTAAACTTGGTAATACAGTATTTTAACCATCTTATCTTTTCGACTTTGACTATTACCATTATGATGATAAGTTTATCTAGCGGCTGGTATTTAGAGGAATTACTGGTGATTAGGTGATTGTTCAGGGTTTACTGATTTCCACTATATTAAAACATAGTTGTATAATGGATATGACAATCTTAATTTGAGTTTCACTGATAAACTTTGTAACTTTGTTGTGTAGGTACCTACCTACTTGTTTACAATCTTTTTTATCTTTTCGACTTTGACTTTGATTAGCATAATTATGATGATAAGTTAACAGTTTATTTTTGTAAAAAAATACTAAACTATCTTGTACCTACTTGAGTTTACTTTACGTGTAGTGTAGGCAAGCTCTACAAATCTTAATCTAAAAAATAGTCCCTGAATCTTCAATCGCCACGCCAAGAATTCAATAGCTTTTCCGATTCACTGAACGGCGAAAAGTACGCGGATATTTGCCAAGAAGGTATAAACTAGTGGCTTCGTGAGCTGTAGACCACGCGTTAGACCACTCGTTAAAAAGTAGCTTGTACTTATGTTTTTTAAAAACAAATAAACACAGAATAGATATAAGTTTTTTCAATTCATTAATAAGTATCTATACTGTGCAAATAATATACGCAGTCCTAGGTTCTGTCACAAAGTCACAACATATTTATTTTCAAATTTCGAATATTGGCCAGAAATGTTTTGAATGATGAACTTTTGAGACTTCTAAAAATAAAATAAAAAATATTTTTTCCATTAATAATGGAGGTCAGTGTAAATTTTACTTTGCAGTTGCACCGCTCAAAAAAGATTTGACTTTTTTGATCATTTTTCCTTCGAGCAGCGACGGCTTCGCGCATTTTTCGAAACTGTTGAAATATTTTACAGACCTCAGCCATTTCATTGGAAAAACTGGCTCGACTTGAAAATTCTATTTACTTAATTATCAAACCAGAAAATTTGGTTGAGAAATGCGACCTGTAGAGGAGAACAAAAAACACCGGACCCAGCTTAAGCTGGACTGAAATATAAGTTTTTTTACATATCTCCACCATTTTGAAAAATTTTGACACACTGACTCGACGAAAAATCTATATAATTTTCGAATCTGCTCACAAAATTTGACGAGAATCAGTTGAGAAAAGCGACCTGTAGAGGAGAACAAATGGCACCGGAAAGCCTGACTGAAATATTATTTTTACATAAATCTCCGCACATTTTGAGATTTTCGAAAAATCTAGTTCGAAAAAAAAATCTATGTAATTTTCGTACTTGCTCACAAATTTTCACGAGAATTCGGTTGAGAAATGCGACCTGAGGCCGTATATTATGTTCTCTTATTTCGGGGCAGTTTTCTGACTGGTTATCAAATCTATCTCTTTTATTTGTTATACAACGAGAAAGAGATGTATTTATTTATTTATTTATTTATTCATATGGCATACACAACAGATGACAGTAACAATAGCACACAATAACAGCTAGATATGTCTTGAACCAAACTGACATCCAAACACGTGCACACACAGAAATACATGCGATGCGGAAACATTTAAATTATTACAATTATCATAAATTGGTACTATAAAAGTTGCATTAATTAATATTGTTTAGTTTACATAATTATTATGGGAAAAATATTGAATTAATTATTAAAATTATTACAGTGATCAGAGTTATTAATTTGACATAAATAAAATTATTGAATTATTACTTATAAAATTAATGATTGAATTATAATTACTTGAATACTAATTATCAAAAATATAATAGAAAATGACATCAACATACAATTTTTTTGACGTGGGACTTAAAAACAATATGCTTTGTAGTGTAGATATCGAGTTGCTTATCTGACTTTATTAAATCATTATTTAGATCATTATATTGCCGGCACATTCTTACTATGGGGTTATAGTACGAAGTGTTATTTTTAAATGTTTGCAATACAAAAATGTTTTTACGTCTGTTTCTAATTAATAGCCTGTTATTGAAGTTAATCATGGATAATAATTTAGGGGAATCAATAAAACCATGAATGATTTTATGTAAGTGCAAAAAGTCCTGCTGTCGTCGTCGCACATCTAAAGCAACAATTTTAAAATGTCGGACCCTGTCTGAGTACGAGGTAAGAGACCGGTTGAGACCACATCTATATCCTAATATTTTCAAGCATTTCCTCTGTACACCTTCTATACTCTGTGAATGCACAGAGTAATACGGGGACCAAATCACTGAATAGATGTAACTATAGCAATTCATACACCTAGCAAGTTTTAAGAGGTTGTAATACCCCCCCTGTAGAGGAGAATATACGGAGAGCCGGAAGGACATACGAAATAATTTTTGCCTAAGCTGAAGCAGAGACGCTTCGCGATCACTCGGTCAATTAAGAACAAACTGCAAGCAATAATTATTTTCTGAATAAGTAGTGTTATACGAGAATATTATTGTCTAGTGTAGTACGAAAAATGTTTCCTTGTGCTACACGTGCACTTCATTAAGACGATCTGTTTGACCTATTGTCCACTTTAGTACTAAGTACCCTAAGTACAAAGTTTTCATAAATGAAAAGTTTACGATGCCGCAGCAAGCTGTCATTAAAAAGAGATACAGCGATTAAATAATGAAAAACCTTGGTAAAGGAGGTTTTTAAAATTAATGATAGATATACTTTTAGTTTTATACCTCAAAAGGAAATGATAAAATTATAGGATCACTTCGATGATAATCGATCTTTTTCGTTGACGTTGTCGTAGAATCATGCGAGAGGCGATTTGTATAAAATTTAAATAGAGTCAGCTAAGTATGTATATACGTAACGTAGGTTGTTACCAAGAATCTTATATTCATATTAGAATATGAATATAAGATTCTTGGTCATTTCCATTATCTCAATAACTCAAATTTTTTGTAAGTATTGCTACAGAATAAAAGAAGGTACCTACTAGTAAGTTTTCAGTACGCCATATTGACATACTCTCCACCTAAAAAGTCAATAAATAGTATAAATTTATTTACTAAGGACAGTTGAATACCTAAAAACATTTAAAACCATGAAAAATATGTTGAAAAAATAGACAAGTACCTATAATTAGCAGCGACACCAAAACAGTTTTTTTATAAGACAAAAATAGTTAGCTGAAAGTGAAACTGAAGGATTTTTTTGGCAAAAATTATTTTCTCGACTTAGGGCTTTTTATATTTACCATAAGTTCTTACACAATTTAATTTAATTCGTATCCATCCATACTGCCAAAATGGAGGCAATTAAAATTGAAACAGAACTCTTTTCGAATTCAATAATTATGATGAGTTTTCCAAGGTTTTCCGTCGCCTGAGAAGAGGAAAAATTAAAGTCAGGAAACGCAATCGCATACAAAGTATTTTTTTGTGATTAACGGATCTTTTTATTTTGTGCCTTAAAGCAGGGTTGTAACTTTGTTGGTGTGAGTGTGACATATGCTCTCAAGTGCTGTGATCAGCTAAAATGTTTGCTTTCACGAGTACCTATGCCAGAGTGACGCGTAAGTATAGTCAGTTTTATGAAAAGTAGTAGGTACCTATAACTATACTTGTTATTTTATAAGATGGAACCAAATTATTTAACAATAAAATTCTGAAACTGGTCGCAAGGTAATTTTTTTGCGCATTTTTTTGCCCATTTTGTATGGGAGTTTGAAATGTATTTTTTTCGTGTTTCGACCTATGTTCCTTGGAGAAAATTCATTTAAATCTCAATTGGTTTTTAAGATTTTTCCTTGATTGTATATTGTAATCATACATTTTGTCTGATTTTTCTACGTATTTAGGTTCCTTCCCACTAGGTAACTAATGAACCTAAAAATTACTAAAACTTTAAATCATCGTTACAGACAAAATATGAGTATAAGAAAAATAATAAATAAATATATGTAAAGATACGACGACAGAGAGATATCATAATGACGAAGCATTTTTGAACTTTGCCGTTGTAGGTCATCCAAGGTCAATAATGAGTAGTTTATTTGTGCAAAATTATTATACCTATTACTTACCTACCTATAGCCTTTATTACCTAATATACCATCGAAATATTAATTAAGCAATTTTTTTTCCTGTTGTAGACTACAAAAATACTTCACGATGCGTTAGGTAATTTAAAAATAAGTGCTAAGAACTAGAATTCCATTAAAATGTTAACCAGACAATTATTTTTATGATGATTGGTATGTATATAATGGCATGTAACGACAAGCGAGTGTAAACATAAAAATCTTTAAAATTAAGTACCTACCTACTTACGTCATCTCATCTAGGTAGCCTCACTTACCGTAAATCTTCTTACTCTTAGGTATGGTACCTAATGCTTCGTACTTCCTTTTTTTTAGAATCAATCGATAGAATCTGTTTAATTTCATCTAAGTACCTACCTACTGCAAAAAAGGCAGAAGTAGATACTTAATTATCATATTTTTTTTACACACAGAGGCTCTCATATCTTCTATGATGTTAAGATTCTTTGGTTAGGTACTTGTTACTAAATATTACGAATTATGATCATAAAGATCCATTACCAGCAATAAAAATATTTCTGTTTTTTTTCCCTGAACGTTAAAAAACAGTTTTAAAACATTAGCGTTCATGGCTAAAATAAATCAAGAAAATGTTAGTAAAGCCTCAATTACATACGCCAATTTAGCTTCCTAGCTAGGAACCAATTTAGAGTTGCCACCCGTATAAATAAGTTCAATTTTAACAGTAAATTTGCACAAATAACGGAAAAGTCAACATTTTTTATGATTTTTTATTTTCTATTCTCATCTACGATCTTAAACAATGTTTACTTTTCCGTTAAAGTGTTAATTCAATTATAAAATCGATTTTATTTTACAATATTTTATTATATAGTACGGGTAGCAACCCGAAACTGGTTCCTAGATAGGATGCTAAATTGGCGTATGTAATCGAGGCTTTAGTATGGAAAATGCGAATCCTTTTAAATGTTTCTTACAAAACGGTAATTTCGTACTTTAACCTCTAATATATTACGTTTTAGCAATAACTATACGTAAAGTAATTACTTATGTATGTGTCGTGTCTTGATTTTATTGACAACTATTAGCGGCCGCCCGCGGTTTCACCCGCATGGTTCCCATTCCCGCGGGAATATCGGGATAAAAAGTATCCTATGTTTTAATCCAGGCTATCTACTATCTGTGTGCCAAATTTCAACCAAATCCGTTTAGTAGTTTTTTGCGTGATTGAGGAACAAACATCCAAACATCTAAACATCCAAACCCACAAACTTTCACATTTATAATATTAGTAGGATTTTTTTTATTCTCATTACCTATCCACAAACCACGCAATAAAATTAAGAGTGTGGCAACTTCATACCAAACTTCAAGGTCTGAGCAATAATCGTCATAATTTGTTCATTAAAACTGGACAAAAATAGATGTTACAAAATAGGTACTACCTACTAAGTGGACTTTGTTCGTTAGTCGTTTTGTAAGTTTACTAGAGTTCCTTAGAGTAAAGTTCACGAGTTCATTATAGTTCAATTCAACTCAATATTTTATTGCATATTATTATGTACCATAAAGAATACCTAGGTGGCAATTTTACATTATGGACCCAGTAGGTCCTACTGGGTCCAAAGATATGTACTTACCTCTATTTCTTATATTTAGGTCTTTATTATATTTACAAGGAACTCAGTTAGTGTATTAAAAATATACATAGGTAACATAACTAAGTATAATTAAGTTATAATTAAGTATTTGTATGCTTATCGTATTTTCTTCGGACCATCAAACTGAAGAACTTTTACTATGGCCCCAAATCTGAAATTGCGAAAAAACATTAGCTGTTTCATAAATATCAAAATGAATGAAACAGCAGATTTTTTTGATACTTACTGATTGATCAAATTATTGAGATAAAAAAATCCTCACCAACAATGTGACAACAATTTTTATTCTGTTAACGAATTATTGACAAAAAGTTTAGATAGTAAGTAATTAAGTAATTAATTAAGTAGTATTCAAATATTTTATGTAAATAATTTGCATGCCATAACCTTGGCAAAACATGTGAGTCTTCAAAATGTAACAATTTTATACATAAAAAAATATTATATTATTATGATTATCATCGGATATACGTAAGTACTAGCAGTAGCTAGTTTTTTTTTATTTTAACTGTCAGCATTTATCAAATTTTAACCTTAACTTTAACCCATAGGCCTTGTAAATGTGTCAAATTTACAAAATGAATATTTATTTACAAGAATAAAGGAAATAATTTGAAAAATTACAAATGCCTAATTGAAATTAGTTAGTTATTTAACTAGTAATTATTTTCATTTAAGGTGTCAAAAATGAGTAAGTAGGTACAAAACTAAAGATTTTTTCAATAAGACGTATGGGATTAACTTAATTTTTGCTAATCATCAATTTTTTAAACGTCAAAATCTTCTGAAGAAACATAATGTGTGTGTGGTTTGAGGGCCACTTGCTCGAAAGTCAATAAAAGTATACTGATGATTTAGTGGACATTATAAAAGAAATGTGCAACTTGGAATCGATTTTGTGAAAGTCATCTTCACCGAGTTATTAGCTGAAGAGTCGGGCCCTCAGTTCTCACATGGAGGATTGAGGGCCCGGCTGTTGCGAACAAATTATTAACATTACAGTAAAAGTTTTAATGCTAAAGTCTAAGTTAATTCCGAACAAAAATTGTGGAAGTAAGATTTATCGCAAAACGCTTTTCTACTTTGTATAATCTTAGTTCAAAATGGGCCCTCAATCCTCCAACTTACAAAAATTAACTACGCATTTTTTTTAAACTATAGGATTACGGCTGTTGCAAGTTGTCCAGGGGGGTACGTAATAAAATGTGAAAAAATGTGAAACAAATAGCTGGCTTCAACTCCTCCTAGTTTTCCAGTTATTGCCTTGTTAATATTCGGGCCCTCAATCCTCCACATTTTCTTTTTCTTGATTTTTACGCACAAAGTATGGAATGTAAGACCAACCTGAAGTTTTCTGTTTATGTGAAAAAAAATGTGCAACAAGCTGATATCAAAGGGAAAATAAAAGACCCATTTTTTAATAAGATATATCAATTTTATTTTTATCCTCTATAAGTATGAAATAGGGTGACCAGGTTTTTTATCCAATACTTATGAGGAATAGGGAAAACTCAGGAGGCGTTTTGGAAATGTATCCCTTCGTGCCTATTAATTTTTATTAAATTAAATAACTCCAAACTTTCGACCCCTGTTTTTTACCTGTGGTTAGGGCTGTCACAGTCAAACATATTTTACCCGACTACGGCGAAGTTAAAGGAGGGTAAATAATAATTATCTTAGGCTATGTAAATAGGTTTGGTCAATGTTGTTGAAATATGTTTTTTTTTTTCAAACAAAATTTTTAGATCGGGGTAAAAAGGTAAAAACCTATAATTTCGAAAAGGTAGAGGTAAGTATGTAAGAAGGTAATGATGTAAGTAAATGTTTTTAGAAGACACCTAAAGAGGAAATACCACGTGACAAACGTTTCATACAAATTCGAAGTGTCATAATCATGACTTGAAAAAACATTTTTTTAAGAATTTTCAAGGGCTTTGGAGAATTCTGGCTTCTATTTAAAGGACTAGGTATCTTTAAAAAAGAAAAAAATAAAGGCATACATTACCTACATATTTCATTCTAATCGGTACTTTATATAAAATAAATAGGTAGTTAATTTGCCTATTTAAATCAGTTCAGGTCAGTTTTGAAGGAGGAAATCGGGGACTACGAAACCTTTATTTTGTATGAGAAATTTGTCACACAGTTTTTCCTCTAACCACACACACACGACTTTGTCTGGGGCAAGAAGCTTATACCTCCCTCCAATGGAGATTGCACGGCCATTGTCATAGTGAAGATTGAAAAAAGCTCCTTTAGTGACGTGACGGCTTATTGCAACCTCTTTCTTTAGTGTTACAATACGTTTTCGTTGTTCGTCGTTCGTTCGTTCGTGAGAAACGAAAACGTATTGTAAAACGAAAGAAATAGGTTGCAATAAGCCGTCACGTCACTAAAGGAGCTTTTTCAATCTTCAGTATGATACTAGGCGTGCAATCTCCATTGTGGATTTAAGCATCTTGGTCTGGGGGCAAGAAGCTTATACCTGTCTGGGGGCTGGAAAGTTAGTATTAGCACAGTATAGATATTAGTTTTTTTAAATCTAACATCTATTCTGTGGTATTAGGTATAACACGCAAGTACAGGCAAAGTCGAGTCAATGTGGAGTAAATAAACTCGCATAAGTGGCGAGGTACATTTCTTTGCGGAATGGCCTCGATTGTGCCTCGAGGCGCGTGCACTCGACGTGCCCATCAATCTTTACTTTACCCGGCAGGATTGAAAGTATTTTTTCCTCACAATCGCTCGACCATTGACATTTATTTTCTTTTCAATGGTTTTTTGAGGACATTGGCAAAGGAATTTATCAAACGTCCGTTACTATAAGTTGTAGACATTGAGGAGGTTTAGACATTTTAGGAATCATTTTAGTTCTATCTCGTATAGAAATTCTAATCATCTAGTGTTCTAGCGAGACGTCTGTTTCGCTCTTAAAACACTAAACTTATTTTCAGTCTTATTAAATAGTTTAAGTTTTTGATTTTAACTTAGTTTCAGGAACGTTGGATGGACAGTGGCGGTTTATTTATTTATTTTGATTTAGAGTTATATTCCTGAGATGTTTTTCACAATGGTTAGGGACTTCCGCCCAGGGTTGCTAGATCTAATAATGATATTTCCAGACTTTTCCCCTGAATTTTCAGTAAATTTCCTGACATTTTGTACACCTGTACATTCTTAATTTAGTTGACGTTTTATAATTTTTTCTCACAAAAATGATTAACAAATTATGTGTTTTCATTAAGTTTACACTTTTTTGGATTACAAAAATCACTGAAAACTACAGTTTTTCCCTGTTTTCCTGACATGTCAGGAAAATACCCGTCATCTGGTAACCCTCCTTCCGCCAAGTGACACCTGACAATCACATAATAATATAATGTATTTTGCCTCCACATAAACATAAATCATTAGTTAACTTACCGAACCGGTATAGGCACGCACCATGAATCGTTAAGGTATTGTATTAATTTAAAAAACCAGCCAAGTGGGAGTCGGACTCGCGCACGAAGGGTTCCGTACCAAAAAACGGAAAAAAAACACGTTTGTTTTATGGGAGCCCCCCTTAAATATTTATTTTATACTGTTTTTTGTATTTGTTGTTATAGCGGCAACAGAAATACATCATCTATG
This sequence comes from Agriphila tristella, assembly GCA_928269145.1. Classification (NCBI taxonomy): domain Eukaryota; kingdom Metazoa; phylum Arthropoda; class Insecta; order Lepidoptera; family Crambidae; genus Agriphila; species Agriphila tristella. The sequence goes on from OV743434.1 coordinate 27,084,364, forward strand.
GAAATTTCAACTGTCTAGCTATCACGGTTCATGAGATACAGCCTGGTGACAGACAGACAAACAGACAGACAGACAGACAGACGGACAGCGGAGTCTTAGTAATAGGGTCCCGTTTTTACCCTTTGGGCACGGAACCCTAAAAACGCTAGGTTTAGCGAAATTAAAGTTTTCATGTTCTATGAATGAATGTTAATGTTTCATCCGAGAACCATAACCTAATTTTGAAAGAATTTTCAATTAGGTAAAATGATTTTCCCTGTAATTGCCCTCTAGGTACATAATTTGTTGTTCATAATTAGTTAAAACGATAATACTGTTATCTGTTAAATTACTGTTTTGAGCGTCTCTGTGTACTCGCTCAGCCATTGTTACATATCTGAGGGCGTTAGGTATCACTGTTTATCATTACTTTTAGCCGTCACGATGATTGCACAAATGCTATGTCATCATTAAAATGTGTTTCATTTCAATGTATTTATGTTTGTTCTTTAAATAAATTGATAATGTAATAACTACATGCCTTATTGCATATTATCTAGTTAATATATAATTATGACGAATTATTTATTATATTTTAGGTCTATACCTAAATTAAATAGTTAAGTAGGTATGAAAGTACACTTATGTATACAAATATATGAAAAAATACAAATTATTGCTTACAAAAAAGTTTTGTATCAAACCTATATTGAGATAGGAGCAAATGTTTTGTTGTGCAATATAAAAATATGATTTATTTTAACTTGTATGGACGTATTTCTTATTTTTAATTTTTAAAAATGAATTAATTTTTTTAAATATTTTATCAGATAGACTTCAATTTTAATTTACTACATGTCCTCGATTTATAAAATACATAATAATGTATAAAAATGCTTGTTTGTTTCTCAATATTAACGAGTAAGTTGTTAAGAAAATCTCGGTTATTCACTCATTGTAGGTATCTCTAATCTCTAGTTTAAACAAACGTGCCCTATCTAGTGATTATCTCCCTTTTATCTCCACTCATAATGCTTTGATAAGGATAACAGTTGAAATCGTTTGTTAGTTAGCGATTATTATTTATGCTACATTTTTTTTAATTCTACTAGATCCGCCCGCAACTTCATCTGCGTGGACACTCTGAAAATCCCATGGAACCTTTGCATGAACAGGATAAAAAGTATCCTATAAAAAATAGGCATATATCCAATCCAGGCTATAAACGATCTGTGTGCCAAATTTCATCTAAATCTGTTGAACCGTTTTTGTGTAGGTAATTGAGTAACAAACATCCCAAAATCTAAACATCCAAATATATAGTAGGAAGTAGGACTACCGGCCGCCCATGACTTCGTCTGCGTAGATAGTCAACAACTACTTTAGTTATAAATGAAGAAATACTAAATCTAATTCAGTAATGTTTAGACTTTTCTTATTTTTTTCCTGGTAGAGTCATTGGCGGATACGACCAAGTGAGAATATTCTTAGATAAAATGACCGACAGTAAATCGAAATCACGTTAAACCACGCACTATTCTCAGAGTTCTTCGATCGCTGCCAACATTCAAGCATGGTCAAGCGATGAAGACCAATACTACCAACATGATATGAAAAACATAGTGATGCCCTGTACGCTGTACGAAAAATATCGATATCGATGACGTCTGTAGGTACCTGGGGGGACCACTCCCTATATCAGCATTTTTTTTCATTTTGTTTTAGTAATTGATTCCATTTATTTTGATCGCATATAACAAAATAGGGAAGAATAAATGAAACCAATTACTAAAACTAAATTATTAAATAAAATAAAACAATACAATACAACACAAAAATCTTTAATTGCACGAAACAAGTTGGCATTATACCTATTTATTTTATAAATTTTAGTTAAATATTACAAAGTTTTGGAATGTGCTTATCAAGGCCTTTCATTTGATAACCATATTGTAGTAATTAAAAATGTTTTTACACTATCAAATGGCGTCATGCAGCCGCCATCTGCGCCATCTTGATCTGGAATCTGAAATAATAAAATAATATAATTTGTTAGTGTTAATGATTAGATATTAATAGGTAATTAGATACCTAGTAGAATGCATTTACCATCTTTCCAATATTTATTTTCTGTGTTAACATCCGATAATTGATTGTCGCTAACTAAAAACATAAAATAGATATACTAATTAACTAATTCCTATTATTTGGTTAAATAAAAAGAAATAGAAATATATTCCAAAACAATTAAAGGCAACTATTATTATTATACTCGTATGTATAAGTACCTATATACTTGTAAAGCAGTTAACAGGCAAGAGACCGCACAGGACCGGGAATCCTTACAAATCCTTACTAATATTATAAATGCGAAAGTCCGTTTGTTTGTTTGTTACGCCTTCACGTCTTAACTACTCAACCAATCATCATGATATTTTGCATACACGTTGTCAAGGGTACAGAGAGGACATAGGGTACCTTTTATCCCGAACAAAGTATTACTCCCGAGGGATAGCAAAAAAATTTTCCACGCAGACGAAGTCGCGGGTGGCTGCTATTTGTGACATAAACTCGTTTCCCACTTCGGGAGTCTCACACACTGGCAATAATTTAATTTAGATAATATAAAAAGAAATATTATATAGTTTTTAACGTTAGAACGACCAAACGCTATTGAGTTACAAGAGAATACGCACCTGCATGAACATCAAGGAAATTCAGCTAGGTAAAACTTCAGACAAAGGTGGGGCAGAAGGCCGTTTAGGCCGTATTTTAGGAACTGCATGCTTTTTAAGTTGTGTTTTTTTCTTTTTAAAGTCCTTATCAGTAAAATGTTTCCTGCAAATAAATTTATTTTTATGCAATTTTTCAATTGGTACATACCTATGCCGAATACACCTTGGCATTAAATTTTACCCACTGTTTGCACATACAAAAATATCGATAAATGATCAGTGATGATCACACAACACTATCTACTAGGTAAACCATTGGTAATTTTATTACAGGGCTTTTATAAAATCTTTGCTTTTATACTGATTTTATGCTTAGTATAAATCAAGATTTATTGAATTTCTTTAGTTTCATTCATACCAAGCTTCATCAAGAGGAAATCTTGCCATAAAAAATCTTTTTGTCCATCCTTATTTTTGGTCTTCATGCCACATATTTCACACTTCCTATAAGTATTTCATTACAATACCGACTTAAACACCAAATTTAGATGAAACTACTGAAAAATCAACAAAAATAAGACATCATCATCATCATCATCATATCAGCCACACGACACCCACTGCTGGGTATAGGCCTCCCCTAAGGATCTCCACAACGATCGGTCCTGCGCTGCCTGCATCCACTGGCTTTCCGCGACCTCCACCAGATCGTCGGTCCACCTTGTCGGGGGCCTACCCACGGAGCGTCGTCCGGTGCGCGGTCGCCATTCCAGAACCTTTCTGCCCCAACGGCCATCGGTTCTTCTCGCTATGTGTCCCGCCCATTGCCACTTCAGCTGAGCAATCCTTCGAGCGATGTCGGTTACTTTAGTTCTCCTGCGGATCTCCTCGTTTCTGATTTGATCACGTAGGGAAACGCCGAGCATGGCTCTCTCCATTGCACGCTGAGTGACCTTGAGCCTCCTTATGAGACCCATAGTTAGCGGCCACGTTTCACTGCCGTAGGTCATCACTGGCAACACACACTGTTCATAGACTTTCGTCTTGAGACACTGAGGTAATTCGGAAAATAATTCGAAAAATAAGACATTAAATCTTAATTTATAATCTTCAGTTATCACACAACTTTTCAAAATATCCCGCCATTTGTAGTCTATGATATGGAAAAAGGCGGGAAACGTTTGACTTGTCGGACGCGTTTTTGGTTTGATATTTTGTGATTTAATTTATAGTGATTATTGGTGATCAGAATTACTTTATTTTATCTTAGTTTTATCTAATTATATATATAGTGTGTAAATTATTTTAGTTTAATAGTGTAAATAGCTGAAAATTGGTAAGTGGAAGCTTTCATTATGAATGATCCTCCTGACCCGGGGGACATAGTTCCCCCGGCAGGAAAGTATGTTACAATAGTATCTAATGAGTCGGGAATGGAAACCGATGGTTCTTTTACTACAAGGTCACGTAAACGTAGTCGCTTACACGTATGCAAGCAATGCAATAAAAAACGTCGTCATGGTTTGGACTCTAGAACAGACAGCCATAATAATTGTCAATGTACTGATTTATCTCCTAAACAAGAGTACAATTCCATCAAAGATAAGACTCCAACACCCGTTGTTAAGGAAATAAATACATTGGTTTCCAATCCGGATCCTACAGCAACAGTTTCTACTCCTTCGCCTATACCTGCACCCTCGCCTATAGGACGTATACTTTATAATGAAACGGATATTTCTCCATATTATGTTGTTCATATCCAGATAATACAAGCTGCCCCTAATGATGGCATTTCCCTGCATCCAGTGACATTTGGTCGTTTTCTGAAAACTAATTGTGTACAAGATATTGTTAACGGAAGTGTTAAGCGTATTGGCCGTAACAAACTTACTATAGCCTTTTCATCTCACAAGTCTGCTAATTCTTTTCTGAGTAATAAAAATTTAGAAGCTCACAAAATGAAAGCCTTTATCCCAACATTTAACGTAACAAGGATGGGACTCGTTCGAGGAGTCCCCACAGAATGGTCTCCTGAGGAAATACTGGAAAACATCTCTGTACCAATAGGTTGTGGTAAAATAATTAAAGTGAGGCGCATCAATTTTAAAATAATTCAAGATGGATCTGCAATATGGAAGCCTTCACAATCCATAGTGGTGACTTTTGATGGGCAGGTGCTGCCAAAGCGAATTTTCATGTGCTTTACCCGTTGATCTTTACATTTTTCCTACAATACAATGTTTCAACTGTTGTCGTTTTGGACACACCAAAACCCAGTGTAGATCTAAGCCCAGATGTTTCAAATGTGGAGACAACCACTCTGGTGACTCCTGTAATAGAGAAGAAAACTGTGATGCCTTTTGTTGCTCTTGTGAAGGTTCCCACTTTGCAACAAGCAAATCTTGTCCAGAGTACAATAGACAGCAGGAAATTAAAAATTACATGGCCCACAACTGTACATCTTATGCAGAAGCTTCAAAATGTTTCCCTAGTGTCTCAAAATTATATTCCAGAGTTACTGCCAAAAACCTCTCTCCTACTGTGTCTAAATCTAATCAATCTGTCCAAAATAATGTGATTTACAATAAACCGGAATCAGCTTCATATAAGAAGACAGTCTTTCTCAAACCCCGTTCTCCTCCTGTAGTAACTCAAGGTTATGACATTGAAGCTCATAATAATATTATTAGGGAATTTGATATCCCATCACCTAATAATGGGTGTGGTTATAGTAAAACAGAAAAAGAGCTTAATTCTCAAAATATATCCCTACCTGAACTGATTAAATTAATTCTCAATTTGCTTACCTGCTTTATCAGTAATAATAACAGTAACAATAATTCACCGTCCAACGTTGCCTCTATCATTAGTAATTTTATTCAAATCCTCCAAAATGGACAGTCGGGCTAAAATATTGCAATGGAACTGTCAAAGCATACTTGGTAAAAAAAGTGAAATAATTTACCTTTTGAACAAGTTTGACCCTTTTATGTTTGTCTTATCAGAAACATGGCTTAAACCACATCAAAGATTTAAGGCTACTGGATACACTACTCTTCGTCAGGACAGAGATGATGGCTATGGCGGAGTGGCTATTCTTATTAAAGACTCAATATCTTATTCCATAATACCTATACCATCTCATCATAAAGAAATTTCTATATATGCCATACAAACTTATAATATGTGTTTTGTTTCTATATACATTTCTCATCCATCTCTACCTATACTTAATGAAGTTAAACAAATTATTTCTAACTTACCTAAGCCCTTTTTGGTACTAGGTGATTTTAACTGTCATCATCAGTGTTGGGGCAGCTCTAAAACAAATAATTATGGAGAAGAAATGATAGATATTATTGATTCTCTTAATATATGTATCTATTTTGAATACGGGAAAGGTTACTCGTTTAACAAAATCAAATGAGATTGATAGTGCAGTTGATCTTTCTTTATGTTCTCCATCTCTTGCAAGCTCTTTAATTTGGGACACACTTCCTTCCGTTTATGGCAGTGATCATTACCCTATCATCATAACCTTCCCATTTGATAAACCTGTAAATATTAAACGTACCTCTCATCTAAAACACAAGCTTCCTGATAAGGATAATAAAGATTGGGAAAAATATAAATGTAATGTACAGTCCAAACTATCTCTACTCCCAGATGTGACTAATGGTTCTGAGATAGAGAGTGCAAAGGCATTAGGCAATGTTCTTATTGAGGCTGCTAATGAAATTTTTCCACAAAAAAGTGGCTCCATTAAAATTCCCTCGCCTCCATGGTGGGATAGCGAGTGCACCGATGCAATAAAAAACAGAAAAGAAGCTGAAGAGATGTATAGAGAGGACATGTCGGATAGTAATTACGATTTAGTGATTAGAGCCATAGCAGAAACTAAAAAACTTTTCAAACAAAAGAAATTTGAAGGCTGGCGTTCATTCTGTTCATCAATTTCCCCAAATACTCCACCGAACCTAGTTTGGCAATACATCAACAGATATAAATCTGCCACTTATAATAAGCCTTCCGCAACAATTCCAATAGAACTAGCCGATTCTTTTATGGATAAATTAGCTCCCCCTTGGGTTGCTGATAACAACATTCCCACTTGTCCCCTCTTATCACCTCATAACCTTACAGGTCTCAGCGCTCCGTTTACTTTGCACGAATTAAAAGGAATCCTCCACAATTGTAAAAACTCAGCTCCTGGGAATGATGGAATACCGTATGCATTTCTGGAAAACGTTTGCGATGATACATTATACTATTACTTGGATTTAATAAATAAAGTGTTTATGACAGGGAATATTCCTCCATCTTGGAAACAACAAACAGTGTTGCCCTTCTTAAAACAAAACAAACAACCAACCGATGTTGCAGGATATCGGCCTATTGCATTATCATCTGTACTAATAAAGTTAGCCGAGCACCTGATAAAGAATCGATTAGAATGGTTCTTAGAAAGTAAAGGGCTTTTAGCAAATACTCAATTTGGTTTTAGAAAGGGTAAGAGCACTATAGATAATTTATCCATTCTGACCTCAGATATCCGCATTGCTTTTTCCAACAATAACTCACTCTTAGCCGTATTTGTAGATTTATGTTCTGCCTATGATAACGTCCTTCTGAATGTCCTAAAAATTAAACTAGAGTCTTTGCAAATTCCTCTAATTTTTATACGTTTTATTCTTAATATGTTGTCGGAAAGAACAATAAATTTAAATATAAATGGCCTTAATTTTTCTAGAACTGTTTCCAAAGGTCTGCCTCAGGGATCTGTTCTCAGTCCTCTTTTGTATAATATTTACACCTACGATCTTCAATCCCATATCTGTGTAAATGAGAACATACAAATTCTACAGTATGCTGATGACCTGCTATTATATAGCGCCAATTCTTCCATCAATATTTCGCTGTCCACTTTGTCAGTTGCATTAGCGAATCTAAAAGAGTGGATGGATATGAATGGCCTTCAATTGTCAGCTTCAAAGAGTACAGTTGTCCTTTTTTCACGTATGAATAAACCACCAGATATCACTTTGAGTTACGATAATGCAACCATACCGGTTAAGGCTCATGTTAAATTCCTGGGTGTAGTTTTGGACACTAAATTGACGGGTGCTCAACATTGCGACTATGTCATTGGAAAATGTGAACGATTGATAAATATGATAAGATGTTTAGCGGGCGTATGGTGGGGAGCTCATCCTTATTCATTAAAACTTATTTATAACGCTCTCATTCGAAGCGTGTTGGATTATGGGACATTCTTACTGGTACCAGGAAACATTACAGCCTTCAAGAAATTAGATTTGATTCAATTCAAAGCCTTGCGAATAATAATCGGTGCCATGAAGTCTAGTCCTACCAATGCATTGCAGGTCGAATGCTGCGATCCACCACTGCACTTGAGACGGCAATTTCTATGTGACAAGTTCTTTTTCCGTACCGTACAGTTTTCCAACCATCCTTTACTTGACAAACTCGAGTGTTTATATGAGTTTTACCAAGAGTCAAGCTATTGGACACATAAATCTCCTCCATGTCTTTTAGTTAGCTATCAAAAATATTTATCTTTAACTTCTCCTACTCATCGATCTAATTTCCTTCCATTATTTAGTGTCAGTTATGATTCATTAATTTATCCTTTAGTCATCCATCTTAATTTTGTCAAAAATGGAAATGCTAAAACTGAATTCAACCATCTTGTTGAATCTAAGTTCAAGGATTTCCATTATATATTCACTGATGCTTCTAAGCACTCCACCTCTGAGTGCGTTGGCATAGGAGTGTACCATTCTCAATTTAATATTGTACAGAAAGTAAAGCTACCACCCGAGTCATCTGTCTATTCCGGTGAATGTCTAGGAATTTTAAAAGCTGTTGAATACATAAAAATTATGAAACTAAACAAAACTGTGATATTTTCAGATTCGAAAAGCTGTTTACAGGCTTTACAGAAAAATCCATTCACCTTAAAACTATATTCTCCTTTAATTTTCAATATCAGAAAAATCACAAAAGAATGTATGGATAAAGGCTTACACATAGAATTTACGTGGATTCCGGGACATTCAAACATAGATGGCAATGTAATGGCAGATAAACTTGCTCACGATGCGGTGACTTGTGGAGATGTTTATCCTTATCAAAATTATTGTCAAGATCTTTTAGCACTTCCCAAAACATATTTACAGGATAATTGGAAAAACGCATGGGAATACAGCCAGCAAACAAGGGGCAGATTTTATTCTCAAATACAAAAAAGTATTCCGACGAAACCTTGGTTTTCAATAATGAAGTTTGGCAAAATGGAAACTTCAATAATCGGTCGCTTAAGATTAGGCCATGCCTGTACACCATCGCATCTTGCCAAGCTCCATATCGTTAACGACCCCGGGTGTGAGTGCGGGTTGGACGAGGGAAACCCAAACCATATAATATTAGCTTGTCCAAAATACAACAGAGATAATTTCTGGAAGGACCTACTAACACTTCGTGTTCCATTCCCGACCAGTATTGTAACTCTATTATCTTCTAATGATCGCAATGTATATAAATGTATAATATCCTTCCTTATCCTTAACAATATTAAACTCTAATGCACTATGTATATAATCCTATATATGTAAATACTTATCAAAAAGTTTTCCTGATCCCATCTAAATTCCGATATCCTAATCCTATTTCTTCCTAATTCCGTTTCCCTAATTTTACTCGACATTGGCAAATGTACAAATCGTACGAGCCAGAAACAAAAAAAAAAAAAAAAAAGTCTATGATATGCAATGTAACACTGACAGATGGAAGAAAGAGACAAAGAAGAAAAAAGAGTGAGATAAATATAGCGGCCATTAAAGTTCTGCCCCGTTTCATAGAAACTTTTTTTCTTCACGAGTTGCGATAGACTGATTCGGGAATAGTCACTATACCACCATTTCGCGGGGAATAGCAGAGTTAATCCGCGAGTATTTTTATGGCGTCCGCGTGCAGTGTCAGTGTCAGTGACATTTGTTTGACATTTGACTTTGACCGTTACAGATACGTACAAGGCGACAATATAGAGTTGACAAGACCTTGCCTTTTAAATAGTTCGTTTATAGAACAATGACAATTGGCCGTATAATACGTTCATTCAAATATTCACTCACTAATGAAGGAATAAGAATCCCAAGCAAGAATCTTATATTCATATTCTTGATCCCAAGAGTAACTTATCTTTGGATTGCATGAAAAAATGACAATTTCTTTACTCGAGAAAAAAATCGTGGATTAGATTGTATTAATTCTTGGTATAGTTATTCTCGTTTATATTGAAGTTTGGTTGAATCCACTCTAATCATTAGTATTCAGAATAGGCTTAAGTTTTCAAGTCCCTGATATTTTGTTTATTTAGTTTACAACTGTATAGCTTATTCGGAATATTGGTTTTTAAATAGATATTCATTATAAGTGTCTGCCTACCGGTAGTAAAATATATTCACTGTTAAATTCTAAGCTTTTCTATAACCAGCTAAGCGCCTGGAGAAATCAGCTTGTTCACGTTGTGTATTGGAGTGAAATGCTGCGATGCGATATAGCGTCCGGCAGCGCCCCGGACAATGTGCCGGACCGGACATGGGCAAGCACACCGGACGCCGGACGACTCTTGCTAGCTAGACGATCCTGCTAGTACCTACGTCAATAGAAAAGCTGATGGGAAAATCGACACGTCTCTATACAATTTAAAATATGAATCAACGATGTTATTGGGATAAAATTATGCCTTTACACCTTTACCTTATACCTTATACCTTTCGAAAAGCTAATAGTTTTACTTGCATAGCACTCTGTTAGAGAATATTTAACTAGATAGAGAGTCATTTGGCATAAGGACAAACCTTGTAAGTACTGTAGCATTTTCAAAGTATTTCCTAGCGTAACAAAACAAAGCAAGTTTTTTCGAATAGGTACGGCCATTTCGAAATTTAGAACACAGATTTTTTCTGACTCTGTCTACAAGACAGTGTTAAGCAAAAACAACACGCCTAGTCACCAACTTACGCTAGTCTGTTTCCAAGACTAATACCAACTAAAATTTATCTGATGTGTAAAAGCCGTTCATCATAATGCTATCCCCCCATACACCATGACCTTCACATCAAACAAAAACATAATAATATTGTCTGGAAACTTGAATAAAACTGACAGGTGAACTTCACCCATCTCGTTTTTCCATGAAAGTGAATATCATTATTCTTTATTTGTTCGGAAAGTTTCGCAATCTCTCAAAGTTGTTTATACTTTCCGAGGTAGCATGCATGCGTGGTATGCCTCGGTTATTTCTCAACGGTAGGATACATTGTTCAATTCATCTCGTACGCGTTTTGTTACCGAGGGGCGGTATGTGCCGTTCCTACATGTGTTATTGGATTCATTTCATTTGTTTTAGAATTGTTGCGCCTTAAAAGTTGCAGAGAAACAAAACAGAAAAATACAAATTCAGTTGCTGTTTGAGAGCGAGCAATCGAAACATTTAGTTAGGTAGAAATAAGTTAGCATTTTCGTTACTAAATTCAAGCATTTTAATGGCAAAAAATGCTAAAAAAGTTCATATAACTACAATAGTTACTACCGGTAGTACCATGGGTAAGAACAGAATAATTACGAAGTATCTTATCTATCTAGGTGCCTACTTATACGAAGAATCAGAACTATTTAAAATAATAACAATCGAGAACGATACAGTCCCTACTACCACTATCAAAAGTTAGTTAGGTCCTCAGAAAACTGAGCCAAAATGGGTCAAATTCCCTATCTTTAGGTTTAGGGGATTACCTAGTTATTATTTTATTGGATTTTAGTTACGATTACGTAAAGTACGAAGTATATAAATATGAAAACTGAACCATTTTGCCTTACTTTATGTACAAGGCCTCGGCTTAGGTGTGAGGGAAAGATTCAACCGTCGCGTCGTCGTGTTGTACATTATTTCGACTCTGGTCGAGCTTTCGTCGACTTTCCATGTTAAAGGCTCGTACAAATTATATTTTTTCCCAATTTTCATTCAGCCAACCATTTTCACATTTCATCGCGAAGTTGGCTCGATAAGCTCCCTCGTTAAATAAGAGTTTTCCACGCACACACTAATTATTCAGACCAAGGTCAACGAACGTAAAACACCTAGCTACCACTTCCATGAAGTTAACGATTAATTCATGAGCCTACATGTCTTAAAGCTTTAAGTAAGTAAGTACTAATCTCCTTTTGATATTGTAATGGAACGTAGTATAAGTAATATGAAATCATAAGCTTTTCGAGGCATTTGTAGGTTTTACAAACTACTTAACTGCTTTTATAAACTAATTAGCAGCTGTAATCGGACGAAAGGAAAAAGACACACACCTGTACAATTAAATAATGTATACTTACAGGAAATATTTAATGTGTTTGATTAATTAAGTTATTGTAACCTACTATTTGCTTTAAACTCATTAGTACTCATTACATAATCATTAGTAACGTCTGTGGTGCCATTACATTGCTATGCTAATATGAACTAGCAACTAGCAAAAATTCAAAGTTTGTTCAGACTGGGTTGTTACAAGCACTTGTGAATGTCAAAGAAGCTACGCTGTTGGTTCGGAAACCCTAAGCGGGAGACCTGTAACGAGAAGAACCGACAAGAAACTCATCAACGCCTACTTTTTTCTGTCTATTGTATATTTCATACAGAAACAAATTTTGTTGTCAATAATTGAAAAAAATAAAACTAAAAATAAGAACTTGCAAACTTTTTTTTTCGTCTTCCAATCCAATGAAAAACTTTTGTAAACGCGGTTTTACCTTGGTTTAACATTCCTAACACTATCAATCTTTTATGTATAGTATAGGTATACTCCCACATTTTTTGTAGAGTAAATAGATAAAGTATACTTAGTTCCCAGTCTGCCGTATAAAGTCCACTAATCTCATCCCCGGTTAAGCTGGATGTATCCGTTTGATGAATTCGGGGTTTTCACTTTTAACTCATAAATTATTTAGGACATGACTGTCGCGGTCGTGTGTGAGGCTGAGTAATGTGGGGGGTGGAGGGGAGGGCACTAATCGAGTCCCGCTGTTTAGAGCGTTTCCGTGTCGCGCGTGAAAAATGGCACCCATCGACGTGACGCCGACGCTCGTATGGAAAAAAGTCGGCCTAGGAACGCCGAGTTAAAAGGATACGTACAACAATTTCTCGCATCGAATTTGTAATGCCCCTTTTATTATGTCTCTTTGTTGCACATGTAGGTGGAAAAGCTAAAGAAGAACATGAAAGAATTGAAAAAAAGGTCAATCTGAGCTCTGTTCTCTACCACGTCGGCTCCTGAGCTCTATTACCCCACAACCACAACAGTAGCTTAAAAACAGAAATTTTGTTTCGTAGATACCTTGGTTGATGGTGGATTCGTGGATTAAGACTGTGTTTTGTTTTGGTGAGTATTTTCTTCTGAATTAAATAAGAGACAAAACACTGTCTAAATTTATATTATTATTATTCTTTATGACGCCATCGCATGTTGCAGTTGTGTGTGTATCACTTATTTACTCACGTGGTTGTGTCTAGTGCTTAGCTAATGTACACTGTGGTCGGCAGATGGCACTGTCAAGAGTTCCATATGAAAAGTCTGTACCTTTATTTACATGTCGGTTTTCTGGGGTTTTCCGGTTGTAACACGGACGAGAAATTTCGCTGCTATACATACGGACACAGAACGGTGGAAACAATTTTCTTTGTTCTGTGCATACGGAGGTGACAGTAAATCAGTTTATTCTAGTATCATTTGAGGTGTTGATCGCAATGTACATAATACAATGAAGACTAAAATGCGAAGAGAGATCAAATTCACCCATCTTTTACCACATTAAAATGTTCCAAGTCTGTGATCTGTGACAGCACAAACCGCAAATTTATGTTGCCTATTGAATATGGTCATGGTAATTAATCCCTAAAGGAAGAGTATACCTCAATGAGAAAAGCTAGGTTTTATATTCCAACCAACGGACAAAATTCAGTCTAATAAGCAATTCAGTCCAATCATTTACCCCCAAAATCTAAATAGAGGACCATTTAGATTTTGGGGGTAAATAATTTATTTATAAATACTTATAAATAAAACTTAAGTGTTGTATTCGTAAGTAGGTACGTAATCTCGACATTGCAACATTTTAAACCCTCTTTAAAATGTAAAGGTAGTTGTTGTTTTATGGATCATGAAACGGAAATGGCTCATGATGATGTAGTTTTCATTCCATTTGAGTTTATTGCTTCGGATTTGAACTTTGAGTAAATATAAATCAAATGTTGAACTGGCAGCAACTCATGTTATTTTAAAGGATTATTCAAGGCAGGAATTTAAATAGAAATGAATAGTGTTCATTCAAAATGGCGCAAAGCAGCGACGAATTTCCTACTATAAAATGCTATACGTTCTCTGCTGCTTTACGGCCAATATTAGGGTAAAGGGGCCTAAAACCACGCCACCGCGTGCCGCGCTCGTAACGTGGTCGCCAATGAGTTCAGCAAATTCAGCGCGTGAGTTTAACGACCACCAAATGTGCTGCGTAGGTGTGTAAAGAGTTGTATATTACAGTTGAAGGAGCTCGGTAGTTGCTATTGCAGCAATTTCTGGAAAATGTTTCTATTAAGCATACAAATATGAACATATATCTTACCACTCGATCCTCTATTTGGATGGGCACATGTTGTTAAAGTTAGAAAGAAGGTACATTTTGCTTTATGTTTCATACAATGATACAACTAGTGCCGAAGCATTTCTCATTTTTCTAACAGCATCAGTCTATTCTGATTGAGTCTTCTGTTATTCTATACGGTTTTGAACATACTCTAGCTAGAAGATTATAGACTCTACTTTGGCTTGCTATAAAAAATACTATCACTAGCTAAGTAAGCTTAATATCTATTGTGACTAGGGTTTATCTGATTACTAGCGGCCGCCCGCGACTTCGTCTGCGTAGAAAGTTTTTTTGTTTTTCGGGATAAAAAGTACCCTTTGTCCTTTTCTGTGCCCCTGACAACGTGTATGAATTTCATGATGATCGGTTCTGTAGTTAAGACGTGAAGGCGTAACAGACAAACAAACAAACGGACTTTCGCATTTATAATATTAGTAAGGATTATCGGTTACAAGCGACCCGCCCTCGCTTCGCTTCGGTGTAGTGTGGAATTTGACACCATATAAACTTTTCTCTAAAAACCTCATCAAAATCCGTTGCGTAGTTTCAAAGATCTAAGCACACATAGGGACAGACAGGTGGAAGCGACTTTGTTTTATACTATGTAGTGAAGATATTATCGGTTAAGATACTATTAATAAAATTGATTAATATTTGGAGCACACTGATCACCTCTGCTGTTTGTGATAGCCATCACAATATAGCATAGGGCAACAGGGTGAATAGAATGTTGTTTATGGAGATTGGGCCTGGATTGCACTGATATAGCCAGCGTCGTAGCTAAGCGCTGGCAAGGGGGACAGCTGCCAGAGGCGCAACCTTCAGAGGGGCGCACTTTGATGATCCATAGCCAGAAAATAAATCTAAAGGGCGCAAAAATAGGGCGCAAAAATTCAAATCTTGCCAGGGGTGATCATTATCCTAGAAATATGTCTTGGGGCGCAAAATTCAAACTTGCAAAGGGCGCTCATGAGCCTAGAAATAAACCTTGGGGCGCAAAATTCAAATCTTGCCAGGGGTGATCATTATCCTAGAA
The DNA here is from genome assembly GCA_928269145.1 of Agriphila tristella. Classification (NCBI taxonomy): domain Eukaryota; kingdom Metazoa; phylum Arthropoda; class Insecta; order Lepidoptera; family Crambidae; genus Agriphila; species Agriphila tristella. The sequence continues at coordinate 27,099,775 of OV743434.1, forward strand.
ATATGTCTTGGGGCGCAAAATTCAAATCTTTTCAGGGGCGCTCATGACCCTAGCTCCAACTCTGTATAGCCTCAATACAGGCGTCGAATAACACATAAGTAATGAGAGAGCCGATCGCATATTGATAATCTTTGATTGTGTTGTGTTATGTAGAAGTGCAATTTTATGTTGTCTAGGTGAAGTTTATACATAATATAGTGCTGGTATACACAATTAATTTTTAGTAAGTATAAAAATGAAAAGGGGATTTCTGACCACGTGAATGAAAAACTTTTACTATGGGGCCAACCACGGAATCACGAAAAAAAACAGCTGTTCCAATCAAAATAGATAAGTATAACATCGACTCGACTATATAGGTAATGTATGGAACAGCTGATTTTTTTTTCGTGATTCCGTGGTTGGCCCCTATAGTATTTAATTAGTAGATAAACTTAAAAATTTACGGTGTATTACTCTCAAGGCTTGAAAAACTTCTTTTAATTCAAGAGATGAAGAGATATAGAACAATTCCAGATATCTCTAGATTTTGTCCCCTGAATTGATGATACGTATTTACATTCTGTACAAGGCCTGAACTTTTTATACTTACTAAATCTTTACCTAATAGCAATTGCATCGAATAACAGTGCCATTGGTATAGCCAAGCCTGGAGGCCTACTCCCACCTTTTTTAAAAGTAAGCTTATATCCAGCAAGCTTGTTGCAAGCTCTTAATGATATTACTCAAATTCGTACCATGACCTGTACAAAGAAATATTACTTTATTCTCGCTAAGGAACGAATGATATAGCGAAATTGTCCAATCCCTGCTAGCCATCCCTTCAGTTTATTTGCTTTGTTCGTATCGGAAACATGTTTTATCTCAGTGCACCAAAGGAAAGTAGGTATTCATTTTCGTTTTTAGTTTGAAATATTTTCTATGATTCAAACAAGAACACTTGTTGTGTTGTGTGCCACTAAAAATCTCGAAACTAATGTTGTTAACATAAACAACGGCCAAGAATGCGACACTAGGAGAATTTTGGTAAGTTACGTACCTATTTGCTTATTTTGTAAATTAATAAAATTTATATTTTAAAGTAAAATGTCGAACTTAAAGTAATTTTATGATTAGGAACCACATTATACCTACGCGAGCAATAAATTTCTGAAAATTTAGAGTTTCTAGGTAAAAATGTCTATTTTACAATAATTTTGACGACAACAGAAACAACTTATCAAACCCCTATTTAGTTTGGAATCGAATCTTATTTACCCCTGTAGGTCCCGAATATAGGTTAGAAGGCAAGGGGGTTCTCCCTCTCTTCCCTTTCTCCCCAAACTTTTATTGGCGAAAAATAACACAAATTTGACTGAAATTACTATTATTTTGTGCAAAATAAATTCATTAAAAAAGTATCTAGGTATTTGTTTCTGCGTTATCGGCTTCTAAAAACTCGAATGTTTCAAATTAGCTATCCATCTGAAAACAAGTAGGTACTTGTTATCAAATAATAAATCAAATAATCCCAACTATTTTATATTCACAATGAAGAACAAGATGTATAAAAACGTTTCACATACTGTTTATGACGCATTTTCTAATATCTAAATAGAATAACTCCAAATAGTTTTGATTCCGTTGATAAAAAGCAACTTTTTTAAGATTGCTAAATTCCTCATAATATGACACCAAAACAATAATGCTAGCTGTCTAAAGACACGTCGTGGTACGAGTTTTGTGAATGATTGAACGATGACGTCACAAAACTTCTAACAGAAACATTATTATAACAATCTTATTATAAGAAGGTCATAGTACGAAATAGCATGGTAAGATTGAATTTAAACTGCGCTAAGACTTGGCAGTAGGCACCCAGATCTATACCAAACCAAGCCTATGAAGGCAAGATGTCCATCAGCCATTTTTAATGTCCCCACTGCTGGGGCACTGTCCTTCCTTATGGGTGGATAAGGAGGACGGGCCATAACCCACCACGCGGGCCCAATGCGGATTGGTGGGTGTTAACGACTTCAAATGCAGCCGGGACCAACTGCTTAACGTGCCTTCCGAAGCACGGAGGAGCTCGAGATAATAAATTTTTACCCTTGCCATGACTGACCCTTGCAAAAGTTGCTTATCCACAGGCGCTAAACCACTGCGCCACCGAGCACCAAGGCAAGATGAATGGTCTTCAATAGGACCAAAAGTCATTCATGTCCACACTAATTAAAATGCCGACCACAAAGTAAACCCTGAACAGTACCTACAACTAACCTCAAATGGCCTCAAACGACTCGTTTCATGGCTGGCTAATACTATAGTCCAAGGCTGGCCAAACCCAGGCCTGCGGGCCACAAGGTAGCCCGTCAAGGCATTTGAATTTGCCCGCCAGTGATCGGCCGGCTGGCCGGCGCACGGTAGCACTGCGCGCCGGCCAGCCTGGCTTAAGACTGTATATACGCATTTCAAAGAAATTAGCGTTTTTCCAAACAAGTTATCTAAAGAATTAATGCATTACTATTGATGTAAACTTTAGTTTTAGGAAGCAAAATTCTTAAATTAGTGCCGTATAGAGAGAAAAACATAATAAATTATCAGGTATTTTAAAACAAAGACAATCTGTTCAAGTGGAATTCCAAATTTGCTTGTCAGAGGTATTTTTCAAACACGTTTCAGCTGTAACAAATAATAATACGACTCATATTTATTTTTTCATTTATTGTTTGTATTGTCAAGGAGTGCCCTATAGAGAGAAAATTTTAAAAAATGATTTAATCACAGAGAAATAAAATATTAAAAAATGCTCAAATAGGTACACTTTGACATGTTTTTTTACTGGCATTTACAGATTTTAAAGTAATTTATTATTTTCCTTAGAAATAATGAGGTATTTGTCTATTGTACTGAGTATTTTGTATATACTTATATCTAATATATAATTTAATATGAATTTTCAAAGTTCGCCCTCATTACGGTTCGCGCAGAGATGTTTCGATCATTTGTGGATCATTGTGGATCATGTGGATCATTTATGGAAAATTAAAAAATGGAACGTGATGCGCGTCTACAGCCTTAAAAGTTGTGGCCCGGCGCCGCCATAGTCCAAGAAATTTTGTCACCTGGCAAATTTATTGGCCACCCTTGCTTTGCGGTAAAAAAAGCAAAAAACATATTTAATCGGAGGTAGTAATTGACGTGGAATTTTTATCCTTGGTTTTGTGTTTAGATGCAGGCTCTCAGGGAAGACTGGATATTTGGCGACAGTTTTGGACTTGTGATGATCCTGGGGATCAAGTCTGCTAATGCTAACGTCAAAATCGTGGTTCAATGGTGTTTGAATGGTAATGTTTTTTGACACAGTTCTTGGATCTTAAACCCAAAATCGAGACACAATGTGTTTCCGTTTTGGGTTTGAGAAACACAATGTGTTTCCGTTTTGGATTTAAGAAACACAAGTGTTTTTGTTTTGGCTTTAAGAAACAAGAAAACTGTGTCAAAAAGCATTACCATTCAAACACCATTGAACCACGATTTCGACGTTAACATTAGCAAAATTGACCTCCAGTCATATTATGTATTCTGTTCTCCAGTACCCTTAACACGAACATCTATCGAGAAAAAAAAAGCGCGTAAAAGTAGTCGATAGAGTAATTACCTATGGGAAATTTCAAAACGCATTTCGGCGGTAGATGGCGCTGTACAAATTTCCCATACAAAATAGGGAATATGCATAAGTCACCGATTTTGATAAATTTGAGCTTGATCGCTGCGGACACGTATAAAAACATGATGGAACAGGAAAATAAAAAATAATAATGTATTATTTTAGTTTTAACACACGATGAAATCAGGAAAAATAACGAATTTTTTTTTTACTTTCGGATAAGTATAAGATAGAATATCGAATAAGAAATATTTTTTTGTAAGACACATATGTACTTAAACGCAAAATTTAGGGAGATAATTGAAAATAAATGAAAATTCTTGGCTAACTCCATAGTAAACGCGCGCCTGGAAACGTGACATGTGACGTCATATATCATGTCTGTTTTGCATATATGCAAATTTTCATGATTCGTGTCGAACTTGAAAACGACGAATCATGAAAATTTTTTGACGTAGTGGGGATAAGTTCGCGCATGTGCTCTTGTGAGCGACCAATAGCGCGCGCCCCTCTCCCGCCGCCCGCGCCCCTCACCGCAACGCATACCCAAAATACGCGTTCCGCGCAATCCCCACCCGATTTCATGATTCGTGCCACTGACTGTATAGAGCGTTTTCGGCGGTTGCTGCTGCGTGCTAACTTCAAGTAACTATCACGAGAAAAAAAAACCGCAAGGAAAAAGTTTTAATATTACAGTTGATTTTCTCACGCTTTATACTTTTGATTTTGCTTTTTATTACTATTTTGATAAAAAAAAAATTATGCATATTCCCTATTACATAATGTTTTTAGGCGCGTAATTTTTTCGATAGCTGTTCGTGCTAAGAGTACAGAGGGCCTAGTACGAGTTGGTTTTTTGTTCTCACTTCACTTTTCGAATAGTTAACTATCGTCTTCTCTCTTTCACTCGTTTACTCACTCGCATGATTTTCTCTCTTTCACTCGATACTATTCGCAAAGTGAGGTGAGAAACACAACTCATACTAGGCACTCAGAGGGCTTAGTGCGAGTTGATGTTTTCACTTTTCACTATCGAAAAGTATCGGATACACTGCTCATAGTCAATGCGAGTGAAAGAGAGAAAACGATAGTTTTCGATAGCGACATTTGAAAACATCAACTCGCACTAGGCCCTCTGTACCCTGAAACGTACATCCAGGGCCGGATTTAAGAACTATGGACCCCTAGGCTCATATTGTGGTGCAGGCCCCCCATCTTCTAGTAAAAGCATAGTTGTAGAGCGGTGTCGACTCACACACGGCAAGGGCGGATCCAATATTTTTAAATTTGGGGGAGGAGGGCTCGGAGCCTCGGGCCCAGGGTTACCAATACCATACGAAGTTTTATTTATTCTTATGCCATACCATCTATTTATGGAATGAGAGGAGGCCTATCGAGGATGAACGATTTTTCAGAGAAGTGCCTGTCTAAAATAAAAAAAACAGTCGCGCAGCAGGATTTTTAGTCAGTTTTATCCATCAATCTTGTAATTTTGCCTGTCTACTGTAAAAATGACCGGGCATCGCGATTTTTAGCGTGTTTCAACCACTAATCTTGTAATCATGCCTGTCTTTCGTAATAAAACGGCCGCGCAGTGCGATTTTCAGTCAGTTTTATCCACTAGTTTTGTTAATCTGTGGTTTCATCCGCGTAATAAAAAAAAATAAAAAAATCATGTGGTGCGGGCTCCCTTGTGGTGCGGGCCCCTAGGCTGCAGCCTATGTAGCCTGTGCTTAAATCCGGCAGTGCGTATATCTGTCAAGAAACACTCGATAGAATAATATTGTCCATGAAAAATCATTCATTTATACAGCGGCAGCCCCATCTACCTCAAAAAGAAAATTAAAGGAGATCATCAATTTTGGTCCGAATGTGAAAGTGCCGTTCAAAAAGGTTATAAGTGCTTTATTCTGATAGATTTTGTCCACCTAAGCATTTCTTATTATGGCCCCGAAGCTGTAGCAGCGCTATACCGACTTGATTTTAAATAAGTTCAAAAAGTATGTCTTTTCATACATTTTGACACAAATGTGAAGCGGTGCTATAGCTTCGGTGCCATGATAAAAAATGCTTAGATTGACAAAATCTATCAGAATAAAGCACTAATTTGTTTTTTGGCCGGCACTTTCATATTTGGACCAAAAATGTATGTAACGTGGATGATGTCCTTTTCCATGGATAAAATGGATAGATTTTTGCTAATAACTTTAACGAGTCTAACATGAACATTCTTCTACGCGCGTTTTTAAAACATATGAGCGTTTTTTTTTCTAGCAAAAAAAAAACGCTCATATGTTTTATACAGGGTGTCAGGTGAAACGTGGTACTACTGGATCGATTGGTAATACGACGGTAATTTTTTTATCCGTGGTACTACTGGTAGTAATACTGGTAGTACCATGGGCAACAAAGGAAAATGTTGTATGTCAATACAAAATTTTCGAATACCTACTCAGATAAAAAGATTCCATATTCTACAAATTATTAGCTATTTAAATGGAAATCTTTGATAATAATTTCCTCGCCATAATTAAGATCTCCAATTAGGCAGGGTTGCGAGCAGAGCCGAGTAGGGTTGCCAAAACTATTATATTATATAACATAGTAGCCTACTTTTGGATCATGCTACTACATATATACTATTGGAAAAATATCATCATCATCATCATATTCAGCCCACATCAACCCACTGCTGGGTATAGGCCTCTTCTCTATAGCGCCATTCCTCACGGTCCTGTGCCAGCCTCATCCAGTGAGATCCCGTCAACTTGACGATATCGTCTGACCATCGGGCCGGTGGTCTGCCCACTGGCCTTGTTGCTCCTCTTGGCCACCACTCTGTAACTGCCTTGGTCCACCGTCCGTCATCCCGTCTAGCCAAGTGTCCTGCCCATCTCCACCTTAACCTCGTTATCCGCCTACCCACGTCTTCGACCTTCGTTTTTTGTCGAATTTCGACGTTTGGTATACGGTCAACAAGAGAGATACCTAACATAGAACGCTCCATTGCTCTTTGTGCTACCTTAATTTTGTGCATATTCTGCTTAGTGAGCGTCCAAGTTTCAGCACCGTAGGTGAGGATAGGCAAGACACATTGGTTGTACACCTTGGTCTTAAGGCACTGTGGGAGTTTTGATTTAAAGACGTCCTCAAGTTTACCGAAGGCAGCCCACCCTAATCCGATGCGTCTTTCGATCTCCTTCACCTGCGCTTCTCGATCAAAGGACAAACGATGTCCAAGATAGACGTAATCGCTGACCACCTGTATGGTGTCATTACCAACGGTTATATCTGGTATTCGTGTAGAGCGATTCGTCATGATCTTGGTCTTGGACACGTTCATCCTAAGACCAACCCTCAGGCCAAGACCAACCCTTATTAAAAATATATAGTAGCCAAAATCTACTATATTTCAGCAACACAGCGGTAACACTGTCGGTCGGGTTATTATTTCAATAATTTGAATTCCCTATTGGCTTACCGCGTTCGTCCAATCGGCATTTCTTAAATGGACCGCTTCAAAAGAAAACCATTTGACTTAAGGGTGTCATAGGTCAAATAATAAAGGTTGTAAAAACTGTTTCTCATTAATAAAAAAGGATACTATATTTTTTTATATGGATATTGTTTTTTTAACCCCACAAATGGAAATCGGCTGGGTATATTTAGCTTCAAATTTTTTGACAACCCTAGAGCCGAGTGGCTGCGAATTAAGTGGTGATATTGTTAATTAGTTGCGCGCATTGTTAATTACGATGCCTGGCGCTTGCGGCTTGCCTAAGCTTGAAACAATCGCTTGCGCCTCATAATATTACCCAGTTGTCAATTATCAGGCGAATATGCGCGTCCGTTCGACAGGCAAAATAAAATAGACGTGTCGGTTTCGATGGAGATTCCTTTGCCATCTTCAAATAATAGGGAAACTTTTATACAAAAAATATTATTAAGTAGGTAGTGATTATTGAACTTTTAGGTTTTGGCATTCACAACGCTATTTATACTTAAATTAAGAGAATTTATATCTTAGAAAAAGTACTAGAAAAAATCGACTCACCCGTAGCACTATCCCGTCCTTCGAGCAACAAAGGCTTCGTTTTTCACAGAAGCCCGTCTTACTCTAAGATCCCGTCTGAGCTGCTACGGGTGAGTCGTTTTTTTATAGTATTTTTCTAAGATATAAATTAAGTAGTTTTGAGAAATACCACTTTTGCTTGCAATAAAACTTTACGTGGAATTTATAAGACCAATAAATAGTACTAGTAAGTACTTTTAGAAGGTATCAAATTGGCCACTTTTAGCAGTTTTGCTACTTATCTACGTCTAGAACTGACTACGAGGGAATGTAATGATACTTACCTTCTATAGGTGCTAGTATATGGGTCTTAAAATTCGTAAAGTTTTACTTATTAAAATTCTTTTCTATTAACAACTTATTAAATTAAATCCTCTGAGGGAGCCACTTTTGGTATTTGATGCACCTTAATTAGTAGGTACCTTCCTATTCAATTCCGATAGGAGTACCTATACGTACTATTATTTATTCTGTGGTATACAAAAGTGAACAGAATCATTAAGAAATATCATTTTTGGGTTATTCTAATGAAGGTGTCCAAATTTTTTTATATCGGCTAAATTAATTGGTAATGGGAGGCTACTCACATACTAAAAGGCTGGCCCCAGACCTACCGTTTCTTTGCTGATCTACCTAGAACAGCAAAGCAAAGAATGAAACCGGGAGGCTAGAATGCCATACAAAACGTACTACTCGTCACAGACCTATCGACCCAAACCGGCAAGAACGCCCGGTCAGCAAGCAACCGGCCGACATCGCCGGTAAGAACGTCGTCACCGGTAAGAAAGAGTTGAGTGGAGCCTACGTGCTCGCTCCGTATATGGTCACACACAGCCCGGTTGCAACCCGGCGCCGGTGCCGGCGATTCGTAAGCGTCAGAACCGCTGGACCAAAAGCGATATTGAATGTTTAGAAATAGCAATACTTTTTTGCTACTTTTTAATACCTAACTTGACCTCGATTGACTACGACAAAACCTGTAAAATACTTTTCACTTCTCATGCTCGTAAAGTTCGTCTTTATGTTGGGTATAGGCTGCATAAAATCGCTTTTTATGCTCTAGTGCATAAAGTAAAATCTTCGTCTAAGTCTCAGACTTTAAGACAAAGGTCGTCAGGTAAACAGCCACACACGCAATTTAACTTCGTTGAATTAACTTGTTATTTCATTGTTTCTTTATTTTTTGTTGTGTTATAATATTTTTTTATTTTTGAATATCAATTTTTGGTATCAATTTTATTGAAAGGCGGCCTTGATATTTTTTTTTTTTATTTTTACACTATTGTTGTTTAATTTCCTCACAATCGAAGTGAAAAGCAGAGTATATAACTCGTACATAAAACCCATTTTACCCTCGACTTGACTATCCACCCTCGCCTGCGGCTCGGGTGGATATATATATCGTCTCGGGTAAAATGATGCGTTTTATGCACTTGTTGTACAATCTACTATTCTTTACACTCTCTGGCCGCTTAGCCAGACTTTCTGACCTCAGGTTGTATGGACCACTTTTTTATAGTTTTAAACAACACAACTAATTAATCTCTTTGTAAATATTTAGTACCTTTTTAGTACCTTAACATATATTTTTTTCCAATTTTTTTGGCATAAGTATAAACTAACTTTGGCATAAATATAAAACTTTGTAATAAAACCATACAACCCCATCGAGTTTGGGCACGTTTCATTCGTCCTGCTAAGTAATCTGTTGGAAAGTAGTGTCAAGGGTCTGATGATGGAGCAGGAAGAAGACCACAGCCCCATGGAATTTGAACTCGTTTAATTTGATTTGATAAATACTCTGTTGAGAAATAGTGTCCGGGGTCTGATGATGGCAAGAAGAAGGTAAGGTAACCTATGTAAGACCTGATATGATATAAGATGGGTGACCGTGGGACTGCAGTAACGAATATTAAGCAACTCTCAGAATAGCCGCGTAAATGGGTGATCGTTTAGGACTGCGATAACGAAAGTTAAGCAACTTTCGTTATCACGGTCTCACGGTCACCCATCTCATACCCGGCCTCTTCAAAAGTAGCTTTACATTCGTTACTCTGGTCCCAAACAGTCATCCATCTCATACTCGGCCTTTCCTAGAGTTGCTTAACTTTCGTTATCGCAGTCATAGTAGAATCAAATAAGTAGGCCAACTCGAGCCGTTAGCGAGCGATAATAGCCTAAACACTGGCTGACTGGTAGGGCTGTCGCTTATAGTTTATTCAATCATCAAAATGCATATGTAGGCAATCTCTATGTAAAACAATTTTCCCTTGTAGGGTAAGCATCAGGGATCTATAATATAAAGTTTTTTTTAATTATTTTTTGTACATAGACTAGGAGCTGACTACAATGATTTCATTCAAAGTCAAAGTCAAAGTCAAATAAGCTTTATTCAAATAAACTTAATTATTAAGTACTTTTGAATCGTCTATATTTTCCTACCACCCGTTCCAGACTTTTTTAGCTGACAAGAAGAACGGGCGCAAGAAACTTATCAGCTGTAACAGCCATAAGTAACGATATTTACAAACTTGAATATATCGTTACCAGATAATTACAACAGGGTGACAGGATTATTGGCAACAACATAGACTTATTATATTATATTACTTCAACAAAGTACTTACAGTAGCAAGTTATGTGTTACATCATTTCCACGCATTTAGATCTTTAAGATAATCGTCTACTTTATAATAACCTTTACCCATGAGCGTTTTTTTAACATGGTTTTTAAATTCATGCAAAGGAAGATCAATCACTTGTTGTGGAACTTTATTAATGAAAGCTATGCCTTTCCCCATAAATGAACCTCTAGTTTTTGCAAGCCTAAATCTTGGAACGGCAAGTTTATCTTTATTTCTTGTATTAAACTGGTGAATATTGCTGTTTTTAGCAAATGAATCATAGTGTTTCCTTACATAAACTAAATTTTCATATATATATTGACCTGCCAAAGTTAAAATATTAATTTCTTTAAACAATTCTCTCAAGCTATCTCTTCGCCGAAGATTATATATGGCGCGAACAGCTCTTTTTTGGAGTACAAAAATATTTTCAATACTGGCAGCTGAGCCCCACAATAGCAGTCCATACGACATTACGCTATGAAAATAACTAAAGTATACTAACCTTGCCGTTTCAATATCAGTTAAAAGCCTTATTTTCTTAACAGCAAATGCCGCTGAACTAAGTCTACTTGACAAGGCTTCAATATGTGGATCCCATTGCAGTCGGGAATCTAGTGTGATACCTAGAAATTTTGTGCTCTCGATAAACTCGACTTCATCGTCATTCAAATTAATATTTAATTTTGTCTGCTCAACATTAGGTAATGAGAATTTAACACATTTAGTTTTTTTGGGGTTAAGTGCTAAATTATTACTATTAAACCAGTATGAAACTTTAGAGAGGGCACTATTTACTTCGTCCGAACAGTTATTACCTCTGTTTACTTTAAAAACTAAAGAAGTATCATCCGCAAATAGTACTGTTTCACATAAATTATTCGCGTAGTTGGGAAGGTCATTTATATAAATTAGAAACAGCAATGGGCCCAATATTGATCCCTGTGGCACACCCATATTGATGGGGGCTCCAGTAGACTCAGTTCTATTAATCACTACTTTCTGAGTTCTATTGTACAAATACGATTTCATAAGACTAACTGATTTATCAGAGACACCATAATGTTCTAGCTTCTTTAATAGTGTTTGATGATCAACGCAATCAAATGCCTTAGAAAGGTCACAGAAAATGCCAATTACATCTTGCTTTTCTTCCCAAGCATCCAGAATATGTTTGAGAAGTGCAATTCCAGCATCAGTAGTACTTTTACCCTTGGAAAAACCAAACTGATTTTTATGAAGTATATTATTGTATGTGAAGTAATCTAATAATTGGGAATATATAATTTTTTCAAATATTTTACTAAGTGCTGGTAGTATAGATATTGGCCTAAAGTTAGCTGGGTCACTTTTATCCCCAGATTTAAAAAGAGGAATCAATTTACTATTTTTCATTAGATCAGGAAAGACCCCTTCGTCAATACATTTGTTAAAAATAAAAGCCAAGTAAGGGGCTAGTATATCAATTATTGATTTAATTATGCTTGTTGACATGCCCCAAAGATCTTCTGTTTTTTTAACATTAATTGTTTTAAAAGCTTTAATGATATCTGCACTATTTATATATTTAAAGGAAAAACTTTCATTGCACTTATCAACACTAGACTCCAGAAGGGAGACAGCGATGTTGGGACAAGCACTAAGAGTACTGGTAGTTTCTACAGGTATTCTAGCAAAGAAATCTTCAAAAACTTTAGCGACCTCATTGTCAGATTCAAAAGTTTGATCACCAGTTTTTAAACAGAAGGAATTTATATTGGATTTTGATTTGCCCGTTTCTTTGTTAATAATATTCCAAGTAGCCTTAATTTTATTGTCAGCTAATTTAATTTTATTTGCAAAGTACTTGGACTTTGCTAAGATACAGACTTCTCTGAATGTTTGTGAATACTTCTTGACAAATTCAATGAAGTTAGGATCACTAGAAGTAGCTTTCTCTGCATAAAGTTCGTATAATTTCCTTCTGCTCTTATATATGCCGGGTGTGGCCCAGTCACTAAATTTCGTACTATCATTACATTTGATGACTTTTTGTTTAAAAGTTTTACTAAATTCAGTTTGAACTATGCTAAATAAATGATTATATAGGTTATTGGCTTCAAAATTTGGTTCTGGTAATGTTTCAATTTTACTTGAAACATTGGTTCTGAATTTTTCAATATAGTGTTTTTTTACTGGCCTACACATTATTTCCCGTTTAGGCGGAACATGATGGTGCTCAATGGAGGCTAATTGTCCACTATGGTCGGATTTAATACAATTTAAAATTGATTTTTCAATGACATTACAGTTACAGAAAATATTATCTAAGCAGGTTGCCGATGTGGGTGTGATACGCGTTGGTTCATTAAAAATATGTAGCAAATTAAATGATTTAAATAGGTTTATGAACCTACTCGACAGTTTGGCTATTTTAGGGTCTAAGATGTCGACATTAAAATCTCCGCAAATTGCGACTTTTTTATTCTTCCTACAAGTTATTTTTAAAACTTCCTCCATAGTGGACTCAAACTCAAAGTAATTCGCTTTGGGGGGTCTATATACGCATACTATAATTATTTGATCAAGTTCCACGCACGATAACTCAACGGTTCGTTCAATTGAGAGGGATACTACATCTCTACGCTCTTTACATTGTAAACTATTGTGTAGAATAATAAGTGAACCCCCTCTTATAGCAGATTTCCTACTAAGCGAGCTAACAACTTTATAATTATCTAAACTTAAAAGTAATTCGTGCTTTTTCAACCAATGCTCAGTAACACATAACACATCAATATCTTCAGAGTTTAAGAATAAGCTTATTTCTAAATCTTTGCCAGAAAAGCCTTGCATATTTTGGTGTACAATTCTTAAACACTTTGGCTTTTCTATTGTTAAGTCAGGGCTAGAGGACGCCTCTATTGTCCTAGATGGTAATTTAAATGTGAAAAATTATTATTACTTGAACTAAGTAAAATGTTATAATTATTTTTATTTGGAACAGATTCCAAAGTTGAATGACTAATGTCAATAGTTGACTGCTCAATAAAAGCAGTTGTTTTACTAGCCAGATTATTGGCTAAATGTTTAAAATAAAAAGATAGCGATAATGCTATTTGTCTCCTAAAAGAACTAGGCAGATAGAACTTATCTTTTGTCAAGTAAAAACAATTAAATAATTTATTGATGTCAATTATGTGCAGCTGTTCACTATTATGAAATGCTACCGTATTCAATGTTACGTTCAACTGATACCTAAAGTTATTTTCCATTTGTGACACACTTTTGCAATAAGGGAATGTGAACAAAATCACTTTTTTTACTTTTAAAGACAATAAGGAATTACAATAAGCTATCAGTTGGTGTTTGTTCACATTACCCCTATTTCCTATCAACATTATCAAATTAGTGTTTTTATTAAATGTTTTTTTAACAATAATTCTCATCAAGTCATCCAAAGTTGACCCAGGCATACAATAATTAATTATGTTTTCCTTAGTGTGTTTTTGAATTAATTGGCCTAAATTCTTACCCATCTCATCGCAGAACATAATTGTTTCACAACAGTTTTTATCAGAAGATGGATTATTTTTTGTTGAGTTTTTCAAATCTTTACAAGTGTATGAGACCTCTGGTTCTGGTTCACATACTGAGTGGGTAGTTAAGTTAGTTGGGTTATTATCAGAAACTTTAAGCTCACACACTGAGTGGGTAGGTAAGGGCTCTGGGGCATCCTGGACAACTGCATCACACTGTTGTCTTACAATAGTATTTTGGTTAAAACAGCTACAATTCTGTTTTTTGCCAAGGGATTCGAACCGGTCTGTATTATAGTTACACATGTCAATCATGTCATTTGCAGCTAGCTTTTGGTAATTTAGCTGTTTGCGAGAAAAATCACTTAAATTATTGTACATTTCCCTGAGTGAAAGTTCCAAATTATCAATTTTTTCACTTAATTGATTATTTACCTTTTCACATTCTTTACTGTTATTACATGATGCCCTATTAATTACATCTAATTGCCCTAATAATTGCTTACGCTCTTTCCTCAGCTTTGAAAATTGGCTATAATAATTTTGTCTTTTTATCAACCTTTGAGTTTTCTTAATATATCTATTTAAGCGGATATATTTTTTGATTTTCTTTCCACTATTAAGTTGACAATTATTTCTAATGACAACAGATTTGTCATTATAGTTATTACATGCCAAGGTTGAATTGTCATAATATATTGCAGAATCACATTGATGTAACTCGCTAAACAGGCTTTGAGAATGCTTCTCTTCTACAAAAGTTTTATTTTCTTTTTCTAACTCTAAAATGGTCTTTTGAGCAAGAGACAAACTAATTTCAAGGTCGGTAATGCGACTCAATGCCTGTTCATGAGTGTAGTGACATTCTCTAAATTTTTCTATATACAATTGCATCTGGTTGTATTTATCTACAATCTCAGAATACTTTGTATGAACTTCAGCAAGCTCATTCTTGAGGTCAGTGTTCCGGGATATGGTCTTAAGAATCTCGCGTTCACTGTCTTCACGTTCCAGCAATAAGGTGTCATTTAGCTCTTTGGCTGCCTTCAAATCCTCTAGTGCCATTTTGAGTTTGATCTCCACATCCTTTGCAGTTGCCTTACGGGTCATCATGTTGTTATTGAGCTAGATGGAACTTGCAATCCGCAATCACTGCCAGTATACAATAAGTGATCAATAATCAAATTTTATTACAAGTTGTCAGTGTGATTCCTATGTTACAAAAAAGAAATACAGAAATAAAATTAAATAAACTAAGTTAAGCAAGTGAGGTCAGTAAATTATAACATATGTTTATCATTTATAATAGATTTGATGTGCAATTGTAGCAAAGGTTTATCTATTACTAGGTATCAACTTTGACTATAAAAGCAAGGTCAAACCTTTCTTTTTAATGTATAAGTCAGTATAAGTTCCTATGAATTTAGTAAACAAATGTAGGTACCTATCTATACTTAAACTATACTTAAATGAAGTTAAAAACTGAGTGACTGATAGTCTAGAATGAAAATTAATTAATACCTGAACAATATTATACCTATATTACTAAGTTATATTGTAAGAAAAGGAGCAGAATGGTTGCCCAAAATTATTGTTTAAAAGTGAAGTAGATCTGACGTGTTTATGTACAAATATAATGCTTGTGAAGTGTAAAACAGTATATCGAATGTCTGTGACAATAGTAGCCACCGTCTACATTACTTCCACGAATTGTCAAGTAAAGAGAGGTTATAACTGTGCCAGATTGTATTGAGTTGTGACGTTACTCACTATTAGTGAGTTTTGTACAAGTGGAATGGTCAATGTATTAGTTTAAATTGGGAAACAATCCGCCACTGTGGTTTTAGGTAGGTATAAGCAAATTCAATTCAGTCACAAAGTTTTGACTTGGTATTTTCCCATATAACCTATACCTATGGGTACCTATTAATAACTAAAATTAAGGAATAAAAGTACTCCCCCGGTTTAATATGCAGCAGATCACAAATTGTCGATTCTTCTACGAAGTTTATTCGCTTTTTATATCTTCTCCAGTGACATTTGGATGCCGCCCCGCCGTTACGAATTTGAGATCACTTGTTTTTCAATTTATACCACACCGATTGTACTTATAACACTTTTCACGACTATTTATACAGTAAAGAACAATTTAAACACTACTTATTAAAGAAATTGCTAAGTTTAAACAATTTAATTTAATTAAAATATCAGCTGGTTTATTTGACAAGTGTTTCGGTCAGGGTTGCCAGACCAAAAAAAAATTACTTATACATTACTTACCTACGTCATATTATATGATTAGTGATTTGAAGAATTACGATGGAAATAGGATTTATTAAAAAGTGGCTTTACTAAAGCATGTTTTTATTAAAATAAAATAATTATTATGATATTGTAGTTTGAATTTTGACAGATTTGCGTAGTTTGATAACCGTGAGGTAGGTACCTAACCTACCTACATGTTGACTGATAAGATGTATGAAACATAGGTAAGTACCTACATACATACTCAAGTTTATTGCTTATATCTGTTAAAATTTGATTTACTTTGATTTATACAAATTTCTACTTATTTGGTCCCTTTTTTTGGTCAACGAAATCTGAAGCAGAACTAGATAGGTATTTCCTAAACACTTTCAGATAGGTAAATAGCTAACACAAAATTATCCTTACTTGTCCTATTTGGTAAACAATGTAAACTATGTCGCAGTACTACATGGTCACCCATCTCATATCATATCCAGTCTTTCTTAAAGTTGCCTTACCTTCTTCTTGCTCCATCATCAGACCCCGAACACTATTTCTCAACACAGTACTTGTCAAGACAAATCACACGAGCCCAAACTAAATGGGATTGTATGGTTTTATTACAGAGTTCCTGTGGCCTTCTTCCTGCTCTATCATCAGACCCTGGATACTACCTCCCAATCCCAACAGATTACTTAGCAAGACGAATGAAACGAGCCCATACTTGATGGGGCTGTATGGTTTTATCACAAAGTTCCTGTGTCAAATTAAATATCCACAATAAAAAAAAATG
The DNA here is from genome assembly GCA_928269145.1 of Agriphila tristella. Lineage (NCBI taxonomy): Eukaryota > Metazoa > Arthropoda > Insecta > Lepidoptera > Crambidae > Agriphila > Agriphila tristella. The sequence goes on from OV743434.1 coordinate 27,116,678, forward strand.
GTTCATGCCTAAAATGTTTCTTGTAGTTACGCCAAAAATTTGAAAATATATATTTGGTAAGGTACTTAAAAGGTACTAAATGTTTAAAAAGAGATAAAAAACTTTTTCACTTCTCATGCTCGTAAAGTTCGTCTTTATGTTGGGTATAGGCTGCATAAAATCGCTTTTTATGCTCTAGTGCATAAAGTAAAATCTTCGTCTAAGTAGTATTATATTATCTGTGGTCTAAGTCTCAGACTTTAAGACAAAGGTCGTCAGGTAAACAGCCACACATGCAATTAAACTTCATTGAATTAACTTGTTATTTCATTCTGTTTTTTCACTTTTTTTATTATCAATTTTATTGAAAGACCTTGATAAAAATTTTTTAATTTTAATTTTTGAATATGGGTATCAAATAAAACGCCTTGATGAGCACATTCCAAAATTATATATTTTTTTATACAAAAATTAGTTTTTTTTTTGCAATTTTTGAATATGGGTATCAAATGAAAGGCCTTGATGAGGACATTCCAAAAATATATATTTTGTCACAAAAAATTGAGAAAAAAATTTTTTTTTTCAATTTTTGAATATGGGTATCAAATTAAAGGTCTTGATGAGCACATTCCAAAAATATATAATTTGTCACTAAAATGTTAGAAATATTTTTATTTTTACATTATTGTTGTTTAATTTCCTCACAATCGAAGTGAAAAGCAGAGTGTATAACTCGTACATAAAACCCATTTTACCCTCGACTTGACTATCCACCCTCGCCTGCGGCTCGGGTGGATATATATCGTCTCGGGTAAAATGATGCGTTTTATGCACTTGTTGTACAATCTACTATTGTTGTTTAGAACTGTGGAAAAAAATGTGGCCCAGACAACCTGACGTCAGAATATCTGGCCACTTTCTTTACACGTTTTGTCGCTGTCAATCGAGGTACCTGCTAAATATTTGAAGTTAGATATCAAATAGTAGTAAAAAGGTATTGCATTTTGGTTTTCATAACATCAGATATCGCTTTTGGTCCAGCGGTTTTGACGCTTACATTTATCACACAATTTATGATCGTCATCTCGTGTGTGCCTTACTCCTTCAGGCTTGTGAGCTTTTAAATCCTTCAGTGACGGATAAACAATATCTTATTTTGGTATTCAGAACAAACGTAACGCTAGAATTTATGTATTATTGACGTTTGAACATGGTCCTCACGAAATGACACTGAAGATCATGGATGCTGGAAATAACAAAAACTAGCTAACGAAAGTGCAGTTTCACTGCATAGATGCTCAGTGACGCAAAAATAAATAAGATTTAACATTCGAAAATCATACGAAACAGAATAGATCTCATAAAATCGTTGTTTAAACGTGGCACACACGGAACCGTGTGTGCCAGTTTTCATTTGTCAAAATATCGACAACTAAACCGTTTGGAACCAAATGAAGCAGTCTAGCAGCGTTACGTTTGATAAGTGACAGCATATAAAACTTTAAATCCGTTCGCGTAACAACACATCAATAGGAAAAGCAACAACAATATTTCGACCCATCAGACTGTGTGGCCCACAATTAATACCGTTACGTTACGTGAATTTTGCGTCACTTAAGATGTAAAGCAGTTTATAGTAATAAGAATTTCCGTCACTGAGGATCTAGCTTTATTTGGAACCAATCACTGCAGTACTTACGATGCAATTCGAGATTTAAATTAGTATGTAGATCACCTAGGGTGACCACGAATTATTTTTTTGCGGACATCGTATCGTGTTGATGTTTACTGAGACTGCAGCGTATCGTTACAACCCACGATGGATGGAACGGAACGGAGGCGGTATATGCATTTGGGGTAAGGGTTGGCATGTGTGTTTGTATGTTTGTCTGTTACTATTTTCCTCTTTCGCGGCAACAGGTTGTGCGTGATAATTTTTATTAAAGAATTAGTAGTTAATTAAAGAGCGAGAAAATGCTTGCATGCATTGCTTGTATGCATGTTGTCTGATGCAGGTTGAAAAACGTCGAAAAACGAAAAATAAAGGCATATTAAAATTAAAACAAACACGTGGCTGACGACATGCCGTTCACTGCAGTGAATGGCGCTGTTTACACGTTTCATTTATCGTTAATTTCCGATGCCGATGATTGATGAAAGGCAGATACCGATGAAAGCAAACAGCCGTCTAGTGACTTTCATCAAAAAGGCACATCAGTGATGAAAGATGAATTCATAATTAGACACTTCATTTTCGATGCTTCACTAATGAAGCATCGAAAATAAACGTAAAAATGAACCATCTAATTTCGGCTTAAGCGAACGCTGGCTGACATCTACCCAGAAAGAAACATTTCAGGGTTACATCTACCTGCCTACCTAAGTACTCTTCGAGGCTTGCTTATTAAAAAAAACACATTGACACATACATTTTTATCAATGCCATCTATCGAGCAGACAGTTTTTTGTCATTTTGATTGAAAAGCCCTCATTAACAGGACGGTTATATCCTTTCTGTCCATCAACGTGCGTACACTGTTGTCACCCTATCTTAAAAATCTCATACAAATTGTATCATGAATTGTATTGAAACTACTGCAGTGATTGGTTCCAAATAAAGCTAGATCCTCAGTGACGGAAATTCTTATTACTATAAACTGCTTTACATCTTAAGTGACGCAAAATTCACGTAACGTAACGGTATTAATTGTGGGCCACACAGTCTGATGGGTCGAAATATTGTTTTTGCTTTTCCTATTGATGTGTTGTTACGCGAACGGATTTAAAGTTTTATATGCTGTCACTTATCAAACGTAACGCTGCTAGACTGCTTCATTTGGTTCCAAACGGTTTAGTTGTCGATATTTTGACAAATGAAAACTGGCACACACGGTTCCGTGTGTGCCACGTTTAAACAACGATTTTATGAGATCTATTCTGTTTTGTATGATTTTCGAATGTTAAATCTTATTTATTTTTGCGTCACTGAGCATCTATGCAGTGAAACTGCACTTTCGTTAGCTAGTTTTTGTTATTTCCAGCATCCATGATCTTCAGTGTCATTTCGTGAGGACCATGTTCAAACGTCAATAATACATAAATTCTAGCGTTACGTTTGTTCTGAATACCAAAATAAGATATTGTTTATCCGTCACTGAAGGATTTAAAAGCTCACAAGCCTGAAGGAGTAAGGCACACACGAGATGACGATCATCACAATTTGATTTGTCAGACGACCTCTCTCAGCGAGCGCTAGATTACGACTGAGCGCGAATTAAGAAAGCCCGGCGACCGGCGTGTGTGGGGCGATGATCCGGTTTCCATTCTGTTCTATCAGAATGTAAACCGGTAAGCAAAGAAACGGTAGGTCTGGGGCCAGCCAAAATCTCACACAGTTGTGAGTTGCCACCAAACCTGATTTGTAGTGGTTGTTTCACTCAGTTTGATGAGAGTTGACTACTCGTATATTTCTGATGTGGCTAAATCACACTGATCATGTATTGGTCTACAAACATCACATTCTACAAACGTCGCACGAGTTTGAAATACCACATTCTAAAAATGACACTTTTTTTGTTGATATGGAGAAACAACATTTTCAATCACTTTATATATATTTTTTAAGATGATTAATAATTGAAAAAGTATTACAAAAAATCGACTCACCCGTAGCAACTCAGACGGGAAAAATAGCATTGTGAATGCATAAAAAAAAGCTAAAAGTTTAAAATTATTTTTTCACCTCTCCAGCACGAAAAGGGTGCTTTTGGCGCGTAAAAACTCGCAGCAAAATTGATTTTTGCTGCGAGCGTGAGACAAAGTGCTTTTTTAATTTCTAACATCAACTTTTAAAATAATAAAGAAAAAACAAATAAAGTGACAAGGATGACACTTGTAAAATTGATATATGAGAAAAGGATAGATACAGTGCTTTATGGTGTCATTCGCGGATTATAAAGTAAAAAAATAAAATGCACGGATATACCAAGGAGTTTTAAATAAGGATTGTTAAAAGAGAAGGTTGATAATTCGAAATAAAGAGTATGTAGGTAATGAGGTCACACGTATGAAACAAATATGAAATAAGAAAAATTAATGAAATTTATTAACAAATTATATGTTTTATGATTATAAATAAATAAATAAGACGGAATATTAATGAATAAGAGAAAAACACAACGCAATGTAATTAAAACGACGGGAATCTACTTTACTGACTCTATGAATAAAATTTTTCAGCATAGGTTTGATTGAATTATTTTTGTGATAAATTACAAAAATGAATGCGTCCAACGATGAAGATAGTTGTCCAAAAGAGTTAAGTGAACAAGTTTCTAATGCTGAATTAAGCTTTTTTTACCAGGAAAGTCACGTGAAAACTTTCTCGCTGGTCGAGGTGAAAAGTTGTATGTTTTACACGAGACCAAAATGTTGTTCTGCCTCGTGCCTAATCACTCACTGTGCTCAGTAGTCTATATTAGAATCACTCGCTACGCTCGTGATTCAATTCTAGACTACTTCGCTAGTTCGTGATTTAAAGTCGCCACTCGCAGCACAATTTGATTTTGGTCACTTGTAAAACAAATAACTATTTTTTATTTGAAATCTGTACGTATATTGTTTTTCTTTTTTTTTTCTTTCTTTCGCAATTAACACGTCTCCAAAGTTCCAGGTCTCATAAATATAAAGAACGTTAACTTTTATAATTTTCAAAACACTTTTTTTATATAATCACTTTTTACTATTATTGTATGCATTTTTATTTTTTTCGTTTTTTTCTTTCCTTCGTAATATTTTTTTTACAAAATTATTTTTGAAAATTAACCTTCTTTATATTTATGTGATCCTGGTACTTTGCCGACGTTTAATTTAATAAAAGAAAGTAAAAAAAAAACGAAAAAAATATTTCCAAAATTGTTTATACAAAAAATATATATTTGAAAGTGATTGAAAATGTTATTTTTCCATATCAACAAAAAAGTGTCATTTTTAGAATGTGGTGCTTTAAACTCGTGTGACGTTTGTAGAATGTGATGTTTGTAGACCAATACATGATCAGTGTGATTTAACCACATCAGAAATATACGAGTAATCAACTCTCATACAAACAACACTACAAATCAGGTTTGGTGGCAACTCACAACTATGTGAGATTTTTAGTATGTGAGTTGCCTCCCAAGCCTTATTTTCGTACAATCTTGTCGATATCAATGGGGTCGTTGACTATTGACCGTTGTTCCCGATGTTCCCTTCAAAGTTCAATAACAATTAAGACCAGCCTGTCGATTCTGTAACCAAACTCGCATCTCACGTCGACCACAAGTAAATTTGTTATTTTAGAAATTAGCTGAATATAGTTATTTCACCGATTGCAAAAGGTTTTAGGTAGCTAAGTACCATAGCTATCTAAAATCTTTTGTCGTTAAAAAAAGCCTATCATTATCTCGTTTATAATTTGAAAATGGGGTATATATAAATGTACTTTAAAAATAATGTAATACACATAAAATTTTTAGCTTCAAAATTTATTGAATGAACTTTAAATATAATGGTTTCCACTATAAATATGCAAAGCTTTAAAATTAATACTTTGCACTATACAATTTAATTGCTTAGCTTCAAAATTAATACTTTGCACCTTACAAATTAATTTTATAACTTTAGTACTGGTAAACAGACGACCACAGGTGGTGGAGGAGGAGGAGCTGAGGAGGAGGTTAGGTTCCATTGCGACCAACAACGCCAGAACCGACCTGATGGCGTGTATGCAATTATGCATTATGCCACAAGTTGTTATCATCTTGCCATCTCATTTTAACAGTGGTCAGTCTGACATGGTTTGACAGAAATTAAACGGTTTCGGAGTTGGGACACAGTTATAGTGCAAAGCATTATTTTTGTAGTGATAATATTAATTATACATCTATTATTATTTTAAAGTGCTGACAAAATTGTTATAGTGCAAACCATTATTTTTGTAGTGATAATATTAAATTATAGGTCTATCATTATTTTAAAGTGCTGATATACAATTTTATAGCTGTTTTCATCAAATTTAAAGTGCTATTAAATACATCCCTTTGAAAATTCCCGCGAAGTGAAGTGAGGTTCGAAGTGAGATGCGAGTTTGTTACAGAATCGACAGGCAGATTCCTTTGTGCCCCAAGCCGGTTTCCAGTCGATTGCTTTTTTAACGAGCGCTTCCCTAGCTGTGCTGATATTTAGGAGTGCTAATTTCGCCGCGTTATCTTTTTTAATTTGGCACAGACGCTGGCAAGCTGAATGCTTTGGGAGAGAATCTGCGAACAATTCGTGCTTTATCGTTATGGTTATGATTATCATTTTTATTAGTTTACTTTGTGTAATGAAAGGGTACTTTATGGTTTCATGAGAAATTGTAAAAGTAAAAGCAAAAAAAATATTTTTGATACAAAGTACCTACGTAATCCACACGGGGCGCGCCGTTGTTGATAAATTAACGACCCCCAGTTTAAGCTCTAGGCAAATATCAAATGTAGTCAAATTGTGTTCTCTAGACCATGGTTCGCCAAACTTTTAAGCCTAATGGCCAGACTAACTCCTCCACGAAGTCCCAAGTAAAACGCTAGTTTTTTTACATTCTCTTTGGTCCCAAGCAAGGGCCAGGACCTAGCTAGCTCAGCGCTAGTTTTTTTACATTCTCTTTGGCTCAACGTATTAACATAGTATTGACGTACTCACTTTTGAAGCATACAATTTGTTTAGTTTGATTAGAGGATCCGATAATAAACTGTTTTGATCATTCTGTTCTAGTATACACTTTCCGTTTTCATATCTTGTTTTTTCACTCGCCAGACAGCCACACGACCGCTAGTCGTCCTACCCTCCCGTTGACTGCCTCGATGTTGCCATACGCCCGTGTTCCCATATGTCAAAGTCAATAAATCGACTTATAATTTCCAATTTAAAAATAATCTGTGAAAATAAAATACAAATTAAGCGGGTTACGCTAACAGACGGCCGTCCTGGTTTTGGAATGTCCCTATTCCAACCCGGCCATTCGAGTAGGTAGCCACAATAATATTGTGAGTCTCTATATGATCTAAACTAACAACTATATTCACAACTAAAACCACCTAGTCTAGTTCGATAATCGTACGGAAATTACAGCTATTGTAATACTAATGAATTTCATTGTTTATCATTATTATTATTAATTTCATTGATTATTCTGTAATCTTATGGTGGAATAATAACTATTAAAACATAAAATTAAGTAAATACATAATAGTAGAAACAACAATGTTTTTGATTTCATTTTGAGAAAACTGTTAATATGTAACATATTACATGGCAAGATCATTCATAGATTTATCATTATTGCTTATACAAAAACATTCAAAGTGAAAATTATTACAATTACATACATCTTATAACTTCCCATGTATGTAAATAAACTCATTGAAATATATAGGTACTTTAGAGATTACGAATCAAGAAACTATAAAGAGTAGGATAGAGGAAATACATAGGTAGGTGATCCTCGGAAACATAATAATGACGATCCGCGTGGATCATAACTATGGTTATACAAGATGTATCCCGTTGTCAGATCTTAAACAGTTTGTGAAGGTTCAGTTAGAGCATTAATTAGGTGCAAATGACATTGTAATATTAACGTTAGGTGCAAACGACAGAAACCTTATTGTTCTTCTAACAATGTGTCGCATTGTATAAACTAGATAATTTTAAGATATATATTAAATATTTAAAAAAAGAGTTATTCAATTACAATATAAAATTATTGACAAAATATGACAATTGCATATTTTATAATTACACAATGACAGTTATGTAAACAATAGCCATTTATAAGTGATTTGCTTTTTTTGATAAATGGAACTTGATTATTTACAATATATGTCTAATTCCCCAGCATCGCACAAAGTAAAGGAAATGCTTAGCAGAAAGTGTAGCTGCCGGAGTAAACTGTGTAACACTAAAAAAATGAGGGTAATTATAAAAAGCTTAGTAACTACAGAAAACAATAGGTATTTTTCCTTTCACCAAATCGGACTCTAAAATCATAAATGCTTATAACTTGTTTTTTTTTGTTTTTACATAACAAAAACATTAGACTGTGTTCTGTCAGAGCGTAACAAGTGAAGAAGACTTATTTACAGTTACTATAAGTGAGCTGACATTTATTGTTCTTTCCTGTAAGAATTTGTTACAATTAGTTATAAAAGAAGTCAAACTTCATTAAATTGTAATGTCGGCAAACCTTTTCAATAAATAAATAAAGAATAATTCAGAACAACACCTTCATATACCCATCCATTAAGTTGCGGCAAACTGTTGTAGAAAGTAACAACGTAGGGATCGTTCATGTATATACTATTAAGAAATAGGACGCTTGAAATTCCGGTGGCCACTTTATACACTTTTGAATGATGTGCAGTAAATGTGCACTATAGTTAACATTTATAGAACTACTACAATAATGTAGGATTTCTTAATATGAATAGAATCTTTACTGATACGGCTGTCTATAAAACGAGATAAAAATATCATAGGCACTTTGCGGTGATTGGAACTTTAATAATTGTTGCTTGATAATATACAAACTATAAAACATAACTAGTCTTCTGTTTAATAGTAATAAAAATAAATAAATAAATAATAAGCTAAGTATATAACATAAGCAACTCGAAAAATATCTGACTGGATTTAATCACCGAAAAGTGATATTAGAACGATTAAGTTACTAATCAAAACGTATGGGATATGAGTAAGGGAAACATAGAAACATTTAGAGAATTTATAAGTTCTCTATAATATAATGATGTACTTGGAAGACAAATTGCGGATATGGCCATCAGTCACTTTTGCAAGGCTATTCTGATATTTTCCATAAGTCAGAACAAAATAAATAAATAAGTTAAAAATAAAGGGCTAACTAAATGTGTCTGAAGGTGCTACATGAATAAAAGTCCTAAGTATCTAATATCTCGACTCACATTGTCAAATTAACCTTTTCATCTATACTTTACACTTAGAAAATATATCTCAATCACAGGAAGCACAATAATATGCGTTATATTACAAAGTCTAACGATGTATGAAAAGCAGCATCGTAGAATATTATTAGAAACGTAACCAGTACAAATATTGAATTATTGAATCATTGAAATTCTAATAAAGGCTAAATAGAATTAGTAAAATAATAATTTTTCATGTAGTAATCCAAAGGACATTCGCAATGAATTTAATACATTTAATGAATATTGACGAGTAAAACTATCTTGATAATGATTACTAAAGACGATGTTATAACTGATATACAATTTCACAGGTCGACAGATAAAAAAAGGGAGTTTACAACATAATGATGGGCCTTGAAAGTACTTTACCTATGGGATATGATGGTATAACTAACCAAATGATAAAGGTAACGCTGTGGGGTTTATAGTCATCCCATTAGTACAAGTTATAGAATGTATATGTTCTCCAAGGTTATTTATTTCCCATCTCTATTTGATAGAGTATTCGGTCATTGAGCCACTGTACCGAAGTGGACCGAAGGAAGAGTTAGTAATTATAGACGATTACCCTAAAATCAGTACTCTCAGAAGTATTTTGAAATAGTACTTGCAGACAAGTTATATAACTTTTCTAATTCTAATACCTTTTTGAAATCAAGGATCCATAAAAAGATCCATAAAATTGGCTTGCTTTCATCTTATTAAGAAAATCACGGAGAGTTTTAATATGAGGATGCATATTTTAAAGTAAAGTTATCTAAGGGACGATCGACAATGAGTGACGATCTCAAATATCTAAAAATAGGGGACATAAACTATTTGTCGGCGTACAGTATAAATAATGTGGGAGTACCACAAGGAAATGTATTAGGCCCTCCTACTTTTCTAATCTATATGAATGACTTTTTCTGACATAACAAAGCAGCAACGTATTCTTTTTGCCGATGGCACAACACTTATTATAAAAGGTTGTGAACTTGTGAGAATCTAAACTGAAAGAAGTCGCAATCATTATCCATGGCAGGTTATTAAATGGTTGAATAATAACAACCTAAAATAAATATAGATAAAACAAAATATATGACATTTAATTATAAACCATAATTTAAAGAAATAGCTTCTACATTAATTATAATAACGAGAAAAGTTATGAAATAACCATGACAAAGTTCTTAGGTGTCATAATCGATGACGAGTGTGGTTGGAAAGTTTGATAGATTTGATGGTAAGCAAAATTGACAGACTCCTCTTTGGGTTAAGGTGAGTAAAAGAAACAGCATCCAAGACTGCAGCCTACCATGACTATGTAGCATTGGTGCTGCGTTATGGAATTATTTTATAGGATTACTCTGTTGATGTGGATAAAACCTTTAAATTACAAAAGAGATGCATTAGATATGCATGCGAGGCCGGTGACTTGGATTCTAACAAGCCCTTATCCTGGGACCTTGGTATTCTTTTTCTACTATATCAGTATACGTATTAAGGAATTGGCAATTTCTGCAATATAAATGTAAATAAAGTTCTATTTATTGCTAAAATAACATTGCCAATTACCTATATGCGACGAAAATTCAAATGTTGTGTATACCATCTCAAAGGTTAACATTGTATTAAATTTTTTTTTTGGCAATACGTATTTATAATAAGTTGCCAGAAACCCTTAAGAACTTGTCATAACAAAAGGGAGCAAAATACGTTGTTTCTGTTTATTACGGATAACGCAAACAACACACACCACGAACTTATAGTTCTGAGCAGTATGTGTTCATAAAAGATCCGATCATTATAATATGGTAGGTCTAGCTAGATACGTTAAAGGAAAACTTCATTATAGCTTCTGAACGGCTACTACCATAGACAATAGCTTTTGACAATAGCGCTGCGCTATGCTCCACTCCGCGTTCTTGCGTATGATACTGCCTGCACTTAGCGCATTGTTTTTTTTCTACAGTCACAGATTTATATGTTCAATGCATGCAGTCTATCCACAGACTACCAAATGAGGATAAGTCTGCGTTTTATTAAATATTTTTTTTGTCTTTTGTGTTGTTTTTTTTCTTTTGTCATTTTATTTTACTTCTTATTTTATTATATAGCTACATAGCTACACAGTAAAATAATAGCTACAGCTACATTCTTGTAGCTCTTAAGATTCACTCAAATTAAGGATTTAAAATATAGTTGTCACAAGACAACATCTCTGATTTGGAAAGTTTTAAACGAAACACTTTACCACAGCTAATTATTTGGAACAATATTATGTGACAAGATTCCTAATCCAAAGATTCCCATCAATACGTTTGATTACCAAGTCCAGCTTGTACGGCCGTTTGGCCATCCTTCAGAAAAGGTTGGATTCTAACAGATGAAAATGTACTCACTACTACCTATACAGTAAATGATTTCTCAAATTATAAATTTTGTAGTTTATACCGAAATTACTAAATTTATACTGAAATTTTCTAATATTATTATTCTGACATTTTATTGTAGAATGAATCCTTTCGGAAGGTTCAATCCGTTTCCCAAAACATCCGATCCAAAATCATAGTTTCCTAAAACAGTCGTTTGACTAAGTTTATTTCGATTTATTTATTATGTGTAACATGTAAGTTATAATTTTGTGAGAATTAATGAGATAATCAAGAAGTTACCACTTCTTAAGTTGATTTAAGTTTGTACACCAAAATAACAGTAGAATGTGAGGATTATAATTTCATATTACAAAACATCAACTGTATTGACCATATTCAGACAAATAAAGAATTTATGTTAAATTAAAATGATTATAAGGATATTCTAGTATTTCAACTATATCCTTATGAATCTCTTATTTTTAGGTTTTTATTTATACAATATATTCGAAAATTATATTTGTGTCGTATACAAATGAGTGTGTTGTATACCTATGTCATTGTCATCACATGTCAACATGTGTTGTATAGACATTTAAGTCAAATAAACATTCACTTTTACCTATATACTAGGTAAAAGGATTAAAATAATAGTTTATTATATGAGTGTGTCCTGATTTTACTTAAATAGGACATTTAGCTGTCAGAAAGAAACAAAGGTGCCAATTGAAAATCAGCTTAAGGTCTCTTGAATTGAAAACTATTTCTAATGTTTTGTTTTCTTTCTTGAGATGTCTAACTTGAAACCCCTTTTTATTTTACTGAAGTTACTACTTACACATTCATATTTCTATTCAAAACAACCCAAATGTAAGCTTATAGTAAATGTCGCTAGACTTATCACTACATATGGTATTATATTTCACGATACATGCAAAGCACTACACAATAAGTAGTATCTTTGTTAATAAAGAGAATGAGCATGTAGCGGCATCTACCGTACCGCCGCACATACCAACACATGGTTACAACAAGATTCATCACTATGTGACTAGTTGGCGCTAGTGTCGTATAAACACAAAGATTAGTAAGGAATAGCACCTCGTAGTATGGAGAAACAAATGGAGTAACCTACATCTCGCTAACGGAGTTATGTCAGCGAAGCAGCATATATACAACTGCCAACCATCGTCGGTTGGACCGCGATCCCCGGGCTAATACTACCCAGCCCGGAGGAAGATCTTCCACTTTGGCCTTCCTACTAATGGCTAACCTCCTCCATACCATACCATAATACCATACCATACAGCATCCGCACAAGCACTACACTTATAGTAGTAGATCTTTTTTTCCATGTAATTAGTGGATCACTACAACAGACAGAATACTTCCTGTATAAACAGCGTGGCCATTGACCACCACATTAAGTAGCTCATTTCACTGGTTGGATCACTGCATTAATCGATCTTTCAGCTCACCAAAGCCAACATCAGATGCTTCATAGAGGAAAACATTGTTAATATAGCTCATAAAGTGTTTTAACGCTACTAATCTTATAGAGATGTAAATCTGATTTTTATTTTTATATATATATATTATATATATATATATATATATATATTTCTTAATTAGCATTGATCCTGTATAAACGGGTGATCACTACATTAAGCAGCATATCTCATTATGCGGATCACCACCTACATTAAGCAGCATATTTCCTGTATAAATAGAGTGATCACCACATCAAGTAGCATATTTCACAATATGAATCACTACAATAAGTAGCATATTTCCTGTATCAATAATAAAAATAATAATAATAAAATGTTTATTTATTTTCCCTTCACAAATAATAGAAGTTGAGTCTAGTGGCAACCAAGCTACCACAAAGGTTTCTATAGTTGTGAGAAACTGGGGCTCAAAATAGGTTTTAGAATAAAAATCTATGTTACAGTTCGTCAGGCCCACCCACAGACAATAGTTTTGCCTATAATTATGTAAGCTTGATACACCTAGTTCAAGACGGCAAAATTAAGCATAGTATCGCAGGTTAAACATGTAAACTAAATTGCAGCAGATAACTCAAAGCTTAATTTAAAATAGTATAAAAACAACATTTATTATTGCATTAACTTGTGCTTACAAACTTGTAAATGGAGTGATCACTACAGTCATTAAGTAGCATATTTCACAAGTGGGTCACTACATTCAGTAGCATATTCCTTGTATAATTAGAATGATCACTACATTATGTAGCATATTACCTGTATAAATAGAGTGATCACTACATTAAGTAGGATATTTCACTATGTGGATCACTACATTGAGTAGCATATTTCCTGTATAAATAGAGTGATCACTACATTAAGTAGGATATTTCACTATGTGGATCACTACATTGAGTAGCATATTTCCTGTATAAATAGAGTGATCACTACATTAAGTAGGATATTTCACTGGGTGGATCACTACATTGAGTAGCATATTTCCTGTATAAATAGAGTGATCACTACATTAAATAGGATATTTCACTGGGTGGATCACTACATTCAGTAGCATATTTCCTGTATAGGCGGAGTGATCACTACATTAAGTAGGATATTTCACTGGGTGGATCACTACATTCAGTAGCATATTTCCTGTATAGACGGAGTGATCACTACATTAAGTAGGATATTTCACTGGGTGGATCACTACATTCAGTAGCATATTTCCTGTATAGGCGGAGTGATCACTACGTTGAGTAGAGTAGTGTTTAGGCGCACTTGGTCCACTTCTCATTTGGTCCACTTGCCGAAAAACACCTCTTTCGCATTTGGTCCATTTCCCAGAATATCCGTTTCGCATTTGGTCCATTTCGCGGAACGTATATTTCACTGGATGACTAGTAAAGAATACTATTAACATTAAGCCCGCCTTTTGTACCATTATATTGTACAAAAAAGACAATTAAATCAATAAAAGTAAGAATTATAAGCAATAAAAGAAAGTAGTATCCCACCGAATAACTAATTTGGAAATTGTGAGAAAATGTCTTCAAAATAATTCCACAAGATAAGTTAATTCATGGTTAGAATTATACTTCCTGATATCTAATGTAGGTACTACCATTATAGATGAAATTAATCTGTTACTTTATGTTTACTTTCTCAAGAGGTAAATTTCATTAATAATTCTTTCATTAAAATTATTTTTTCTCTGTAATTTTGTATCCTACTTTAATTTCTGCTGAGGGAATATTTTCAAATTCTGAGCAGATACTAGTACTAACTCGTAGAATTAGATACTATTAGCAGTAACTAGAACTTTAAAGTATTGTGCGAATCATGAAAAAATATATTTATAAAGCAATATCGCCTATAATAGTCTACAGCTACAAAGTTGTACAATTATTATCTATGTAGATTCTAATGTATGTACACCAGAAAATACTGTCATAATTACCAACAAGAAAACTTATAATTTTGTAGTCAACAAGTCAGTGGTTATTCCACTATAACACAGTGAGTTTTTGTAGTAAGCAATTGATAACCTACTAGTTTTATCTTAGAGGCATCTTAAGTAAGTTTTGTTTCACAGCAATGTAAAGGTTACAATTTCATGCACTAATACTTAGGCCGCAGACTAATAAGCGCTTACTCCTAACAAGTATTACAACTATTTTAAGAAGTTTTAAAGTTAAACTTTAAAGTCTTTCTTTATTATGTCGAAGGAAAATACTGGATTTTAACCATAGAAATTGTAAGTTCTACAAATAACTCATGCATTTCTAAATTCAATGGGTTGTGTTGGCTTTAAATATTATTTATGTGACTTTTCATATTGGGCAGCTCAATTTGAGCCAGCCTAAAGAAACTAGCTTAATTGTATTTAAGAAACATACCTGTGGGCCAAGATGTTGGTTCCCGCTTCTGAAATTATTGACGTACCTACTCACTTTTGAAGCATACAATTTGTTTAGTTTGATTAGAGGATCCGATAATAAACTGTTTTGATCATTCTGTTCTAGTATACACTTTCCGTTTTCATATCTTGTTTTTTCACTCGCCAGACAGCCACACGACCGCTAGTCGTCCTACCCTCCCGTTGACTGCCTCGATGTTGCCATACGCCCGTGTTCCCATATGTCAAAGTCAATAAATCGACTTATAATTTCCAATTTAAAAATAATCTGTGAAAATAAAATACAAATTAAGCGGGTTACGCTAACAATAGTGTATATTACACTAGGTATGTTGGTACGATCCGGCTCGCTTTCGCGGGCCGGATTGTTAGTGCTCACGAGCTGGACTTGGCCCGCGGGCCGTAGTTTGGAGACCCCTGCTCTAGACAGTCCAAGACCGACCCAAATTAAGGGTCCACTTAGGTTTTTATTCACTTGGAACAAAACGAACTAAACGGAGAAGTTACCACACCAGTTTTCAGGTTGTTTCTCAATAAGTTTTCGTGATATTTCAAAGCACTAAAAACTATTTCAAATTAAAATTTCTAAAAGTATAAAAGTCCGTGATAACATCTTTGTTAAACATTATTTATCATTAAGAAAATAATTAAATTTATATTCGTTAAAGACCACAAAAACTAAGAATAATTGTTATTTTTAATGGCATGATGCTTTTATACAGTATTAGAGTCATGCTGTGGGTGGCAAAGTTGTCCCAAAGCGAGTAGTCGTGTCTGCGCGCCGGGACACCATGACATTGTAGCCTGTGACATTGTGACATTCAGAAGTCCCCGGCGATCACAACACACATTAAGTTGCTATTGACGTTTAAACCCACACCCCTTTTACGTTAATTACTTTTAATAATAGAAACTCTTAGTAAAATAAAGGGATTTTAACTTTACTTTGAAGTTTTCTTCATAGGGTAATTAACTTGTTGTTGTTTGCACTCGCTGCTGCGTTGTGAACATTTAAATGGTTCAGAATCTTACTCTATAGTATTCCAAAAGGACAAATTGTTTGATTCACTTAGTATAAAAAGATATTGGTGTGTTTTGTGAATTTTGACGATTTATTCTGCAGCGCAGCTATGTTAAAAGGATACGTCTAAAATTGACACTTTTTGATGTAATGCCATTAGGTCGCGGAAAGATCCTAGCTGAAAATAAGATATTATAATTATATTTATTTATTTAATTATTGCTCAGCTGAAGTGGCAATGGGCGGGACACATAGCGAGAAGAACCGATGGCCGTTGGGGCGGAAAGGTTCTGGAATGGTGACCGCGCACCGGACGACGCTCCGTGGGTAGGCTCCCGACAAGGTGGACCGACGTGAGGGTAAAGATTGCCGGAAGCCACTGGATGCGGGCAGCGCAGAACCGATCGTCGTGGAGATCCTTAGGGGAGGCCTATACCCAGCAATGGGTGTCGTGCGGCTGATATGATGATATCTTTCCCTAGACACGTATAGAACCAGAAACATAACAATTTAGAAAATGCCTCATAAAAATTCTTAAAATCATAATTATTTAAAAACAAAATTAGGTATTGAAGTCGTGATTGCTTTAAATAATTCGTATCATCAATATTCAGAATCGTGTAGAATCATTTCTCCTTAATCGCTATAGTTAATATTTACTAGGAATTAATTTAGTGATTATTGCTTCAAACTGCCGAATCGGTCCCGCGCGCGTCGTTTTCTCATTGCTATCTCGCTTTACGCTTTATATTTGACATACCTAGCCCTTAAGCTTTAAAACGCTGTAGCTTACGGCCGAATACTCAAAGGCTTCTTATCTTTAGTTAAGGTCTCCTTAACTTTAAGGAAGCTGTCAGTTTCATAGAATTTCTGTCAAATCTGACAGTTTGTTTTTTATTTAAGGTGGCCTTAACTTTAAGATTTGTTTGAGTATTTGGCCGTTAGTCTGCTAGAGTCTGTCTACATGGGTAATTTCAAAAGTAATTTTATTACCCACCTAAATCCCCAACCACCCCCCCAACACCCATCTAAATAAACAAATAAATAAATATGTTTACAATTAGAATTTGTGACAGCTCCAACAGAGTTAACAGTAGGTATAAGTTTTTATAAATAATTTAATAATTTCTCATGTAAACAGACTTTTTAGACAGACTCTACAGCCCAAGCCTATATTAAATCAAAATCAATAAAGTTTCCTACCCGAAACTCGCATTTTAAAGTAAAACATTTTTACATTTGACCGAGTGAATTTTTAAACTATTGATACCTCCAGGTCCGAATCGAATCTTCCACTTTCGAATGGGAGACTCGATTGGGGACTCGGATGGGGGGCTCGATTGGTCCTCGAGACCTCACTTTCCCCCACTGCACCGATGCCACTCGTGACATGGACACGTTTAATTCTCTGGAGAGCGGAGCAGATACGTATCTTGATACCTGATATTTTATTTTATCGGCTTTGAACATGATTTTGGTAGGAAGTTTTTATACCTTATTGAAATTTGATTGTTATAACTGAAAAATAAACACAAGAAATTATTGATTACCTCGTTGATTAAGTAAGTATGATTTTAACCTAAAGGTCTCTGCCCATGCCCACTTCACCGTGCTACGAACGTATCGGGCAAAAAAACATTATTTGTATTGAAAAGTATGACAAGTGCATGGCCGGTGACGGAACGGTCTAGTGGGAATGTGTCAATACAAAGAATATTTTTTTTGATAGCTACGTTCCTAGCATGGCCATGGTATGGTAAGGTGTAGTATGCATCAACTTGCATCATCAATGAGGTACGGTGGTACGGTGTAGTAGGCAGAGACCTTTAAAATGTACGATACAATGATACAAAAAAAGGTTTTTTTTACTTACGAAAAATATTTTACGTCATCATATTTTATTGAAAGTAGGACTTTCAATAAAACTTAATAATTTAGTGAGTCAGGCTTCGTCTAAATCGAACAGCAAACAGGGATGGCAGTAGAGTGGTTGTATTTTTAAGAAGTTTACTCGACTGCCGAGTTTGTTTCAGTAACTCTGAGTCTTAGTTCTCAACATTTTTAATATCTAACTCGCTTCAGTAGGTATTGATAATTATTTTATAGTTAGGTACAAATAATGTTGAAATATGTTTCTGTAAATAATTTTTCAAAGATAGAAATGTTTAATGTGCTAAACAGCAACAAATACGATGAAAACGAAATATGAAAATTATGGGAAAAGGCTCAACATTTTTTTTTCACGCGCCCAATGCAAGAATATTTTGCGAACAAAGGGATGAGTGAGTTGCGTTTTAGAGTTAGACCAGTTGCGTTTTATACCAGTAGACCAGTTGCATTTTAGACCAACTGATATTAACTCAATTATTGGTTTTTCCTTGCAAATGTGTTGAAAAACGTAGTATGAAATTCGTGAGCTCTGCTCATTACACACTCGGCTGAACTATGCCCCTCTCGCCTACGGCACGGGCTGCAACCCACAGCATCGTATGGTTTAATATCACTGCAACATTAGTAATACTTATTGAAAGCAAATAATTACCGATATAAAAACAGTCTTGAAATATTTTAGTGCCTACCTACGATGCTTCAAATTATAACTTTCATAATTTTTGTTCCAACTTCTTCATTGTCTATAGATCCCATATTACAATTAAAATTATCATTACATCTACTAGCCATTACTGTCCTCAACAGTCCAAAATTTCCAACTCAATCAGGCGCGAGGATATTACCTTCATTAAACGATCGATTTGGGTGGTGCCTAGTGGGGGGTAAGTGGGGTTAGATCGATCAAGTGTCCGCAATAAATCACAAGCGATCGAAAAGATCTCGTTAGCAGACTTGAGTGGTCGCGATGCCATCTGGACGACTGATTGAGGGTTGTCTATGATCAGTTATTGGTTTTAAGGGATGATGGCTTCGTTGTGCAACTTGTATGGCACTGCTGGAAGTACTTAGAAATGTGTCCTCTATTAATTTGAGATCTTTGCAAATCTATCTGTAATTAATTATTATTTAACTGTGAATGTAGTTTACTTTATGGAAATAAAAGCAGCGGACTGTAGAAAACTGAAATAATATTGGTACAAAAATTTAATTGTATGAAAAGCTTAAGTTTAAGTAAAAGCTTAAGTTATGTGTCGCCCGCTCGCGCCATTAATTTCATTGTTTATAGCCGATAGACCCACTGGTCCGGTCCTAGGTTTTGGGCCCGATCGCCGTTCGCCCAGGTCCAGATCGGGTCTATCGGGTAAAACAATGAAGATAATGTAAACTGTAATTTGACAGATGGATGTGATACATTGCTACTTTTCTTTGTAAGTTTTTATTTGTCCTAAAACGAAGTAGTCATTTATCAAATACATCTGTCAAATTATAGTTTACGTTTACGGTAAACGTTAAACTTTATTGTTTTTAGACGATAGACCCGCTGGTCCAGTCCCAAGTTTTTGGACTGATCGCCGACCGCCGCTGAAGAAAAACGAGCGCGCCGTTCGTGCTCCATCTGTGTAGCTATTTAAAATGTAGGTGTCAAAAAGGGGGTAAAATACTGAGTAAAATTTTAATTTTGAAGAATCTTTAGGTACCAATGTAATAAAAGGCGAGAAATACAGCTCTTGTTGACTTCCTTGCCGGTTCTTCTCCGTACAAGGTTCCCCTCTGTGTTTTTCAACGGATGGCGCAGTTTTATTTAGAGACTAACAAATGTTAGTGTTCTTTGTTAAGAAGACCTTAAAGAAGAAGAATGAAGAAGATTGAGAACCTCCTACTTTTTTAGAAGTCAGTTAATAAATTAATTGAGTTTAAGTTTTGAGTTTTATAGGGGGTCAAAGTTCAATATATGTGGTTATTAAGCAACGGAAGGTAAGTTAAGCTCTAGTTGCCGGTCATTAGGAGCACTAAGCTAGTAAACACCCCTCGGCACGCAAGTCAGTGCCCTACTGGGCATGTTTGTACAGAAAAACGGCAAATGGCTATTAACCTATTACTAATGTGACCGGCCCACAGCCACTCCCATGGCCATGTAAAGATTTTGCAATTTGAATAATTTAAAGGTTTATTCATAACCTAAATGGCATAGTGCTGTTATATTCAAGAGACTGATTTAATATCAGTTACTTACACTTAGCTAAAGTGTTATTGTAAGAGTGTTGGACGATACATCATTGGGTAACTTTTGTGTGATCAGTTTATTTATGCGAAAATACTGAAACGGCTTTTTGACCTAAACGTACGAAACGGTTGATATTATTTTTGAGTAGAGCATCTGAAAACAAGCACTGCCACTACAATTGACAGTTTAATTAGGAAATACAGTTTAGGGATCCTATTTTCGAAAGGCAGCGAGCGCTCTTTACTACTCATTTTCAGTCGACAGCACGGATGTCCAATGAAAATAAGCAGGGTGGTGATTCTCGGGCGCGTGACATAGTGTCAAATTCGAGATATCTCGAAAAAGTCAAGAAATCGTAAAGATTACAAAGACTTTCGACTTATGATAAAATCGCTGAGAATAAGTTTTTGACTGCAATAAAGATTTTGGTGACATTTTTAATAGAGATTTGGTATAGTATTATTGATAATCTCGAATTCGAGAAATGTCGCAGTGCGCGAGAATCTACCCCCTTTAGTTGTCAGTGCAGTACAGTGACACAAACGTATCTAAAGCCTCGATTACATACGCCGATTTAGCTTCCTTACTGGGGATCCAATTTCAGATTGGAAACGATGCCCCGAATTGGATCCTAGTTGGGGAATTTAAGGGTTGCCTCCCTAGGGCTATATAGGTAAGGCAAATGAAACTTTGATCATGCAGCCAAGTCTTCAGTCATATTTTTTTCTTTAGTTTGCATTTCTGCGGGTGTATTATTACGGGCACGTAATTTGGCAAGACAAAGATGAGACAAAAGATGCGCAGCAGCTACAAACACTAAACTCGGTGCATCTTTTGTCTCATCTTTGTTTTGCCAAGTTATTTAAGCCGGTACCTATATCACATTATAAGTAACCCCTAGATGATCAAGCATGGCTTGTCAATAATTTACATTGCATTACCACCACCACTACCATTTGAGTGCGTACCAAAAATTCATGATGGTGGCCAACTTTTTTTGTTTTTGGCCTGATTTCGATGAAACTCGGTTTTTAGTACTATTTTGGCAAGAAAATAACAACTCATTTTTTAAAATAATAAAAATCCAAGATGGCGGCCATCTTTTTTGTTTGTGGGCTGATTTCGATGAAACTCAGTTTTTGCTACTATTTTGACAAGAAAATAACAACACAATTTTTCAAATACTAAAAATCCAAGATGGCGACCATCTTTTTTGTTTGTGGGCCGATTTCGATGAAACTCAGTTTTCGCTACTATGTTGACAAGAAAATGACAACACAATTTTTCAAATATAAAAATCCAAGATGGCGGCCAACTTTTTTGTTTATGGGCCGATTTCAAAGAAACTCGGTTTTGTTACTACTTTGACGAAAAAATAACAACGAAATGTTGAAAATAATAATAAAATCAATATATAAGCCAACTCTTTTATTTATGGGCCGATTTCTCAATTTTTCGATTTCGATGATGATGATTATTGTTACTATTTAAGTAGTTAGTACCAAAACCCAACTTTATTAAAATCGGACCACGAACAAAAAAATAGGCCACAATCTTGGATTTCTTAATATTTTCAATATTGCGTTGTTATTTTCTTGACAAAATAGGACCAAAAACCGAGTTTTATCGAAATCGGCCCAAAAACAAAAAAGTTGACCGCCATCTTAGATTTTTAGTATTTGAAAAATTGTGTTGTTATTTTCTTGTTAAAATAGTACAAAAACCGAGTTTCATCGAAATCGGCCCACAAACAAAAATGTTGGCCGCCATCTTGGATTTTTAATATTTTCAACATTTCGTTGTTCTTTTTGTCAAAATAGACAAAACCGTGTTTCATTGAAATCGGCCCACAAACAATAAAGTTGACCGCCATCTTTTTTATTACAGAGTTCTAGTGGCCTTTTTCCGTCCGGCTTCATCATCAAACCATTTCCTATCAGAGTACTCATCAAAACCTACACATTTCCGTTAATAGTGAAAACTCATTGGTCTCATTGTTTAATCTAGTACAATAATGTTATTGTCAAGTACTGGTGACAACCCTAATCAGTGAAATCATGTCCTAATTGGGGCATAGTGTGATCGCTACATCCAATTTGGGTTCCTAGATTGGATCCCCAGTAAGGAAGCTAAATCGGCGTATGTAATCAAGGCTTTACCCAATGGCCAAAACTGAAACTAAGTCACAGAATATACAGGGTGTCCCAAAACTTTGCCACATCGAGGAAAAGTACATTAAATATTGAAAATAGGAAATTTTACTGAAATAAGACTTCGTTTTATTTTAAAAAATAAAGCTAACTTAGCTAACTAAGCATTCAAAGATTAAAAAAAATCGCATTCATTCCTTTACAAATTGATACAATATTACGTAATAACTAAAATTTAAATGTTAAATTTGTCTTCCTTTTGTTTAAGATGATGCTGTGTTACTTGACAAAAAATAATCCTAATGAGAAAACCTTTCGATCGGTACCGTAAAAATAAAAGATTGTTTTATTTTCTAATTTGGTGGGTTCGATTCCTGGTTAAGGCAGGCGATTTTCCAAAAATCTTTGAATGCAGTTCTAATTATTTTTAAAATCAAAATGAAGTCTTCTTTCAGTAAAATTTCCTATCTTCAATACTTAAGGTACTTTCCCTCCGTGTGGCAAAGTTTTGGGACACCCTGTATAATAGTACTAAGTGTTATTACATTATTACCTAGGTTACGCCGCCGTCACATAGATTACAGCGACGCCGTTACAGGGTCAGGTAAGTTTGTGTTTTTCGAGTGCGTATCAAATAGAATGTAAAAAAATATAGCTGAAAACCTCGTGCTATTATAATGTGTAGTAAAGAGCGCTTGCCACCTTTCAAAAATAGAGCCCCTGTGATAAGACCTTTTAAGAGTGCCATGTTTTGTAGTAATTAGTTGTAGCAAAATAGTTTTGATGAGTTACCTGAAAAGGACCATTCATGAACAGCCGTAAACCACAGTCAACTTATAGTGGTAGCAATAAACTGCGAATGTTACACGAGTTCAGCGGACAAATAACAGTTACTGTTGTTCGTGTTTGATGGAAAAAACATATAAACTTTCAGATACTGGGTCATAAATAGACGCACGTACTAAGATACCATATTTAGATAAAGTAACAAACCTATTCTGGAAAGGTAAAAACACAGTATAGATATTATTCATTTGTAGTCAGTGGTAGAATTTCTTGGATTAAACTTGTTTCTTCATTATATGAAATTCTTTTTCATACTAGACGCGGTATAAGGTAAAAAAAAAACTAGCGGTAGCCTCTAAGTATGGCAGGATGACAGAAAATTGATCCCGCCTGGTGTCGCTGCTGTATAATATAGAGACCTCTTAACGTGTCCATATAATATGGGTTATGTTCCCGGTTTTTTTTCAATAATGTCCAGGCCCGGTCTGGCTCCATTGAAGGCCCTCGGCTAGATGCTGATTTGGGCCCCCCCCACCCAGGAAATTAAACGAGAACTATGGGTTCCTCTCCTCTCACAGCAAATTTGTTATATTTGCTGCATGCAGCTAACGTGGTTTTAAATAGTTTTAAATTTTAATTAATGTGGTTTGAATGAACTGGCAAAGATTTTTCAGCAGCAAATTTAGATTTATTAATTACTTTATCTCTAGTTCTCTACTTGAAAGAACAATATTTATTATTGATTTAACAATACTAACAGTTTTTTGGTATGTTCGTCACTACTCCAGGCCACGAAATTAATTATCTCATCTTTATCCAAGTCAGTCTTTTGGGGGCCCCTTGAGCCGGGGGCCCTCGGCGATCGCCGTCCAGCCGCCCTGGCCAGACCGGGCCTGATAATGTCTAAAAATGGTTGATAATAATAATATAATTTTAATAATTCTGTAAATTGCACTAAACGAATTAAAGATTGAAGAAAACCAAAATGCGCTGTAAGAAAAATTTATATTTACGAAAATTCGCTTTCAATATCCACAAATTGATAACAAGCAAACACGTAGCAAACAACAACATTAAATGACAGGTTTGTTACATCTACACTAGCGCCAACTTAACGGTAGTGCGCCGACTGGTGGACGATTTGTGAATCAGCAGAATTATCCTGCCATGTTGTGATGCTATTACCTGCTAAAAATATTTGAATGTTGCCATCAAAAAACGTAATATATGCATACATATACATCGATAATCTGAGATTCATGATAATTTCAAATATTTTTTCATTCAAATCAAATTCATAAACGTTAATAATATGTATAATTATTACTTAGTTTTATACGAGCTATCTGCCTGCTTGTTTCGCGGTTTGGCACCAATTAGTGATTCAATTAAATTAAACTGAAATAGAACTGAAATCCTATGAAATATAATTATCACAAGAAATGTGTGAAAAAAGACCAAATAATAATTTTAGTTATTCTTTTTTACCATTTCAAGTGTGATATAAGTTTGTCAACCAATATAGAGGTTTTGATGAAAAAGTTCCATTTACTTTTTTGTTGACGTTCTTTGGAATCCATGCCCTGACATGAATTCTAAACGATCCATTTCTCCGAAACGAGAAAATATTTTGCTAACATATCCTTTGACGGCTCTAATGATAGAAAAAAAAGTAAACAGCGGAAGACTTTGCCTTAAGATAATTCAGATGAAAAAGGGAGGAAATTTTTTCCGCCATCGGCCATTCCCACTAGGAACAATGAGATATTTTGTTTTCTGTCGTTTGTTGTGAAAATCGTTTTCTGTACAAATATTTTAAAATTTCAGGTGCTAAAATGAGGCACTCAATTAAGGTGATTATACCACCGAACGTGGCAACCTCAGAGGTTTTTATTTAATAAGTTTTAATAGATAAAATGATTTTAATAAAACTTTACGTGGAATTTTCGAGGCCCATGGTCTAGTATTTTAAGAATATCACTATATTCCCTCGTAGACATTCGTAGAAGTACATAGCAAATGTGTCAAAACGGCCACTTTTAGCAATTTTGCTGTCTACTTCTAGCAGTGACTACGAGGGAATGTAATGATACCATTTAAAAATAATAGACTGGGCCCTAAAATTCCACATAAAGTTTTATTAAAATGTGTACCTATGAAAATTACAAAATAATATTAAATAAATAAAATTCACCGCGGCGCCACTTTCGGTCATACAACCGCCTTAATCATCACAAAATTTTGATGGTAGGTTTCTACGATATACAACTGTTTTTTTAATTTATTTTTTGTTGTAGGTACACAATCTATTTATGAATGTCTCGATCTATAGGCCGACCGGTTAAATGAGCCCTCGCCCCGCGGGGCACAGAGGTGCGAGGGGAGACGAGAACGCGGGTCGTGAGAGGTGCGGGCAGCAGGTGTTCGCCGCCCATCGCCCGCATCGCCCCCGTTCTCGTCTCCCCCCGCGCCCCTGTGCCCCGCGGGCGAGGACTCATTTAACCGGTCGGCCTATAGTCTAGAACATCCGTTTTGTTTATTGTTTCTTCTCCCTGTGTGTGTGTGTGTGTGTGCGAATTATAAAATAGCTATAAGCTTCGAGCATGAAGCCCGTCTTACTCTAAGGCTATAAGTATTTCTTAGTAGGAGTAAAATAAAAAATAGTTTAAATATTAAATATTTTATTTGAAAACAAACTTATTCGGTTTATGTATACGTAAGTTCCATGTGTTACATACAATAGTCACCTCGCGAACATCCGTGCCGCCTTCTAATTAACTTAGATCAATTTTATTGTAAAATTCTCATCTATTTTGTATTTACAAATTGTATTCTATACAAAAACGTGTCAATTTTGTTTAAGTCGTAATTTACAAGTATTCGGTACATTTATTACTTATTCTAACCGTTTTAAATATCGTCTGAACAATATTTTGTTGATACTATAAATATATAATATAAGTACAATCGACAGCACATTAGGTTTAAAACTGCCAATTTCTCCACAGCACAAGCACATTAGGTTTAAAACTGCCAATTTCTCCAAGTAATTTTAAACATAGGTTACCCAGCATGCTGTTGTAAGTACGTACAATACAGATACAGATTAATTATGTATATTTGTTTAGTTGGAATTTGTAATTTACAAAAAAACATGAATAAACAACATGGTACTTCAAGAAAATAAATAAATTGCTCAAAAGAAAACAAGGGCCACCATATGATTTTCCATACAAAAGAGCTAAGTTCCGAAAGTATCTGATAAATTTAATTGAATTTTATTTGAATTTGATATTGTTCGAAAGCTGTAATAGTCTTGCCGACTTTACTATCTTATTTACTGTGTAATTTCTCCTTTTCGCCATGTGTCAGTTAGAGTATTTTTGTATAAACTCAAATTTATTTTTATTCTAACTCACACACGGCGAATAGGAAAAATTTTAAGTACAGTAAAGTCGTCGATCAGTCGAAAAATATTCGTACTTAGAGTACTGAAAATTCGGAAATGTGGATACACCCTAATAATTGGAGGGAGGTATAGGTATGCGATCAGATCCACATACGAAATAATATCTCGTTACGGGAATAAATCAGACAGTGTAATTAGAAACATTTTGTGATTACTATTATACTCATCCATTTGTATCTGGACCGTCGGCCAAGAGTTTTCAATCTATCGCCTATCGGGGCAAGACCACATTGACAAGATAGCTATTTTGGTGTTATCAAATATCGTCGTCTGGGTTGCGTAGTAGGAAGCTTCTGGGAGATATGCCACCCTGAACATATAAACTCCCATACAATCATCTCCAATCGCAAAAAATAATCGATCGCATATCCCTGGTTCCGGGTGGTCTGGTCCCAATATGCGATAGATCGAAAATGACCCTGCCTTTCTATTGTCTAATTTCAAAATCTATCGCAATCGCTTTCAGGACGTAATACATTGATGCTTCTTTTTGGCACAAATAAAAACTTACCAAAGAAATGCAGCAATGTGTCACATCCATCTGTCAAATGAAAGCGATTGCGATAGATTTTTGAAATTAGACAATTAGCCCCCGGGTTGGCCGACGGTCCAATCTTTTTTGCTATTTCTGCAACAAAATCTATAATAGGTATGTGTTATAAATAATGTTGCATAAAAATACTCTTTGTTTAAAATTAATTAAATAGAACATTTGATTATTAATTGGTTTGTCCGATTCGAACTTACGAACTCGTACATTTACATACTATTCTTAATTAATAACGAACATAAAATATTTCCGAGATTTGTTGTTAACCGCTTTACAAAATATAATTAAATTGGATCGCTCAATAAAATATCTAAGCAATTTATTTAATAATTCATATTTTGAAAGTCCCCATTTCTTGGTCTTATTTTAATGGGAGTGTTTTTCATAATTCATCATAAAAGGTGAAATATTTCATGAAGGGTTGTTAGGTGAATTTTACTTTTAAAATATGTTTCTTCCAGTGTTTTAACTGACGTTTTTGCTGTTGAATGTTGCCAAAACTATAGGTATTTATTAAAAGACTTGAAAAAAACTTACATTATATTTGATTTATCTCATACAATATAGGAAAGTTAAAAAGAATGGAAACATTATGTTTCTGAGGGTCATCCAAATTTTTTTTTAATAAAATGGAATGGAATGAAAAACATTTTATTTTCCCCTTTTGTAAAGCGCTTAACAAAATATCTCCACAATCAACATTCGTAATACGGACCGCGTTCTAACGACATTATTATTTATAATTTATTACTAATAGATATCTTATAACTTTTTTCATAAAACATTTATATTAATTTTCCTATATATCTATTTACAGTCTCCGAACAGAGTAACATAATGACAGAATGACAATGAAAAATGTTTGATAATTTCCATTTCAAGTTTTTGAAAATTTGATAAGTACTTACAGTAAAACAAAAGTAATTTTCTGATCAGAATATTATGGAATAGTCTGTTTGTGAATAATTATGATAACACCATTTAAATTACAGTTTACTTACCTAATGAAAGTGTGTTTTTTTTAATATAGGTCACCCAGTACGATTATAATTATATAAACTATATTTTCCATCGAAAACTATCACTTTTTCGGATCGAAAGCGAGCAGCATTTTGTATTTCCGGTAGTTTTCGAAATCGTTTAATACAGTGTACATAAACTCGTTCTAAGTACTGAAGTAGTTTGGTAATAGACCTCTGAGCAATGGAGGGTTCTGTTAAAATTTTACATATCCCAAATTCCCAATGTGAAATTACACTAACTAATATTATTGGTATTTACATTTTGATTATACAAGGTGAAAATCGGCAAAAACTGTTACTTGTTTAAATAAAGATGTATTGTATTAAAAAAAAAATGGTTTAACAAAAATACTTCATTAAAATTAAGGCGTACTTTTTCACCTTGTTACATTCAAGGTGTAATAACTATTAACTATAGAATATTTAGTGCAAAATTATGATCTTATCAAACAAAAGTATTTCTTAAGATTTTTGTTATTAATTTACCATAATGATTCTAAATAAGAACAACAATATTTCACTAAATAATCAATTGAGTACTTATGATAAATAAATTAACTAAATTATAGGTAATGAGAAAGGAATGAAAATTTATTTACCAATTCAGAAAACCAGAGTAAAGCGTCTGCGACACATGCTTTCTCATCACAGTAGTGTTTCGACTCTTAACGCACTTAAATAGTTATTCAATCAAAATGTTCTATCCTTTATAATATTATTCACTTATTTTAGTAACTGAAAACTAAGTTTTCACTTAAAATTTATTTAGACGAGAAATTTCGTAACATTTATTTAAATAAGTACTCGCTATGCACTCAAAAGTCACTTTTAAAACGCACTTTAATATTGCACAAATTGTATTGTCTTTATCGCGTTAACATATTGCCATGGGTAGAGAACAATAAGCTTAAAGGTACTCCTTTTTGTAAATAATTTTGGTATGATTTCATTGTCAAAGAATTTTCTAAAGCTGTCAAAAGACTGTCGCCATTTTTTAGGCCCCGCGCACACAGAACGGCCGCCTTCCTTAGATTAGCTACCTGTTAGTATACACGGTGACCGCACTAGGTGGGTCGCTAGGATAGGAGCCTTGATCTCATGGTCTTTGATTGTAAGCCTCGCGCCTACGATACATGTTAGGCAGCCTGCATATCGAGGCGCCTAGCGCGCATTGCGGCCGGTTGCGAACATTCGGGAACGTTCCTTTTACTTCGATACATGTCTAGGATGTTTCGTGCTTTTGTTTTCTTATCAGACCAAAGCATAATTGCTTTTAATTTGTCAAACACATTTCCATTAAATTAAGTGCCATTCATATTAAAGTACTCTAAATATTTGAGGTGTTTGCGGTTTTGTTTAAGGTTTAATCGAATGTAGGGAGCGTCTGACACCTCAGTTTATCTCAAGCCACGATCTTTGTTTTGTGTACGAGTTACATTGAATAAATTTCTTGTTATTCTAAAACATTTCTGAAAGATACGTAAAGGGTAACGCTTTGAAGGTTTTGGAGTTTGTTTTTGTCAATAACTACCGCATCGTAAACAATTGGGAATTCACAGCAATTTGAAATACACTTCAAATGTTATACTTATTTAGTTTTCCACTTTGGGTGTCAGTTCTTTATGTAGGATTGACTTCACTTGCTTAAAAACATGAATACATCAGAGTTAGTTGTAATCTGGCGACTTACTGCTTTTTTTATAAAATGGTGTCGGATCTGCAGCTTTTTAAACTGTGTTAACACCTTAACAGTAAAGTGCGGAGTAATAAATATAGTTACTACAACCCACAGCCTATAGTTCTCTATCGCGTGGCGTGTCGCGCCTATCGTAACGTAGGGTTGCGCGATCAGCTGGCAAGCTGCGCGCGCAGCACTCGCGCGTGGAGCGCGCACGCCAGCAGCAGCGCTAAGATGCAGCGCGAGCTATTCGACAGCCCCGCTGAACCGGTCTGCATCGCCGCTGGCCGCTCACCTGATGACAACATTATGAATATCAGCTTATGAATATCAGATACTGTACTTGTAGGCGTGACGAACTTGTCAAACATTTTACTGCCGTCGAAATGTCATTTTTAACGGATAAACAAAAGGTTTGTGTTTGGGATGTCTGTTTTGACATTTCGATGTACTCCTGAGATTGTTATACTACAGGGACATAAATTAGAAAAGATATAGCTCTTATAGACATTATGCAACGGGTTAGAGATTTGAATGAGCTCCACACACCCTAGAGCAATGGGACTTGTAACAAAACAGACTATACCCGGAATCCTCAGTGATGAAGATTCCAGGTATAGTGCGCTTCCACCTTCGGCCTCACCGTCACTTAACATCCCGTTGTGCATAAAAGATGGAACTCTGAATAATAAGATTTTTAGATGTTGCATTAATTGCAGTCAGAATAAAGAGGAATAAGGTAAAAATTATCGCTTTAAAGAAATGAATGGCAACTTAAAACCCATCTGTGTGCAAGCCATAATTTACCAATCCATTACGTTTTCTCTAAGGAGCAAGGAGTTCTGAATACTAACCATTGAGCACATGCACGCGCACCGAAGCGACCTCCGCATTAGACGGCGAGCAGCTGTATCGGCCGGAGTCTGCTGGCGCGGCGTCCTGCACCAGCAGGTACGAGGTGGTGGCCGCGCCCTTCTCCGTCACCACGGACACGCCGCCCCGCGACGAGTCGTACGATATTACCTGCTTCACGACACAGCACGACAATCGTTACACACAACGGTATCAATAGGGTTACTTAATTATGGCCAGGGGGGTTTAACAACCTCTTCAAATTCACCAGGTTTATGAATTGTTATAGTTACATCTCTTTCTCGCTGTATAGCAAATAAAAGAGAATGTCTGTATGTTATTGTTTCATTATACTTGAAAGCATTTCGGATGATTAATCTACAATCAGCTTCAATGTCAATGTCAGTCGTCTTGCAACCCATGGGACCATAGTCTGGTATTACTATCAATTATAGAGAAGGGGTGGCAAACATCGATCTACCACGATGGATTGGTTTTTGAGAATGAATGAGAATATTTTGCAATATCTTTTACGTGGAATACTCTTAACTGATTGATAAATATTATGAATATTAAAATTTGACATTGTTTACTGGACCCATTCCAAAAGATATTTAAATAGACCACTCAGATTGTGAATGAACATTTGGCTTTGTTTTATAGACGTAAACAAGATTTATTAAAAGTCAAACAAGACCAATAATGAGTAATTATGAATAATTAATAATAAATAATTATGAAAAAAATATAATTATTAAAATTTGTCATTGTTTACTTGACCCATTCCAAAAGATATTTGAATAGACCACTCAGATTGTGAATGAACATTTGGCTTTTAGACGTAAACAAGATTTATTAAAAGTCAAACAAGACCAATAATCAGTAAGTAAGAGGGTTATTGTGTTAATGTAAAAAAAGGTTCACCACCCAGGGGTGTGTCCAGCGTTTGTCGTGATTAATGTAGGTGGTTTGCTTTGCAATTAGAGCTGGTATTGATTCAACGCCAGCTGACTGCCGACGCAGCCTGCCCACAAGCTTACAGCTGACTCGAATAAGACGAACACGAGCTTTGCGGGTAGCTGCTACTGGTAAAAGCTGAACGCTGTTTTACATAGGTACAGACAGACGACAGAGGTACGCAACATTTTTCGACGAAATAGCCACTTTTACTGTCGAATTTTGTTACCTATCATCCAGTGGAGGGTTTTATTCAATGTTCTGTTTCTATTTATACTCCTACATCAGTTATAATATGTTTTTATGAATAAAATCAATAATCTACTAGGCTAGCTTCCCAGTGCAGTGTTTATAAATAATATTTTTTTAAAGACTTAAGGTTTTTACATCCGCTTGTAAATTTTATAGTGTTACGAATATGAAAATATCAGTTAATCAAATCACAGTTAGCTAGACAAAACTCATATTCGTTTGAATATTAAACCAACCAGACATAAAATTTGAGACTATAACACCGAGATTGAGACCCACAGTGGGTCTGTCTTAGGCTGGCCCCAGACCTACCGGTTTCATTTCTTTGCTTTGCTGTTCTACTATGGACCGCCGGCCAAGAGGCTCATTTTCAATCTATCGCATATTTTGACCAGACCACATTGGCAAGATAGCCATTAGCTTGGTGTTATCAAATATCGTCGTCTGGGTTGCGATGCGAAGTTTTAGTTTTAGTTTAAAAAAAACTGTTGTTTCATACAAAAATTAAAAACCAAAATATCAAAATGTATGAAACAGTTCATTTTCAACAGTTCAAGTGAAAATGCACAAAAGTTTAAATACTATGTATCTAATTATCCTTGGACGGAAATTTTTAATAACAATAACCTTGAATATGCTTTCAAATATTTTTATGACAATTTCATTTTACTTTATAACTTATATTTTCCAAAGATTAGAGTTAAAGTTATGAACGCTAATACACACTTGAATTGGTTATCAAAAGGGATAAAAACAACATGTGCTACAAAAAGAAAAATACGTACGAATTATTACAAAAAGAAAACACAGAAAGGGAAGAGTTTATGCAAAAAATATACAAATTTTTTAAAACAGGTTATATTGACAGCGCAACGAAATTGTAACAATAAGTATATTAGTAATGCTAAAAATAAAAATAAAGCTACATGGAATATAATTAATAATAAAGATAGACATATAAATAATAAACATTTCATTAAAAATTTGACTGTAGATAACAATAATATTGACGACCCCGGAGAAATACCTATAGCATCTTTATTTAATCATCACTTCACAAATTTACCAAATATGGATGTAAAATCGAAAAATAATCCAGAAAATAATTTGCCAAAAATACATAGCTCCAGTTTGTTCTTGTATCCAACCGACGAATACAATATCAAGACTTTCATAAGAGCACTCAACAACACAAATGCCACTGGTTATGATGACGTTTGTACCAGAGTTCTCAAATTATGCGCTGATGAACTCTCCCCATTGATAGCCCACTTAGTGAATCTTTCTTTCATGGAGGGAACATTCCCTTCACCTCTTAAGATATCTATAATCAAGCCATTGTTTAAAAAAGGGGCAAAAGATAATTTATCAAATTATAGACCGATTGCACTTATTGCTATAATATCTAAATTATTTGAGAAAGTTATGCATAAACGAATAACATCCTTTTTAACGAAATATAATATTATTAGGGTAGAGCAATATGGTTTTCAGAAGGGAAAGTCTACTACCCAAGCGTGTTTCAGGGTTGTAAAGGAGATCGCAATTTTCGTTGATAAAAAAAAGCCTGTTTGCTCTATCTTATTCGATATGAGTAGAGCTTTCGATTATGTCTGTCACCAGACTCTACTATCTAAACTAGAGAGATATGGTATACGTGGGCAAGCCCTAAGCTGGATAAAGAGTTATCTAAGTAATAGAACCCAGTGTGTAGAATTAGAAACATTAAATAAAAATATGGAAATAGAGACCTATAGATCTGACTTTAGTTTCACTCACTATGGAGTTCCCCAAGGCAGCATTTTAGGGCCGCTTCTGTTTCTACTTTATGTGAACGACCTTCCTGAAGTAACAAAATATCCATGTACTCTTTTCGCAGACGATATTTCCATAATAGTACATAAAACACCTGACGTTAACTATGAAAAAGAAATAAATGACACTGTTCGTAATATTATTGACTGGCTTAAACGTAATAATCTAAATGTCAATGTAACAAAAACTAAAATAATACAATTTTACTGTCACAATGGCAAGCCCCAGAAACTATCGGTAGGCTATCAGGGTAGTCAAATTGTTGAATGCTCATCAAGCAACTTTCTTGGCATAGTTGTGGACTCTAAGTTGTCGTGGAAAGAACATGTTCAATCGGTATGTGCAAAGGTTAATAGATTTGTATTTGCTCTACATCGACTCACGCATTTAAGTGATCAAAGGACTGCCCTGATGGCCTATCATGCATATGTATGCTCGATCTTACGGTATGGTCTTGTAATTTGGGGGAGTGTAGATCTAAATCGTGCATTTTTGATACAAAAGAAATGTATTAGAGCTATTTGTAGAGTTGGCCCCTTTGAATCATGCTTTTTAAACAACTGAGATTGCTAACGCTTCCAGCTATGTATGTATGCGAAATGTGCATGTATGTAAAAAAAAATTCGAACTTATTTAAGAAGAATCATGAAGTATGCAATTTTAGAACAAGATATCCTAATCGTCTAGTTACGCCTTCACATATAACTACCTGCTTTGCCAAAAATTGCTATAATAAGGGCATAAAACTATATAATGCTTTGTCTGCGGCTATCACAGATTTACCACTGAATAAATTTAAAATTAAATTGTTTAATTTGTTGTGTGACCAATGTATATATACCATTAATGAATTCTTGAATATGAAATTTTTATTATTGTAAATTGTGAGAATTCAATTTTTTTATATAATTTAATTTAATTTTTTATGACTTTAATTGTATTACTAACATGCTAACTTGACATTTCGCTTTGACATTCTCTTATTATTTACCATGACATTGTTTTTATTTTTTGGATATTGCTTCGCTTCCATTTTATTGACTTTGCATATTTTGCTTACTGATTTGACATTTTTTTGATCAATAATTGTTTTCTACTAACAAACTAACCATTTCTGATATTATAAAATTAGCGTCATTCTATCTGTACTGTTTGCATGACAGTATCTGGTGCATCACATGAGCCTAAGCTATTTTATTTTTACAACTTTTTGTACTGTGAATGCTTGCAAAATAAAATATTCTTATTCTTATTTTTTTTCGCGATTTCAGATTTGGTCCCATAGTAAAAGTTGTTCAGTTTTATTATGGTCCCTATCTACCATATTCAGCTTTATAAGGCTTTACCAAACATCTTGTATAAATAAGCGATCGATTTATTTTTAACGATCGGAGTCCATGTTCAGGGTGGTATATCTCCTAAATGCTTCCTACTTCGCAATCCAGGCGATGATATTTGATAACACCAAGCTAATGGCTATCTTGCCAATTTGGTCTAGTCCCAAAATGCGATAGATTGAAAATTACCCTGGTTGGCTGGCGGTTTTTCAAGCAAGGTAGCACAGCAAAGCAAAGAAATGAAACCGGTAGGTCTGGGGCCAGCCTTAGAGTAGAGTCTAGAGATTAGTGACTAATCTCTAGAGACAATAATTTGACATCGTTTCGTCGAAACGACCGCTTTTGTTGAAACGTTCAAATTCTCCATTCGACGGTTGAACAGGACACGTATTTCGTTAAACTTAAAGTGTTAAATTAACTCGCCATTCATCTATATATTAGCCGGTATAAAGTGACCCATGTTCGCAAGTGGTGTATCTTCCAGAGCGTAGTTTATGGGTTCATATTGTCGGTTGTTTACTTCGGGATTAAGACTTGTACTTCCTACTGGCAAGTTATTACTGCTAGACTCTTTAATGGGTGACATTACGGGCATTAAAATACAACTGAGATTTAAGTTTGAGTTTTGCATCGTTTGTAGAGTTACTGATACTATAGGTAGTAAACTGCTAAAAAAACTTATGACACTATACTGTGCGGTGTGGCCGTAAGTATACCTAGTTGGTTACTAAGTTCTGTAACTATGGAAAACATGATTAATACTAAATTTACAAATAATGCTACAATGAATTATATACCAAATGAAAGCACAAATATTTAAGATTATCATGTATTAAAATTATTCGAAATGACCGCCTCTGGCATGAATACACGCCTTTAGACGACGAGGCCAGTCATCGATGGCAGCACGAACTACCACCATATCCAATTCTGCGACTGCCTTGAGAATAGCGCGCTTAAGAGAGTCGAGATTCATGTGGGGCTTAGCACATGCTTTCTCCTCAATAAGTTGCCATATGGCATAATCCAGAGGATTTAAGTCTGGGCTGGAGGATGGCCATTCTTCCTGCGCGATAAAATCAATTTTGTTAGCCCGAAACCATGCTTGTGTAGATTTTGCTTTGTGCGCAGGGGCAGAGTCCTGCTGGAAGACCCATGTCTGGTTTTGAAATAAAGTGTGGCTTAAGGGTTTGACAACAGGTTCCAGAACGGTATCTTGATAGACTCTAGCGCCAGTTTTCACACCTTTTTCACAGAAATGAACCTTACTTAGCCCTGAATAGGACACCCCCAGCCAAATCATCACTGATGAGGGGTGGTGACCTCGTTGGACCCTCGGAGCAATCATGCTGACTTCTTTACTATTCTTAGCGTATACTCTATCATTTTGACGGTTAAAATTTTCTTCGACTGTGAAGATTTTTTCATCAGTAAACAAGATTTTTCGATGGCCGTTTTGTGCGTACTGCTTTAGTAGAGCGCGACTTCGTGCTAACCTCATAGCCTTCAATCGTGCGTTTAGCAGATGGCCCTTTCGTCTACGGTAAGCGTGAAGCCCAAGGTCATCATTGATAATTTTTTTAAGGGAACTTCTCTTCACAGTCATCTGTATTGCCAATAACTTTTGCTTCCGGACGGGATTTCTCGTGATTCTCGCCTTCACTGCCTTGATCACAGCTGGTGTCCGAACGGTGCGTGGTCTTCCTGATCTTTTTCGGTCATCGACGGTCAAGGTATTACTGTACCTATGGATAGTGCGATAAATAAATTGCTTGTTGATTTTCAACTTTTGTAGCAACTTGAAAATCATATTCGGTGGCTGCCCACATTTGTGCAGAGCAATTACAGCGATACGATTCTCCTTCAACCCTCATTCCATGGTGAAATAAACAAAATATAATATACGTGTGGTATGGAATTATAGCTTATAAAACTGTCAATAATATGCCATTTTTATTTTTTCTTTTCATTTGTTTTAATGGCCAGTAATCGATAAAGAAACTCAGTAACAGAACTTTTGACCAACCTGTGTATACATAGAAAATGTTTGAATTTTTTTAATTCTATGACTACCTGCGTAACGTATATGCACATTATTTTAAATATTTACTACCAACTGTTAAAATAAATAATTAAGTATAACGAACTGAAATAAATATTGGAAGTGTCTAGTCTGCCACCAGTGGTAATTTAATAAATATTTTTATTTGAAGGTAGATTTTTTCAACGCATTTTCATATTCGTGCAAGAATTTCGTTCAATCTGTTTATATATAATTAAGCGATCCATGACATATTTTTGGGATTTACGCAAACATTAATTTAGTACAAATTGTTCTTAAGTTAGGTAAAGTCATATTTTCTTAAAGAATTCAAAAGCACTTTGTCTACATTCGCTCAATTCCAACAAATCTCGGTTCAAGTCGGTAATTTTAAATGGATTACACATTGAACGCGCTGTTTTCTCGCCAGTGAGTGGGGGGCAGGGGGAGGGAGGGGGTGCTATTTGAATTTGTATTGTTTTAATGAAGTGTGGTATTTGAGCGGGCTCGCTACGGAGCGCAGAGGCTCGGATTACATTACGAACTAAGTGAGTTATTGGACAAACTCTATTCGTTTACTTTGCTTTAAATTGCTGAAAAAGTACCCCTCTATTACTAACCGACAAACAATACTGACCATCTGGTTGGTGTCTACTTTCATATATGTTTTTCAGGAAAATTTATGACACTAGGTTTAGGTTCTGGCATGAATCGGGAGTGGTGAGAGAAATTGTAGAAAGGATTAGGTACCTACTGTATGCGTATGTTTGCAGTTGCCCCGCACTCCCACCAAAAAAATTAAACGTCACCAACTTATTAGATGGGACTCGAACCCACAACCCTTGGATTACCAATTCTCAAAAAAAAAAGTATTAAAGAGTCATGAAATCCTTGATTTACGTTACGTATTAAAAATTTAAGTCGTGTCAGGTGAACATTTGTAGCGGGTATTTCAGAGTTTCAGAATTAAAGCCCTGTCGAGAATCCAATTATTGGAAACAAAGAGTGATTTGAGCGCGATATCTGATTTGAGTCACGATAACGTCGATAGATGGCGCTCGCCGATTGTCAAGCACCATCAGTAAGAAGGTTGTAATTAAGTACTTTGTTACGAAAGACCTTCCATTTAAGAGTTAAAGGCTAGTTCCGATTTTGATACCTCCACATGAAACGTAGACTAATTTACCTTTGCTAGTATTTTTTTATGTTTTTAACCGCCTTTGTGGTCACGTTAAGTAAGACGCTGGGATCCCAGATTCGATTCCCAGGGGGGTAGTTTGTACTCGATTTGTTTGGTGGTAGGGCTGATTTTAAGGCCGCCTGGCAAGCTACCACCATCTTACTTTAGTCTGACGCCATAACAACAATTTCACACAAATTATTGTGATCCGGCAGTTAGAAGTAAGATAGCCAGTTCCTCACTGATGAGGATTTCGGGTGTAGTGCGCTTCCACTTTCCACCATCAGGTGAGGTGAAGGCCAAGCATTACCCATTGTGCAAAAAAATCTATTAAATAATCCATAAAACGAATAAAAGGTATTGATACAAAGTCAAAGATTTAGAAAGTCTCATCGACATGTTGGTAGCACGCATCGCCAATAAAATGCATTATGCATTGAGCTTGCAATTTGGTATTATGTTTCCAGACATGTTTTCGTGAAAATAATTTGTTTATATGCAAAATAATTGAGAGCGAAAACACTCAGATTGTTTATCAGACATCATTAACATTTAAGTAAGACATCAGTTAGGTGTACATATTATATAAGTTATATTCGAGGTTTTATTGCAAAACATACAGCATGTTAAATTAGACTTTAGCATTCAGTGCTATTTTTATACAATACTTAATAATTCATCTTCAATAAACGTAAATATGACCACGTATCCCACTTAAGTTCTAAGCTCAATTGGCTTCCCATCCGTCGGCGCAGGGACTTACATACTATTACGCTTCTTTATTCCATCTTTTTCCATCCAACTACTCCAATCGATCTCCCTCGCCATTCAACTGATTTCCTCTCATATTCCTTCTCTGTGCATGCTGTACGGCTGTGGAATTCCCTCCCAGAGGGTACCAGGAAAGCTCAAACTCTGAGATCATTTCGCGATCAAGTCAGAAGACATTTCCTCTCCTCTACCTAATACACTATCGTATGTCCTGTTCTTTCTTCACTTTAAAGTTTATTCATAATTCCTATCTTTATATTATCTATATCTATCTATATCTGATATCTCTTTCCATAATTGCACCCACTCCCCCTAAATTCTTTTCTTTTTATCTCTTTACTACTCAAGGTTGCCTGGAAGAGATTGCTATTTAGCAATAAGGCCGCCTTTTGTGTGCTTTCTTCCTGTTTTTGTGTCTATTTGTAATTTTTTCTTGTCTTGTGTGCAATAAAGTGTCTATTATTATTATCCTTACATAATGTAAAAAGACAAAATAAAACAGTAAAAAAAGTGTGTCTGTACATTACATATATTTCAAAAAATATATATTTGGGGCGATGGAGACATAGTAGTAGAGTAGGAATTTGAAAAAAAAAGTGTGTCTGTTTTTCTGTTTGTTTGTCTGTTTGAACACGCTAATCTCCGGAAATACTAAACGGATTCGGATGATTTTTTTTTTGTTATAAAGCTGTTAAGCCTGGGCATAACTTAGGGTATAATTGATTTTGGAAAATGGAACACCTGATGAAGAACCATGATGGCCCAACTAAACTATATTATATTAATATTAATAAATAATAAAACAGTAAAAAAAGTGTGTCTGTACATTACATATATTTAAAAAAAAATATATTTGGGGCGATAGAGACATAGTAGTAGAGTAGGAATTTGAAAAATAAAGTGTGTCTGTTTGTCTGTTTTTTTGTCTGTTTGAACACGCTAATCTCCGGAAATACTGAACGGATTCGGATGTTTTTTTTTGTTATAAAGCTGTTAAGCCTGGGCACAACTTAGGGTATAATTGATTTTGGAAAATGGAACACCTGATGCAGAACCATGATGGCCCAACTAAACTATAAGGAATATAAAAAAATGACACCTTAGCAAAAGTTGTTCAACCTGATGAGTATTTTTTGTTGAGGTATAAAAATCGGAGATCTGGAACACCTGATGCAGAACCATAATGGTCCAGCTAAACTATACAAAATATGAAAATGACACCTTAGCAAAAGTTGTTCAGCCTGATGAGCATTTTTTGTTGATGTACAAAAATTGAAGATCTGGAATACCTGATGCAGAACCAAGTTTAATTTATTTGCATATAAACATGTGTTTACAAAAAAACGAAGATTATCTGATGTGGAAATCTAAGAGATCAGGTTGAAGGTGTTTAGCATCATATAATAACATAAGCTAGGAGTACTTCTACGTGGTGAAGGTGGTAACATTAGGGCTTAATTTTTGATATCGACTTGCCTAAATACCAGACGCTTAAAGCCGCTGGTGTCGATCTAAGGACTGGTTGTTTTCCGCATGGCCAACTTTATGTGGCTTTTTCCAGGGTTTGTAACACTTCAGGTGTTTTCATATTGAAGGAAAGATTTCCGAACATAGTTTATAGATAAATTTTGTAATTTTACATGTTCACAAATATTAAATAAAAAAAATAAAACAATTTAGTAACTTTTAACATTATAACACTGCTACAAGTATTTTTTTATGTAACTACATTAGTTCATATTTATATGCATGCGCCGGAGTCATAAAGTCCACGCGTACGAAGTCGCGGGCATCAGCTAGTTATTAATATACTAGAAAACATTCGGCTTGTCACCAGGATTATTATATAGCTGTGCAAAATAATTATCAAAGCATCTGGAAATATATTTCAATTGAATGTCGAGGTAATTCCTCACATTGATGAAATAACGCTGGCTTGCAGCATGAGTAGGGATATACTAGAAATATTTTAACCACGCCACTAGTAACTCGGTAGCTAAGGTAAGATTATTGGACCGGACTTCCAAAGGCGACCTTTGGGTTCGATTCCCGCCTGAGACAATCATGGTGAGGAGTCGATTTTTTTCTAGTACCTACCTACTTATATTACCCAGTATAGTCTGGGTTTACTCTTCATTTGCATAGAGGAAATGGAATAAGAGGACTCTAGATGGACTGTAAAGTTTCCGTACAATATTATTTCAAATAACAGTAAAAGTTAAGTTGGATTTTACAACTTCTGTCACGAGCGGAAATCTTCAGGGTTGTCAAATCTATTATTTAACACTACCTTAGTTCTTTTTTTGTTTGAATTAAAGTCTTGGATGATGAGGCGAATTGTAGAGTAATGATGAGATAAATAAAATAAATAAAATGGCCAACTTCCATAAACAATTTGTTCTATAAAATATGAAAAAAATATTGTTGACTTTATACTTTTTCAAATCTTTAACGGAAGGAGTAAGTGGACAAAGGTTTTATGTGACAAAACTAAAAAATCGTCTTTTTTGCATGAACATGAAGTTTAAGAGATGATAAATCGACTAATGAGCTCAAAACACGCAAATTTTGATTCGTGTCAAAAAATTCGTGTCAAAAATATGATGCCTTTGTGTTAACTGACATAAATGCATACATTTCAGGCTTTAAAATAATTTTCAAACATTCATAACTCATTTTGAACTTTTTGTTAGTTCACATTTTGTCCACTCACCCCTTCTATGAAATATCATTTACTGCAGTAACAGCACCCTTTTTCGAAATTTTTATTGGTACCTGCAAAAAAT
Organism: Agriphila tristella; assembly: GCA_928269145.1. NCBI lineage: Eukaryota > Metazoa > Arthropoda > Insecta > Lepidoptera > Crambidae > Agriphila > Agriphila tristella. Next base: position 27,158,724 of record OV743434.1, read on the forward strand.
ATGGATTTACCTAAATTTTTGCCAACCCTAAGATTTGAACCCATTTCATATAGAATCGGGTCAGAGCCCTGAGCATTAGTAATAGTGGCAGTTCCTCGGATTCATTAGCAAAATTTCTGCAGTATTCAGTTAAGTATGTACCTACTTCAATCTACATAAAACACAAGTTAATTATTGATTAGATTTTTCCTGGTAACATAATGACGGTAACATTCATCTAAGTAATAATTAGAAGAATTGTTATAATACAATGCAGAATACCAGTGCTGTTGTGACAAGTGACACACATGTTGTCACCATGAGTATACTGATCAGAGGCCTATTTGGTTCTCAAGGGATTCTCTTGAATATTGTGTGTCTCATTTTGTACTAAATGAATTGTTTGTTTATCTTTCCTTCTTTCAAATAACTGCGTCTTAAGAGTGTTTTAGACAAGGCCCATTTAACAGTAGCATCTAAACTAACGAGCGTTGTTTTGGACGCGACTTTAATAGACAGCGAGATTCAAACATAATGAAACAAAACAACAGACATTCTATTACAGCTTATACCCTTTATAAACGGTTTATAATAAGTATATTGTATACCTATAAAGTGTATTACACTTATAAGACTTCCGCGCTTACAGTTCATTAGAAATAAAACACTTTTTCATCCCTTGTCATCTCGTGACCACGACAAATTCGACAGTTTCCAGGGGGAAACTGTCGAAACGTCGGGAAATAAAAATACCCATAAATCCAAACTAAACAATTCTAAAATAACACCTGAATTAAAGCTGTAATCCGTAAAAAGTGTTTTATTTCTAATATAGAGTGTACCTACTGTCAGCACTCCAATAGAAAGGACATGAATAAAACATTTTTAACTAGGTAACAATACTTAATCATTACTTCGTTGAGTAAGTGCCGCTGTAATTTATTAAAATGTTATACAAATAAGCCCATAAATGGAGAAATTACACTTTCTCCACTTTATTTGTTTTTGTTATTTTATCAATTACTTAAGTACTTATATAAATCGACAAATCAACTGAAATATTAATGTTTTTTAATAATAATAAAAAAGATTTAATTCCGCTAACTATCATAAGCGCAATATTATGGAAAGTAGGAATACGAAATATAATTGTATTATTACTTTGTAAACAAACAGAACTATGAAGGAAATCTTTTTAACATTTCGATAAAATTAATTATTTTTAACATGTCTTTGAAATAGCATGTTATTTGTGTTGATGGAATTGGTTGAGGATTAAAGCTTTGTTTTAATTTTTGTAGAGAAAACAATATACTTATGCTCAACTTAAATAAAAACCGCCATCAAAAGTTATACCTACTTTCTTTTTTATTACTTCTCTGTAGCAGCTCAAATAGTCACATTATAGAATTATCGGTCTGTGTTACTGTTTATATGTGACTAATAAATGCATAATATATACCGGTATTTTCGGTGAAATTTGAATTGGAGAAAATCGGAAATGCCATAACTTGAAACGCGAAACAATAAACAATCTAAGCTACGCGATTCTGCCCCCGTATTACAACCTCTTAAAACTTGACAGTTTTATGAATGGCTATCAATGCGTCTCTTTTATTTACTATACAGCGAGAAAGAGATGTAACTATAGCAATTCATAAACCTGACAAGTTTTAAGAGGTTGTAATTTCCCCCTCCTGGACTTTTCACAAAAGGCGCATCCACTTTTGACAAAATATAATCAGAAACTCAAAATAGTATTTTAGTTAGAGGTTTCTTAGAACTTAGAACTGCTAGTAAATTCCTCGTTATTTGCGCTAATGATAGCTATATAACACGCCTTAGACTAATTGCTTTGATTATTTATATGTCTAGATACACAGTCGAAACTACGAATGCGTTGCAAAAAATATTACCCAACGTGACCAAAAGTAGTGTGACTCAGTCATAGTTTTTATTACAATACTCTTTGGACGCGATGATGCTAAAAATGTAAACCAACCTAAAAAAATTGGCGTTTTGTTTAGTACATCAAAAGCGCAATACTATCTAGACATATAAATAATCTAAGGCTAATTGTAATAAAGTTTTGAATAATTACTTTTTGTCCGCTCACCTCGTCCTCGTGGTACCAGAATATGTATGCGGGAGGCTCGGGGCTGAACTGGATGAGGCAGGTGAGGTTGATGGTGGACCCAATGTCCACGTGGAGGTCCGGGCCTCCTAGGATCCGCGCTGACGGCACTGTAACCAAGACAATTTAACAGTTAAAAAAAGAAGAAAAATGAGTGGTGTTCGGAAACAAAGATACTGGACCCAAGGCAGTAAATAAGGGCATATTTTATATATTTCTTAAATATTTACTGAAATATAAGTACCAATTTCAGTCTGTATCTTTTTCAGTTATAAATAGGGTGGCCACCTTTTTCACACAAATAGAGTATTTTTTAATTTAGGTATAGAACAAAAATAAAGTACGCGGCAAAAATATAATTTAATTTTCGCAACTTTGAAAAAATATTTTATATATTTACATAAGAGTTACATACATAGTAAGAATATTGTAGGTCAATTCTCTATTTTAGACTATGGGTGGTGACCCTTGTAATTAATAATAATAAATATGCTACATCTCCTGAGACAGCTTTTTACTAACGAGGGATACGCACGTATTTCTCGCCCAAGCTTTCATAAAAATCTGATTATAACTATAGTTACATCCAATCGAATAATATGCTTATCTGCAGCCTGAAAGAAACCCCAAAATATATGAAAATACTGCGTGTTACCTTTATAAAAGCACAAAGTCATATTGGTTAGCACAAATCGCCCACACCACGCCATGCTCGAGTGGAAAAATATACATGCCGGTCACTTATTTGCCGTTTTTGGTTTAAAATGATGCGTTAATTGTTTGAGCACAATGCCATCAAAAAAACAACTGATTGGGTTTAAAACGCAATTAGTAGTGTCACCTCCATGTGAGATCTAAAACATTTACCATTTCCCATTAGGTTACCAGTAATCTTAACTCCTTCGATTGATGCTGTTGACGTAACTGATACCAGATTTTGTTATCGATGTGGCAGTTTTGCAAAGCAATGCGATAAAAATATTAGTGTCGTTAGATAAACTATAAACAAAACGGTAATTTCGTAGATAAGAACGAAAACTGCTATAATGTCATTGGGTAACGACCTAATAGATAATTGCCTACGGAGCTAAATAGTTTTTCTCTTACTGTAAGTTAAAATTAGTATTCTGAGAGAGACCTTTCTAGGAAAATAAAAAGTTTGTTGTGTACATTTCCTTTTGAATTTCTTTGTTTGGTAACACTCCTAGAAACTAGATAAAGTCGAAATCCGAACTGCAGTTGTTTTTATTAAGTTGAAAGCTACGCTATCAATGAAACAGCAAGTTTAAGGAAATAATTAGTTTGATTTGGTATGTAAATGACGTAGTCCTGGCGAAATTAAATGAAAGCATTTGGAAGCACTTTGAGAATGATACTTTGAAAACATAAAGAAACGTGCAATAAACGGTTAATGATTATAAAGAGCATAATTGTGTATTTTCTTTAAAAAAATCGATTGATGAAAACGAATAATGAAAGATGAAGTTTTGATTATTTCTCTAAATACAGAAGTTTGTTACCAAATTGTCTTTTTTACTATTTGTATTCATACATAAATTAACTTTATATTACATCGGGTCATTTTGAACTTACCATCCAAATTTCAAGGATGTGTCTGGACACATGAACTGGTCCATGAAACTAAACAACTTTCTCAAAGAAACATGTGTCGAATTAGGCCACAAAATTTTGATCATCCCATACTTAATTGATCACGTGATCTCTTTGATTTGTATGGATAGTCGTTTTTTTTACATATACGGCCATGTGCTCTTCAGAGAAAGTAGTTTAGTTTCATGGACTGAACACATACTCAAAATTTGAGTGGTAAGTTCAAAATGACCCGATATTTCGTTTTTTTTAAATAGGTACTAGATTCTGTATTATTGTTTTTTAATTGCATTTTATTTGGACGCAAAAAAAATTTTAATTGTCGGATAATAACGATAATAACATCAACTTCGTGTACTTGTTGCCATTGTCAACTTGATGCCTTTTTTATCATTCTATAACAATGAATGATAACTTTTAACTATTAATGTTAATTAATAGTTATCCTATAGAATGATAAAACCGAATTTAGCTATAAGCTAGCATAGGTTACTATGCTAGCTGATAACTAAATTCGACAGGTGTTGATGTTTTTCTCCGTAAAGTAAAAAATCATGTCAATTGAGATTTAAACTACAAAATCCTATTACTTTACACTTTGCAAAATCCTTTTTCAAATCGTTATTGCTATAAGCTTTATTTTATATGTGTCAAAACCTTTCATGTTCTCACATTAAATCGTTTATACCCACATGCGGTTGATAGTGTGAGCAAGATTGTCACGACAGGCGGTGCCAACAACTAGCTACGTAGGTAGATGGGCTGTTGTATGCACTTTACATTCCCGTGCTCCTCGCTACAACACCATGCACCATGTTTTGTAAGTTGTACGACGTCCTGAATTTAAAACTAGGTGGTGTTTTAAGTTTGTTTACTTTTGGGTAAAAAGGTCTAAAAGGCTCGGATATAAAAACTAATAAAAAATATTCTTCATAGTCGCTTTGTATATTATGACATTTTAAATTGAAGAGGTTTATTTAATATTCGATTTATTTTACGATAAAGTGGGGTTTAGTGTTACAATATGTTTCAAAATAACCCTTAATGCCGAATATGGTAAAAAGGGACCATCAAAATGAACAACTTTTACTATGGGGCCAACTCTGAAAGTGCGAAAAAAATATCTTTTTGATACATTTTGATATTGTCGTTATTAATTTTTGTATGAAACTGCCGATTTTATTTTCGCAATTTCAGAGTTGGTCCCATAGTATAAGTTGTTCAGTTTGATAGTCCCTATTTACAATATTACACGTTGTACAAGTTGTACAATAGGCTAGTTGACAAAATTTGGAAAATAGTTTAAAAATAAAGTTTGGTATCTATTTTACCGCAAATATATATTATTTTAAGAAAAATAAGTCATTTTACCTATGAATTTTGCGTTTTAAGAAATGAACTCAAAATGACATCTAAAAAGGCCAAAACTGACATGGCGTCTTAAATGACGTCACGCCTCGCGAAACATTCGTGTTTGACACGTCTACACACCTACACCTGTGTGTGTGTGTGTGTGAAAATGACAGTAACAACAAATGTTTCGCAAGGCGTGACGTCACGCGTCTCTGATTGGTGTTCAATGTCACGTGATTAAATGGCCAATTTTGCCGATTTTATTTTCCGTAAATATTGGTAATCTTTATTTATTTTAATGAAAAAAGTGTTTTTTGGTTACTATTTAACATGCTTAGCTAGCTAGCCGATTTATTCTTAGTGGAAACAAGCCCATTGTGATTACAAACTAAATCAAAGTACCTACCTAATCATTTTATAGGTTTCAACTTGCTGCTTGGTAAAAAATACTTTTTTTTTGCAATAAATGAATTTAGCAATACTGAAACACGTACAATCATCTAGCATTACTCTGCATTACGAGTAATTTGTCAAACGTCTATTGTCAAGTTGATTTAGGTAATGACAAGACCTTGGCTTTTGATTACTCTGTCATCTGTGGTGCGCCTAAATTACAGGATTCCGTTCGTGCGTTGTCTCTCGCATATGCGGATAATACTAATTTATATTCGTTCGGAGTCTGGAGTTTCGGGAGGAGTCTTGAGTTTCGAGAGGTCGCCGCAAGGTCACCGGTGGATGGGAACAGATGCTGCCGCGCGGTGAAACTTCTATAGGCTGTTGTTGATATGAATCACCAGTACTACGACATTGCATACAATGGCTAAGTTATGAAATGATTTACCTATAATACTCGTAATGTGTCACACGATATTATGTGGCAACTTTAGCTCGGTATTGTATCCATTTTCTAAGTTATGTAATGATATGCTTACAATAGGTGTCAGTTTGATAGCTTGGGTCTTAGCAGTGCCAACTAGAGCCCCACCAACGGATTTAACTTTATAATTATAACTTTTTAAATTGGGTTGATTAGAAATATTATCGATTCAGCGTAATTAAAATACCCAATTTGTTGAATAATTCTGTAATATGGTTTCATTCAAATCTGTTAGCTCATATTGTTAGCTCCTGTCAACCCTTAAATTTATGAATGACCTACATTCTATCGACCTCAGAAAGTTTAACAAACTCCAAGATTCAATAACGTTTTCAATTTGTGTTTGAATTAAAAACAGATGGATTAAAATGGCTAACTTAGTTTAGGCTTTTGCCTAATACTATGAATATTAAATCAGTACTGAAATGAGGATTTTCTACATGCCTGCGTTTTAGAATTAATAAATATACATTTTGAACTCTAGCTAATGGACAGAAGGGTCGGTCGTTTCGAATATTTGTTATTATAAAGATACCTATTGATTTCAATGAATAATATATTTTTTAATAAAAATATGTTGTCTTTTGCGACTGAATCGTAAATATTGAATTGATTGAATATTTCATAATGGATTGAAGTCTCACTTGGGACAAATATTTTAATAATTATGTTAAAGTTGACATTATAACAATACTCGTCTCCTTAATAATATAATCGTTCAGCCCGACCGATAATAGGGAATGTACTTGAGTTTTAATAAGTATAAGAATTTTAATAATAGTTTATTGTTTTTTTACTTGTATCGTATTCGATATTATTAAGTTATACTTATTACAAGTTATATTTCATTTACAAAATTAATTTGGTTTGAGACTATCGGAATGTTTCTTATTATTAAACTTCAAATTGCTTTTTATCGTGTTTTGAAGATGTTTCTCAGCTGTCAATAGTCGTTTCAATCAGGCTTGGTAAACACGAGGTTAGGTACAAAAAGTTAGTAATTTGTGAGATTGTAAAGTTAAATAATAAGGAAACAAAGGGGACACACACCACAACTATAATTACAGATTTGGACGAAGTCGTCATAATAATATGCCATGGGTCCTGCTTGCGCTGCGGGCGGTGTAGTTGCCATGTTTTCTTCTGAAAACAAGTAATTTAAAATCAAAAGACTTTGAGAAAGTTTAAAAGAAATGTTACATTTATTTGTAACTAGCGGTCGCCCGCGACTTCGTCTGCGTGGAAAGATTTTTTGCTATTTCTCGGGAACAATACTTTTTTTCGGGATGAAAGGTACCCTATGTCCTTCTCTGTACCCCTGACAACGTGCATGCAAAATTTCATGATGATCGGTGCAGTAGTTAAGACGTGAAGGCGTAACAAACAAAAAAACAAATAAACAAACAAACAAACGGACTTTCACATTTATAATATTAGTAAGGATGTACCTACTCGTAATGTTGGTATTTAAAATAAAAAGTTGATCATAGTTTGGTTAAGAATGACTGCTCAACTTTCAATTAAAAAATGACAAACTTATGTCGACTGTGCTATTTAAAAACCTAGCAAGGGACACATCCAAGAAAAAACTGGTTTTACATTATTGGGCTTCTAAAGTCATAAGGCATTGATTCGCATTGCCAAAATTGTCATGTTATGGGTTGGAATTCCACAAAAAGACTTGGTTTATGTGAAGAATTACTTCTATTGTTGTCTCTTGTTCTTTTTTTGCACTGTTTCTGCTTGTATTTTGTGTTAAATAATTGGTTAAATAAAAAATATGTTGAGATTTTTTATTTCAGTTTTACTATTAAGTACTTGTTTCTTTTAGGAAAGTCATATTGAAAATTTATCGAGCAATATAACTTCTTATTTAACAATTTTATTTATTAAGAACTTCTAAAAAATACATCTGTCTATTATGAAAGTCATGATGCTTTTCAAGGATCGTGTATTTCTTAGGAATTCGAATATCCAATTATATTTTCATTGTTAACTCTATAACAAAATTCGTTATTCGACCCTAGAAATGAGTAGGAAATCTGAGTTGAATAGATTGGCTACAGAAAAATCATGCAAATAAGTTAGCTATCAGCCGGACGGTATCCGCAATAAAAATAGCTTTCTGATGCAAATTCAATTCGATTGCCATCCTTGATTTCAATAAGGTCTATAATTTGAGAAATTGCAAGTGAATTCGAGCCATTCACGCCAAAGCAGCGTGCTACTGACAGTACTTAATAAACCCGTTCTATCTACTCGTTAAAAACTTATTGCATTTCTTTGAAAGTGCTGGTTCATTCTACATGAAATATTGTAAGTGTTTTGAAAGCTTTTTAAAAATTAGCTGTCCAATATCCTACTTCCTACTAATATTATAAATGTGAAAGTTTGTGGCTTTAGATGTTTGGATGTTTGTTCCTCAATCACGCAAAAACTACTGAACCGCTTTGGTTGAAATTTGGCACACAGATAGTAGATAGCCTAGATTAAAACATATGATACTTTTTATCTCGATATTGCCACGGGAACGGGAACCACGCGGGTCAAACCGCGGGCGGCCGCTAGTTAGAAATGAAAGTCGTAATACACAAAAGGCCAGATCCGAAAGCCAGATATACTCAAGTTTTGTCTTATCACATATAAGTACCTATATAGATTTATTAAAATTGTAAGTTCATGGCTATGCGGGGTCTACAGGGTAATTTTGCGACCCCTTTACAAAATGAAGTAATAAAAAAAAATTAGGTGAGATAATTATAAATAATTTCTTTTTAAATTCACAGTTTTCAACCACTTTTTATATCCTAAAAATCTAGGCGCGCACGCTCACCGTCACGAACGGGACGCGAGCGGGGAAGGCGAGTGGCGGGAGGGGGGCTCGCGCGGGTCGACCGTGCGACGCGCAAACGGTGACAACAATTTCAATTTGTGTAGGGAAAAGTTTGGGGTAAAAATGTAAAAAAATATATTTTTGTTTTTCTTCATAAATTGATTGTACTGCTGTTATAGAATTACCTGACAAAGTTTGAAAAGGGGTCCAAAAATGACCCTGTATATGCCACCAATACGTTTAATTTTACTCTTCTTAAACCACCTGAAAGACGTTAAGTGCGGTAATAATTAAACTAAGCAAACAGTAACAGTGGCAAACAGTTTCCGTTGAATTGCTCATTTAATTTGTTAGTTCTCTCGTGTATTTCACTGGTTTGAGGTAGTATTTCACCTGGTTATTGTTAATGTCGTAATTCGGCACACGTTCGAAGCGCACACCGTTAAATTTTCATTTGCGGTACGAACAGAAACGTGTTATAATAATTGAATCACCCGCCCGCCCGGGCCATTTCAGTTAATTCTGTGCTTTATGACTTCATATTTCGCGGGCCACAAAGAGTGCTAGTTGTTGGAGAATTGCTTAAATGGCCTCGCACTTGGCCACTATATGGCTTCATCGCTGGTCGCATACGACCGCAGTAATGGCCTATTCTATTGAAGCCGCACCTACAAGAATATTCGAGCAGAGATACCTACACATCCGTCTGTAGATTTATTTTGTATAATATCGCTTATTTTAACTTCAAATTCCAGAGAAGTCCCAATTAGCTTGTTATGTGGGATTTACACGGGTTGATTTTTCAGGCGACTTACTGGTCGATTTTAGTCAACTAGCGTCACCACATTGAAATTAGGTTTGCGATTAGATTTTACAAGCGATTGTCGATAAAAAGCGCTATTCGACAAAAATCTATCAGTATGTTGCCTGGTAAATCGACCTGTGTAAATTGAACACTAGACAGGCAATTTAACAGAAATATTCCATTTTGAAATAAAAAATATAAAATAAACTATGTCGGGATTTACACCATGTACCTGTTTATTTTTGAGACTCCGATTCGTCTGCCAATAACATCTACCCGCACGCAACAATCGACAGTTCTTCCGTGATCATGGCGCATGCAACTGCGCTGAAATATCGGAGTCTCAAAAATAAACAGGTACATGGTGTAAATCCCGACATAGTTTATTCTATTAACGTCAATAACCATGGAAATTTAAAACAATATAAAAAATATAACTTTAATCTTTGAGGATTTTGCAGAGCCTGTGAAACAGGCCATTATTATATTACAATTAAAATCAAAAAATACATATGTTAGAGAAAAGATTTTCGAAGCCCTTTCATACAATATTACCTAATTCTGTTAAGTATACGAAAAATAAACAAACTACCTCTATTTATACCTACTATTCATATAGTACCAATAGCTTTCATTGAATAAATTGGATTAGTGCTCGAAATAGAAAAGTAATTTACGTAAGTACCATACACTCAAAGTTAATTAATACAACTAATTGCTTAAACCAACTTACGGTATGATTTTGCTTTTCGTAAACAATAGACACATTAATTATAAATTGCACAAAACTTCCAATATTTGTACCAAAATAAAGATATCTATTCATAAGTACAAAATGTTTAATTTTCGGTAAGTGCACAGACTGGGTTAAAGAACAAAATGGTTTGCCACAGAGCACTTTATTTATGTCAGTTTTGTGGCGAGCCAGCATTCGCCAGTTCTGACCCGCAAATCGTTTTATTTGCTCGGCTCTTTGTTGCATTAAGTGTTTTGTTATTGCACTGAAAACCATGTGATCCTAAAGTGACTTCACGCCCGAAAAATGTGACATAATTGCTTTTCTATTGTTGTCCGGACGGTGGCGTCCGCGTGGGCAGTAATTAATTTAAAGATAGATTTGTCGAATAAAACGATATGCTAGTCACTTTTTGAATGTCGTCATTTGAAGCAAATTAAATTGTATTTTGACTATGAAAAATATAACAGCACACACATCATCCATCAACCAAATAAATGTGTTTGAATCGGCATTACAAAAAAAGGATAAAGGCAAATCAAGCAGTTAAAAATAGAATATATATATATATATATATAAAATTGTCTCTTAAAAAGTCCAATGTGTAGGAACCTTAGCTAGCTAGCTTAGCTAGTCGGTTTCGTGTAGTGCAATGTGGGTATCACTTTTGGTACAAAATGTACTATATTTAGTTGAAGCTGTGACTTGCCTCGCAGAAGGAACAAAGCGATTGTGCCGCAGCGCTGAGCATTATTTGCTTACTGGAAGACGCGCGGTTGTTGCCAAGCAAAAGTTTTTCGCTGTTCATATTTGGACAGCGTGCTTTACGTCGCATTGCAGTTCACAAGGTGTTTGGTAAAAGCCTTATAAAGCCGAATATGGTAGAGAGGGACCATCAAACTGAACAACTTTAACTATGGGACCAACTCTGAAATCGCAGCTGTTTCATACAAAAATTTATGACGAAAATATTAAAATGTATGAAACAGCAATTTTTTTTTCGCGATTTCAGAGTTGGTCCCATACTAAAAGTTGTTCAGTTTGATGATCCCTGTTGGTGATCAAGCCAACCTCTTTTTTTATTATTACACGACTGCCCAAAGCAAAAAGAGTGTATATGTGTTCAGGGTTAATGTATGTTTGTTACATGACTGCCCAAAGCAAAAAGAGTGTGTTCAGGGTTCATGTATGTTTGTGGGTATGTGAGTTTCTTTATTCCACCATAACTTCTAAGTGCCTGAACTGATTTGAATAAATAGGGTATCGTTAGAATCCTTACAGCATCCCGGGTGACACTGGCTATATTTTTTTTAGAAAAAATCTATATGGCGACTGTACGACGCCATTTTCAAATGTGAAAGAAAATTATTTTTCTTCTATTATCACAATATGGGCATCAAATTAAAGGCCTTGATGAGCAAATTCCAAAACTACATAATATGTCACTAAAATGTGTGAAATAAAACTAAATAAATTAAAAAAATATTAAAAACACGACTGCCCTGCCAAAAACGAACTAAAAAGTTAAACAACAAGTGTCATTGCAGTCGGGGGACCTCTTTGATCAAAAATTGTTCCATAATAAGGTCCCCCGACTGCAATGACACTTGTTGTTTAACTTTTTAGTTCGTTTTTGGCAGGACAGTCGTGTTTTCAATATTTTTTTAATTTATTTATATTTCATTGTCAAGTACCACAAATAAACAGTTGCCGACAAATACATCTATCATTCACATGTTGGTGTCAGAAGAGTACCTGCCGACTTTAGTGCCACGCCGTGCCTCTCCCAAATCACGGGCACTTGAAAGTGGAGATCCTGGTGTGCATAGCGAACGGGACTCTACCCAGGCGTTGCTGGCCTAGAGAACGAATTGTTGCAACCTATCCCGGTAAAGATGGCATAGTCAGGGTTGTCGACGTGGCAATGAAAGGGGGTGTCTTGCGTCGACCGGTTAGGAAGCTCGCACTATTGATCGCCTCCTAATTCAGTGTCCACACTGTCGGGGGCCATGTTGGCGATCAAGCCAACCTCTTTTCTATCCATCCATCCATCAGCCATTTTTGATGTCCCCACTGCTGGGGCTCAGGCCTTCCTTATGGGTGGATAAGGAGGACGGGCCATAACCCACCACGCGGGCCCAATGCGGATCGGTGGGTGTTAACGACTGCAAATGCAGCCGGGACCAACGGCTTAACGTGCCTTCCGAAGCACGGAGGAGCTCGAGATAATAAATTTTTGGTCACCCATCCCATGACCAACCCTTGCGAACGTTGCTTAACTTCCGCAATCGCTGGGCCAGGCGCTAAACCACTGCGCCATCGAGCTCCTCTAGCTATCCTCGAGCTCTTTTCTATACCTTTTTATATTTCATTGTAAAGTACCATAAATAAACAGTTGCCGACAAATACGTCTATCATTCACAGTCCCTATGTACCATATTCAGCTTTATAAGGCTTTTACCAAACACCTTGTACTACCTATCCTTTATTGAATTACTAGCGACCCCGCCCGCGACTTCATCTGCGTGGTCAGTTATTTCTCTATCCCTCGGGAATTATACGTTTTTCGAGATGAAAGGTTCCCTATGTTTTCTGTACTCCTGGCAAAGTGTATGTAAAATTTCATGATGGTCGGTTCAGTAGTGAAGACGTGAAGGCGTAACAAACAAACGCACTTTCGCATTTATAATATTAGTAAGGATATAGTATGGATAAATCTTCATAATAATGGAGGTTATTAAATAAATCTCCATGTTATTAAGATAATATTACCAAGAACTTAAAATTTAAATCTCTCCCGGCAACTATTGTAATAACATACTAAGGAAATAGAGTATATGAAATCCTTGCTTCAAGAACGCTCGCGCAGAATAAGCCGGGATTAGCGCAAGAGGCTCCGGTATTAAATTAGCTCGTAGCAGTTGCTACAACTTGCTCCGGGACTTGCTACGAGGCTACGAGGCTACGCGGCTACGACTCTTTTTTACATGTTTACATTTAATTTTGGTGCAAGCAATTTATCAAAATAAGTATTCTTATTATAATAATAATTATCATGATAATATTTTTTATGCACCACGGGATAGTGCTTGACCCACCTCACCTGCCCCCCTACTCAAATGGCCAACTTTCTATTCGTTTGAACGCTACGCTTACTTTTAAAGCTTAAATATGAGCAACAGATAATTAAATCGCTTTTCGCAAACTTACGCAAATCACAGACCTAGATGTATTGTATGGAATTGTCAAGCTTACGGCACGTAATTTTATAGTTTACTGCTTATTTTAAAGTTCTAATAGTAAGCGTAGCGTTCAAACGAATAGAATGTTGGCCATTTGAGTTGGGGAGCTGATGTTAAATAGAAGGCCGCAGATAGAAGCGCACTACGCCCGTAATCCTCAACACTGAGGAACTGGCTATCTTACCTCTAACTGCCGGAACACAACAATGTTTAAATTGTTGTTATGGCGTTAGACTTAGGTAAGATGGTGGTAGCTAGCCAGGCGGACTTGAAATAAGCCCTAACACCAACCAAACTGAGTAAAAATTGTACCCCCCCTGGGAATCGAACCCATGACCCCTGCGTCTTATATGGGTGGGCGAACCACTAGGCCACAAATGAATGAAAATGAATGAATGGCGGTTAAATAAGAAATATATAAAAAAACATATGTTGATCGATAGCAGTTGCCTATCTAACTTATTTTTTAGTTAGTTGATTATTATTAATCTACATCTTAGATGTGAAGATACCCTTTTGTGCATAACGTGACGTCGACGACGTAGACGACGACGACGTCGGCGTTTTGCCTTGGTAATATTACTTGTCAAGTGTGAAAATTATCTGAAAGTTTGCCTTTATATTTTTGTTAATAAATTCCATTCCATTACGTATAGCCCAGGACTTTTAGCAAAAATGTCAAAGAAACCTAGGACTAATTCCGGCGGAAGGTTTTTTGTTTTTAATGTGTTCCTTGGGTCTCTCTGAATATATCTGGAAAGTTCCCCGTGAATCCCATGTACGCTCTCCCCTCCCCCCCCCCCTCAAACGTCTCCCTGATTTTAGTTTTTTCTATTTATTTCAGAAACGGTTGAAGATAGAAGAAAGTTGTCAACAAATGATATAATTGTTATAAAATATCCAACCCATCGACACTTCAATCATTTCAATGTGAGCTGTACTCTCTGAAATATACCTACAGACATTTCACCAAAAAAATGATTTTGCCCAAAAATCGTTCTTTGTACTAGTTTTAAAGAAAAGTGACTGGAGTTGTGGCAAAATTATGAAAAGTCATATGAATCTTGATACATTGAGGAATAAAACAAGGTATAATACATTGTTATAGCAGCATCGGTTCTCGATTCACACTAAATGGTGTAAACGCCACGATGTACTTTTTAGCCCAATACTTTTATATAAAAATTTCGCGTTACCTAGGACTAATTCCGGTGGTAAGTTTTTGTCTTTTAAAGTGTTTCTTAGGTCTCCCTGAACATATCTGGAAAGTTACCCGTGGATCCCGTGTCCGCTGCACCTCCCCCCTCAAACGTCTCCCTGATTTAAATTTTTCCCATTTATCTCAGAAATGGTTGTTGATAGAAGAAAGATGTCAACGTATGATATAATTCTTATAATATATCCGACCCGTCGACACTGATCGTTTCGATGTGAGCTGTAGTCTCTGAAATATACCTACAGACTATTCAATAAAAAAACGAACGAACTTACCTGTAAGTGAAGTTCTTTCATAATTACACGAAGGATTCGTCCGAAGACATTAGTAGGTACTATTAATTACATGTAGTATCGCTTGATACCTACCTCGTAAATCGAGAACCAATACTGCTAAAACAATGTTTTATACCTCGTTTTATTCCTCAATGTATCAAGATTCAAATGAACTCAGATTATTTTGCCACAACTCCACAAATTTTTCTTAAAAATTAGTACAAATAATGTTTTTCGGGCAAAACATTTTTTTTGGTGAAATGTCTGTAAGTATATTTCAGAGACCACAACTCACATCGAAACGATTAAAGTGTCAACGGGTTGGATATTTTATCTCAATTATATCATACGTTTAGAGCTTTCTTCTATCTACAACCATTTCTGAGATAAATGGGAAAACTTAAATTAGGGAGACGTTTGAGGGGGGAGGGGCAGCGGACACGGGATCCACAGGGAACTTTCCAGATATGTTCAAAAAGACCTAAGGAACACTTTAAAAGACAAAAACTTACCACCGGAATTAGTCCTAGGTATCGCGAAATTTTTATGTAAAAGTATTGGGCTAAAAAGTACATCGTGGCGTTGACACCATTCCGTGTGAATCGAGAACCGATGCAGCTATAACAATATATTATACCTTGTTTTATTCCTCAATGTATCAAGATTCATATGACCTTTCATAATTTTGCCACAACTCCAGTCACTTTTCTTTAAAACTAGTACAAAGAATGATTTTTGAGCAAAAACATTTTTTTGGTGAAATGTCTGTATGTTTATTTCAGAGACTACAGCTCACATCGAAATGATTGAAGTGTCGACGGGTCGGATATTTTATAATAATTATATCATACGTTGTCAACTTTCTTCTATCTTCAACCGTTTCTGAGATAAATAGAAAAAACTAAAATCAGGGAGACGTTTGAGGGGGTGAGGGGGGGAGCGTACATGGGATTCACGGGGAACTTTCCAGATATATTCAGGGGGACCTAAGGAACACTTTAAAAACAAAAAACCTTCCGCCGGAATTAGTCCTAGGTTTTTTGCTAAAAGTCCTGGGCTAGTAGCCTTTTTTTTGTTGCTTTGCTAACCAGTTTTACAGTCCTTCGCTCACACCTTTGTTATACGGGGACGCTATCTATATCTATAACATCTGTATCTGTTTATTATTGAAAATGAGATGTTTTTGATAATTGATAGTCTTCACACTCGTACATACGTAACGTAGTACGTACGTACGTAAAAATCTCTACGTAGTGTATAAACAAAAAAGTTACAACCGATACATGGTGTACATTGAATATATTTATTTGACTTTGACTGAAATTCAGATTTTTTTCAAGTTTCCTTCCTTCCCGCCCGAGACTCTTCTTTCCAAAGGATTTTATCATAATTTACGTGGTGTGGAAATGTAATTGAATGCAGGTCGCTCGCGGATTACTGGCGCAAGGCGGCTGCATAATAATGCAGGCTCAAAGTGCACCCGCTCAGGGATTATTGTAATTTCTAATATAACCACAGATTAAGGGTTAAGCTGCTACCCTAGATGCGTTTACTCCAGCAACGGCAGGCCTCAAGCGAGCGCGCTAGGCAAATCTACAGCGAGCGAGCCGTCACGCGAGACATTTAGCGCGCGCGGCCAGCTTTGCGCGATCCTACTCGCTTGGTGTGGAACTGTGGCCTCAGCTATTAAGTTGGGGAGGTACGTAGAAAATCATTTTTTATGCACTACGGGATAATGCTTGGCCTTCACCCCATCTGATGTTAAGTGACGATAAGGTCGAAGGTGGAAGCGCACTACACCGGAATCCTCATCATGCCATGCCATGCCACGCCAGAATGAAACAAATTTTAAATTGTTGTTATGGCGTCAGACTTAGACAAGATGGTGGTAGCTAGCCAAGCGGACTTGAAATAAGCCCTAACACCAACCAAACCGAGTACAAATTGTACCCTAACTGGGAATGGAACCGGGACCTCTGCGTCTTACACGGGTGGACAAACTACTAGACCATAGAGGCGGTTAAATTGGGAACAATTAGTTTTTTCTATGTACCCTTATTGCAGAAATGATATAAAAAAATAATTAGATATATGAAATCAGATGTAGATGATATTACTCTGCGTACCCCTTAATGCAACCTGACGTACCCCTGGGGGTCCGCACGCGTACCTCTAATTGGGAAACACTGCACTAGAGTACTTGTTTACTACACTTGTCGTACCATTTTCTGTTCTTGACTCCCTAGAGCTAAGTAAACTAATATGTTAGAAATAATAGTATTTTATTTTATCAAGTTTTTATTGATAATCTTTTTTTCAGAATATTTTATTATAATCAAAGTAATTATACTAAACTAACTTACAAAAGCTCAGTTGACACCTTCAACTGATAACTTCCAAATGAACACAGAAGCAATTCTCTGTGCTACACCACAAAAAGACTCTAGAGGGCGCTGGCATTTTCGCTGTGTAATAATGCAAGCTCAGCGCCGTTGCGGCCCCGGGCAACGCAATGCAGAATCTCAGGGAATTACGAATTACAGAGCTTATATCAAAATTTGTGCAATATATCAAAACACAATCGGTGTTATTACAAAAGATTGTTCAACACCTGTTTAACTAAACACCTTTTTAAATGTGATGCTGTCACTTTCAAACAATATTGTTAAAAAGTGAGGCATCACATTTAAACAGGTGTTTAGTTAAACAGTGTTTAAAAATCTTTTGTAATAACACGGGATGTTTTTAGACAATACAACAAAGGTTTTGTTATGATATTTGGAGGCCAATAAAACAATTAAAGAGTCATGAGTGTTTAAGACAGTGTTTTACAACATTAGCTTACAATTATTATTATAAACGTAATAGAAAATATGTTTTTTTTAAATAAGTATTAGTATATATTTAGATAGACAACAGTATCAACATAAAGCAATAACAATATTTTGTCAATATTCTGGGTCTAACTATCCTTTCGATTTTTTTTCGTAATGAAGAATTCTTTAGTAATCAGAAAATAGGAAAAAGAAAATCAGTCAAGGCTAATAAGCGCTTGAGCGTGGAAATTGTAGCTCAATTATTATGAAGCAACCTGAATAACCTAAATCGTCGACATATTACAGCTACAAGTGATATAAGAACATGTTTTCACATGTTTCTGACATATTTAGGCAGCGTGCGTCATTCATTTTCCGAGGAACATGCGGGTTTTCTCGCGTTTCAAAAGTTCGTGAGTAATGAAGTCATGTGAGGCGAGGAGATAATAGCTCCCAAGGAGCTTAAGCTCTAACGCTCTTAAAACAATAGATTAGAATACTGTTGCTAACGAAATTTACGAATTTGTTGAAGAAAAGGTAAACACTCGAGATGTCTGTATTTATCTTGAAATCTGTGTCGTATCACTTTTCTATAAAGTGAAGAGTGGTTTAAGATTTGGGGTTATGGTACATTCTACGTTTATCTAAAATTATCACTGGAATTGCTAAAATGTCCCAAATATGAACTTGGTGGGATAAATGTCCATAGACAGACTAAAATTTTATAAGTACTCAAAAAATAATCTTCCAATATAGTACGAGCGGCGACCGTAAGATTGCCTACGTCATCTGATACCACGATCAAACCCATGGAGAATGATCAGAAAAGTGATGCTTAGCTTAGATCAATCAGTCTGCCAAAGCTGAATTGGCCGGAATCATAAAAAAACGGGCCACTTCCGGTAAAAAAATATAGGGGTCACTTACGTCATTTGATACCGAAATAAGACTAATGGCATCAGTTACCCGCCCATTGGTAAAGACAAAAAAACGTAGTCTGCCAGTTCTTATATGGCCGGAAGTACTTGGCAGACGGACACAAAGGTGTCGAATTGGACCCCTTCGCCTACGTCATCTGATACCACGATGAAACCCACGGAGAATGATCAGGAAAGTGATGTTTAGCTTAGATCAATCAGTCTGCCAACGCTGAATTGGCCGGAACTATAAAAAAACGGGCCACTTCTGGTCGCCACATGAAGAAGTCATTTATGTCATTTGATACCGAAACGATACTAATGACATCAGTTAGTCGCTCATTGGTAAGGTAAATAAAACGTAGTCTGCCTGTTCTTATATGGCCGGAAGTACTTGGCAGACGGACTCGAAAATATAAGGGTCACTTACTTCATTTGATACCGAAATAATACTAATGGCATCAGTTACCCGCTCATTGGTAAAGACAAATAAACGTAGTCTGCCAGTTCTTATATGGCCGGAAGTACTTGGCAGACGGACTCAAAGGTGTCAAATCGGACCCCTTCGCCTACATCATCTGATACCACGATGAAACCCACGGAAAATGATCAGAAAAGTGATGTTTAGCTTAAATCAATCAGTCTGCCAAAGCTGAATTGGCCGGAACTATAAAAAACGGGCCACTTTTGGTCGCCAAGAAGGAGTCATTTATGTCATTTGATACCGAAACGATACTAATGGCATCAGTTAGTCGCTTATTAGTAAGGTAAAAAAAACGTAGTCTGCCAGTTCTTATATAGCTGGAAGTACTTGGCAGACGGACTCAAAGGTGTCTAATCGGACCCCTTCGCCTGCGTTATCTGATGCCGCGATGAAAACCACGAAAAATGATCAGAAAAGTGATGATTAGCTTAGATCAATCAGTCTGCCAAAGCTGAATTGGCCGAAATTATAAAAAAAGGGCTACTTCCGGTCGAAAAATTAAGGAGTCATTTATGTGATTTGATACCGATATAATACTATCGGCATCGGTTAGTCACTCCTTGGTAAGATAAAAAAAACGTAGTCTGCCAGTTCTTATATGGCCGGAAGTACATCGCAGACGGACTCAAAAATATAGGGGTCACTTACTTCATTTCAGCGTTGGGCAATCAGCCATAGCATTCGGACCAAAATCATTACAGAATTATTAGCGTGCATAAATTTGGAAAAAAAGTCGATGTTATCAGAGAGTTAAAACCTACAAAAATTCAAAAAGACCGCCAATATCTTGAAAATATTATAGAAACTATAAAAGATACTATCAACCCATTCGACGAACAAATTAAACCCGATCTACTTAACGTTTCTACAGGTCGGGCAGCAACAAAACAAACTGAACAGTTTTTATTGAACGCTAATAAAATCGTAGAAACGCAAAAACTGATATTCATTGATGAGTGTAACAAAGATGAAGATAGATTTGAAAAACCCATAACCCGGAATAAAATAATCAACTTTGCCTCTGAATCAGTAAAAAAGAGCCAAACAAGTAGTGATGGCAAAAAAGTGGCGTCTGCCAAGTACTTCCGGTCATATAAGAACTGGCAGACTACGTTTTTTTTATCTTACCAAGGAGCGACTAACCGATGCCGATAGTATTATATCGGTATCAAATCACATAAATGACTCCTTAATTTTTCGACCGGAAGTAGCCCCTTTTTTATAGTTTCGGCCAATTCAGCTTTGGCAGACTGATTGATCTAAGCTAATCATCACTTTTCTGATCATTTTCCGTGGTTTTCATCGCGGCATCAGATAACGCAGGTGAAGGGATCCGATTAGACACCTTTGAGTCCGTCTGCCAAGTACTTCCGGCCATATAAGAACTGGCAGACTACGTTTATTTGTCTTTACCAATGAGCGGGTAACTGATGCCATTAGTATTATTTCGGTATCAAATGAAGTAAGTGACCCTTATATTTTCGAGTCCGTCTGCCAAGTACTTCCGGCCATATAAGAACTGGCAGACTACGTTTTATTTACCTTACCAATGAGCAACTAACTGATGTCATTAGTATCGTTTCGGTATCAAATGACATAAATTACTTCTTCATGTGGCGACCAGAAGTGGCCCGTTTTTTTATAGTTCCGGCCAATTCAGCTTTGGCAGACTGATTGATCTAAGCTAAACATCACTTTCCTGATCATTCTCCGTGGGTTTCATCGTGGCATCAGATGACGTAGGCGAAGGGGTCCAATTCGACACCTTTGAGTCCGTCTGCCAAGTACTTCCGGCCATATAAGAACTGGCAGACTACGTTTTTTTGTCTTTACCAATGGGCGGGTAACTGATGCCATTAGTCTTATTTCGGTATCAAATGACGTAAGTGACCCCTATATTTTTTTACCGGAAGTGGCCCGTTTTTTTATGGTTCCGGCCAATTCAGCTTTGGCAGACTGATTGATCTAAGCTAAGCATCACTTTTCTGATCATTCTCCATGGGTTTGATCGTGGTATCAGATGACGTAGGCAATCTTACGGTCGCCGCTCGTACTAATATCCGAAGTATTGTTTTGTAAAAGTCGGAATTTAGAAAATTTTAGAAACATCTACCGTAGTTTGGTAGTATTATTGTTGTAAATATTAAAATAATAATAATAGGCTTTTTATCTGTTATCTTTACTGACTATGTGTCAATAGGTATCATAATGCTAAAATATCGAGCTTGAAATATACTATAGGTAGGCAGTTAGGCACCACTACTTTATGCTATTAAAACTTGATATCATTAATGTTTGAATACTGCCTGATCTGTTTCGGTTTAGCACTTAAAGTTTTTCATTAAAATGTGAGGAGGTAAATTAAGGACACTCCTAAGTCTAGACCGTGAGCTGTGTCTGAAATGAAGCACCTCCGCAAAATGGCAAGAAGCTTACCGTGTACCGACAAAACTTAAGCTGTACCCCAGGGTACGCTGCATTTGCGGCGCTCGCGGCGAATTTCGCTGCGAAAACACCACGTGTTTTGACACCGAAGAGTGTTATTATGTTGGGCTTCATCCTATTTGCGAATCCAAGAGGTGACGTTTAAGCGCGAGAAGCAAGGCTAAAAATAAAAGTAGAGCTTGGAACAAATTGTTCAGTTCGTGCACGCACACAGAGTTTGCATACAGGTGATCTCAAACCAAACTGGGCTATAGGCAGTAATGGTACACAAAAATCTTCTGTGAAGACAATATAGAGTACTTTACTGTTACAACAGCTCCTAGCTCAAGAAAAGTCTTTCCTATTACGACTAGATAGGCCAGGCACTTCTGTCTAGAGTAGGTACATAGATTTTATAATTTGTGCTGGAATTAGAAAAGTCTTTTCCTTCAAAAATAGACACTAGGAACAGCCAAAACAATGTAGGCAATGAGCAATGAATAAATTATTCATCGAAAATTTCGGTTACAACATGCTAATTCTAAATTGAAATTGGAATTCTAAAGGGCTTGATGAATATTTTCTGAAGGATGGAAGTTATTTATCCTTTTTGGAAATGTAGGTATTGGACTGAAATTCACAAAAATAATTCATGTAAGAATCTCGGCGTTTGTCTGTATATTACGAATACCACGACTAAATCTTGGTTATCAATATGGTCTTGCCGTTGAAGCAATAACCCATGATTTAGCAGTGGCGTTTTAAGACGCCTTTAAAGTAAGTAATTATCAATGAAATTATAGATTCTTAATTATTATTTTGAGGCAATCACAAGGAAAACAAATTTCTTTTCACACAGTCAGTTAATAAAACCCCAACTAAACTATCATAATCCGGCTGTTAACAACCGGAGAACAAAGCAATAAACTACAAAATAGTTTTTTGTTGTTTAAAAATCCCGTTAAAACAATCGGTTTTT
The DNA here is from genome assembly GCA_928269145.1 of Agriphila tristella. NCBI lineage: Eukaryota > Metazoa > Arthropoda > Insecta > Lepidoptera > Crambidae > Agriphila > Agriphila tristella. Next base: position 27,181,405 of record OV743434.1, read on the forward strand.
AGTTACTCAGTGCTAATTAAACAGTTACCTATATTTATAGTATACATTATACTTCGTACGTTTCTTGTTTTTAAGTTTAACTTCCTCATTTGCGAGCAGGTTGGTTAATGAAACGGTCTTGCTGTTCGAGCACGAACCGATGTGGTGGCAGTGCCGCTTAACACGCCCATTACTGGAGTAATGACGTGCGCCCTGCTATTACGGCGCCGATACATTAGGTCGAAGAGGATTTTAACTAGTAACGGCTCGTTAACGGGTGCGCCCATGGAACGTTAGTAACTATAGATTCAAAGTTTGGATAACATTAATATTGGAAAGCATGCTTTAATTTATAAGATAAATAGCTGAAAAGGTTGTAATGTCAAAGAAAATACACACTAATGGTACTGTCGAAATCTACTCGTGAGTATAAAATGATATAGGTATATCCTTACTAATATTATAAATGCGAAAGTCCGTTTGTTTGTTTGTTTGTTACGCCTTCACGTCTTAACTACTGAACCGATCATCATGAAATTTTACATACACGTTCGCAGGGGCACAGAAAAGGACATAAGGTACCTTTCAGCCCGCAAAAAAGTGTTGTTCCCGAGGGATAGAGAAAAAACTTTCCACGCAGACGAAGTCGCGGGCGGCCGCTAGTTATAAGATAAATAGCTGAATAGGTTGTGATGTTAAAGAAAATACACACTAATGGTATTGTCGAAATCTATTCGTAATTCAACTAAAAAGTAGATGAGTATAAAATTATATATGTTACAGTAAAAAACCCGTTTTTAGTTAAAACGCGTTTTCTCTAGTTAAAACTAGTTTGAACTAAGTGCCTTTGTAAGAACTAGTTTTACCTAGTCAAAACTAGAATTTACTACAACGTATATTTAAATTTTAGTCAAAACTAGTTCTTACCGAGAACCTTAGTTAAAACTAGTATAGAGTATAAAGATGATACAATTTTATGGACTCATCAGACTTTCTTTTAACTAATGACTGAAGAATCCATGGAATTTTTTTTTTGTTCTGTAGGAAGAGTAATTTTAAGGAACTCCAATCTGCTGAGCAATACTTTCGTCATAATCAAATCAAAGTAATGTGGTGAAATCAAAGTATAATGGAACAAATAACACAAATATTACTGGCGAAGCATAATCGGTTATCTACCTTTGACACGAAGAAGTTTATTAGCAAAGTCCTATAAGTCTTAAACTTCCTTATAGTCATTCCATGGAGGTGGCAGTCACATAACAAGCTTGCTCTGATTAGGCGAGCCTCATCAATCCTGCACGAATGCCTCACGAGCACGCGCGCTGCATTATTTAGATACCTTCACGTGACACATCACTATGGGAGACGAAGTTTGGAGTGGTTTGCGTCACCGAACGTCAGTTCGGGTGACGCAAACCTCTTTTGAGTTTGGAAAGAAGTTTAGGTTACTAATTAGTACAGTGCATTTAGGCCCAGACCTTGACATCCAAAGTAAAAGTATCATTCTAGATCCAAATTGTTCTATACAGTCCCCCCCTCCCCCCAAACCCGACGCGCAAAATGGTAACAATATGTGGACTGTATAGAACAATTTGGAGCTAGAATGATACTTTTACTTTGGATGTCAAGATTAGGCTGTTTTTTTTGCTAATTGCACCATACTAAATGTTTTCGTTATTAACTTGATTTCATTGAATGGTATCACTTTTTACGAATATTAAAGCAGTCCTTTTTTGTAATTTTCATATTTGGTATTTGACTTTAGTTTTGAATTTCTAGACATTACGGGGCAGAACCCCGCGACTGAAAAGATTAACCCTGAAAAGTTTAAATCCTACTTCCTACTAATATTATAAATGTGAAAATTTGTGGGTTTGAATGTTTGGATATTTAGAAGTTTGGATGTTTGTTCCTTAACCACGCAAAAAAAGAAAAGAATTCATCACGATATTCCCACGGGAACGGGAATCACGCGGGTGAAACCGCGGGCGGTGGCTAGTCATTAATAAATTATCTCATATTAAATTTCCTTCTTTTGAAGAAGACAAATTCGATAAAAGTGAATCAAGCAGCCAAGTGTGTACCGAGGAGATTTGTTTGGCGTCGCACCGTTGCATTCGAGTTTCCTGTTATTCCTTTCGAGAGATTCGCGTGAAATGATATCAGTGGCGCCAGTAAATTCGGGGAAGAATCGCGCGCCGCGACGCTGCGATGGTAACGAGAGCGTATAGTGGTAGGGTTGTCGACTCACTGTTAAATTATCGCTTTTTTATTATAATATAATAGAGATGAATATGAGATGATTTAACTTTTCAGGGTTAATCTTTTCAGTCACGGGGTTCTGTCACGAAATGTCTAGAAATGCAAAACTAAAGTCAAATATCAAATATGAAAATTACAAAAAGATCTTATAAGATAAGTTGAAACGTAGAAATCAAATTAAGATAATGACGTTATTACTCAATTTATCAATAGTATAAGTTATGCGGTTTTGTAAGTAATAGTAGATAGAATATGGAATTTTTTGTTAGTTTTTTACAGAAAATTTGCCATAATAATCATTTCGAAGAAAACTGCTTAGAGAAAAGTTTTGAATGGTATAATTTGCAACTATAAAGCATACTAAATATATCATAATTTAGTATGCTTAATAATTTATTGGATGGTTCCACATCAGCCATTTTAAATATTTCCACTGCTGGGGCACAGTCCTTCCTTATGGGTAGATAAGGAGGATGGGCCATAACCCATCACGTAGGCTTAATGCGGATTGGTGGGTGTTAACGACTACAAATGCAGCTGGGATCAACGGCTTGACGTGGCTTGCAAATCACCGAGGAACTTGAGATAGTAAATTTTTGGTCTCCCATCCGATCTTTGCGAAAGTTGGCTAACCCCCGCAGAGTTCCTACTGTACGGTGCGTAATGAATAATTTATTATTCGTTGTGGCGTAAATAGCATTAAAGCAGCCCTTCACAGTGATTTCTACTCTCCAGTCTCTACCCTACCTGCCAAGCGTAGAGATTATAGCATCACCCTCCCATGAGAGAAGCCTATGTACAGCAGACTGCCTGCAGTGGACTATAATGAACTTTTATGAAGAAGAGAATGAATAAATAATAACTTCAAACAATATTGTCGACAGCCCTAACAATCGATCATGTCTTTAAAGCCATCGTTGGAGGAAAACGTTATTGAATTTGAAATTCTTTGATTTTATTTGCGAAGCGCGGCGCCAACGAGGCTGCCTCGTGCCTCTGCGGATGCGTGGGTTCTTGACGGATCAAAACACTCGCAGTCGCCGTTACTGAGACGAACCATTTATTCACAACCCTGATTTATGAACGCTACTTGTTAACGTGTCGGTTTATTCTTCTACAACAATTTTTATTAGGTACTAAAGCTCTTTTCTACTCCAAATCACCTCCTAAGCATAAATCTCATTGTAAATTTTTTCGTATGAATTTTATGGTCACCACTTTTATTAATGCAATTATTTGATTTCTTTTTAGCTTTGACATTTTAACGTAATTCTCTTAAAATAAAAGCTTGTAAATCAAAAACATTCTAAAGTGCTTAGAATCCTTTTACACAATTCTTTGCTAGCTTCTAAATCTAATTACTAAATTGAAAAAAAAATCAATGAAGTTATTTTATCATGAAAGAGAGTAGGTATTTTTACATTTACTGCCACTGAGGCCGACGCAATAAGCTTTTAACATGATAAAAATTACTAGAACTTCTTCCATTTTTAAAAACCACTTTCTAGATAATTTGATTAGCTCAACTGGCTCCCTATTCGCCGGCGCAGGGACTTGCATACTCTTACCCTTCTCTACTCCATACTTTTCCTACCAACTTCCCCACCTTACCTTAAAGATCTTTTTACCTTTCGTTCTTCAATTTCACTTTCTTCTTTGCGCTCTTCCTCTAACCTTACCCTCAATATTCCTCGCCACGCTACCGACTTCGCTTCCTATTCCTTTTCCGTCCATGCTGTTCGTTTGTGGAACTCTCTGCCGGAGAGCATCAGAAAGGCTCAGACTCCTAGGTCATTTAGAGAACAAGTTCGGAGTCATTTTCTCTCTTCTTCCCGCGACTAATATTTCTTGTCTATATTTATCTCCTTCACCATAGAATTATGTACTTATCCTTTAGTATTTTTGTATATTCATATTCTGTCCTCTAAAATGCACCTATTCCCCTATTTTCCTAATTATCTTATTTTATTTCGCCAAAGGTTGCCTGGAAGAAATTGCTATGTAGCAATAAGGCCGCCTGTTGTATGTTTTCTTGTTCTTTTTTTCTGATTGTATCGTTGTTTCTATTATGTGCAATAAAGTCTTTATTATTATTATTATTATTATTGATTAGGTACTTAATAATTTTTAATTTAGCAACATCTTTACATCTCTCATAAAATACCTTTTTTTTTGTAAAACTTTACAGGGCGAGCGTAAACATCACCCACTAAAGTTTCACTCTACGATAACTGTGTAAAAGTAACACTTAAGTTCTTAAAAAAATAACTTATAAACTTATACTGAGTTTCCGTAAAGTAAGTTAAACTTATTTTTACATTAAAAAATTCAAAGACCTCGGAAAAATTGTTGTATCGATAGTCGCTGAGTGAAATATTTCATTTATCGTTTTGCTCTCTAGAGTCAGGCGCAAGTTTATAGTTATAAAAAATAAAATTCAGTTACGAGAGTCACCAGGCACAATATTTTAAAGCAAACACCTTTCCAAGACAGTAAGTGTGATGTCAGCAAGGAGCGGAGACTAACAGAATTAAGCGAGAGCTAAACGCGGCCGGGGCGAGGTGCTAACCGTGAGTTAGCGCGAGTAAAGCTTGGTACAGGCACGAGGGAAACTATACAAATAAATAGGTTTTATCCTTTTTTAGAATGCTGTACCTTAACAAAAAAAATATTAATGAGAATCCCCTTATAGCCCCCCTTTTTATTTTATAACTAAAAATATAGTATGGAACCTCGATAAGCGATTTATCAATACAGCCACAGGGCTTTACCATTTTGTTTAATTATTTTTTTTACTCATACATAAAATTTTTAAGAGATTTTGTGGTAAGAAAAAATAGTCGTACAGCACCCGGCAAACATCTTGAAATCGGGTGGAAATTGCGCAAATGGGTATTTTGGGTATGCTTACGCGTACTCCGTCGAAAGAGCGTCAAGATGTATGCTGGAATCTATACGAAAGTTTAATTAACAAATAATAAACAAATAGGTAGTTACCAACTTGGTTTACAATCTTTGCTATTATATGTTTAGAAGTTCGATTTTGGTAGCCTCATCGAAACATAGTTCATTTGTCTTAAGAACTTAATGTTGACGTAAAGATTATTGATTATCGAACAGGTATTTATCCTAATTTATAACTATTGGGAGCATTATTTTTTTGATGATGGTACATCTGAACCCAGCTTTATATGCCACTGGCAACGGCAGTAGCGAAGGTTGCCATAAATTGCGTCCCGCTGTCTTACTTCTTCTATTTGAACAATATTAGGTCTACGGGACTGGACAAGACAAACTAATTTAATTAATTCAAATTAACAAGAGTGTATTTTTTTACTGCCACCTGGTAGGTGTTTGCGTAAAGTCAATCGTATTCATTTGACAGTTCATATTGTATCATAATATATGTCATCCCATACAAATTGCAGCCGATGGAATACGATATGAACTGTCAAATTCATACGATTACCTTACGCAATCGCACCCCTGATTTATGTATAACTAGCGGCCGCCCGCGGTTTCACCCGCGTGGTTCCCGTTCCCATGGGAATATCGGGATAAAAAGTATTGTATGTTTTAATCCAGGCTTTCTACTATCTGTGTGCCAAATTTCAACTAAATCCGTTCAGTAGTTTTTGCGTGATTGAGGAACAAACATCCAAACCCACAAACTTTCACATTTATAATATTAGTAGGATTTCTGCGCACACTAGAATTGTTTAAATGAAAATATTTTGCAATCATACGTACCCAATAACTAACTAGTGGCTCTATGAGATGTAGAATCGCGTGGCATTTTTGAACATTTTTAGAAATTAAAAAAAATATTCTTACTTAGAAAAAAAGAATTAAATTCTTAATCAACAAAAAAAATCCATGTAAATATCAAAACTGCTCACAAAATTTTACGAGAATCGGTTGAGAAATGCGACCTATAGAGGAGAATAGACGGACAGCCGAAGATACGAAAGAATTTTTGCCCAAGTTGAAACGGAGACATTTCGCTCGAGCTCACTCGGTCGAATATTGTAAAAGATAATATTATCTAGTTTTTTGTACACACTTACACATACACTCTGCTAAAAGAAAATTCAGATAAATTAAACCTGTAATAATGAAAATGAAAACTCTTACCGATTCATAATTCATAACCACTTATTGTATATTTGACTTCTTTGTGGAGTAGGTACTACTTATTTGTACTGTACGATCGCTTTGTCTCTCTAAGGAGTCACATGTAACAAAGAGATATCCTGTTGGACTATAAAGTTGCAAAAACAACCTCACAAATCAGCCGATGAAGTCCCAATGCGAGTTCTTGCCGTGTGGAGCGACGCAAGGACAAAAGGTGATGAGAAAATATTTTCACGGCACTGAAATTCATTTCGAGATAGCACTTTATCCAGTTAAAGTTATTCTTGCATATATGTACACTTATGTATTATTTCATAATAATGTATCATCAATTCCTTGTTAATAATATTTTGATATATTCTTAAAGTTGTGTAATTTTATTTAATATATTTATTTATAGAGAAAAGTTTTAGCTATGAATTTTCTGTCAATAACATATGAGTATAATTTAATGTAGGCACTTATCTAGGTAAATATTATGTTGGAGTGAAATCTTTGCTCAGTTATGTGTATTTGACGTTGAAAAAACTAATCTAAATATAGTGGAAGATAGGTAATGCCTTAGGTTATTTATGTTAGATTTTGCCTCGAAATTCTCTGTTTCATCAGCTCTGAGTCATCAAGAAGTGCAGCCACTTGGGAAAAGAAAGATCTCGAAAAGTTGTTCTAAGAACGAATTCTTCGATAAAGTCTTGCGAGTTGGAACCGTGTGTCGGACGTCCGATCTTATTAAGTCCGCCTAATGTCGCTTATATTACTACTCGAATGGAGTAGTAAATTCAACTCTGCTACGAGGATGGTAAAGTCGGTAATGGAATAAAAGCGTGCAATGCGAAGGTGTGTCGCGTAAATTGCATCCGTTTTCTTTCTCGGTTGCTCCCTGCAGTTGCTTTAACAGGCAAGAAGCAACGCTGTTACGCCCAACTTCCGAATGGAAAATGGAAACTTTTCCTGAATTTGGCTACTAAATGGCTTACGGGGCAGTACTTTCGCAGCGCGTTCGAACATGGAAACGATTGCAAAGTTTCGATACATTATGAGTTCCTGTTGTAGATTTTGCGATTGCAAATAATTTACTTTTAACTTTTGAACAACGAGTAAGCCACAGAGAGTTCTTTGAGGTTGCATCGTTTATTTTACCTAGTTACGATAGACTGTTCATTACTTCTGATTATCTTGAATTAAAGTACCTAGTTGTGGTAGGACTGGTAGGTACCTAAGTAGTATGAGTTTAATTCGAGTCAGTAATTTGACATTTAAAACTGTCAGTTATATATGAGCATTGTATGAGCAATTCCGCCATCTTTTACGTATCTGACAGTTCCAAACGTCAGTTTACTGACTACATTAAAAATACTACTTAATATCTAACTTTTAGTACTTCTTGAAATTCGAATAGAAGCCACACCTAGATTGAACCTCGTAATATAATGACTACTTCAGTTAGGAGGCATGTAAATTAATTCTGCTTAAGTAGCTGTCATTCTTAGTAGTGAGTGGGCATTGGATTACATAAGACAAACGGGGACCGGGCTTAGGCAGCCCCGGTCTTAGCCGACCCTGCTTATTGCTGGTGAGGGACCTGAGGTGCTTACTTATTTAAAATCATTTACTTGGAGTGTGGCTTTATATGGATCCTGTTATGTACGTATTACTCTAGCGAAGTAGGTTCTTTGGAACTTATTTTTAGATTGGTTGCCTCTGAAATGGAGTTGAATGGAATTAGCTTCAACTTTAAATTCAAGTTGCGTCAGACGAATGTAATATTGCTTCCAAACCATGCGCTTTCCCTTTTAACTGACGTTTTCAATATTGCCTCCAAACCATGCGCTTTTCCTTTCAACTTTCTGCCATATAAGTACATTTGACGCATTTTAGATGATAGGGCATGCGCTATTGAATGCAATGAGACATGTGTCTTTTTTAAAAGTGCAAGAAAGACGGGAAAGCGATTGTGTCAAGACATTACTACTTAGATAGTATTATCCGTTACGTTTTATTTCAAAGAATTAACCTGTTTAAAAAACCGGCCAAGTGCGAGTCGGGCTCACGCACGTAGGGTTCCGTAGCAAAAAACGGCAAAAAACACGTTTGTTGTATGGGAGCCCCCCTTAAATATTTATTTTATTCTGTTTTTAGTATTTGTTGTTATAGCGGCAACCGAAATACATCATCTGTAAAAATTTCAGCTCTCTAGCTATCACGGTTCATGAGATACAGCCTGGTGACAGACAGACAGACAGACAGACAGACAGACAGACGGACAGCGGAGTCTTAGTAATAGGGTCCCGTTTTTACCCTTTGGGTACGGAACCCTAAAAATGTAAAAGGAACTCCTAAATAAATATGAATCGATCTGAATCTAAGTTCAATTTTTGAAATTCTGCATTAATTTTAAAATACCTACCTAGGGACGTAAACTTTGTATTGTTAGCTTAAAAAAACAGATTACAAGAATAATAAGACTTTTTCTTATCTTCTCATATACAAAAAAATGCTTATCGTATACACAAGCGCTCTACGTACTTACTTATCGTAGATTTTAAAGCGAGTGCTTTTTACCCGACAGCAAGAGGGTTATGTTTTTCGCGCGTATCTTGTTTGTATGTAATATTCTTTATTACGTCATATCTTTCAAACGGCTGAACGGATTTCTATGATTAAGATATCATTAGATTTGTCTTATCAGCCAAGTGTTCTTAAGAAGGTGGCGTTATAAAAAAACCAACATGGCGGCTGTACGGTGCTATTATACGTAGTGGAATTTTTTTTTTGGAATACTACAATATGGGTGTCAAATTAAAGGGCTTTTTATAAGGATTTCAAAAAAGTATATCATGACTGTAATATATAATAACTAAAAAGATATAAATAAAAAAATTAATCCCGAAATAATTAGCTGCAGCAGCAGAGCAGTAAAAGACGGTAGTTGGAGGGAAAGTACCCTAATTGTTGATGGCAAATTTTGCTGAAAGGAAACATTCCTTTATCTCGCTTGGGAATCGAATGGGTTAAACACCGAAAAAATAATATTCTGTACTTTTATGATACCAGTCGGTAGGATCATTGATAAGGGTAAATTTCTTCTAAATAACCTAATATCTTAAATTAAAGGCAGTCCCAAGGAAGATTAAAAAAAATAGTTTTGTTCAAAAATTACCTAAATTTTATTATCTTTTTTGACTCTGCCATCAATTTAAGTCTATGTTATGTAAAAGAAATTGACCATTACTTTTGACCCTATCGATTAGTATCATAAAAAGATAGGACGTTATTTTTTCGGTTTGTGCCCGTTCAATTCCCGGCTGAAGCATTTTATCAAAAATATTTTTTATTTTTATCGAGTGAACCAGCCAACGATATTTATTGCCAGTGTCAATTTAAGTTGTTAAGGTGTTTTAAACCCGAACTTAATTAAAAACTTCCAAGAGTCACTGTTGCAACTTATTGGAAAAAAACGTGATTTCTTAGTAATTTGAAGAACGAAAATGAAATGGCATAAACGTGTTTTGGAATAGAAAATAAAACGCTTCGGAGTTCGTAAGTTGGTAATTTTACATTTAACTTTTAGTTAAGTAGCGTATAGCGTTCACCCAAGCGGTAATATGGGTACAGTTTAACTTCTGAGGAATACCGTACCAAGCCTTTTACGTTGAAAATGGGTAATTTATTTCTTAACTTCACTTTAAAGCAGAGAAACAAACAGTGAAAAAAAGTTGAGTAGATTTTGTATTTATTTTTTAAGATATTTATTTTTAAGTCAATAAGACAAACATACAGATATTTATTTAAGACATATTTAAGATTACCTATTTATTTGTCGGAACCTGAAATGATTTATAATATACACTTTTAAACTTTCGCGTTGCATTGTACTTAATTAAAATGACAGGAATTAAACGCGTGCAAACTACGATAGGTAGGTGTGAAAATACCTATCGTAGTTTGCACGCGTTTATTTCCTGTCATTTAAAATAATTAGTGAAATGATTTGACCAGAAATTTGTTGAAATATGTAGAAAAAAATATTTTTATAAAAAAGCTTGAATTTGGACATTTTCTCTATTTTAAGAGAAATGTAGCCTATTTGGAATGCTCAAGACAATTTAAAATGGTTTTATAGTTAACTAAGCACCTCTATATGTTTTTAAAATATTAGTCAAATCTTCCCTGCAGCTTTTAGTAATCACCAGAATATTCTGCACTATGTATTGGCTGAAGAAAAACGATATACTTTCCAACTACATCTAAATCATTTCTTGTCGTCACGATTCTCATAAAGAGTGTCAGCCCTGCAGTGCATAGGCTCCTCACACGCGGGAAATCTAATAAGGGCCGCCGCCGCACGTGCGCTCTTAGCTGCTAACGCGCCAAGAGATTTTAGCGCCATACTAAAAGCTTAAGATTAGTTTTACGAATTTCATTTTCATATGCAGTAGTTTATTGTGAAGTTTAAAAGAGAAGCTAGAGGAAAGAAAAGGAAAAACTAGGCGGAGTTTTTGTTTTAATTCAATAAGCAATGTATGTTGGAATGTTCTGTTCATGACTTTTGCGTTGGAGTCACTGACATGAAATTTTTTTTTTCTAATATATAGAAGTCAATGGTTGGAGTATATAAAACTGACAATACATTTTATTACCATACAAAGCTAAAATATGCCAATAACCCAATATAACGATTGCAGAGGGAGCCATTATCTTTAAACTTGCCTTTGTTTCAATCCTGAAATCTTGCTTGCATTGCAACCTCTACAAGAAAATGTACAAGCTTCTGTTATGTAAGTAACATAACTAATGAAATTGCATGATTCCCTTGCACACGGTAGCCGGGCCAATATAAGTTAGCGTAAACTGTGGCCGTAACTCCGGAGGTTGGGGTTCGATACTATTTTGCGGCTTCCTTATCCCTTGTGTACGAACTATGCAGGTGGAAGTTTATTGTTAAATAGTTATACTAACTTTTTGGAATATTAGAACACTGTAATGTGATTTAGTGCTGTTTTTAAAAACTTACACACATAATAATCTAAAAACTAGTGGCTCTGTGAGCTGTAGACCTCGCTTTACATATCTCCGCCATTTGGAAAATTTTCGAGAAACTGAATCGATTAAAAATTTATTAAAAATCTATACAAGGTGTTTGGTAAAAGCCTTATAAAGCCGAATATGGTAGATAGGGACCATCAAACTAAACAATTTTTACTATGGGACCAACTCCGAAATCGCGAAAAAAAAATCAGCTGTTTCATACATTTTGATATTTTCTTTATTATTTTTTGTATGAAACAGCTGATTTTTTTTCGCGATTTCAGAGTTGGTCCCATAGTAAAAGTTGTTCAGTTTGATGGTCCCTATCTACCATATTCGGCTTTATAAGGCTTTTACCAAACACCTTGTATAATTATCAAATTTGCTTACATAATTTCACGAGAATCGGTTGCGTAATGCGACCTGTAGAGGTGAACAGACGGACAGCCGGAGAGACATTACGAAAGCATTTTTGCCCAAGCTGAAACGGAAGCACTTCGGGCTCGCTCGGGCAATAAATTTACAATTAATTTACGATTTTTTGAGGTTAAGAAGATATTTTTGACAATTATTATTAACATTCACTAGTCTTTTTAATGTTTGGTGCACAGCTGGGCCACAGACCTTCCTTATGGATGGATTAGTCGAATGGGCCATACATAACCTACCACATGACGTTTTTATCCTCTATTACTAACGTACAAACAACTCTGTCCCCCTGGTTGGACTGCCATTATTTACTTGCTATTAAGGCTCGCGAGCACTTTATTTTTCCACATTCTTGGCTTTGGGCAATGACTCAATTTCTCAAAATTAATACTTGAGTAAATGGCCACTATTTTTACTTCGATAATTCAATGTGCCGTGTCACAACCCTCATCACGTCAGTAATTTATCAAAATGGACGCGTTGGGCACAAAAGGCCGGGTCGAGCCGAGATCTATTCTATAAAAATACAGTCTTGATACGAAGACTTGCAATATTAATCGCCAAAGATTTTGTCCTACGCTATTTCTTAACTTATTTCATTATTTCTTAATTTTCTTTTTATTATTTTCCAATATTGAAACCAATAAACCATGGAATTAATGTAACAGCTCTGCTGCCTTCATTGTTTGAATCTAGAATTTCATATGCCATTTTAGATTTTCAATCTGAAAGTCAAATTCAGCCAATGACCGGTACGAACAATATGTACATGAATGAAACATACGTTGGCTACTGGTTTGCTATTAAATAACATTTGGAAGCATAACTGAATAACGTAGTTCCGGTTGCCGCCGGAACACTGTTACCAAATAATTCAAGCCAAAATGTACCTGAACAACAAACTGAAATCGATTGCAAAAGCTAAAATGAAATTTGCGTTTGTTTATAACGTTGCTAAGAGTCTTTATTGAAAATTTGCTTAAAACTCTCGGAACTGAAACAACTCCCCCCTGCTGCCCGCTTAAAACAATAAAAGGCAAAACGACAAAAATTCACTTTCTATTCAACGTAAACTTTCCGACAATAATAACTCGTCGTGCCGCAAAAACGGTAGGAATCCGTCAAAATTGGCTCAGAAAGTTTTGGAAAACAGCCCAAGTTTATACTCTATTTAGTGAAGCTTCGTACGCGGGAGGGTAGGGCAGGTGGGTATAATATAACATTACCAGTAAACCCATTTCACGGGTCGGTTATCAAAGAGAAACTCGCAGCGAGTACGTGTTCAAAGTATCGCGGAGTTTTGCGAGTTACAGCTACTTCTCGATCCGTAATTATTCCCAAGCTAATTTAATGCGATTTCATTGGATCATAAAAGAAGGTGGTGGGGTGAAAGGGAGCTATTTTGATTTAAGAATTGGTCCGTGCTGTGCTGTGTTAGGCGGTGTGTGAATAAGCAGAGGGCTTACACCGAAAACTAAATCACGATAATCGGGCGAAGTTCGTTCAATTTCGTGGCATTGTTAGCTTAGCTAAATTAGTTCAAATGACCAAAATCAGGCCATTATTGAATCGTGCCCTTTTTCGTATACTTAGTGAGAGCCTCATTATTGACAAAGCTTATAGTAAATTCTTCAATAGCCTAGCTAGCCTAAAGCTTAGCCCTAGACGCGCGCATTGACCAATGAGTTGCGAGTATTTTGTTCCCTAGGAGTTTGATTCGTGAAACAAAGTATAACAACTAATCGATAAGCGATATATACTCCTAATTTCTTCTATTCTTTACAAAAAATAATTATTGTCAGTTAACAAAGTAAACAACAAATAAACATCTGTTTCATATTAAAATGCCGCTTTCGAAGTTCGAGGTCATTTCCTTCATAGACAAGAAGAGGTTAATGGCTGACATCTTAATGTGGCAACTGGGGCCAACCACCGCCAACTCCGAATCCCAACTTTTTAATTGTCTCCGCTGAGAATATCTAAGAATTCTCCTTTCATTTAAATCAAATCTTATTACGTCTGAATAAGGTGATCTTCACTTCCATCAGACTAAACAAAAAGACGGGGAGAATTTAAGCTCAGCTGAAAAATGACGAATTCTGGAGAGAATCTTTTTGGTAGTAAAGGAACCTTGAGATGTGCCCACAATACTGTGGGGCCTCGAATTCTAGTGTCCTCGTGAATTTTTGACGAAGCTTGCGCCGGGCCCACATAAAATATAAACGAGTTTCTGTGTCGTCTGTCCGTTTATAGTGACACTCCTTGCCAATTATTCAGTTGACTAAATAAAAATTGTTTTATTGCAGGCCCCTGTAGACCCAGCCAACCCAACTTATAAATGTCGCAAGACTTTGTCACAGACGTTTGTAATTTTGTTATGCGCATTTGAGATTTTAAAAGTTATCTGGTAAGCAACTTAGTGTTGGTAGGCAATTTTCGTATTGTGAAGTGCCTACAAATTACTTTTCTCTCCACCTCCATAGTTTTGTACGATGATTCTGTTGGTGTTTGATACGATGGTGCGTCTTCACGCTTAGACAAATAATCAAAGGCAAAATTGATCTTTTTTGCAATTTACCTTATTGTTGGTTCATTATTCGGACTCGCTTGATTGATATAAGAACGTCGAGATTTGCGTTCGTACCTTGATATGATCATTGTTACGTTACGCATATTTGTACAGTCAGCGTTTTGACAGCATGAGTTTCGAAAAGAACGCCTATTTTTTCATCTTTCTGTGACCTTTGGGTAATAAAAGATAATACGCAAAAAAAAAACAAAATAAGGGCACATTGTCATAAGAAAATCTCATCTCAATAGTCAGTAAATGCATTGATGAACCTAAGTTCCTACAGGTACTTGATCTATAGGTGTGTCTTCATACGATCGTTTTTCCGTTCTCTTTCACTTTCATCTGTCGCATGCCTCAAGACATTCAATTGTGCACGCTGACTGTGAACTTTTGTTTTCCTCTCGCGCTCAACAGAGGCATGCCTCAGGGCACGCAATAGCGTATGCCTTATCTTCTCAAAAATACGTCAAATATTAATGGCAGAAAGTTGAACGTGAAAACGCACGGTTTAGACGCAATCAATATTGCATGCGTTTGAAGCAAGTTGCCATGAAAGTTGAAGCGACTCCGTGAACAGTCCCTATTTACCACTATACTTTTATTTCGCAAATCTAAACCAGAATAAAATAATAAAACAATTTATTCGGCTGTGTCAGGCAGAGCAGCATGGAATAGACTTTTCACATAGTGTGTTTGTGTGACATGCGATCGTATTAAGTATTTACTCGCGTCGCGTCGGAATTTTCGCTGGCAGTGGTCCCTTTATGGAGACTCGCCACGGTCCCTGGTAAAAAATGGAGGATCTGAACTTTGTCCTAATTGAATCCCCGGACGTCACAGTCGCTGAAGAACAGTATCGTTGGTTGGTTAAAATATTGTTTTAAAATGTTACGTAGTTTTAACACAAGAATGTGCACGTGTGGTGCCTATCATGGACTGTTGAAGTCTAAAGTCAGTCGACAGTTGTTTAACACTACAATATGTTATCCGATTTTTTTATAACATTCCAATAATAACTAATTAAGTAAGTATCAGTGGCGAAGGGTCCATACAAGCCGATTCCCATCGGCTTACCTTCCAGAAATCCCAGCCAACCCATCTACTATGCAGCTCACAACATTTTTGTACAACGGCTTACCTTCGCCACAATTTCACCCCTCGCCACTGGTAAGTATTCATAATTTTTTTTACTAATTTCCCTGTTAATTTTTGTAGTAAATAAAATAAATCTCATTTATTTGACTGATTGTTGAGATCAGTCTCTGCTATTTCGCAAAGACTGTGCCGCCATCGATACCCGCAGACCATGTCATCAAATTGATCCAGAAAGTTTTTGTGATCCTGTAGATCCGTCCCGTCACGCGTCGCTTAACACGACCGGGGACGGTGACGTCATCCGATTTGTCATTTGGCGATGTCACTATGATGATGGGATAGTCTTGGGGATTTTTTTTTGTTCTGTGGTCATAGCACTAGAGTGTATTTACAACACGATTAATCTGACAATGACGGTGGTCCTCGGCAACTTCACTCACAGAGGAAATAATCACTACGTTTTAAGAGACGGGACTCAGTAATGGCAAAATGGAATCAATTTAGTCTAAAATATAGTGCCACCTTTCCAGCACAAAAGTCAAATCAGCCAAAGAAAATCCAGCCATAAACTTCCTTTTCTCATTTTTGTTTCGATAGTCACGAACACCACAAATTACACAAGGTTATAATGTGTTCTTGGTGACATAATTAAAAAAACAGGTACGTTTCAATAAATTCAATTTTAAACCACTTTAATTTAATCAATTTAATTCCAAAACCAAAACAAATAATTATTGAAGTCCAAAATAAACAGAAATAATCTTGAAATATGGCAACTATGACAACTGTGAGTTGAAGTAGGACGGAAATCGGAGAGAATGAGATGGCAATATCCGCCATTATTTTAAGACTAAACTCCATACAATGTTTTTGTTCCTAGTTGCGCCAGGCTGGCTTCACTTATGAATGTGTGGTGTGCCATTTTCGATCATAGACGATCGAAGTGCGCACAGATTAAAATAGACCGTATTGTACCATCTCAAGCTCTCAATTTGGTGATCGTACACATTGTAAAATTAATCGCATTGCACTGCACGGTTAGGCGCATTTAGTCCACTAGCCGAAAAAAACGTCTCTTTCGCATTTGGTCAGAACGTCCATTTCGCATTTGGTCTATTTCGCTGAACGTCAATTTCGCGTTTAGTTCATTTTCTGTTTAGCCACCCAATCGGCATTGTGCATACGAGGTGGGTTCTTGCCCATCTTTCTAATCTATGCTTAATAAGGGGGCACCCCATAGAACAGCGAAAATTTTTCTAAGTCTGGCTGAAAATACGAACATACTCGTACCTACCATTTTTGTTTCTAAGGCTATTCCTTTAAATACAATACGAGTGGGCGTCGTTTCCAGTTTTCATTATCCAAATAAAACAATTACTTATCATCAAATCAATTGATTAAACTTGAATCCATTGGGAGTAAATCAATGCTTTGGGAATTAGTACCTTTTTGACGTCATTGTATAGGAGGTTGCAAGAAAGTTCCTATGTCTAATAATAGCTCGGAGCTATGACGTTATTTTAACTTATTTTGATATGGTACAGGAAAAAAATATAATAAGATAATTATAAAAGTGAATCGGTAGCATAATTGGTTAGTGCATTGGGTCGGAATCCCAAGGGTGCAGGTTTGAATCCCGTCTGAGGTGCTACGGGTGAGTCGATTTTTTCTAGTACTTTTTCCAATATTATATTAATTATCTTAATATGAAAATAGCATTGTGAATGTCTAAAATGTAAAATTTCAATAATAAATATAATGTTATCGTAATAATTCACAGATTACTTACGAATAATATCACGCTACATCAAAGCTAAAATCTATAATAACATTAATAATATACCTCATCTTATTTATCATATTAAGCAAAATAAAACTACCTTATAAAGTTGCTATAAAATTAATAGTGTCTAAAAAATATTAAATTTTAGTTAAATATCGTCTGAAAATCATCAATATATTTTATTCAAAACGTAGAATAAAATATTATGTCGAATTAAAATGTGTGGTAAGTATGTGAAATTCGTTATGTGCAGTAGAAACTCTCTAGCGCAATGCTATCTTTGCTGCCTGCTGTTAAGCGGGCCATTTTCTTGTTTGGCACCAAAATAAAATAAAACTGAGCAACATAAAGTTTCAGCACAGAGCCGTGCTTGCAATGCAATTCATCCAAATAATGGAAGCCTTGCTTACTACCTTTTCAACCAACCTCGTAGTTGAGTAGCAGTGCTTGTTCAAATACTACGAAATTGCTCTTGGTGATATTCTTACTCAGAAATAAATTAAACGATCTACTTGGTAGCAAAATAAATAAATAATGATCACAAGCGTAGTTTGTTCTTTAGATTTATTAGCTTAGGATGATAAGACTTGTTGAAAAGGAGTTGGGAAGGTCATCAAATCACATCTCATTTAAATGAATTAGTTAAAACTGTTAAATTAATTTTGTTCTCAACACTTCAATAAAAGCTCTAACTGTGAACTTTTTTTGGAATTTGACACAAAACAATTATTTGGATTTTAATCGTACAATTTAAGTCATCTATAGCATTTCCAATACGGAATTTGCACTGTCCAGACTTTTTTGACCAGCAAAATGTTCTTTTCACCAGATCATCATCATTTTCTTTATAAGTACGGTTAACTTCATTCTTGACTGCTAGAATATGGTTGTGACCCCAAAGTTTTCACTATAAATGTATATTAACTAAATGAGGTACTCTGATTAGAATTGGATAGGGCGGTGGCAAACGAGTCCCGTTCCTAAACAATCAAGTGGAAAGTTCCTTTGTTCCTCGTTGATTCAGTCTTTGTGAAGTTTTTCGGTGGTACCTGAACAAACACAATAAGCCACTAAGCCTTCCTTCCTCAGCCCATGAACTGGCCGACACCCGTAACATTTACCTAGAGAATTGTTTTAATTGTTTTAACTTATAGCAACTTACAGTATGAACTTAAGTAAAGGTGGCATAGTCGCCTAGTTACATAGTAGTCACAATGTCTAGTTCTTGAAAGCTATTTACTCAGATAATTTCCGATAACTGAAACATAACATTATACGAGAACTTACGGTTACTATAAGGTTACATAAATCTATTAACACTAAATAATGCGATGATAGATGAGCGTAACATATCTCAGATGAAAAGAGATAAATTGTATCAAATTGTACAGACAATTCTTTATATGTTACAAATAATAGCATAAATCAAGTGATTGACATAATAGAATGCGGCATATGATAATTTAATTCTTAACTTTCACGTTAGCGTCCAAACGAATAAAAAGTTTGCCTACAGCGTCCGGTCACCATAATGGGCTATTTGCATGGGTCAATTTTAGTCACCTCTTATACGGTCGACTTTAGTTACCTAGCAAGTCGCTTCCAAAATTGAATCGCAAGTGATGGGGTCGATGTCGTCTATGTAGTTGATGGCGTAACCTAGGTAACAATATGTAATAACGTAGTTCCAGTTTTGGCCACCGGATCAGATAATTTTGTTCAGTCACCCTGCGGCCTAGGTCGAATTGCCATTTACACGGCTGATTTTCGCCGTGCGGCGAAAGTTGTGCGGCTTTAGTCGCCCATGTAAATACCACATAATTTACTAATTTATTCTGAAAGCTGGACATCAAAGTAATAATGAAACATAAATAATAAAATAGCAGCTAAATTATTTTTATCATCAATATATTAAATTCTTCTGACAATATGAATTGATTACCTTTGTGCTTGCTTACTTATACTGTGTTAATCTCTTTAAATGAGAGATAATTTTTAATATGTAATATTATAAGCCGTAAAATACTTACAAAAATAATATTTTAGCAGATATTTTATTACACTAGATTAATAAAATTTTAAAGATAATGATTTATCAATTATCCATCAGATATCAGATTGAAGCATTTTTTAAATATAAAATTAAGCGTGCTTCAACATAATAGGCATGGCGATTTTTTTTATTATTTTATGTTACATAAATTGCCTCTCAAAAAAAGAAACACTGGTAAAAAAAATATTACGCTAGCATGAAAACTGCCCGAAATATCACTGTTTAAAATGCACACAAATTAGACTCACCCCAAAAACGCTCCATACTAAGGGCTACCTAGTTATAACGTCACGCCTAGGTAGTTTGTATGCAACGCGTAGGAAATTTGCTCGGCAGCTATATTAAATATTGTGTTTATTAAAAAATGTTTGTATTTACAACTTCTTTTTTTTACTCTAAGAGCCCCACCCGACTTCAATAGACGTGTTTTATTACAGTGATATGCGTAGGTATCTAGTGATTTGAAAATTATTTCTTGCTTTTTAGAGGTATTTAATTTTGAACCTATTTTTGATTTTATTTTCAGGTTTTTTGAAGTCGGTTTTTTGTTTTTAAACATTTTTTTATTTTATTATTTTTAGTGTAATCACTATACGGTTCCTATTTGATTTTGAGGAGTTTCCTTGTGTATCTTTGAAATCCAAGGTCCAATAACAATGAAATCAAAATGGTATCATCTCTAAAGTATCCTCTTTCAAACAAAAAAAATAATCATCTAAATCGGTATATAAACAAAGAAGAGTTGGTCGATCATCCGTATATGTTCACAAAATGGTAACGAAAACGACAATATTTTTAGGTTTTCCTAAAAAGTACTGAACCGATTTCAAAATTTAAAAAAATGGGACCAACTTGGGTACAAACCTAATCTAATAACGTTTGAATCATTTCAATCGGTTCTGCCGTCTTTGAGTAATCGGTGTATCTCCCTCCTTTTGAAGTCGGTAAAAATGGTTTCTTAGACAAATTTGATATACTTTTTACGGGCTAATTAATGGTATTATTAATTTTAATAAATTTTATACTTTTTAAATGGACTTCTTTACCCAACTTTGAAGGATCATAAAACAAATAATATGCAATATATAAAACCAAGAGGTATACAAGCTACTCTAAAAGTTTAATATGTTTACGATTTTATCAGTATTTCGATTATTTTATTAATTAGTTAGGTTGGCTGACACAACTTGGTATTTACACTCGAATTAGATTCCCTTTGCTGTCATATTTTTGTAAATAGTTTAACGCATTTAATTAACTCGAGATATTCGAAAATGAAAAAAAATAACCTAGTTACTTATGTAAGTAATTTTTATTTATTTATTGAAGTAGAATTTTTCTACCGTTTAATTCAAGATCATTGGAAACGGTAAAGTTGCCATATTGATCATCACCAATATTTGGGGTCAGATTTTCACATAAGTGTCTCAGAGTGATGATCTTTGTTAGGAACAAGGAGGTTTAGCAGAATTCCCCCAGGATTAAGTAAGGGACCAGAAACCGATAACTATTATTAAATCTGATGCCCCATAGTTAACCCGATTGAGCATTGCTCATCTAACATAGACACAATAATACGACATGTCCAAAAATATATAAAAAAGTAAATATTACTTTAATAGGGTATGAACTTTTGCTCCCTAGTGCAAACATTTTGTACCAAGAATGACATATTGCCATATCTAAAGACTACAATCATGTTATTAAATTTTATTACAGAAAACTATTCAAACTAGTAGGAACTTTCTTCTAGGCTAAGTATTAACAGTGATATTAGAACTAATTGTTTTCCCCTCTGTATTATTAATAAATAGTTTTTATTAATAGGTAGGTTTCACAGTAGCAACTCGGGTCGCTTGACCAAGTAAAAATAAATTGGTTTCCCAAGATACAGGCTCTGCCTAGTTTGGGGGCCTCTGTACACATTCTGTAAAACAAATGTTCTGTGCAATAAATATTTATTTCATTATTTTTGTTTTCATTTCATTTCATTAGAATACAAATTGGATAAAATGAGTTTGTGAAGTATTTGCAGTTCGTTTTCCATCCAACAATTGATTGTAGTTGATGGAAATGCAATATAAAAATGAACTGAACTGAGTGACCTACTTGTAGAGATATGGCAGCGTGTATTCAATCAGGCGTAGTGTCAGGGAGTACGCCGTCTATAATAATGTTATTGGCGCGTCCAATATAGAGCTGCGACCGAATTGCAATTGCATCGATTCCGCGAACGAAGAATGTTGTCGGAATCCAATAAAATCACTGCGATAATGTTGGCTTCTAATAATGTACAGACCACAGATCGTTAGATCATGGATTCGTTACATTTTGGCTGTAAACATTAGCTTGGAAAGCTTTTTCTTTAAACAAGTCGTATTGGGTCATCTATATTTGTATTTCTTAAACTCCCGACATCGAATGCATGGTGAAGGTCGGAGAAAGCGGCTTGATGCAAGCAGTCCAGAGGCGATCGACATCGTGGAGTTGAGCTCCTTGGGACAGGTTTTTACCTACTGCTGGGTAAAAGTTGACCTGATAGCCGCTCGTTGAGACAAGCTTTCTGGGTAAAAACCTGTCTCAAGGAGCGGCTGATATGATGACGGTTCGCAGATTGACGATTTTTTATACAGGGTGCATTTGTAACCACTCTCCAAATTTTAAGGATGTGTTCAGTCCATGAAACTGAACAACTTTCTCTAAGAAACAAAGGGTCAAATACGTAAAAAAATGACTTTTCATACAAATCAAAGAGATCACGTGATCAGTGGCCCTACCCGACCGTGAGTTGTTGCAAACTAAATAATGAAAAATATTAGAAAAAACCGCACCCTTATCCTAAGGGTGCGGGTTCTAAGTTCTAAGTTGCTACGGGTGAGCCGATTTTTTCTAATATTTTTCATTATTTATTCATCTTAATATAAAAATAGCATTGTGAATGCAAAAATCTAAAAGTTAAAATTGTTGCAAACTGTTTACGTTTCCGTAAACTATCGTTTTCTCTCTTTCACTCGCACTGACTGTGAGCAGTATATCCGATAGTTTACTGTAACGTAAACAGTTTGCATCAACTCATAGTAGGGCCACAGTTTAGTGTGGGATGACCAAAATTTTTGGCGTATTTCGACACATGTTTCATGGAGAAAGTTGTTCAGTTTCATGCTGAACACAACTCTAAAATTTGGAGAGTGGTTACAAATGTACCTTGTATAATACCAAAAAGTGATTGTGATTACGCCACCATTGCAATTCATGTCGGTGCTATGTGCAAGTCAGAGTTGAATTTGCTTCCTAATTATCTTTTTTTTAATTTTTTTTACCTTTTTTCCTACCTCAATACAGAAAGACTTTCTTGTAAAATTTAAATGTGTATTCTTACTCAGTTCCAGGAAATTCAAGATATGAGCTAGTTAGTCCTAAGGCGTGTTGCGAAAACAGCGTGTTGCGAAAACCGCTTTGTCAGCAGCCACCGACCAAAATGAAATGAGCTCTTAATGCCTTGTCTTGTGTAGAGAAAATTGTGTCACGATAAAATCTTCCTCAGACTTTTAGCGGGTTTTATACAGATTCTGGTTTCTTTCATGGTATGGTATTCAATAACTGTATCATATTAGCACCGGAAGTTTCATAAAAAGCAATAATTAATAACTAACTTAAGACTATAATTATTTCAAATTTAAAAGAATAAAAAGACGTTATGTTGCTACTCAAATGGATTAAAGCAGATACATGAATAATTTGTGACAGGAATATAAAACTCAAAAAAAGTTATTAGCAAATACCGAAATAAAAATATTGCTGTCACATCAACAAGATAAATGTAACGCGATTTCAATAAAATGAAATAAAATTCCATGGTCAAACAAATAATAAAAACCGGCCAAGTGCGAGTCGGACTCGCGCACGAAGGGTTCCGTACCAAAAAACGGAAAAAATCACGTTTATTGTATGGGAGCCTCCCTTAAATATTAATTTTATTCAGTTTTTAATAATTGTTGTTATAGCGGCAACAGAAATACATCATCTGTTAACATTTCAACTGTCTACCTGTTGTCGTTATTAATATAAAGCAAAAAACGTCAAAAAATTTACGTTTGTTGTATGGGAGCCCCCCTTAAATATTTACTTTATTATATTTTTAGTATTTGTTGTTATAGCGGCAACAGGAATACATCATCTGTGAAAATTTCAACTGTCTAGCTAGTACGGTTCATGAGATACAGCCTGGTGACAGACAGACAGACGGACAGCGGAGGCTTAGTAATAGGGTCCCGTTTTTACCCTTTGGGTACGGAACCCTAAAAAAGGGCACACTTGATAATTGGACAACGAGCGTTCCGTTTTGTGACATTACTAGTTTAAGATTATTCTACTAATGTCACAAAACGGAACGCTCGTTTACAGAAGTAAATCCTATACAAATATAGCATTAACACGAATCTTTTTTTTTCGTAGTAGGCCCTCTTGTATCGAAGAAAAATATTTTTAAAAGGTACTCAGGATAAATTTAATTTTGATTCCCCTAATGAGTTGCTGCGTAATTGCAGTAGGTATCCGAGATCCGAACAAATTAGCATGCGAGGTTCGGGGCAGCGCGTGACAAGCGCGGTGCGAAACCCGCGGAAACGCTCGTAAAACGTGATGTCACCGGAACACGTCACGTGACGGAGACAAGGGAAAATGTCCAAACTTTTACGCCTTATTAACATTCAGCTGTTGGCTTTCCTTCGTTGGAGGAATTAATGCTTATACTTACTATGGCAGCGGTGGAGGTTGTTGTTTTAATGTTTCCTCAGAAATTGCAGTAGGTAGCAAGCGAGAGACATTTTTTTCTTTTTTTTTCTATGGGGAGCTTAGGGCATCATTTATACAAAAAATTAACAAGCATAAGGAGCTCGGTGGCGCAGTGGTTTAGCGCCTGGCCCAGCGATTGCGGAGGTTAAGCAACGTTCGCAAGGGTCGGTCATGGGATGGGTGACCAAAAATTTATTATCTCGAGCTCCTCCGTGCTTCGGAAGGCACGTTAAGCCGTTGGTCCCGGCTGCATTTGCAGTCGTTAATACTCACCAACCCGCATTGGGCCCGCGTGGTGGGTTAATAGCCCGTCCTCTTTACCGTCCCTAAGGAAGGCCTGTGCCCCAGCAGTGGGGACATTAAAAATGGCTGATGGACATAACAAGCAGAAATGAACACTTAAGCTAGGGTTTCCTAGGATAGCGGTGCCGTCATATTACGGCCGTAATATAGCGGCATTGAATGTTGTCTATGTAAAAAATACGGCGACACCGTAACGTCAGAAACCGCACCGTATTGTTTACATAGACAACGTTCTACGCCGCTTAATTACGGCCGTAATATGACAGCACCGTCATCCTAGGAAACCCTACGGCCGATTTCAATAACCTATCCTCAGCAAAGGATACGCTTAAGCTAGGGTTTCCTAAGCTTAAGCTAGGGTTTCCTACGCTTAAACTAGGGTTTCCTAGAATGACGGTGCCGTCATATTACGGCCGTAATTTAGCGGCGTAGAAAGTTGTCTATGTAAACAATACGGCGCGGTTTCTGACGTTACGGTATCGCCATATTGTTTACATCAGGGATGGCGAACCTTTATGTATCAACGTGCCATTTTTCTAAATGTTAATGTTTAATGAGGTCATAGAGGTGCCATTATCCATCAAATCGTAGCGTACCTAATGAATTTTGTGATCGGTGACGTGCCCAAAATATTGTGTCGCGTGCCATCGATGGCACGCGTGCCATTGGTTCGCCATCCCTGGTTTACATAGACAACATTCAACGCCGCTATATTACGGCCGTAATATGACAGCACCGCTATCCTAGGAAACCCTAGCTTTACTAAAGATTTGTTGCCTAGATATTTATTTCTGTTTTAGAACGGAAAATAACAACAGTTGCCTACTAACAGATCCATAGTAAGCCTATATCTCTTGATACTGAAGATAGATTATTGAAATCGGCCTTTAAAAGCTGATTACAAGCTTCTACAGATGAAATACGTATTACGTATCATGTGCAAGAGAAAACTCGACATAAATGTTTCATTATCTCCGGGAAAAACTAGTACTTAACACAGTACTTTGCGATATTGCGGTTGTTACAACTAGATTAATAATGGGTAGACGTGTATCAGATTTTCCCCCTATCTTTAAAAGTTGCTTCGACTGCAAGCAGTGAACATATTATTATAGCTGTTCCAAAACAAAAGTAACAAAGTGCAATCAAAGATCATTTATATTTAAAAGGATTATCACATTATATAACGCTCACGCCCGACATAGTTTGACAGTTTACAAGTGTATTTCAGAGTCATGAAATAGATATCATAAGATATGGAAAACTTTACCAAAATAACTCTTGATTTATTGGATAAAGAGTAAAAATAACAGCCATTAATATAAAGTTTTAGAAAACGCTATAAAAGCAGTTTTAATAAAGTTATTTGCAAAGTTTGAATAAAAACGCAGCAAATTTTTTCTTATTTAGACCAATACCCTTGAAACATCGAAAAAAATGACAAGTTTTTGCTCTGAAAATCTGAGTTTATTTTACGAAGGTTTATGTCGTGGCTCTTTCCATAAAAAGATATTCAAATTCAATTTTGCAGTTTTTTTTTGTCTGGATACAGTCAATGACCCTTATTACGTCTCATAACTATTTTTATATCTCCTACAATGAAACTTTGCTATTGATTTGTATATGGTGATGGCTGCCTACTTAGGCAGCCACTTAGTTATACAATTTAAAAAAATGTCAAATCCATACACTTTTCGAAGGCGATGTTCGTTAGGTATCATCCTTACTAAATAAACGCGAAAGTCCGTTTGTTTGTTTGTTACGCCTTCACTTCTTAATTACTGAACCGATCGTCATGAAATTTTGCATACACGTTGACAGAGGTACAGAGAAGGACAAAGGGTACCTTTCATCCCGAAAAAAGTGTTGTTCCCGAGGAATAGCAAAAAGCTTTCCACGCAGTCGCGCATGAAGTCGCGCGCGGCCGCTAGTTTTTACTAAATGTGTCTTTGCTGAACACAGTTTTATAATAATTTTGCAGCTCAGAAAAACAACCTACGGAAGTGGCATAAGGTTCAAAGAGTCATAATCATGTGCAGTGATATTGGCACAGCTCGCTCGATGGCGGGTGGGTGTGTGCATTTAATTGCACAACTTGCGAGTTTATTAACTTGCGCACGTGTGTGCTATGTTGCGCGTAAATATCTGACACTTCTTACAACAACATATTTCTAAGCAATCTGAGAAATAAACTTTCGATAAGATAATATTAAAGCTAAAGGAGCTTTAGCTCCTATAGCTCTCAAATGGCGCCCTCACACTGACCTGAATTTTTTTTTCTATTTAACTGGACTGGCTGTCTGTATGATTTCACAGCAAAGTTTTTGTGCCTATTTGAAACGCCTCTAGCGTCTGTCTAAGGAACTAAATGGTTGCCATGATGGTCTCTCCAGACACAGACTTTAGTACCATGTCCCTCACGCTATGCTCACGCTACGTCCTACAGCGCCAAAATGGCGGAAATCAAATAGGCACAAGAACAGTTTGACAGCAGCCAGTCTAGTGGAATATATAGAAGTCAATGCGCCCTCATCTTAATTTTATTTGCCCGCTAACTACATAATGTATCGAAAATGCACATGTGCAGATTAAAGCTAAAGTTCTATTGTTTATTTACATTTACAAACAATAACCTCAGTAAAATATGGTTCGTTATAGTAGTCGTAGTAAGTAAAAGTGCCTAAAGTGGCCACTTTTTGCTCTTTTGCCTACTACTACTTTTTAAATAAACTATAGATAGAAGTTTTGCTTCAATCTGTACATGTGAATTTTTGATACATTATGTAGGTACTTAGCGAGCTAAAAATTTAATTAAGATGAGGATGCCACTTTGATGTAAGTACCTGTGATAGGGCCCTTAAGGACTCAAGCTACACTACATTGCACTGCCGCATTTTTCCATAGCTTAATCTCGACACACTAAACAAAGTACATAATTATAGTACGCTTCCGTATTCTCGCTTTAGCGAAGAATCGTTCTAAGCGGCAGAGAGAGATAGAATAGGAATTGCGAAGCCAAATGATTCAATAGAGCTAAACCACAGAATACATAATAGTATGTCGAAAGTTTGCATTTAGGTAGGTCTATAGCTAAACCGCTCTTAGGTACTTCGTAATATCCGGGCAAGGAAATGAAATGAGTTGGAATTCATTATAAATCAGTTTTTTATTGTTATCTTTGATTTCAATCCGCTTTTTAAAATGTTCATTTCGTTAATTTTTCTCGAAAAGTTTGTTAAAAACTTAAAACTACTATTATACTGTTTATATATTATTATGATAGATAAATTGGATTAATATGATTAAATTTTCATAACCTCATGAGTTGAATAAACTCAATGAAAGTGTTCAAGAAAAAAAAATTAGTTGTGTCTCAGCGCGAAAGCAAGACACCTTGCCATTACCAGCTTGTTAAGTGGTTTTAATTTTAGTTTTAATTATAAGAAAGCAGATCAAAGTAGGTAGGTACTTACTTGGAAAATTCTGTATTTTAGAGGTGTCGCAAAATACTTACCATAAAATTAAATATTCTTTGATCGCGATAGATCAGCAGTAATGAGAAACCACTAGTGACTGAGCATTTGGCCGGACTCCCAAAGGTTGCGGGTTTGAGTCTCACCTGAGAATCATCCTGGAGGCGAGTCGATTTTTTTCAGGTTTATTATTTAACCCATCAACGTCCGGAAAATGAGACACAAAAGATTGTTATCCGGACGCCAGCGTCCTCGCGGGCATTGATGAATTAATAAAAATATCTATATAAAATAGCATTGTGATCATGCTAATATGTCAAATTTAAAAATTTGAAATTTGAGAAAAACAATCTATCGCAAATTGCATATTTAGTTAACATCTTTCCTGATACACTCCTTTTCTCATTAAAGTAAACGAAGTTACAGAACTCTACAAACTCGACTATTATTGTAAATTTTTCCAAGCTGACCAACATCATATTATGTGGGACTTTAAAAAATATGATGTCATAAAACGAACATCATATGAAATTAGAAGAGTAAAGACGGCAATTAGCCGTGTCGTGTGATACGGACGGACGTTGCGCTGCGGATTTTGCGGCCGATGACAAATGGCCTTCTGCAGGGATGCAAACCACTATTAGAATAGGTGTATTAATGAATTTTAATCTATTTTTTTTATTTCGCATGTTGAAATTATTGTATTTATGTAATATAATTTTCTATAATTCGAAGAAAATCATCACATCAATTATATCAATATCAATATCGTCTCACAGTATCATCATATCAAATCAAAGCTATTACGCCATCACAAAATAAACTATTGTTGCATTTTTGTTAAAAATAGACTTTAAGGCTATCATTTAATGATTTCAAAAATTGTTAGGAAAGTAAGTACAATTTATAACTGACTAGCGGCCGCCCGCGACTTCGTCTGCGTGGACAGTTTTTTTGCTATCCCTCGGGAACTTTAAGTTTTTTCTAGATGAAAGGTACCCTATGTCCTTTTTTGCTAGCATGGCAACGTGTATGCAAAATTTCATGATGATCGGTTAACAAACAATCAAAAGAATAATATTGGTAAGGAAGGATATAACAAATAGTTTCTAGCGTAGAAAGGTGTTTCATTGTTAAACGTATTTAGCTTTTTACTGTGTACTTACAGTAGAAGCATGCAAGACAAGTTGTGATAACTTTTTGAATATGTATTGTTTTGTGTTTGTTAATACCATAAATATTGGTTTGCCATATAAAAAAGGATATCGAAGTCAAAATTGTGCCTTTACACTACACCCCTAAGTGTCCGGACACGAAAGTGGCGGCGGCCGAGCGGTGGCGGGGCGGCGCGGCAGCGGAGCGGCGGCGGGGCGGGGCGATGAGAACGTGGGCACGAAACTTAGCGGTCGGTCAGCCGCGCTAGTAGTGTTGTGACAGATAGGCTAAATACCATTAAGGGCCCGTTGACCTACCGATTTGACCTACTGGTAGGACCACGGTATACCACTAAAGTAACTTCTTATTTTTTTTTATTTCTATTGATGTGTCAAATGTGATGTTGCTATGGAAACAATTTCTTGTTAAATCAATACCGAAAAATATTCAAAGGACGAACTCTGAAATCGCGAAAAAAAAAATCAGCTGTTTCATACAAAAATTTATAACGAAAATTTCAAAATGTATGAAACAGCTGTTTTTTTTTTTCGCGATTTCAGAGTTGGTCCCATAGTAAAAGTTGTTCAGTTTGATGGTCCCTATCTACCCTATTCGGCTTTATAAGGCTTTTACCAAACACCTTGTATATCCTATGTCTAAAAATTTTATTTAGTTCGAAAAAATGGTCTAAGTATAGGCGTTAACTAGTTTCAAAACCGGATTCTTTGCTCATCTTGTGTTTTTTAAATGATGTCCAAGATGCCGACATCCATACTGAATAAATAGGTACTACCTAGTAATCAAACAGACACTATTATAAATTTTAAACTTTTAGATTTTTGCATTCACAATGCTATTTTTATATTAAGATGAATAAATAATGAAAAAATATTAGAAAAAATCGGCTCACCCGTAGCAACTCAGACGGGATCAATATATAGATCCCGTCTGAGTTGCTACGGGTGAGCCGATTTTTTCTAATATTTTTTCATTATTTATTCATCTTAAGACACTATTATATTATTCAACACAACACTACTGTAATCGCGGGCTACCAAATCCAACTAGTTTGTTCATTTGTTTTCGTCGCTCTCCTCCCGCCCGTGCATCGCTCGTCGCCCCGCTCTGCCACCGCCCGTTTCGTGCGCGTCTCCATACTGTGCCATACTGTTGAATGCATCGCCGCCGCTCCGCTGTCGCGCCGCCCCGCTGCCGCTCCGCCGTCGCAGTTTTCGTGCCCGGACACTTAGTCCGACCGTACATCTGCCCAGTGACCGCACCTCAGAGTCTAGCCGCCGCCCGTGCCGTACCATTTCACTAGCGCCGCTTAGACGAAGCTAAGCTTTTGAGCCCAATTACATCGTTGCATCGCGGCCGGGTTTGTGCAATTGCATGCATTTAAGTCTGGGATACACGATTAATACATTTTAGTCGTTGATTATAACAACAAAATGGCCGTCTGTGGCCGCAGCGGGCGGCTCTGTGCTCTCAGGATTAAGTTAAACGTTTTAACTTAGAATTATTTTAATAAGGCCTGTGGTACTACTATCCTTTATAAGTTCGTATACTTTATGTCGCTCTACAGATTTCTTGAAATGATATCATTTGTCACACTAGAATTACAACGGGGCAAGTAGGTGTACAATATACAAATAAATAACATCGCCGCCTACAATATTTCATGCCACTCACGTATCGTACATCAACCCTGCTTTATTATCCGCCGTAGTTCCAAGTCTGGATATAATCTCGCCATTAACATGAGCGTACGATACGCCTGCTTAGGTACTTGCTCATAAACAATTCATGCCTGAGATTGCACAGAATCGAGCATTTTTCCGAGCAACATCTCCCATGCAACTCTGAGTATTCATTCACCCAAATGAGGCTTTTATTTATTTTAAAGCATTGTAATTTGTGTTACAGCAGTCATTGTGAGATAAAATCTTAGGTTGAAATACAATGGAAAGATAGTGTATTTGGCGTTTAAATTGCTTTGTGAAAGAGAAGTGCCGTCTCGACTTACAAAAGCCTGCAGTCAAATAATTCTATGGGAAAACTATTTTTTACAGACAGGTTGCCTAGTTAAAATGATATAATAATAGAATTGTCTAGAAAACAATTTCATTTTCGACAAATTGTTCTAGAAATCTACAGAGCTTACAACTTTAAATAAAATTGGTATGTAAATATTTCATTACACCTTAACTAGCGGGCTACCTAAATGAGGAACAATGAAACTAAATTGAAATTCTTGTACTAATGAACCCATACGTCCATATATTAGGAGACGTTTCATCATCACTGCTCTTTGTTTGGAAGACGTTTTAACCACCTACCTTGTATGAAATGCAAAATAATTTTCGTTCCAGTGCTCCCAAAATTGTGTGAAATCTGAATTTTCCATGCGGATAGCTACTGCAAGCGACGACTGCCGCATAATGCCGATTGCGAGCTGGTCTCTGTGACTCTTTGCACCATTAGAATTCATCAGTGGACTGCTGAGAAATTTACTCCTAATTAAAATAGCTGCAACACCTGCAATTTAAATTTTTTGGTTGGCAAATAATTTCCAAATATTTTTTTAACAGTATCAGGGAGTGTTACGACTTTTTTCAGTAAAGGGAATAGGGAATTTGCATAAGTCACCGATTTTCATAAAATTGAGCTTGATGGCTGCGGACACTTGTAAAAACATGATGGAACAGAAAGAAAAATAAAAAAATGAATTATTTTAATTTTATCACACGAAGAAATCAGGGGAAAATAACGTTTTTTTTTTTCATTTTCGGATATAATTAACTTAACAGTCAGATAGAATATCCAATACGAAATAATATTTTGTATGACACATATGCTAAATTTAAGGAGATAATTGAAGATTCTTGGCTAACTCCATATTAGACGCGCCTGAAACACACCGTGAAACGTGATAAGTGACGTCACATATTTGTATAGAGCGTTTTCGGCGGGAGCTGATGCGTGCTAACTTCAAGTAACTACTTATATTACGAGAAAAAAACGCAAAAGAAAAGTTTCAATATTATAGTTGATTTTCTCACGCATTATACCTACTATAGATTTTGATAAAAAAAAAATTGATGCATATTCCCTATTGTGGCTTTCGCTACTAAAGTACAGCATCCAGAGATGCGGTGGCAATGGCCAACTCCGACATTAGCATTCACCACCGTGGCCGGTGCCGAGTTCCCAGAGTTTGCTCGTTGAAACTACCTCAAATTAGGTCTGCCACCGTTAGCATTCTTGAAAAGTAGTTTAACGACTTTGAAATATTCCAGCATTATCAAGTGGTTGGGCATAAAAGAAAGAAATTTATCATGGCCAGCTGACATAAAGAAAAATTAAAGACATGCCAGCTTTCAGTAAAACTTTAAAGTTTCACTATCTTTCTGAAGCATTTTTCCAAGTAATTTAGAACCACATTGTGAAATTGCTAATGCGCTATACTGCATTAGCTGCACGTTCTATAATTCACACCTTGTTTTTAATGGTTTTGATCTATGTCCAAGAATAATGGTCTGCCGTTGGTAGCGTTTCGTTGGATTTTACCCCGATGGCTTTTAAGCTTATAATGGGGTGGTACCTCATGTGTGGTTCTAAAGAGCCATTATAAAGGAGCTGGTTATGAATGAAGTAGCCGATTGCGCTGAGCCAGCAGGTCACAGTAATAAATTGTGGCATTTGACGCGCTAACCTAATGAACCGGCTCACGCTACTCCTGGCTACATCAATTTCCCGATCCCAATCTAAGTTGAGAATTCTAAGACCCTTGCTGCGGCTGTATTAACAATCTTGCATATTACCTACCTGACGGTGAGTAGTTACTGGAATATGATCCTTATTATTTAGATCTTACCTCTTGGGTTATATTCAGTGATTTCAACAAGAGGGATTGTGAATGTTAGATCTTCGTCGCCTTGACGAGGTGGCTGGTTGATTTAGATAGAATTTAAGTTATATTGCAGCGTGATTCTCAAAGCGAGACACAGTTGATTTTGATATTATTGTTGGCTTCAGGGAAATATTGCTGCATTTGAAATTTATATGCACACGTATGCTTATACATTAGTGCACTACAGCTGAACGGGAAGTTGGCATTTACATTGGCGAGGATGGTTTAAAATCCGAGCCGTAAGCGAGGGATTTAATCATCCAAAGCAATGTAAATAGCTTCCCGTGCAAGGCTTGTATAGTGCATTTTCCAAGAAATATGAGGAAATAAAATTTTCCTAGAAAAAATTGAATGTTAAATTGGTTCGTGAAGCCATGCGAAATTACCAGTGCGGGAAGTAGGAAGTGTGCGGGAAGAACATATAGAAATTAATTTTCGCATTGTTTACCAGACCGCCACGTATTAAATGTGAAATCTCTAGTTCTGGAAATGAACGCTCAAAAAAGGGTATAGAGGGAAAGGCGTGGAACACAATTTTTGACTTCGTAACTTTGTTTGGACATGTTAGGAGGTGAACATATCAAAAGTCCCCGCCCGTAGCCCCTATGCCGGGGGGGGGGGGGGGGGGAGAGGGAGTTTTGAAGGTCCCATTTTTCACATATATCTCGAAAACTATACATTCCAGCCTCCTAGCTAGTCCAAACAAAGTTACGAAGTCAAAAATTGTGTTCCAATCATTTCCCTCTACACCTTTTCATTTACTGGGCTACTCCAGAATTCCCTTTTCAAATGTAATGCTAATATTTCAGAGCATATAGTGAGAAAAATAATATTTTTTTTTTACTTGAAATCCAGCAGTGTGAACTAGATTGTATTTTAAAGAATTAAGTGCTTGCAGACTCTTTTCTCTGAGAGTTCACTTTAATAATTAAAACTTTGTCGTTCTTGTTTAGCGTTATATACTTTGAATCCTAATAAAGAGTCAGAATTTGAAATGGGAAAGGAAAAACAAAAGATAAATCTTGTTTACTTAAAGAGAGCTAGTTTAAGTTATTTCCGGTTGTTACAATGTCACGTAGGTACTGTAATTACAGATACGTAGTGGAAGGAAAAGCACCTATATTAAGTAAAAACCTCGATACGGAAGAAGGAGATAGCAAGACCTTGCAAGATATCTATGCAAAAATAAATGCACATCTGCAATCGGTAAATAAATGCAAATACCACTGACAACAACACCACCTAGTGTACACGAGTTTCCATTCTACATTAATCATCGTCAGGAGCGTGCAAAGCATCGGCATCAATTGCCAATCATCATCAGGTAATGTATAGGTATATTTTACAAGTGTCCACTGATGTGTACAATGTTAGCGGTCGGTTCGTTAGAGTACGAAACCGGTTCAGTTTCCAACCGAGATTACCGGGATTACGCGGGAGGGAACTTGTCGCAGATGGATTACATTTGCCTAAAATTATCTTTCCAACGTGTCTGCAAATCCTAGGTAACGAACCGTAGTAACTAATAAGTACCATTTTGTTGCAGTTGACAAAAATTTAAAAGCTGCTGCCGTGCTTTTTTATCTAATTACCTATTTCAATTAAAGCTTTATGAAATTATTTTTCCAATATCGCTAAGGAACGAATGAATTTCATAGTAGGTATAGTTTAAGTACTAAGAAATTCATTAGCCTATTTTTGTTAATAGGTTTTTTTTTAATCTAGTTTTTTTAAGGACTTTTATCTTACAATACAAGATATGCCAGTCCTATCGTATCCTATCGTATACAAAACAACAGATCACAAGTTTCATTGTGAGATTGCGAGGGCATTGATCACCGATGACTGACCATATTGTTAATAGGTTACAGGTCCGTATAGTCTTGCTTTTTTGTATAAATACCGAGAAAAATGAGTCTAGAGTTTCATTTTCATCTAAGCCGATATTGTCGTTATTGGCATTTTACAAAAATAAATGACTTTTCATATGGTTTACATTTAGTTTCGCATTTCTTCTTTACTAACGTGGACCAAACATAGGTTTAATGTACACAATTTATAGCATTAAGTATTCATATTTTGTAAACCCAATCTCGAAAGTTATTGTGACCTGCGTAGGTTAATCAGATAAAAAAACCTTAAACGTATTGACATGGCGTATATTTAAACAAAAGTCTAATATCGTAATTTTCATATTGTATAAAATCTATTCTAAGATACGCTAATATTGACGCATATATAGGGAAAACTTCCTCGTGCGCGAACAGTGTTCAGAAAATGACGTGTTAGAGTTATATATACAGTTTATTAAATCTACGCAGCCAGCTAGAATAGACATCGTGATAAGGAAGAGGAAAATAAAATAAAAATAGTATTATAAAACGACTAAGGGCTGATTTTTCAATGCCCAGATAAAGCTTTATTCGTTTCATAACGTATTGTGCCGCCAAATAGAAAATGAATGTCATAAATGTTTGTTTGCCAAATTTTTTGAATGACTTTTATGTTATTCTGATTATAATTTAACCTGAGGATTGAACAATCAGCCCTAATTAATCCTATTATAGCCCACAAATGGCGCCCTCATCTTAATTAATTGATCGACAAGTACTTAATGGCTGTATCGAAAATCCACATGTACAGATTAAAGTTTCTATATTTTATTCACAAATAACAACCTCAGTAAAATATAGTTCGTTGTAGTAGTAGTAGTCTAGAAGGCAAAAGAGCCTAAAACAGGCCACTTTTTCCTCTTTTGCCTACTACTACTAATACGAAACAATGTACTTATTGAGCAATTAAATTAAGATCAGGGCGTTATTTTGAGGTATAAAGGGCCTTTAATTAGAAGATGAAATCAGTGGATGACTGTAAGGTTTGATGGTCAACGTATTACATACATTATGAAATAAAGTATTTTCTTAGGATATATACTAGTATTGAACTAAATAGAGTCACCAAACGCTACTTAGAAATTCAAGAGAAGAGACGAAAAACTTTCTGATCCAATTGAGCTGTGGCTTACATATTTGTCAAGGTAATGTACAATCGGCAACACTTCGGCTTTACCACTCTTTAGGTTAAAATCTCCTGCACGGTGTGCCATCACTAACATACGTTTAGGTCGTACAGGGTGGTACAGGGATAATACGCGTGGCATACATTTTTTCTACAAAGTGGTAAAGCACGTGAGTTGCCGATCGTACAAGTTACTCTAGCATAATATATTTTAGTTTGTAACTGAGTTCTACAAGGTAAACATTACTGCTGCTCAAAAACAAACCACAGTAAGCCACATTTCGTAAATTTTACATGACAAGCAGAAATGTGTTTTTGATCTGTCAATTACTATTACTAGCATAATATACGTGGTGTAATAAAGTGTTATACTTCAATCGAATCGTTATTTATCGCCAGATTTATTGGAATTTTATTTTTTTCATAAAACTCATACTGAAGCCTTCAGTGTTAAAAAGAATATGAAATTTGGTGATTTTCGACCTATCAAGGAACAAGTCCTTGTTCTTGTTGACTAGCACCGTATTGAAAAACAAACTCAAAACACAGTATCTCTTATGTAATGGACATAAAGTTGAAAATCGTTTGACCGACCGACGTTTGCCATTGTGACTGGCAGTCAAACGATTTTCAACTTAAAGTCCAGTGAATAAAGATTAAATTTCTAAACGTTCTAAGGTTTTGTAAACTTACATAATCAAAATAATTAAAACTACGAAAGGAAACCTAAATTCGTCTTATGACGGGCTACAATCAAACGACGTATTAGGCAAATTAATGAACAATTTTTAACTTCAGTCCTTAAGACGTTTGAAAAGCTCGATAAAACAGCTGTGTACCTACTCATATTGTTTAGAATGGAGTATGTACTAGTCCAAAGCAAAAAAAACGAGCTCGTGACAAATCACACGGCAAACTAAGCACGAGGTGGCTCCCCGCGGGTGTCCGTTTGCATTTTCTTTTGAATGTGTTGGTTTTACTACAGCCGTAATGGTTGCGGCAATTTGGTGGCAAAACCAAACTAAAACCAAGTATGTCAGAGAAACAAAATCAAAACCTAGTAAAGCCACATCTCATACCTACTGTGTTTTGATTGTGTTTCTGAGACATACTGTGCTTTGATATGGTGTTTTGTGCTATTTTGTCTTACTAGGTTTAAACTTCTTAAAGAAATTTAGGTTCTAGGCAACGTAGCGCTACGAGGATGACACCCGATTGTAGAGCGTTACTAGGTGAATCAGAAAAGTTATTTTTTTTAAATTGTTACTTACTGTGGTTTGCTTTTTGACAGCCGATTAATTGTTATTG
This sequence comes from Agriphila tristella, assembly GCA_928269145.1. Classification (NCBI taxonomy): domain Eukaryota; kingdom Metazoa; phylum Arthropoda; class Insecta; order Lepidoptera; family Crambidae; genus Agriphila; species Agriphila tristella. The sequence goes on from OV743434.1 coordinate 27,218,707, forward strand.
ATGACTGATTCTTTTTCATGTTACGTGTTGAGAATTTACTTCTTAAAAAATTTAGGCTGTTTGTAATATCGAGCATATCGCTCGTCCGTCGCTTTGTTTACAACAAAACGTTACATTACGCGAAAACTTGTTTCTTACACCATTACCTTTTTTAATATATGTTCTTATAATCGGTTGCATGTGTCATACCTATCCCAGAGCATGCATTGTAGTTTGGATGTGATATTTAATGTTCGTGAATTTAAATTATACTTCATCATTTACGCTGTTATTTGATACAACTAGAATGGAGCGCACAAGATCGTCGTGATATTAATAATGTAAGCGCTGCAATATGAGATTCAGTAAGTCGAGCCAATTCGACAAGCGCTTCATGGGTGTATGTTTGTGTGGAACTTTATTACCTAAAAGATACATAGTCATTTAATAAAACGTAATTAAAAGCAACAGTGACCTAAATCTCACTTAAAAATGGTAGCCTCAGAAGTACTTTGTCAAATAAAGCGTTTCTTATATACGTTGCTATTTATGTATTTATTGTGTACGACATGGTTGTAAAAAGTCGCGTACCTACGTCTTCGATCATCTAGTAGATAGATCTAATAATAAGTCAATATGGCGACTCTACGATGCTATTTTCAAATGTGAAAAAAAAATGATTTTCTTCAATTATTACAATACAAGTGACTGCCCGCGACTTCGTCTGCGTGGAATGCTTTATTTGCTATCTCTCGGGGACGAATCATTTTTCGGGATGAAAGATATCCTATGTCCTTCTCTGTACCCCTGAGAACGTGTATGCAAAATTTCATGATGATCGGTTCAGTAGTTAAGACCTGAAGGCGTAACAAACAAACAAACAAACGGACTTTCGCATTTATAATATTAGTAAGGATGGGCATCAAATGAAAGGCCTTAATGAGCACGTTTCAAAAAAATATAATTTGTCACTAAAAAGTGTGAAATAAAAATAAATAAATTAAAAAAATATTAAAAACACGACTGCCCTGCCAAAAACGAACTAAAAAGTTAAATAACAAGTGTCATTGCAGTCGGGGGACCTCTTTGATTAAAAATTGATCTACAAAACGGTCCCCCGACTGCAATGACACTTGTTTTAACTTATAGTTCGTTTTTGGCAGAGCAGTCGTGTTTTTAATATTTTTCAATATAGAAACGTAGTTGTATGAAGTGGTATACGTGTATATGAGTTTCGCCAAGTCAAGCCAACTAGATAGGCACTTGTTTCATAGATTTGGGTCCGAGTGGCGTAATATACGATATTAATCATTCTCTAGGAGCCTTTTAACGCACTTGGCGGTCGGTCGAGGATGGCCTCTCTACATTCCTGTGGGCTCATAATGGTTTCCGGGTACAATCTTGGGACACAAAAGATGTACAGTACATATATGTTTAGTTAGTCACGGAAAACTACACAGCGTTTACATACATTGCTGAAGGTAGATGCGCCGGTGGTTGTAATACAAAACAATAAAATATTGAGTTAAAACTGTATCTGTGTCAATTTAAGAAAATATTTTTTTTATAATCAAAATACGTAGGAAGAGATTTCAATTCCAGATAGTAATTAATTACTTTCTACTCTTAGCAGCTCTTCCGGCCCAACATATTTTAGTAAGTGTTTAAGTCAGTAAAAACTGACTTAAAACCTATTATAAGATAAAACAATAATAAACTCAAATTAGAACAAATTCATGTGTCGCAGTTATAAGTATTTATATTTTACGCAATTTACAGTTCCAAACCGGTTCAAAAGTATCAATCAATTTAATAGTGAGTAGTATAGGGTTAGATATCAACCATCTATCGATTAGTTGATCCCTCAGGACCCTCGGTCCCGTATCAGTCCCCTGATAAGAATCTCTTCTGCTCGGTCGGTCGCCGACAAAAAAGGCTTTTTAACTTAATTTGACGTTTTTTTATCCGGCTTCCTCTAGAAAACAACCTTACTACTAATCTATCAAACAGAGTTTCTGTATGGGTTTTTCTTTACATTTAGAAAAGCTGAATATGGTAGATAGAGTACCATGCATACATACACCGCCGGAAAATTATCATCTTCCAGCACCGTGGTTGACAGATGAGATACGGACGCTAATGGCAAAAAAGAACAGTACGAAAGCTAAATTCAAACTCGATTCTTCGGAAGGTAATGAGTCACGATACCATCGCGCTAGAAATCGGTGTAACACTGTGATTAGGGACTCTATAAGACGCCATATACATAAATCCATTGAAGGTGAAGAAGATCCTGCGAAAGTTTGGAAGTTTCTGAAAACTCTTGGTGTTGGCAAATCTCAGTCAAGCAATCCCGATAATAATATCGATCTCAACCAACTTAACAGTCATTTCACCACGACGATTCCTATAGATGGCAACTTAAAAGCCAATACCTTGCAATATCTTTCAACCTTGCCAACCCAAGATTCTGCTCCTTTTATTTTTAATCAATTTGCAGACTGTGATGTAAAGAGAACAATTCTGTCCATTAGTTCCTCTGCTGTTGGTGCTGATTCCATTAGCCGTAAAATGATCCTTCCCATCCTTGACATCCTTACTCCTATTATAACCCATATCCTTAATACTTCAATTACAACTGGTACCTTTCCTGATTCCTGGAAGGACGCGAATGTTATTCCTCTTCCCAAAAAGTCGAAACCTACCTTGTTTGCTGATTTCCGTCCAATTTCTATCCTTCCTTTCCTTTCCAAAGTCCTGGAAAAACGTATTCACAGACAGCTTACGGACTATCTCAATATAAACCATCTCCTCAATCCTCTTCAGTCTGGTTTCCGCAAAGGCCACAGCACCTCTACAGCATTAATTAAGATAGCGGACGACATACGCCAGGGGATGGATAAACGACAACTCACACTACTGACATTATTAGATTTTAGTAATGCATTTAACTCCGTGGATTTTGACATCCTTCTTGGTGTGTTACGTTCTCTGAACATATCTCCAGCTGCAATTGATTGGTTTCAAAGTTACCTGCTAGGGCGACGGCAGCGCATCCGCATTGGAGATTCTTTCTCTGGGTGGAGCGATATCTGTGCCGGCGTTCCTCAGGGTGGCGTCTTATCTCCACTCCTTTTTTCAATTTTTATAAATTCAATCTCAGATTCTATTTCAAGTTCCTATCACCTCTATGCGGATGATTTGCAAATATACACACAGGCACCTTTATCAGAACTTTCACATGCAGTAGCTGTTACCAACTCGGATCTTGCACTAATCAGTAGCTGGAGTAAATCCTTTGGTTTAATTGATAATCCAGCTAAGACTCAATGCATAATTATAGGCAATCCTTACTACGTTTCGAGGATCGATTTTGATGAGCTTCCTTTGGTCACCTTTGATGGCACTACAATCCCGTACTCGAAATCTGTTAAGAATCTTGGTGTTGTCTTTGACCAGCATCTGTCATGGAGACCACAGATAGAGTCAGTAAGAAAAAAGGTATTTGCTGCTTATGGATCGCTCAACCGACTTCGAAATTTCTTGCCAACCAGCACTAAAATTACTCTGGCGCAATCTCTACTGCTGTCTATTATCGACTACGCTGATGTCTGTTACACTGATCTTTCAGAGCAACTTCTTGACAAACTTGAGCGACTACAGAATGTCTGTATAAGGTTCATTTTTAATCTTCGCAAATTTGACCATGTCTCTCACTTCCGTTCTAAATTGAACTGGCTCCCTATTCGCCGGCGCAGGGACTTACACACTCTTACGCTCCTTTACTCCATACTTTTCCTTCCAACCTCACCACCTTACCTTAAAGCCTGTTTCTCCTATCTCTCTTCGTCCTCGCAATGTAAACTACGATCTTCTTCAAATCTTACCCTTGCATTTCCTCAACACTCCACCGATTTCTTTTCTTATTCCTTTACTGTCCATGCTGTCCGCTTATGGAATTCCTTACCAGAACCTATCAGGAAAGCTCAGACTCTTAGTTCCTTCCGAGATAGAGTTAGAAGTTATTTCCTTTCTTCTTATTCTGACTGACTATTTATGTAATTCTCCTTCAGTTTTATTTGTATTTATCTGTAGATATATTTATTTTCTAATACACTACCTATTCCTTTCATAATTGCACCCCACTCCCCTTTTAGTCCTATCTTTATTTATTTTTCACCCAAGGGTTGCCTGGAAGAGATTGCTGCTAAGCAATAAGGCCGCCTCTTGTATGCTTTTTCTCTGTAACTGTCCTTCTTTCTGTAATTCTTTTTCTTTTTGTGTGCAATAAAGTGTATTTTATTATTTTATTATTTTATTATTATTATAAACGCTGGAAACCGCCAAATGGCTGTGATTTTTTTGTATGAAAAAATTCAAAATGGCGAAAAAATTCAAAAAAAAAATAAGTTTTTTTTAAACTGGTGGTTTTCAGGGTTTATAATAATTTCCAGGGTTGTATGCATGAAGCCCTATTTACCATATTCGGCTTAAAGGCTATTACCAAACGCCCTGTTTACCTAAAACAAATAAACTAAATGACCAAAGTTACGCCTACATTGTTAAAGGGATAGTGAAGCTTCTGGTGATGTATGCAAATTGACACAAAATTTAGTTTTCCAAAGGTTTTAAGTTAAACAAATTCACACATCTTTCTAAAGCGCATTGCAGTTCGTTAGGTAGGTATATCGTTTTTGCGTAAATGTGACATTAGCTGAGGAGGCAGTTGGTGATTTAATAAAAAGAGTTTTAAAATAATTCATTTGTTTTTTAGCTGTCAAATGTTATTTAACTGGCAACTAGTTCGAAGACAAAAAAAAAAACAAATAAACGGATCAAATTCGATTCGTCGAAAAGTTTCCGCTCCTGTTCCGCTGTTGAGCTGTTTGAAAATTAACAACACAGACAACTGGCACCGGTGGAAAGAGTTGTTCAACAAACAGACAATACAAATACACTTTGTTGTATGAATAATACAGTACCTTGAGCATGGAAGCTTAATTACTAATTGAAATCGGACGTTGTTAGTATTTATGGATTTCACAGTTACAGTTCAACAGAAAGCTTGTTTTAACTGAAAAGTCAGATGTAAGGGATGTAGTATAAATCTATATTATTAAGAACAACCAATATATAATCATGCATTTTATTCAATATAGTCAGTCTTTGTACCGATCTCGTCGTTTCATTACATCTCCCTAGCGCCGTCCCTACATGGCGACCCTGCCATTTTCGGGCCGCAGGCGCAGGCACAGATCGCGTTACGTGTCTCCAGTGAGTCGTAATTAAAAATGATTTTCTCAGACTGTTCCTTTGTTCGTGTTACGAGAGACTGCCGTTGATAAAGAAAATAAAAATGTGTAAATCTGCGGTAAACAAACCTGTGCCCTCGGACAGCGATGTAACCCAGGTGGGTTTCAAAAACACAATTAGCCAGCATCACGAGTATAACATGGTTATGGTCGATTTATACTTAGCCATATTAGTGGCTATGATAGCCTTTGGAATCCTTTGTTTATTGGCTCGATACATCAAAAAATGTTTTAATAAGAGGATAGAGAGAAGAGCCCAAGGTCAAACGATGCGGTTGAGCAGAATTGGAGCGGATGCGGATGCACCTGTACCGTAGCTGAGAGAGAACGTTATTACGAAGTAAGTGAGTGAGTGAAAAGTGCGCTAAATAAATAAAAACTGCAGTGAAATTATACAAGTGAATATAGTGTCTTCGTATCAATAATTAAATATGGACCATAAGTTGCGCTACAAATATTACGTTATCAATGCTATGTTAACCGTAAGTAAATCGTATTTCTATATTTAAGGGTAAGCATCTCGCATTATACAAGCGATGTTATGGATAGTAAATTTGAACTCTTGATAAATGAGTTAGTAGAGATTCGTACTTATTTAGTTAAAATTGGCCCTAAACGAAGGGAAGGAGATATTGTTATAAAAAAGTTAAATGAGGCTAATGTAATAAAGGAAAAATATAACGAATTAGTAAGTGAATTTAGTAAAGGATTAGTTTTATCTACTAATGAAAGTGAAATATTGAACATTAAAAGCTTGTCTAAAAAGTTTGAAGAAATTTACCACGAAATAAGTAATTTGTGTAAAAAGTTAGAAAAAAAGGATTTAAAAATGGATTTCGATTTTAAAACTGCATTTAATTTATGTCCGCTTATGACAGATGAATTGACGGTTACAAAGCAGCTAATAGATGGCATTGAGTATTATGAGTCTAAATTGAAAAATGAAGCAAAAAATGAATTAATTACATTTGTACTGAAAAGTCGTCTGTCACAAGCCGCAAAGCTTAAATTAGATAAGAACTATGCTAGTGTAACAGAGTTATTAAAAGATATGAGGAAAAAATTACTACCTTTACAATCTGCTACTTCTCTACAAAAGAAATTGTTGTCTTTAAAACAAAATAATATGACAACTGAGGAGTACGGTAAAATGATGTCTGATTTATTTGTAAATCTCACAATTTCGCAATCGCACGGCGATGAAAATAAATACAAAGTATTAAAAAGCCTAAATGAGGAACAAGCAATAAAACAGTTTGCTGAAGGATTGCGAAACCGTAGATTGAGCACTGTCATATCAGCCAGGAACTACGAGTACTTAAAAGATGCTGTTCAGGCGGCAGTGGACGAGGATACCTCTCTGGAGCCCGGTTCCAGTGCAGAGCTTCTAACGATGCGAACAAACAGAAAACCTCAAAATTATCGAGGTAAGTACACCAATCAGCGACAGCGTGGGTATAATAATCCAGGTATGTACTATAATAATAACTATAGAGGACAAAATAGGTACCCGCCGCGAGTTTTTCCAACACCTTCAAGAGTATGGCGCGGTCATTCATCGACTCGAGCTTCAAGGGGAAGACCGGTAAATAATTATCGTAAATCTAATTCCCAATATGTACGGATGGCGGAACCAGAAAATAAGCCTAGTACTTCATTTGAAAATGTGACGGAAAACCAGTTTTTTCGTGACTAACGAACATATTTTAGCGTGCGATAATGTATGTTATGTTAAATTACCAACTTTTCATAATTCGGACTATTATTGTTTAGTCGATACCGGCGCATCCATATCGGCTATTAAGTACACACGTGTCTTGGAACAAAATATTCCAATCCATGAAGAGAATATTATGATTAATGGATTGGGTGGAAAGGTTCGTGCAATAGGATATGTAAACATAACTTTACGATTAGGCAAGAACAATCTGACACATAAATTCTTTGTTTTTAATTCCTTGCCATGTAAGGCACATGGTATTATGGGGCAAGACTTTCTTGGCAAACACAAGTCGGTATTGAATTTCGAGAACAAGACAATGACACTTTGGTCTAATAATGACAAGTTAGAGTTTCCATTATTGTTAGGTTCAACTTTTAAAAGTACTTATTTTATACCTGCTAGGTCAGAGTCCATACACCACATAAACACTAATGAGACAGAAGAATGTTTGGTGTGTGCAAGCGTGATTAAGGAAGGAGTTTATATGGCGAGTACTTTGAGCACTCCAAAAGATGGTAAATTATTAGTGCAAGTTTTAAATACAACTGATGAAGACTTGACCTTAAGTGAAATTCAACCGGTTATACAAAGGCTTTGTGATTATGATATATGTAATTTCAGTAAAAATGATTTAAATTCAGATAGAGTAAAACAATTATTTTGCAATTTACAGTTAGGACACTTGAATAAAGAGGAAAAAATTTCGATAGAAAATTTGACGGCAAAATATTCTGATATATTTTATTTGCCGGGAGATAAACTTAATACGACTTCTATTTATAAACATTCTATTCGTATGAAACCTAACACAGACCCCATATACTTGATTACAGGAAAATTAATGATTGTATAGAAAATGATAAATTTCCTCTTCCCAACGTGAACGAAATATTAGACGCGTTATCCGGTAGTGTTTATTTTTCGCATCTTGATTTATACCAAGGCTACTATAACGTAGAATTAGAACCAAACAGTCGCAAGTACACTGCATTTTGTTCGGGACAATTTCAAATGACGAGAATGCCTATGGGGTTAAAGACTAGCCCTAGTTCTTTTTCAAGGATGATGAATTTAGCATTAACAGGATTAACACATGAAAAATGCCTTATTTACCTTGACGATTTAGTTTGTTTCGGCAAAAATATAAATGACCATAATAGGAATTTGCAGGATATTTTTGAAAGGTTGAGAAAAGTCAACTTAAAATTAAACCCAGCTAAATGCAATTTTCTGAGGAAGGAAATATTATATTTAGGTCATATTGTGTCTGCTTCTGGTATTTCACCCGACCCAGCAAAAATTTGCATTGTTAAAAATTACCCCACTCCAAAAAATACAGAGGAGGTGAAACGATTTGTTGCTTTCGCCAATTTTTATAGGAAATTCATTCCAAATTTTGCATCAAAAGCATATCGATTAAATTTACTTAGTAAGAAAAATGTAAAATTCGTGTGGGATCAAGAGTGTCAAAATTCATTTAATATTTTAAAGGAGAGTTTAACTAACCCTCCAGTACTTCAGTACCCTGACTTTACAAAACAAAATAGTTTTATATTGCAAACGGACGCATCTAATTATGCTCTCGGTGCGGTGTTATCAAATGAGAACGGCAAACCGATAGCTTACGCTAGTCGTGGATTAAATCAAGCGGAGAAAAATTATCCTATAGTTGAAAAGGAGTTGCTTGCGATTGTTTGGGCTGTGAAACATTTTAGGCCATATCTGTACGGGCAAAAATTCAAAATTTTGACGGATCACAAGCCATTAATCTACCTTTTTGGAATGAAAGACCCGTCCAGTCGACTAATGAAATTTCGAATGGTTTTGGAAGAATATGAGTTTATGGTTGAGTATGTGAAAGGCAAAGATAATGCGGCTGCAGACGCGTTATCTAGGTTATGTGTGACATCTCAAGAGTTGAAAGAATTGAATGAGTGTGTTGTGAATGTCATGACGAGAGCACAGTGTAAAAGGTTAAATAAGAATCCACGGGATGTTATTGTTCCTACCGATAGTTGGTCTGATCAACCAAAAATCGTGGAAACATAACAAAACGGACGATTCTGTAGAATTAAGATTTATTGATTATTTAAGCCTTGTACAATTAAAGAAGGCGAATGAAATTACGCATGAAAGTTCTATGTTATGTTATATACCTTCGAAAAAGACAATTTATATAAAACCAGTATCTCAATCGCAACCGACGCCAAGCGCTTTTGTGAGAGAACTGAGTCGTATGTGTAAAGAAATAAATATCGAAGAAGTTTATTTTTTGAAAAATAATAATAATAATATTTTCGTAGAGAAGCTAGCTACAGAAATAAAAAGTAAAAATAAGTGGTCCGGACCACGATTATGTATACTAAAAAATGTTTCGCGAATTGACGATAAAGATGACAGAAAAGTTATTTTAAATGACTTTCACCTTTTGCCTACGAGTGGCCACGCAGGCATTAGACGAATGATTAATAATATCAGAAAATATTATTTCTGGCCAGGGTTATATAGTGATGTTAAAAATTTTGTAAAACGGTGCGATAAATGCCAAAAACAGAAACATACTGCAAAGTACATAAAAGAGCCGATGGAAGTGACAACAACGGCAAATTCAGCGTTTGAAAAGGTGTTCGTTGACATAGTAGGACCCATAGATAGAGACGTAAATAATTATTGTTATATATTGACGATCCAATGCGAATTAAGCAAATATGTCATAACTTGTCCGTTACTAACAAAAAGTGCAACAGAGATAGCGAGAAAGTTTGTAGAAAAATTTATTCTAGTGTATGGGATACCGAAGATCATCGCGACAGATCGCGGGTCAAAATTCACGTCAGCAGTATTTACAGAGGTATGTAAACTTTTAAATATTAAAAAATTGTTGTCAACTGCCTACCATCATCAGTCGATTGGAGCCCTCGAAAACACGCACAAAGTATTAGGTAACTATTTAAGAATTCAGACTGATAACCGCTCAGATACATGGAGCTCATGGCTACCTTTTTGGAGTTTTTCTTTTAATACCTCTGTGCACACCGAAACGGGTTTTACACCTTACGAATTAGTGTTCGGAAAAACATGTATTTTACCATCTAATTTATCGCAAGACTATGTAGATCCATTATATAACTTTGATTCTTATCCCTTAGAGTTAAAATACAGAATCCAAACGGCGCAAAATGAAGCACGAAAAAACTTGATAAATAGTAAGTTAGTGCGTAAAAGTAAATATGATTGTAAAATAAATCCTGTTAAATATAAAAGAAATGATTTGATTCTATTAAAAAATGAGACAGGAAATAAGTTGCAAAGTTTGTATTCTGGTCCTTACACTGTATTAAGAGATTTATCCCCAAATGTGGAAATTTAAAAAAAGGGAAAAGTTGATGTAGTTCACAAAAACAGAACGAAGTTATATTTAGAACCTAATTCATAAACTAAATGTTAGATAAGTAATGTTATTTTGTATTTTATTATCATCATATTATTCAATGCATTGAACTGAATGTAAGTATCAGCAAAATCGTAGCGCGCTAGATAGGTACCTACATACATATTATTCTTATAACGTAGTTACAAACTTTATTAGATTCTAAGTACCTACCTTATGTTAGTAAACAAACTAACTGTGTGTAATCATATGAGTTACTTATAGGATTTAGATTTGCATTTTATTGTGGTTAGAAAACAAAACTAAAATATTGTACCCATTTTGTTTTGTTTTTCCCCTTCCGTGGGGATGTAAGGGATGTAGTATAAATCTATATTATTAAGAACAACCAATATATAATCATGCATTTTATTCAATATAGTCAGTCTTTGTACCGATCTCGTCGTTTCATTACATCTCCCTAGCGCCGTCCCTACAAGATATTGAAGCTTATTTTTTTAAAGCTTGTTTATATTCCTCATTGCTAACTCTCCATAATAGTAGATTATACTACAAGTGAATAAAAAGGGAATTTAGTTCGTGATACAAAGGACCGAGATGAAATTTTTTTTTCACGAGTTGTGTACTCTACCTTTTACCATTTACTGCGAGAAAAAAAATAGGTAGGTACCTCTAGCAGTACTTTATACTTAGTATTTATAGTTGACCATCAGCCATTTTTAATGTCCCCACTGCTGGGGCACAGGCCTTCTTTATGGGTGGGAGGATGGGCCATAACCCACCACGCGGGCCCAATGTGGATTGATGGGTGTTAACGACTGCAAATGCAGCGGCAGGACCAACGGCTTAACGTGCCTTCCGAGGCACGGCGGCTTAGAGCATTTAAAACGAAGGAGCTCGAGATAATACATTTTTGGTCACCCATCCCATGAACGACCCATGCGACCCATGCGTGAAATTAGAAGTTTTCCAATGACATAAAACAACCACGCCAAGAGAGATTACATGAGCAGTCTGGCATCAGTCCATTTCATCAGTCTGTATAGACTTTGAATTTTTGCAGACTGAATATTGTACCAGACTGATGGAATGGTCTGATGCAAGGCTGAACATTCAATGTCCCTCTAATAGATAGAAAAGAACCCAAAGATAAGACACTAAAAAGAACCTAATTAAATTAGGCGGGTAATTTTTTTTCGTTACTATGGCTCTATGGAATAGCTCATAGCAGCCAGTAGGTATAGGTACTTTTTTGTACTAATTCATGATGCACGCTTGTTCCAAATTCAAATTATTTTTATTCATTCGGTGAATAAAATCGCTTATTCACTATTATCGTTGAATTAAACGCACTTTTTAGAGTGGCGATGGTAAAAACAACATTCTTTGCTGTAACCACAACATTCATAATGACGTAAGTATTAAAACAATTCATAAACAAAACAACCAATATACTAATTTGCATATAAATGAGTTAAACTTTTCTTTCAGAAAGAACTTAAAGATCATGTGGTACAAATTACATTGAACCTACCGGAACAAAAGAAAGGCAGAGGCCGCCCACCCGTAACTTGGTGGAAGAATATCGAAAGAGACCTCAAGAAAGCCGAATTGCCTGAACCGACAGCCATCGATCGTACGACCTGGCGCAGGAAGGTGAGGAGACCCGACCCCAAATGATGGGATAAGGAGACGAAGAAGAAGAAGAAACTTTTCTTTCAGAAGATTACTGTAATTATTTTAATTTGTTTACGTTTAGAAATAAATAAAATAAAAATCTACTGTAGAAACTCTAAACTGAGACCCAGTGTAGATAAAATACACCACAAAGGTATTGCTAATTTTTTTACAACTGAGAGGACAAGAAATTCGAGTGCTTCAGTTAGCTCGTTACGGCAAATTAAATCTTTTTGTTACCACTCTGAATTGCTTTTGAACGATATTTTGCGAGACTTGGCGAATTCGTCGGTAATTTATGGCAATATTAGGCTAATAGCATATTAGGCTGCAGAGACCTTATTGGGTCTGATGCCCAATTAGTGTGGTACGTTAGCTATAGGCATTTTACTTAAAATCGGTTTTATGGAATCGATATCCTTTTTTAGGAAACCTTTTCAGTGTTTGTAAGTTATAATAAAATGAGCCTGCTAGAGGTTTGGTGAAATATTTTAAGAAATATATCTACGAAATTAATAAAAGTTTCATAATTAAGATAATATCACTGCAAATACTGAAATATCAAATTTTTCACTTGTTGAGGAACTTCAAAGATTGTAAAAACGTGATATTTAAGATATCTTTAATAATATGTAATTGATTACGGAATTCAATTTATAATCAAAGAATTGGAGCTTAGAATAGGTATGCTCGTAGTACATTGTGTAATCAAACCATATCATAATAACCGCCTCTGTGGTCTAGGTTCGATTCCCATTGTACATTGGGGGTACATTTGTACTTGGTTTGGTTGGTGGCAGGGATTATAACATGTCCGCCGGGCTAGCTACCACCATCTTACCTAAGTCTGTCACCATAACAACAATTTAAAATAAAATTGTTGTGTTCCGACAAGTTAGAGGTAAGAAGCCAGATTCCTCAGTGACGAGGATTCCGCACTGCCGCCTTCGGCCTTATCGTTACTTAACATCAGGTATGGTGTAATAATCACTATACCTTTGTGCAAAAAAAAAGAATACATCAAAACAGGAATTAGCGTAACATTTGTTTTGACGGAAATCGAAAGTAAAGGAGTTAAAGGCGCGGTCCCATTGAGAGCTATTAACCCGTTGAACGATTTCGCTCGATTGGTTTACTATAAGCACAGATAATATAATACTATGCTATTAGGTAGTAAGCTGATAAGCTACTAGCCATTGATGATAGCATTAAAGAGCGTCCCCAGTTCGAGCAGCGCGACCGCGGCAGCCGCGAAACCCGGCTTTGCTTTTGTGTTTTTTTCCTACGTGTCCCCAACAGCCGCGCGGTCCGCCTTGCGCACACTTCGCGCCAGTCACATTCGAAATTTACGAAAAGGACGACCGCTTTTAGTTCTAGCGACTTTAGTTATAAGCAGCGCTCCACACATTAGCAACACAGAATATATACTCTAACGCGAAGCAGAGGCGCGCGGCTAGGCCTCACGGAGCCGCGCGGCTAGGCCTCACGGAGCCGCGCGGCCCTAGTGGGGACGCCGTTTTACATCCATTGGTGAGCTACAATCTGCTGACATAACGGGGTCACATTGGCATATGAACGAAACAACTGACTCTTAATTAACAGTTATGAGTATTAACTTGTATTCCGCGACCTTACTTGACTAGGTACTAGTCTAGACTACTAAGTCCCAGCATATCAATGTGCGAGCAAGTGTAAATGACACAAAAACCAAAAAAGTGACAAAATAGCTTCCAACTAGTAATAGCTGTCAATGCGACCGCGCCTTAAAGAGGTCATGTCCAAGAAGATTGAACGAGCGAGTCGCAATGAGAGATAGGCGGCAAGGGTCGACACAACACAAATGGATGTTTGTATTGCCGCTGTTTAACAAACCACTGCGATTTGAGACAAAAAAGGTTTAACACAACTTTCTTTTTTTACCTTATTTTCTGCAAAAAAGGTTGCTGCTCAAAGGTTTTGAGATATGAAATTAGCTGATGTTAGTGAGGTAGCATGCTCGTAGCTTATTCGTAGACTCGTAGCAATTTCGTAGCAACTATTTTGATGTTCATTTATTTTTAAATTAGAAATTAAAATGTTTTGGTGGTAGAAGGCTCAGAAATAGTGGGAAACATTTTTTTCTTTGTTCTGTAGTAGAAGGCAATGAACGTACACATGACAGCACATCAGATGTTAATATTGGTTATTTAAATGCTTTTATTGATCTATGTACACATCGATCCATGTTTTAAGTTTGTGAAGTGACCAATAAATACATTTTATTATTATTATTATCTTGAGTCCGCTCTTATGCCCTACGTAATAAAAGTTGTTTTCGCAGCATTACTTTGTAGTAAAAATGTAACCAAGCTAACACCGTTTTAGAAGGCGGAAGACCAAAACAATGTAAAAGCTGAACAATGTTAAGGAATAACCATAAAGATGAATCATTCGCCGCGCACTTCCCCATTTAAGGGTTTAGCTTAAGTAAACGATAATTTGGGGTATTAATATCGTCTTATAGTTTTAATTAGCAAATTGCCGGGGCCGTTATCTGGGGAATTTGGGCGACATTCCGAATCGGTGCGAAGTATTCAGTAGAAGCGTGCGGCGTGGCGCGGAGAATGTCGCCAGATGCGAGGCCGTATACAGAGGGCCTATTACAAAGAAGAATCACGATAGTTGGACGCAATTTGTCGTTAAATTTACTTGATATTGAACCTTATTTGTGAGTCAATAGTGCCACAGAGTGAGACGAACGCTTATCATGATGCTTTTTTTGTAATAGGCCCTCAGAATACTGTGGTATGATCCTTGAAGGATAAACGCTAAAATTCAACGACAGAACCAAGACATAAATTATGAAATTTCCGATACTTTCATCGAAATCCTCTTTGGTCTAGCAGTCTAGCTCATAATCTATTATCATTAGAAATTGTAAAATACGACAAACTCATACAAAATGTTCTCATACAAATTGTTCAATCCCAACATAGATAATGCTGATTAATTATGGGCTATTTACATGGGTCGAATTTAGTCACCTAGCAAGTCGTTTCCAAAATTTAATCGCAGCTGATGGCGTCGCTGTATCCCCGTCAATTGGTAATGCGCTGGAACCTTGTCACACTAAGATTCACGTTGACGTGATAGTTTAGACTCGTTGTGGTAAGTGCCGTGTTGTATTGTTGTAGATGATGTTTTTGTATTTTTTTTACTTTTTTACTATTTTTCCTTTTTCATATTTTTGACTTTCTTGCCTTTTTTATTTTTTTGTCATTTTGGACCAAGTCTTGTATAGTGCTTTACTCAAAAATGTCAAAAAAGTAAAAAATGTCATAAATGTCAGTAATGTCAATAATGTCAATAGTGTCAAACATGTCAAAAATTTCACAAATTTCAAAAAATTTAAAAATGTCAAAAATGTCAAAAATATCAAAAATATCAAAAATGACAAAAATATCAAAAATGTCAAAAATATTAAAAAATTCAAAAATGATCATTTTGGTAATTTTGGACATTTTTGACATTTTTGTCATTTTTACTTTTTTGACATTTTTGAGTAAAGCACTATACAAGACTTGGTCCACAATGACTGCACTGCTGGCCACGCTATGATGGCCTCAAGCTGAGCTTAAGCTCAGCGTTGTCAGCTCAGCGTAGTTAACTACGCTCTCGGCCTTCAAGCTTGGTCATCATTGCAGCCCTTGCTGTCCGCGCTATAAAGGCCTCGACCTCCGGTCTCGGCCTTTATTCCAGCATGGCCATCAAGGGCTGCAATACTGACCGCGCTGTGAGTGCCTGGACCTGCGCTAAGCTACGCTATCGGCCATCATCATCGCGCTGCCAGCAATGCAGTCATTATTGACCGCGTCAGTAATGTACTATTTTTGTTATTGAGGTTAAAATCATAGCTGCCAGGCGCATTACCAATTGACGGGGATAGTATGTAGTTGATGGATGATAACCTAGTTCCAGTTTTGACCACTGGATCAGATAATTTTGTTCAGTCACCTGCGGCCTAGGCCGAATTGCTATTTATGTAGGTACATGGTCGATTTTCGCCGTGAAAGTTGTCACCACATTAACTACCAAAATTTTAAACATCCATGGAGCACAGATTTAAATGCTCATCACACAAATACAATTTGCCCTTGGTGGACAATATGTCAACAAGAGGTTTCACTTTTTAAATCACACATCGTTGGTGTTGAAAAAGTGTACTAATTCTAGAGCTAACGCGTCCACTCGACCGCTCGCCGGCCGTGAGGAAACCCTCTAGTAGGGAATGGGGTCACCGTGTGAGGCCAGCTTTGATGATATTTCAAAAGCAGTTTCACTATTCTACAACCGTCATATTTAATTGTTCTGCAGCAATCACTAGTTGCTTTTTCAGTTATCTTAATATAAAAAAAATAGCATTGTGAATGCCTAAAATCTAAAATAAAAAAAACCTATTCTGTGCTATTTGTTTTTAAAAAAACCTACAATTTGAGCTACTTTTTAACGGGAGGTCTACAGCTCAAGGAGCCACTAGTTATGTGATATAAATGCCTGTAAATTGCATAATATCTTAGCACAAATGACTATTCCCTAGTTACCGGAACAAATGATCCGGGAGGGAGAGCCCTTAAATGAGGAGTTTAAGGGGAAGCGGGCTTCCCAAGAGAGTGGTAACGTCTGATTTTCTCATATTTGCGCCACCGCCGAGATTGTTAGTCCTTTATTAGTATGTGTAATTTAAGTAGCGTTGTATCTTCTTAACCTATATGCGAGTATTTTTTAGAATAGAATAGAAACTGATTTATTTAGTGCATAAAATAAATGACAAAGTGAATAGGTACATGCTTAAATAAAATACAGAATGTGACAATAAAAAGGCAACCTACTCAACATGTGTCGGGTGTCGCAGACATTGCGACGCTGATGTTCAGTGTTTGCCTGGTATCTTTTTTTGAGAGCACTAAAGCGAGTCTCCGATTTTTTTCTTTTATTTTTGTTTAATAATATTATTTTTTGATAACAGCTTGTTCCAGGTGGGTCAGTACAAAGGTGTCCTATCCCCATCGATCTAAGGGCATCCACTGCGTTAAGCGGGACACGCGCGCGGGTCGATATAGATTGCTGGTTTTCTGAGGGCCCTAAGGGCCCTAAAGGCCAAGCCCCACATTTTGACTAAGGTGTAGGTAGGGTTTGCCGATATAGGTGCTTAATTGGCTCTCTTTTTTTGCAATGCAAGCAATTATGTACTCGCCTTGGAAACACTTTACAGGAAAATGTTTTTTGTGCCTTAATTTTCGGACAATTTCTATTTTCTGTCAATAAGCAGAGCGGATAGAGATTTTTATTTTCTCATAATTTTTTTTCAATCTAACATGTTCATAAAAAAATTAAACGCATTAATCATAAGGTAATTAAGCGAAGCTCTCTCTCAATCGGAACATTCAACCACTGTAACTTTAATCATCTCCATCTCAATACATCTTAAACTTATTTCATTAGGTCGGGTTTGCACATTAGATATCTCCGGACACTAGCAGTTGCCAAAGTGCTTCATTACGTCACACTTGCTCCTGTAACCCCTTAAGGCACGGTTCCATTGCGAGCTATTAGCTAGTAGCTATTTTGTAGTTTCAAAATAACTAAACTGAAATTTGACTTACAAAGATGGAAATAGCAATGTTTAACTAGTCCTCTGTCATATTTAGCTACAAAAATTAAAGCTCAGGGGCCCTATTTTTGAATCGCTCGGCTGGCGTTTAGCGCTCGTTTCTACTGATTTTCGTTCGACATCCCATACATTTGAGTCAAATTTCGAACGAAAATCAGTAGAAAAGAGCGCTCGACGCGAGCCGAGCGATTCAAAAACAGGGGCCCAGATACTTACGACTTTTTTCGAGGCTCGAAGTGAGGAAGGGCGCAGTTACAAGGTAGTTAGGTAATTATGTTAATGTGAATTAAGACATAGTTATTTTTTTAACACGTTTTTATTAGTTTTCACTAAGGAAACTATAGGTCTTGTGTAACTTGTAAATTTGGATTTTTGTTATTAAATGTGTACGACCGTTTGTTTCTTAATAAAAAAAAAATGTTGTTTAGCTAATAGTTTGCCATTATATGTGTAGTTTCTTAGCCAACTAAGAGTATCTCGTAATTAATAGTTCACTATGATAAGTATACACGAGGAGCTCGATGGCGCAGTGGTTTAGCTCCTGGTCCAGCGATTGCGGAGGTTAAGCAAGTTTCGCAAGGGTCGGTCATGGGATGGGTGACCAAAAATTTTTTACCTCGAGCTTCTCCGTGCTTCGGAAGGCACGTTAAGCCGTTGGTCCCGGGTGCATTTGCAGTCGTTAACACTCACCAATCCACATTGGGCCCGCGTGGTGGATTATGGCCCAACCTGGATAAGGGTAATTATGGGTGGATAAGGCCACCCATAAGGAAGAACTGTGCCCCAGCAGTGGGCAGTGGGGACATTACAATGGCTGATGGTCATGTTATATGTTATAATTATGGATGGATAAGGCCACCCATAAGGAAGAACTGTGCCCCAGCAGTGGGCAGTGGGGACATTACAATGGCTGATGGTCATGTTATAGTTAGGTAGGTATAGCTCACTATATATTAGGTATAGTTGATAGCAGTCAATGTGACCACGCCCTAACCCCAACCGCATCCGCCTGTCGCTGACGGCTCTTAATATCAGAATGGATGGATTCAATTAACGCGATTTCATTTTGTAAAGGGAACGTTTCCCCGTACGATCCTACAGTACGGACGGACGTTTGTTTTGTACGGTAAACATTGGCGCTTTTTATCTCCTAATCTTCTTTTGAGAATAAAAAAATTGCGTTTACTGTTAGCTGACGGTGTTTGCGGACTTATTATTAAGTTTCATAAAGGGAATAATTGAATTTCAATGTTGTAACAAGTTAGGAATTTGTTAATTTCAGGTTCACCACGAAATGTTAATAAATGGAATCCTAAACACATAAACTGTTCATCCCAATCCTAATTGTATCCTAATTCCTAATCCTACTAATCCTACTGATATTATAAATGTGAAAGTTTGTGGGTTTGGATGTTTATATGTTTGGATGTTTGTTCCTCAATCACGCAAAAACTACTGAACGGATTTGGTTGAAATTTGGCATACAGATAGTAGATAACCTAGGTTAAAATATAGTGTATTTTTTATCCCGATATTCCCACGGAAACGGGAACCACGCAGGTAAAACCGTGGGTGGCCGCTAGTTTTTCATGGTTGAGGATTCCGGGTGAAGGACGTTTCCAAGACCTTATCACCACTTTACATTAGGTGAGATAAAGGCCAAACACTCCCGTTTTGGATACGCAAAAGCTAGCTAGCTAAAAAGGTTCCTATATTTCGTACATATCTCGTTTAGGAAAATGTCCTTAGCTAGAGTCGGTATCCCCAGTAGAAACGCTTTATTTGGCTACTCAAACCACAAAGTCGCCTTATTTTATTTTATAAGACGACCCGAGCTTTTGTCCCTTTGGTCCCAACTGAATACATGTAATGGTACCTACCTACATACTTATTTGCCTTAGAAATACCCTGGAATAGATTCCTACGTTGATAACATGATCAGTAGAATACTATAACTTCAATATTTAGCTTTTTTTAACTAGTAGAAAATTGGTTTCCAGTACGGAAAAGTATCAAAGATTTCACAGTCCGAATTCCGGAAGAAATAAAATCTAGTACAGTTTTCAGTAGGATTAACTGACATGAAACATTAATTTTCATAGAACAATATTCTAAACAAAAATGAAACAGTTTTATTACACATGAACGGTTGGTTACGTTTATCAATATTTTGACTCAATAAAATTGTGTTTTATCAACGCATCGAATGGAATAAATGGTTCGAACGGTAGCGGATATTTTTAGCGTATAGTATTCGTATTTATTGGAAATATCCATTGTTTAATAAATGATGTTTTACAAGACGTCAATATTGAAACCGAACATAATTATGTAGTTAGTAGCATAAAATCAAAGGGCTTGACGAAGGTTGTAACTTGATAAAGGTATTGTGTAAGCACTTCCTACTCAAATAGAGTACTTAAATTTATTATTGAATAATTTATTTAAGGATTGGCAAAATCAACATTGGTGAATAGTAGGGATGTAGAACAGGAGTTCAAATTACATTATTAGAAGGAATAATGCGTAATCAAAGCGTTATCCGAAATGACATTGTTTATAAAAAAATAAAACTGTGCTTTATATTTAAACATTTCCTAGCTTCGCCATTCATATAAGTTTATACAGTCTAGAAAGGTTTGTTAGTTTAGCGGTAAAACAAAAACAAAACAAATACTTACGTTATGTTAGCTTTATCAAATAAAAGCAAAACTTATTTATAACACTCATTATGTAAAATCCACATAGTTTGTTGGTAGGAATTGGCGGCAGTTAATGTAATAAAATGTATGAAGAAACACCAGCTCCCAACGGAGCTAATGTCTATTTCATACATTTAGTATAGAATGAACAGTGGAAAATGCATTGAATATGTTTGTTTGTTTGTTAGACTAGCAGACACGCAGACACACACACAGACCTTGGTCGGAAAACATCCGTTGATAGATCTCCGCACAATCTGTCGAAACAATCACAACGTCAGTTCATCAGCATTTTATCTGAGAAGCTTTTCTTTAATCAACTTTCAAAGGAAGCCTTTATGGTTCAACAACTGTTTAATCGTTTAAGTAATATGATTCTCATTTTTCGTGAGATGAAAGTATTAAAGATATGGGGCTTACAGTGATTCAATAAGTGAATATTTCAGAATCGGGATGACATCGTAACTAAAAATTGGTGCTGAGAAGTTATTATGGATTATATTCGAACAATCTCATTTTCTAAGCCGTTATTGGCACACGTTCAGCTGACCCGCCGGTGCCGGGCGCCGGTCCGGTTCTAATACAGACTGCATTTTCTCCAGCTTCGATTATTCGTATTCTTTCGGCAAGTGGCTGGTAATAAAATTATTCGCGTAGAATGGCTCACGGACTCTTTATGAAATAAAATTTTCTATCAGCGTTTCGGGGCGATATTTGGGCGTTTGGCTTCGATGAGCCCGCATCGATGGCGCAATACGTATTGGATTTCGGTCCGTTTATTTAGACAAATACAATCGGGCCGGTGATGAATTTGATTGCGGGCGCGGTACGGGAGGCGCGTGGCGCGGGCGCGGCCAGCCTCCAGCTTTTATCTCTGGATTTACAACAAATTGCTGATTTGGGCGCGAGCAACCCGATTAATTCAAAGCACGCCCATCCGCTCCAATAAATATGTTAAAATGTTCCGTGACAATGGCTCGGTGCCGATTTCGCATCGCATTTTCGAGTCGCCATTATTGTACGGACGGCCCGCCTGCTCAAATCGAGATGGAATGGAACGCAAACATTGTTTGGTGCGCGACTGTAATATGCGTCAATGGTCGGTTGTCATTGTCACCGATGTAATGCTGGCCCGTCCAGCGCGGTGCGACTCGCGGTTACCAGCGATACTTAATGGAATCATTAGCATTAATAAATTGGTTATTCCAATAAAACCTTTTGAAATGTTTCATCCATTTCAATATATAGGTATTAACCAACGGATATTTATACCAAGGTTATGCAAACCTACTGTTTTCATGGTAAACAGAATTGAGAGCGGATACGAAAATTGCGAATGCAACATTATTATGTTCTACGTAATTAAAGCTTGTTCTACATTTGAACACGATTTTTGTGAGCTAACCAACTGTCAACGATCACGCATAACCCAAATAACCTATAGCCGAATTAACCGATCAATTAGGAGCAAACTAAAGATACCTAAATTAGGTAATCTGTATTCCAGATTCCTCATAATAACATTATGTTGTCAATTAATAATGTAAAAAAATATTTAGATTCATTTTCTTGTCAATTTTATTTAAAAAAATTGATGAATAAAAATAAGTAAACAAAATATTTTATTTGATGATAAAACAGGCCGGTATTATAGCTCTGAAGATTATTACTGGTGGCACTTTATTACTCATCAAACGCGCGTTCAGCCGCGCCGCGACATTGAGTGCCTTTTTCCTTACGATCTATAATCATAAAACGTCATAAAACAGTAGAGAGATATTACGGCTCTAATACCATTCGCATTGATGAGCCGAACTCGCTAAAGTATAGTAGTAACTAAACACGTTATGTTTTTCTTATAAGTCGCGAGGTTACAAGGTGAGGAACATTTGTTTAAAATTATAATTTTCGCTTTTATCAATAGAAAGCGGACAATTGTCTATATACAGTGTATGGCCTAGAACCGGAGATAATATTCAAAACGGAGGCTCTACAGTAATTGAATCATTATGGTCCCATATAATTAAAACTGGACTCTTTTCAGAATAAATACTAAATACTCTAGCTAGAGAATCTTTATTTTATATATTATCCTCGGTCCTAGGCCACACACTGTATAGAAAACTTAATGTGTAGTTTGAATTTCAACGTTACGTAATAAAATTTGAGGCGTTATCCAATATGAGGCTGTAAATATATTTTCCTTGATTATTTTTTCTGTTCTGTATACCTAGGAACTATTAGAAGATTGCTGATCAAATGCCTAAAAGATGTATAACAGGTAAAATATTAAATGTGACTTTATTAACTAGCTTAGGACTGAAGAATAAACACAAATAATTTTGAATTCCAATGTACCAACACACACACGGTATAATTATGTCTCTGTTAAAGTATCCGACCTTGGATAGGTCAACAATAATAAAGGTTAGTACTCACCGACTACGTGCAGAGTGACGAAGAAGGATCGCACCGGCTGCGTGGACACCTGGCATTCATAGACGCCAGCGTCTCTCTGCTGGGCCCACTTGATGTGGAGCGTCCAGTCGTCTGTATGCGGCGAGTGCGTCGCCTGGAACCGCTGGTCCGACGTGTATGTGTATCCGCCGACGGTCAGGATGTGCAGGTCTCGGTGACGGATCCATGACACCTGGAAAGGTTGGAAATAGGGCGATTTGAGTATCTTTGCAATCTTTGGCATAGGCACATAATAGATATAAGTACTACTAAGTACAGAAAAGACACTCCGCCCCGCCCCAGAATCAATTACCTCATCCCACCAAGCGAGTTCGTGTGCCGAATCGTGTTCTCATTTAGTCGTGCTTGTCAACGTCAACTTATTTTGATATTCAAAGCAATGCGTCGTACGTAACTTTTTAGTCGTGTTTGTCAACTGTAAACTTATTTCGATATTCAAAGCAAGGCGTCGTAATTTTATTTACCAAAACGCCGCTCATCCAATAAAAACTGCACGGCCTAGCCCTAGACTTACACACACAGTTGCACGTGTACAAAAACGTCATCTGACGTCATCTGATTATAATGTCGCGGTTGTATAGAGTGTCCGGGGATGTGGCATAGGTATAAGATGAGGCACTGCTTTTGGTTGGAGGAGTTGTCAATGCTAAAGGGTGTGACTTCCCCTGAAACGGTTAGTGGTCGGTGGTATTCGTGTTCGAATTGGGTTCCATTGTCAAAATTTTGCCGTTGCATGATAATTTTGCCTATTGTGTGTCTTGTTTTCAGATAAAAATATTTTGTATTAATGATGCAAAAGAAATTAGGTTTTTTATCTAGCTAAAAGCTCAGCTGCCGAAATTTGAGAAAGACTTATCCCATCTAACGTCTGCAACGACAAACGAATTGTCTAATGCTCTAAACTAAATTGTCAAAATATTTCTCACTATATAAGTCTCAATATTTTAACTCAGCAAACGCAGAAAAAAAACCTAATTTTGCTTTTCCGCCATCGCGCATACCTACGTAGGCAAACATTTATTTTTGTTCCCCAGAAATAACGTTTAATTTCACCGCCCCCATTTCATACTTGTAAAAATATTCGCCGCCCCAAAATATAATGTAGGCAGTGACATCAAATCCTTTTTATTTCCAGGCAAAAAAAAAACATTTTGTAATATTTCGTTTAAGGAAATACCTCGGCTGTTGCGCAAGTACGAGGGTATTGTAATAAAAGGTCGATGAAATAAAGCTTCGCGCAAACTAGCCGCAACGAGCCGCAACGCAACAGCGAACGCACATAATATTAAGGCTATTAGTGCCCTCACCTCGCCCTCATCTTAATTAAATTTATTGCTCGCTAAGTACATAATGTATTAAAAATTCACACGTACCAGACAGCGCCACTGTGATGGCACTAACCACCTTAAATCACAAACCGTGCATTGCGCTGCGGTAGGCTGCGGGCCGCTGTATGAGCGACAGTTCATAAAAATAATCAAAAATGATGTTTGGCTTTTTACAGTGTACCGCGTTGCGATGCAGCCCACCCTAATGTCTCCTCTACACATCGACAGAGGCATCAGCAGATTCCATCTGCGTCCATCCATCCATCTTCCATCATCCACCGATCGATGTGTGGACGGTGTTTGACGTTTGTAGGCGATAAACGAGCAAATTCCTCTTTCTACCACATCGGCGGACGCATCTGCAGATAAGTACATCTGCATGCATCTCTCGATGTGTAAAAGAGGCTTAATGTGGCTCAAGTTGCGAGCTCTGATTTTGCGTCAAGGATTATTGGCGGCGAGCGAGGGACGACAGCGTTTTGAGTATTTTGCGGCGCCGTCACGCGAGTGGCATGCAAATCACACGACTGCTGTTCGAATGACAAGCGCGCTTTATTGCTCAAACACTTTATTTCATTATGACCTTTGAAGAGCGGAAGCAAAAAGTAAGTTCTTGAAGGGAGAGAATTATATTTTTTGTGGAAAGACAACAAACTCAAAATGAGCTGGTAAACCTTTAGTTTATTTCATGCTAACAAACTGATTCCTATGTTATGTTGATTAATTAAAAATAGAAAAATGTTCAAAATATAAGTAATAGAGTTTCAGCAAATATTTTTGCCTTGTTATACATACTAATTTTGTGAGTATTTGTACTGCTTTGTTTGTTGTGCCAAACAATGTATTAATGAACAAATTAACTGGGACTAAAAACATTTGCTTCCTACCATAGTTTTTAACTAGTATTAAAAATACTTTTTTGCTTCTTTTACTATACATATAAGGTTGCTGTTCGACTTGATAACGAACATATAACTATAAAAAATAGTGCGGCAACCATTACGGAAAAATAACGCAAATAGAAAACATTCATTCGAGTAATAGCAAGTATTTTATTTATAAAAGGGTTTCGTACGCACCACTAAGCGTTTTATATTCGAAGTACCGATGTTTCGTACATTATAATCGTCGGCAAAAATGAAATTCCTTTTCATGCACCATTAGGCTCAAGTTACCCGCCTCGCATTTATTTGCAAGGTCACTATCTTATATACAGTAAATATATTTCATACATTTTGTAGATATTTCTTGCAAACATGTCGCAACACGTTTTATATACAAAATCCTAGCGTCGCACCGGATGAATACTAATTTTCAGTGCTGCCCTGAATCTAGGGTTGCCAACCCTGCTATATAATATAGTATCCTACTGTATCGAGGGCTCGATACTATATAAAAAAATATAGTGGCAAAATTACTGTATATTTCAAGTGAAAAATTTAAACAAGATAAGACATACCAATTCAGCAAAGAAAGATCGTGGCTGCGGCAGCCGCAAAGGTGCCGAAATGTCAGAAAAAATAAAGAATAAAACTAAATACTAACTAATCACTTAAGTATATTCAATGAAACCGCGCAAGTATTCGTTAAAAGTGTTTTATTTCGATGATTTATTTAAATTACATTAAATTATATGAGACCTGCTATATTTTTTGAACTTTTCGCTATCTACTATATTTTTAACAAGTTAAAAGTTGGCAACCCTACCTGAATCGGGTCTTAAAGTGGTGTAATCTGGCTGAGATGGCGTTAATAGCGCATCACTGGAGGAATCATAAAAGAGTATAAATATTGAACTAAGTATATATAAAAGATAGTAAAATCTAAAACAAATTGTAAAAGAAAACTTCCATGGAAGCGACTACGCACAAATAAAATTCCTTTAGATTTGTTTTATTTCAAAGCAAGTTAAACTCAATATAGGTATAGCTCAATATACCTTTGCGCTTGTCAGAAATGGTCAGAAATATGGAGAGAATTAAAACAAAATAAATCAATTTAAGTAAAGTAATGTTTATTAAATTGAATCGTCCAATTTCTTTTAACCTACCACCTGTTCGGACGTCTTTTTTTTAGCTGAGAGAAGAACAGGCGGAAGAAACTCGTCAGCTTTATCAAATCAGATATTTACAATTAAATCGTTACAAACTACAACAATATAAACTTAAAGTTATCAGTTAATATCTTTATTAAACTATGATACTAGTTACCAAGCAAATGCAAAAGAAATCTGTATATAATGTACTTTACTTATTATTACTACAAATAATCGGAATAATCATAAAATTGGGAATGAAAATTAACAGCGGATAGCCTTTGAAAAGCAATCAACTCACAGACAAAACAATTAATTCAAAATAACACAATACAATGAAGAATTTACTTAACTTAAATCCCGTAGTGCTCCAAACTTAAAAGTGAAACGTATGCTCCATTTTCCATTCCTTAAATACCCACTAAATTCAACACAAAAGGTTTACCCCTCACACCATTTTTTTAACCAATCATAATCGACCATACTATTTGTAAGAAAAAGTAATATCAGAGATAATATTTTATAAAACAATTACGTTGTGATCTTTTTGAAACTAAATCCCAATGAATTACAATAATTGTTATATTAATTACTGTAGTCTTACTTGCTTAAATTCTTGAAAACATAACTATCGTGAAATTATCAAATATAATAAATGGTAACTCTTTTAAAACTTGCTAAGATATGTACAAGATATTTACATTATTTTTATAAGAACTGAATCAAATTTAAATGTTAAACAATACATGATTTGATCATACTATTACCAAACATTATTTATCTGAACGTGTAAGGCAAAGGCAAATGTACATACAGCCAAAAATACAATTATTGGAAAAAAGCTTTACTTAAAATCCGTCACGGCCATTCTGACAAGTACTTCGCTCTCGAAGTACAATTTTAAACTTATGTTAGATATATTAATAACAATCATAATGGTCTTTAAAAGTTACAAAACAGTCACTGTTAAAACCACTACTGCCAACAATGGGCATTAGTCTTAAAAATAGTCACAGTCAAATATGGCTCGCAAGCTTCTCAATCATGGCTCGCAAGCCTCTTAACATGGCTCGCAAGCCTCTGCCCGCAGGCACATCTCAAGTCATAAGTCATAAGGCAATAGACCATCATAATTATTATCAATATAATGTCTTACTTGTCTCATTTGATAAACAATCTTCACGCATCTCTTTATTGATGTAAAACTATTAATCTATTATTAGTAACAATTTTGATTTAATAAGACACAATATACAAATATTATATATATAAATCAAGCAGCAAGATAAATTCACTGTATCAATATAACTCCTCATAATGTTTTTTTTTTATCAATCAATATGATCAGAAAACAAACTTACTAAAACAAATTATCATAACCATTATCATCATCATTATTATCATCATCTTCAATCATCATAATTATAATCATCACCATCTTAATAAACCTCATTGCAAACAAATAATCATAACAATTATCATCATCATCATCATCTTCAACCATCATCATTATAATCATCACTATCTTAATAATCCTCATTAGCATAATTATCATCATTATTATAATTTTCATATTATCATTACATAACCTAAATAGAAATCAAACTGTAAATCGAAATCATGATCAAAATCTAAATCGAAGTCATAATCCAAATCATAATCATAATCCAAATCAAAATCAGAATCTAAATTGAAATCAGAATCGAAATTGAAATCAGACTAAATCAAAATCTCAATCGAAATCAGAGTCATAAGAAATCAGAATCGAAAACAAAATGGAAATCGAAAACAGAATCGAAACCAGAAACAAAATCGAAATCAGAAATATCATAAATCGATAATAAGTGTAAATTGAAACTCAAATATTATAAATCGAAACTCAAAATCGAAACTAAAATGTAAAACGTAAATGGATATCAAAATGGAAATTAAGATCAAAATTTAAATCAAAATGTAAATCAAAATCAAAATGTAAATCAAAATCAAGATGTAAATCAAAATCAAAATGTAAATCAAAATCAAAATGTAAATCAAAATCAAAATGTTAATCAAAATGTTAATCAAAATCAAAATATAAATCAAAATCAATATGTAAATCAAAATGGAAATCTAAATCAATATAGAAATCAAAATCAAGATATGGAAAACAAAATCAATATTGAAATCAAAATCTAAATGGAAATCGAAAACAAAATCAAAATCTAAATCAAAATGAAAATACAAATCAAAATCAAAATTAAAATCCTAGTCAAAATTTCAATTCAAATCAAAATGTCAATCCAATGTAAATTCAATTCAAAATGTGAATCCAATCATAATGTAAATCCAAATCAAAATGTAAATCCAAATCAAAATGTAAATCCAAATCAAAATGTAAATCCAAATCAAAATGTAAATCCAAATCAAAATGTAAATCCAAATCAAAATGTAAATCCAAATCAAAATGTAAATCCAAATCAAAATGCAAATCCAAATCAACATGCTAATCCAAATCAACATGTTAATCCAAATCAACATGCAAATCCAAATCAACATGTAAATCGAATTTAGTAAAATGTAAATTTAGATCGAAACCTAAAAATCGAACCCTTAATCGAAATCTATATCTTAATCAAAATCTAAATCAAAATTAAAAAAAAAACTAAAATCTAAATCTATTTTTTAATCTAAACCTAAACCCAGATTGAAATCTAAGTTGAAATCTATCTAATTCAAGATAAAAACCGAAATCTAAATCTATCAAAATCTAAATTTAAAAACGAAATCGAAAATTGAAACCGAAAATCGAAACAGAAAATCAAATCCGAAAATCAAATCATAGAAATCAAATTCGAAAATCAAATCCGAAAATCAAGTCCTATAATCAAATCCGAAACCAAAAATCATAATTATAAAAACAAAACCAAAAATAAAATAAATAATCAAAACCGAAAGTATAAAATCTAAAGTCAAAACCTAAATCAAAAATCAAAACCGAAAATCAAAATCTAAAATCTAAAATCAACATAAAAAATTTAAACCGAAAATCTAAACCAAAAATAAAAACAAAAAATCAAAATATAATATTATCATGAACTTGGGTACAAACAAAAGTCTCTGAATAAATTACTCAAAACATACGCGTCTGTTGCAATTTAAACCCACCCAATCGTAAATAATAAATCCGAATGACATCGAATCATACATTTTAAACTTTTAACTTCTTGGCGTAGACAACATAGTCAAATCTAAACTATTTAATTAAATCTATATTTAGATACACCTGAATAGGTTGACTACCTGTCGTGTAATCAATAACAAAATTATTGAAAATTTACCAATTTTTTACCAAAATTATAACTATAAAGTACCCATATAAAGTAATTAATATAAAGTACAATTATAATTACAATTATTAAGTAATTATGATTAATAAGATTAATAATTGTGTTATTGTGTGAACATTAGTTTAGCATGTAAGCTTATTTCTTATCAGAAAAAAGCACAAATTAAAAAGAAACAATATCAGCCTTTTTAGTCACACATAAATTGCTTATCATTATTTTGAATTTCCAATAATGCTAGGATTACTCTGCGCAAACATTACTGAGCGGGATTCTATTTTATAGCTAACTTTTTTAAGTAAAAGAAATATTGGTCAGCATCATATTATTATACATTGCTCCGATTCTAAATAAAGAAACTAAAAGCATTTGTGTCGCTGTCGCCCAAGACAGCGCCTACAGAAATATTCGTTGTCTTAGTTGAGACAGCCAGGAATCGAACCCGGGGATCTCGAGAGACAGACACCATGAAAACCAGTGTACTACCCACTCGACATTGTTGGTCGACAAAATAAATAATAGAACAAAATAAAAACTTTCAATAAATTTAAATTGAGAATGAGAATGCTAAATACTGTGGCAGGGTAAGTAAATAAAGGACAAAAGTAAAGACACTCTGCTTTAAATAAGGGAAACAAAATAAACCCTCAAATAAAGAAACATTAAATTCTTACTTAAATGTTACTACCTACTTTGCGATTCGAAACATACGTAGAAATTAAAAATTAAGAAATGATTAACTATAAAAAATTTGGTAGCAATGAATAATAATATGTACTAGTGCAGAAGTAAATTGGCTGTGCTTTAATATAATTTAAATTTTCTAAGGCTAAAGTATCTACAAACCCAAATGTTTCATTGTAAACTTTACACAGACTTAGTAAAAAAGATCTACCTACTTATTACGTACCTACAAATGAACAATTTAAACTCGTTTTAATCGCATTTACTTAGACGCCAGACCAATTACTCAGGCTTTTGATAAACCACATCAGTATCACAAATACCGACACACATATTAATTTTATAAACATCTTTAGTTAATATTAATTTCTCAATGTATTTGATGTAATTTCGTCGCAACAAATTTTATTCTTTTTCCACATCAAATAATAAATAAGTATTAAACTAACAAAGTAGCAATCTCGTAAAATAAATTATTGAAACACAGCCACTAATGGCCTTACCGGCTAGCGGACTTTGAAGGAGGATCTCTGAAGACTTCTCCTTTACTTCTCATTCTTCTTTCACTGACACCAGCTGGCTGCTACTCAGGTCTCAGGATCGCAACGGCAGCGGAGCGAGGTCTCGTCAGCATCCACCCTGAAAATCATCAGGAATTGGTGTTAATATTTTGTAAATGGACCGAGTCGATACCCACTTCTGATGTCAGAAATGGTCAGAAATATGGAGAGAATTAAAACAAAATAAATCAATTTAAGTAAAGTAATGTTTATTAAATTGAATCGTCCAATTTCTTTTAACCTACCACCTGTTCGGACGTCTTTTTTTTAGCTGAGAGAAGAACAGGCGGAAGAAACTCGTCAGCTTTATCAAATCAGATATTTACAATTAAATCGTTACAAACTACAACAATATAAACTTAAAGTTATCAGTTAATATCTTTATTAAACTATGATACTAGTTACCAAGCAAATGCAAAAGAAATCTGTATATAATGTACTTTACTTATTATTACTACAAATAATCGGAATAATCATAAAATTGGGAATGAAAATTAACAGCGGATAGCCTTTGAAAAGCAATCAACTCACAGACAAAACAATTAATTCAAAATAACACAATACAATGAAGAATTTACTTAACTTAAATCCCGTAGTGCTCCAAACTTAAAAGTGAAACGTATGCTCCATTTTCCATTCCTTAAATACCCACTAAATTCAACACAAAAGGTTTACCCCTCACACCATTTTTTTAACCAATCATAATCGACCATACTATTTGTAAGAAAAAGTAATATCAGAGATAATATTTTATAAAACAATTACGTTGTGATCTTTTTGAAACTAAATCCCAATGAATTACAATAATTGTTATATTAATTACTGTAGTCTTACTTGCTTAAATTCTTGAAAACATAACTATCGTGAAATTATCAAATATAATAAATGGTAACTCTTTTAAAACTTGCTAAGATATGTACAAGATATTTACATTATTTTTATAAGAACTGAATCAAATTTAAATGTTAAACAATACATGATTTGATCATACTATTACCAAACATTATTTATCTGAACGTGTAAGGCAAAGGCAAATGTACATACAGCCAAAAATACAATTATTGGAAAAAAGCTTTACTTAAAATCCGTCACGCTCAATACTGGCATAGTTCGCCATCATTCCAGATGGAACAAAGGGGTTTCTTTAAAAAAAAAACAAATGTTTCTATAGAATTCCTGGCCCGATCGGGAGTCAGGGCCCAGGGCACTATAGAAATATCTTTGGATAATAAATCGCGTGCCTCTCGCACGGACGATATTTTAAATAAAGTTTTATTTCTTTTCAGTTCGTATACTACCCATCTTTGTTTAGTTTCTATCAAAATTAAAGACTAAGGCTCAGTTGCGCCAGCTTACTTTAACAATAACAAGCTTGTTATAGTACTGGTTAAGCAGAAGTAAGCCAAAAAAAGAGGTTGCTAACATGATGTCATTTGACAAGTTTGACGTGACAAATAGGTAGCATTGTCATTTGACATTTGACGATATCTTTAACTTTGACAGCATTTTGGTGCAACTAACGCTTAAAAAACAATAATTTACTGGGTGAGGAAGAATTTTGTTTGCTTTTGATAGTTGTCTAAGCACAAACGCAGTAAGTTTAGACTTTATTCGATCCGATTTTAAGTAATTAATTTAACATAGTTGAAAATATTAGGTAGTTATAAAATTTAATTGTACAACGAACTATGTTTTACTGGGGTTATCGTTTTTAAATAAATTATAGAACCTCAGCTTCAATCTGTGCATGTGAATTTTCGATAAATTATGTACTGTAATAAATTTAATAAAGATGAGGGCGCCACTTAACTATATATAGCCCGTAGGGTCCTTAAATGCAATTTCAACGCTCATAATTTTTAATTAAAGTAAGCACTTTAAACACGACATTTGTATAGGTAGGTACTTATGTCAAAATAAATTGTTGTTGATCTCAACTGCACACTGCACACTTGTTGTATGGTCTGTGTCTCAACTACAAAATTATGAGCGTTGAAATTGCATTTAAGGGCCCTACGGGCTATGGTTAAGTGGCAAGCAAGGCAAGCGCCTAGCTTTACTCATTAAGCTTTGACTTACCTAATCAAATGAGCGAGAGACTGTTATTCATAAGCTTTAGAATAATTAATTGAGGACTAGTCGTAATAACATAACATAATTATCTAAACTCAGTCCAAATATACTCTGTAATGAATGTATATTTAAATGATCTCGAATATTA
This sequence comes from Agriphila tristella, assembly GCA_928269145.1. Taxonomy (NCBI): domain Eukaryota; kingdom Metazoa; phylum Arthropoda; class Insecta; order Lepidoptera; family Crambidae; genus Agriphila; species Agriphila tristella. The sequence continues at coordinate 27,251,770 of OV743434.1, forward strand.
GAATCTATCTAGGACTCTAGGTAAGTATACAGTAAACTGTTTAAAATTTAAAGTTTTCATCTAAGGGTAGATGAAAACTTCGGTAAATAAATAATGTTTCATGGTGGGAAGTTGGGATGCATGAAAAATTTGCTATGCATTAAATTTTAAAAAGTGTATTGTATACTTACCTAGAGTCCTAGATAGATTGTAATATTTGAGATCATTTTAAACTAGTGGCTCCGTGAGCTGTAGACCTCGTGATAAAATAAAATAAAATGTCGCCATGAAGTTTTCAAAGGACACAGTGAGTATTCGCAGCTAGATGGTGCTTCTAATTTTGATAATTTTTCAAAATGGGTGAATATTATTTTTCTAAATTTGGAAAAATTGGCTCGACTAAACAGTTATATGATTATCGAACCTACTCACAAAATTTCACCAGAATCGGTCGAGAAATGCGAGCTGTAGAGGAGAACAAACAGCCGGAAAGCTGGACTGAAATATGTTTTTACCATTGAAAATGGTTATCAGATGCAAATCGCCTGAGACGTATTTTTGACCATATCTCCGAGGATTTTGAGAGGATTGAGATGGAAATAGTACCAAAAGTTGAGAAATTTATCGAGACACGTGTGAACGTGTGAATTTTGAAAATCTACTGGTATTTTTTTTTTAAAGTTTGCAAAATTCCAAAAATTCCGGGTTTTTTGGGGGGTGTTTGTTTACTAAATTGTAAATATTTCGGAAAATAAACTGACTTAAGAAAAAATGAAAAAAAAGGTCCTAGGGTATTAGTTTAGCTACCAAACGGCGAAATAATTTTGAAAATCGGTAATTAATTGTGACCTGTAGGTGGTCCCTTTAGATTTGGATTTCTAGAAAAAAGGGTGTTTCCGTACGTAAAAAGTTATGTAGCTTCTATGATTATTGACCGATTATCATGGTAATAGTGTTAAAAAATGCAGAAGCAGACGAGAAGTGCATTCGTTTGAATATTGATAATCGGTTAATAATATTTCGACTGCGTAGAGGCAGTCAGCGGGCGCTTTTGTGACACGAGGCGGAGCCGAGTGTCACAATCGTAAAACTAATTAGGTACTACCTAGGTAACTTTAAAAATATTAGGATTTTGCATTTGATTTGATTTTGGTTTTTCGTAAATGTTTGTATTTATTTTCAATGCTCCGATTCTTACGGGGACTGCAAAATCTGTGAATTTTTTTACACATCTCCGTCATTTTAATAAATTTCGAAAAACTGTCTCGACAAAAAAATTCTATACGTTTACCAAACCTGCTCACAAAATTTCACCGGGATCGGTTGAGAAATGCGACCTGTAGAGGAGAACAGACAGCGAAGGAAATCCGGACAGAAATGTTTTTTTTACATTAACTCCGCCATTTAAAAAAAAAATTGGCTTGACAAAAAAATACAATTTTCAAATCTGCTTACAAAATTTCACGAGAATCGCTTGAGAAATGCGACCTGTAGAGGAAATCAGACAACACTGGAAAGACGGACTGAAATATGTTTTTTAACATTTCTCCGTCATTTTGAAAAATTTCAAAAAACTGGCGTAATAAAAAAATTCTATATTATTTTCAAACCAGCTTACAAAATTTCACGAGAATCGGTTGAGAAGTGCGACCTGTAGAGAAGAACATACAGCGCTGGAAAACCGGACTAAAATTGGTTTTTATAACATATCTCCGCTATTTTGAAAAATTTCAAAAAACTGGTTTTACAGAAAAATTCCACATCATTTTTGAAGCTGCTTACAAAATTTTACGAGAATCGGTTGAGAAATGCGACCTGTAGAGGAGAACAGGAAGAGCTGGAATGTCGGACTGAAATATGTTTTTTAACATATCTCCGCTATTTTGAAAAATATCAAAAAACTGGCTCCACAAAAAAATTCGAAAGAATTTTTGCCCAAGCTGAAGCAGAGACGCTTCGCTCGCACTTCGTGCTCGCTCGGTCAATTAACTTTTGGTAGAGCAATGACTACACAATTTATAAAACAAAGTCCCTCGACGCGTCTGTCTGTCTGTTCGCAATAATCTCAAAAACTACTGAACGGACATGCGGTTTTCACCAAAATGATAGAATAATTCCTGAGGAAGGTTTAAGTTTATAATAAGTTGAAGTTTTATGTAAATTGGTAGAAATATGACGATAATTGTAAGTTGTCGCCAAAAATTAAGCGACTGGGAGCTTGCATCGAAAACGCTGCATAGAGCTGTAAAAAAATAAATAATGGAATTGTTCCTCTTTTATAGATCTACAAAAAAGTCTGCAATGGCACCTAATCTATCATAATTCATAATTTATTTATTGTTTCATGTGGTTAATTACAGATTATCTTTTAATATAGCTTACTATTCCCCTTATGTCATATAAAAAAATGGTCCCGTACCTACTATGCGGTAATTCGGAAAGCTAATTAATCCTATCCTATCCTAGTTTCTGCCTATGGGACCAACTAAATCTGAGAAAAAAATTGTCTGCTGTTCTATACATTTTGGTCGAGTAGATAAAGACGTTTTCTACGGAACAGCTGATTGTTTTTTGCACTGATTAAGTTGATACAATAGACAAAGTTGATCTGTTTAGTTTGACGGCCTAAGCCACACCTTTTTTTTACAAATTTCCTATGTGTGCAGTGTTAATAAATCATCCTGTATGTGAAAGCGCTCTTATCCAGTAGTCCAAAGTAGGTAGGTTCTTTAAAAATAAAAACGGTCAAGGTTTCTTTTGGTACTATTTAGAGATAAGATATAGAGAGGAGAGGTGTATCAGTAGGGTCGGGTCCGAAGACGTTCCGCTATCGTCTCGCGAATCAGTGGATCACGGGGTCACAGACTCGTGAGTTCGTCTGTGGGCTACTAAATTAGCAATTGATTTAATATGATTTCTGGTTTACTCAAGTAGTTTAAAAATACTATATAGTGTTTTAATTTCAATCGTGAAAAAGAAGAAAATCAAAGTATAATTTTTTATCACAGTTAACTACATGCAGACTAAATTGTTTTGCCTTTCAGCCTTTGTAATATCGATAAAATCAGCGCCATTGGTTCCCAGCACACACTACTTCCTTAGAATATAATAAGGTGGAACCAAATTATTTAACAATTCTGAAACAGATGGATAGTGTTGCTTAAACTGACTGAACAACTTTCTCCAAGGAACATTGGTCGAAAAATAAATTTTTTTTCGTGTTTTCATAGTAAGTCGGTCAACTGACCAATACATATTGTATGAAAGTATTTTTTTTTTGAAATAATATGTTCCTTGGAGAAAGTTGTTTAGTTTGAACAACACTATCATCTGTCTCAGTATTGTTACCTACATAAATTGGTTCCACTTAATTTAATCATTGCTGAGTGAATTCTCAATCGCTGTTCTCGTGGCTCCACTCGGACCCGAGGCGATGCGACCCGAGATGGGATATTCGGACCTTTATTTTAATTTCGCGAGCAAAGGATATTGACTTTGTACAAACTCGATTTCACGCGGACTTTTTGTATTTGCCATGGATATGTTGACAGACCAACTGAGGGTGAATGTTCTGTTGGCCCGCGAAGCACATTTATTATACACTTGACGTCAGAAAAATCGTACCTCTTCGAAAATAAGTTTAGACTTGGCTACCTGCTATTGCTAGCTAGTGTATAATCTTGAAAAAATCTGTAAAAAAATTAAGAAAGTACAGCAAAAAAAAAAATTTAAACGCTAAATTAGAATCCGACCTTTAACAAATCAAACCAAGTAAGTACTAACCAAGTTTTATAAAAAACTTTTCTTTTTGACAGTCTTCCAGCGAAATGAGAACCTTTTGCGAATCCGACCAAGTGCGAATAATTGAGTCGGTCTTCCATCGCCGAGGCTCAGTTTTACGAGCCTAGTATAGAAAATAATATATCTGAGCAGTATAAAAAAACCGGCCAAGTGCGAGTCGGACTCGCGCACGAAGCTTTCCGTAAAAAAAAACACGTTTGTTTTATGGGAACCCCCCTTTAATGTTGATTTTATCCTGTTTTTAGTATTTGTTGTTACAGCGGCAACGGAATAACATCATCTGTAAATAAATATCACGGATTTATGAGATAAGACTGGTGGCAGACAGACGGACAGTGGAGTCTTAGTAATAGAGTCCCGTTTTTACCTTTTGGATACGGAAACCTAAAAATATAGAGCAGAGTGTTCTAATATATAAGTTGGCCCTAAACAAGCACAAATTGACGATATCATTCTGAATAAAATAAGCCTAATTTGAGCCGAATTTCTTCACGTGGAACACCTTTGACCTCAACCAGCCGAGTTGTAATTGCCTGAATAGTTATTCAGCTTAATAGTATTAGCTTGCTTGACTGCCCACTGTAAATAATTAATCACTTGGCTAATTATAAATCGCATTACAGTGGTAATTCAAAGGCGTACCAGAATAAAAATTACCTTTGATTACTGACGTGAAATGTAAAATAGTCAAGCCTTAGCAGTTCACTATTTGGGCGAATTAAAACAATATATTTCACCTATTAAGCTTTATATTCAATCGGTTATGTTAAAATCAACGTATGTTTTTTTTATAGTATTTTTTTACTAAAAAGCGAAGTAAAGAAATAAAAACGTGTAAAAAACGAGAATTTGGCGCTCGGCCTCAACGCAACCGCGCCGTGTTTCGGAGCGATCGAGAAAAAAACGCGCGTAAAAGTACTCGATAGATTGGTTCTCTAGGAAAATTTCATTTCGATGTTAGGACGCAGTGCATACTTCGCATACAAAATTACTCTATCGAATTTTTTCAAGCGTTTTTTTCTCGATTCATGTTATGTTCGTCTTACGCGTACCTACCTAATGATTGTGTTTGAACTATAGTTGTAAACGAGCGGCTCGTGACCTCGTGAGCCGGTAGTAACTGAAACTAGCGGCTAGAAACGAATAACGAGCTGCTTGATACATTACCGGGTGATACACGATCTGAGTATCGAAAAAAAAATCTTTATTACATTTTTTTATTATTAAACTCTTATTTTTATAATACTAGCACATATTATGTTCTGCTATTTTTATTTTTGGTGCATTAAAGAAATACAACTAAATGTTTACTATTATACTAGGTATCTGCCCACACTTATTTAATAAATAAATACCTTGTTACAAAACATCTCTCACAAATAAATTATTTAAATAGTCCTTCCACTGCTGTGTCACATTTTGTATAATGTCATTGTTATGTCTATTTATATTAAATCTAACCTATAGTAAATAAATCAGAAGAGAAACAAAAAAGCAACAAACTATATCATGTGAATATGTCAATGAAATGTAAGCCGTTTCGAGCCGCTAATTATGGCTAGAAATGATAATGAGCCATATAAGCCGTTTCTAGCCGCTAGGCTAGAAATTTTAGTAACCAGCTTCACATTATATAATTTTATCACGGATCGAGCTGCTTGGATTTACTACCCATATTAACGTTAGGAAATTACTTAAATAAAAAAACATGAGTTCCTACCTACGAGTATAAAGATACAATACTTCACAACACAAGTTCTACATTTCTCATTTCCTTTGTATGTCAGCAAGTTTTTTATCTCTCTGTTCCAAGTTCATTGCCCCCTTGGGACCTCTCCACTGTATCTCAACTGCCTAATATTTTATACACACATGTATCGCGAAAAACTTGCAACATTCAAACTACTGTCCCACCGCGCCTCCGAAGGGATGAAGCTTACTACTTTTTAGTTGTTCAGAGTTGTTTTTCGATGGTTGGGGATTATAAAATCGACGTCAGATTGAAACTTTCAGGTAGCTACATTTGTTTGTCTCGTCGAGATATGGAAATAAAAGTTTATTAGACTTTATAAAACGATTTAAACGTTGTAAAAACATTTGCATCTCGTAATATATTTTGTTTGTAGCAAAATTGATTTTATATACTTAAATGCGATTATTTAATACGTGCTAGCTAGTTGGAAAGTTTTTGCTTTAGATACATTGTTGTAATTAATGTCACGAAATGTTTAAAAATTTTTTAGGTGCACAATAATTGTCACATAAAAGCTTGACGTCGTTTTCTCGGTTTTATCTTGTAAAATTCAGAATACGACTAATTATTGACCGTCAAGATTATTATTAAGAACTAGAAATCAATTAAATCTGGCTTGTAATCAAAGCTGGAATGGAAGCCTTGAACACAATTTGTTTTATTCAGAGTGCGTTCGTTAAACTAGGACCAAATTTAACATGGCGTTAGACTGCGGACTAACGCCATTTTAGCGCAAATCGTATTCAGAGTGACAGTTAAACGTTTAGTCCCACCGTTTAAGGATGGTTCACGAGCGTAATCATACGAGCTAGTCTGGGACCTAAGCATAAAACCAGGTTTAGTTAGACTCGTCTTGCACCCCAGTTTTGTGAAACATCTCTGAATAAGACAGTCGAAGTACATAGCTGCGACAAACTCAAGAGCGTACATTTCTCGTCAATTTTCGGTACGATATCATCGTAACTCGGCTTCATAACCACGAACCTTCCTAACTATTTGCATGACATTCCAGACTGTGATTACTGCTCCGAATATATAAGGCCGTGTATCTTATAATCGCGAGAAGCGATGAGGGGCCGAAAAACAAAAAAAATATTTGGCTGTCATTTGGCACCTTATTCTCTTAACTCATCATCATAGGTGTCATATTTCCATTACTGGTTAAACTCTTTGGAATCTATGGCATTTTGCCTAGTGACTCAGTAATGGGTGTATGACATCTGTCAGAAACTAGAAAAAACGATCACTGATAGTGTAGTTGCATGTTAGAGAATAGCGCCCCTGAATGAGTAACAGTACTCTGTCTCATCCAGTGTCAAGGTAATGATAATTTACCGTGTCAGTGTCCTTGAAATATAATAGTGCTGCGGGGCTACTCAAATGGCCACTTTTCTATTCATTCGCTAACTTAAAAATTAAAAATAAGCCGTAAACACCAAAATAACGTATCGTAGGCTTGTCAATTCTGTACAATACAACAATGTATGTGATTTACATAAATTTGCGACGTCTGACTTGATCATTAATTGCTTATTTTTAAGATTTAAGTTAGCGAACGAATAGAAAAGTGGCCATTTGAGTAGCCCCGCTGTGCTACGTACGTTTCGTGCGTATTGACTATTTCTTATCTTATTTTGCGTGTGTGAGTGCTATTAGCACGTATTAGCCCACATAGAGAGGAATCTTAGTATGAAACAGTGACAAGTGTGACTAGTCGTACCCTAATTGATATTATAATTGCGACAGGGAAAGTTTAATTGAGGTATTGTTTATGCAAAAACTTTATCTTGATGGCCACTTTTAAGAAAGTGTAAAATAATAAGAAAAAGAAAACTTTTTCACGATGCCCATTTAAGAAAGTAAAGAAATAGTCAAATTTAACCGGTTAATCGCGGTATTTATAAACACAACCTTACAGGGGGAAGCAGCTGCCATAATACAGTGATGAGCGTGACTAGTCGTACCCTAATTGATATTAGAAGCGCGACAGGGAAATGATTTAGTTTCGGTATTGGAAAGAAATTGACTTTATTTCGATGCCCGTTTAAGAAAGTTAAGAAATAGTCACATTGACCCGTTAATCGCTGCATTTATAAACACAGCCTTACAAGGGGAAGTAGTTGCCATGATACAGTGATGAGCGTGACTAGTCGTACCATAATCGATATCAGAAGTGCGACAGGTAAATTGTTTAATTTCGGTATTGCAAAGAAATTAACTTTGTCTCGATGCCCATTTAAGAAAGAAAAAAAATAGTCACATTTAACCCGTTCATAGCTGTATTTATGAACACAACCTTACAAGGGGAAGTAGTTGCCATGATACAGTGACGAGCGTGACTAGTTAGTCGTACCCTAATTGATATTAGAAGCGCGACAGGGAAATGATTTAGTTTCGGTTTGCAAAGAAGTTGACCTTATTTCGATGCCCATTTAAGAAAGTTAAGAAATAGTCACATTTGACCCGTTAATCGCTGCATTTATAAACACAGCCTAACAAGGGGAAGTAGTTGCCATGATACAGTGATGAGCGTGACTAGTCGTACCCTAATTGATATTAGAAGCGCGACAGGGAAATGGTTTTGTCGAGGTACTTGTTGTGATTGTTTTGGCGTTCGGGAACTGACGTGCTGATTGTGTCTCGCTAATTGTTGTGTGAACAGATATGAGTGTGAGTGGCACTTGAATGGTGATGAAAGGCGAGGCGAAGTTGGTAATGTTTATTTTTCTATCAACTAGAAGGCTTATCTGTTATTTTACTTAAGAAAGTAGAATAACAGACAAGACACTCCAGTTTCACAGCCATTATTACAATTTAATTTAAGGGTGTAGACGCGTATCGCGTTCCATTTTTAAATTTTCAATACAAAAGATCAAAACAACTTTGCGCGATCCGTATATAATGAGGGCGAACTTTGAGAATTCCTAATAAATTATTACATAGATATAAGTATATACAAAACACGCAATACAACAGACAAATACATCATTATTACTAAGAAAAATAAAAAATGACTTCAGTATCTGTAAATACCAGTAAAAAACATGATTTGAGCATTTTTATGTTTTATTTCTCTGTGATTGAAAACATTTTTTTAAATTTTCTCTCTATAGGGCACTCCTTGACAATACAAACAATAAGTGAAAAAATAAATATGAGTCGTATTCTTATTTATTACAGCTACAACGTTTGTGAAAAATCGTTCACAAACGTTTTAGCCTCTGACAAGCAAATTTGAAATTCCACTTGAACAGATTGTGTTCGTTTTAAAATACCTGATAATTTATTACGTTTTTCTCTCTATTCGGCACCAATTTAAGAATTTTGCTTCCTAAAACTAAAGTTTACATTTATAGTAATGCCTTCATTCTTTAGATAACTTCTTTGAAAAAACACTAATTTCTTTGAAATGCAGATAAACAGTCTTAATATATAATTCTCTACTTTCATAGAATCTCCAATTCCAATTTTCCTGAAGGTTTTAAATTCAATTTGAGATGGTATCTCGGAGATCAGTAGCCACAACGTCCAGTACAAACTGAACATCCAGTACTTCAAACGATATCGCATTCATAAATAACAAAGTTACAATAGAAAACTCTATTCGAACTTCAGTGATAGAGTTTTCCGAAACAAGTTACAAGTTATTCTGGATCCGCTTTGTAATGCAAGTCACAGAAACTTCAGACAAGCTTGCTTTAAACAGTTTTAAAATCACTGAATTCTTATTCCACGTTGCTGAATATTCTAGAAGCTGTATTTTTCAATTTACATGATTATTTTTGGGAGAAAACAAATCACCGCTGGAAGGTAGTCTTATTTTCGAGAATTTCGGAACGCCCGCCCGCCTCTCCCTATATATTTTACATCGCAGTATCGGAATTTAATAAAATATGATATTGAGTCGTGCCGTGCCCGCCCGCCGGCGGCAGTCGGTTTGATTTAAAATATCGTATCTACTGGCACCTGTTTGGAGAAAAATGTTAAATGCGTTAAGCTTGTCTTCTGTCGTCAAGGATAATTTCAAGGAATAAATTTTAAATAATTTGATATCTTTCATTAAGTATAATAGTCCGATTAATGCTATTGCGAAACTTATGTAGTGGAATAACTACTTAATTTGAAGGTCCTTTTAGGTATCACCTTGAATACGTGTAACAATTTTTTTAAAGTAAATTTATGCGTTTAATTTAAGACAGGCAATAAAAAGAAGTCGCTTAAGCATAATGTATAGCAAGTCGTAAAAATAAGCTTGTTTTTTTACAGCTGTTGTTCAAAATGCTTTTTAAAGCACAACCTTATGCAGGTCTATTTAACATTAATGTCATATTTAAGCTCAAACGCAAATTGAGTCAACGTAATTGATGAGTGGATTAGGGTAATTCTCCAATCTGCTCATACATTCTTGGAAAATCCATAGATAACTGGGTAGAGTTTCCAAGTACTGTACAAGTAAACAAATCATAGAATATTTCTGTCAATTTGTTTACTTGCTCCAGTTAAAATTAATAGCATTGCATTATATAAAAACTACAAACTTTTGCCGGTGACTTCGTTCGCGTGATTAAAATAGTTGTGAATTTATTTTGAAAGTCACGGATTACCAAATATACTTACCTAGGTATTTATCAATAGACCTCATTTCACACATTTAAATTTTCTCATAAAAATGTATGTACAAACTGGAACACCCTGTAGCACCCTGTACAACGGGAATTTTCCACAACCCTTTCTTAGTGCTCACCCACACCATGAAAGGTATCTACCCTCCAAAAATGGTGTCTCTATCTTCAGCCCTAATATAAATCTCCATACAAACTGGAACACCCTGTAGCACTCTGTGTAGCGGGCAATTTTCCAAAACCCTTTCTTAGTGCTCACATCCATTATAAAGCAATCTACCCATCAAAATGGTGTATCTATCTGAAGATATGTATGAAGTATAGAACTGAAGCCCTACAAACTTACAACAATACAAACTTTCCAGTTTGTATGGGTATAAAAATATGGGTGCACCCTGTAGCACCCTGTATAACGGAAATTTTACAAACCCTTTTCTTAGTGTTCATCTACATCATGAAAGGTATATACTTTCCAAAAAGGGTGTCTCTACCTTCAGCCGTTAGGGCTCTACGCCTATCCTAACAACGAATCAGTGAATGAATCAGTCAATCAACTTAGAGTTTTATATGTATAGATAATTTATATTCATTAAAACAATATTGTTCATATATTATGTTTTAGTTAAGGTATGTATCTATAGGCCATTGGAATGATGGTTAATAACTTATATGAACAAGTAACTAGTACAAGTAAATGAACTAATTACAAACGCAGTCATGTGCAGACAACACATTTTAATGATTTTGAACGAGTTTATTGTCTGCTATTGGCAGATAAATTTAATTTATTTGTGTACCTTTCTAATTAATTATTTTTACAAACAAATAAGCATTTATAAACATAATTACCTACTCTTAACAGAGTAGACATAAAATAATAATTAAAGCTTTGAAATTCCATTAGTGCTATCATTCAAAACCACTGCGCTTGAAAGGCGATAATTATAATAATATAACTTTAATAATGAATGAATTGAATATGTCGCAGCCAACTAGTTTAATCAGCCACTCAAATAACGGCCTAGGCCGATCGGCGGCATAAATGACATTTAGTCAATGCGTCTAATAAAGCGTCTAAAAAATCGACGGGCTGGCAGATTCTTAGGCCGTTAAAACACTAATCAAATTCAAATTTAAACTTGTGACACGAACGCCAAAAATACGTATCACAGCTGGTTGACAACAGCAGTTGACGGCAGCGCTCTAGGTGACAATATTTCAATGTTTCGGCTAGGCAAGTTATTAAACGTCATTAAATCAAGTCATTTGTTTCCATCTACTTAGATAGCTAGTAAATATATTATTTAGGCCGCTCATAAATGAAAAGGTTAGGCCGTACACAGGAAAACCCGTTTAATACTAGGGACCCAGCTAAAATGCAACTTAATTAATACGAAAAAGCGTATTTATACGGGATAGGAAAAAACCTACTGAATGTACTAATTTTGTGTAAGTATTGAATTACATACATACTAATTTTATGTACTTATATATAAAGTTGGAAGAAATCGTATCAAACATTGTTACTGTAATCTAATGCTTGTTTAAAGCAAAATAATGTAATTTGATTATATTATTTTGGTCGATTATTCGTTGTGTTTGGGGCTCTATCGGCTGCTCTGTAAGACAGGGATCAAAACAAATATAAAAAATTGAATTAGAGTTATTGAATTCAGTTTATTTACTTGACAAAAAGACTAAACACTCAAAGAAAGATATATACAAAGACATAGTTGGAAGAAAAAGCTTTAACACAATGACAATGGACGTCATTGTGTTAAAGCTTTTTCTTCCAACTATGCTTAATTTCATCACAATCACACTAAAAACTCAGTGCAAAGCGAGTCTTTAATGCTCTAGCTAGACTCTAGAGCATTAAAGACTCGCTTTGTACTAATGAACCTACATTTTTAATTAAAATAATCTACATTTTAATTGCTCTAGAGTCTAGAGCAATAAAAATGTATGAAATTTCATTATTGCACAGTTTTTTTTTAATCGCACCAAAAGGTGCCAATCTCAATGGATTAGCTCTATTCAGCCAGCCGATATCAATACTTTTTATTTACGTACGTATTATTCGTTTCTATCCTACTTGTTCCAAATTTAAAACTCTTAACCTTACGTTTAGTAATTGTTCAAGCATAACTTTTAATTTCAATAATTAATTATTGAAATTAAAAGTTATGCTTGAACAATTAAAATAGAAGTTTAAACTTCTATTTTCACTGTTTGATATGAGTTTCTTTTATCTACTATTCCTATAGGTAATAGTTGAAAAAAAAGCAGATTATGCACCTAGTGATGTACAAAACTCGAGTCGTCGAGTTCTACTTTTTAAGACTCGAGTCGGATTGGCAGGACTCGGTGCGCTCGGTAGGCTCGTAACCCCGATTCTAGCCGAGCAACGAGCTTTTTGAACCACGCCTTGAGGCTTTAAAAGAGTTCAAGCCTTCAAAAGAGCTCGAACCTATCAAAAGAGCTCGAGCCTTCAAAAAAGCTCGAGTCTTAAAATGAACGCGAGCCTCATAAAAAGCTTAGAGTTTATGTTTTTATACTTTAATATCTCCGTTTAACATCTCCGATGTTAAAGCCAAGCCTATAGAGCTCACAGAGCCTTGAAAATTTGACTATAATCTCCAAAATTAGAACTCAAAAAGATGAATGTCTTATGTTATAAAGACCACCGTAGATGCTTAATCTATTGTGCTTTAGCTCTACATATCATCATTCATCAGCAGCCCATCACAACTAGTGCGCCAAAAAAGACTCGAGCCGTGAAAAAGCCTCAAGATCGACCGAGCTCTCAAAAAGGCTCGAGCCGTGAAAATGGCTCGAAATCGGTCGAGCTCTGAAAAAGGCTCGAGCTCTGAAAAATACTCCCGAGTCGTCAAGCTTCATACAATCGAGCGAGCCCTGTAAAACGACTCCAAGCTCTAGACAACAGGACTCGGAGGACTCGAGTCTGTACATCACTATATGCACATCGCCTTAAGTAATTTATATTGCCCTCGTGCCTGATTAGAGACCTCGCTAACGCTTGGGCTCTAAATCAGGCACTCGGTGCAATAATAAATTACTTTGTGCTCGATGCAATAATCTACTATTTTGCCAGTTTTGCACATAAGAAGGTTAGTTATAGCAAAGACAGAAGAGTGTGATTAAATCTTTGAATGAGTTTAGTATTATATATAAAGTAATGAGAAGATTAACTAAAAAACCCCATTAGGTATATCCTTAAGCTCATAAGAATATAGACAATAAATTACGCAAAAGAGATAGAACGTGAATATAGTGCCAGTATAGTCCCGACTTCCGAGGCGCACTTAAGAAACACATTTTTTCCCAGAACAAACAGCGAATGTTCTAGGTCGGTCATCATTTCGCCTATTTTCATAATCTGCATTTGCGTCGGGGACTTTATGGCCTCGCTTTAGGGTCTGTATTTGCATGACAATGGGTGAGTCATTTAATTTATTGCCGCTGGAGCTTGATGATACCCAGTAACTTGCCTCGCTTTGTTGGTAAAAATGGCGCGAGTTCTGCTGGATGTATTCTGGTCGGACAATGTAGGGAAGTATCGGAACATTTAAATTAGCCTATTGTGCCGTTATGAAGAAGATTTTGTATTTTTTTTCTTTGTTCCTTTCATTCGAGACGCGTGCTTTTCTCAAGCAAAATAATTTTCTTTGTATATTGGGATGCATGTTGATTTCCTCTTACTTTACCAATAAACCTCTTTGGAAAGGGAGATAACTGAGAAGCCACAGAATTTTATTTAGTTCAGTAGAATCATAAAAAAACTTCAAATCCGATTTAATTCCTACAAAAGATTTTCTTGTTTTAATACTCAGCATCTTTTGATGCCCAAAATGAATATCCTAGTTTTTCCACCCTGACGGAGTTGTGTTTAAGTGTTTGGGGGGTAAAAATGTACCCCAAAAGGGGATTTAACCCGGAAGGACTGGTTGTTCATCAAGATTGTGTAAGAAGGTTTTAAAGTTGGTTAAATTTGAAAAAAAAATGTGATGCTTTTGAATTAATAATAAAATATAGAAAGTAACTTTCGATACTCTGGTGTTGTTAGAGACTGTCAGAAGAAAGGTTTTTTGACCCGCTGCTGTATAGAAAAATCACGTATGATGTATTGGGTATATTGAAAATAGGCGGGACAATATGGTAGCGTAATCTGGCCTTAATCGCGGCCGGGCCGGATAGGAGCCGGCCTATCTGCGTGCACGCCCAATATTTTAGGGCTAGTGTTGGGGTACGAAAAAAATACATTGGTATCTATAAAAAATCTACAGATCTCACACTACGCGCAACTATCAAAGGCATTGAAAATGTAATTTAGAAATAAAGCACACAGCACTGTTATCCGCATAGGCTCCATACATTTAATAGGAATGCATCCTTTATAGAACTGACGATAAAGTGAACGGAGCGCAGACTGACCTCGCGCATAAGGGACCCGCTACAGCCTACAGCTTTTGTCCGCCCGCCTCCTAGATGGCTCAAATCATTGTAAGCTACAGGAGCTTAATTCAATCCCGAGATTTAATTTTTCCGTTTCTTGAATAGCGAGCTCAAATAAAGTTCTGTTATTGGGACCTCCTTTACATTCATGCTAGTCTGGTACTTTTCGTTTTAATCATAGTTCAAAGGATAACCGTTATCTATGCCGCATAGGCTCCATACATAGTAAATGGTTAATCGTCAGTACGATAAAGTGAATGGAGCGATCGAGCGCAGGCTGACCTCGCGCGAAAGAGGGACACTTACAGCCTACACTACTTTTTGTCCGCCCGTCTCCTAAGATGGCTCAAACTGTAGCTTAATCCCGAGAGGTATTTTTTTCCGTTTCTTGAATAAAGAGCTCGAAAAAAAAAAAATTCGGAAAAATCTTGATTGAATTTGTTTTCGAAATATTGACAAATTTTGGAAAATCTCTAAAAGTTACCGACCGATTTTAAGAATTTAAATTGCACTTTTAAGCCCTCGGGCAGACGCACATTTTGACTTAAGATTCATCTACGTACCTATCATATCTGCGAAACTACAGGTGAATTTCACAATTTCATAAATCAGGGCACTATACTCGATCACGAAAACAAACATTTTCAATGTTAAAAAACTTTAACTTGTGCAAATGGCGAGACGTTGCGGTCGTCGGCGGCAGCGTAATTATCGATTAATTTCGAACAGTCGAAAAGAAAATATACTACTTAACTTTCTAATAGGGATGTATAATTTGGCTTCGTTGTGGTGAGCCATAAGCTCAAGGTAACTACCACGAATGACGGTAGCGTTAGATTATCAATCACGTGATCCTCAACTGCCGGATAATTATACTTAGTACAAACTGTATACCTATACCCTTAGAATAAACTAGCTTTTGCCCGCGACTTCGTCCGCGTGGATATTCGAGAAAATCCTATGGGAACTCTAAACCAGGATTAATAGTAGTAAATTTTTTAATTTCATAAAAATCAGATCAGCCGTTTTAACGTGATTAGGCGGGTCCCCACCAAGCGCGCTGACACGCTTATTCCTCTAATAAAATTTCATCCCCTATTTTGACACCTACAGACTTTCATACAAACTTTCATCCCCTATTTTAACTCTTTCAACCATTATGTCGTAATAAAAGGTAGCCTGTGTCATTTCTCAAGCTTTACTCTATTTCTGTGGCAAATTTCATTAAAATCGGTTTAGTATTTTAGGCGTGAAAGCTTAACAGACAGACGGACAGACAGACAGAGTTACTTTCGCATTTATAATATTAGTATGGATTTTGTATTATTGATTTTGAATTTCGTTCTGTCAATTTT
Organism: Agriphila tristella; assembly: GCA_928269145.1. NCBI lineage: Eukaryota > Metazoa > Arthropoda > Insecta > Lepidoptera > Crambidae > Agriphila > Agriphila tristella. The sequence goes on from OV743434.1 coordinate 27,267,756, forward strand.
ACTCATGGTAGTCGATTAAACAACATAATCTCGTAGTGTAAAAGTATGTAAATCGGTACCTAATAAATACGATAGTGGCATAACTTCTGAAGTCTCTCTATTCTGTGGTACAATCAAACTTTCATCCCCTATTTCAACCCTTCCAACCCTTATTTAGCAATAAAAGGTCTATGTCCTTTATCGAGCTCTACTCTACCTCTGTACCAAATTTCATCCAAATCGGTTCAGTAGTTTCGGCGTGAAGGCGTAACAAACAGACGGACAGACAGACAGAGTTACTTTCGCATTTATAATATTAGTATGGAAGTATGGATTACACCTAGAACGATAATTCCCTACAGAGCGCGGTCAAAAGTGAGGCAAATAAAACAGCCAAAATGGCGCCGTTTTCAGATTTTTATTGTCCATTATTACATAATCATACCTAATAAGTACAAAACAGTTTCAATTTCCTTACCTTAAGAGATTAATTATTATATTACTGGACTATAGTTACGATTAGGTAACGTATGAAGGATATAAATCTGAAAACTGATCCATTTTGGCTCAGTATAAGTTGCCTCACTTTGCATACGCGGACACGGCTTCTAGGTGTAATTATTCTAAGCCTATACCTACCTATACTATACGTGATTATTTTGTCATAAAGTTAGTAAAAATAATTTTTATTTTAGCAGTTTTTTTCTTATAGCAACACATCACTAGTAGAGACTGTATTGCGAACTCCGGAGATAGAGGCAACGCGCTCCCGGTCGATAGGGAAAGTTATTCAATAAAATTATTTTATGTACTTACTTTTCAGGGTTAGCAATTTCGCTCGCGTAAATTGTACAAACTATGTATGATGGTTATCAGGGTGGTGTATATAGGCATATTGTATGTTCTTTGGTAGTAGAGAATGAGACTTTAGCTAGTTACTTTAGTTCTTTGCGTCTGAAGCATTGTTTAGTTTTATTTTAGTAGCTGAAACAAAATTATATAATTTTCAAAAGGATTATTCTTTTTTTGACAGATCCATGGTATGTAACGACTGGTATACACTTTAATTAGTAAAGTGCTTGGTGTTTAGTGTTTAGTGCACTGTTTAGTGTGTAGTGATTAGTAGATGATGTCCCATATTGTTTAGCAAACGCTGTTTAGTTCATTGTAAAAAAAAATAAGACGAAAAAGAAATGGATGATCGCATTCCAAATATTTTCTAAATGCATTTCAACAGCTCTATGGTTTGCAGAGCTGCGTCTCTTGCCTGTTTGTTTTTTGTATTCAGGACATTTTATATTATATAAACAAGTATGTTGGACATTATAGCTCCACAAATTTGTGGGTTACAGATTCGATCCACCTGGTAGACATTTATTTTAATTACTAGCGGCCGCCCGCGACTTCGTCTGTGGCAAAGTTTTTTTTTGCTATCCCTCGTGAAAAACACTCTTTTTCGGGATGAAATTACCCTATGTCCTTCTCTGTACCCCTGACAACGCGTGTGAAAAATTTCATGACGATCGGTTCAGTAGTTAGAACGTGAAGGCGTAACAAACAAACAAACAAACGGACTTTCGCATTTATAATATTAGTAAGGATTTTTATCACTGACAAACAAGAGGAGAAACGAATACGGGCTTTGTTAATATAAACTAAACACTTAACAGTCCTGTCCAGACGTGCTTAGTGCGTGTTTAGTTGCAAGTGAGGGGTGAAGGCGGGACGCGCGGGAGGAGCTACTCGCAGAAAAAATTTAACGCTATCTAAACACTGTACTTCGCTAAGCACTAAACACTTAACACTAATCAGAGACTGTCTGAACGTGTTTTTTGCTAAACACTAAACGAGCCACTCGCACTAATCACTAATCAAAATGTATACCGGCCATTACGTTTAATATACTTTGCAAACAATAACATTTGTCTTCAGAAAAGAAAAGTTTGAATTTCCATTTTTTTTAACACGTTTTTATTAGGTTGCTTTCTCGTTTGTGTGTTCGTTCGTTCGTTTGTTTCTCCGCAAAGTTTGTGAACGATTTTGTACTAGCTTCCCGATGAGCTAGAGACTTGAAACTTTGAACATAGTTCAGAACTTGAAGGCAATGCAATATTATGGTGTCATTGAGCTGATCTGATGTTAAAGCCGGAAGATGGCCACGGGAACTCTATTATGAAACCATACAACCCCATTGTGTTTGGGCTTGTTAGAATCGTCTTGACGAGTACTCTAATGGGAGATGAGGTCCAGGTTCTGATGATGAAGCCGAAAGGCCATTCCATAGGAACTCAATATTAAAACCATGCAACCCCATCAAATTTGGGCTCGTTTGAATCATCTTGACGAGTTCTTTGTTGGGAAATAGATTCCAGGGTCTGATGATGGAGCCGCAAGAAGGACACAGGAACTCTTTAATAAAACCACGCTACCCCATCGAGTTTGGGCTCGTTTGAATCATCTTGACGAGTACTTTAATGGGAAATTGTTTGCAGGGTCTGATGATGGAGCCGGAAGAAGGCCACTGGGACTCTGTAATAAAACCATGCAACCCTATCGAGTTTGGGCTCGTTTGAGTCATCTTGACGAGTGCTCCGAATGCTCCGATAGGAGATGGTTTTTTTTTTTAGTCTTAGCTCGTTAACTAAAAAGCAGAAAATAATAATTTACTGAAAAAAAACTTTTTTAAAAACACGTTTTTAAAACGGACTAAATTTTTTCAACATAAACTTATAGCTTGATAGAGGTAATAGTATCATTTAAACAAAAACGTAACACATCGACTGACGTTTCAAAAGAATAGCCTAATACAGGTTCAAAAAGTAACGCGATGTTTATTTTCTGCGCGTGATAATTTACGACCGGTTTTATTGTGCAAACTTAACTTACATGGTTTCTTTATGTAGAGGCATTGAAAAGATAACAAAGAATTAATAGAACGAATAATCAAATCGTAATAATTATGCAACAAATGCTAATGTGCCAAATTAATTCTTATTAAATCAGAGGAAAGCAAGAATTTAGAATTTGTTATTCCCACGACCCGTTACGAAGGAAAGCGAACAATTATTATAATTTTCGAATAATTAAAAGGGGACATTAAAATGACCTTTTTATAGATATAATTACGTTTTCCCCCTAAGCTCAGTGATTTGCGTAAAACCATTTGTGACACACCACTCCCTATTTTATGAGAATGAAAATATTATTTACAAGGGATAAACCGTTTTTTTGCCTATGTATGAGTTTATCCAATAATCTAATTACAAGCCGAAACGTTGGAAGTTTATGATTCTTCACTTCATCCTTTAACACAATTTAATACGTTCTATGGTATTTTTTTTCTTAATTCTGTGGTTTTAGTTATGAAGAAATAATAGCAAACAGAATCATTTAATAAATTCCTAAAACCTACAAAAGAGTGACAAAGACCACTCAAGACTTCTTTTGAGTCTACCGGTTTCATTATAACCTCCCAAAATCGTTTACGCTCAAGATTTCTAACTTTTCTAGTACTTTCTAAGCGTTTGTAGGGAAGTTGTCGTTACCATTAAGGAATCTTCCCAATTTTCCCGGTTTAATGTTCTGATTCCGTTCGGAAAAGCACTGTCATGATTGATGGTCTTTTTAAACTTCAATGGAGATGAGGCATTTCGAGTTTCGTGTTCGCCCTTGGCCGCGACTCCGCGGGGGCCGACGATATTCAGAACTCAATAAAATTTAAGTTTCACATAACTTTAAATTTATACTTTTATTGCTCGCTGGCCCTTGTGGGGTCTATAAGCTGCTTGATAAAGGAACAAGTTATTTTATTATTTCTTTGATACCTAAAGTTATCAAGATAACAAGGACGTAGGTATTTAGTCTAGACAAGACAAAATATGATCTTACTTTGAAAGTACGGTTAGCTAGCAATCTTATTTTTTTATTTCTTTAATAGAAGTATAGAATTTCAATGAAATTCTCTGTCAAGAAATTACGGAATATAAATGGAACCTGAGAAAAATACCTTATAAGTTATTCAAGTTATCACTCAATATCATATTATGTACAGTTATGTTTTTCCGCTAAAGTATTTCAATGATGAAAATCAGATGTGGTATCAAAACCACTTTAACCCGCACAATATTGAAAAGGTAATGTTTCATCTTGAATTCAAGAATTGAAACCAATCTGATGTTGTTATTGTGTGAGTTCTAGCTCAGAATAAATAAATAGGTTCTAGCAAATGATGTGTTTATAGACACAAACTATTAAACATGGCGCAGTGATTTGATTGAATTACGCGCGGTTGCTGTAGCAACTTGTGTACAATTGTACATATAACATTGAAGTGTACTTCGATGCATAAATTACATCACGCGTAGTCAACATCAATACATTGACAGTTTGCGCCTGAGTATATCCTGCTATCATGTCTTATGTCCAGATTAGACAGACGTTCAATGGACTTTGCATCGGTCGATAATTATTTTTTAATGTTAAGCCAAGTTTTTCAGTTCATATTTTAAAACGATAGACGGATGTTATTTTTATAAATGAACGAAAACTTAGAAATTTCTTTATTTTTTTTACTTATATTTATTAACTTTTCACTTTTATACTTTAACAAAATTATGTTTAAAACAAAATCGAGGTATGTTTCAGGCAAAACATCAGGAGTAACCTTAATTTTTAAAAACCGCCGGCATTTGTAATGCAACATTTTAAACTTTTTTAATAAAGGCAATTCCATCAAATAGACTAGCTAGATATACAGTCTTTAACATTACACTAAAACTTTATTGAGATGTCTTAAAGATTTAGTAGCACTGAAAGTCGAAGGACGAACAGTCAGACGCTCGAACTACTATACAATACGTCGTTTGAGACGCTCGTTAAATTTGACCGGTCAATTGCACTCACCCTGGGCGGGCGAGCCCGGGGGGCTTCATTAGTCGTAGACTTGGGAACCGGAGAAATCATATTTCATACATGGTCGACTCGGCAATGATACCGATCGTGACAAACGCTTGCCGAAATCCGTTGCCCGTGAAAAAAGTTTTTTTATATATAGTAGTAGACTAGCGGCCGCCCGCGAATACATTCGCTTGGACTAGCTAGGGTTCACGCGAACTTTTGACCAAGATAAAAAGTATTCTGTTTTAATCCAGGGGGCTTTGTCTTATTTCAAAATTTATCGCAATCACCTTCATTTGACAGATGGATGTGACACATTGCCAAGAAGCTTATACCTCCCTCCAATGGAGATTGCACGGCCAGTGTCATAGTGAAGATTGAAAAAAGCTCCTTTAGTGACGTGACGGCTTATTGCTACCTCTTTCTTTAGTGTTACAATACGTTTTCGTTTCTCACGAACGAACGAACGACGAACAATGAACACGTATTGTAACACTAAAGAAAGAGGTAGCAATAAGCCGTCACGTCACTAAAGGACCTTTTTTCAATCTTCACTATGACACTGGCCGTGCAATCTCCATTGGGGGTATAAGGTTCTTGCACATTGGTACGTTTTCATTTGTGCCAATGTTCTGTCAAATGAAAGCGATTGCGATAGATTTTGAAATTAGACAATTAGTGGGCAGGCCCCTAGCATGAACTCCGAAATTACGATATATATCGCGTGATATAGCATTTTGTCGACACTAAACAGTCAATATATTTTGTCTTTTGACAGTTGAACGTGATAAATTGTTATTACATATCGCATTTCAATAGTCATGCTAGGGGGCCTGGTTAAAAATTATATAACTTGTGTCTCATATCCAAATCACACACACGCACACACACACACACACACACACACACACACACACACACACACACACAAACACACTAAAACACGCGCACACACACACACACACACACACACACACAAAAACTTTCACATTCATAATATTTTGTAGGATTGCTGGCACTATTCTGACTTCATTTAGTGTTAAAATTATAGATAACATCATCAATTTATTTCAAATCTACGAGTACATCAATTAATCTCAATTAACGCTAACACTGAAAGCTTTACTGAAAAACTTGTAATGATTTGACTTATAACTTAAGGCAATATCCATTTAGAAAAGTTAAACTGTGTTGGTAAAATATGAAAGAAGTTTTCTATTTCATAAACTGGTTTCACTAAATTTTCCGATGTTTTTTTTTCAAGGAGACATTTTCGTAAGATTTCCACGACATTTTGTCACATATTCTGATTGGTGCCACTAAGTTGGTTGGAAACTAGTCGTAAGTAGTTGGAAAGTAGGTAGTTCTGAACAATTCAACAATAATTTTCAGACTTTATGAATAGAGTAATCTGACCCTTGAAGTTAAGTGGACTTTGATTGATCGAGTTATACAAACCATACTTAACTTTATTTATTGTCGCATATAATTATGGATTCTTATTCAAACTTTGTCACCTAATTTTGCTTTGCTTTATACAGACAGGATTATAAGTTTATTAAAAATGACATGTTAGTTTTATAGATTGATTTAAATAGTTATCCTATCACATACCAGCCCCCCTACTCAAATGGCCGAAATTCTGTTCATCAAGTCACATGTGGCAAGCTGATGTAAATCACAGATAATTAGTATTATATGCAATTGATAAGCATATGACACGAAATTTTATAGTTAGTTTTAATTTTTACCCACGACGGACGGAACGGAACGGAGGCGGTATATGCGTTTAGGGTTAGAGGTTGTGCGTTTGTTTGTTTGTTTGTGTGTTTGTCTGTTACCATTTTCCTCGGAAACTACTAAGCCGATTTCGATGCGGTTTTTTGCATTCAAAAGGTTTCATTTCAGAGCAGGTTCTTAGACATGTTTCATAGTGGTAGACCACCAGGGGGCTATGCAGCAACCAGATAAGTCAAGTTTGTCTATTACCATTTTCCTTGGAAACTACTTGGCCGATTTCAATGCGGTTTTGTGCAATCAAAAGGTTTCATTTCAGAGCAGGTTCTTAGATATGTTACATGGTGGTAGACCACCAGGGGGCGCTGCAGCCACCAGATAAGTCGCGCTTGAGAAGTTCTCTAAAACTACTCAACTGATTTCGATGCGGTTTTCTGTAATGGGTTTGTAGGTTATCGGCGATGGTTCTCAGATAGATGTTATGGTGTTTAACCGCTAGGGGGCGCTGCAGTTATCATTTTCTCATTTATTTCCAAAGCGGTTTGACCAATTTGGATGCGGTTTTCTGTAATAGTTTTGTAGTTTGTCGGCGATGGTTCTTGGTGTTATGGTGTTCAGCCGCTAGGGGGCGCTGTAGTAATCATTTTCCGAATGGTTTGACCAATTTAGATGCAGTTTTTAGAGTAGATAACGTATGAATTCTCTAAAAAGTTTAAAATAAAATGGCAAAATTAAAAATTTTGAAAAAACCTACGACAGTTAAAATTGTAACTCTTTATTTAAAAAGAATAAAATAAGTTTTACAAAAATCCCTCGACTAAAAGTGATGTAGGTACTATACATACTTTATCTACCTATTCATAAATTACAAACGCAAGAAAAATCCGTCGGGGGCTGCCATTACCTGCCCCCAAATGAACAAATATTTTTCAGTTACAGATACTTTAGAGAAATGGCAACGGATTTTTCTTGCGTTTGTAATTTATGAATAGGTAGATAAAGTATGTATAGTACCTACATCACTTCTAGTCGAGGGATTTTTGTAAAACTTATTTTATTCTTTTTAAATAAAGAGTTACAATTTTAACTGACGTAGGTTTTTTCAAAATTTTAAATTTTTAAGTTAGCGAACGAATAGAAAGTTGGCCATTTGAGTAAGGGATTGATGAACACGCCCACAAGCCCTTTTGCAGTTTCGATAGTTTCCAAATTGTTTGATGATTTTGTTGCGTCCTCACTATTAAATTTCCCCATCCACCGATTGCTCACAGCTCCCCAAAATTGGAGGGGGTATGGTGGGGTGGGAGGCAAGATTACTCGTGACGTCACCGTGCTTCTCTCCCGGTTGTGGTCACTACATAAATTTAGTTTTGATGCGGGCTTCAAGCTTTCTTCTAGGGAGACACTATTTTTGCGTGAACTGGGAAGCTGGCTTAACTCTTGTTAGTTTAGACACTACTACGTAATATATTAAAAACTGCATTTGTCCTTTGTCTTAATTTGAAAAAATAGCCCAACGGAGGGTTAAATTGTGCCCCCTGAGTCTCAGATCGTGACGAATCACGGATTCCATATTATGAACACTGGTTTCAACATCTATTGTATAATTCCTGTTTCCGTTCTTTAACTTCTTGTAAAGCTTCTTTCTTATAACAGGTACTATGTTTCACCTACATCACCTCACCTACATAATCACAAGTCAGCCACAACCACTTTTCTTATCCAGTAACTAATCGTAAAAGTTTCCGAATTATCCTATGTAATACCCAAACTTTAATAACCGCATATTCTAAAGGGACAAACGAGTAGTTCGCCCATCAATCTTGCCCCGTTAGCATAAACTAGTCACAGTCTACTGACGTCACAGTTCCCGCCAAACATTGCAATAAACTTCAACGAGCTGCACAAACAAACAACTTGGACCGATTTGCATGCCACTAAAAGGAGGAATTATTCCAAATGTCCGAGCCTTCACTTCACGCTGTGGTTGTTTGCAGAATTGATTTCAGCTTGCTTACTCTATTAGTTAGGTACAACTATGTAGTAGCTTAACTGTGTAACATAAAAGAAAAGAGGTTTAGGATGTATAGTGTACGTACATACGTTAAGTGTTTCTTAAAGAAGCTTATCCTATTTCATACTTTTATAATATAAACTGTGTTTGAAGTTTCTTAAAGAGGCTTATCTATTTTATATGTTACCTATATAAATTAAGTATGATATTGTGTTAAGAGTTTCTTAAAGAGATTACCTATTTAATATTATATTGTAAGAACATACATATTAAATGTGTTTTGAATCGTATCTTCAGATACCTAACCCCATGAATTGTTAATAGCAAAATAATTTGATAGTACAACATAATTCGGTTATATAAATAACCGAATTATGTATTCTGTACAACATAATTCGGTTATATAAATAACCGAATTATGTTGTGCTATCAAATTATTTTTAGAATATTAATGTTTATAAAACCATTAATAATACGTGGCGATGACTAAATAACGAAGCAACGCTAGAAAGCTTTCTCTTTATGAATTTATTTTGAGTCATAAATTAAATAGTAAAAAAACGGTCATGTGCGTGTCGGGCCACGCGCAGTAGGGTTCGGTAGTTACCTTATACCATCACCACTATAATTTTTCGTCAGCAAAAATAACTTATTTTTCATAAAGTTTGTATAAAATATGACAAAGGTTATAGTTGTGGTTTTGGAAAATGTGCTATATCTCTAAAACTTGAAAGTTTTATAAAGATCTACAGCATATTTATATATTTTTTAGATATTTTACTTTCTTATTTTAAAAGTTAGACGTGGGGGATGTGCAAATCTTTCAATAGGGAACCTCAAAATCATTTTTAAAGTCCTATCTATAGAGTTTCAGTTCCATGTATGGGGAGGGGGGCTTCCCATGATCTTGTATTTTTATATTTTTGTGTAAAAATCGTAAAGCGGTTTACAGAATACATCTATCTACCAAGTTTCAACTGTATTATCCTTATAGTATCGGAATAAAGTGGCTGTGACATACGGACAGATAGACAGACAGACAGACAGATATAACTCTATATCTATAAGAGATAATTTATATCTGAGAAAAAATAATAGAAAAAATCGACTCACACTAAATCTATAAGAGTTCCGTTTTTAGCCATTAGGCTACGGAACCCTAAAAACGGGTGGATGTTTTGGTCGATGCTCGGTTGCTCCCAACGGGGCCATTCTGGGTCCTGCTACCCTGAAATCACTGCGATATTTCTTTCGTGACAAATACCATGGCTTTTGGAAGGTCATCTGTGTGACACTATTATCTTAGTAGGTGATGCATAGTGTGGTGAGACTATCGAGGGTATTATGGATGCATTGACCCATGAAGGTTCAAACTTGGTAGAAATCAGAACGAAGGAAACGGTTATTTGAATTTGAATGGGTTCATAGCAATGTTGTGATCTATATTCGTCCATTAGTGAAAACAAACATCATTTGTCACTAAGAACGTTTACTTACCATTAACGTTTGTGTTTTTGGTATCACTATGACTTAATGATATTTAATTTTTCAACGACTGTATTGTAAATAAAGTTTTGTAATTTATAATCTTAGATTATTGAATAATCTAAGTTTATAATATTGTATTGTTAATTACACCTAAAGCTTCAGTCACACATAGTGAATATTCACTGCGAGTGCATTCGCTTCGCTGCGAATAAATACTCGAGTTTCAAATTGTCACTGTAAGTGCCTATTCGCAGTATTCACTATGTGTGTGACTGAAGCTTAACTGTGTGCTGGAGTGTAACTGCAATTCACATTAATAAAACAAAAAGTATATTTCAGTTTTGTAAAGCTTCGTCACACACAGCAAATATTCGCCGAAATAGGCAATCGCAGCGAGAATTCGCTGTGTGTGACAAGCTATTCGCTACACAACTACGAGAGCGATATGCGAGTATTGATTCGCAGCGAATGCTTTCGCAGTGAATATTCACTGTGTGACTAAACTTTAGTAATCTTGAATCTAATATCAAGTTGACAATTTAATAGAGCACTTGTAACATTAAAATATGAAAGTAAAAATGTTTTTTTTTTGTTCTGACATTGATTAACTTACTCAAACGAAAGTGATGGATGGATACTTATAGTGGTTCTTTTTTTATCAAAAGAATGTTATATTAAAACGTGAGCGAGTTTCACTGACCGTTTCCAGAATCACATCGTGTATTAAAATATAATGTTTTGTTGTTGCACGCGCGAATTTACATTAACATGGCTATATTACCATAACAATACTGGTGATGAATTATATTGCAGATGTCGGCGCCGAGATCTCTGGCATACACGAACGCCTGTACATTTAGACTGCGGTTTGTCCTTTAGGGGGTTGATTTATTCATGGAATAAACAGGCTCTTTTTGGGATTTGGAATTTTTGTATTCGTTTCTGGGTACTTAGTTAAAGTATCAGAGGAAATTATTAGAGAAGCGTAATGAAATTGGTGTACTGAACGTAAAAATAAATGAAGAGCGATGTGGTTGCTATGTCCGGGATGCGATATTAGAAATGCCTGTGGGGTACAGACACTGCCTGCTCTGTACCGCTCTGGGTTTTTCAAATTAATAACGTCGAAAAAGCCTGTGTGTTTCAGAGCACCGCTTGCTCTGTATCACGCGGGGTTTTTCAACAAAAAAAATAATAATATCATCCTAAAAAGCCTGTGGAACACAGACACCTTGCGCTGTGATCCACAGTGATTTTCTAAATATAAATACCCCGAGCGATACAGACGCGTAAGGCACTAAGTATCGTGAAACTTGGATATTAAACTAAAATATCAAATCTCTCTTATCAAAAAAACTTTTAACTCGTTAAAAAAACATGGGACAAATTTATTTTTGGTAGGTCCTTTTAGAAAGAAATCCCCAAAGAACAGCTGTTTTATCGTAATTTGCAAAATTTCTCGAAAACGGCATAGCACAAACTTTTCATTTTACTTACCTTACCTAAAAATGTGTGTAGGGAATCGAAAATATCCTACCATAAATAATATTAATTGAGAGTTTTACAAAAAAATATTTTTTTATAAAAGAATAGTATTTTGTTAGTTTTTCGCAATTTCCGAGTGCAATAACTAACAGCCGAACGTTATTTCATTTTTTTATTTCATTTGATAATGTTTGTACCTACAGTCAACAGCACAACAGATTTAGACAATAGGTACTTGACCTTGTGATCGCCTTTATGCCGTACGTTATAAAAGCTGTTTTGCAGTTCAACTGTTTAACTTAACGTGCTGTCTTGTATACCCACATCAAAGAGTACTTTTGTAATATAGAAAATAAAGAATCTTGCTGGCTTTTTCTGTTAAGAAGAAAATAATAATCACTGATAATGTGTTTCTTTGTCTTTTTTGTAATATTCTTTATTTATAACAAAAATATTAATGAAAAAATAATAAATCGAAATGAAAACACATTAAATATCACATAAATATTACTTATGTCAGATTAGTGATCCAATAAAACATAATGAGGTATTGTTTATTTATCCAAGAAACTTGAAAATGCGCTCTATCAAGCTACCGCCCGCGACGTTCTTAGGAACCAAAGTCTGTTATATTTTAATCCAGGTTAAAAAAAACTATCTGTGTGCCTTTCATCCCAATCCATCCCATTTAACATAGCCTGCCATTTTTATGGGTTTAAGAGAAAAAATATTTTAACATACACAATAAATTAATAGTAGGATAAACTAAAAAAATATACAACTTAAAAAAAAATCGCTAGTATGACTATAAATCACTATTTTAATATTCTACATAATTTACCGAAACATGAAGAAGGAATACTTTAACCACAACTGTAATTTTCTGAATTGTCTGTGTTCCACAGGCTTTTTACGGTGATATTATTAAATTTTTAGTCGAAAAACCCCGCGCGCTCCAGAGCAAGCGATGCTCTGAAACACACAGGCTTTTTCTAACGTTATTAGTTAGAAAAACCCAGAGCGGTACAGAGCAGGTAGTGTCTGTACCCAACAGGCATTTCTAATATCGCGTCCGGGATCCCGGGATTGTGTTCTCTATTCTAGCTGTTAATCTCTTTCAACCTCTCGATGAAAGATGAGACAAAAAGATGAAAGACTGTGTGAGCGACGATTTTGACGCCCAAGACAATTTTTTTTAATCATATGATGTCTTGACAAATGTCAAAAATGTATTTATGTTGCAAGGGACAACATAAAAAAATCATTCGTCTGTCTGATTTATCTATTGTCCTAAATAGGCTGCGATCAAACGATAACACACGACCCGACCTCAACCCGGACTCAACTCAAACTCACCTCAACCACAGCCCACCTTGAAATACATCGCTTACAATTTTGAGTCTTATGACACGTTAATAAGCTCCTATGTAATGTTCAGGTGAGATTGAGTTGAGTTCGGGTTAAGTTTGAGTTGAGTTTGGGTTGTGTTCGGGTTGAGTTTGAGTTGAATTCGGGTTGAGGTCGGGTCGTGCGTAATCGTCTGAACGCAGCCTAAGATTAATTTCTAGAACGCTTCGGTTACTTTTAATATTAGGGGTAAGTGTGAAATTTCCGTTTTGTATGGAGAATATTTAGGAATTTGCATTTTCCATACGATATAGACTTATTTTTTTTTAACAACCATAAACGTCAATGTTTTAAAACTTTTATGCACAAATGATAACTAACGCCACATGTGTTAAATGAAAAAATTACTATCGGTTAAGTTACAATACGAATTAAGCAGTCATTTATGCTAAGCAAAAAAGGAGTCACTTTTAAGATACTTTTTTAACGTTCAGGAAAGAAAATCAGAAATATTTTTATTGCTGATAGTAGGCTGTCATGATCATAATTCGAAATAATAACAAGTAATTGAAGCATCTTTATCATCATAGAAGATGTAAGAGCCTCGTGAGAGAAAAATGGGCAATTTAATACTTTAACCCCTATTATTATCATAAAATCTTATTGCTCTTGATACTAAACTAAAGGCTGCTGTTTCCAAATATATTTTATTTTAATGTTATATGCGTTTTTAACTACTAGCGCCTTCAAACGGTACGAAAATTTGTAAGAAAAATTGTTTAAAAAAAACAAAACCTACCTCTAAAAAGCGAGAAATAATATTCGTAATAATAAAACACGTCTATTACTACTACGTCGGGTGGGGCTGGAGTACAGATTCCTTTTTTATTCTAAAAGCCCCACTTGACTTCAATAGGCGTGTTTTTATTATTACGAATATTATTTCTTGCTTTTTAGAGGTAGGTTTTGTTTTTTTAAACAATTTTTATTTTTAGTGTAGGTACCTTGTAGGTATATTATTTAGATAGTAAAATCGGCTCAGCCAAACGTGAGATAATTGCGAAGAAACATACATACATACGGTAGAGATTGCAACCCGGTATGTTTCTCAACCCGGCCGGGCCCGGTAGCATTCGTAGCCAACCCGGCCCGGGCCCGGCGGACCCGGCCGGGTTGATATATTAGAGATGAAACCTATAAAGTACTTTACGAAAATTTGATATTTTTGAATGGAAATAGAAGAATTCAAGGCTACGCATTAATATTTATTTCAAACTAGCAAATCAAGAATAATCACCATAATCAGTCTCACTCAAAGTCTCAAAATCACTGGTTTAATTGAATTGATTACTTTTTACTGTCTTATATACGAATACGGAATAGTAACATTAGTATTAGTAATTATTATTTTTTATAAGTTTAAGCAAGTTGGTCTTTCTCTTTACTCCTTGTAGTGATAGACACTTGAAAACATAGTATCGGAATAAGAAACTAAATGCAGTAAAGTACTAAACTTGTCTTATCAACTTAGATGAGATAGATAAATACATTTAGGTAGCTTTGTTGGTATAAATAAAACAAATTCTTATTTGCTAATAGCAAAATATTATGTTTTCTTAAAGTATAGCTATTAAAACCAGTGAGTGTTACCAATTTTCTACGAGTTGGCGCTCCCACGCCGCGGTTTTTTTACCTACCGGGTCCGGCCACCGGGCCCGGTAAGAATGGCCGGGCCCGGTAGGTGTCAAAAAGGGTACCGGGCCCGGGCGGGCCCGGCCCGGCCGGGCCCGGTTTGCAATCTCTAACATACGGGTCAAACTGAAAACCTCCTTTTATTAATTCGGTTAAAGAACTACACAGATATCCCTCTTCCAACAAAAAAATAATTATCTTATTCAGTTCATAAACAAAGAAGTAATACGAATATTATCATCGAGGTAATTCACACAAAATCATACTATTTTCGTGCTTTTTTCAAGATTACTTGAAAAGTACTGAACCGATTTCCCAATTAAAAAAAATGGGACTAACTTGGGAGTTTACCTAATGTAATAACGTTTGAATAATTTCAATCGGTCCAACCGTTTTCGAGTAATCGGTGTAGGTACATACACAAAAAAAAAACAAATATACAGACGAACAGAGAACCTCCTCCTTTTTGGATTTCGGTTAAAAATGAAACGCTTTTTGCAATAAAAGAGTCTCGTCGTAATTCTATCTAAACATTTATTTCGATGGAAAAAATACAAAGCCAAAGAGCAGATTAAAAATAGTTATGGAATTTCAAATCGTGAATGCAATCTTACGTCATTTTGCTTTCATCGCCTCAGCCAGTTAACGTCAACTGCACTCCCAAATGAAAATTCTCCGAGCATGCAAGCGACTAAGCAAACATCCTCAGTACCAACTATTTTGAAACTTATCGTACTCGGAATAGGGTTGATACCCTCGTGAGGTTGTTGGTAATATATGCATGTAATCTGTAGGACGTACGTGACGAATTAATTAGCCTGCTTAATTAATGGACGCGGGGTGATCCGGGCAGAGACCGTGCTGTTGTCTCTTCCTTAGAGAAGTTGATCTCAATTTATAGAAGAAAGGAAAATTTTGAATTTCTTTGTAAAGTTCTGACATGAGATAACTCTACTTTTGTGGTTGTCTTACATTAGAAAGCATACTTTGTTGCTCCTTACTGTTGCCCCCGCTAGATAAATTCCCATCTGCTAGAAGATTTAATATTTCCCTTCTTTTCCGTTGCTCCATTGGATATTATTGTTATCGCTTGGCTTTCGAAAGGTAGATATGACGTTTTAAAAAACCGGATAAGTGCGAGCCGGACTCGCCCACCGAGGATTCCGTATGAATTTGTATAGGTACTTAAATAAAGACTATATTTTTATGATTTTACAAATTAATAGTTTTTATACTTTTCTCTGTACGTTTATACTTGCCAAATTTCATAGTTTTAGGTAAACGGGAAGTACCCTATAAATTTTGATTCCCTTTGTCCTTTGCGGACAAGAGAAAAGTGAACGATTTTTGGTTTTTGAATAAAAGTGTAATAAATTTCTACAATTGTTTAGGTCACAAGGCAGAATATGAATATGAGAATGTAAGTAAGAGAAAGTTAGTGTTTTTTTTACCATTTTTTTGAAAATTATTCGTTGAAACGCGAAAGTTCTATGCAAAAATTAACGTTTAAAAGAAGGGATTGCGAGAGGGGCGCACGACGTCCACAGATCATTGAATGGAGTGAAATTGACAGCTCAGCAGACTCATCGCTTGACCATAGCATCGCGGCGTAGACACCCTTTATAGTGTCGAAATATGCGTTTTTTTGGCATAAACGGGTATTTGTTTACGTTAACTTAGAAGTTTGATATTTTCACAGTTTCAAGGGACTGCACAGAATAGGCAGTGAATGTGCACGCAAGAACATAATAATAATAAATGTACATAATATAAATAGAAAACAGATTTTCAAAATCCCCGTCCTAAAATAACAATCTTATTTTTCGAGAGCTCAACTAAATGTAGTCATTAATATCCTCAAAATACAGACCGCGGACCACAGACTCTGTACAAAGTCAAAAAGAATCCTTTGAAATCTCCAGCAGCCACAAGGGTCACTTATTAAGGGATGACTCACATTGCACTATTCAAGGTTCAGGACCGAGTCTCGGCCGTATTTGTAGTCACCGAGCGTTGTTTGTTGCTCTGTTCGGTACTGTCCCGTTGAGGCGTGAAAGAAAAAACTTTCTAATATCTTTTTATTTCTTTTTAAAACAAAATGAAGTCTTCTTTCAGTAAAATATCCTATATTCAATATACAGCGTGAAAATTTAATCATTTGGTTCCTGCCGTGGGGTGGTTCCACTCATGATTACAAGCAACTGATTATTTTGTTCCACTCATGATAACAACAACCTTATAATACACGCTGAAATTTTAATCATTTGATTCCTGCCGTGAGGTGATTCCACTCATGCTTACAAGCAACTTTTACTATGGGGCCAATTCTCCTCCTCGCAAAAAAAAATCTGCTATTCCATACAAAAGTGCAGTGCAACTTGACCTTAATGTATAGAACAGCTGATTTTTTTTTTGCGAGGAGTAGAGTTATCCCCATAGCAAAATTTGCTTGTAAGCATGAGTGGAATCACCCCACGGCAGGAATCAAATGATTAAAATTTCAGCGTGTATTATAAGGTAATTACTTTCCCTCCGTGTGGTAACAAAGTTTTGGGACAACCTGTATATTATGCAAGGGCATCACAGCACAGTGTAGGATTGTGCTCAAATCCGGCTCGGCTCGTACTCAGCACGGTGAAGCGTGAGTCATCTCTTATTCGTATGGCGCGTACCTTGGCTGACATCAAATTCTTAACGAAAGGGATTTCGTGGAAGGGGGAATCTAATCATTCCCCCACCCTTGTTTGATTAAATTTTGATGTATTAATGCCATGAATGAATTTTCACTTGATATAAGAGCCAGTTATTGTAAGCGATATGTTGTTATTTCGAAAGAGTCATCAAAAGCAGCTATTATGGAAACGTTTCGTGTTTGCATAGCTTCAAAATACTACTCACCGCTCGCACTATTCCCAGAAAGTAATACCAAAGTGAATATTTTAAATGAAACCTTTCCTGCTGAGAAATATCTATCCTTACATGACTGAGCTTGTCCCTTCGCATGTCCTCACAAAAAGATGCCGTATCAGGGCTGGCGAGTAAATTGCCCCTTTCATCAGTGACATTCAGGGCTGGCCTATCGCCGATCGCTGATAGATGCCCCTACCCGCTGTATCATGCATGTTTGTGTTAGTAATGATGATGTATTAGTTACTAAGTGGGCGACGGTCTTTAGGTCACCTTATACGAACGAATAAGATGTTGACTTTAGCATGTAGTACTTAATTATGCTAACACAAGATGAAGCTAGAAATTAATTAAAATAAATCAAATTAATGTTAGTTTTAGCGTAAAATTGATTTAAATTAGGCATTTGTTTTTGAGGCATTAGACTAGACTTGGGTTTTATAATCCTGTTGATTAATCGATAAAGCGACACCATAATTTATAGCTATATTTTTTATTGCATAGGTGCACAATTTTCTTGTAGAGGTTTTTCTTCCCCTCAGTGATCAGACTATGACGGTACCTTAGTAGTCCTTTAATTCGGTACACCAGAGACGGCGTCATTTGCGGCTTATCTGGAGCCGCGTCAGACAGCCGAGCCATAATTAAGCTGTGACACGGCAGGTAATGAGCCGTGCGACGACCGATTAATAATGGCCTGTCGTGTATTATCTGTAGGCTGTGTCGCTGTGTCCACCTCCGTGCAGTGGAGGGACACCACTATTTTTTATGCTATTCTGCTCTGGACTAAACTTCACAGTTGGACAAATAGCATTATTTTTACGCTACTCTTGCACCTCATAAAACATAAGTGTTGGACAGGATCGGTAATATAGTTATAAGCTGTTTTAATATGGGAAGGGGGAATAGTACGGGTGAGGGGGAGGGGCATCGAGACCCCCTACTCTCCCAAAATTTGGTAATAAAAGGGGGTAGTCACAAAATTTGGGGAGGTCAGGGGGGCGCAGCCTTGAAAAAAGTCTTAAAGAGCTTTAGGTTAGGTTAGGTTAAAACTTTTAACAAACGTAGTTCACTGACTGCAGATAAAAAATTTAGAGCAGTCCAGTGAGACGTTAATTGCTGATTGATTGAGGAATTTTTTTTTTCTAACCGAATATATTTTTCTGCTCACCAAGGTACGAATATTTAACTAACCATTTAAAACACACCCTTTTAAATATGACACATCAGTCGCGAAAGTTATGTAAACCTAAATACAGCTTTTTATGTAATAAGAATGTCCAATAAATTTTACAAGCGTAGCGAAACAAAATTATACTGCTTTTACCAGAAACATCTCTAAGATGTTGCACTGGCGCCATTTCCTAATTTTTCTGACTTGTCTCGACCAGATGTATCCACTTATACCATACCCCTTACTGTAGATATTGAGGTAGGTACTTTGAAAGAAAAGTCCGTTGTTTAACAACCACTGCACTGAAAAACAATTTGTCTTAGCAAAGTACCTTTTAGGCTCGGCTAAAGTCATATCGGGTTATTTTATTTAAGACTTAACTAAAAATCTACAAGTTGACTTGACAAAAAGTAGACTTGTGAATATTGAAGATCAAGACTTCTTTGAATTCATGAATTCAAAGTCTTGATCTTCAAAATAGTCCAAAACTCGAGAAAGTCTCAAAGCGTATTCTCGATAAGTTTCACATGACAGTACTATTTGGCCCGCTCCAAATGCCTGTTGCCCAAACTTTACAGATATAACTAAATTGATTGTGTTTATAAAGCCCAAGGGAAAGGTACGAGGGCCGGAGATATTGTTTTAGTGCCGGTATTGAAGTTTGCACTGGTAGGTATTGTTTTACTAAATTGTGTTTTGATAAAGCTGAGCCACCTGAATGGTTTAGGCTGAGATAGAATTCGACAAAGTTTTGTTATGAATTGTTACTTTTGTTGGACAGCTTACTACAAGATTTATCATTATCATTAATGTTGTTACAGTAAAAACAATTATGGAAATATCTTATAAGGGATTGATAACTTGAACCTAAGATAAAAAAACCGGCCAAGTGAGAGTCGGACTCGCGCACGAAGGGTTCCGTACCAAAAAACAGCAAAAAATCACGTTTGTTGTATGGGAGCCCCCCTTAAGTGGTTTTTTTTTTCTATTTTTAGTATTTGTTGTTATAGGAGTAATAGAAATACATCACCTGTGAAAATTTCAACTATCTAGCTATCACGGTTCATGAGATACAGACAGACAGACTGTCTGTCACCAGGCTGTGTAATTAATAATTTCTGGTGTGAAAAATGCTGCTTCTATTCAATTTATGACCACTTCACCAGTGATGAATGTGAACTTGGTAACTTACTCAGACAGACAGACAGACGGACAGCGGAGGCTTATTAATAGGGTCCCGTTTTTACCCTTTGGGTACGGAACCCTTAAAAATAACAATTTATTCAGATAAAAAGAAAACCTAGTCTAAAAAGTGAGAAGGTACTTGCACTTGGGTTATGGAAACTAGAAATAACGACAGTTCCACAAACAGATAAGGTATTAAAGTTCGTTTCAAAATTGTCAAAGTCGGGGATAGAACGCGGGACCTCAAAGATGACAACACCACGAACACACCGGTATTCGTGGTGTTGTCATCTTTGAGGTCGGTGATACACAGAAGCAACTCGCACGGAGGTTGACATGATTTTGATGCAAAGGTATTGAATTTAAACAAACAATTTGATTTGGGACCACCAAATTATAATAAAACGCAGATCTTGCTTAGCCATAGAGAAAGAATAGAAGTGAAATGAGAGCGCCACGAACGTTGATCCGACGCATCAAAGTATTTAAGCTGGCCGCGGTGACGCGTCGTCCGTAATGAAAAAGGCGACAAAGGAGCCCAAAAGGGGGGAATGGGGGGGTAGGGTCTGCCACTTATTTCGGCCACAAACGAGACGCGCGTGTGGCAACTTGAAATCCTATTTTTAATAAAAAGGATCGTTTGCCTGATGGTATTTCAAAGTTGGAGAAAAATACAACATTAGCGTTTCTGGTGAGTAATAGCAAGTACTTAGGCTTTATGATGGATATTTGCCTGGATTAACATGTAAAAGTTTAAGTACTTACTTAATAGTTACATTAATTACGTGACTATATAATTTTGAACTAACATGAAATCTTATTAACTTATTAAGAGATGATCTTATTAACAGAGGTGCTCGGTGGCGCGTGGTGTAGAGCCTGGCCCAGCGAATGGGATGGGTGACCAAAAATGTATTATTTTGAGCTCCTCCGTGCTTCAGAAGGCACGTTAAGCCGTGGTCCCGCGCCTTTGTAGTCGTTAACACCTACCAATCATTGGGCATTCCAATTCAATTCCAATCATTGCATTGGGCCTGCGTGGTGGGTTATGGCCCAGCCTGCTTATCCGCTCTATGCTATGGTGATGCAAAATAATTTAATCAGCATTTTGAGTGGTTGAAAACTGTTTCACTTTATGAATGGACATAAACATTTAAAATAACATGCCAATTAATAGAAAAATGGTTGCAATGTCGTGTAAAATAAAGCATTCACAACACAATTAATGTTCATAGCTAATTTAATTAAGTTGTCAAAAGAATGACCAGTATTAGCAATGTTTTTGAAAACGGTTAATCGTAGTTGCTGATGTCCATATTGGAATCAGAGCAGTGTATATCAGATGTCCAAAATTGATTTATAATAAAAAACACCAATTAAATTTCATCAGATGTTATTAATAGCAAAGCTACCACATTACATTAAATTAGTTTTGTTAGCTTTAGCATACAGTGGATGAAGTCAAACACAGTAACTGTAGGTCCTCAGCAAAGTTAGGCGCCCGAGTACTGCTGGGAACTTTCAGTTAGTTTTCTGAGATGTCATCTGGTACAAGGCTATACTAAAATCCTATTGTGCCACTGGAGACTGCAGCTGGTAGGTCATCTTGGATATTTTTACATTGTGAATCGATAAACACAAATAACTTTTGAACTCCTAACTTGCAGAAGTAAATCTTCTTCGTCTTCGTCCGCGTGGAATTCCACACAGAAATTAGTTGAAGTTCGAAAGGAATAAGAAATTATTGGATTTTCTGTGTTATCTGTATGTAATTTGTTTAAGGTGGCACCCTGAGCGAATGTGGCGCCGCGGTGAATTTTATTTAATATTATAATCATATTACACAATTTTGAATAATGTTTTACGTGGAGTTTTTAGGGCCCACAGTCTAGTATTTTTAGACTAGAGTAAACATAAACTGAACATTCATCGTTACATTCCCTTGTAGTCACTGCTAAAAGTGGCCGTTTTTGACACATTTGCTATCTACTTGTACGAATGACTACGAGGGCATGATATGCATATGAGCTATGCATATGAGAGATGGGCATATGAGAGATACCTTCTAAAAATACTAGACCATGGGCCTTAAAAACTCCACGTAAAATATTATTAAAATATTTTTCTAATGATAACTAAATTCAATAAAAACCACTGAAGGCGCCACTTTCGGTCATACAACCACCTTAAATGTAACTAACATGTCAGTCGATGATTTTGGAGTTTCCTAGTCAGATAATATTTTTATTTACTTTCGAAACCAAATGTTTGCGGCTGTTTAGTTGTAGCTTTAGTTAGAAACTTTAATTAGGACATTTAGTTATTTCGTTTTTGAAATGTTTGCCTGAAATCTATTTTGAATATGAATGTGCTTTGTTACATAGTTTCCAAAAATTCTTTGCAAATTTGCCTTGATATTCTTTGAAGCATGATCGAACTCGACATATTTCATAAAGGCTAGAGCGTAGTACACAACTGGTTTGGGTTAGAAAGGGTTTAAGTTTGGGATGTGTGTCGAAATAGGCTGCTGTAATGGGGAAAGTTCTTTCTAATTTTGGATGGATTAACAAGTTGCTAATTACGAGGTCACGGGATCAACCAGGTGAAAAGGACACTGCGAACTATTCTGTATTCATTACTTCTCTGATTAATGTGTTCGGTGCTAATGGACTTTGCTGTGGAACGTGTACATGAAAAGATTATACTAACGAAAAAATTGTTTTAAAAAACAAAAAACCGACTTCAAAAACCTGCCTCTAAAAAGCAAGAAATAATATTCAAATCATTAGATACGCATTATCATTGTTATAACAACACGTCTATTGAAGTCGGGTGGGGCTGGAGTACAACTTCCTTTTTTTATTCTAAAAGCCCCACTCGACTTCAATAGACGTGTTGTTATAACAATGATAATGCGTATCTAATGATTTGAATATTATTTCTTGCTTTTTAGAGGCAGGTTTTTGAAGTCGGTTTTTTGTTTTTTAAAACAATTTTTTATTTTATTATTTTTAGTGTAAGTACCTTCTATATTAGGTATATTATTATAGGTATATTATTGGGTGGAAAAATCGGCTAAGCCAAACGTGAGATATTCGCGGAGAAACATACATCCATACAGGTTAAACTGAGGGAGAACCTTTTTTTTGAAGTCGGTTAAAAAGACTACACTAAAAGTACCCCTTTCCCAACAAAAAGAAACATCTAATTCGGTTCATAAATAACAAAGTCGTCATGTGAGTTGATGAAAATCATAGTATTTTCAGGATTTCTCAAAAACTACTAAACCGATTTAAAAAAAAATTAAATGGGACCATCACGCAAAAAAACTCAATCGAACAAAAAAAGAATCATCAAAATCGGTTCATAGATGACGAAGATATGCGCGAACAACGATAAAAAAAAACAAACATACAATCGAATTGAGAACCTCCTCCTTTTTGTGAAGTCGGTTAAAAATATAGCTCGTTTGCATTCTGTATATTAAGTATGATGAGTAACTAAACTAGCGTTTTAAATGTTTTTAGTCAAACTTCGAACTCTGTCACTCCTAGGTTTGGCTAGTCAAAGTTTGCGTGTAACATAATATACCAGAATATAATCGATTTTTAATTTTAAGAGAACAGTAGTAAGTCGTTCATGGAACTTTGCGTAATAATGTAGAGACACATCCAACAGTAGTAAGCAATCTCCAAATTTATAAATACTAATGATATAAACATAAAAGAAGCATTAAAAATTTACTTTTGAAACAACAACAAGCAACAAGCAAAGGTGCCGAAACGTCAGGAAAATCAAAAATCAAACCAAATACCAACTAATTACCAAAGTACTTTCAATAAAACCGCGCTAGTATCCGTTAAAAAGTCTTTTATTTCATGTCTAGTGAGCGCGTAAGCTTGAGAAGTGAATAAATTTTTATTTTCTGCTTTTTAGTTAACGAGCTAAGACTAAAAATATACCATCTCCTATCGGAGCACTCGTCAAGACGATTCAAACGAGCCCAAACTCGATGGGGTTGCATGGTTTTATTACAGAGTCTCAGTGGCCTTCCTCCGGCTCCATCATCAGACCCTGGAAACTATTTCCCAACAAAGAACTCGTCAAGACGATTCAAACGAGCCCAAATTTGATGGGGTTTGCTCGGTTTCAATATTGAGTTCTTATGGCATGGCCTTTCGGCTTCATCATCAGACCCTGGACCTCGTCTCCCATTAGAGTACTCGTCAAGACGATGCTAACGAGCCCAAACACGATGGGGTTGTATGGTTTCATCATAGAGTTCCTGTGGCCTTCTTCCGGCTTCATCATCAGATCAGCTCAATGACACCATAATATTGCATTGCCTTCCAGTTCTGACCTATGTTCAAAGTTTCAAGTCTCTAGCTCATCGGGAAAACAGGATAAAATCGTTCGCAAACTTTGTGGAGAAACACACAAACAAACAAACAAACGCGAAAGCAACCTAATAAAAACGTGTTAAAAATGCTCAAAATCCATGTTTTGCAATCTGTGTGTAATACGCATACAATACAAACGCATAGCAATGCGCGTAATACAGTCGTGTTTACGCTTCTCATAACAATTTACGACGCCAGATTATCTGGCCAAACATTACTGTGTACAAAAAGTGAATATATATAAATGGAGGAAAGAAATGATGCGACGGTTTTGGCGTCCTTTGTGTCGGTTATTGTACGCAACGAATTTTCTAGGGGGTTTATGGCGAATCTTGGAAGGTCGATGAAAATTACGTGCAGAAGGACTACTTCTAAGACCTTTTTTGTTTTTCATGTTGGATTAGAGAATTTTTATCTGTAGTTCTGTAAAGAGCATACTCAGAAAAAATATACATAGAAACGTGAAAAGTGTTTTCACAGCTTCAAGTATATGTTACACCCACAGATCACAGAACCCTTAACTTGGCGAAGTATAAATATAATTTTAATGATCGTATTTTCTTCACAATGATATCAAGTGTATTTCTCAAAAAATAAAGCTACAAAGTGACTATAAAAAGCTGTAACTACATTGACTTTGAAGGCTATAACATCCAATTATTTTCTTCGTACCTATTATTTCATATTACTCCTTGAATGGCATTATATTAAGAAAAAAACCGCCCAAGTGCGTGTCGGGCCACGCACCGTAGGGTTCCGTAGTCCCTTATACCATACTATATTTAATACCACTATCATTTTCGTCTGTAAAAATAACTTGTTTTTCACAGTGTTGGTATGAATGACAAAGTTATATTTGCGGTTTTGGAAAATATGATATATCTCAAAAACTAATTACTATATCTCGTTCAAACTAATTTTCGTTGAAAGTTTTCATTAAGATCTATAGCATATTTTTTTTTAAGATTTTTCACTTTCTTATTTCAAAAGTTAGAGGGGGGGGGGGGGACACACATTTTACCACTTTGGCAGTGATTATCTTTCAAACGGTTGACTTTTAGAAAAAAATTCACAGATTTTGCAGTCCCCGCAAGAATCGGAACATTGAAAATGAATACAAAAATTTACAAAAGACCAAATTTAAATCAAATGCAAAATCCTATTATATTTTTAAAGTTACCTAGGCTAGGTAGTACCTATTTATTTTTACGGTTGTGACACTCGGCTCCGCCTCGTGTCACAAAAGCGCCCGCTGACTGCCTCGACGCAGCCGAAATTTTATTAACCGATTTTCAAAATTTCAACGAATGCACTTCTCGTCTGCTTCTGCATCTTTTAACACTATTACCATGACGATCGGTCAATAATCATAGAAGCTACATAACTTTTTATGTACGGAAACACCCGTTTTTCTAAATTCCAAATCTAAAGGGACCACCTACAGGTCACAATTATTTACCGATTTTCAAAATTATTTCGCCATTTGGTAGCTAAACTAATACCCTAGGACCTTTTATTTTTCATTTTTTCTTAAGTCAATCTTTTTTCTGAAATATTTACAATTTAGTAAACAAACACCCCCCAAAAAACCCGGATTTTGTGGAATTTGCAAAATTTCAAAAAAAGTTACCAGTAGATTTTCAAAATTCAAACGTTCACACATGTCTTGATAAATTCCTCAACTTTTGGTACTATTTCCATCTCGATCCTCTCAAAATCCTCGGAGATATGGTCAAAAATACGTCTCAGGCGATTTGCATCTGATAACCATTTTCAATGGTAAAACGTCTTAGGAACCTCAATGTCATTTTTAAAGACCTATCTATAGACACCCCGCATGTATTGGTATGAAGGAAAAAATTTTTTTAGTTTCTGTTCCATGTATGGAGAGCTCCCCCTTAATCTTTATTTTTTTATTTTTGTGTTAAAATCGTTAAGCGGTTAACAGAATACATCTACTTACTAAGTTTCAACTGTGTAATCTTAATACTTTCGGAAAAAATGGCTGTGACATACGGACGGACAGACAGACAGACAGACAGACATGACGAATCTATAAGGGTTCCGTTTTTTGCCATTTTGGCTACGGAACCCTAAAAATGTGTTAGGAAAAATCTTGATCACAAATCAACGGTTGATAATTTTGAAATTGGTTGTCCAGTTAAAGTTTCTACTGAGTAATTGATTGTTGTTTCAAGCATTGATTTTTCGTTTAATATAAGAACCATAAAGTTTGTAACACAACATGAATATATCAAAATCAAACGTAACATATGTTTTACTACTGGATAAATGGATCAACAATCTATTAGAACGATTAAAATTAACCGAACTTTAGGCTCTGATGTAGGTTTATGGTTGTATCCCAGGGGACATGTAAGTTCAAATATGGATTAGGGAATATAGCAAAGACGTTGACGAAGGTCTAGCTATCAGCCAGAGATAATGAGTTAGTAATAGCTATTCTGGTAATATAGACAGTCGATCAATACTTGTAAGTTTCGTAATTTTCTTTGATGGTTGGTAAATGAACACATCAGTCTATGGACAACTTGGTACATTCGATTTTAACAAAACGTTTACGTTTTATTGGAATCTTATTGGTATAAATTACTGATTTTAGAACAACGTCACACAGTATTTGGTTTTAAAGTGGAATTGAAATTTTATCAAGTTTTATCTTACTTAAGATCTGTCACTACTAAACAAAATTTAGAAATTGAATGAATTTCTAAATGAAAAGTAAATACATACATTTTTAAAACTTTTAGATTTTATGCATTGAAAAATATTAGAAAAAATCGACTCACCCGTAGCAGCTCAGACGGGACTGCTACGGGTGAGTCGATTTTTTCTAATATTTTTCAATTATATTAATCTTAAATACATAAGTTGCGAAAATTAAAAACAATATCATTGTGTTTGTCGGTGGCATGATATTACCTATATAAAACTTACAATTACCTACCCAAAATGTTTTTGGTATCGGTCTTAGAAATTTTTAATTTTTACCGATTTGTTACTGACATTTTGGCATTTGTTAACAAGACTAAACACCCAACCCCATATAGCGAATTAAAGAGATAATTACGACTGTAATTAATTTTAACCAACCGATAAAGTGACTTTAACAACTCTTTACCGTCCTATTAACATAATTACTGCTTTTACGATCTTTACGGCTGAAAAATTCAACCCTTTTCCGTTCAGTACTCGCTAAGCAAATATCCAGCTTTCAGTAGAAACAACATTTTTCTTAGATAATTATTAAAATAAAAGGGAATATAGGCTTTTATACAAGAGAAAGGTGAATGTTTAGATACTTTTGATACAATCTTTTCATGAAGTCGTTTAGTTTTGTTTGCTTCACAGATTTATTTGAAAAAAGGTATCAATATTATTTCAATCGTATATTTGAATGAAACGAATTCTTAAGTAATTGAACATGATGAATTCCACGAACGTATTACACGCTTTGAAATCTTTTATTGATAGCAAATAATTTTTTTAATGATGTTGTAAGGTTTGCTCTTTTCATCGATTCAGGCTGAAACATATGAAAGGATTTGATTTAATATTTACTTTCTTCTAAATTTAATAAAATGAAATGTTACTTCGTGAAGTTAACAAGGGTTAAATTGGGAAGTACAAACATCGGAAGTTAATTCAGAGTTGTACACGATAAAATGAAAACCGTTACTCGTTGGTTTTCCTTTAAAATTCTCATTTCAATTGTCGTAGATTGGCATTCTAGGTTCCCTATCCCTAGGCATAGTTTTCAACAATTTTGACAAAACTAAACCGAGTAACTATTTTTCTGTAAGCGAAACTAAAAAGTAACGATTAAGTTTTGGTTTTACCGTTGAAAATTAACGAGATGAGAGTGTGTATGAAATTAATCCGTGGACCACCAGTGGGTAATGCTGGCGGGACCACGGGTCACACCCATCAATTCAAAGGTCGAGGAGAGATCAGCCGAAAGCTGAATCACAAATCACAAGAAAGATAGTATTATACAAAGAGAAAACTTAACAAGTCTAGTCATGAAGTTGAGTATGGATTTCTGTTTTCTTTCTGAACTAGAAAAAAAAACTGAAATTCCAAAATGTATCTCTATAATAACAATTTTCTTTTAAAGTGTTAGCAGTTAAAATGTACAATCGTACAGATCGCAGGAATGTAAAATATGTGTGTAATATATGTGTGAATAAAATATGAAAAATTTTGAAGTCTTTTATCAATTTTGTACCATCAATTCCCTTTGATTTTTCCTTACTAATAAAATAAGACAAACGATAGGTAAGTATTTTTGCTTTTAATCTTACAAATGATAACATTTGATTGAAGTAGAAAATCAAAGAGCATAATAATATTAGATGTTTAGAAAATTGACAGTAAAATTTTAATGTTAAAATGTCTTCATTTAATAGAATACATAATATAACAAGCCATTTTAAACAAAATGGCCGAAGTTTTGGTTCGTTGAAAATGGGACAAAAGTATAAGACTGAATATGAATTTATAAAAATCTTGGACTTGCGATTGAATATGACAAAAAGACCTAGGAGTAATCAAGAGCCAAAGCCGTCAGTATTTCAATGCTCAAATTATTTCTTGACTTCTTTGTACATCATTTCTTTTTATGTCAAAGTGATTTTTTAAAGTGTAGTCGCTATTCAGTCGAAAAATCTTTCTTCATTATTTTACTTGGAGCTTAAATACATAAATTTCACTCACAATTTGTGTCTCTCGTTTTGGAACCTGTCTTAAACCAGGAGTTCTATGTAAAATACGGAAACTTTGCTTGTATTCATTTCCTAACAAATATCCATTTTACAAATACGAGACAAAGAGATTGGATTTTGTATTATTATAAAATATACTATTTGTTGACTTGTTTGTTACATTTTATTAATTTTAAATAATCAAGATGGTTGTTGAAATTTTGTGAAGCAGTAAAGATGGAAAATATCTGTCATAATTTTACAGTAAAACCCTTGAGATGTCATGTGTTTTGATCTAATAATAAATCAGATTATCTTTCTTTCAACCATTGAAAGAGTATACAGAACAATACTAAGTTTAGTTTGATTGGAGCTCTTACAGAATCAACGATAAATAACAGAAGAAACTTTGATATTCGAAAGGTTTTCGGGACCTTTGGCAAGGTTTTGCGATAGCAGTTAGTCATTGGGAAGATTAACAGGCGGTAATCAGGGTCGTGGCATGTTACGGTTTTTGTTCTGGTAAACTAAGGGCTGACAACACAGACCGTAAGATTTTGGCAACGGTATTGCGACTAGCGACATCTAGAGCGACGAATGGTAAAAATTGTCGTAAGCTCGGTGGCGCAGTGGCTTAGCGCCTGACCCAGCGATTACGAGGTTAAGCAACTTTCGCAAGGGTCAGCCATGGGATGGGTGACAAAAATTTTGTCCTCCTTGAGGTCCTCCGTGCTTAAGAAGGCACGTTAAGCCGTTGGTACCGGCTGCATTTGCAGTCGTTAACACCCACCAATCCGCATTGGGCCCGCGTGGTGGGTTTTGGCCCATCCTCCTTATCCAGCCATAAAAAAGGCCTGTGCCCAGCAGTGGGGACATTAAAAATGGCTGATGGTCATGCATGAAGTATTATGCTATTTCAGTTTTCCTTGCTTCCGTTGTCGTCGCGAGGAATTTTCCAGATTTATCTTCTGAAAATGGACAAAATAAACAAGGGAATGGCTAGCGTCATGTGACAAATGACATCTGCGTTCTGTGTCGAGTCAATGCTCCGTTGTCCTTACCCAGGAGATTGTTTGTGATCCATTTCACATTTTGGGATCCAAACGATTCAAGAAAGTATAAACTCATAGAAAAGCATCAGTAAAAAGATAATAAGGGTTTAATGGTAAAAAAATATTATATTTTATTTTATTTTAGGCATTCACAATGCTATTTTTAATTTAAGATAATTATAATAATAAAGCCCTGGTAAACTGTAAAAATATATAGATTCAAACTTATGATTAAAAATAATATAGTCAGGTGGGGTAAGTGAAACATACTTTATTTTTATTTTTATTTAACAAGGTGTAGTAAAGCTATATAACTCGTAATTAAAGTAGCTGTATAGGCAATGTACTCCTAATTAAATCAGCCTTTAACGGTATGAATATAAATATCTAAAGACTTGCATTAAGCAACAAAATCACGAAAAGAATATAAAAGCTAAGAAGTGTTTCCAAACAAAAAAACAGTGGCCAAAATAGCTTTAAATATTGTGTCCATTTAATTAAAAACAGGACAAAAGGATCATGTTTAACCGTTATGATCCAAAATGTATCAAATTCTCATAAAATAGGGTCCAGATTTATCAAAAAAACATCGTGTTTTGCGTTTTGACATCTAATGAATTTCTTTTTGGTTTACTAGCTAGTTTAATGATCTTCACAGATATCTGTGTTGTATTAAGGGAAGTAATTCGTCATTCCTGCTTTATCGACACATCGCTATGAGAATAAACTACGATAGTTTCTTAGATATGGTTGGGTGTTTCACTTACGCCGGTGTTTCACTTACCCCACCTGACTATACTTAAAACAGGGAAAAGAAAAAAAAAATATTCGGTACTTAGGATTGTTGAACAAAAGGTTATTGGGGATTTTTGGAGAATTTTAACTTGTCAACGCCCGGAAAACGTGACAAAATAGACTTTCTATTGTTATCCGGACGCCGGCGACCGCTCGGGCGTCGATGAAGTTTTAAGTGAAAAGGACATTTTCTTTGTTTATTCTTTACACTTCGTCACGCAATCAATTAATTTTTTCTGAGCTATTTTGTAAATAATAGAATGTAGGTAAAATCTTACTCGAATATTTGGCGGATATTCCACTGGACTCTAAATGCATACCTGTAACAAAAAAATAGTTATTAGTAAACACGAATGATGCGTTGATGATGATGATGAATTATGTTTAAAATAAGAACAACAATTATCTTAGTCTCATTTCAATAGGTATAGATTAGGGTTGAAAATAAGAACTACGATTGTAAAAACCTGTGGTAAAACTCTCGATTGAAACTATTGAAATTATCCTCAGTGATTAGGATTCCGGGTGTAGAGCGCTTCCTTCGGCCTTATCGGCACTTAACATCAGGTGAGGTGAAGGCCGCACTATCCCGCTGAGCAAAAAAAAAATGGGCATATGATACATAATCGTTTGATGCGCCAGTGCTAATATAACTAAATTTTTCACAGTAACGACGCTATCGCTGAAACTCTGAAAGGGTTAAAAAGGGATTGTAAACATTTTTGATGGAGCAACGCATGAGTTTGGGCGTCATCGGTGGCATAAACAACTAGATGTTTATGAGTCCGCTCTAGGCCACGTTCGACGAATAACTCAACGAGACAACGGGGGACCGGTCGGAGTGATATAGGACACAGTGTATCTGTTTACGGTAAGCTAACTTACGTTCGTTTGGATTTGAAACCTGGTACAGTCGAGTTTATTAATGGGTAAACACTTTTGACTTTTATTACAAAGGCTGGTTGAGGAATTGTAATGATACATATTATTGAACTTGACTTTACCTATCAATTTGACCCGGAGGAAGGAAGAGAAATTGAGATGTATCAAAAATACAATCACCTCATTGCAATTAGGTTTCCGATGAGATTTTACAAACGATTGTCGATAAAAAGCGCTAGTTGACTAAAATCCACCAGTAAGTCCAGTAAATCCAGTAAGTCATCTGCCAAATTGACCCGTGTAAATACCGAAGAACGTTGTCTACGTACACAATACGGTTGGTTTCTAACGTTACGGTGTCACCGTATTGTTTACACAGACAACGTTCTACGCCGCTAAATTACGGCCGTAATATGACGGCACCGTCATCCTAGGAAACCCCTAGCTTTAGTTCAATTTCGTGCTTACCGTTTTAGCGCTACGTCTATCTAATAGGGTGCCAAACGTTTCACATCCTTATCCTTACTAATTATACTGGTAAATTCGAAGTTCCATTTGTTTGTTTGTTACGCCTTCACGTCTTAACTACTGAACCGATCATCATGAAATTCTACATAAACGTTGTCAGGGGTATAGAGAAGGGCATAGGGTACCTTTCATCCCAAAAAAAAGTATCGTGCCCGAGGGATAGCAAAAAAACTTTCCACGCAAATGAAGTCGCGGGCGGCCACTAGTTTTATTATAATAACTAACGGCTGCCCATGAATTCGTCTTCGTGGACAGTTTTTTTGCTATACCTCGGGAATTGTACGGTTTTACTGGATGAAAGGTACCCTATGTCTTTTTCTGCACCCCTTTAAAACGTGTATGCAAAATTTCATGATGATCGGTTCAGTAGTTACGACGTGAAGGCGTAACAAACAAACAAACGAACATTCGCATTTATAATATTAGTAAGGAATCTACTGTGGCATCAAAGTTGAGGAGGTAGGTTGGCAACATTTGTGTGCAAATTACAGAATTACCTGGCCGCACACAAATCATCTTAATCGGGGAATAACTCGCCTAAAGCGGCTCCTTGTGACAACATTTCGTGCTGTGCTAGCAATACATGAACATAATTTACGAGACTAATATTTTTTTCAGAATTGAGACTAGAGATTTATTATGCTTTTAGAGAAAAACTTTTGCCTCTAAGCGAGTTTTAAAAAGAAAAGCTTCGTTGGTTTAAAAAGTAGCAGATAGTTTATAATGCAGTAAAAAGTTGTACCTCTCTCGTGACACATCCGTGTCTTATTTTTTTTCTCATATTATTCCCACCATCTCACGAATCGCTAAACATTTTAAGCATTTTACTAATGAACGATCTTGCTTATTTTCGTAAATAAATGTATTATTTCATTAATACTTCTGAGATATGGAGCCTTTTCAGCAAGAACATCATAACCACCAAAATTCGCAAATTAGTGATTTAATAGTAACCGCCATATCATCTGATTTTGCAGATTATACCACTGACTTCAGGTCACAGTAGAATAAAATTAAATATATAAAATTTTGAAGTTTTTATCGTCAGTTATAGCCTATTTAGTTTTTGTCGTAATCTCCATCGATTGATATGTCGTAAGTAGAGTACCTGTCGCTTACGACAAAATACTAGGTCGCTTACGATAATAAATTATGCAACGTAAGTTAATTACTTGTCACTTGAGATAATTTTGAAAAATGTTAAAAATAACCTTCTCCTGTAAAATAGGCAACATGGCGGTTACGACGTTCTTCCTGTAAAGGCTCGATATAATGTTGAGTTAGTGATTTGTGAAGCGTTTATGGGATTTTGGTAATTTCTTGAAAGACTTTTACTTCTTCTGAGCAGCTTACTTCCATCATTTACTATTAGTACGGATAAGCAGTGAGCATACAGAATAGAATATTATTTTCTTATGAGACTTCTATGTAGGTACTTAAATTACTTTTAAGATCAAAATATCAAGATAAGAATGCAAATAAGAACATAAAATACATATTTTATTTAAAAAAAATAAGCAAACGAGATTTGTTCACGGTAGAATCAATGTGCGTTCTTCTCGTTACAAAATAAGAATGATTCACTGAATATATTGTCGCAGTGAAAAAGTATTTTCGATGGAGTGAGCCTCGTTTACTCGTTTTACTTATGTATTCCAATAGGTCATTTCGTTTATCGTATTTTCAATTTGGAGTTTTTGAGAATGTATCGTTTCATATGGAGCCATACAACTCAACACATACTTCATGTGGAGGCATACAATACAACCAAAAAAAAAAAAAAGTGCACTGAAATTGTTTGCATATTTTTCCAATAAAGTTGGAGCTTGAAATGAGTTTCATAGGTATTATATTTGTTGTAGTTGGTACTGTAGCCGCACATACGTTCCAGTGAAACAAATAGATATTGGTTCTGAAAAGAACCGTTTAAGGACGTATTATGTTCTCGTCCGTCGCTCGCCGCTGCTGCTGCTCGCCGTCGCCGTACGTCCGTCCGCTGTGCCGTCGCTCGGTGAATGAAGACGCACAATCGGGTAGTCTTCCGCTGGGTGCGGGTACGGGTTCGAGCCCTTGCTCCTTCCCCGGGCTTCATCTCGTGGGGCAACTGCCCCACGGCGTTGTGTGCCGCTATACGCGGCCGCCTTTCGGCGTTTAGGGTGACCCCCGCCGGAAGTTGCTGCGCGGCCCTCTGCGCGGTCTGCCGCACCGGGTGAGACCCCCATAGTGGGGGAAGCCCAGCGAGCGCCTGCGAACGGGCCACGGCTTAAGCAACTGGGAGGGGTTATAATTTGGTGTGGGGTTCAGGGTGGGAGGGTGGGATTGGGTGGGGTGGGCTGGGGAGATGGCGGGGGCACAATGTGTCGGGGCAGCGCCTTCACTGTCTTCCTCTTGGCCCATATGTTGGTGGTGGGGGGGGAAGGAGCTCTTCCTGGCTGAGATGATGTTGCTGATGTTGGTGGTGGCGGTGGTGGCTGGGTAGGGGCTATACCTCGTAGATGTTGGTGGGGGCCTCGGTCGGCGCGGTCGAACATTCGACGCGCCAGACGGCCCACAAAGTCCTGGACGGACTCGATGTCCAGGTCCCGCTCAATCACCTGGTTCCGGACGTAGCGCCCAGCCTGGGTGAGGACGCGGAGCGCTATGTTTTGCTGTTGTTGAATTCGTTTGCGCTGGGTCTGTGAACAGAGACTGTACCACGCCGGTGCGGCATAAGTAAGCCGCGACCGGACGTGGGTTTTATATATTGCCCTCTTTGATTTTAGGGGAAGGCGAGAAGTTAATACCGGGCGAAGGATGGCCCTTGCAGCGCGGGCCGAAGCGGTCGCATGGTCCACTTGTGCAACCATGTTGAGGTCGCGGTCTATGTGGCAGCCTAAGTACTTAATGGACGGCTGCCATTTGATGGTCTCGCCCCTCAAGGTAAGCTGTGGTGGCAGCTTCTTGTGCAACCCAACAAGGATTGCGGTGGTCTTGCCCACGTTCACCGCAATCCTCCAGTTGTCCAGCCAGGGCGGGAGCAGGTCCAGCTGTTTTTGGAGCCGCATGGCGGCAGCTTTGGGCCACGGGGAGGAAGTATAAAAGGCGCTGTCGTCTGCAAATAGCGCCAACTCGACTCGTGGCTCCCACTCTCTGAGATGGTCGTTGAGGCTCGGAATGTCGTTAGTGTAGACGGCGTAGAGAGTGGGTGATAAGCAGCTGCCTTGGGGTACTCCCGCCCTAATGGGTCGCAGCTCGCTCTCTTCTCCCTCCACCGCCACAGTGAAAAGCCGGCCTTCCAAAAAAGAGGCCAGCAGCTGGATGAGGGCCGGGTGGACCTCTGTGTTAGAAATCAGTTTCTTGATCAGACCGGGGTGCCAAACCCGGTCGAAGGCCTTCTCTATGTCGAGGAAGGCGGCCACTGTGCAGTTTCCTTTGTTTTGGCCGTCTGCCATGTGGTGGAGCACGCGCGCCAGCTGGAGTGTGGTGGAATGCCCGCTGCGGAAGCCAAACTGGTCGTCCCTCAGAGTGATGGAGGGACGGAGGCGACGCAGCAGGAGGCGCTCGAACAGCTTGGCCGCATGATCCAGCAGGGTGATTGGACGTTGGTTGGCGGCCTGGCGACGGTCTTTGCCCGGCTTGGGAATTGTAATGACCCGGCCCTTCTTCCAGGCGGCTGGGAAATAGTTGGCCCGTAACGCTGCATTAAATATTCGGGCTATAGTTGCCCACCCCTTTCTGGGGAGAGCTGACAGGGCCAAGGGCGGTAGGTTGTCTGGACCTGGGGCCTTCCTTGGATTTAGGCGGAGGGCCGCCTTCCTTACCTCGGCAGGCGATATAAAGGTGTCTCCTGGCAGTGGCGGTGGGGTGGTGGCCAGGTACTCCGCCACTTCCTCTGATACTGCCCTGTGGTGCTGGGCTGCTGCAGGGGCGGCTGGGTGCGGGGAAAACTGGACGGCCAGGTGCTCGGCCAGAATACGGGCCCTGTCTGGGGCGGCGTACCTCCTCTGGCCGTCGGCGTCCAGCAGGGGGTACGTGGGCTGCGGGGTTCTCGTCATGGACCTATTCAGTTGGTGGAGGCTTGGCAGGTGCTCAGCTGCTCGGTCGATGGTGGCCTCCCAAGTCGACCCGCGCCATAAACTTACCGCCTCCCGGAGCTCCGCAGTGGCCTTATTGAGACTTCTCTTTAGGCGCGGACATCTGGTTTGAGACCACTGGCGCCGGAGTCTCTTTTTCTCCTCCGCTTGGATCTGTAGGTGGCGGGTGAGGGCATCGCGAAGTTGGGACGGAGAAGCTGGTGTGGTGTGGGAGGCCATTGCCTCCTGCATCTTACTAGTATAGAGCTGGATGGCGCCGTCTATCTCCTCCCTGGTGGTTAGAGGGCCAGGCACACTGACGTCCGCCATGCTTAGTTTATAGGCCTCCCAGTCAGTCTTTTTCTTGGGTTGGCGGGGGGCCACAGCATCTGGTGCGGTGGCCAATGTTATTAGTAGAGGTAGGTGCGGAGTGTCAGCTTCGTAAAGTACCTCTACGCTCAGGGGGCTGTCTATGCCCTTGGAAAGTACTATGTCGATGGTACTAGGCTGGTGGCCGTCTACAAGAGGGAAGTGTGTGGGAGAGTCTGGTCCCAGTACCTCAACATCCAGGTTGGTCGTCGCCTCCAGCAGTCGGCGGCCGTCTGATGAGGTGGTGCTGGACCCCCACGCTGGGTGCTTCGCATTAAGGTCCCCTGCCAGCACGGTGGGGGTCTCGTCTGCGAAGATCGCCTCTAAGTCGGGCGGGTGGATGCCAGATGCGGGGGGACGGTAGGCGGCGAAAACCTTTAATTCGGCTCCACCCGCGCGTACTCTCACACCGATGGACCGAAGACTGTTGAATTCAGGCCACGGAAGTTCATCATGGACAATGTCCCTCCTGACCAGGACCGCTGTGCCCCTGTAAGAGCGGCCCTGTGGTGACATTTCATCCCTTCTATAAGTTTGGTAGTTGGGTAAGCGGAGAGTCTGCCTGGCCGTCAGCATTGTCTCACCCAGGAGGACTATGTGAATGTCCTGCGACTGGGTGAGGAGGCGGAGCTGGTCTATCTTACCTCGGACGCCACCCGGGTTCCAGTACATTACCCGGAGTGTACTGGGTGAGAGGCGTCGATCAGTTGGGTCATCTCTCGGAGTATCGCTTGGATTGGGTCCATCCCCTGCTGGATGCTCTGTAGGAGGGACCCAAGGATGCTGATGAGCATCTGTATTAGCTGCGCCTGGTGGGGTTGGGGTGGGCGCTGTTGGCCCCGGGGTGGGTCCCACCGCTGATGGTGCATGGGCGCCTCCCTCTGCTGCTGGTGCTGGGGGGGTGGGCACTGGGGTGGGGGCATGGGGCGGAAGTGCGTTTGGGGGGGAGGGGGGGGCTGTTGATGCCCCCTGAAGGGAGGTGGGGGCTGTTGATGCCCCCTGAAGGGAGGTGGGGGCTGTGGTTGCCCCCTGGGGAACGGAATTGGTTGCGGCTGGGTGGATGGGGCTACTGGGGGCCGCGTGGCCGCCAGGGGGGGAAATGGTTGTGGGGCTCTGGGAGCGGTTGGGGGTGCGTGCGACCCCCCCATCGGAAAAACCGGCTCGGCGGGGGTCGGCGTTGAGGTCGCGCCGGGGGCCTGTGATGTGGCGCGCGAAGTGGCGCGCTGGTGACGGCGGCGGCCGCCGCGGCGGCGCCTGCGGCGGCCGGTTGGGGCGGGTGCCCCGCGCTCGGTGGGCGGGTTCGCGGGCGGCGCTAAGGTAGCGCCCGCCTGCGTGTCGCGCATGTCTGCGCTGGGCGGCGCGGTGGGCGGCGCGCGTGGGCGGCTGGGGGCGCGTTCGACCCCCCCCCGGGATGGGGGGGGGGGGAACAGCGGCCCCTGTGCGCCTCGCCTCGCGCAGGAAGACTCTGCACCGCCTGTCGTTGGCGGCGTGTGGCTGGGCGCAGTTTGCGCACGTGGGCGGATCGGTCCTCGCCCGCGTGCATTGACCTCCGGGGTGGTCACCCGCGCATCGAACGCACTTTTGGGGGCGGTGGCAGTTGACCGACGCATGGCCAAATGCTTGGCATCTGTGGCATTGGGCGGGCCCACTCCGAGGATGCCAAGCCTCTATGACCACCCCGGGCATGTACAGGAGCTCGGTGATGGCATACAGACGGGTCAGCTCGGTGGTCTCTAGGTGCTCCAGCTGGGCGTGGAATAAGCAGCCCGGTCGTCCTGCGCTGCCCCTCATCGCCCGGCAGTGGAGCACTATGAAGCCGTGCTTCTCTAATTCGGCCTTGATCTGGTCAGGAGGGGTGTCGGGGGGGAGCCCCCTTATGGCGACTTTCGTCGGGCGGTCTTGGTGCGGCGAGTAGCAGTACCACGAGATTGTGTGGTCTGCCTCAGCCGCCTCGGTGAGGTATGCCTGTACGCACCGGTACTCTTCAGGCGTCTTCGCTATAAAGCGCACCCCTTTCCCAAAGGGGCGGGCGTTAGGGGCGTGGCCGAGCTTACCAGTGAGAACGCGAAAGTGTTCGGTCCAATTCGGCAGCGTCTCCGCCACGATCGGCGGATAACCTCTGGGCCGCGGCTCCGGCTGCGGTTGCGGCTGTTGGTCGACGGCAGGGGGTGGGGAGGGGGGTGCGGGCTGCGCCGGGGTCTCTAATGCCTGAGCATAGGACCGCGCCGGCGCGCTCTCGCTTACCTCCAATCCGGCGTAACTAGTGGAGTCAGTGTTGCTCAGCGGAAGCTCGCTGGAAAGCTCTTCCCTCCCGCCCTCGGAGCCCTTGTCCGATTCGTACTCGGACTCAGACGAGGCGGATGAGACGGAGTCATCATTGTCGGTTGGCGGTTTGGGGGGCGATGGCCCTAGGCGGGGGCGCTTCTCGTCCCCACCGATGTCATCTTGTGGGCGGCGACGGGGGTCTCGGGGGTGCATACCGGGGGGTGCGTGCGGGGGGGCGGGTTGGTCAACAACCCCTCTCCCGGACGTTTGTCCCTCGGAGGGCAGGCGCGGTTGCGCCGGTTGGGCGGTCACGGCGTCATCGGACATCGGCGCGGGGGTGTTACCGCCCCCGCGGTCCGGCGGGCGCGTGTTTTGCGGCATTAATGTCCAATTTTGGTTTCACTTTACAGTTCGCACTCACAAAATGCACTTGAAAAAAGTTGCTTTATGTGGGGGGTAGGTGAAGAAAAAATAAAGGAGAGGGGGAAGTTGTGGGTAGTGGTCGGAGTGGGGGAGAATCGGAGTGGGGGTAATTGGAAGGTGGACTGGGTACACTAGGGAGTTTCGGTCACGAAACTATAAGTATATCCCGTTGTTGGAAAATCCACGGAGTGCACAAGTTCACTACACACAGAAAGCGTCAATA
This sequence comes from Agriphila tristella, assembly GCA_928269145.1. Taxonomy (NCBI): domain Eukaryota; kingdom Metazoa; phylum Arthropoda; class Insecta; order Lepidoptera; family Crambidae; genus Agriphila; species Agriphila tristella. The sequence continues at coordinate 27,307,373 of OV743434.1, forward strand.
TCGCGAAAATAGTCACTGCCTATGAATTTGTTTCCACTGGAGAACGGAATGTTAATTACTGCGGAGCGATTACTCAACTCGACGCAGTAATTAGTACGAATAGCACTTCACGCACACACTCGGAACTCGGACGGGGCTACACGGGTATCGGAGCGCGCGCGACCGGTTGCGACGAGGGTACGGGAAACACTCCTCACTGAAGACGCACCGCAAAGCTGCGAGTATTTATACCACAGCATATCTATACGATACCCCACCATCGGCGCGCGCTATTATTTGTAGGTAGTTTTATCGGCTGTTAATGTTTTCTATGTAGGTACGTGTAAAGCCTTTTAATTGGTTATAATGTAAGTATTTTGAGTGGCTAAAATAATATCGTTCAACTGTATAAATACCGTGACATGAACCATTAAAGATCATCTCATTCTGAAATCTTGAAGTTTTAATTTCTACCCAAAACCTTCTGATAGGTAGTTCAAATTGCCAAGTACCTCTTACCGGCAAAGTGGTGACCCTTTCACGAACACCAAGGAGAATACCTTCTCGAATTCGAAATGCCCCAAGATTCAAACCCACCGCTGCAAGGCACACCGCAAGCACAGGAAGTCTCCGGCATCGCACTCAACATGCGTGTTCCACCCTTCTGGCGTGACCGACCCCGCCTATGGTTCATTGCATTCGAATCTGCAGTCAGCGAATTGAAGAGGAGCGACACACAAAAAGCGCAGATGGTCATCGCACAACTCGAGAAAGAAGACGTCGAGCAAATCTGTGACATCCTCTACGACCCACCTGCCGAAAACCACTACGCCGTCATCAAAGAGCGTCTCATATCAGTCTACGAGGAGTCCGACGGGAAACAGCTTCAAAAGTTACTCTCCGACATGGACCTCGGCGATCAAAAGCCCAGCCAACTACTCCGCCGAATGAGAACTCTCGCTCGCAACAAAGTTCCAGACAGTACGCTCAGACTTATGTGGATGAATTTACTTCCTCCACACATACGCTCCGTACTAGTAGTAAGCGACACCATAAGTAAAGATACTGCCCTAGATGAACTTGCCAAACTCGCCGACAAAATGATAGAACAAAACCAAATCCCAGCCGTGTCAACCGCATCAATCTCGTCACTATCATCACCACAACGTCAAGATGACATGAAGTTCTTAATCGACGAAATAAGAAAATTACACATGGAAATCGCTGAGCTTAAGGACCGCCAAGATTTCCACCGTTACGCAACGCATCTTCCGCGTACACAATGGCGTCAGCGAAGCCGTTCCCGAGCACGATATTCACCTTCACCATCACCGCAAAGACGACGTTCGCAAGATTCACCGTCCCCATCACCGTACTGCTACTATCACCGCCGGTTTGGAGCTCAAGCGAGACGATGCACTACACCATGCTCATACAAGGCCCCGGAAAACTAAAACGAACGTTGGCAGAGGCGGAAACCGGCGTTCTCGAAAATTCATACCGCTTGTTTGTAACTGACAGAAAAACCAACCTTCGATTCCTGGTCGACACCGGAGCCAACATTTCCGTGCTACCTCGAACAAAAGGCCAACCTACGAAGCCGCTGCCATTCCAACTTTACGCTGCAAACAACACTATAATACCTACTTACGGCGAGAAAACTCTTGAACTCGACCTCAACCTCCGTCGCCCATACAAATGGAAGTTTATTGTCGCCGACGTCTCGAAACCGATCCTGGGAGCCGATTTTCTGAAGCACCACCAACTCATCGTAGACCTGAAAAACAGAAAACTCATCGACGGAATTACCTGCCTACAGATCAACGCTCCGATCTGCACCGCAAATATACCCACTATACGTAGTATTGACATCACAAAGTCCTACCACGATATTTTGGAGGAATTCCCGGGCACCACAAGACTGACCGCGATGCAACTCAACCCCAAGATCAACGTCCAGCACTACATAGAAACTTCCGGCCCACCACTACACTGTCGCGCAAGAGCAATCCCTCCTCACATGTATGAAACAGTCAAGAAAGAGTTCGAAAACATGATAGAGCAAGGCCTGTGCAGACCCAGCAAGAGCCCGTGGTCATCACCGCTCCACATCGTCCCTAAAAAAAACGGAGACATCCGAGTATGTGGTGACTACCGCCGCCTAAACTCCATCACTAAACCAGATCGCTACCCAGTTCCACGGGTCAAGGATTTCACGCATCATCTAGCAGGAAAAACCATATTTTCTACAATAGACCTCAACCGAGCATATCAACAACTTTCCGTCCGAGACGAAGATATCGAGAAAACAGCCATCATCACACCAATGGGCCTATTTGAATTCCCGCGCATGTGCCCGGGACTCAAAAACGCAGGACAAACATTTCAAAGATACATTCACGAAGTACTCAGAGGCCTTAACTTCGTATTTCCATTCATAGACGATCTGCTCATTGCTTCGGAGAACCCAGCTCAACACCGCGAGCACCTCCGCACCGTACTCAAACGACTCGAAGATAACGGTATCACAATCAACCCGGCAAAATGTAACTTCGGCAAGGAAGAAGTAATTTTCCTCGGCTACACCGTTTCAAGTGAAGGAATCAAACCACCACAACACAAAATCAGCGTGATCACCGATTATCCAAAACCAACCAACGTCGAAGAATTACGAAGATTTCTCGGTATGATCAATTTCTACCGCGATCATATTCCAAACGCCGCATCCATTCAAGCCTCACTTAACGCGTACCTACACAACGTCAAAAAGAAAGACAAAACAATAATCAATTGGACTGAAGCCGCCACCGATGCATTCCAAGCCTGTAAAGACAGCATCATCAACGCCGCTTTACTCGCTCATCCATCCCATGAAGCAACACTAGCACTGTTCACCGACGCCTCCGACACCGCAGCCGGCGCCGTGCTACAGCAATACACCACTAACAAATGGCAGCCACTCGGTTATTTCAGCAAAAAATTCTCCGACGCACAGAAAAAGTACTCAACATACGACCGAGAGCTACTTTCAATCTACGTGGCAGTGAAACACTTCCGAAAAATATTTGAAGGCCGACATCTCATTATATTCACCGACCACAAGCCGCTAATCTTCGCTATGAATAAATCGCAAACTAACTCGGAAACGCCACGACGAACGCGACAACTGTTATTCATAAGCGAATTCACGACCGATATTCGACACATAAGTGGACAGGAAAACATCGTCGCCGACGCACTGAGCCGCATAGAAACAATAACATGCCCATCTACAATCGACTACACCACTATAGCGAGAGCGCAACAAACCGATAGAAACATAGAAACAATGCGGAAACAAGCCAACCTCACATTGAAAAAAGTCACGATACCAAACACCGACATCGAGTTGTACTGCGAAACATCTACCCCCCAAATTCGGCCGTACATACCACAAGAACACCGGCAAGCGATTTTCAACTCTATTCACAACATTAGTCATCCCGGCACTCGTACGACCCGCAAGCTCATCACAAAGAAATTCTTCTGGCCGTCAATGAACGCAGACATAAGCAACTTGACGAAAACCTGTACCCAATGTCAGAAATGCAAGATTCAACGCCACACTATTTCAAACTTAGCTTCGTTCCCGCCAGCTGATCGCTTTCTAAATATCCATGTTGATGTCGTCGGCCCCCTCTGTACGACTGCGCAAGGACATCGCTATTTAATAACAATGATCGACCGTTTTACAAGATGGCCCGAAGCGATCCCCACCGACAACATATCAGCCGTAACCGTAGCCGACGTCGTCTACAAACACTGGATTTCACGATTCGGTTGCCCAGCTACACTCACAAGCGATCAAGGACGACAATTCGAAAGCCAACTATTCAACAACTTAATGAAAACAATGGGAATCAAGAAAAACCGAACCACGCCGTATCACCCTCAGTCTAACGGGATAGTTGAGCGCTGGCACCGCTCGCTAAAAACAGCATTACGTACGAAACTCAGCGAAACCTGTAACTGGATCGACGAACTACCGACCGTGCTAATGGGACTGCGCGCAGCGTTACGCACAGACACCGGCGTAAGCGCCGCGGAGCTGACATATGGCCACAACATGCGTTTGCCCTGCGAGTTCTTAGTTCCCGAAACTCCCGCAGCGCCACCTTCTATGGACTACGACTATGTACAGAAATTACGATCAACTCTGCGCAACAACAAGCCACGTGACATCACCTTGCATCACAGCAATAACAAACGCATTTTTGTGCATCAAGATCTACATAAATGTACACATGTGTTTGTACGAATCGACGCCGTCAAAAGGCCACTTCAAGCACCATACGAAGGCCCATTTCGCGTTCTGAAACGAAACGAGAAATATTTCACTGTTCAACTGCCAGATCGACAATCGACAATTTCTATCGACCGTCTAAAACCCGCATACACAATTCAAGATTCACCGCAGGGAGCAAACCATCAGCAAAATCACAACACTGTGACCACTTTCATACCGCTACCACAGAATCGAAGCTCCAACACTACCGTCACCGTCGAAAACGCAAATTCGCCATCACCACCGAGAAATGCACCCGACGACGCATCAGCCACCATATTGACGCCACAGCCCGACCCTACAACTACAGAGAAAAGGACTCGTTCCAGCCGTGTCGTCAAGCTGCCGGTACGTTTCACTTGAGGGGGAGCACTGTAGCCGCACATACGTTCCAGTGAAACAAATAGATATTGGTTCTGAAAAGAACCGTTTAAGGACGTATTATGTTCTCGTCCGTCGCTCGCCGCTGCTGCTGCTCGCCGTCGCCGTACGTCCGTCCGCTGTGCCGTCGCTCGGTGAATGAAGACGCACCGCAAAGCTGCGAGTATTTATACCACAGCATATCTATACGATACCCCACCATCGGCGCGCGCTATTATTTGTAGGTAGTTTTATCGGCTGTTAATGTTTTCTATGTAGGTACGTGTAAAGCCTTTTAATTGGTTATAATGTAAGTATTTTGAGTGGCTAAAATAATATCGTTCAACTGTATAAATACCGTGACATGAACCATTAAAGATCATCTCATTCTGAAATCTTGAAGTTTTAATTTCTACCCAAAACCTTCTGATAGGTAGTTCAAATTGCCAAGTACCTCTTACCGGCAAAGTACCTAAATGCGATAATAACTGCTTTAAAAATTGCGGTTAAGAAATGAAATTAAATGAATTGAAATAAAATAAAATAAAGTGAATAAGTAATTAAAGTATAATATGTCCCACTCTCAGAAGAGCATGCAAATTAATATAGAACTCTTAATATTAAGTTTAATGTGCTATATTAAAAAAAAAATAGAGTCAATAAGATATACCTACATGAAAGAATAATACATTGTACAAATAAGTTATTATTATTAAAATATTAAGTTATATACCTCTCTAAGCAATTAACATAATTTTATACCAACAAATAAACGGACTATGTATTTAGAATTTGATTATCTCGAAAAAAATGTGTTAAGCAACATTTTTCCTTGTAGGAACCACAAATCAGCGAAGTCGGCGCCGTTTACCCTTCTTCCTGTGGGAAAAGATCCCGGGAAGATAAGGAACACGTGAGTACACAGAGACGGGTACAGTTGTATCTCCACACATTTTGTTTTCAATACTTAAATTAATAAAAACATACCGTAAGACTAAGTATACAGTACTAATAATGCCATTTTGCTTTTTTTACCAAATTAACATAATTTTTTTTATATGCACATTAGGGTTGTGCTTGCCTTCACCTCACCTGATGTTGAGTGACGATGAGGCCGAAGGTGGAAGCGCACTACACCCGGAATCCTTATCACTGAACTGGATACCTTAGCTCTAACTGCCGGCACACAACATTTTTAACATTGAAAATGTTTTTTCGATCGCTTCAGTAAGGTACCCAATTTCAGCCAGAGTGAGACATCCCGTGAGTTTTGGGTCAACGTGTATGTATTAAATGTCAAAAGATGCGTCTCAGCGAGGGCTACAATATAGTGAAAAAAAATTTAGAAAAGGCAAAAACTTTTTTCGATAATCGCATAAATGTAGAAAAATGACACACATTTTCGGGGTCTTTTCTCACTAAATCGACAATTTCTCAAAAACGAAAAGCGATATCAAAAAAATGAAAAAAACCCCTAGAGATATTGAGTTAGGCTACCTATTGAAAATAGTATATGTCCCTGACTCTTACGGTCTGGGCTGTAGCTTATCCTTTATGTAGCGAAATGTCAGGATACCGCGGGCGACGCACGTACGTCCTTTTTCCAGATCTACGCACGCAAAATTATGGTCATGTTTTATTTTTGATTTGGATAAATTTGTAAAGTGTTTCGTATGAGATACGTGTGAAAAATTAAGGTACATTCATTTCTCATAAACATCATCATCATCCTCCACAGCGTGTAAATACAAACCACTGTTGGATTTATGCCTCTTCATTTTATCAGGGGGAATTTGGCCTATTTAATAAAATATTTCATTTTTTTATGTATAAAATATATGTTAAAAAGAAAAAAATACATATGATAAAAAAATATCAACTTTCACTCTCGTCTGGTTTCTTTAATAGATCGAGGACATTATACCTCCCGTCACATCTAAAAATACATATTTTATTAAGTTACGACAAAAAGCGGCAAAAAATTTTTTTTTATTAATCAAGATTAATAATTAAACTACACGAAAATTATAAAATTACAACGATAAATATCGATAAACAAAAGTGCTCATCCTAAATATTAAATTTTCTTTTTTTTTCAAGCACAGTAACTTAAGTCATAAAGTTTTGAATGTTTTTCGTCATAACAACACATACCAAAAAAAACAAAAACAGTTTTTAAAAGAACATTCCTATGTGGTCCTGCGCAATACCAACAATTATTTTATAAATACACTCCTAAGATAATAAGGTACCTTACTTCGACCCTTCAAAACCGAGTGAAGAAAGTTGAATCGTTCACCTATTAGAACAAGTGAAAACAGATTTATTTGCTGTCACTTGCGTGACTCGGATGTTTCTGGAATTGTGTATTTTTTTTGTTTGTGTATCATCCTACATTAATCAATGACTTTTACCTCAAAAACAAAATATTTTTTTTTGGGTTTTTGAGCACACAGATGATGAAAAAGGACGTACGTGCGACGTGCGCGGCGCAGGATAATAATAATACGTAGTACGATTGAAGTTTGTAAATGATTGTATATTTCAAAGCTTGTAATAGTGTTTTATATTTTGTATTTTTTATTTATTTCCACATTTATTATAAATAAAAAAGTATTTAGATATACCGGGTGTCCCAAAACTTTGCCACATGGAGGGAAAGTACCTTAAATATTGAAGATAGGAAATTTTACTGAAAGAAGACTTCATTTTATTTTAAAAATTAATGCGAACTGCATTCAAAGATTTTTTAAATATCGCATTATTTTATATACAAATTGATACAATACGTAATCATTAAAATTTAAAAGTAAAAATTCATGGTCTTCCTTTTGTTTAAGATGCTTTGTTAGTAAGGCGTACTGTCCACGGACGCGTCAAATGACGAATCCATGCAACCTACAAATGACGGCAGGCGTATTTTGCATATTTGTTATGTCCACGCTATCGTCATGCAATCGTCAATCACGCTACAAAACTTCTCAGTTTTCTTTCAAGTAGCATCGCGAAAGCACGTCTTTTCGTTGGGAAAATGTCAAGTGATGATGAGGATGTTATTATAGCATACAACTTCATTAGAAGACGACGAAACAGGCGAAGAATGTACTGGCTTCATCCATACATCGAAAGAAATATAAATTGTAGATTATTTGTTGCTGCCAGAGAGCTATCAGAAGATGATTCTGTATTTCAATCATTTTACCGAATGACTAAAAATACGTACCAAAATTTAGTCTCTATTGTTGCACCACATATACAAAGACGAAATACTGCAATGCGAGAATGTGTCAGTCCAGAAGAAAGGATACTTATAACTTTGAGGTAAGTTATATTTTAAATACTAGCTGGTGCCCGCGACTTCGTCTGCGCAGGATTAGGGCTTTTTTGACATCTTCATATTTTGGACAATTCACACAATATCTTTATAAATTGTAGCCTATGTGTTACTCTGATTTAGAAGCTATATTATTGTAAAGTTTCATTAAAATCCATTCAGTAGTTTTTACGTGAAAGAGTAACAAACATCCATCCATCCGTACTTACAAACTTTCGCCTTTATTGGTAATATTAGTAGGATAATCATAACGTACTTGTCTAGTAAAAAAAATTATTGTAATAAAAATGTATTTTAATATTAGAAAAAAAATTAAAAAGAAACGTAGGTACTTTAAAGTACCGATTACAAGTTTTCAAAGTTCTCCAGTTGTGATAAGTCTTCAGAAAGATTTACATTTATTAGAGAATAATTAATTGGAGATACTGGAGGAAGCGATGAATTTGAAATAGAATCTACAGAAGATATTGGTGAATAGGTGTCCCTGTATTGTTGTGACTGCTGTATTGGATAATAGTGGTTGTCATGTTGCTGTGGCTGCTGTGATTGGTCTGACTGAATTTCTTCGAGTAATAATAAAACCTTGATTCTAAACTTTCTCATTTGCTCCTCTGATAAATTTTCTACGTCTGGCAACAAACTTAGTAAAAACATCTGTCTGTCTTAATTTCTTTTTTTTTATCCAATCGACAAATGCTTTGTCAGCCTCGTTGGTAACTTTTCTTATTTTTGGCTTCTTAAATGTGTTTGAATCGACGGATCCAGAAGATGGCGTTTCCAATGTATTCGTAGTTGCTTGAGTACATGGGACTTCGTCAGTTGTAGAATTAGATTCAATATTTTCGGTGTTCACCTCAGGTGGCACAGGTATGTTCCCCGGTTCATCAGTGTGAACAATTGCTTTCACAAAAGGAAGAACAAACTGTAGTTCTTCATGTAGGTAGTATAATTTCTTTTGCTTTGTCGATGAACCACTAGGAGTTGGTTTCAGGCTGCGGACAAATCCATTCCTTATATTTCTCCACCTAGTTTGACAATCGGCCACTGAAAAGCAACGTGCAATTAATTCAATATGTCTTTTTTCAGATACCTATCAACTGGGTGTAGTTTTCGGGCACTTCAATTTTACTTTGCTCGAGGAGAATGCACTATATCTCGAGTTGTAGCAGAGACAACAGAAGTTATATGGGGCGTACTCAGAGACACCTACATGCCTGTGCCAACAACTGATGAATGGAAGGCTATTGCAACCAGGTACTACGAACTATGGAACCTTCCAAATTGTCTGGGATCTCTGGACGGAAAGCACATACGGATTCAAAAATATCCTAATACAGGATCTGCAAATTATAACTATAAAGGATACCATTCCATTATTTTGTTGGGATGTTGCGACGCAGATGGTTATTTTACGGCTATAGAATGTGGATTTGCTGGAAGAAATAGTGACGGTGGTGTGTTCCAGGCATCGGCTTTGGGAAGGTGGCTAGAAAGAGATGGTTTAAATATTCCTCAATTAGGATCACCTTTACCAAACGATGGAGAAACTGGAAATATATTTCCATATTACTTTGTTGGGGACAACGCATTCCCCTTGAAAAAATATTTAATGAGGCCATATTCAGTGCGAAACTTGGACAACGTTAAAAGAATATTTAACTACAGATTGAGTCGTGGACGAAAAACAATTGAATGTGTTTTCGGAATGATGTCACAAAAATTTCAAATTCTTTTGAAGTCTATTACATGTCGCAAATACTCCACTATAATTTCTATAATAAAATGCATATGTATTTTACATAACTACATACGTAAACATGAAGGAGTGCAGTACCAAATCAGTACATTCAATGAATCGACATCACAAAGACTAAAACCGATTTTAATACCTAATATGACTTTTGTAAATACACCAAATGGTTTACGTAACTATTTATCAAATTATTTTTTGAAACCTGACTGTGCACTGCCTTGGCAGTGGAATCACTGTGTGATTGAATAAATATATATTATTACTTACCGGAAGCGTTTGTTTTTTGTGCAATTTCACTCCAAGCTCTATCCGTAATATCTTTTCTAGAGTATTCTGGTAATTTATTATTGTATAAACAAGGATATTGTTCAATAATATGAACGAAATTCACTGCCGAGCCCGCCATTTTGTAAAACAACAAAGCAAAACAACAGGGGGGTAATTACGTAACTTTGTTGCAATCAACTCTGACAGAAATCGCAGTTACATTGCTGCTTTAGTAAGAACCAATGTGACAACTATCTTAACTAAAGCCGCAATGCAACCGCGCTTTCAATCAATTTCAATCGAGAATTGTTAGCAACAGCTTTACGTAATCAAGGTACAGGTGTTTGCGTCTCACAAGTCGGTCGAGTAGTGACATGCTGCCACGCGCACCGCATGACGAACGCAAGACGAAAGGCGGACGCGACGTTGCCGCTCCGTGGACACAGATTTGATTGTTTCTACGCAAGATGCAAGCAATCGGCAATTGACGATAGCGTGCGTATGACGTGCGGTTTACGTGGACAGTACGCCTAACCCTTTCGATCGGTATTGTAAAAATAAAAGATTGTATTTTTTTCTAATTTGGTAGGTTCGATTCCTGGTTAAGGTTTGCAATTTTTCGAAAATCTTTGAATACAGTTCCTATTATTTTAAAAATCAAAATGAAGTCTTCTATCAGTAAAATTTCCTGTCGTCAATATTTAATAATAATAATAATAATAATAATAAGAGCTTTATTGCACACGACAAAAACATAAAACAGAAAGAAACAAAAATGACAAAAAGAAAACATACAAAAGGCGGCCTTATTGCTAAATAGCAATCTCTTCCAGGCAACCTTGGGTGAGAGAAAATAAATAAGTAGAAGTAGGGGAAAGGGTGCAAATTTATTAGAGGACAGGTAATGTATATAGATAGAAAGAGAAAAGAGATATGTATTATAAGTTACGATCACAAGAAAGGAAATGACTTCTAACTTGATCGCCAAAGGATTTTAGAGTCTGAGCCTTTCTGATACCCTCAGGAAATATTTAAGGTACTTTCCCTCCGTGTGGCAAAGTTTTGGGACACCCGGTATATTAACCATAATATTGATATGATATTGATTAGCTCTAGCAGGTCAACAGAGGGTATGACGTGAATAGAGCGTGAAGCGAGTGCGGATTCCAAATCTAGTCAAAGATTTAAATCGTTAGATACGGCGGCGCGGGGCCGTACCATAGTGTGACTGCACTGAAATGTCTCCATAAGTCCATGTTCAAGTAAGTGACGTCGCTTGCTATGTGAAAACGAAAGAGAAAGTAGTGTTAGCAATTGCTAGTAGTAGTAGCTTGCTGTAGGAGCAAAAGTGATGACGCTATTATCTCCAGTACACGTGCTAGGCGTCGTAGTAAGTTTTTGTGTGTAGATAAACGAATCTTGAGCGAAAGTTTAACAGAAGAGAGGTTTTAGTTTGAGGCCCGAGGCGAAGCCGCGGCCTCAATAGGTACTTACGAGTAGATACAAAAAAGTAGATCCAAAATAATATATCGTGGGTTGCCGTTATTTCAATTTCGAGATTTCAAATTACTCGATCAGTCACGTCTTTCTTAGTGACTCTGCGATTCCAAATGAATTTTTATAACGATCTCTGAATGAGAGTGTGATGATAATGCCTAGGTAAACATAGTTTGCAATTGCAATAAAATGAGGATTGTTACCGCACATTCGAGTGATGATGAAGTCGGCGCGAGAGTCTAGCATGCTGCATTTGATTTTGATTATTTTTTTTATTAGGGTTAATTTATGTAGAAATTCAGATGTTTTAGTTATACATAGTACTTAGGTTACCTTTCAATAAAATATTAATGTCTATAAGAAAGGAATAAAAAAAATATTTTGTTAAATTCATCAAATTCATTTTCAATGTACCAGAAGGTCGTGAAAGGCACGAGATCTGTGAATTTTTTAATTGTTGTTATGGCGTCAGACTTAGGTAATATGGTGGTGGCTAGCCAGGAGATTAAATAAGCCCTACCAAAAATCAAACCGAGTACAAATTGAACCCCCCTGGGAATCGAACCCGCGACCCATGCGTCTTACACGGGTGGGCGAACCACTAGACCGGTTAAAAAACAGAGGCAGTTAAACTTACACCACACACCACAAAATAAAATTAAGCACGATACTTTTAACGCTTAAGAAAATTGTGTAAAGCAACGTTTACCCCGCTTCCTGTGGGAACAGATCCCGGGAAGATAAGAGACACGCGAGTACCCAGGGGCGGGCACTGGTTGTATCTCTACACATTTTTTAAAGTATTAAACTTACTTAATAAAAACATACCGTAGGCATGCAGTATTAATAATGCCATTTTACTTCTTTACCAATATGAAACCACAAAATAAAATTAAGCACGTTACTTTTAACGCTTAAGAAAATTGTGAAAAGCAACATTTACCCCGCTTCCTGTGGGAACAGATACCGGGAAGATAAGGAACACGCGAGTACCCAGAGGCGGGGCACGGTTTGTATCACATTTCCTTACCGCTGATACCCCGAGGAGAACTGGAAATTATACAATTTGAGTTTTGCAACGTAGTCTGATTTCTTCGAGCAAAGTTACAGTACTTTTTTCCTGAATGAAAAATACCCTAATACATTGAATGAAAGCTTTCATTGGCCAACATCACACACAATAAATTTCACAAAAAAAAACCAATAAATGTAAACCAAGTAAATTAAAGTAAACAATAAAATTAGGTAACATCAGATTCTTCTTCTTAGCGTGTCGACTCGGTATATAATTTTTGTGAGGACCAGAACTCAGCCACTGATATAGCATTATCAGTGGCCTTGTAATGATCCTCGCGTGTGCAGGTGTTGGGACACGCAGGGCATAACAGAAGATGTGCCATTGTCTGGGGGGAACTACACATAGACATGCGCTCTCCGAGCTGTAGCCCCACCTGAGCATGTTTTCCCTGCTTCGGCCTACTTGAGTCCTTAGTCTATTTAAGGACTTCCAAGTTGCCCAAGGTAGACCATGGCCAGGGGGAGTTGTTCCGCCAGCTCAGTCCAGATCAATAGGGTGTGTGACATCAGATTAATAGGATGTGTGACGAGTAAAGAGAATACACAGAACAACAGCGCTGGTATTCGGCAACACCAATAATTATTTTCTAAATGTATTATTAAAACCTATTAAAGCTGAACATGAACAAACAAAATTCAATTTATCTGTTAAAAACAACGCGTGAACTCCTAAAAGCAAAACTGTGTTTGCGACTATTTTAAGTTATTGCGAATACTTGCCCGAGGCAGATCGTATGCTCATTTGCTATCGCTATTGTATGAAAAAAACATTATTATAACTAACTTATTACTTAAAAAAAATAGGCTTAATTGATTATTTTTTAAGGTAATCTCTTGTTTTGTTTGTTTTCACAAAGTATTAAGTAGAGTTAAAAAATATATAAACCAAAACAAAGTTAATAAAACTATTGCTTTTTAATGACAGTAAGTACTAGTTTTTCGTTGACCAGTCTTTTCCAAGCTAGTCTAATATGGATGGAGATGTCATATGCGTATTGGTCTGGCTTCACCGAGTCACTTCAACTTTCAAGTCAACTTGCGTCAAATGCATGCAATATTGGTGCCAAATCATGCGCTTTCCCTTTTAACTTTTAAGCCACCTTGCGTCAAACGCATGCAATATTGATTGACTTCAAACCGACTTTCCCTTTCAACTTTCTCCATGCTTTAAAGTTGCGCTATTGCATGCCCTGAGGCATGCCTCATGTTGAAAGCACAAAAAAAAAGCGAAAGCGCATGGTCAGCGTGTGCTATTGAATGTCTTGAGGCATACGTCAGATGAAAGTGAAAGGAAACGGGAAAGAGATCGTATGAATAATCTCGAAACGATCTGACGTGACGTGACTATGAGAAAACGACGGCGACGTCAGTCGAGTGAAGAGTGGAGGCAATAATTCAAGCTGTTTATTATTACACATTATTTTAATTAGAACACTATCAAATATTATGCTCATAAAAATACTTCATGAATCATCCACTATCGCGAAATATCTTGTTCTATTTTTTAATTTACAACTCTTTTGCGATTTGCATCGTTCAAAGACAAAGGGACGAGAGAAAAGAGTTGAGTCGTGTTTTCCCGGCAGAACCGTTTAAAAGCAGGTAATAAATTAACTTGTTGACAAATGGTGGCAATTAACTGGGCCGTAATTAAACTGGCAGATACGATCGGCGATGCAAAGGGAATTATTATGTTGTATTCCAAAAGATTTGAGGTGCTCTAATATTACATTTGGGCGAGGTTGGAATGAAAAGTAACGTTTATTAAGCCATTTATCACAGTCATGAAATAATTACGAAGTGAAAAGTGTTATGATGTTTTTTTTATTGTTGAATTGCGAGTATTATTAAAGAAATGTAACATTTTCAAAAATAGGTACCTATGTGTTGTGTATTGTATGTATGCTGTGGGTTTCATTCAAAGCATAGTCTATAAAAACTAGACATATTAGTGTAGGAAATGAAGCGATCTTTTGTATAGAAACCCCAACATTAAATCCTCAGTCGATGAAACTTTGCAGGGATGTAATATAGTATGAACCAAAACCTATGTACAAATATTCAAAAACAAAAAAAACTATTCGGATTATTTAAAAAATATTTTTCATTTATGATACTTTATCATACTGTCAAGTTTCGTCTACTGAGGATTTACTGTAGGGGTCCACTACCTTCCTTTCCTACACTAATGTGACGGAGTCTTGTAATACTTATACATTAATTAATTTATCATACTCATGCTTTTTAACCGACTTCAAAAAAATGAGGATGTTATCAAGTCGACAGTATGTTTTTTTATGGTAAAAACTATAACTTCACCAGTTGTTAGCCGATTTATATAATTTTTATTTTATATAAAAGAATATAGTTCAGGTGTGGTCCCATAAAAATATACAGAGATCTGGTTAGCAGTTTTTTAATAATCCTGAAAAATATAATTTATTTACCTTACTATCGCACCAGTTTTTCAGGCATAACTTCTTTGTTTATGAACCGAGTTTTGGTACCTAATACTGGCAGTTTTTTTAAGCTGTTTGTGTTATTGCGCTAAATATTCATCAACATTTTCCACAATAATGACGTTGGATTATCATTTCTATGTATGCGGTTTCAAAGGAGCCATAGCTGTGGTATGCTTAGATCTAAATAAGAGCCCGCATACTCCGGCAGCGGCCGGCTAACTGCACAAATGACATTCCCAAGTCGACCTGTCTTGGCTGCGTCTCGTCTGATGCTAACATTACTCGAATGATTGCGAACGGATTAGTGTCGAGTTGGTTTTGTTGAAGGCAAAACATAAACCAATGTGTCGAGGATGTGCTGAATATTGGAATAGCCAGGTTACTAAAGTAGAAAAGCTTAAAGTCAAATTAATTGTGCATTTTTTTTTAAACTTCATTACTTTTATGAATTTCCACCCATTCCCACCGACATGTAAAACTGATAACCTCTCGAAAGTCAATAATGAGTTATTATAGCAAAATATAACCAATATGTGAAGATACCACAGAACAAAGGAAGAAACCATCAAAAATGTACAAATATTTTCCTCTTCTTTCATTTATATCAAAGATTTATCAATATTGGTTGTACAGATGTCATTTCCTGTTAGAAGAGTTCAGTGGATGTGCCTGCTCCGCACTTTGACTGTCAACCTGGCTTTGTTCACAAATATAATTTCTGCGGCCTGTCGCTGCGAGATGTGAAGTAGCATCACTCGAAAATGACACGGGTTATGTCAATAAAGTACTACATAGGATATGGTATATTTTAACTTTCATTGTAAAAGCTGTTTATTTTTACTCTATATTTAAAGATTTTAGCTGAATCAGCAGACCACAGGCCAAAGACCGATAAACAAAAGGCTGTTATAGAGATAATGTGACTGAAACTTAAAATTAAAAGGTCTAGTTAGAAAATTGTTGTAGACTTGCTTATTACTCATCTTAAAGTAAAACGTTTCTCAGGATTTCTAAGTTAGCATGCAAAAATGACGATTTGAATCTTGAGAGTGGCAAAAGTTTATATGTGAAGACCTCTCTTCACAGTGAGGATAAACTTGTAGGTAATCAAATATTTAGTGTGGAACAAAGAAGTGGGTCGCCCAAAGTTTATTATAAAGGCAAAGCATTTTTTATCCCCGATCAATCGAGTGGGATCGTATTCAGCGTCCCGTCTCCACCGCAAGACAATCGGTTTATCGTGTCCCTCAGACTGTGTGGGTCCATTGTGAGGTATGGAATCCGTATCCCTTGGCAATGACGCTAGCGTTTGCAATGCCCGGCAGCGGTGCCAAGAGACCACTGAACATGCCTAGTTGAGAAATTGAAATGAGATGGAAATGGATTGAACGTAATATGATTGCGCAGCTTTTAATGATAACAATTTGTTGCTTATTTTTGGGACAGTAAAAATCTTATACTATTAGAAAATTGGATGCAAATTCCCATATTATAGAATGATTATAAATGTGTTGTTTCAGTTTGCAAGAAGCAAGCTTCAATTTGGAAGTGTTTATTTAATACTTTTACTCGTAAACAGGTAAAAACTCGTAGTCTCGAGTGGATTGTGGCATATCCAGGAAATTCGATTGATTTGGAGGTGTTTGATTCACGTGTGTCGTTTGAAACACAAAAGGTGGCAAAAGGTTGAATATAATTTACAGCATTGTGTGCTTTACCAAATTTCCCTCTGCTTATTGTTTGTGAAAAACGCGATCTCAATCCTGTTAGGATCATGATTGTGGCGTTTGATGTTCTTTGTTGTTAAGGCAGTAAAGAGTGGGTTTACTTTTTGTTCGTGTTAGGGAGTTTCAGCCCTTAAATATTATTTATTATCTTTATTATTTTTAAAAACAACAGTAAGAGCTATTTTCTTGAAACTAAAATTGAAATACAATTTAAAAAGTTATAAGTATTAAACATACCTAGCTGTAAATTATTACTTGACTTTTCTGCACATTAGTACGTACACAGTAAATTTCGCAAACACTTCGAATAAAAAATAGTTTTTGAAAATAAAAAATTCGACGATGTCACTAGTGACTCGGTAGCTCAGCGGTCAGAGCATTGGACCGGATATCCAAAGGGGTTCGATTTCCGTCTGAGTATTGATCTGGTGTGAGTCGTATTTTTTCTAGAATATTATTTAGTTATTATTTAGTTAAATAAAACTCAGATTTACGCGTTTTTGGATGCAGGGTGACCGACATGAAAAATTGAATTGTCATCAAAATTAAAATCAGCTTTTCGCACATGTATTTTGTAAGCTTTATTGAAAATACTTATTCACATACATATACTTACAATAAACTGGTAGATAATCTGTTACACTATCAGAGTAAATATCTCCAATGTTATTACTATGTCTAGATTTGCTTATAGACTTAATCAAAAGCTAACGCATGTAATTAACGAGTGAGCCTATACAAACATGAATGATTTGGGATACGTTTGATCATTCCACTGTAAAACTGGCATTAGCCTTGGTTGGGCAGCGCAGGACCGATCGTTGTGGAGAGCCTCGGGGGAGGCCTACACTAGCAATGAATGTCGTGCGGTTCATATGATTTTTATTTTTTATTTTGTTTATTTAAGGACAACCAACGAGTACATTCACCTTACATAAGTCAAAATTTAAATAACTATTTATGGGTTACAAAACTAAGTGATGACTTAATTAAAGGCCGCCACGGCATGCGTTGACCACCAGCCTTTTTAATGTCCCCACTGCTGGGGCACAGGCCTTCTTTATGGGTGGATTAGGAGGTCGGGCCATAACCCACCACGCGGGTCCAATGCGGATTGGTGGGTGTTAACGACTGCAAATGCAACCGGGACCAACGGTTTAACGTGCCTTCAAAAGCACGGAAGAGCTCGAGATAATACATTTTTGGTCACCCATTCCATGACCGACCCTTGCGAAAGTTACTTAACCTCCGCAATCGTTGGGTCACAGAGCGCCACCCAGCTCCACATCGGCATGCGTTATATGCAAAGAATTATAAAAAAGAGAATTTATGATTTACAAGGCAATACCATGAGTTATAAGTAGATTTAATAAAAGTTCCTTATCTACCAAATAATGTCGACATTTGTATTTTTGTGATGAGTCTTTATAGTACAAAAAGTTGTCAGTGACAAATAAAAAAAATATAATTCAATAATTATTTATTTTGTGTATAAGAGTTTCAAATTATCGCTAATTGACATAAATACGATAAGCAAAGTCAGCGCTTTGGACTTAGTAAAGTTAGATAAAAATAGAAGTAAGTATTACTAAAATGTTATTACGAATGGTTTCGATTTGCTTGGAAGAGTCAAGTAATACCCTTTTTATCCACCGGTCGGATTTATCCGACAATTATTTTCATGTCCACTTTGGTATTTAGGTCGTACAAAACGACCTTGGGAAAAAAAGACATACAGTAGGATTAATCCAACTCTGGCGGTTAAAGAATTAACGAGTGATCATATCAAACATTGAATGATTGAACTATGTAGCATGAGCCTTTGCATGACCAGTTCTTGCAGTACAAAATTTGTCAGTGGCAAATCCAGCGAAGTAAGTGCTAAGGAAGGTAGTGGACCTCCACAGCAAATCCTCAGTAGACGAAACTATACAGTATGATAAAGTATCATAAATTAAATATATTTTTTAAATTATCCAAATCGATATTTTGTTTGTTTCTGGATATTTCTACATATATTTTGGTTCATACTATGTATATTACATCCCTGCAAAGTTTCATTGACTAAGGATTTAATGTTGGGGTCTCCATAAAGATCGCTTCTTTTCCTACACTAGCAATGCTAAGGTTAGAACTGGTGGTAAGCGTGAAGAGGATCACAGCGCTCTGCAGAGCTTGAGATGTGTGGCCAGTCAGACTGCAGCTGTTGGCGCTGTTGCACAGGCGGTTGGTCCCGATTAGCTAGGGCTACCATTCAACCATTGTGGTATTTTTTGTATAGTTGATCAAAGAATATTTTTTTATTTTTATTTATCTAATATTATTTATTTATTTATTTATTATTTATTTATTGATTCTGTACACACATACAAGTTTAAACAGAAAAGAAATGGACAGAAAAATTGTACAAGGGCACAGCTTATTTCATTTTGAAATTTCTTCCAGCTGGCCCGTGATAGGAAAAGACATTGAGAAGGGCAGTCAGTGTGCAAAGAATAGTAAGAATATACATACACATAATTTACACATAATATATAAATAAATACAATACATATAAATACATAAATACCAACGATAATTTTATATTGAGGACAGAAGTGAATAGATATAAATAGGACAGTGTTACGGAATATTAGCTAAATAGTGCTCCTTCACTCGTTTTTTAAAAAGTGATAGTGTTCCACAGTCACGTATTTCAGCGGGCAGCGAGTTCCAGAGACGGACGGCGTGTACGGAAAAGGAGTAGGAAGCAAAGTCGGAATGATGTGAGGGGAACTTTAGAAGGGATTTGAGATGGGATCTGCACGAGGCATCGGGTGGATGAACAAAGGAAAAACGTTCACGGAGGTAAGACGGATAAACAGGGTTGAAAAGGACATTGAAGAGGAAACAGAGGATTCTAGCATTCCTGCGCAGACGTATAGGGAGCCACTTGAGTTCCTTCCGAAAGTTGGAAACGTGGTCATATTTACGTAGACCAAAAATGAAGCGGATGGCAGCATTTTGAAGGCGCTCAAGTTTGTTCAGTAGAAGCTCAGTGGCGTCTAAGTAGCATACATCAGCATAGTCAAGAAGAGGGAGAATGAGTGACTGAGCAAGGGAGATTTTGGTGGCCAAGGGTAAAAAACTTTGGAGACATTTGAGGGAGTGAAGTGAGAAGTACACCTTGCGACTAACATCAGCTACATGAGTCGTCCAGGAAAGATAGGAGTCAAAGGTGATTCCTAAGTTTTTTACGTTGTCACTATATGGGATGGTAATCCCATCCAGCAGTACCGGTGGCAACTGAGAGAGACTGTTTAATTGGTTGCGCATGTATCTACCACCAACAACAAGGCGGCGGGTGACGATGGAATCACTACAGAACTTCTGAGAGCGGGCGGTAAGCCGATACTCAAAGTCCTCCAGAAGCTCTTTAATTCCGTCATCGTCCAGGGCAGAACGCCAAAGACATGGAACATAAGTGAGGTGATCTTGTTCTTTAAAAAGGGTGACAAGTCCCTCTTAAAGAACTATAGACCCATCTCGCTTCTGAGTCATGTCTATAAGTTGTTTTCGAGAGTCCTTACGAATCGTCTCGCTCGCAAGTTCGACGACTTCCAACCTCCCGAACAAGCCGGGTTCCGAAAAGGCTTTAGCACCATAGACCACATCCATACGCTGCGGCAGGTTATACAGAAGACCGAGGAGTATAATGAGCCACTTTGCTTGGCGTTCGTGGACTATGAGAAAGCCTTTGATTCGATTGAAACCTGGGCGGTGCTGCAGTCTCTCCAAAGGTGCCAAGTGGACTATAGGTATATCGAGGTGTTGAGGTACTTATACCAAAATGCCACCATGACGATCCGAGTACAGAACCAGAACACAAATCCTATCCAACTGCAGCGTGGTGTGAGACAGGGAGACGTTATTTCTCCGAAACTGTTCACAGCTGCGTTGGAGGACATCTTTAAGCTCTTGGACTGGAAAGGACTCGGCATCAACATTAATGGCGAGTACCTAACACACCTTCGTTTTGCCGATGATATAGTCCTTATGGCTGAGACCATGGAAGACCTGAACACAATGCTCGAAGATCTCCGTAGTGCTTCCCAAAGAGTGGGTCTTAGGATGAACATGGAAAAGACGAAAATTATGTCAAATGCCCATGTTGTACCCTCTCCAGTTCATGTTGGGAACACTACACTTGAAGTTGTTGACCATTACGTATACCTAGGACAGGCAGTCCAGTTAGGTAGGTCCAACTTCGAGAAAGAGATCTCTCGCCGAATCCAACTCGGGTGGGCAGCATTCGGGAAGCTTCGAAAAATCTTCGCGTCCGACTTACCTCAGTGTCTCAAGACGAAAGTCTATGAACAGTGTGTGTTGCCAGTGATGACTTACGGCAGTGAAACGTGGCCGCTAACTATGGGTCTCATAAGGAGGCTCAAGGTCGCTCAGCGTGCAATGGAGAGAGCCATGCTCGGCGTTTCCCTACGTGATCAAATCAGAAACGAGGAGATCCGCAGGAGAACTAAAGTAACCGACATCGCTCGAAGGATTGCTCAGCTGAAGTGGCAATGGGCGGGACACATAGCGAGAAGAACCGATGGCCGTTGGGGCAGAAAGGTTCTGGAATGGCGACCGCGCACCGGACGACGCTCCGTGGGTAGGCCCCCGACAAGGTGGACCGACGATCTGGTGAAGGTCGCGGAAAGCCAGTGGATGCAGGCAGCGCAGGACCGATCGTCGTGGAGATCCTTAGGGGAGGCCTATACCCAGCAGTGGGTGTCGTGTGGCTGATATGATGATGATGTATCTACCACCAATGATGATGGCCTGTGATTTGTTTGGGTTCACCAATAGGCCGTAATGCTTAGCCCAGGTGGTGATGCGATTTAAGTCTTCATTAATGTTAGCTATAGCTAGGTCCAAATCCTCATGCTTAAAGTGACGGTAAAGCTGCAGGTCATCTGCGTAGAGATGAAAGTTGGAGAGAATGACTCTAGTGACGGAGTTGATGAAGATGGAGAAAAGGAGCGGCGAGAGAACACCTCCCTGAGGTACGCCCGCTAAGAGTTCGCATCTGTCAGATATAGTATCATCAAGGCGAACACATTGCGTGCGCCCCCGAAGATAAGAGTCAAACCATGAGAGAGTTGAAGAAGAGACATTGAAGGAGCGAAGGGTGGCAAGAAGAAGGTCAAAATCAACAGAGTTGAAGGCGCTACTGAAGTCAAGCAGAACCAAGACAGTTAGTTCTCTATTTTCCATGGCCCAGCGAATATCATCTGTGACATTTAGTAAAGCAGAGACTGTGTTGTGACCAGGGCGAAAACCGGATTGGTAGCGGTTCAAAAGACAGTTGGACAGGAGGAAAGAAGAGAGTTGCTTATGGACGATATGCTCGAGAACTTTAGAATTTAATGTAAATTTATGAAACAAATGTTACAAAATGCGGACTTTATGTTAAAAGCATTATCTCCCTGTCAACCTTTAGGAAACATAATCAATAAAGGCGGTTCATAAAGTCAAAATAGAGACAACATATACTTTAATAGATACATGTGTATAAAAAACATAAATTGAATATATATATACTTATAAATAATAATCTACAACAAGTAATTATTAGGTTTAGGTTTAAAGATATTTATTTCTCATAAGAACTGTTGTACATGTTCGCTTAAAATGAGATAATACTAATTAAACTTATAGCTAATGTTATTATGGCGGCGCAGCGCAATGCAATCAATAGTTAACAATACGAATACTTAAACATAATACTAAACAAATGCCTAATGTTCGCACTGACTGTCGTATGTGGCTGGACAAAAAAAAATTGTTATCATAACAGCTAGTTATACCGCACACACGCAAACCATGCGCGTACGCGCACTATGCGAAAAAAAGAAACCGAACGATCGGAGGGAGTAAGATGCCCGACCAGATCACAAGTACTGGAGAGGCGGCCGGCTATTATTAAATATATTATATACTAGTGGCTCTGTGAGCTGTAGACCTTGCTTTAAAATCTCCGCCATTTTGAATAAAAAAATAAAAAACTGATTCGAAAAAAATCATATAATTATCGAACCTGCTGACAAAATTTCCCGAGAATCGGTTGAGAAATGTGACCTGTAGAGGATAACAGACGGACAGCCGTGCAGCAGGACAGCCGAACCTACGAAAGCATTTTTGCCCAAGCTGTCGGAGACGCCTCCCTCGCGCTTTGCGCTCACCGGTCATCAAGACACAATATTCTAATGTAATTCAAAAATGAAATAGGTATATCCTTTACGTAATGGATGAAGACAATGATCGCTTCAGTTCCTTCTCATCCTATCAGCTGCTGAACGAATTCAGCGGCGAGAAAATTAAAGCAAATACCACAATTATTTACTAGAGCACTCAGTGGCAGCCCTGAGCCGCCTGCGGCAGTAGTCGCCAAATACACTCCACTATTTCACAAAGTGAATCCCTGATTTCGCACCTCGGATTTCCTAGTGGAATTTAAAATAAAATCTATTTCGTAGTGAAATTTAAACTGGCGTTTTGGATTCGTCGAGCAAACGAAATTGAAATTGTGGAAAAGTAAAATAGAGGGCGCCACGCTTCCGTCCCAGTAGTTTGACTCGGTGATATCGTGTTTCAGCGTTTTGCACCTTTTTTAAGCTTTAACATCCGATTTGTACTTTAAAATTGGCATAGGACACGTGAATCACGTGATTGCTGGGAAAAAAGTCTCCAATTTTCATTCTTTTGATTGTGCAAAACTACGTAGGCAATTTTAATGTAATGCCATGATTATAAAACACCAATTGGTTGAAGTTTTCAATTTGTTTGTTAAGTACGTATTCATAAAATAGTTGTGTTTATGAATAGTGACTGATAATATTAAAAAGCTGGAACATTATGGCATAACATTAATTTTCGTTAGGTACTGTCAACTACACCAAAGATAACACAAATTATCTTAGAATAAAAACTGATGCGAGAGCGAGACATATATTCGTTTTCTGATAAAAAAAAAGTCTTAAGTATACTATAAAAACTCAGACCAAATAAAAAAAGTAAGACGGAGTCTTCCGAACGAAGCGGTGAAGCATGTAAAACTACGCCTTGGCTATGTCCATACACAGTTCACGCACACACGTGTAACGAAACTACGCCTTGGCTTTCCATATAAAACCCTGCCGCCCGGCCCCCGCCCGCCCCCTTGTACGCACACATGTACCATGGGCAACAGCGTCGCTTTACCACTGCTAAGGTTAAAATCGCTTGCACGCCGCGCCCGGTGTCACATACGTTTAGTTCGTGCAGGGGCGATACGCGCGCACACGAATTTTGTTGCAAACTGGTTAAGCCACGCTGTTGCCCATAGTCCATCAAAAACCGGCCTCACTTCATTTTTCGCAACGCTCCATCTTTATGTAGATGAAATGAACGACGAAATGAAAAAATGAAATGACGATGGAAGATATATTTTTCTGATAAAAAAGTCTGAAGTGTTAGAGGCAAATAATATTCCTTTGTTAAAGTAAGTATATTTTATCTTTGTGTCGGTGCATCCACGTCGAACGTTATCCTGTGGGAGGATGTCCAAGTTATTTCAGTCTGCAGCTATCGATAAGATTATGATAGTGGAGTGTCAATATCTTACGACAGACTTAGCGCTGGATAAAATGTATAATATAAACACTTTGCAATAATAAGAGTACAAATACTTGTAAGTAGATTTGATGACCTCTTGGCGCAGTGACAGCGATATTGCCTCTTGAGCCTAAAGTCCCGAATACGAATCCTGGTAGCTGCATATACAGGGTGTTTAGTAAAAGACTTGATACTGAACAATTAACTGAATCAATAATCTGTACAATTACTTTGAAAAATTTGATGATGCAAATATTCAAATATTATGTTTACAATATCTTGTTTTTTTGGCATATAATTCTTTAATCGGGTGTCCCTTGACTCGCCTAAAGTCATTGGTCCTAATTTCATTTGGCCGAATTTCTTTGACCTAAACTCCTTACGTACAATTATTGTTTGGCCTAATAGATTTTTTCGCATCTTTGTCGTTTCGCCTAAACGTTAAATTCCCTAATTATCAAAACGACTAATGTTAATTGTCCTAAAATTTATTAGCATACATATCTTTTGACACAATAATGACTACGCCGAAGTATTGTTAACCCTAATATTGTCTTGCATACATAATTTTTGGCATAACAATATTGTATTGCATTCAAGTTGGTGACAGAAACAAATCGTCAAAAAACGGGCCTGAGGCCCCCCGCTATAAAGAAAAACTTTTTGCGAACACCATTACGTTAGGTTAGGTTAGGGTTTTGAACACTTTTATAATGCTTGCATGCATGCATGCTGCATGCTTACATGATTTTATGCATGCATGCTTTTTTTGCATGCTTGTTCACTTGCTCGCTTGCATGCCTGTATGCTTGCTTGCATGTTTGCTTGCAAAATGCTTGCCGGGGGGTGCAGGGGGGCTGGCCCCCCTGCTCGGGGGGGTCGGGGGGCCCGAGGCCCCCCGCTATAAAGAAAAACTCTTAATGCGAAGACCATTAGGTTAGGTTAGGTTAGTGTTTTGACCACTTGCAGCGGAGCTCCCTAATGCTTGCATGCATGCTGCACGCTTGCTTGCATGCTGCTTGCTTGCTTGCATGCTGCTTGCATGCTGCTTGCTTGCTTGCATGCTGCTTGCTTGCTTGCATGCTGCATGCTGCATGCTTGCGTGCATGCTGCATGCTTGCTTGCATGCTGCATGCTTGCTTGCATGCTGCATGCTTGCTTGCATGCTGCATGCTTGCTTGCATGCTGCATGCTTGCTTGCATGCTGCATGCTTGCTTGCATGCTGCATGCTTGCTTGCATGCTGCATGCTTGCTTAAATGCTGCATGCTTGCTTGCATGCTGCTTGCTTGTTTGCATGCATGCATTCCTTGCTTATGATTGCATGCATGCATATCTGCTCTTGCTTGCATGCAAGTATGCATGGCCTTGTTTGCATGCATGCATGCGTGCCATGCAAGCATACTATTTGATCTTGATTGTACTTATGATGTCATGTTTGCTTGTGTGCATACTTGCTTGCTTGCTTGTATGCTTGCATTCTTGAGTGTGATAGGCAATTAAAACGACAACGACGGGTTTATCTGCTCATTCTTTATTTTTAATTACTTTCCAAAAACATAATTTTTCGTAATTTAAATCATGTGCAATTGTTGTTAATTGTTGGTAAAATTGTTCAAAAGTGTTTAGTGAAATTGAGTAATTTTCAATTTACAAGTAGTAAACAATACCGATTAAAAACGATTATTCCTATAATGATTAAGGGAAGTAAACATTCGGCAAAAAAAATATTAGGCGTTACACAATTGTGCGAATCGTTATTTAGTACTTTTAAACATTAGGGATTATGAATAGTTATGCTTAATGATGAATTTAGGAAGTAAACATGCGGCGAAAAAATTTTAGGCGAAGTGAAAATAGGCCAAACAAATTTAGGTCAAATGATAATTGTGCAAAAAGTTTTTAGGCCAATAAGTAGTGTGCCAAAGACAGTTAGGACAAAAAAAAATAGGCATTCCAATATATACCCTCTTTAATCAAGTATAATCCTAGATAACGCATCACGAAATTAAAAACCCGCCTGTATAAAAAGACAAGTCAACTGAAAAGATGGAAACAAGATTAAATATTAAAGGCAACATTATAACATGCAGTCGGAGGCATGCATAAAGAAAGTGATATTATGAATGATTTGAATTATATGCCGCCAACTGCATGTTATTATGTTGCCTTTAATATTTAATCTTGTTTCCATCTTTTCAGTTGACTTGTCTTTTTATGCAGGCGGGTTTTTAATTTTTTTCAATTATTTTTTTTATTTATTTCTTTTTAGTTATTATATACCTATTACGGTCATGATATACCTTTTTGAAATCCTTATAATAAGCCCTTTAATTTAACACCCATATTGCAGTATTCTAAAAAAAAAAATATAACGCCACCTTCTTAAGAACACTTGGGGCTGACAAGACAAATCTAACGATATGTTAATCATAGAGATCCGTTCAGCCGTTTGAAAGATATGAGGTAATAAAGAATATTACATACAAACAAACAAACAAGATACGCGCGAAAAACATAACCCTCTTGCAGTCGAGTAATAAAACAGCACACAAAAATGTCATTTCGAAACAACGCTCCACTTACAAACTGGGCGCTTATTTTGTACAAAATCACTAGATGTCCGGTCAGTCTCAATAATTACACCTTTAAATAACGCCCCACCTAGAAACTTGAGAGAGAGTCTCAAAAGTGGGTGCTTATTTTGTTAAAATAAGCGCCCAGTTTTGAGAGTCTGACCGGACATCTATGGTAGGTATGATAGAAGATATAATTCTAAGAATAAAACTACAAGTAATGAAACTATAAGTTTAAAGTTCTGTGGTCGGGCGTTGCCGAAAATGAGCACGCGAGTATGGGCGTGGGACTCCTGCTGTCGGAAAGGATGATAGAATGCATGACTGAGTATGAGTGTGTTAGTCCCAGACTTCTCTGGGTTAGACTCAAAGTAGGATTACTTCGGATACGCGTCATTGGCGTGTATGCTCCCGATATATCCAAGTCAGCAACGGAAAAGGAGGATTTCTGGAAAAGTGTGGAAGACATCTTGAATGAATGCAAAGATAATGAAAGGATAGTTATGCTTGGAGATTTTAACGGATGGGTAGGTGTGAGAAGAGAGGGATGTGAGGGAGTTTTAGGAATATATGGAGACAAAAGAGTAAATGATAATGGCAGGAGTTTGATTGAGGTATGTTTAGAAAAGAATCTTGTGGTAACGAACACCATGTTTGACCATAAGGAAATTCATATGTACACTTGGCAGAGAGGGGAAAAGAAGAGTATGATCGATTTTGTGATTGTTGATGAAAGACTGAAGGGCAGAGTTGTAGACACCAGGGTCTTTAGGGGTAGTAACATTGGAACAGACCACTTTCTTGTAGTGTCTCGGGTTAGTGGTCTGTTCAAAAGTTGGCGTCATCGTCCCACAGTGTCAACAACGGAGCTGACTAGAGTAAAAGTTGAGAACCTGGATGAAGTGGAAGTGCAAAAGACATATTTGTGCAAATTGAAAGAACGATTGGGAAATGTGGCTGAAGTGAAAGATGGCAAGCTTGAGGAAGTTTGGGAAAAGTTTAAAAAAGGTGTGACTGAAACAGCTGAGGAAATATGTGGAGTGAGTAAAAGGAAGAATGCTCCCCCAATAAACTGGTGGGATAGTGAGGTAAGACAGATAGTGAATGAAAAGAAAAAAGTATGGCAGGATCTGCTGGCCATCAAAGCCAGTAAAAGAGTGAATGCAAGTGTTACAGAAGATGATGTTGATACAGTTGCAAGGGAGTTTAAAAGGATTAAGAAAGTAGTGAAAGAAAAAGTAGACGAAAAAAAGAGAAAGATGAAAGAAAAGTGTGACTTCAAACTCTGTGATAACTTTCGAGACAATATAAAATTGTTTTGGAAACAAGTGAAAACGTCTCGAAGTGGATCACATAAGTCTAAAATGAATGTGATAAGAGATGAAAAAGGTGAGCTAGTGACAGATGAAAAAGGTGTACTACAGGAGTGGATGAAATATTTTGAGAGTTTGTTTGAGGCGGATGGCTCTATGCTAGAAACCTCGGATAAAAGGGTGGAAGACGAGGAAGAGACAGAAGTGGATGAAAGAGATATATATATGGATGAGATTATTAGTGCAATGAAGAGCATGAAAAAAGGGAAAGCAGCAGGATATGACAGAATTACTGTTGAAATGCTGAGAGGTGGGAAAGAGCTGGTTGCGTCCTGGCTGTGCCTGATCTTTAATAAATGTTGGAACAGTGGCAAAGTGCCGGAAGATTGGCGTAAAGCCGTGGTCGTGCCGCTGTACAAAGGGAAAGGGTCACGGCAGGATGCTAAAAACTACCGCGGGATCAGTCTTCTCAGCATTGTCAGTAAATTGTATGCAAAGGTACTGATTGAAAGAGTGATGCAAAAAACTGATCAGAGTATTTGGGATGTGCAAGCGGGATTCAGAAAGGGAATGGGATGCACGGATCAGGTCTTCTCCTTGAGGTGCTTAACCGAAAAACACCTGGCTAAGCACAAAAAGGTTTACTGTGCCTTTGTGGACCTGGAGAAGGCCTACGATCGAGTTGACAGGAATGAGCTATGGAAGGTGTTGTCCGAATACGGATTGGAGAGCAGACTGATTCATGCACTGAAATCTCTCTATGAGGATTCCCGTGCATGCGTCAGGATTGACGGCGTATACACTGACTGGTTTGGCATCTCTAGGGGTGTCAGACAGGGATGTGTTGCGTCACCATGGCTCTTTAATCTGTTTTTGGACAGTTGTATGAAAGGTCTGAAAGAACGTGACTGTGGGGTTGTGATGAATGGGACTCAAATCAAGTGCCTTCTCTACGCTGATGACCAAGTTATACTTGCGTCTTCTGCGCAAGAGTTGCAGGAAATGATGTCGGTTATGAATGAAGATTTTGTGAGAAAAGGGATGAAAGTGAATGTAACTAAGACTAAAGTGATGGTGTTTGAGAGAGATGAAGAAATGACTGACTGTACGGTAATGTTAGGTGGCGAAAAAGTGGAACAAGTCCGTGAGTTTGTATACTTGGGGAGTTTGTTCACAAGGGACGGAAAGAGTGAGGAAGACATAGAAAGACGAGTGAAGAAAGGAAATTCGGTGAGTGGTGCTATACACTCGGTTATGAGTAGCCAAACCGTTTCTGCAAAGGCGCGAATGGCTATTCATAACGGAGTGCTGGTACCGACACTGATGTATGGAAGTGAATCTTGGGTATGGCAGAAGAAGAATGAAAGCAGAATAAATGCGGTAGAGATGCGATCGTTGAGGAAAATATGCGGAGTAGAACTGAGTGATAGAGTGAGCAATGAGGTGATTCGCAAAAGGTGTGGTCTGAAAGATGATATAGTGACAAGAATTGAGAAAGGAATGCTCCAGTGGTTTGGTCACTTAGAGAGGATGAATGAAAGGCGAATCACGAAAGAGATATACTGTGCGAATGTGGAAGGAACGATTGCACGAGGGCGTCCCAGAAAAACCTACGCGGACCAAATAGAGGTTATTATAAAAAAGGCTGGTGTACGCAGTGACAAAAACCGCAGGGCATGTATGAAAAGATTGATGGATATGAATGAAGCGAAAGAAGTGTGCAAGGATCGTAGCAGGTGGCGATCCATAGTCTCTGCCTACCCCCATGGGGAACAGGCGTGAGTGTATGTATGTATGTATGTATGAAACTACCAGTAGCCGTTCTTGTGACCGCTGGCTTCAAAGGATATAGCTAACTTAGTATTCTTTTTACCGATTTCTACTCTTTTCACTGGAAACGCGACGCTATCATCCGATCTGTCTCCTATGAGATAAAGCACTAGTAAACTTGTTACAGAATTTTCTTCATTAACTCAAAGAGCTAGGGCGTATTATTCTTTGTTCTATCTGAATGTAACTGCAATGAAAGCAATTCAGGTTGCAGGTGTATTTTATATTGAAGCCAAACAGTATCCACGTTTTTTTAGGGCGAATAGAAACGGTCAAGATTTTTATGTTAATATTAAAAGTGCCGGCGTGAAAATGTATTTAACTTGCCGTATTTTCATGTCAGAGCTTTGTGTGTATTTTTAACGCAGTCAGCATGTTCAGGAGAGCGCAACCAAGCATATTTATATATTACATTTTTACCTATTAAAATTAAACAAGCTTAAACAAGCTCATCGTGTTTTAAGCACCTGCTTTTATGCCTCGTAAAAATCGCGCACATAACAACTTTTGCTACACAATTTTCTTTTAGATATGAATTTCAGTTCATAAGTTTTAACGACGTTTTTTACTCCTGAAATGAGGCAGGTACTCTTAAAAATGAGCTTTTTAGAAATATCCCTCTTCTGTAAAGACTGTTCATTTAGTATTTTACATAAACACGTTTAAGGCTACGAAGGTACTTATTCGGCTGAGAGGTATAATGTTGAAACATCTGTGGCACTCAGATCAAGACGGCCGTACTAAACGTCCACTGCTCACAATCTTGGTTGTCCATTTAACTTCGCAAATCAAGAATTAGTGGCCCGAAAAACCACAAAACCTAACTTAATAGATTTTTTTTTAAATTCGTCAATAATTAATGGCAGAGAATTATCAATATATTTAGGTTGACAAATGTTAAGTTGAGGAATTTTTGCATGACGTGACGTCATCCGTCGCTTGTGTGGCTCAGCCGACCGCTCGAGTTGTTCCGTATATGACATAACGGAAACTGCACCCGATGAGCATTTAACAAAAAGCAAAGCTGTAATGTCGTGTTACTTTAAAATTTTAAAAGTAATAATTATTAAGATACTCCCCGAACACTCTATACAACCGCGCCATATACAGATGACGTCAGATGACGTTTTTGTACACGCACAAATGCGTGTGTAGTGTACTGTGTAGGTAGGTCTAGAGCTACCGTGCAGTTTGTACTGTATGAGCGGCGTTCAATTCATAATTCGAACTTTTTGGTAAATAAAGTTACGACGCATTGCTTTGAATATCAAAATAAATTGACAGTTGACAACGTTGACAAACACAACTAAATGAGCACCGAACTCACGGGGTGGGGTGAGGTAATTGATTCTGGGGCAGGGCGGAGAGTGTCCTTTCTGTATATGGTAGTATTTATATCTATTCTGTGATTTGGCTTAAGTTTTAATGACAAAAAATAAAAAATAAAAATCACAGATCTCGTGCCTTTCACGACCTTCTGGAACATTGAAAATGAATTTAATGAATTTAACAAAATATTTTATTATTATTTTCTTATAGACATTAATATTTTATTGAAAGGTAACCTAAGTACTATGTATAATTAAAACATCTGAATTTCTAAAGAAATCAACCCTAATAAAAAAATAAATCAAAATCAAATCCAGCATGCGAGACTCTCGCGCCGACTTCATCATCACTCGAATGTGCGATAACAACCCTCATGTTTACCTAGGCATCATCATCACACTCTCATTCTCAGAGATCGTTGTAAAATTTGGAATCGCAGAGTCACTAAGAAAGACGTGACTGATCGAGTAATTTCAAATCTCGATATTGAAATAACAGCAACCCACCATATATAATATTTTGGATCTAGTAGAGGCCCTCGGCTTCGCCTCGGGCCTCAAACTAAAACCTCTCTTCTGTTCAACTTTCGCTCAAGATTCGTTTATCCGTTTCTTTACACACAAAAACTCACTACGACGCCTAGCACGTGTATTACTGGAGATAATAGCGGCATCTCTTTTGCTCCTACAGTTATTGCTAACACAATTTTCTCTTTCATTTTCACATAGCAAGCGACGTCACCTACTTGAATATGGACTTATGGAGACATTTCAGTGCAGTCACACTGTACCGCCCCGCGCCGCCGTATCTAACGATTTTTAAATCTTTGACTAGATCTGGAATCAGCTCTCTATTCACGTCATACCATCTGTTGACCTGCTGTAGCTAATTAATATCAATATCAATATTATGGTTTTAATATATATCTAAATACTTTTTTATTTATAAAAAATGTGGAAATAAATAAAAAATACATAATATAAAACACTATTACAAGCTTTGAAATATACAATTATTTAAAAACTTCAATCGTACCTACTACGTATTACCATTATCCCGCGCCGCGCACGTCGTCCGCTGTATCCCAACAATTCGCTTCATAAAGGATAAGCTACAGCCCAGACCGTAAGAGTCAGGGATATATACTAATTTCAGTAGGTAGCCTAACTCAATATCTCTAGGGGTTTTTTTCATTTTTTCGATATCGCTTTTCGTTTTTGAAAAATTATCGATTTAGTGAGAAAAGACCCCGAAAACGTGTGTATTTTTTCTACATTTATGCGATTTTCGAAAAAAGTTTTTGACTTTTTCAAATTTTTTTTCACCATATTGTAGCCCTTGCTGAGACGCATCTTTTGACATTTAGTACATACACGTAGACCCAAAACTCACGGGACCAGGGCAATGTCTCACTTTGGCTGAAATTGGGTACCTCACCAAAGCGATCGAAAAAACATTTTCAATGTTAAAAATAGTAAACTTCTCCATTCTCTAGTATTACCTTCATTATTCGTTGGCTAAACATTGCCGTGAAAAGTTAATCGTACAGGGCCCCCTGAGATACGAGATGACAAAACTGCTGACTCAGCGCTCTGAACAATTTGCCGTGCGTCCGAATCGATCCCCTTGAATCTTATCGGGATAACAGATTCCTTTGTTAAATAAATATTGCTCTGCCGAGTCACTCCTTCGCTGGGAATACATATTGTTTATTGAAATTCTTATTGTTATTCAATAACACATTGAATAACAATAAGAATATTGTAAAAATGTAAATGTAAATAAACTCATTTAAACTTACATTGAAAAAGTCAATTCCAGTATTGCATTACCTATTTAAAATAGCCTGGAAGCACATGCATGAGTAACTCATGTGCTGGAAGCATAGACATAGAAAAAATTTCGCTGCGCTCAAGAAACGTGGAAAAGAGAAGTTAACATTATACGGATACGGCCTGTGAAAAAAAGAGACAAAGAATCAAGTGACAATGTGCAACATTTTTTACAGAAAGAGCCCCTAGCGTCCCGCCTTGCAAATGAGCAATCACAGTTTGTTTAAAATATTTGTTAATCCTTATTAGAATTTCAAATAAAGGTATCCTGGAGCCATGGTGGCTTGTGCTCTAAGTAATTGTGATGTGTAAAAAGAAACAATCCAAGTAATCACACTTTTCAAAGGTAAATAAGATTTTGCCACACATTTCCCTGAAACCAAATTTCGCTACATTTATTCGTTTATCGACGAAAAAAACAGTATGGAACATAGTTTATTAATTTCCTTTGCCATAAAATAGTCATATTTTATGTATGTAAGTCATATTTTACGTATCTCATATAATTATAACGACGTTTACATTCGTTTTTGGATCACCTGTTTATTGACATGGTTGTTCTTTGGCATTCTATTTCAATGGCTGGCAGTCAGTTTCAATTTGTCAAATGAATCGAATGATATAACTTTGCTTTGCGACGTCAAAGTATAACGTCTCTGAACTTTCTATTCCCGTATTAATTTACAGCAGTTGTGAGCGAGGGGTGGATTCTACAAAAATGTTTATAATCTGCATAGTGGATCGATGGGGTAAGCCGATGGGAATCGGCTTGTATGGACCCTTTGCCACCGGTACTTGGTATTAAATCTAATTTCCTAACTTACCTATGACTTTTGATTCATCAACAAAACGTGCTTGGAAGCGTTTTACTTAAGCATACACATAGCACCCCCTTTTTTCCTAGGAAAAATGGTCTTACGCATTACCTTGCCTGTGAGCTTTCGTATGTGAGACTCTAGTGAGCACCACCGTCTATTGCTGGCAAAACGCACAAATTATATTTTTTAATGAACAATAATTTCACCCAGTACGAATTCAGATATTTATTTAGAAGCAACTTTACAAACGCCTTCGTAAACAATCGGTTCCTACGTCGTATCGTAGATACTCTTGAAAAATTTTAATGCACTAGCGGCCGCCCGCGCTTTCACCCGCGTGGTTCCCGTTCCCGTGAGAATATCAGGATAAAAAGTATCCTATGTTTTAATCTAGGCTAGCTATACTATCTGTGTACCAAATTTGAACCAAATCCTTTTGTAGTTTTTGCGTGATTGAGGAACAAACATCCGAAGATCCAAACCCACAAACTTTCACATTTATAATATTAATAGGATTCTATTATACCTTCAGCAAACCTTGAGAAGCCGGCAAACAGTGAACTTCCTAAACAAACGTAATACCAAAATGATTCGCATTTTTAGCATAATTAACTCTTTTTGTGATGTTGGTCGGATTAAGACAGTATTTGTATAGTATTAAATAAAATAAAATAAAACCAAAAACACTTAACAAAATAAAAATTAATGCGATTTACAGTTTAGTATGAAAAAAAATATGAACATTTATTTTGAATTAGGTTAGTATTATTTTTTATTTTATTTAATAGACAAACACTGTTTTAATCCGAATTCTTCTTCTTAACGTGTCGACTCGGTATATGTATAATTATATTTGTGAGGACCAGAACTCAGCCACTGATATCGCATTATCAGTGGCCTTGTAAAGATCCTCACGTGTGCAGGTGTTGGGACACGCAGGGCATGACAGAAGATGTGCCATTGTCTGGGGAGAAATACCACACAGGCATGCGCTCTCCGAGCTGTAGCCCCACCTGAGCATGTTCTCCCTGCTTCGGCCTACTTGAGTCCTTAGTCTGTTTAAGGACTTCCAAGTTGCCCAAGGTAGATCATGGCCAGGGGGGAGTTGTTCCGTCAGCTCAGTATTTGGGTCAGTGAATTGAATCCGAATAACATCACAAGAACAGTGAATTATGCTCAATGGCTTCTTAACTTCGTATAACACGGTCTGCCAAGTCCCAAGGACGGTGACATATCCTAGAACTAAATTCGGGAAGGATATTAAAAATGGTAAGGAATTCGCTAGTACTGCAATAGCTGTAGGGCAACAGCTGTGCACACCTGCGGCGTCAGCGATTCAGAATACAACTTGTTTTATATTACAATTTTTTCAGGTATAAACCATAGTAGTGACATGTCGCATAATCATTTGCTTTTTACCCGACTGCAAGAGGGTTATGTTTTTCGCGCGTATGTTGTATGTTTGTAAGGTGTTCGTTTGTTTGTAATATTCTTTATTACCTCATAGCTTTCAAACGGCTGAACGGATTTTTTTTCACGTTTGAAAATGGCGTCGTACAGTCGCCATATTGATTTTTTCTAAAAAAAATATAGCCAGTGTCACTTGGAATGCTGTAAGGATTCTAACGATACCCCATTTATCCAAATCAGTTCAGGCATTTAGAAGTTATGGTGGAATAAAGAAACTCACATACCCACAAACATACATGAACCCTGAACACATAACACTCTTTTTTTTGCTTTGGGCAGTCGTGTAAAAAGATGGAAACTGTAATACGTAAGCCTCCGACTGCAGGTTATTATGTTACCTTTAATATTTAAGTTATTAATTTAATCTTGTTTCCATCTTTTCAGTTGACTTGTCTTTTTATGCAGGCGGGTTTTTATTTTTATTAATTTATTTTTTCCATCGGTTTCTTGCAAGGTTTCCGACCTCATTCGAGATCACACAAGAATTCGTGGGTCTGCTCTGATAAATTATTTACGTTCAAACCTACAGGAAGGCCAAATAGCGCGCCTTATTCAATTTGGTCCTTGAAATGGCGGCCATTTTGGAAAATCGCTTCAGTGCTTGTGAAGTGACGTTTGATCAAATATGAAGATATTTCAATATTAATAGTTATGGAACAGTTTGGTCTTCATGCCTTTCTCTCAGCAGAAAAAAGGCATTGCTTTACGATTGGTGGTCTAAGGGCAATCACATACGATATACCTATTGCATATTGTTAGCTTTCCATTCTTTAATTAAACTAAATATGTATAGGTACCAGTGGCGAAGGGTCCATACAAGCCGATCCCCATCGGCTTACCTTTTAGAAATCCTACTCCACCTATTCACTATGCAGATCATAACATTTTTGTAGAACGGCTTACCTTCGCCAAAATTTCACCCCTCGCCACTGATAGGACATTCGTTTATAACTAGAAGGAACAGAATTAAACTTAAAGAAGGAAGCCCTTAATTGAGCAAGTTCTTTTATTTATTTAATTAAACTTTATTGGTAAATTACAGCAAATGAGCGACTTAATGCCAAATTATGTGATTGCGTCATATAATCAGTAAATAGTATTACCCAGTTTAAAAGGTAGCTTTTTTATAAAATATCTTATTCGGTTTTGTAGATCAAAAAGACGAAGAAGCTCCTTTAGCTTTGAAGATTTTATATAAAAAAAAATTTTTTTTTCATGACTTATATTTTGTACCTTGCTTATTTAAAGCCTGCAGCCAGCTTTAGTATCGGGAAAAGCCGAAGAAAACTAGACAGGTAAAGTAGGTCACTTCTCCAAGTCTCCACCTAGGCACCCAGCTCCGTTCGTAATAAAACCAGCCATAAACACCCAACTTTCAGGCCCGCGCAAAAATTACAAGCCGCTAAATAAATTGTGGCCATTGCCGGGTTATTGCTTCGAAGTTTACTTTTACAGCAATTTGAAAAAAGTGAATAAACGTCTTGCAAGTTTTGAGGAAATTAAATTTTGTTTGTTTTTTTTTGCGCAATGGTTTACTCAGGTATTCAATGGTTAATTCAGGTTTAGGTACCTTTCTTATTTATATTATGAACTTGTATATCATGGAAGTGAAAGAAAATTTGTTTTATGAATCTACTTATAATTTCCCTGGAGATTCTACATAAGAAAAACTCTTTGTGATATATTAGAATTATGACTTATGACTGCGTGTTTCATAATATGTGTAACGTGTTTATGATATTACTGAATGAAAAGAAATGGGAACGGAAGGGTATAAGGTACTAATTACACAAACAAACCTAATGCAGTAGTTAAGATGTATATTTAAAGAGGCAGCTATGGTTAAAAACATTTAAAATGTACCCCTAGCAGAATTTTCAACAATTTGAATCCAATGACTCTGTGGTCTAGTAGTTTGCCCAAATGTGTAAGACGCAGGGGTCCCGGGTTTGATTCCCAGGAGGTTTCGGTTTGGTTGGTGGTAGGGCTTATTTCAAGTCCGTCTGGCTAGCTACCACCATCATACCTAAAGCTAGGGTTTCCTAGGATGACGGTGCCGTCATATTACGGACGTAATTTAGCGGCGTAGAACGTTGTCTATGTAAACAATACGGCGCGGTTTCTGACGTTACGGTGTCGCCGTATTGTTTACATAGACAATATTCAACGCCGTTATATTACGGCCGTAATATGACGGCACCGCTATCCTAGGAAACCCTAGCTTAAGTCTAACGCCATAGCAATAATTAAAAAAATATTGTTCCGACAGATAGAGGTATGGTAGCCAGTTCCCCGGTGGTGAGGATTCTAGGTGTAGTGGGCTTCACTTTCGGCCTTATCGTCACTTAACATCAGGTAAGGTGAAAGTTAAGCAATATCCCCAGTGGATTAAAAAAAAATCAATGTTAGTAAACTTGTTTTTGTGGAACTGAAAGACTGCTTATGCTTTGTCAGCAGCCATTTAAAAATGCTTAATGTCCTCTGTATCAAATATACACTCTCTTTATATACCAGATTTTATAACCATTGGATGTTTTTACGACATTTTATGAGTCTCTAAACAAATTGCGACTGCTACTGTAGTAAAATCTAGCTAACTCTACTTAAGCCATAAAATTACAACAAAGCCATAGTCACGCACCAGAATAATGCCAGTTATATAAACTACGGCGTCAGTCTTTTAAAAAGCTTCATGATATTATGAATAAAGACCGAAAATAAGGTTTTTAAGATTAACTTAATCTTAGGAATTCAGAACATGCCTTTGCTTTAGTTTTCGATGATAATAGATAAGAACGAATTTCAAGAATTCGTAAACAAGTAAACAGAAAATTTATAATTGAATCTGAAAGTAATAAATAAATCTAATTAAGAATATAAACGGCAACAAGCTGTTAACTGATTCTCCCGTCAAACCGGCGGCTGTCGCTCGTTACTGTGAAAAACGTCGATATTCTAGATAACATCAATTACTCGAGAGAAAGAGGAGGGGGTAGTGGGGTCTTTTGTTCTCTCGGATAGTTCTAATCTAGATCCTATACTTAGTCGTCTTTCAAGTGCCTAAGTGATTATCGGTTAAATTAATTCTTTTAAATACACAAGTGTGGCCTTTTTAATTCCGCAGCAAAAAATGCAATGATCAAATAAAAATTCATCGCTTCATTGCTTTCAGTCGCAATCTTTTTGTGTATTTCACAGTAGGGGCAAGTTTTAAATAACTTCATCATCATTTTATTAATATCATCATTATCTGAATACATAAAGAGGAAGGGCGGTTTGGTCGATAGATGCAATAATAATATTGTAAAATAGATAAACAGGGTCGTTTTGTGTCGGTTTTCCGCGAAGGATAACATCAGATCGCCCTACATTGATAAACTTTTCTTAAAAAAGGAAAAAATTAACGACGTAAATCCGATAATTCAACTAAAAAAAATATATTTCTCTTTAGCGGTGTAAATAAATATATGTAGTTTCTAGAATTTTAAATGTATGAAGTGTAAGTAAGTACTATGCGCACCAAATAAGAATAGTATCGACAACTTCACGGCACTGGACAATTTTGTTACTGTTTGGTAGAATTGATAACTTCATAATGTATAGGATGTGCATAAAAAGAAACAAAATATATAAAATATGATTTTTATATATGCTGGCATCGATCAGCATGGCAAACGATCATTGGATTTTTTGCTAGCAGTACAAAATTGACCAGTGACGTGAAGTTGTCGATACTATTCTGATTTGGCGCGCATAGTACTTACTTTTTAAGCTTATGAAGCTGTGGCCCTATTTTTCGGAATTATCATCATCATTCGGAATTATCGTCGAATGATTCAAAAATAGGAGCCCTGGACACTGGTCGTTCGACCTCAGCGCAAACAGATATGCTTAGCCAGTCTTAAGTTAAGTTTATTCAAAAACATAATAGGGTTTATAATTAGTACGATAAAAGGTCACAAGGTCAAAGGCCCTTTGCGATAACGATGTAAGCAGATCCATAGTATTCCAATGAAGATAATAAAACGATGTTGGTAATTAGTCCATAAATCAAACCGGTGAAACGTTATCGCCTTTGTCGCTATAGCCATAGAGCGGAAATTAGGATGACACACCCCGCTCTCCGGAGACCGATCTCATTGATTCCCGACACCACTCGCGGCTACATTACGCCAATGAATCATCACGTGATATGATCCTGTGACGTCACGACCGTTCAACCATTAGCGAGCGCTGAATACCGAACTTCGCCGATTGTTAAATTTAGCAAAACTTTTTACCGTCATGCGGTGCTTGGGTGTTGATTGCTGTAAAAAGTTAACGAACTGATGGATTTAAAATATTCTGTCGTAATGTTTGAATTGAAAACTCATTTGCCCAATTTTGCGAACAGATTTTCTAACAAACATCTATAAGTAAAATGCAATCTTAGCGGTAAGTCGATTTTAGAAATAATATGAGCAGCTACATAAAATGCATTCTTTTATTTCTTTGTGTAAAACTCTAAACCATATTACGATTTATTGGAAACAATAACTTATAAAAAATCCAATAGTAAATAAAGAAATCGAAAAGCTATTACTAAGTAAAACATTGTATCTAATTATAACATACTAGAAAAATATTCCCATAAATATTGTTTTGCCTATAACAAATAGAGTTATTTTTCAAGTTTGCGACTAAACCTCTGTAAATAACGATATGAATTTATCCTCTATGAGCGGTGAGATTTATCGTTGTAATAACTGGGATGAGTGAGTAAATCATTATGTGGCGGGCGAACCGCGTCTAGCTTTCGACGAAGCTCCAACTAGGTTTTGGACGAAGTTCATGCATAATCATTACTAGCAATCACGCCAAATGTAAGTGGATTTGCCGTTACCCAATGTAGTAGTAACGTTATGCAAAAGTGTAAAATAGTAACTATGATTTTCAACTGTCCACTAGCCATTTTTTTTAATGTCCCCACTGCTGCGGCATCAGCCTTCCTTACGGGTGAATAAGGAGGACGGACCATAACCCACCAAGCGGGCCCAATGCGGATTGGTGGGTGTTAACGACTGCAAATGCAGCGGGGACCATCGGCTTAACGTGCCTTCCGAAGCACGGAGGAGCTCGAGATAATATATTTTTGGTCACCCATCCCGTGACCGACCCCTGCGAAAGTTGCTTGACCTCCGCAATCTTTGGGCCAGGCCCTAAACCACTGCGACACCGAGCTCCTCAATTTTTTTTTTAAATCTTGTTGGATCTAAATTAATGAATGCCTCTGAACGATAATATCTGAGCATAATATGGTATCTGAGCTGGTCTGGTTCATCATTTCAGCCAAACGAAGTCCAATAAGGCTCTCCTTGATCCCAAGAAAAGACGATGATCGGTCCTGCGCTGATTGCTTTATGCTGTTCTGTTATGCTAACAAGTAGAAACATTTTGCCAGTGTCAACGGGTTCTTGTCAATTCTTCTTTACCCCCAATGTAGCATGTGAAATTATTGTTAATTGACTAAGCAAGCGCGAAGCATTTCCGTTTCAGCTTTGGAATATATGCTTTTATATGTCTGTCTTTCGCAACGCAAGGGTCATTCATCGGATGGGTCACCATAATTATTATTTCAAGCTCCTTTATGCATCGGAAGATACGTTAAGCCATTGGTACATTTTGCAGCATTTAACACCCAACATTCCGCCTTAGGCTGGCGCGGCATTCAACTTACCCAACCATAAAGAGGGCTTTGTCCCCGCAGTGGGGTCATTAAAAAAGTTTGTAACTACATAATTAACCTGACAAGTAGTAAGAACCACAAATCCAGTTGCATTTAATAATGCTTGTTATGCTGTAGACGGTAGCAGTTAACCAAGGTCTGCAAACATCGGCCCGGAGAGAGCATTCAGGCATGGGTGTATCAGCAAACACGGATAGGAGCACCAAGTTGGTTGTTTTCCGTCGGAATAAAGCTATCAAAATTTCCCATACATTTTCATATACTGCTTTATTGACTTTTGTCTCTAATTTTTTCTTCGATAAGAATAGAAATATTAGCGGAAAGGAACGTCCAATAGGAGTTGTTCGATTGATTGAGAAATAATAATTATGATGAATATAAAAGCGAGTCCCAAAACGATTTCACATTTCCTGTCTGAAACAATCAAGTCTTTTATTTAGTATTAGGCAGCATTGATGGTTAGATTTGTTTGATTTGACTCAAAGAGTCACCGTCTTCACTACTGAATGTCCTTGAAAACTCTGAACGCTTACTGACCCTTTCGTCCATCGGCATGGTGCAGTGAACCGAAGCGGTGCGGATTGCCGTTTGTCATACGACATTGTCTCGACGACGGACGATGCTGACGTTGCAGGCGCGGCATCGTAATGACGTCACGGTGCACTGTGCATTCGACGATAACGCCACGTCGACGAAACGTAATGACTGACGTGAGTTATGCACTACACGATTGATCGATTTCGGAACGTATATAAGGTATCGACGGTTCCAAATCCAGCGTTGTGAAAGATACTTAAATAAATTATTAGAAAAAGCTAGATAATTATAAAACATACATACATACAGGTCAAAATCATATACCCTCCGTTTTGGCTTCGCCGTAGTCGGGTAAAAAAAAGAAGTAGGTATGTCAAAATTATGTCATACTTTCAGTTGATAAATTATGATATCATTTTATCATTCAAACCAAAATACTACATATTATGCTCTTGACGAGATTCTTGCCAGTTCTTCTCAATACAAGGTCTCCCGCTTAGGGTTTGCGAACCGATGGCATAGCTTCTATGACATTCACAAGTGCTTGTAACAGCCTAGACTAAATAAATTATTTAGAATTTAGAATTTTGAATTGACCATAGTTAGGATGTTTACAACATACAATAATTCATAGTTGACTCTAGTTTGTCTAATTATAAATTAAGAGCGCACTATTTGCATAGTCGTAGTGGTAAGCAAACTAACTCTAGTGTTATTTGTTGTCCAACGAGTGTCCATAAAACGCACGACTGAAATTGCCCCGACACATCGCATATTAGTCGCTGTTTTAATGCCCTAAATGTACCGTGGAGTTGACCGTTTATAGCTGCTAGCAGCTTTTGCAGTCGATCGATTATATGTAATAATATAAACTACTGTTATTCGTTGTATTGTAAAAACGTGATATAGGTACTCAGAATATATAACGTGTTAATGAATAAACGCAAAACCTCTTAGGTGGTGATTGTGCTCATGAATATGAACAACTTTTACTATGGGGCCAACTTCCAAAAAGAAACAGCTGTTTCATACAAAGTGTCAATATTACTCGACCAGAATGTATGAAACAGCTGATTTTTTGTTGATCTGCTGAGTTGGCCCCATAGTAAAAGTTGTTCATATTCATGAGCACAATCACCACCTAAGAGGTTTTGCGTTTATTCATTAACACGTTGTAAAATAATTTCTGTTTCAGCATCAATAAATCAAAATAAGTACAAAATGTTTTCCGTGAAACAGAAATTCGATCTATTTACACGAGTATATTTAGCGTGACCTCATTCACAGTATGTTTTCATTCGCAAATATTTAATTTCACCTTATAGGAATTCAAATATCGTGACTTAAATTGCGTCTTACTCCGCTTTTGGCTATGATAAAGAAATAAGAATGAATTTTAATATTATTTTACTCGAATAAAACTACCAACATACTGGTTATGGTGAGATAAAACGCACCTACTCAAACGGTAGTTCCCATTTGTTCTATAGAACGTCACCGGGATAAAATAATACTATTTTGTCCTATTTTTTCCATAGAACTGCATACTTGCGTTTCCACCTCAAGATTTACTGATTTACTCATTAGTATAAATTGAAATAGTTTTTTTTTCCAAAACAGTTCCTTGAATTCAAACACGTTGAATGAAGTAGGTAGGTAATTAATTCAAGTGGTCAGTTTGATATAAATCATTAAAGAGTCCTGTTATCTTGTTATACAGAAAAAATTGAGAAAACTAGATACTAAATGATCTATAGAACAATTGGGAATATTTTTTCCTTTTTATGTCCCGGTGTTTGCCGTGTATGTGCCGGCCTAGAATAGCACTACCCCCTATCATCCCGTGGGTGTCGTAAAAGGCGACTAAGGGAGCATAGCCTTCAAGAGACGGGCAGCAGCGTCTCCAAAAAAAAACCTTGGCCTACTGCGATCGCCAACCCGCCTGCCAAGCGTGGCGATTATGGCAAACCCCCCCCCTCATGCATAATGGATCAAAAAATTGGCCCCCAGTCCCCGGCAGCCCCGCTATTCCTAGCTACGGTAGCGGCTACGGTAACGGCGGGGCAGGGGGTGCTAAGAATCCCCGGGTGCGGCTCGGCTACCAAAAACGACGACAACTGCACCTGGCAACCTATAACACGCGCACACTAAGGACCGACGCGAAGTTAACCGAGTTGGAAGAAGTTATCAGCAAGGTACACTGGGACATTATCGGCTTATCTGAAGTCCGAAGAGCGGGAGAGGACTCGATAATCCTCAACTCCGGTAACTTGCTTTACTACCGGGAGGGCGACCAACAGTCCCAAGGTGGTATCGGGTTCATCGTCCACAAGTCCCTTGTCAACAACGTGACTACCATCGGAAGTGTGTCGACCAGGGTGGCGTACCTTATACTCAGAATATCCAAACGGTGTTCGCTGAATGTTATACAGGTTTACGCACCGACCTCGACACACCAAGATGA
The DNA here is from genome assembly GCA_928269145.1 of Agriphila tristella. Lineage (NCBI taxonomy): Eukaryota > Metazoa > Arthropoda > Insecta > Lepidoptera > Crambidae > Agriphila > Agriphila tristella. The sequence goes on from OV743434.1 coordinate 27,351,678, forward strand.
CGAAGTGGAGGCTATGTATGAGGAGATCTCTAAAGCCATGCATAGCTTCAAAACCCACTACACTGTTGTGATGGGGGACTTCAATGCAAAGTTGGGGAAACGATGCGGTGATGAGCTGAGAGTGGGGCAATTTGGAGTTGGGCAACGGAATGACAGAGGCCAGATGCTGGCTGACTTTATGGAGAAGGAGAACCTCTTTATGATGAACTCCTTCTTCAGAAAGCCGGAAAGCCGGAAGTGGACCTGGGTCAGTCCGGACGGTAAAGTCAGAAATGAGATAGATTTTATCATGTCGACGAAAAAGCAAATATTCAATGATGTCACTGTGATCAACACTGTTAAGACGGGGAGCGATCACCGATTGGTACGTGGCACATTGAATATCAACCCAAAGCTGGAAAGATCTCGACTGATAAAATCAACAATTCGACCATTGCCGGCCCATATTCAAAACCCCGAGAGCTTTCAACTCGAACTCCAAAACCGCTTCGAAGCCCTTGAGAACAGCATAGATGTGGACGATCTAAACAACATGGTGGTGGATACTGTCCGTACGGTAGGGTCCAAGCTCTTTAAGACCCGCCGTCCCAAGATAAAGAAACTCTCCGACCACACACTCCTACTCATGGATCAGAGACGTGAAATGAGGCTCCAGAGTTCAGTAGATGCTAATCGTTATCGGCAGCTTAATAGACAGATATCTAAGTCTTTGACGAGCGACCTTCGCCAATTTAATACGAATCGTATTAAAGAGGCCATCGAGCGGAATAAAGGCTCCAAAGTGTTCGCGAGAGATCTGTCTATTGGGCAAAGCCAGATGACGAAGCTGAAAACTGACGACGGACGCATCATTTCATCAAAGCCTGAAATCCTGAGGGAGATCGAGAGCTTCTATGGGCAGTTATATTCCACGCAGACACCTGTTGAAAGCAAGGCTAAAGACCCCAGAGCCAAGCTTACCCGACACTATACCGAAGATATCCCGGACGTCAGCCTGTGCGAGATTAGTATGGCTCTCAAACAGCTGAAAAACAACAAGGCGGCGGGTGACGATGGAATCACTACAGAACTTCTGAGAGCGGGCGGTAAGCCGATACTCAAAGTCCTCCAGAAGCTCTTTAATTCCGTCATCGTCCAGGGCAGAACGCCAAAGACATGGAACATAAGTGAGGTGATCTTGTTCTTTAAAAAGGGTGACAAGTCCCTCTTAAAGAACTATAGACCCATCTCGCTTCTGAGTCATGTCTATAAGTTGTTTTCGAGAGTCCTTACGAATCGTCTCGCTCGCAAGTTCGACGACTTCCAACCTCCCGAACAAGCCGGGTTCCGAAAAGGCTTTAGCACCATAGACCACATCCATACGCTGCGGCAGGTTATACAGAAGACTGAGGAGTATAATGAGCCACTTTGCTTGGCGTTCGTGGACTATGAGAAAGCCTTTGATTCGATTGAAACCTGGGCGGTGCTGCAGTCTCTCCAAAGGTGCCAAGTGGACTATAGGTATATCGAGGTGTTGAGGTACTTATACCAAAATGCCACCATGACGATCCGAGTACAGAACCAGAACACAAATCCTATCCAACTGCAGCGTGGTGTGAGACAGGGAGACGTTATTTCTCCGAAACTGTTCACAGCTGCGTTGGAGGACATCTTTAAGCTCTTGGACTGGAAAGGACTCGGCATCAACATTAATGGCCAGTACCTAACACACCTTCGTTTTGCCGATGATATAGTCCTTATGGCTGAGACCATGGAAGACCTGAACACAATGCTCGAAGATCTCCGTAGTGCTTCCCAAAGAGTGGGTCTTAGGATGAACATGGATAAGACGAAAATTATGTCAAATGCCCATGTTGTACCCTCTCCAGTTCATGTTGGGAACACTACACTTGAAGTTGTTGACCATTACGTATACCTAGGACAGGCAGTCCAGTTAGGTAGGTCCAACTTCGAGAAAGAGATCTCTCGTCGAATCCAACTCGGGTGGGCAGCATTCGGGAAGCTTCGAAAAATCTTCGCGTCCGACTTACCTCAGTGTCTCAAGACGAAAGTCTATGAACAGTGTGTGTTGCCAGTGATGACTTACGGCAGTGAAACGTGGCCGCTAACTATGGGTCTCATAAGGAGGCTCAAGGTCACTCAGCGTGCAATGGAGAGAGCCATGCTCGGCGTTTCCCTACGTGATCAAATCAGAAACGAGGAGATCCGCAGGAGAACTAAAGTAACCGACATCGCTCGAAGGATTGCTCAGCTGAAGTGGCAATGGGCGGGACACATAGCGAGAAGAACCGATGGCCGTTGGAGCAGAAAGGTTCTGGAATGGCGACCGCGCACCGGACGACGCTCCGTGGGTAGGCCCCCGACAAGGTGGACCGACGATCTGGTGGAGGTCGCGGAAAGCCAGTGGATGCAGGCAGCGCAGGACCGATCGTTGTGGAGATCCTTAGGGGAGGCCTATACCCAGCAGTGGATGTCGTGTGGCTGATATGATGATGATGATGATGATGATGTCCCGGTGACGTCAGTTCTATAGAACAAAATGGGAACTACCCGACTCAAATGACTATAACAGCAGCAAATGTTCCTTTATTAGGTTCTCGAGGAAAAAGTCAGAATCCGATATCTCCTATACCGTAAACAACACCACTCTTGAGCAGGTCGATGTCATTAAGGACCTCGGAGTTTATTTGGATAAGAAACTTCAATTCAACGTGCATATTGACAAGATAGTCACCAAGGCGTTTAAGCTCTTGGGTTTCGTCCTAAGGAATACCAAAGATTTTAAAAATTCATCAACTGTAATCAAAATTTACAATAGTTTAGTCAGGTCTGTACTCGAGTATTGCAGTGTAGTATGGTCTCCTCAGTACGACGTTCACGTTAAACGCATTGAAAGCGTTCAAAAAAGGTTTCTTTGGCACCTGTCTTTTCGGAAATTTCTCGCTAAAACTTTAAGATCTTATGAGAGTCGTTTCAAACACTTCAAGGTTGAAAATCTTGGAGAGAGAGAAGGCTTCTTTCCGATAGTATGTTTTTATACAAACTGTTGAATGGAGACCTGGATTGCCCTAATCTGCTCGAACAAATTAGAATCAATGCACCCAAAAAACTATCTCGCGTTAGCAGATTTAACATCTTCGTTCCTAAATCAGTAAAGAGTAATCTGGGTCGCCACTCTACATTAAACAGGACTCAGAAACATTATAACACTCTCTCCCGACCAAATGAATCAGGTGTTTTGGACATTTTTCACCAGAGTGCCAGAAAATATAAAGCAATGTTTAAACTCATTAGTAGTAAGAAAGCCACGTAAACCCCCGCTTATCTTAAGTTTTGTATAATTTTATAATTTTAGTTGCCCTAAAAGTAATTTTGATTTTTATAATTTAACTTATTCTCTTGGACGAATTAACCACTGGACACGTAACGTAAGAAAAATGTATGAAATCACGTTCAACCAATTTTTGCGGGGCGAGGGGGGATTACACTTGTCAAATAATGACAATGTTATAGGGTGATTTAGCCGATTTTCGGCCATAATTGCCGGCCAAATATTATGGATTGTGAAACTCGTAGGCATTAATTCTTGGCTAGGCGGCCGAAAAGCAAATGACCTCCCAGAAATGCATTTCGTCACCCGGCCATCAAATTTAAATGCATCACACCGAATACTTTACGCGTTTAAGTCAAAATAACAGTACTAAAACTAATTTACCATACTCACACTCAATTGCAAGAAGCTTCACTTTATATCTTCTTTAGCTGATGCCACTTTATCGCTAATGAAATCATTAACATAATGATTTCATTAGTTTGTTGCATCAAACTACTTTAGGCTAAAAACTTAATCCTTTAACTAATGAGAGCCTTAAACATTGTTGCCATTGTTGTTGTTGGTTGACTTTTGTTTTGAAAAGTATTCGAAGTTTGTATATAAAATGGCCAAAAAACGCGTTTGACACATAGTATGGTTTGACAACTTATTTACCTAACCTTTGAATAAAAACTCAATATTTAAAATTGAATGTTTTTTTAATTTCTTAGTATACCTACTTAACAGAGAAAAATCAACATCTACATACTAGGAGAATATTGTCACGATATTGTGTTTACAAGGGCTGATCGCACAGATGTGTCATTTTGATGTGATGTACCAGGGGCAGTAGAACTGTCTTTGTTCGCCAAATCAGCTAGTCCCATCTGGAAGGATACTGTCGCGAAGAACCGCAAAGCGAACAGAAGCTGGATAAAACCACAAACGGCCCTACTCCTCAAGGTTTGTGGCTCCAAATTGAGGCGGTCTCGAAGCAGCAGCGCTGCCTCCTTTGAAATTCGGGAGCGCAGCCGGAATTTTTCTCCGTCATGTTTTTCGAATAATTTATTGGTGGCGACAAGGAACATCTTCTGGATCCGATAATGACGATAGGCTGGTCGGTCAACGACGTATTTAGCGAAAATACAAAGTAAACACGATGTGAAATTGGTTTAATGGCCCGTCATCGACCCATTAAAAATTATTCCTCTTTTCTTTCCTACAATACTTTAATGAAACATTAAGATTTAAAGTGGCACTAAAAAGATAAAAATCTTTCTTGCAATTGAGTGTCAGTAATAAAAATTATGTGTATCAAACCTTCCAAAAAACTCACATGCACAATTTTTTTGCTACTTTAACGACACACCTGCCGTTCAATTTTCGCCCTTCTTACCCACGACACTACCAAGGCGCACTACTGGTAGTGTGTCGTGGGTAATTTTTTTTCCCTTCTACACTACCGGCCCAGTAGTATCGTAGGTAAATAAATATATGCATTCCCCACGACACACTACCATTATAAACTTAATTAACTTCTTTAAATCACATTATCAAAGTACCAGGGTAGCATAGATTTAGAGGAGGTCAACATTTTTAAACATAATAAATTGTTGAAGTCCTTATCCGCGCGACCTTGAGCAAGTGAAGGAGGCCTGGTTATGTTTCCGAAATGGCCGAAAACCAAAGGGGGCCGGCAAACCGGCTAAGTCACCCTACTTTGTTTATATACCAAATTTTATTTATTTTACGGAAAATAGCTACTATAATAGGATGAAATTGTGCTTATGCGTGAAAAGAAACACTGAGAAAAACGGGCTACTTAAAATTGGCAAATTTGTAATGCACTGGCAGCCAGATACGTATAATGTGCTTTTCACATGAAATAAATAAGAGCCATACTTATAATGAGCCGACACCATGTCCAGTAAGTATGCGGCATAATGCCCTGTAAAGACAATGTAAACGAGTTACTTGTAATGAGGCCGAATCCTTAATACGTAAGCCGCATCATGAAATTACTGTGCCCGCACTGTTAACGTTTACGTATGCGGTTTAATGATGCCGCATATGTATTAACGGAGCAGCATACGTAATTTACTTAACCCGCAACAGGAAATATATATGCGCTATACGTACGAAGTTATACAGCCGCATTATTTCAGTATCCAGGCTCTTTACAACAGTAACTGGTTGCCAAATCATTGTACTGACTCCGTCTCATTAAGTAATGGTCCGGGTTACGTACATAATGTACGAGCAGGGTCGGAGATATGCCGATACATTTTACGTACACGGGATAATTAATAATGTCTCCGCCTACATAAACATTTACGTATCCTGGCTCATTTTACGAACTCCGTTTACTTACTGGCAGTGTTCGGTACATAGAATCTTTATGACGTCAGCCGCATCATGAAATTACTGTGGCGCACTCTTTACAGTTACGTATGCGGCTTAATGATTCTGCACGGAGCAGCATACGTAATTTACTTTACCCGTAACATGAAATATGTATGCGCTATACGTACGAAGTTATACAGTCGCATTATTTCAGTATCCAGGCTCTTTTTAACAGTAACTGGTTGCCAAATCATTGTACTGACTCTGTCTCATTAAGTAATGGTCCCGGTTACGTACATAATGTACAAGCAGGGTCGGAGATATGCCGATACATTTTACGTACACGGGATAATTAATAATGTCTCCGTCTACATCATCAGTTTTTATGTATCCTGGCTCATTTTACGAACTCCGTTTACTTACCGACTGTGTTTGGTACGTAGAATCGTTATGACGTCAGCCGCATCATTAAATTACTGTTGCGCACTCTTTACAGTTACGTATGCGGCTTAATGATTCTGCACGGAGCAGCATACGTAATTTACTTTACCCGTAACATGAAATATGTATGCGCTATACGTACGAATAGTTATACAGCTGCATTATTTCAGTATCCAGGCTCTTTATAACAGTAACTGGTTGGCAAATCATTGTACTGTCCCTGTCACATTAAGTAATGGTCCCGGTTACGTACATAATGTACGAGCAGGGTCGGAGGTATGCCGATACATTTTACGTACACGGGATAATTAATAATGTCTCCGTCTACATCATCAGTTTTTACGTATCCTGGCTCATTTTACGAACTCCGTTTACTTACCGACAGTGTTTGGTACGTAGAATCTTTATGACGTCAGCCGCATCATTAAATTACTGTTGCGCACTCTTTACAGTTACGTATGCGGCTTAATGATTCTGCACGGAGCAGCATACGTAATTTACTTTACCCGTAACATGAAATATGTATGCGCTATACGTACGAATAGTTATACAGCTGCATTATTTCAGTATCCAGGCTCTTTATAACAGTAACTGGTTGCCAAATCATTGTACTGTCCCTGTCACATTAAGTAATGGTCCCGGTTACGTACATAATGTACGAGCAGGGTCGGAGTTATGCCGATACATTTTACGTACACGGGATAATTAATAATGTCTCCGTCTACATCATCAGTTTTTACGTATCCTGGCTCATTTTACGAACTCCGTTTACTTACCGACTGTGTTTGGTACGTAGAATCTTTATGACGTCAGCCGCATCATGAAATTACTGTGGCGCATTCTTTACAGTTACGTATGCGGCTTAATGATTCTGCACGGAGCAGCATACGTAATTTACTTAACCCGTAACATAAAATATGTATGCGCCATACGTACGAATAGTTATACAGCTGCATTATTTCAGTATCCAGGCTCTTTATAACAGTAACTGGTTGCCAAATCATTGTACTGTCCCTGTCACATTAAGTAATGGTCCCGGTTACGTACATAATGTACGAGCAGGGTCGGAGGTATGCCGATACATTTTACGTACACGGGATAATTAATAAAGTCTCCGTCTACATCATCAGTTTTTACGTATCCTGGCTCATTTTACGAACTCCGTTTACTTACTGACTGTTTTCGGTACGTAGAATCTTTATGACGTCAGCCGCATCATTAAATAACTGTGGCACACTCTTTACATTAACGTATGCGGTTTAATGATATTAAACCGATTTTTGTTTTTCGGCCGATTTCATTAAACTTGGTTTTTGGTATTATTTTAACAAGGAAATAACAAGGCAATGTTAAAAATAATAAAAATATCTAAGATGGCGGCCAACTTTTTTTGTTTTTGGGCCGATTTACATGAAACATGGTTTTCGGAATTATTTAAACGAGAAAACAGCAACGCAATGTTGAAAATATTGCAAAGTCCAATATGGCTGTTAACTTTTTTGTTTGTGAGCCGATTTCGATGAAACTCCGTCTTTTGGTACTATTTTTACAGAAAACAGTAACGCAATAATAAAAAAATAAAAAATAGATGGCAGCCCACAGTTTGTTTTTGGGCCGATTTTGATGAAACTCGATTTTTGATACTATTATACAAAAAAAACAGCTTGGGAAAAAAGGGATCGTTTTCGTGTTATTTGGTTAAAAAAACAAATAAAGAATTTGGCTGTCATCTTAGGTGTTTTAATATTTTAAACATTGCATTGCTGTTTACTTGTAAAATAGTACCTAAAACCAAGTTTCATCGAAATCAGCCAAGAAACAAAAAAGTTGGCCACCATCTTGGATTTTTTTATATTTTTAACATTGCGTTAATATTGCCTTGTTAAAATAACACCATAAACCAAGTTTCATCGAAATCGGCCCAGAAACAAAAAAGTTGGCCACAATCTTGGATTTTTTTATATTTTTAACATTGCGTTGTTATTGCCTTGTTAAAATAACACCATAAACCAAGTTATATCTAAATCGGCAGATAGACAAAAAAGTTGGTCGACATCTTAAATTTTTTTATATTTTTAACATTGCGTTGTTATTGCCTTGTTAAAATAACACCATAAACTAAGTTTCATCGAAATCGGCCCAGAAACAAAAAAGTTGGCTGCCATCTTGGATTTTTTTATATTTTTAACATTGCGTTGTTATTGCCTTGTAAAAATAACACCATAAACCAAGTTTCATCGAAATCGGCCCAGAAACAAAAAAGTTGGCTGCCATCTTGGATTTTTTATATTTTTAACATTGCGTTGTTATTGCCTTGTTAAAATAAGACCATAAACCAAGTTTTATCGAAATCGGCCCAGAAACAAAAAAGTTGGCCGCCATCTTGGATTTTTTTATATTTTTAACATTGCGTTAATATTGCCTTGTTAAAATAACACCATAAACCAAGTTATATCTAAATCGGCCGATAGACAAAAAAGTTGGTCGCCATCTTAATTTTTTTATATTTTTAACATTGCGTTGTTATTGCCTTGTTAAAATAACACTATAAACCAAGTTTCATCGAAATCAGCCCAGAAACAAAAAAGTTGACTGCCATCTTGGATTTATTTATATTTTTAACAATGCGTTAATATTGCCTTGTTAAAATAACACCATAAACCAAGTTTTATCGAAATCAGCCCAGAAACAAAAAAGTTGGCCGCCATCTTGGATTTTTTATATTTTTAACATTGCGTTAATATTGCCTTGTTAAAATAACACCATGAACCAAGTTTCATCGAAATCGGCCCAGAAACAAAAAAGTTGCCCGCCATCTTGGATTTTTTTATATTTTTAACATTGCGTTGTTATTGCCTTGTGCAAATAACACCATAAACCAAGTTATATCTAAATCGGCCGATAGACAAAAAAGTTGGTCGCCATCTTATTTTTTTTTTATATTTTTAACATTGCGTTGTTATTGCCTTGTTAAAAAAACACCATAAACCAAGTTATATCTAAATCGGCCGATAGACAAAAAAGTTGGTCGCCATCTTAATTTTTTTTATATTTTTAACATTGCGTTGTTATTGCCTTGTTAAAATAACACCATAAACCAAGTTTTATCGAAATCAGCCCAGAAACAAAAAAGTTGGCCGCCATCTTAGATTTTTTATATTTTTAACATTGCGTTAATATTGCCTTGTTAAAATAACACCATGAACCAAGTTTCATCGAAATCGGCCCAGAAACAAAAAAGTTGCCTGCCATCTTGGATTTTTTTATATTTTTAACATTGCGTTAATATTGTCTTGTTAAAATAACACCATAAACCAAGTTTCATCGAAATCGGCCCAGAAACAAAAAAGTTGGCCACAATCTTGGATTTTTTTATATTTTTAACATTGCGTTGTTATTGCCTTGTTAAAATAACACCATAAAGCAAGTTATATCTAAATCGGCCGATAGACAAAAAAGTTGGTCGACATCTTGGATTTTTTTATATTTTTAACATTGCGTTGTTATTGCCTTGTTAAAATAACACCATAAACCAAGTTTCATCGAAATCGGCCCAGAAACAAAAAAGTTGGCTGCCATCTTGGATTTTTTATATTTTTAACATTGCGTTGTTATTGCCTTGTTAAAATAAGACCATAAACCAAGTTTTATCGAAATCGGCCCAGAAACAAAAAAGTTGGCCGCCATCTTGGATTTTTTTATATTTTTAACATTGCGTTAATATTGCCTTGTTAAAATAACACCATAAACCAAGTTTCATCGAAATCGGCCCAGAAACAAAAAAGTTGGCCACAATCTTGGATTTTTTTATATTTTTAACATTGCGTTGTTATTGCCTTGTTAAAATAACACCATAAACCAAGTTATATCTAAATCGGCCGATAGACAAAAAAGTTGGTCGCCATCTTAATTTTTTTTATATTTTTAACATTGCGTTGTTATTGCCTTGTTAAAATAACACCATAAACCAAGTTTCATCGAAATCAGCCCAGAAACAAAAAAGTTGACTGCCATCTTGGATTTATTTATATTTTTAACATTGCGTTAATATTGCCTTGTTAAAATAACACCATAAACCAAGTTTTATCGAAATCAGCCCAGAAACAAAAAAGTTGGCCGCCATCTTGGATTTTTTATATTTTTAACATTGCGTTAATATTGCCTTGTTAAAATAACACCATGAACCAAGTTTCATCGAAATCGGCCCAGAAACAAAAAAGTTGCCCGCCATCTTGGATTTTTTTATATTTTTAACATTGCGTTGTTATTGCCTTGTTAAAATAACACCATAAACCAAGTTATATCTAAATCGGCCGATAGACAAAAAAGTTGGTCGCCATCTTAATTTTTTTATATTTTTAACATTGCGTTGTTATTGCCTTGTTAAAATAACACTATAAACCAAGTTTCATCGAAATCAGCCCAGAAACAAAAAAGTTGACTGCCATCTTGGATTTATTTATATTTTTAACAATGCGTTAATATTGCCTTGTTAAAATAACACCATAAACCAAGTTTTATCGAAATCAGCCCAGAAACAAAAAAGTTGGCCGCCATCTTGGATTTTTTATATTTTTAACATTGCGTTAATATTGCCTTGTTAAAATAACACCATGAACCAAGTTTCATCGAAATCGGCCCAGAAACAAAAAAGTTGCCCGCCATCTTGGATTTTTTTATATTTTTAACATTGCGTTGTTATTGCCTTGTGCAAATAACACCATAAACCAAGTTATATCTAAATCGGCCGATAGACAAAAAAGTTGGTCGCCATCTTATTTTTTTTTTATATTTTTAACATTGCGTTGTTATTGCCTTGTTAAAAAAACACCATAAACCAAGTTATATCTAAATCGGCCGATAGACAAAAAAGTTGGTCGCCATCTTAATTTTTTTTATATTTTTAACATTGCGTTGTTATTGCCTTGTTAAAATAACACCATAAACCAAGTTTTATCGAAATCAGCCCAGAAACAAAAAAGTTGGCCGCCATCTTAGATTTTTTATATTTTTAACATTGCGTTAATATTGCCTTGTTAAAATAACACCATGAACCAAGTTTCATCGAAATCGGCCCAGAAACAAAAAAGTTGCCTGCCATCTTGGATTTTTTTATATTTTTAACATTGCGTTAATATTGTCTTGTTAAAATAACACCATAAACCAAGTTTTGTCGAAATCAGCCCAGAAACAAAAAAGTTGGCCGCCATCTTGGATTTTTTATATTTTTAACATTGCGTTAATATTGCCCTGTTAAAATAACACCATAAACCAAGTTTCATCGAAATCGGCCCAGAAACAAAAAAGTTGGCCGCCATCTTGGATTTTTTTATATTTTTAACATTGCGTTAATATTGCCTTGTTAAAATAACACCATAAACCAAGTTTCATCGAAATCGGCCCAGAAACAAAAAAGTTGGCCACAATCTTGGATTTTTTTATATTTTTAACATTGCGTTGTTATTGCCTTTTTAAAATAACACCATAAACCAAGTTATATCTAAATCGGCCAATAGACAAAAAAGTTGGTCGCCATCTTAATTTTTTTTATATTTTTAACATTGCGTTGTTATTGCCTTGGTGTGGCGTGTAAATAGCCCACCATGAGGTGGCTTCCACCGGTATAATGTTTGAACCCGATGTCGGGTATGAGGTAACAAAGGTCGCCTAAACTACGCCCACTTACCTCCAGGATCATGAAGAGCAGTTCAGCATCGCGATGCTTGGCGCGCAATTACGGCGCTCTCAAAATAAATATTCCTGTTTTTCTTTTATTCACTTTTTCAAAAACAGCACAAATAAAATCCGTTCACAGGGAAAAAGTCACACATTGACAAGGGCGTTCTTTTTTCACCCAATGCAAGACCATAGATAAAGAACAAATGGCCAGCACATCTTGCGGGCATAGATGGCATGATCCCACAGAATAATGAGCGCAAAGGTTCCCAACGACACCTCATACACATTTCATTCATAAAATAATTACAGAATAAAAATAATCCTTATGTGCCTAACCATGCTCCCCGCCTTGGAAGTTCGCAGAAGTTTCAAAACAAAAATAAATTACAAACATAATCATGGCAACATAACATAGCATGCACGCAGTTTATATTAAGGCTAACAGAATGGCCAAGCTTCATGGCTAAGTCCTAAACAAACTAAATTACAACTAAATATAAGATGCAGAAAATTATTTGACAACATCACAATATCAACATTTGACAACAATATGAGTAGGTATAAGATATAATTTTACAATAGGACGCTTAAAGATCCCGAAACTAGTTTTCACCGTCGCTACTCGAATAATTCCGCCCGACCCAGGATGAATCTCCGTAATTACACCTAAAGGCCAGTTCAAGGAAGTGGATACTCTGCACTGAAAGTACCACAAATTTCTCGGCAGTCATAATATTATTGACTACTCCAGAAGAAGGCGAGATTATTTTAATAAATCGGAGGACGTACACAACAATCCGTAAAAGTTTATCCCACCCGGATATACGCTGAGCCAATTCCATCAGAGCCGGGGGTTCACACTGAACCGTTGCAGTCAGCACAGTAACTTTGTGCTCAGGCAACTCGGCAGTTATGGTAGGTGAAAAGGCTTTCATAGGCCAATTTGACGGAGGGCTACGAATCCATGATGGGCCGTTCCACCATAAATCATGTGAAGCGAGTTGGGAGGGAAGCATCCCCCGGGAAAGACAATCACTTGGATTCTCACTTCCTGCCACATGATAAAAGTGTTCAGGAGGCAGATTCTCTTGACATTGAGCGACGCGGTTACTTACAAACACCGACCAACGATGCGGTGAAGAATGAATCCACGAAAGCGCAATAGTCGAATCAGAGAAAGCATACGTTCCCGCAATGGGTACACGCGCTTGATAAGACTCTTGAACTGTCCGTATTAGTTTGGACATCAAGACGGCAGCACATAATTCCAAACGTGCCAGTGTGGTCACTTTAGTGGGTGAAACCTTTGACTTCGCACAAAGTAATCTGACAGTAATATTGCCCACGGAGTCAGTGGTGTGTAAATATAAGACACAACCATAACCGTTCATACTCGCATCACAAAACGCCACAATAAGTACCGTACGATCGTTAAAGACACCTATATGACGTGGGATTTTCAAAAATGAGATGAGAGGAAATTCCTGCATAAGCGCCGAGAATTTTCGTATAACACTCTCAGGGGGAGAATCATCCCAATCTATGTTGCATAACCATAGCTCTTTAATAAGCAGCTTGGCGTACAAAATTACAGGGGCCATCAAACCGAGGACATCAAACAAACGAGCAACCACAGAGAGTATATTCCGTTTTGTACATTTCTCTTGGACGTAAGCAGTCGTAAAGAAGAAGTTGTCATCGGCTGGTTCCCACGAAAGGCCTAACACCTTCAAGGTATGGTTAGAACCATCATTCAAATCCACTGCACTGCGGTGGGAGTCGGGAAGGTTTTCCAGGACTACATGAGCATTACTTGTCCATTTGACCAGGTCAAAGGCACCGGCCTTGAACAGCGAGATTAATTCTCGAGACAGACGCACGGCGCTGACTTCATCCGCAATAGAATAAACTAGATCATCCATGTACAACCTAGACTCTGCCACCTCAGCAGCTTCCGGGTAATGTGATCTCATGTCATCAGCCAGCTGACGAACAGTTCGCATTGCTAAGTATGGGCTTGATTTGAGACCAAAGGGGACCCGATTAAATTGAAAGGTTCGTATGACTTCGTTCTCCGAAAAACGAAATAAAATCCTAATATATTTACGGTGTTCATACGGAACCAAAATCTGTAAATACATCTGTTTAACATCAGCAGTCATAGCGACTGGGAAAAGACGAAAGCCAAGCAAAAGCAGAAATAAATCGGCTTGCAAATTAGGGCCAATATGAAGGACATCATTTAGTGACAACCCTGTATGCGTTCTCGCACTAGCATCGAGCACGATCCGAGGCATGGGCTTACTCGGATGGGTGACAGCGTGATGCGGGATGTAGTATCCTTCCTCCGTCACCTCGGATTCAGGAACTTCAGACAAATAGCCCTTTTCAATATATTCACCGATAACACTATTATATTTATCTCGTAAATGTGGTGACTGTTTAAATCTCCGCTCCAAAGCCATAAATCGCCTTTGGGCAGCAGTGCGAGAGTTACCCAATTCCTTCGGGTTCTTGCAGAATGGTAAAGCAACCGAGTACCTACCACCCTCCCCCCGGGTGACCGACGAAACAAACAAATTTTCACATTCCGTCTCCTCCGGACTCAAAAACTTCATGTTAGGTAATTCTTCTAATTGCCAAAACTTCTGCACCATATCATTAAGTGAAAGTGCGCAGAGCGACGTAGAAGTATTAATAAGAACATCACTTGGGAAATCACCCATCAGCACGTAACCGAACGCGGTCAGCAAAGCAGGAGGCGCACTGGTACCAGATATGACCCTATTTCCTAAATAAATGTATGGAAACAGCTGAGCACCCAGAACGACATCCACCGACCCGGGAACGTTCCATGTCAGATCGGCGAGGGGAATCCCTTTCAAATAACCCATATCACCCGTGTCCACATAATAAGCAGGCAGCTGATCGGTGATACAGTCGATCACTAAAGCATGTATAGTGTACTTATTATCCGTATAAACACGGGACTCAATATCCAAATAAACGTATCCTAAAATCGGCTGAGACGCTAAACCAATTCCTTTGACAAAAGAGTTACTCAGTGGAATTATTGGTAAATTAAGCGATTTACAACAGTCCATAGTAATTAAATTATTTTGCGAACCGTTGTCTATCAAACAGCGGATAATTCTCCTATTATTGCAATTTTTTATTTTAGCATAAACTTGAGCTGTCGATAGTAAAATCGTAGAGTTTGGTCTCACTTCCGCACTTAAAGACAAGGAAGGGGTAGCCGGGGTACCTAAAATAGTCGGGGTACCCGAACTAGGTGGGGTACCCAAACTAACTGGAGTACCCAAAACCGAAGGGGTCCCCATAATAGATGGGGTACCCGATGGGGTGTTCAAAACACACGGGTTTGATCCTACGCCGGGTGCGGAGAGAGGCGACGCTGTCGGCAGCGAGGCGACGGACGGCACCGACGACGGTAAATAAGGCAACGACCCTTCAATGGTAGGTACTTGCGACGTATGAGCGTAAGTATTTTTCCGACCATTATTACTCTTGGTATCGAAGTGTAAGAGGGTATGATGACGTTTTTTGCATAATTCGCAAACAACCGTCGACCTACATGACGTTACGGTATGCGACCCACTAAGACAACTTACGCAACCCTGTTTCGATTTAATAAAATCAAATCGGGCCTGGGGTGATCTCAAACTTTTAAACTGTGAACAAGCATTAATTGAATGATCACTTTTATTGCAAAAAATACACGACTTCCCCGACGTGTCATTACTCGCGACAAACGACTTGTAAGTATTAGGACGGGCTGCCGCGGTCACGACCGACGATGACGCTTTATTAACACCACCGCTCGAAGACCGTGACGAGTATGAAACATTAGACCGTTCTAAGATTTTAACTTGATCTTGCACGAAAGAGATTAATTCGCTATAAGAAGGAATGTCCTTATGACGCACAGATAATTCGAACGCTTGAACAGTTTGAACATCGATCTTCCTTAGAGCACAATGCAAAAGTATAAAATCGGTCACATCACTAATATTCAGTTGTTTTAAGGCCAACACAGACGCTGAATATTTTTCAATAAAATAATCAAGACTAGCTGCCGTATTCGAACAACTTTTCGCATCGAGAATATTGTTAAGATAAAGTGTACCTAATGCACGGACATCTTGATATTTATTCACCAAGCTATCCCAAATAATATTATAGGTTTCACCCGAGGGTACAATACCCGCGGTAGCCTTAAGCGCGCCGTGAGTTAATTTCCCTACTAAATACTGCACGCGTTGCGAGTCAGACAGCTGTGTGTTATTGTGAATGTTGGACTTAAAAGATTCGTAAAATTTAGGCCAGTTTTCCGTTTTGCCGTCGAAGCTCGGCAGTTCAATCGAAGGAAGCTTAATGGTGCATCCAGGATTATGATCGCCGGAACTATTCGATGACGACGGCACAATTGATTGCGACGACTGAATAATGTTATTTCGAACGCGTTTTACAACAAAGTACAAATCTTCAAAAGCAGTCAAAGGCTGATAGTCAGGCAGAAATTTCGAATCCAACGTAAGCTTGCGGTCATTTATGTCATCAATTATAGACTCAAATTGCCTTCGCATTTCATCGATTATTTCAGACTGAGCCATGAAAGTCTCGTTATTTCGGGACGCAAAATTCGATACATTGTTCGCAAATCTATAAAGATCATTCATCCGCGAAAAAAGACGTTCCTTTTTTGCTATTAATAAGGTAAGCTGTTTATCAGGTAGTTCAATGACGGAATCAACCGAATCATCACTTGATTTCAACATTTTTATAAAGAAATTACGCTATTTAAATGCGAAAATAAATTAAAAGTAATGATGCTATTTCAATGCGAAAATAAATTAAATGAAATCACACGCTATTATAATGCGAAAATAAAATACTTAAATGAAATTACGCTATTACAATGCGAAATTAAACTAAAATAAATCACCCGCTATTTCAATGCGGGAATACCCTAAAAGAAATCACGCTATTACAATGCGAGATTTAAATTCGAGTAAAAATAATTTTATTCCGTAAAATTTTGTATCAATTACAAAATGGCGGAGTATGGCGGTAAGTACGTAGCAAATTCGCGAATTTTACCAATTAATACGTAATCATCTAGCGAACATCCAACGTACCAAAAAACTTAAAAGCTGGAGCATGGTATCCGCTCAAAGGACCAAAAGATGGAGTGACGTGTAAATAGCCCACCATGAGGTGGCTTCCACCGGTATAATGTTTGAACCCGATGTCGGGTATGAGGTAACAAAGGTCGCCTAAACTACGCCCACTTACCTCCAGGATCATGAAGAGCAGTTCAGCATCGCGATGCTTGGCGCGCAATTACGGCGCTCTCCAAATATTCCTGTTTTATTCACTTTTTCAAAAACAGCACAAATAAAATCCGTTCACAGGGAAAAAGTCACACATTGACAAGGGCGTTCTTTTTTCACCCAATGCAAGACCATAGATAAAGAACAAATGGCCAGCACATCTTGCGGGCATAGATGGCATGATCCCACAGAATAATGAGCGCAAAGGTTCCCAATGACACCTCATACACATTTCATTCATAAAATAATTACAGAATAAAAATAATCCTTATGTGCCTAACCATGCCTTGTTAAAATAACACCATAAACCAAGTTTCATCGAAATCAGCCCAGAAACAAAAAAGTTGGCCGCCATCTTGGATTTTTTATATTTTAAACATTGCGTTAATATTGCCTTGTTAAAATAACACCATGAACCAAGTTTCATCGAAATCGGCCCAGAAACAAAAAAGTTGCCCGCCATCTTGGATTTTTTATATTTTTAACATTGCGTTGTTATTGCCTTGTTAAAATAAAACCATAAACCAAGTTATATCTAAATCGGCCGATAGACAAAAAAGTTGGTCGCCATCTTAATTTTTTTTATATTTTTAACATTGCGTTGTTATTGCCTTGTTAAAATAACACCATAAACCAAGTTTCATCGAAATCAGCCCAGAAACAAAAAAGTTGACTGCCATCTTGGATTTATTTATATTTTTAACATTGCGTTAATATTGCCTTGTTAAAATAACACCATAAACCAAGTTTTATCGAAATCAGCCCAGAAACAAAAAAGTTGGCCGCCATCTTGGATTTTTTATATTTTTAACATTGCGTTAATATTGCCTTGATAAAATAACACCATGAACCAAGTTTCATCGAAATCGGCCCAGAAACAAAAAAGTTGCCCGCCATCTTCGATTTTTTTATATTTTTAACATTGCGTTGTTATTGCCTTGTTAAAATAACACCATAAACCAAGTTATATCTAAATCGGCCGATAGACAAAAAAGTTGGTCGCCATCTTATTTTTTTATATTTTTAACATTGCGTTGTTATTGCCTTGTTAAAATAACACCATAAACCAAGTTATATCTAAATCGGCCGATAGACAAAAAAGTTGGTCGCCATCTTAATTTTTTTTTTATTTTTAACATTGCGTTGTTATTGCCTTGTTAAAATAACACCATAAACCAAGTTTTATCGAAATCAGCCCAGAAACAAAAAAGTTGGCCGCCATCTTGGATTTTTTATATTTTTAACATTGCGTTAATATTGCCTTGTTAAAATAACACCATGAACCAAGTTTCATCTAAATCGGCCCAGAAACAAAAAAGTTGCCTGCCATCTTGGATTTTTTTTTTTTTAACATTGCGTTAATATTGTCTTGTTAAAATAACACCATAAACCAAGTTTTATCGAAATCAGCCCAGAAACAAAAAAGTTGGCCGCCATCTTGGATTTTTTATATTTTTAACATTGCGTTAATATTGCCTTGTTAAAATAACACCATAAACCAAGTTTTATCGAAATCAGCCCAGAAACAAAAAAGTTGGCCGCCATCTTGGATTTTTATATTTTTAACATTGCGTTAATATTGCCTTGTTAAAATAACACCATAAACCAAGTTTCATCGAAATCGGCCCAGAAACAAGAGAATTGGCCGCCATCTTGGATTTTCCAATATTTTGAACATTGCGTTATTATATCCTTGTCAAAATAGAACTATGAACGGAGTTTCATCGCAATCGGCTCAAAAACCAAAAAGTTGGCCGCCATCTTGGATTTTTTATATTTTTAACATTGCGTTGTTATTGCCTTGTTAAAATAACACCAAAAACCGGGTTTCATCGAAATCGGCCTACAAACAAAAAAGTTGACTGCCATTATGGATTTTTCAATATTTTCAACATTGCGTTGCTGTTTTCTCGTTAAATTAGTTCCATAAACCGTGTTTCATAGTAATCGGCCCACAAACAAGAAAATTGGCCGCCATTTTGGATTTTCCAATATTTTGAACATTGCGTTATTATATCCTTGTCAAAATAGAACTATGAACGGAGTTTCATCGAAATCGGCTCAAAAACCAAAAAGTTGGCCGCCATCTTGGATTTTCCAATATTTTGAACATTGCGTTATTATTTCCTTGTCAAAATAGAACTATGAACGGAGTTTCATCGAAATCGGCTCAAAAACTAAAAAGTTGGCCGCCATCTTGGATTTTTCATATTTTTAACATTGCGTTGTTATTGCCTTGTTAAAATAACACTATAAACCAAGTTTAATCAAAATCGACCAAAAAACAAAAAAGTTGGCCGCCATCTTGGATTTTTTTATATTTTTAACATTGCGTTGCTGTTTTCTTGTCAAAATTGTATCATAAACCGAGTTTCATCGAAATCGGCCCAAAAACAAAAAAGTTGGCCGCAATCTTGAATTTTTATATTTGTGTCATTGCGTTGCTGTTTTCTTGTCATAATTGTACCAAAAAACAAGTTTCATCGAAATCGGCTTACAAACAAAAAAGTAGGCTGCCATAATGGATTTTTCAATATTTTCAACATTGAGTTGCTGTTTTCTTGTCGAAATAGTACCAAAAAGCGAGTTTCATCAAAATCGGCCCACAAACAAAAAGTTGCCGCCATAACGGATTTTTCACTATTTTTAACATTGCGTTGCTGTTTTCTCGCTAAAATAGTTCCGAAAACCGTGTTTCATGGAAATCGGCCCACAAACAAGAAAATTGGCCGCCATCTTAGATTTTTCAATATTTTGAACATTGCGTTATTATTTCCTTGTCAAAATAGTACTATGAACGGAATTTCATCGAAATCGGCTCATAAACCACCAACTTGGCCGCTATCTTGGATATTTTTATATTTTTAACATTGCGTTGCTGTTTTCTTGTCAAATAGTATAAAAAATCGAGTTTCATCGAAATCGGCCCACAAACAAAAAAGTTGGCCGCCATCTTGAATTTTTTATATTTTTAACATTGCGTTGTTATTGCCTTGTTAAAATAACACCATTAACGAAGTTTCATCGAAATCGGCCGAAAAACAAAAAAGTTGGTCGCCATCTTGGATTTTTTATAATTTTATTATTGCGTTGCTGTTTCCTTGTCAAAATAGTAACAAAAACCGAGTTTCATCAAAATCGGCACACAAACAAAAAGTTAGCCGCCGTATTGGTTTATAACATTCTTAGTAGATATGTAGTTATATACCTACCTCGAATATAGATGTCCCGAAACACTTTCAATAGTCGCATTAGTTAAAAAGATATTCTGGCACCGGAAAAAACAGAGCCGCTATACTTAACTGTAGTGGCATACATTATACTGCAAGCCTTATACTTAAAATAAGTAACGAGCTACATTATAAATAACGCGGCTATTTATAATGAATCTGCTTACTTATTACCTAAAGAACGTCGTACCTACTGCGCATTTTACGCAAATTTGGGGTTGCCATCACAATTAAAGTTATGTTGTTTGGTGGTCATTCATTAGCTACTTCATAAGTTTATTAACCATGTTTGTGTTTGCTCTTTTTTTAGAACTAAGTGGGCAACCACTTTAGTTGTGTAAAAATATAAGCGAAACAAAATTAGTCTGTAAGATGCATCGGCTACTTTCTAACCTTACAATTTTGCATTATATTAGCCGAACGCTGTATTTATTTTGGATTACAAGAATCGATCGAAGATAAGTTACAGATAGGACATGACAGGCAGCCGCGCGTAGTAAGATTATAAAAAGTATCGAATCATCTAATAAGATTTAGTTAAATTATTTTCTGTCCTGCACTTGACTTAATTTGATTTTTTCTTGAGATAAGTTGATACTTGTCTTTGTGTGAAAAACAACTAATAAGCACACGAATCAAGAGAAAAATCGATGTAAATGTTATAACAAGAAATTCCACTTTTTGTTGAAAATCTGCGTGTTTTTAAGCACAGCTACCGCATTTTCATTTTGCTCATCTGGCAACACTGAAGCAAGCAGAGAGCGGCCGGCCGGCGCGGGCGGCAGTGATGCCAACTTGGGGGATTTTCCCCTAGATTTAGGGGGGGCAAGTGTCAAAAGGGGATTTTTTAGGGGCAGGAATATTTCAGGGTTTTTTTTAGGGGCTTCAAACAAAACCTTCGTACAATAGGAAATTCCATGTGAGTACTCGGATTTCATTGATTCAAAACTTTACAAACACGCAGCCTGTGAATTAGTAATTAGAAGCAGAGATTTGAGTTTGAGTTTGATTCTATAATACGAACCTTAATATGCAAGCGTTTTATTTGATTAGTCACGACCTACTTTATAATAAGAATTTAAACTTGGGGGTTTTTAGGGGAATTTTGAAAATTTCTTGGGGGAAGATTTTGGCAGTGGTTGGCAACACTGGCGGGCGGCCATTTGTCTGCTGTCACAATTTTGTTAGCACTCATTGCAGCGTTTTGAGACGCTTTTGTTTTCTTAGTTTTATACCTAGGTACAAAACTTGTTTAAGAGTGAGTATCGTGAATACAGTTATTTCGAAAAAACACTCGAGAACTTTTTTAAAATGCCGTCTTGTGCTTTTTATCTGTGCAGTGCAAATACAACATTTCACGTGTAAGTATTATTTAGAGTTTTCTCCATAGACTTATTATTATTATCATTGGTTTTCTCGTAGGTTTTTAAACGTGTTTGGCAAAGCATTTGTTTTATTGAAAAATCTGCATAATACTAATGACAAACAAGTTGAACAATGAAAAACCTTATCCATTGCTTGTTGGCTAAAGTCGTAAACTATAATGAAGAGACAGAAATTTTTTCTTATTGAAAACCGGGGGAGGAGAAAATATTTTCTTTTCTGTCGATCTTTTAAATCTATTTTTTTTTACATTTGAGCTCTAGCTTGTTTATTAGAGCATTCATACCTTAGAGCATTCAACCAAAGAATGCTGTACAAGATTCCACCACTCCATTATGTAATACCTAATTAAAGTATAAAACATTAGATCATGAACATCTTAGAACACGTAGACAACTAGAAAATTTGAACATGTACTTAGGCAATAACAAGTAGGTAGGTACGGTCGAGTCCATTAATATGTTGGCACTTTTGACAGTTCGTCAACCTTTATCCGCTCAGGCGATGGCACCGCGCGATAATTATGCCTTTGTAATAAAAGTCAATATCCTGCCAAACGTGCCAACATATTAATGAACTCGACTGTATCTACACGTAAGTACTTGTTGTATGGTTACCTACATAACAAGTTTGTGTTTGCATTTTTCAGTCAACCTTATTTAACTAAATTGAAACTGCCATTCTGCAAAACGATGAAGAATAAAAAAAAATATTCCAAAAATAGAATACTATAAAAATTGGCCACAACATCTTAAAGCGACCGGTGTCAATGTAAGTACGTACTTGTTTTTATACATCTTGTATTTAGGTAAAATATGAAAATGTTAACATAAAAACGTTTTCTTTGTGTTTTCTCTTGGAACTCTGCTGTGTACTTAATAATAAACCTTTAAATTATTATTCTAGAACCTTGAAATTAAGAACGCTGAGCTAAACAACTCAAAAAACTTAAACGCTGTATTGTACGCACAGACCATACAACAAGTACTGTGATTGTACGGGACATCGGATCGGTGATAATGAAAAAATATTCACAGATTTATTAAACTGCAGCTAATAACACTGTGAGTTATCATAACATTATTTTTTTACATTGTAATCATAACATTACACAACCTCGAAGTCATCTGATCCACGCCAACTATCACAGATGCCTGGCGCCTGGAATATCTGGGAAGTGGTGGGCAAATAATAATTACTAGTCAAATTCGAGTCGGGCTCGCACCGCGAAGGTACCAGTTAAGTATACCGGGTGTAGCAAGACACTTAACGAAGCCGAGGTCTACGTATTCTGCCCATCATCAGAACCATTTCTGTTTAAAATTATTGCAGGGAAACGATTTTAATGTTTGGTGTTAAAAAGCATTACCACACAAGGTAACTTTATAAAAGACCGCGCCTGCGAGTGAATGCTACAGAGCTGCGTGCGGCCGAGTTGAAAAGCAACGTTTGCGTGCTCATGAAATACATTGAGTGATAATATTTTGAAGCCATTGTTTGTTACGAAATACATAATATTTTGATAAATGTTTCTTTCTAAATGTTTCAAACATTAGGAAATAACGAATAAAATAAGATTTCATATTTTGAAAAAAAAAAATTTTGACTTGACCTTCAATAACTTCGTAGCTATTGGTTTCCCAGGTATAGTCTAAAAGACAAAAATGAACCTGATGATGGGCGGAATGCGTGGACTTCGGCTTCGTTGAGTGTCTTGTTACACCCGTTTTGTTAATAGTGCCTTCCCTCAAGGGAAAAAAAATGCGCTTGATGAAACTAGCGGCATAGTTTAGTATGTTGTTAGGCATGGTATTCTGACTAAAAAACCATCGGGAGACAGTTCTTAACGGGGGGGGAGGGGGTTCATAACGGGTTATGACGTCATAAAAGTTGCTGTTGCCGCTTTCAGAATATGGCGTATACAACAGAAAGTATGTAATTTATAAGCTTGTGTGGGGTGTCATAAAAAGCAAAATTAAATGCGCTACAGTGTGGTTTTTCCTTTTGACCTTGTAAATGCTACATTTGCGAGAAATTTAAAGTTTTATTTTAAACATTGTAAATTTTGTAGGTACCTATCCGTCTAATATGACATGGTGAATGAGACAAACTTTGGTTAAATCATGAAAAAAATATAACAATAACCGATTAAAGTAAAAAGAACGAAAGTTTTTATAGGATTTTTTTATTACCTCGTAAGTCCTAGCGCACTTCATAAAGTACAAATTGACGCTAGTATTTCAGACCTGACAATTGAATTCTATAGCAAGACGTAACTACCTAATGTACTACGTAGAGTACAAATTCTAATCTCCCGTTTTCGACGAAGTTTTTTCTAGAATGGTAATATCGAGACAGCCATTTACTTCTGTAATCTATGGCCAACCTTGCCACCTTAAACCAGTACTGTCAACTGCCACTGTCAGTGTCATTTCTTTGAAAATGTCCACGCAGTCGGTTTCCAGGCCGATACGAGGTAAGTATAAGTAAATCCAGCTATATTAACGTAATCTTATGTTTATTTCATTGTTTTTAATTTAAAAGAGTAAATTTAAATAGTAATTAATACAAATAAAACAAAATTTGCGCAGCGAATTTTGGTACTTCGAAATTTTCTAAAAAATGCTAAAGACAATATGGATGATAAATTTTACAAAATGCGCCCCACGTTTTTAGGTTTAAAATTTCTGTAGGTAGGGTTATAAATGTGTACAGAAGAATTTATATTTTTCTTTTTAGTCCGTTTTAATGTTTTAATCCAATTTTTTTTTGTAATAATTTAGTCTGTTTTAAAAACGTGTTTTTTTAAAAAGATTTTTATATTTTTTTTAAAGAAGAAATAAAGAAAATTTCGAAGTACGAAAATTCGCTGCGCTCTCCCAACTTGAATTGACCCTTATGATTTTTTGACGATTTCTGAGAAACCCCTATGATATGACTGCCCGGGCGATGACCTAGGAATAAACCGGTTTATTTAGGTTTAAAGTATCGCTTCTATTTCGTTCCGCACCCGAACGCAATTTTTCGATAAAACCGGTTTAACCGTTATAATAAAAATGTTTCTGCAAGCCTTTCTTATAGTCTAGAAGCGATGTTTGAGCAGTTACAGTTACCGTTTACAAGCTTATCAAGCATTGTCTGAACGATCGTTTAGTTTATCTTTACAGGGTGTTTGGTAATATAGTCTTATAAAGCCGAATATTGTAGATAGAGGCCATCAAACTGAACAACTTTTACTATGGGACCAACTCTGAAATCGCGAAAAAAATCAGCTGTTTCATACAAAAATTAATAAACAAAATATTTAAATGTACCATATTCGGCTTTATAAGGCTATTACCAAACACCGTGTATAGTAAAAAATGGTTTTGGGCACCGGATCCGATACTTAAAATGCTAAAATAAAAAGCAATTTAAAACTTTTCTACTCGAATGTACCAATTGTATGGCATATTGAATCAATGGCTTATTTCTCGGAAAGTAGCTGTGTTATACACGTTATCAGATTTTTTTCCGTGTTCGCTATGGTGGTACTAAATATTGGCATACTCAGTTTGGCGACAGGTGCCCTGGATCATGGTGTACTGGGTGTGGCGCTGCGGGAACGATGCCTAATGTATGAACCAAATCTAAACCTATGATTTCTCTGGAACGGCTAATGCTGCGATGGTGGTTTATTTTTTTCCCTTTATAGGAAGATAAGGGAATGCGCGAATGTTATTTAATACATCAATTAAAGGCGTTAGAGCGAAAAAAAAATTTTTTTGAGGTTAGAATTTCTCGAAGCCTATAAAATTCTTAATCCACGATGAAATGTAGAAATTCGTTTTTTGCCGTGCCTTATGACGAAGGTATTAAATATATACCCACACCGTTTCCAGGAAAAAAAAACGAATTGCTGAGATACAGCCGTGGCGCTGCCAGAACGACGTCGTTCTGGCAGCGCCACAAATGACCCACGATTACTCCTGAATCTGTTGACATTCACGGGTGGATGTTAGCTTGTGTGAAATGGAAAAAAAAGCCAAAAATCTGTATGTAATCGGATTTATTCTAGCATTTGTAATTAATGAGATATAGCCGTGGCGCTGCCAGAACGACGTCGTTCTGGCAGCGCCACAAAAAACCTCGTATATCTTCGGATCCAGTGGAGGGAAAAAATCAAACGTATTTTTTCCCGACTGGGAAAAAGTCGGCCTACATGGTGATTTTTTTTCACGTAAATCGGAGACCGTGGCGCTGCCAGAACGATGGACACCAAAACCTAACATACTAAATTTAGTACAAAATATTTTTACTTTTTGCTTCAAAATATAGTCTGGAGCATATCAAACATACCAAAAAACATAAACAACCAGGTTCCACATCTAAATTCGCAGAAAATGAAACTTTTCTGTCTCGGTCTGAAGCACTAATTTTAGTTTGTACTTCATACAGTACGTCAGGTCGTTGGAACTACACATTTCAAAAACACAGGACTTACGAGGATAGAACTTAAAATTCTCGCAAACTATGGTATTTACAAGATCAAATGAAATCAATCAATGTAAATGGTCAAATGTAAACGTGTAGGTATTTACTTACCTACCTTGTAAAAAAAAATTTTTTTTATTTTTTTTTATGATTTGACCAATGTTTGTCACATTAATCATAAACGCCACTAATTGTAAACACCTCAATACACTGTTGTAAAATATTTGTCGGATAGGTAGGTACTATGGGCAACAGCGTTGATTAACCAGTTAGCAACAAAATTCGCGTGCAAGCGATTTTAACCTTAGCAGTGGTTAAGCGACGCTGTTGCCTATAGTTCCTACACAATTTACAATGTTTAAAATAAAACTTAAAATTTCTCGCAAACAGTAGATTTACATGGTCAAATGTAAAAACAATATTGTACCACATTTAATATCATTTTTTTTTTCATTTTTTTTTTTTCATTTCAATTTTAATTTTTAATTTCATTTCATTCACTTTGACGTTTGACAGCTCGACTGCTGTCATCTCAATCTGCCCTTGATGCGCTTCCTCTTGTTAACTCATCCCACCATACACATTTATGTGGTTTACGTGTGTATTACAGGTATTGTCTAAAGAAACATTAGTCTGGCTGAAAAATGAAATATCATGGAAATCTGGAAACCATAGAAATCTGTTGAAGAAAAGTGGGCAGAAACTGCCTAAACCGCATCCAATGTGGAAAAAGTGATATAGTGGATTACTTCAAGGATTTCCCAGCCTTGAAACAATCACAAGGCTATACCTTGGTAAGCATATACCGCAGTCCGCAGCCTTATCTTTGTAGTTTTTTTTATAAAAACGTACGCAATGACATATAAATGACAAAAGTTACTTATTCTTTTTTCAGCTAATGAACGATTTCAGTCGTCTGTATCTAGGAATGGAAAACAAATTATTTTCCTCTATCACCCTCAAAAAAGGGAGAAATTATAAAATATTATGCTTCATCAGAATTGCGAAAAAATAGAGACACGAGAACAAAAATAGCAAATATAATTGCACTGATTGACGGTAAGAATTTTTTCTCAAATATTAGTTCTTATTATTAAACCTTGATAGAAATAACTATACCTTGGTAAGCATATACCGCAGTCCGCAGCCTTATTTTTTTTTTTTTTTTTACATAATCTTTGTGGTTTTTCTATAAAAACGTACGCAATGACATATAAATGACAAAAGTTACTTATTCTTTTTTCAGCTAATGAAGGATTTCAGTGGTCTGTATCCAGGAATGAAAAACAAATTATTTTCCTCTATCACCCTCAAAAAAGGGAGAAATTATAAAATATTATGCTTCATTAAAATTGCGAAAAAATAGAGACACGAGAACAAAAATAGCAAATAATTGCACTGATTAACGGTAAGATTTTTTTCTCAAATATTAGTTCTTACTATTAAACCTTGATAGAAATAACTATACCTTGGTTAGCATATATCGCAGTCCGCAGCCTTATTTTTTACATAATCTTTGTAGTTTTTCTATAAAAACGTACGCAATGACATATAAATGACAAAAGTTACTTATTCTTTTTTCAGCTAATGAACGATTTCAGTCGTCTGTATCTAGGAATGGAAAACAAATTATTTTCCTCTATCACCCTCAAAAAAGGGAGAAATTATAAAATATTATGCTTCATCAAAATTGCGAAAAAATAGAGACACGAGAACAAAAATAGCAAATATAATTGCACTGATTGACGGTAAGAATTTTTTCTCAAATATTAGTTCTTATTATTAAACCTTGATAGAAATAACTATACCTTAGTAAGCATATACCGCAGTCCACAGCCTTATTTTTTACATAATCTTTGTAGTTTTTCTATAAAAACGTACGCAATGACATATAAATGACAAAAGTTACTTATTCTTTTTTCAGCCAATGAACGATTTCAGTCGTCTGTATCTAGGAATGGAAAACAAATTATTTTCCTCTATCACCCTCAAAAAAGGGAGAAATTATAAAATATTATGCTTCATCAAAATTGCGAAAAAATAGAGACACGAGAACAAAAATAGCAAATATAATTGCACTGATTGACGGTAAGAATTTTTTCTCTAATATTAGTTCTTATTATTAAACCTTGATAGAAATAACTATACCTTGGTAAGCATATACCGCAGTCCGCAGCCTTATTTTTTACATAATCTTTGTGGTTTTTCTATAAAAACGTACGCAATGACATATAAATGACAAAAGTTACTTATTCTTTTTTCAGCTAATAAAGGATTTCAGTGGTCTGTATCCAGGAATGAAAAACAAATTATTTTCCTCTATCACCCTCAAAAAAGGGAGAAATTATAAAATATTATGCTTCATTAAAATTGCGAAAAAATAGAGACACGAGAACAAAAATAGCAAATATAATTGCACGGCATTGCATATGATTGACGGTAAGAATTTTTTCTCAAATATTAGTTCTTATTATTAAACCTTCATAAAAATAAGTATTAAAAAATTAACCGAAACTTTTTTCTTTGAATACAGAAGATAAACCAGAGAAATCCTGCAATATTGCTTTGATGTTGCTGGCTTATGTCATCAACATTTCACTTGCACGGAATGCGACGGCTATATATCGCAAGCTGCTTCTGAATCCGACGTATCCAACAAGATCATTCAAAGAAAGCATAATGTTTCACGGGTACGCCAATTTGACGACCATGTAATTCTAGAATAGTATGATTAATTAAGCTTGTTGTGGTTTTTTTGTAACTAAGTATGTCTCAATTTTTGCGATTGAAAATAAATAATATGAATCTTTTATGTCTATTTCCTTTTAAGCATGTTAAGCTATAAAACTTGTACAGGGTTTGAGAACGGAATTTCTTCTGTTAATAACCTTGTAAAAGTTAAAAAATAAAAAATGTTGTATCATGGCTGTGTACACTAAATGTATAATGTATCGTGAAGTATGATTTTATCTAAATTACCAATTATTATATGCTTTTCACTTACAGGTCTGGACTTTGGTGCTATATCGGTGCAGCTGTTAAGTTTGCTTTAAAATTATTTTGCATAATAATAATAATAGCCGCACTAATATCGTACAAGTTCAACATAAGTAGATAAAGCCTGACCAGAGTTTAAAAAAACCCTGCAATGAGGACGCGACCTTTGTGATTTATTTATACGTAACTATTGCCAGTAAAAGAAATTAAATGTGAAAAATGCCGCATGCCGGTTTTTAAAACATCTGGTCAGCTTTAAAATGATACATCATTCTTTATCGTACCCGCACCAATATTTATAAGTAGATATCTACGTAACCAGTGCAGGTTTTACTACAAAGAAGCATAATGTTGTATAAAACTTATTAACTGTTATAGTAGAGGTATGAACGGGAAGTCGAAGCGTGGGCAGACCGCCATTCCTAAGATGTCAGGGCCTACCTCAACCAGATACGCCGCAACAAGGACGACATAGGAAAACCATGGGAGAAGCATATCTCCAGCATTGGACAAATATATATGCTGAGAAGACAAATAGAAGGTATGATACTAGTGTGGGACAATAAGGCACCATACCATTCACCATACGTATGTACATAGATGGACGGCTATTAGACATACTTTATTTTTAGGGTTCCGTGCCTCAAAAAAAGGAAAAACGGAAACTTAAAAATCAATTGTGTCTAATTAGACTCACGCCCGAGTACATGCGATACTGTTGCGGGTATAAGGCATGATGCACTATTGCACTACGTGTTACGTATTGCACACTATGCCTTACGATAATTGCACCTGTATTTTCCTTATGTTGGCATGGTACAGTCAGTGTCATTCATATACATAAATACAGCCATTGAGTCAAAATATGTAAACACCAACCTTATTGTCAGTGACATAGAGGTGTGTAGATATTTTTGAGCTCTTGTTAACGTATATATATTTATGACGCTGGCCGTACATACATAGGTGTTCAGATAATTATTTTGAATATTAACCAATCAAAGTCAATTAAATTTTGTAAATATGGTCTAGAAAGTAATACCTAGGTCTGTGGTATTTTCATATTTTCATTAAAAACTCCCTGCAATATTTAAACTATACATTTTTACGAAAATGTAATAAACTATAGACCTAGATATTAGTTTCTCGATCGTGTCTACAAAATTTCATTGAATTTGGTTAATATTCATACTAATTATCTGAACACCTTTGTATGTACCATGCCAGCATAAGGAAAATACAGGTGCGAGTATCGTAAGGCATGGTGTGCCATACGTAACACGTATAGTGCACCATGTCTTACTATACCCGCAGCAGTATCGTACGTACGCTGGCGTGTTACATAAGTATGGTTCACCGTGCTTTACTGTTCCCGCACCAGTATCGTACGTATGCTGCCGTAGTATATACGCACGGTTCATCATGCCTTACTGTACCGGCAACGGTACCTTACCTCTACTACGACAGTTAATACGTCTGGCACATCATGCTTTACTGTGCCTGCCACAGTATCCTACCTATGCCGCCATGGTGCACACGTATGGCGCACCATGATTGACTGTGTCCGCCATAGTATCGTAAGTATGCCGCCGTGGTGCAAACGTATGGCTCACCATGCTTGACTGTGCCCGCTACAGTATCATACGTATGCCACCATGGTGCACACGTATGGTGCACCATGATTTACTGTGCCCGCCACAGTATCGTACGTACGCCGCCGCGGTGCACACGTATGGCTCACCATTATTTACTGTGCCCGCTACAGTATCGTACGGTTGTCGCCGTGGTACACACGTACGACTCACCGTGCTTTACTGTGTCTGCCACAGTATCGTACGTATGCCGCCGCGGTGCACACGTATGGCTCACCATTATTTACTGTGCCAGCTACAGTATCGTACATATGCCGTCGCGGTACACACGTACGGCTCACCGTGCTTTACTGTGTCTGCCACAGTATCGTACGTATGCCACCGCGGTGCACACGTATGGCTCACCATTATTTACTGTGCCCGCTACAGTATCATACGTATGCCGTCGCGGTACACACGTACGGCTCACCGTGCTTTACTGTGTCTGCCACAGTATCGTACGTATGCCGCCGCGGTGCACACGTATGGCTCACCATTATTTACTGTGCCCGCTACAGTATCATACGTATGCCGTCGCGGTACACACGTACGGCTCACCGTGCTTTACTGTGTCTGCCACAGTATCGTACGTATGCCGCCGCGGTGCACACGTATGGCTCACCATTATTTACTGTGCCGGCTACAGTATCGTACATATGCCGTCGCGGTACACACGTACGGCTCACCGTGCTTTACTGTGTCTGCCACAGTATCGTACGTATGCCACCGCGGTGCACACGTATGGCTCACCATTATTTACTGTGCCCGCTACAGTATCATACGTATGCCGTCGCGGTACACACGTACGGCTCACCGTGCTTTACTGTGTCTGCCACAGTATCGTACGTATGCCGCCGCGGTGCACACGTATGGCTCACCATTATTTACTGTGCCCGCTACAGTATCGTTCATATGCCGTCGCGGTACACACGTACGGCTCACCGTGCTTTACTGTGTCTGCCACAGTATCGTACGTATGCCGCCGCGGTGCACACGTATGGCTCACCATTATTTACTGTGCCCGCTACAGTATCGTACGTATGTCGCCGTGGTACACACGTACGGCTCACCGTGCTTTACTGAGCCCGCTACAGTATCGTACGTATGCCGCCGCGGTGCACACGTATGGCTCACCATTATTTACTGTGCCCGCTGCAGTATCGAACGTATGCCGCCGTGGTACACACGTACGGCTCACCGTGCTTTACTGTGTCTGCCACAGTATTGTACGTATGCCGCCGCGGTGCACACGTATAGCTCACCATTATTTACTGTGCCCGCTACAGTAACGTACGTAAGCCGCAGTCGTAGTTTCAGGAGTATTCAGTGCGACTTGCGCACTACGTATGTACGTAGCCGGATGTCGGGCTACGTACGTACGTACAAAAATCGACCACTCGTAAATTACGTAACCCGCTCCATGATGAGCGTCAGTATGCCGACTACGTATGACTGACTACTTACGCGTAATGTAGCGGGTTACACACGTCATAGTGGTCGATTTTTATCCTTATTTTACGTAGTGCGGCAGAGGAAATTTTTCTCAGTGAAGATTTCTTGATTGCCCGCTATTTTTTTTGCTGAACAAGACGGAGCATTTTACCCATTTTTGTACCAATGTTTTGCCACGAGCTCTAGCATCAGACTGACAACGCAATATCGTTTACTGAGGCTATCGGTCACAGTAAGTGGCTAAGGGGTAAAGGCGAATATGGCTGTCATTTCGCGTCCAGTGGTTAATTCGTCCAAGCTTATTCTTTAATAATTGTCCACATCGCATGCCGTGGCTGTCTTTAATTAAGAACTGTACTTAAATTTAAGATCAATACTTTAAGCCTTTTAGTGTATTAGTTAGTACATGTTTTTGTTGATTGCCCAATAAATAAATAAAAAAAAAAAAAAAAAAAACCACAAACATAGACGGTACATTCGCGAATTAACCGACATCCGGCAATGTCAATAATAGCCGGCATTTGTCGTTTTAATTATGTAACACGGAAATTTATCCGGTTCTGTTATTTCCCAGCGGGCAAGGCGTGTGTGAAGGGATTAATGTTGCTCGTAAATTTCGGATCTGAAATTATTTGAGCGAAAGAAAAGTTGTTTTTCAGCGACCAACAAAAGGCGCACGCGTAACACGATTACGAGCAAAGTGTTTTTGGTCCGTTAGCAATAAAAGATGGGTGGCCATCAGAGCAAATGTCAATTTCTCAAATCTCGTGTAACTTTGTTTACTAGTTTGCAAGCGGGAGAGTGTCTCAGGTCGCGTCGGTGACGGCATAGTAAACAATTGTACAAATACTTGTTTACATCGTAGTTTGGCAAAAGTTTCCAAGCACAGAATTCCCCATCATTGAATAGTATCTAAATTTTGGTCAACTTTTTATTTTGCAGGTGTCAATTTTTTTGTTAACAGAGGTCATGGTAACTGGACATCGTTTTTTTTTCTAATTCCCGTCATGATTAAATCGTGAACTACCTACTTACTTTACGATTTTATCATGACTTAAGTTATAGCTTAGCCCTTTCAGTTTTGTTGTAACGTAAAAGAAAATAACATCAAACGAATGCCAGCTCTGAAAGGCATCACTTTGTTGTGGCGTACGCAACTTTGACCATACATATTTCTATGCATATTTGTCTGTAACACAAAGCTTATATCTCGATTTACTTTATTCATTCGTGAAAGAGTAGCAATAAAGTGAAATATATCGAGGGTTCGCATAAAAATATTGTGTTAGGATGGGATAACTTTATTATAGGGCGATACGGGCCCTTCCCGGTCAAAGCCGAAATATAAGAATGGCAAGGGTAATGTGGTTACTCTTTATGTGGGTCACAGAGTATAAAGTTTGTTGCTCGCGGACAGACATACAGATTATTGGACATGCATAATAGATTTACGTTTGTTCTGACCCTAGGAGTGTTTTTCTCGTTCTGTTTTGAACTTGACTTTGGTAGAGGTTGTAGGTATTTGATGTTTCAGGCAAAGAAGGCATTGGTAAGATAATCATACAGTGACAGTAGTGGTAGTTGGATCTATTTTGTACAGACTATGAGGCCCGCCCGACCCATACAGACGGATATACAATCTGATTCGGAATTCCGAAACAGAATATCGATAATGTATGAAAACTTCGAACGGAAAAATACCGAATTTGTATAGTAGGTCCGTAGTTTTGTTATATTAGTTATAGTTATATATAGTTCGTTATAGTAGTTATATTAGCTGCGTTTGGAATGATTGTGTTTCGGAATTATGATTCAAAATTCCATCTGTATGTGGCCAAAACGGAATATCAAATTTCGAACGGAAAAAGAACGCATGTATTGGATGTGTACTATAGATTTGTATAGATTTGCTGCGGTCGGAATTATTCTGATTCGGAATTCTGTTATGTAGTGTGTGGCCAGGCTTACGCGTTGAGTATACAATTACCGCGGTACTTAAGTAATCTTTTTGCCAGTATATTAATTGAAAAGTTTATCTTAGTAAGTACTATAGGTTTTTCATTAGTTTGTTTTGGACAATGTCACATAAATTGTGGTTGGTCCCATAATTTATTTATTTTATTTATTTATTTATATAAAGACACTTGTAAGCTTACAGACTTAATCCAAAACACAAACAAGTCAATTACAAAAACAATATAGCAGCAAGAAATAGTAAATCAATTATAAAACAATGTCAAAAAAAAATCAGAATAAAGAAATTAAAAATAAAATAATTACAATTTCAATTGTGCCACCCTCAGAGGTTTATTTTTGATAAGTTGATTTTAAAAGAACCTTAAATAGTCTAAGTCTAGTCTTTTCAGAGGGCATTAAATTCCATCGTAGTCATTCGTAAAAGTAGGCAGCGAATGTATCAAAAATTGTCACTTTTAGCAGTTTTGCTGTCTACTTCTAGAAAAGCCTACGAGAGAATGTAATGATACCTTCTAAAATTACTAGACTGTGGGTCTTAAAAATTCCACGTAAAGTTTTATTAAAATTGTCCATTTTAATTACAATATTAAATAAAATCACAGCGGCCCCACTGGGTACCGTCTTATAGGTTACGAAAATCAGAATAGAAATTCAACACAGAATAATAAACAAATATTTGATCAACAATCGGTGAGATTTTATTTACTCAACTATGGATTTCGTAAGATCTTCGTTGTTGTTTACCAAAATTTCCATTGTTTAAAATTTTTACAGCCAGTTACGGTCTCAAGTGCCAAATCGAGACGCCAAGAGCTTGTTCAATTTCAACTGACGAATAACTTGACAGCAACCGAGAGTCCTTGCTTTGTACCCTCGGACGATAGAGGAATGTCCTCAAAAATACGAAGGGTGGCAAGAAAGAGTAAGGAATAAAGAGAATGTGACACATAGAAAGGGCGATACGTAAGAGGTTAGGTAAGGGTTTTTTATTGTCACCATGAAATTTCTATTTTGTTTAACAGCACACTTATGTGTACGTTAAGTTCTTTATTCTTTTCTTATCGTTTGAGGATTAGTGGCCTCCTCTGGTGTAAGAGTTTATAAAGCTGCCTGTAAAACCTCTAACTTGGCTTAATACTCGTTACCACACGACAACAGCCAGGCCCTGAACGGAAGCGCTCAGTTGTAATGCCACTTAACGGTCGCCCATCCGATACCTGTTCGGACTGATCGTTGCTTAACAAACGTGATCGATTGCGATCAGTCTGTCAAGCTCCGCCGTGAGCACTTCGTTATATAAGTTACGTTTGATGTAATATTAAATTGCTTTCTTTGCAAAACCTAAACAGAAGAATTATAAGAAATTTTATCTACACTCACAACGTAATGTTCCAAATATGAATTCAAAAAAGGTAATATAAATACGCACTTTATTTTCGTGGATAGGTAAAATTAAAAAATAAACTCATTACGATGCAGTCAACTCTTGGACGAATTAACCACTGGACACGTAACGTAAGAAAAATGTATGAAATCACGATCAACCAATTTTTGCGGGGTGAGGGGGGATTAACTTGTCAAATAATGACAATATTATAGGGTGATTTAGCCGGTTTCCGGCCATAATTGCCGGCCAAATATTATGGATTGTGAAACTCATACATTAGTTCTCGGCCAGGCGGCCGAAAAGCAAATGACCTCCCAAAAATGCATTTAGTTACCCGGCCATCAAATTTAAATGTATCACACCGAAAACTTTACGCGTTTAAGTTAAACAGTACTAAAACTAATTTACCATACTCACACTCAATTGCAAGAAGCTTCACTTTAAATCTTCTTTAGCTAATGCCACTTTATAGCTAATGAAATCATTAAAATATTGATTTCATTAGTTTGTTGCATCAAACTACTTTAGGCTAAAAACTTTAACTAATGAGAGCCCTAAACATTGTTGCCAATAATAAAGTAAAAAATGAATGGGATGACCGAATGGTTAAGTTTTGTTTTGAAAAGTATTCAAAGTTTGTATATAAATTGGCCAAAAAAACGCGTTTGACACATAGTATGGTTTGACAACTGACATTTTTCTTTCAAATTCGTTGGTTGTGAAATTTTTATTATTTCGGTATTATTTTCTTTGTGAGTAAAAATCTCAAAACGAAAAGTTCGTGTGTGGTCCCATAAAATTTTTTCAGAGATCTGGCCAGTAGTTTTCTCATAATCCTGAAAAATATCAATTATTTAGCTCGCCATCGTACGAGTTTTTATAGAATTTCGGACATAACATCTTTGTTTATGAACCGATTTAGATGATTCTTTTTTTATTTGAAAGGGTATACTTCAAGAGTGGTCACAATTTAATTTCATCGTTATTGGACTTCGAACTTCGAAGATACACAAGGGAACTCCTCAAAGTCAAATAGTATATGTAAAGTGATTTAGGTTTTGGTAAGTTTATGGCAATCCAAAACAAACCAAATCATGGTTTGCGATGCAACGTTCTGGACTAGATTTGGACTACGAAAACACAACGGAACTCCTCAAAAACAAACAGCGTGAATTTGGAAATTGAGTTCTGGGCATTTTACCATTGAAAATGTTATAATATAAAGTTAAAAAATATTTACACGCTGCGCTTACATACCTACCACTAAAAAGTTGAAAATAAAAAAGCTTTTTTAAAAAAAAGAAAAACCGCCTTCAAAAAACCTGAAAACAAAAACAGCTTAAAAATTAAATACCTCTAAAAAGCAAGAAATAATATTCGAATCATTCGTTACACATATCAATATTAATAAAACACGTCTAATGAAGTCGGGTGGGGCTTTTAGAAAAAAATTAAGTTGTCCTCCAGCCCCACCCGACTTCAATAGACGAGTTTTATTAATATTGATATGTGTAACGAATGATTCGAATATTATTTCTTGCTTTTTAGAGGTATTTAATTTTTAAGCTGTTTTTGTTTTCAGGTTTTTTGAAGGCGGTTTTTCTTTTTTTTAAAAAAGCTTTTTTTTCCCTTCTACACTACCGGCCCAGTAGTGTCGTAGGTAAATGAAAAATTCCATACATATGCATTCCCCACGAAACTACCATTAAAAACTTAATTATTGTTAATTAAACTTAATTAATAAATTCTTAAAGTCCTTGTCCGCGCGACCTTGAGCAAGAGAAGGAGGCCTGCCCCCCTAATCAAATGGCCACTTTTCTATTCGTTCGCTAACTTAACGATTAAAAATAAGCCATAAACCCTAAAATTGCGTGTTGGAGGCCTGACACTTCCATACAATACTACAATGTCTACTTGCGACGTGTTACTTGATCGTTTATTTGCTTATTTTCAAGCTTTAAGTTAGCGAACGAATAAAAAAGCCCCCCTGGTTCCGAAATGGCAGAAAACCATAGGGGGCCGGCAAACCGGCTAGCTTACCCTACTTTGTTTACATACCAAATTTTATTTATTTTACGAAAAATAGCTACTATAATAGGATGAAATTGTGCTTACGTGTGAAAAGAAACATTTCTAGATTGCCTGCTATTTTTTTTGCTGAACAATACGGAGCATATTGCCCATTTTTGTACCAATGTTTCGCCACGAGCTCTAGCATCACACTGACAAAGCGATATCGTTTACTGAGGCTATCGGTCACAGTAAGTGGCTAAGGGGTAAAGGCGAATATGGCTGTCATTTCGCGTCCAGTGGTTGATTCGTCCAAGAGTCAACTGCATCATAAAATAACTTTTTTTCTCATTACGATACAGGGCAAATCCAAAAAGAAGCCAGTGCCGTAACATTAAAAAAAAACAACGATATTTTCCCACATATTTTCATTGATTTAAATGCACTCTATGGTAATCGATGACTTAGTGCGATTGCACTGATCTCTTTTTTTTCTAATAGAATGCGCGCCATTTCTAAAGCATTTCAATTAAAGTTTTTATTTCAATTTTTACATTTTGTTATACTTACTGAAATTTGTAGGTTTGTTATACTTACTGAAATTTGTAGGTTTTTTATGCTTTAAAATGTGAAAAAATGGACTCTGCCCAAGGAAACGACTTATTACAAGGTAGGTACCTAGCTAATACAAACAAAGTCTCTCTCTCTCTTTTCTAACGTTGATCTTTTATTTAGTAGGTTCAATCCCAAATGTATGAGTGTAGATAAAGTAGTGTATGAAACTGCACATAACTAGGTATTAAAACACTCGTGTGATACTATTAAAAACCTCGCCTACGGCTCGGTTTTTAAACACACACTCGTGTTTTAATACCCCTCTTTATGTGTCAGTTTCATAAACTACTATTATAGATTTAGTTCGAAATTATTTTCCAAAAATAAATATAAAATTATCTCTACCGTTTTTTATCTCAACAAGAAATAAAAAATATATGTTTTTATCAGGTTCTAAAGCTTTTTACATAATGTGAAAAAAGACTTTGATATTTTTCTTTTAACATTTTTTTACTGAATCCTAGATATTTGAAACCAAAAAATAACAAGGGACGATAATAGACGCTACGAATACCCTCGAACGACCCTTAACCCTTAATTATGGTCTCGTGAAAAATCGAAGGTCACTTGTTTTTGTTTACATAAAAAATGGTTCCTTGAGGCTGTAGCTTTTAAGCAGAATTTATGATGAAAGTATTTATAGCAGAGTTTAATGAAAATAATTAAAAATATAATTTTTACCACGCGGCTCCGCTCGTTATCGTAGACGCACCTTCAGACTAAGTGACCAATGTGTTTCTTACCTAGGTAGGTGCCTTGGTCCTAGGACGGTGCCGTCATATTACGGTTACGGCCGTAATATGACGGCAGCAATTTAGCTGCGCGGCGTAGAACGTTGTCTACGTAAACAATACGGCGCGTCGTATTTTAGCGGCCGTAATTTAGCGTCGTAGAACGTTTTCCATGTAAACAATACGGCGCGCCGTATTTTTTACATAGACAACGTTCTACGCCGCTAAATTACGGCCGTAATATGACGGCACCGTCATCCTAGGAAACACCAGCTTAATGGTCGTTGCGTTGCAACATGCGTATTCCAATGTCTTCTTCTTATCTTCTCCTGAAGTAAAATATGAAGCAGAGAATGTAAAGTAGCGCTCCATTTTCTGTTTTAGATAAAACTAATACTAACTACATTTTAAAATATAATACGTTCAATAAACTTATCCTTACAATATTATAAATATGAAAGTCCGTTTGTTTGAGTTGGACTCCGATGGAGTTAGCTTTCCCCAAACGTCACAACATTGATCGACAACCTTGAGATTGGGTTTTATTTGCAATCAACGACAATCAAGTAAGAGTTTTTGTTTCAAGAACATGTGAATACTTCTATCATTTTAGTTTTTCGTTTTTGGATTCTGTAGTATTTAGATGTGATGGCATTTAGACATTGTTAAATCATCTACAGTCTTTTAATATATAAAATCGTAAACTGAATGAGTGACTGACTGATCTATCAACGCACAGCCCAAACCGCTGGACCTAGAGGCTTGAATTTTTGCACACAGATACTTTATACAGTGTAGGCATCCACTAAGGAAGGATTTTTGAAAATTCCATCCCTAAGGGGATGAAATAAGGGATGAAAGCTTGTATGAAAGTCCCTCAGTTTTGAAGCTAGAATCTTCAAACTTTGTGTTTAGGCTAACGATTGAAAATAAATAAATACGAGTCTCAGCGTTTTTCAAAATTCTACCCCCGAAGGGGTCAAAAGGGGGATGAAGTTGTGTATTGAAGAAAATCCTTTATTTTCGAAGTAAAAATCGCTAAATTTATAATTTAGGCTTATGGATGAAAATCTAACGCAACGTATATTGTTTTTGTTATTATTTCAACCCCTATGGGGATGAAATGGGGGTGAAAATGGATAAAAAAACCTAAAAATATAAATGGATATCGTAATCGGGGTTTTCTGGGATGACGATTGGAAAAATGACATTTATTTTGAAGTCCAACACGGTTGACATGATTTTAGCCCTAAAGGGGTGAAAATGGGGTTCAAATTTTGTATGGAAAAATTATATAAAATAGACATTACATCTTTCAACTTCGTAGGAGCACGTCTAAAACTAAATAGAATGGGACGGGAACGGGATGGGAGCAGGAACGGGATGGGAACGGGACGGGCACGTGAAAGGAAAGGGGAACGGAACGGGTACGGGATGGGAACGGGACGGGAATGGGACGGGAACGGGACGGGATGGCAACGGGAAAGGGAAGGGGAACGGAACGGGTACGGGATGGGAGCGAAACGGGAACGGAAGGGGAAAGGGATGGGAACGGGACGGGAAAGGGACGTAAATGGAACGGGAAAGGGACGTAAATGGGACGGGAACAGAACGGGAACGGAACAGGAACGGAACGGAAACGGGCACCGGAACGGGAAAGGGAACGGGCACCGGAACCGGAAACGGAACGGGAACGGGAAGCCTCGTGCGAGGCCCGCCACACGTGGCAAAAGTCTTGCCTCGCGAGGCAGCGCGCTTGATTAGGCCGCCTAATCGCGTAAAAATGGCTGGACGGATCCTGGTTGAAGGTTCCCTAAGTATTTTCTTTAATATCCACGCAGACGAAGTCGCGGGCAGAAGCTAGTACTGTTATACATGTTACACTTAGCTGTGAAGTACAACTTTCTCGAGTATGGGACCAATCCCATACTTGAGAAAGTTTGATGTTACTTATCTACCGTATTCGGCTTTAGGAGTTCTTTGTAACACATTGTATAATGAAAGCTCATTATTAATAAATAAAGCCAAGAGAAAAGCCCTGTGGCATTCCTATTTTAAAAATATTTTTTTCTTCCGTGTTATACAATGAATAGGTTCTATAAGGTGTTCGAGCCATCTTATCTTGAAAGAGGTTGTAGCCTCAAATGTGTGACTTCCGTACCTTAATATCTTCGAAGCCGGTGACCTTGACATTGACGTCAGCGTCGTGTCGGCATTGAGCGTCGTGTCGGCAATGAGCGTCGTGTCTGCGCCGACTCCATAACGTCACTCCAGGGAATCTCATCGAGCTTGCGGTTTGGAGATATTTAGGTGCGGATCAAGAAGGTTAATTTCTCATATAAAATATGTGTATGGAACAATATGCAAGGAAAAGTTTTTAGAGATAGTTTTGGAATTTTCCAATGAAGTAGCTAGTTGTCGTTTAAGCCAGTTAGATTTTCTTGATAGAAAACTTTCGTGATAGTACTCCAAACTATGTTTAGCTTTCATTAATGCTTTGATCAAAAGCATTACAAAAACAAAATAGTTTCCGAATGGCTACCAAAGCTATTCAATATTAGAATTCTAATTTAAGCTAAGTTCTCCTAAAATGAGATCCGAAGGTCTTCCACGCGATGAGAGGTCGTGAATGTTAGCCAGCCAAACCACGGCAGGTTCAAGTCCGAGCTGCTCAACTATTTGGCGAGGGATCAACCTACGAAACTTGCGGTTTCCTAGAATCCTTGCTATCGCTAACAAGATACTTAAATAGGTAGAAATAACGTTCTCTCTAAAGCCAAACATTGTTTATCATCTCCACTTAATATTGGAATATTAAATTTTCTGATTACAATTTGCACACTTGAATTAAAAAAACCGGAGCTAAATAATATACTAGTGACTCGGCAGCTCAGCGGTCTGAGAATCGGACCGGACATCCAAAGGTCGCGGGTTCGATTCCCGTCCGAGAATTAATCTGGTGCAAGAAGGGTGCAAGTCGTTTTATTTTTATTAAGTGTTGTATAAAATAGCATTGTGAATGCAAAAATCCCAAATTTAAAAAACCAAAGATGTTTGTATTTTATATGAGCTCATTCAGTTAGCTTTTATTAGACAGACTTTACGACCTTTGCACGCATTAGAGGAGTTTTATGTCGTGCGCATCCTTGATGCAGCTTTTTTGTGTCAGCTGGATGGCACTGCACTGATACGTGAGGACTTGATGTAGGTTACAGGGTGCACGCAGATCCAGGTCGCCAGCCGCGTATCGATTGCTGTTCCGCGCAGCCGCCGTCCACTTCGACTCGCCTACCTTTAACAGCGTACATCACTGGCCGCGTAGCTCATAATACCTCAGGCTGCAAACTAAGCTAGCGATGGGTAACGTACAAGTCAAGATCTCTGCTTAGAAGATGAACTAATGCTCTTTATCCTACGATGCTCTTAAACCAAGTATACTTACGGAGCGTAAGTCAGGAACAGCATTGTAACTTAATCGAGAATTAGCTTCGTAATGTCCGATTTGAATTTAGTGCTTCCCAAAGGAGTTTTCTTTTAGTGGGTTAATAAATTGCACTGGTGGTGTCTGAGTATTGATTCTGTTGCAATTTATGTGGACGAGTAGAGTGTTTTAAATCGCGCTGCTCGCGGTCGAATAAATCCTTGCGCGGAACATAAATTTTAATGGAGTCGCAGCAATGAGACATTTAATGCTTTTGTATGGTCGAAATATGTATAATTTTCAACTTCCATTGGAAAAACTTTTAACTCGTATCATTACAGAGCAATAAATTTGTAGGGAGATGTTA
The DNA here is from genome assembly GCA_928269145.1 of Agriphila tristella. NCBI lineage: Eukaryota > Metazoa > Arthropoda > Insecta > Lepidoptera > Crambidae > Agriphila > Agriphila tristella. Next base: position 27,394,482 of record OV743434.1, read on the forward strand.
ATGAGACTGGTTCTGTTAATGTTGAAATTGAAATTGTGTGATCGGTATTAATCTGTATTGAAATAAACAATTATTTTATCATTTCTTTTATGTTCGAATGTTTGATTCACGATTTACAATGCGCACATGACGTAAAATCATCATACCGTCGCGTCGGTCGTTTTTACATATCTTGTACTTATTTTTGGTCTTGTTTACCAATCTGACATGAGACGACTAACTAATTTTACTATTGATATCCTTTAACCATTACATTATTTTATTTAATCAAGATATTTTAATTAAACAAACCTTCACGGCGAGGTAACGATTTGCTTTCTCGAAAGCCTATTCACAATAAGGTGCGCGCAATTTGAAATCAGGAGGGATACTACCAATAATAATGGCGGCATCAGTTAAAGAAACCCCTGTTGGGTGGGGGGTGGAGGGGGTGGTGGGAACTTATTATTAAGAAGTACGAAACTTTTGTTTTTGTTTTCGATTGTGAAAATGTGCAATATAAAATTTAAACGTAGTTTTCAGAATTATAAATTAATATTAGTAATTTTTCTTCGTGAAAATTGGGAGATTTTAGTGACTTCTCTGAATAAATACGAGACAATTTTTACATTTTAGTAGGAGCTTAAACATTGTACGTGGAATAAAAACTCAAAAATACACTAGGGATTAAAGTGTCGCCGTAAAAAGATGAGCAGTGTCACACGTTACATTGCGTTGCTAGCTTTAAATTTTAAAGCTTAAAGTTTTCTTGTTAGCGAAACACGAGACAGCTAATTGGCAATTTGCACACTATTATCACGACGGCATCTAAACCCATCTCACTCATTCATATTAGCATTGTGGTTGCAACGATTCGGTATAGTGTAACGAGGTAATAAATTCGCGATTCTGACTTAAAAATTGGGCTATTTAGATTAATTGGGGGCATTAAGATTATATGCTGCCATAAACGCTTTCCGCGGCGCATTATGTAAGGAGCCGTTTTCCGCGCTCGTGTCACAATATCTTTCCACGCCATAAAGCGGTGCGCAGATTAAATTATCCTGAGCTCGTAAGGCAAGTAATTGTGACGTCACGGCGAGCAAACACGCGCTAATGCGCGGCATCGGTACGCACGTGTCAAATCAACTTTATTTCATTGTCAGAGATGTCGGAGTTAGAGGGCCCGTTTCATTCCTGAGACATAGCGACGTTAACCAGGTTTTTAGGTATCTTTTATTTTACATTAGTTTAACATTCTGTTTTTAAAAGCAAAACAAATCACTTTAACTTTCTTGTATTCGCTGGGTGCGAAGGTATAATAATCGATGGCAGCGCTCATGGTGGCAAAAAGAAGAAATAATGTAGGCTCTGTAATCTGTTTGAAAACGATATTTAATTTATTACCAGCGATACAGGAACAATTATATATGTTTATTATCACTTAATAAAATTATTAAAGTAGCTTTATCCTCTTGTTTTACAAAATTTACAACTAAAAAAGAAGTAAACAAACCCTGATATTACCAAAATAAAACACTCTTTTTGAATAGATCTTACTTGCCATATTTAATTTAAATGACCAAAAATGATTTCACAACACTTTGTCCACCCAAATCACAGTAATTTCGAATTTTACATTAAGAATACAATATGTATAGTATTTTTTAATATTTACTTACAATGCCGCCATTACATATCAAAACGTCAAAACGGTCAGGTCAGAGCCAACAAAGTTGCAAAAAGCTAGGTGGCGCTAAAAGCGTGCACGGTGCAGTGGAATAAAATTTATTAGAACCTAAATCTGTTATCTGTGTAAGTACCTACCTAGATTTCTTTTGTTTGTAATAAATTGAACCAAAAGTTTAAAAGGATACAAATAATGTTAATCCTTTAATAACATGAGTAGGCAACATCTTACGTCAAACATTCTAATTTCTATTCTATTCAAATTGTAGAAAGACTCTTGACTTTAGGGCGAGAAACGCCACGGCCGGCGGCCTCTTGGTTTATCTCTTTGGTCTATTTCCTTCTACATTCCAGTGACATTTTTTATCAACATTTGATTGTATATTAAGGCTGGTTTACATTATCTTAGTATTTAGTAGAGTGCTTAGTAGCGTGCGAGTAGATTCGAATGCGAGTGCTTTAGCAGTTTTGGTGCCTTTCCAGTGACCGTTTACACGCTTCCAGTAGAGTGTCATTTTCGCCATACCTAATACCTATTATTTAATTCAATTACACGTCACGCGTTCACCGGCAAATGCACTCTACTAAAGACGCTACTAAAATGTCGATATATATGCTTCCAGTGCGAGTGCGAGTAAAATATCGCGCGGGGGGTGAGCGGGCGCGCAGGGGGTGCTACTGGAAAGCGAGTAGAAAGGCTACTAGAACGTTACTCTCTTTAGTCATAAGACGACCGTTTACATGTTTCCACTAAAGCACTCTCCTAAATCACTCTACTAAAGACTAAGATAATGTAAACCAGCCTTTAGTTGACAATTAAATATGATCAGCGTTGTCTTTCAATCGGTAGTGTTTGATTGATTCTCAACATTTAGAATCAGTATAGTACATATTAACAAGAACATAAGCTATTATGCTATATAGATATTGGGATATTGCTAGCGATGCCTTAGCAATATTCAGCACTCTAAATAGAATGTTTTAAGAAGCCAATAGAACAGTACCTACATACTATTATCTGGTCTCGAATATCGCAAGATAGAAGTGCATAAAGTGGAATGCTCTACTCAATATTTCATCTGCTTGATATGAGATCGAATGTTATACCTATGAGCCGGGTAAAGATAATATTGGATAATGCATTGCACACTATTATCGCTCATTCTAGAGCTCATTGAATCTCAAAGATGGCGCAGTGGCTTAGAGCATTCATTTTGCGATTCGGTTATCAGATGACATCTCTACTTTAGACGCAAGATTCTGTCGCGTTGCTCGGAAATAAAGTGCAAAAACAGAAATTAATATAATGAACAGAAAGACTAAATAAACTTTCCTTAAAAAATGTCATATCAAAACCCAATACAGAAAAAATTGTTTAAAAACAAAAAACCGACTTCAAAAAAAACCTGCCTCTAAAAAGGATGAAATAATATGTAAATCATTAGATACGCATTATCATCGTTATAATAACGTCTATTGAAGTCGGGTGGGGTACGAACGTACCGTACGTACGTACGGGAAGTACAACTTCCTTTTTTTATTCTAAAATCCCCACCCGACTTCAATAGACGTTATTGTAACGATGATAATGCGTATCTAATGATTTGAATATTATTTCTTGCTTTTTAGAGGCAGGTTTTTTTTGAAGTCGGTTTTTTTGTTTTTAAACAATTTTTTATTTTTTTATTTTTAGTCTTAGTACCTTCTGTATAAGGTAGTGTAGGTAATTATATTATTTAGGTAGAAAAATCGGCTCAGCCAAACGTGAGATAATTGCGGAGAAACATAATATATACAGGTCAAACTGAGAACCGTATTTTTTTTTGTAGTCGGTTAAAATGAGTACACTAAAGGTATCCCCTTTCCAACACAAAAAACTTCATCAAATTCGGTTCATAAATAACAAAGTCGTCAAGGTAGTTGATGCAAAATCATAGTATTTTCAGGATTACTTGAAAACTGCTGGACAGATTTGAAAACAAAATAAATGGGACCATTTCGCAAGCAAACTCAATCGAACAAAAAAAGAATCATCAAAATCGGTCCATAAATGTCGGAGATACGCGCGAACAACGATAAAAAAACATACTATCGAATTGAGAACCTCCTCCTTTTGATGAAGTCGGTTAAAAACCGCATCGAAATAAGTTGAGTAGTTATTGAGAACTTTTCAAGTGCAACTTATATGGCTGCTGCAGCGCCGCCTGGTGATCTACCACCATGAAATATGTCTAAGAACCTGCTCTGAAATGAAACCTTTTGAATGCAAAAAAACGCATCGAAATCGGCCCATGACATGATATGACAAACATACAAACAATTGTTTGTATGTTTGTCTGTTACCATTTTCCGCGGAAACTACTAAACACACAACCTCTAACCCCAAACGCATATACCGCCTCCGTTCCGTTCCGTCCGTCGTGGGTAAAAAATCAAGAAGACTTATGTGCCTTTTAGAATCTCACTATACCCAAACACAGTTAACCTAACAATAATTTGAACTTTCTTTTGACGAACTTTAGGAGGATAAAAGCTAACTACAACATCTTATAACTTAGCTGAGTTCACTCTTAATTGTTCATCTAGTTGTATCTGCAGAAGACTAATTTCTGCTTCAATTCAAGAGCTGAACTTTTGTAAACTCATTAGAGGCCAGAATGGAGGTCAAAAATAATAAAGTCAGTCAGTCAGTTCGCAATTTATTCCGTCGCATCGATACAAATTGGAGTTTCGTCAGCGGCTAGGCAACTCTTTGAAACTCCGAAACAACTTATTGGTTGAGAAAAGTTATGCCTTGTGCTGCGTTCCAGTAGCTGACATTACCACTGGGAGTTTTAAAAAACTTTAAAAATCTGTTTTTATTTACTTCTGTTTTCTATTATTTTCTTATGTTTTTTAATCAGAGTTAATAGAGGTTTCAAGTTGCCTATTTAAGATTTTACATCGTCCCTACCCTATGTCCTTACCTGGTACCCTATTCTGTCATTTTCTGTCCCCTTTTTCCTTTTCTGTACCCTTGACAATTTGTATGCAAAATTTCACGATAATCGGTTCAGTAGTTAAGACGTGAAGGCGTAACAAACAAACGAACAAACAAACAGACTTTCGCATTTTATAATATTAGAAAGTAAGTATATCAGTTCCTATTATGGATACCTATTCGTATTCGTATAGTTCTTACCTCAGTGTCTCAAGACGAAAGTCTGTGAACAGTGCGTGTTGCCAGTGATGACTTACGGCAGTGAAACGTGGTCGCTAACTATGGGTCTCCTAAGGAGGCTCAAGGTCACCCAGCGTGCAATGGAGAGAGCCATGCTCGGCGTTTCCCTGCGTGATCGAATCAGAAACGAGGAGATCCGCAGGAGAACTAAAGTAACCGACATCGCTCGAAGGATTGCTCAGCTGAAGTGGCAATGGGCGGGACACATAGCGAGAAGAGCCGATGGCCGTTGGGGCGGAAAGGTTCTGGAATGGCGACCGCGCACCGGAGGACGCTCCGTGGGTAGGCCCCCGACAAGGTGGACCGACGATCTGGTGAAAGTCGCGGGAAGCCAGTGGATGCAGGCAGCGCAGGACCGATCGTCGTGGAGATCCTTAGGGGAGGCCTATACCCAGCAGTGGGTGTCGTGCGGCTGATATGATGATGATATTCGCATAGTTAAGTAATTATAGTATAGTTAACTATTTTTTTTATATTTATTATACATACTTAGTAACTTAGAGCGGAACTTTAAAAGGCGATAAAATTATCGTCCAACTCCGCTTAGTATATGCAAATGATCATTTTTATACCCCACCCCTGGGTCACAGGATTTCATTATGAATAGATAAGGATAAACTGAGGTCAAGTTTGTTTTGTTTGAGAGTCGATAAAACATGGATTTTATTTGTATGAAATTCCGTCGAAATAATAATTATTATCATTCATTTGTGATAATATATTATGTTTTCTATCGTATTCATATTTCAAGTATTCTATATTAAAGACTCTTGCAAGTTCTTAGTTAAAACATCAGGAATTCAACTACGATAGGTATGTATTTTCACAGCTACCTATTTTTTCGACGTTTCGACCAAGTTGCATCGGCCGTGGTCACGGGCTGACTGACAGCTCGGCTGAACCTATCATAGTTGCACGCCCTTAATTCCTGATATTTTAACCAAGTACAATGCAACGCGAAAGTTTAAAACGCGAAAGTTTAAAAGTGTATCTTGCAAGTTCATTGGGGCGATGTGAACGGAGCACAGATATTGCGAAACGGACCAAACTTGCCGGCTGAAATATTACCGGCTCAAGCATTCCTCGAAGGAGCGAAATTAAATCCAACAAATGGACGTTCTGGTGGCCAGCGACATCGGAATGTTTCGTTCTAGAACAATACTTAAAGATACCAACATACATTGTACAACAAGTGCATAGAATGGATTTTATGTACTAGTTATGTACACTCTGCTTCTCACTTCGATTGTGAGGAAATTAAACAGGAATATTCAAGAGATAGATGGCATTTACATTTACACTAACCTAAAAAGGATATTTGGTACAATACAGGAATTGTGATTTAGTTATACTAAGTCATACCAAAATATAAGATTGTACACTTGTTGTACTAATGCTTATAATATGATTATACTATAAACAGAAATATCTATTTGTAGGTTAAATTTGGTAATACCCTTAAGGCTTCTCCAAACAGAACGCGTTTTAGCGCCGCGCTAGAGCGCTAACCTGACGTTGCGCTATAGCGCCGGAGCTGGAAGTATTTTTTTTACTTTTGTGATGTTTATATTCTAAAAGCCACACCCGACTTCAATAGACGTGTTTTAATTAATCGATTTGAACATTATTTCTTGCTTTTTATAGAGCTGTTTTTTTAAGGTTTTTGAAGGAGGTTTTACTTTTTATTAAAAGCTTTTTATTTTAACCTTTTTTGTGGTAGGTACCTATGCAAGCGATGATTTAATAAAATAAAACGTTAAGTATAATGTTTCACATTTTTCAATGGTATACCCCGGGTAACTCAATGTCCACAGGTGAAAAAAAAAAAACTACCAATATTTCAATCACTGTACAGTTCCTATTTGATTTTGAGGAGTTCCCTTGTGTATCTTCAAAATCCAAAGTCCAATACCGATGTAATTAATATGGTATCATTCTTAAGGTGTCTTCTTTAAAAAAAAAAAAAAAGAATTGTCTAGATCGGTTCATAAACAAAAAAGTAATGGTTGAAAATCGGTCTCAATTCATATAAAATGGTAGTGAAAACGATAGTATTTTCAAGATTACTTGAAAACTACAGAACCGATTTCAAAATTGCAAAAAATGGGACCAACTTGGGAACAAACCTCATGTTATAACGTTGAATCATTTCAATCGGTTCAGCCGTCTTCGAGTAATCGGTGTACATACATATAAAAAACAAAAAATATACGCGACGAAATAACCTCCTCCTTTTCAAAGTTTTTGAAGTCGGTTAAAAAATAGTCTACACCAGTATGTTGGCTACATTGGCTACGGAGCTACAGTTTTCCGTAGTCCGTAGCACTTTCGTAGGCATTCGACGTAATGACACGTTATATAGAATCGTAGCAGCCGCGGTCGAGTTTTTAATTCGACCGCGACACACATTTATTACCGGGTATCATGGGAAAGGGTCGTAGCTCACCGTAAACGTTGGGCCAATGTTGTAGCCAACTTTGAATGATTTTGTATCGCAATTTTAACTTTGAAGTAATATTCATTGATTAGCACTGCTTGGTCTAGTTTGTTAATTTGGTAGTAAGATTTTTACGGTAGGTAAACTAATAAACTGATTGTACGTACTGCCAAATTTATAAGATAACTAGTATTACATAAGATAACCCACACGATCATAATATATTACAATATTGTCTAGATTTACATTTATCATTATAGTTCTTATCGCTAGACTTTCCAGCGAATGTGTCATACTGTTCCAGTGCTTCTGAAACTATGTTCAAACATTGGTGACAAAACTGACAAATATTTGCTTTATTGGAGCCAACGTTGGCATCCATCCTCATTTTCATTGCTCATTTTCCAAATTGAGAGCTGTTTTACGGCGGCGCGCGCAATGGCCGCACCTCTCACGCCTAATCTTTATGTTCGAATAAAGCGAAACACTAAACGTGCCGGATAAATGGAGGAATTACGACTATTGCCGTGAAGGTATTACCGCGAGACGCAAGGCAAGCGTTGAGTGAGTTTAAGAGCAAATGTGAATAAAGAGGCACGGGTATTTTAGAGCTAAGACTTAGTTCTATTATTTGTACTAGTCGAATTGTGCGTGGCATTCCCATAGTTCCTGCGTTTGGTAGAGAAAGGATATAGACAGGAAAACAGGTTGCGTTTTAGGGGTTTTCCTGGTTTTTCTTAGAGGGCCGTAAAGAACCGCATAATTAAAAGCGAAGCTTTTTCGCTCGTGGTTGTAATAATATCCACACCAAAGTTTTATAAAGAAATTGGGGCACAAAACCTGCTTCTTTTTGGTCGCTCCAACTTAAGATGCTTATCTGTCCTCTCAGACAAGTGGCTTTTCATAAGCACTCAGTGACTGACAAAAGGTCAAAATTTAAGGCATTGACATTCAAGAAGCACAAAATAAAATGTTTCGTCTACTATTTTCTCGTTCTTATTTCAAATTAAAATCCACAGCACTTAAAAATATCAGTAATTATTATCATACAAATTTTGCTTAATGCCAATAACGGATTTTTATTTTTATTATAATTAATTATTTTTATTTTGACATCCTAGTCAATATTGAAGATACGTGCTATTTCGACACGTAATTACGAAATGTTCTTTCGTACTTAATGTATCGTAGTAAAGGTCATTGCTATGCATTGAGTCGGAATCTGATCGTGCTTTAACGGTGACGGATCGGTGATTTCGCTGAGACTCGTCCGTTGTCGTGACAAATTCGTCGCTCGAGTCGCGCCACTTTCGCCTAATGTCGTATTAAAACAAATGACGTCAATTTAGTGTGACGTCATTAGCTGTTGCGTGTATCAACCGGATTTATGTTAGTACCCTACGTAATAAAACAGCATCTGGTACATTTGAAAGGAAACTTCCTCGCTTCGTGTTTTTTCTTTTTTTACACGACTTTCTTGATGCTGGCTTAATACACGTATTACTTGATGTATTGTGGGTGTTTAATACAAAACTGTTGTACAACTGCAAAGTTCATAAACTTACAAATTAAACTACGAATATGATGCATTTGCAATAAATATTTTGATTTCTATGAAATATTATTTATTGCCACTCCCAAAAGGATAAACGCAGACCTTTGATAAAAAAAATCAAAGTATCAAATTATCAATCATATGAAATCACTAGAGGGTTCTCCGTGGTTTCATCCGCGTGGTTCCCATTCCGGTGGGAATATCAAGTTAAAAAGTATTCTATGTTTTAACTTAAGCTATCTTATATCTGTGTGCCTAATTCCAACCAAATCCGTTCAGTAGTTTTTGCGTGATTGAGGAACAAACATCCAAACATCTAAACATCCAAACCCACAAACTTTCACATTTATAATATTAGTAGGATAATTTTAGTTGTGAGATCTTGTAGGTATCTCAGGATCCTTTGACGCAGCGATTCTTGATATGGGATACCATTAGTGGCTCTTGTGTTTGACAATGTTCGATTCTCCTTCATTAGGAAACATTCAGAATTCTCCAAACATCTTGAAAATAGTTGCGACAGCAAATATTTTCAGTCCTCGTTAACTGTCTACGCTGTGAGATGTTTTGCGAAATAACCTAGTTTTATGATGAAAAAAGTGTTCACGTCCCGAGCAAATTGGGTTCAATTTGCTTTGAGGCGAAGCCGTTGAGCATTATATTTTTGCTTTTAGATAATGTTAGAATAGTTTTCTTTGCCTATATATCTCTGTTCCATATATATTGTATAAAAATATCTACTGTCTACTTAGAATTTACTGAAAAAGTATTAGATATTCAAACAAAGAACAAAGGACACTCTTTTGCTGTAGACGATTTTTCTTTACATTCAAAGCTTGTTCTAATGAAAATATTTTACGTAAATTTTCCACTGTAATAGTATTAATTTTTTTAAGTCATTAAGAATAATAATTACGATTGATACTCAAATGATATCTATAAATCAATGTGATATTAAGGCGTTTTGAAAAAGTCTTGTATGGCTATGGATATGGCTCTACAGTTTGGATTGAAATTATATAGAATAAAAAATCGGCCAAGTACGAGTCAGACTCGCGCACGAAGGGTTCCGTACCAAAAAACGGCAAATATCCACGTTTGTATGGGAGCCCCCCTGAAATATTTACTTTATTCTGTTTTTAGTATTTGTTGTTATAGCAGCAATAGAAATACATCATCTGTGAAAATTTCAACTGTCTATCTGCAGTCGTTATTAATATCGACCAAAAAGGGCAAAAAAATCAAGTTTGTTGTATGGGAGCCCCCCTTAAATATTTATTTTATTATGTTTTTAGTATTTGTTGTTATAGCGGCAACAAAAATACATAATCTGTGACAATTTTAACTATCTAGCTATCACGGTTCATGAGATACAGCCTGGTGACAGACAGATAGACAGACAGACAGACAGACGGACAGCGGAGCCTTAGTAATAGAGTCCCGTTTTTACCCTTTGGGTACGGAACCCTAAAAACCGACCAAGTGCTGGTAGGACTCGCACACGAAAGGTTCCGTAAAAACACGTTTGTTGTATGGGAGCTCCCTTAATTATTTATTTTATTATATTTTTAGTATTTGTTATTATAGAGACAACAAAAATAAATCATTTGTGAAAATTCCAACTGTCTAGCTATCACGGTCCGTGAGATACCTTCAGCCTGGTGACAGAGCGACAGACAGACAGACAGAGGCACCTTAGTATAGGGTTCTGTTTTCACCCTTTGGGTACGGAACTGTGTAAAATAAAGACGAATAACCTAAGTATGTGAAATTACGCTTTGTGATTTTTTTAAACAATAATTATATTATTATGCAAATGCAGGAAACAGGCTCTTCCAGCATGAGCACTAACTTAGCAAAATTAGCATAAATATCGCCTACGTTGCGATCGCTCGGTACAGTTGATACTGGGGCCGTACCGGCACTCGAATCGAACTTCGGAAAATTCGCCAAGTTTCAAATTAAAACGGATAAATCGAAGTTATTTGGAAGATATTGATGTTTGTGTGACCTCATGAATTTAGAGTTCGCCATTTTGGCCGAATCAGGGCTCGATGTATCGGTTTTAATTTGAAACCGGCAGACTTTTCGAAGTTCGATGCGTTAGCCGGTACGGCCCCAGGTTATGTACATTTCTGTACATTGTATTGTACAGATGTAATATATGGGCTTCCCCACGACTTCGTCCACCTGAATATTTGGAAATTAATCCCTAAGGAGACTTTGACTGTGATAAAAAGTATCTTTTGTTTTAATCCAGGTATTATATGTATATTCTGTGTCCTGGTCGTATTTATAAACTATCTGTATGCTAAATTTCATACAAATTCGTTCAGCCGTTTTTGCGTGACTGAGTAACAAACCCCTTATTCCATTCCGATCAACTAAACCGATCAACTAGTTGTGCCGTTGAGACCCTGTATGCGACTTTACATCCAAACAACTAAATATCCAAATTTTCACATTTATAATATTATAAAGTGACTAAAGACTATCTGTTAAATTTCATCCAAATTCGTTCAGCCATTTTTGCGTGATTAATCCGTCAACGCCGAGCCGGCCGCTTGAGGCCAGCTAAAAATAGCTTAAGCCATTCCGTCAACTCCAGCCGCATGAGAAAAAAAAGAAACACTTAAAAAATAGCTGGCAAATATAATAAAATAGCACTTTGATAGAATACTGTGGGGTTTCATGAATAATAATAGGCTATTATGATGCACAAATCTTTGTAAAAAAAATACAGTGATAATGATAGTGATGATAATGATATGATAATGATAATGATATGCTATGATAATGATGATGATAGTGCCTCACTTAGTTCAATAAGTCAAGTAAAAGTAACCCAAATATAGATTTCCAGATTCACAACTTCAAAATTGAGATAGATCCTAAATAAATATGCAAATTGGGTCAACATGAACCTAGTTCTAGCAAAGGGAAAATCGTGAAATTCTATTTGAACTACTCAATATTTGTCACGTTACAATCGTACTTCGTGGATATTCTTCTCGTCTTGGCATTGCTCACGTACGTCCCCATTTGCGGTGACAGGTTCACAATAGGCTGCCTCGCAAATTTGCACCTTTGACATAGGATTTTAAACCTTATTTCCATCGAATATTGCCGATGACGGCCGCTCACATAAATTTGCAGATCTCGTACCCCGATCTGTCTGAGAGTGAAGTCGAATTGACGTCCGATACGCTTCTGTTCTATAGCTTCAGCGATGGAGGTACTAAAATGTACCTGCTATGTAGCTTTACATTATAGTATTTTATGATTTTTTTTTATTTACTTGGGACATACACACAGACACGCAACATATTGGAATTAATACTAAACCAGTTTCTGTGATGATACAAATTAAAGTACCATCACAGAAACTGCTTCCGCCACTTAGATTATTGATATGTCAATAATCTAAGTTCCGCCATTTGTCCACCACTCTGTCACCGAGATATTTTTCGCAAGATCGAAATATCTTATAGACAGTGGTCTTACTTACATATGAGGCAAAATAAAAACTAAGTGTTTATTTAAAAAAGTATTTTTTTAAAGCACTTGTTTAGTGATATGGTTCACTTGTTGTGCATGTTCGCTTCGCTCGCTCAGCATTTGTGTAATGTGTTTGGACTGAGCTCATCCGTTAGCTAAGTTTGTATAAGCCGGGATATGTTAATTAATTTCAAACAGATAATACCGGGAAAACCGATTTTGTATACGATATAGAATACTATTTGTTTTAAGTAATAGAAGGCTTATTATTGTTTATGCTTTGCTTTGATGTTTTGAAATAATTATTTATGTAGTTATTGTTACTGTAAGAATTTCTTCCTTTAATCCCTTACCGTCCATCATTTTCTCTGCTCGCAATAAAGTTTAAATAAATACACGGTTATTTTAAAAGTATATCTAAAAATTAAAAGGGGTGTTCAGACCACGTTAATGAACAACTTTTACTATGGGTCCAACCACGAAATCGCGAAAAAAAATCAGCTGTTCCATAGAAAAGTACAACATCGACTCGACTATAATGTATGGAATAGCTGATTTTTTTTTTCGCGATTTCGTGGTTGGCCCCATAGTAAAAGTTGTTTATTAACGTGGTCTGAACACCCCTTCTTTTTTAGATATACTTTAAAAATAAATGTTACAGCCCATTATAATAGACAAGAAGTAAGTGACGGAAACCCACCAATGGGAAAGTACAGTAGGTGGACGGGTTGGGAGGGAACAAAAGACCTTAAGAAGTATTAAGTAGAAGAATTCTTAAACAAATGATAGAAATAGTTGCAAAAAATAAGGAAAACCCTCGACGTCCCAGGCTGACTGGTAAAAATCGGAAATCCAAATTACAATAATAAAAACGTTTGTGAAATGGGGTGAAAACTGGATCACTATTCTTGGCAATTTTAAATTGTAACTTGAATGAGTATTATGAACTTTATGCGGTTGGAATAAAGGTGAGTTGGGGTGAAGAGTTACGATGGTGGAGTGGAAGATTGGTAAATGGGAGCGAGCAGAGACCCGGTGGAGGCAATTCGTTCCACATTAGAGGGCGTAGGGCTTTTTTATATTAATTGCGAGTGCCATTCCAGTCTCCGAGGCCTCTGTGTTGTGGCCCGAATGAAATGTTATGATTCAATTATTTTTTTAATGTCATTTAATTTAATTTTGTCATTTTAATTTGAAAATAACAAAAGTCAATTTAACAAAGATTTCTGTTAAAAATTCATGAGGTTAAAGACATAATCAAGCCTATAAAAATATATTTTTATTACCATGCTATGTTTTATTCAAACCACATTGTCTCAAAAAATGTAAAAAATATTGAAGTATTTCCATTTAATTTTGTTATTATTACATTAATCTTTAATAAGTTTCTTGCCAAGCAAAACTTTAAAGACATTCTTCATTTGGTAGGTGGCATTAGCATATTTTGTTCCCGAGTCATGGATCTTTCTTTGATATGGTCCATCTACATAATAAACGTTGATATATCAACGTGACTCATACTAGCTGCCGTCCGCGACTTCATTTGCATGGATAGTTATTTTTCTATTCCTCGGGAACAGTACTTTTTTTTCTGATTGAAAGGTATCATACGTCCATTTCCTGTACCTCTGACAGCTTGTTTAAAAAAATTAATGATAATCGGTTGAGTAGTTAAGACGTGAACGAACAAATCACTTTCGTAACTTAATATATAAAATCGTAAACTGAATGACTGACTGACTGACTGATCTATCAACGCACAGCCCAAACCGCTGGACTTAGAGATTGACTTGAAATTTTGCACACAGATACCTCATATAGAGTAGGCATCCACTAAGGAAGGATTTTTGAAAATTCCATCCCTAAGGGGATGAACTAAGGGATAAAAGTTTGTATGAAAGTCCCTCAGTTTTGAAGCTAGGATCTTCAAATTTTGTGTTTAGGCTGACGATTGAAAATTAATAAATACGGGTCTCAGCGTTTTTCAAAATTCTACCCCCGAAGGGGTCAAAAGGGGGATGAAGTTATGTATTGAAGAAAATCCTTAATTTTCGAAGTAAAAATAGCAAATTTTTTAATTTAGGCTTATGGATGGAAATGTAATGCAACGAATATTGTTATTGTCAGTATTTCAATCCTTATGGGGATGAAATGGGGGTAAAAAGGGGTAAAAAAACCTAAAAATAGATATGGATGTCGTTATTGGGGTTTTCTGGGATGACGATTGCAAAAATGACATTTATTTTAAAGTCCAACACGGTGTACATGATTTAACCCCCAAAGGGGTGAAAATGGGGTTCAAATTTTGTATGGAATAATAATATAAAATAGACATTACAACTTTAAACTTCGTAGGAGCACATCTAAAAATAAATAGGCAAACATGTGTTTTGTGATTTTGAAAATTAACTCCTTAGGGGGTAAATGGGGTAAGTAAACAAGAAAATCGATGTGGACGTCGTTCTTGAGGTTTCATGGGATGGTGATTGCGAAAATGACATTTATTTTGAAGTCCAACAAGGTGGAGATGATTGAACCTGGACATGCACATCCAGGGAACGGGAACGGGAACGGGAACGGGAACGGGAACGGGAACGGGAACGGGAACGGGAACGGGAACGGGAACGGGAACGGGAACGGGAACGGGAACGGGAACGGGAACGGGAACGGGAACGGGAACGGGAACGGGAACGGGAACGGGAACGGGAACGGGAACGGGAACGGGAACGGGAACGGGAACGGGAACGGGAACGGGAACGGGAACGGGAACGGGAACGGGAACGGGAACGGGAACGGGAACGGGAACGGGAACGGCAACGGGAACGGGAACGGGAACGGGAACGGCAACGGGAACGGGAACGGGAACGGGAACGGGAACGGGAACGGGAACGGGAACGGGAACGGGAACGGGAACGGGAACGGGAACGGGAACGGGAACGGGAACGGGAACGGGAACGGGAACGGGAACGGGAACGGGAACGGGAACGGGAACGGGAACGGGAACGGGAACGGGAACGGGAACGGGAACGGGAACGGGAACGGGAACGGGAACGGGAACGGGAACGGGAACGGGAACGGGAACGGGAACGGGAACGGGAACGGGAACGGGAACGGGAACGGGAACGGGAACGGGAACGGGAACGGGAACGGGAACGGGAACGGGAACGGGAACGGGAACGGGAACGGGAACGGGAACGGGAACGGGAACGGGAACGGGAACGGGAACGGGAACGGGAACGGGAACGGGAACGGGAACGGGAACGGGAACGGGAACGGGAACGGGAACGGGAACGGGAACGGGAACGGGAACGGGAACGGGAACGGGAACGGGAACGGGAACGGGAACGGGAACGGGAACGGGAACGGGAACGGGAACGGGAACGGGAACGGGAACGGGAACGGGAACGGGAACGGGAACGGGAACGGGAACGGGAACGGGAACGGGAACGGGAACGGGAACGGGAACGGGAACGGGAACGGGAACGGGAACGGGAACGGGAACGGGAACGGGAACGGGAACGGGACGGGAACGGAACGGGAACGGAACGGGAATGGAACGGGAACGGAACGGAAGGAGAACGGAACGCGAACGGAACGGGATCGGAACGGGAAAGGGGCGGGAAAAGAACGGGAACGGAACGGAAACCGGAACGGGAAGCCTCGTGCGAGGTCCGCCACACGCGGCAAATGTCTTACTTCATGAGGCAGCGCGCTTGGTGGAGACTAGGGTTGCCAACCCTACTATATAATATAGTATCCTACTATATTGAATGCTCGCCTACTATATTTTTTGAAAAAATATATAGTAGGCAAAACTACTATATTTTTACTAGTGCAAAATTATACAAAAGCAATAAAAAATATTACTTATATGCACATAAGTAATAGCACAATAATTTTGTGATTAAACACTTGTCTTTATGGTTTTTGAATAAATTATAAAAATGTTAGTACTTAAGTATGAAAAATGCAACTTCTTTAAAATCCTCCATACAAAACGGCAACCTACTATATTTTTTTGGACTTTTTCGCCATCTACTATATTTTTACACTAAAAATCTTGAAACTACTATATTTGATGCAAAAAAAGTTGGCAACCCTAGTGGAGACCCGCCTAATCGCGTAAAAATGGCTGATTGGATCCTGGTTGAAGGTTCCCTAAGGATTTTCTCTAATATCCACGCGGACGAAGTCGCGGGCAGAAGCTAGTTTAAAATATTAGTGGTAAGCATATCAAGATCATGTCACACTGATATATGTATAAATAAGCCATAAAAGATGATGATGCTTTTATTAAGCTTTCCGATAGAAAACTCGGAAGTTACAGCCCTAACTTTTCATACAATTAAACATGCTTGACGGACGACCTTTGGTCACGGCATTACTTAAAGAAAAGTGCCTTTTTGGGTAACGATCAATTTTCTTTACGACTATTTATCTAAACTAAAAGGAAATCGCTATAGAACAAACTTCACATTATCCTTACTAATACTAATATTTAATAACATTGCCCCACGACAACCCCCCCCCCCCCCCCCCCGCTATTCTACACAAGTTGGTCAAAAGTTCTGTTACTGAGTTTCTTTATCGATTACTGGCCATTAAAACAAATGAAAAGAAAAAATAAAAATGACATATTATTGACAGTTTTATAAGCTATAATTCCATACCACACGTATATCATATTTTGTTTATTTCACCATGGAATGGGGGTTGAAGGAGAATCGTGTCGCTGTAATTGCTCTGCACAAATGTGGGCAGCCACCGAATATGATTTTCAAGTTGCTACAAAAGTTGAAAATCAACAAGCAATTTATTTATCGCACTATCCATAGGTACAGTAATACCTTGACCGTCGATGACCGAAAAAGATCAGGAAGACCACGCACCGTTCGGACACCAGCTGTGATCAAGGCAGTGAAGGCGAGAATCACGAGAAATCCCGTCCGGAAGCAAAGTTATTGGCAATACAGATGACTGTGAAGAGAAGTTCCCTTAAAAAAATTATCAATGATGACCTTGGGCTTCACGCTTACCGTAGACGAAAGGGCCATCTGCTAAACGCACGATTGAAGGCTATGAGGTTAGCACGAAGTCGCGCTCTACTAAAGCGGTACGCACAAAACGGCCATCGAAAAATCTTGTTTACTGATGAAAAAATCTTCACAGTCGAAGAAAATTTTAACCGTCAAAATGATAGAGTATACGCTAAGAATAGTAAAGAAGCCAGCATGATTGCTCCGAGGGTCCAACGAGGTCACCACCCCTCATCAGTGATGATTTGGCTGGGGGTGTCCTATTCAGGGCTAAGTAAGGTTCATTTCTGTGAAAAAGGTGTGAAAACTGGCGCTAGAGTCTATCAAGATACCGTTCTGGAACCTGTTGTCAAACCCTTAAGCCACACTTTATTTCAAAACCAGCCATGGGTCTTCCAGCAGGACTCTGCCCCTGCGCACAAAGCAAAATCTACACAAGCATGGTTTCGGGCTAACAAAATTGATTTTATCGCGCAGGAAGAATGGCCATCCTCCAGCCCAGACTTAAATCCTCTGGATTATGCCATATGGCAACTTATTGAGGAGAAAGCATGTGCTAAGCCCCACATGAATCTCGACTCTCTTAAGCGCGCTATTCTCAAGGCAGTCGCAGAATTGGATATGGTGGTAGTTCGTGCTGCCATCGATGACTGGCCTCGTCGTCTAAAGGCGTGTATTCATGCCAGAGGCGGTCATTTCGAATAATTTTAATACATGATAATCTTAAATATTTGTGCTTTCATTTGGTATATAATTCATTGTAGCATTATTTGTAAATTTAGTATTATTCATGTTTTCCATAGTTACAGAACTTAGTAACCAACTAGGTAGTCCCGGAATTGACGCCAGCTAATCTGGCAACCCTAGCTGAAAGTCTTACGCACCTCCCAGACTTTTCACTAATACGTTATTCCTTTTACGAGTTAAATAAAGCGCATTTAAGCACTTACTCATATTACCCAAACGAACTATAGCACAGTTACCATTCAGCCCATCGCCTCAAACGTGATCAATTCGGCGTAAAACACGAGTGCCTCTCGTCTGGCTTATAATAAAACGAATACATATCCCATTCGTGCGGTATGTACGTATGCAAAAAACCCGTAGGCGTACAGTTCAACGGCAGTCGTTTATAATACGGAATTCCGTCGATCCGGAAATTATTGGAAGCAAAAAAACAAACAACCGACTTTCGCCGGCACGTAAACACTTCGTTCCACCCTCAGACAGGAATAACCAATATGCTACGGACTCTGACAGGTGAATTAGAATCTTTTACAATCGTGTTAGAAGTTGATTTTGCTTGTACTCACTCGTTTGTATAACCACTTGTGTTTTCGCGTGGCTGTTATGAATTCCACAGTCAGCCACTTAGGGATATCTGTTGACTCGGCAGAATTAAATGTAAGCAAAGAATGCAGGTGCCCCAAATGCTAATTATTCTACCTTCACTGTTATTTATACTTTGTAATTTGCTTGGGGAGAGGTATTTATGCGATTAAACTGCTTCGTGGGCAAATCCTTTTGTTAGACCTAAGGTAAACATTACAAGGGCTGTTTTTCTCGCTGAATAAATGTAAATAAGTAGTTGTTTATACCGTGGGAGGGTTTTAATCGTTGAAACCTTTGAATCGTATTTGTTTTGGAATGAGAAACTTTTAAATTCTTTTGTTAATTTTGAACTAATTAATATGCATTAGGCCTTGTGCAAATCTTGTCTTTTCTAGTTTGTTAGTAGACTTGGCAAGTTCATAACATACAAAGTTGATGCAGCGTGCCTTTGAATATAAATCGTTCTTAATTTAAAGTTTTCTTGAAATAATTATTCACGTTTAATCATGCCGATGATGCCACATGCAGATATTACTGGATAAAAAAGGGATAGTAAGCCAAAATCGTAACTATAATTATCTGAGTACAAGTTACAAGAGTAACTTTTGTGTTAAATAATCGGTAATTTTGACTATCTGAGTTTTAGACTCTTGTAATTGAGTAAAACCTTACTAGACAAAATTATCACACTCGTTTTTGTACATACATCAAATTAAATCACACAGTTTAAGACACACATTAAATATAGTAAACAGCACAATATTAAACTAAACCACCCCATTATGTCGAGCTGAAAGGTCATTAACCCCGTGAAGTCTCATGGACAGGATACACGAGACAAATGAGTAACATATGTACCCGAGGATGGCCATTACCATTCGGACCGAGTGTACATTAAAAGTCCCTGAGCCAGACTGTCTATCCCGGACATATCCGGAATAATCGCCCAATCAACACGGACAACTCAGAAATGGCAGATGGAACTAAAGTATCCTTTGTTTGTTGCTGGTTTTGAGAAAAAACTAAATTAACTTTTATTGAGTTTTAGGTGTTGAATACCAAATAACATCGAAAAATTTAATATTGAAGTTTTTAGTGATAAGTTATGATTTGTCTAAGGTACTCTTGTTAATATACTTTTTTAAATAATAATTGGGTTTTCTGACTTTTTCGTGTACTTTGTTATAATATTTCTCTTTACAGTAAGTAAAAGAAGAAAAATTCACATATTTTACACTCCCTGCAAGAACCGGAGCATTGAAAATGACCACAAAAATTTACGAAAAACCAAAATCAAATTAAATGCAAAGTCCTATTATATTTTTAAAGTTACCTAGGTAGTACCTATTTATTTTTACGATTGTGACACTCGGCTCCGACTCGTGTCACAAAAGCGCCCGCTGACTGCCTCGACGCAGCCGAAATAATATTAACCAATTTTCAAAATTCCAACGAATGCACTTCTCGTCTGCTTCTGCATCTTTTAACACTATTACCATAACGATCAGTCAATAATCATAGAAGCTACATCACTTTTTATGTACGGAAACAGCCGTTTTTCTACAATTCCAAATCTAAAGGGACCACCTACAGGTCACAATTAAAACTGATTTTCAAAATTATTTCGCCATTCGATAGCTATACTAATACCCTAGGACCCTTTTTTAATTTTTTCTTAAGTCGATTTTTTTCCAAAATATTTACAATTTAGAAAACAAACATCCCCCAAAAACCCGGAATTTTTGGAATTTCGCAAAATTCAAAAAAAAGTTACCTGTAGATTTTCAAAATTCAAACGTTGAAACGTGTCTCGATAAACTCCTCAACTTTTGGTACTATTTTCATTTCGATCCTCTAAAAATCCTCGGAGATATGGCCAAAAATACGTCTCAGGCGATTTGCATCTGATAACCATTTTCAATGGTAAAAATTGGGACTCTTGTGTAAATAAAACATGGCAAAATTTGAGGGGTTTAAAGTAAAAGAAATAAACAATCTGCAAACGATCCCATAAAACAAATGTCACTCAAAAACAAAAATAACTCCAAGGAAACGTCAGCAACGGTAAAGAAATTTAATTTGGAACAGCGTAACAAAAGCGCTCATCCAAAAATAGGAAACTTTACACTTTTGGAAAATTAAGAAAACACAATAACTGGCGCGGAAAGTTCTCGAATAACTCGTCAACAATTTTGCAAGCCACTGTTTTGGGAGAAGCCTTACGTTTTTTGGGTTCGCTAATAGGAATTAGTTGATAAAAGCCGGTAAACAAGGTTAGTGTCGTTAGTTTTTATGCGGGCAACATGTGCGTGGGATTGGACACGGTCGGCGAAAAACTGACCTCGTCTCTTTTTAGGGTCTGTAAGTGGCTGTAATAATAGTACACAATGGTATTAGCTCCCAGTGTGTTGTCGCTTTTATACCGATTTTTATTAAACTACCACTGGATTGTTTTGTCACAACTTTATTTCTATTTATGTGCTCTTTAAGTAGAGTATTTATATTTCACAAAGGAACAAACCATAACATCATAAGTTTAATTGAAAATATGACAGTCGTCAGTACAATTTTCGAAACTGTTTACTAACTAAAAAAAACTTATTTTTTGGCCCGCAGACCTCCATTCTACTTCACGTTATTCTAGACTTGTAACTTTTTAACGAATATTTGAACATAAATCATTGGTAGCTCGGGACTTGGTACCTACCTTAATTTTCAAAATGAAACAGTAATAGCTATATACAATATTGGTAGCTAAACTTAGTCTAACTAAGATTACAAGAAGTGCAGCTAAGAAACATAATTACTCGCCAAACGAGTTGCTAACCGTAAATTATGAAACATATAGCACAACAAGAGCGAAAGTTGCGTAACACAAATTGTATTGAGAAAGTTTTCATGCACAGCCGTAAATCTTCAAGACGTGATCTATTCACTGCCGCTCCTCAACCGAACAGAAATGAAATAGGTCCTTAGATGTAAGCAAACTTTGCAGCAGCTTTCTCAAACAAAAATATCGTAAGACATGAATGAATTTTATCCCGCTTCCTTACACGATAAATTTCAAAGGCCCTTATTTTACTTCAAGAAGCGAGTGAGGTCTTGTGAACATAAATTTCCTTCCGGGAATAAATACGGGCAAACAAATTATTTGACAATGTGAAATCTTGAATTTTGTCATTGGTTCCTGCTGGAAAATAGCACATGATTAAATTCTCCCTAAGGTACTTTTTCAAAGAGATGATTTTGTTTCAACCTTTTTATAACAAAAAGATAAGCTTTTTAATTTTTTTATATTGTTGGCTTTATTATTCAGTTTATAATTTAATCGTAATATATCTAACTAGCGGCCACCCGCGGTTTCAGCCGCGTGGTTCCAGTTCCCGTGGGAATATCGGGTTAAAAAGTCCTATATTTTAATCTTGGCTATCTACTATCTGTGTGCCAAATTCCAACCAAATCCATTCAGTAGTTTTTGCATGATTGAGGAACAAACATCCAAACATCTAAACATCCAAACCCACAAACTTTCACATTTATAATATTAGTAGGATAAATCTTATAATAAGATTTAAACAAAATGTAAGACCTATAATCACTCGGAGATCAAGGCACTTTTATAACAAAATTATAACAAATAAAAAATCCTAAAAATTTACTACGAAAGTGACGTCACATTCGTTGCCAAAATGAATTAATTTAATTTTTAGATTTTAATCTACCTTTGGATCGAAATCCCAAAAATAATTAATCGTTTTACGAGTTAAAATGATACTCCTGATTCTACCACGCATCAAGGCATCTAATAGTCTATGGTGGAGGCGCACTACACCTA
This sequence comes from Agriphila tristella, assembly GCA_928269145.1. Lineage (NCBI taxonomy): Eukaryota > Metazoa > Arthropoda > Insecta > Lepidoptera > Crambidae > Agriphila > Agriphila tristella. The sequence continues at coordinate 27,417,063 of OV743434.1, forward strand.
GGATCCTCAATCATTGAGGAACTGGCTGTTTTACCTCTTACTGCCGAAACACAAAAAATTGTTTTAAAAAACAAAAAACCGACTTCAAAACCCTGCCTCTAAAAAGCAAGAAATAATATTCAAATCATTAGAGATACGCATTATTATCATTGTTATAACAACACGTCTATTGAAGTCGGGTGGGGCTGGAGTACAACTTCCTTTTTTTATTCTAAAAGCCCCACCCGACTTCAATAGACGTGTTGTTATAACAATGATAATGCGTATCTAATGATTTGAATATTATTTCTTGCTTTTTAGAGGCAGGGTTTTGAAGTCGGTTTTTTGTTTTTTAAAACAATTTTTTATTTTATTATTTTTAGTGTAAGTACCTTCTATATTAGGTATATTATTATAGGTATATTATTGGGTAGAAAAATCGACTCAGCCAAACGTGAGATATTCGCGGAGAAACATACATTCATACAGGTCAAACTGAAAGAGAACCTTTTTTTTTGAAGTCGGTTAAAAAGAATACACTAAAAGTACCCCTTTCCCAACAAAAAGAAACATCTAATTCGGTTCATAAATAACAAAGTCGTCATGTGAGTTGATGAAAATCATAGTATTTTCAGGATTTCTCAAAAACTACTGAACCGATTTGAAAAATAAATAAATGGGACCATCTCGCACGAAAACTCAATGGAACAAAAAAAGAATCATCAAAATCGGTTCATAAATGACGAAGATATGCGCGAACAACGATAAAAAAAAACATACGATCGAATTGAGAACCTCCTCCTTTTTGTGAAGTCGGTTAAAAATGTTAAATTGTTGTTATGGCGTCAGACTGAGGTAAGATGGTAGTAGCTAGCCAAATAGGCTTGAAGCAAGCCTTACCACCAACTAAATCAAGTACAAGTGTACCTCCTGGGAAATGAACCTGGGATCCCCGCGTCTTACACCACTAGACCAGAGAGGCAGCTTAGCACTTTATTTACTCTCGCCTTTTAGTTTCCATATCCTCATCAGTATTTTTTACATGTCCCAGCCTAGCTATAGCTGTTAAGGAATAATTAAAAATTAATAAAAGTATTTTTTTAATAATTTTTAATCAAAAATTATTAAAGAATTTTAAAAACTTGCAAAAATGAATTTTGCAAGTTTTTTCTGCGCAGTGCAGTATTTTATGTAAAACTATCATTTATTAGCAACATTAATAATAGCTTATTTTGAAAAAGTTTTCATTTATTAACCAAATACTAAAAGAGTTTCGTCACTTTCGTTACCAAAAATCACTTTCGTGGTTCCTATTGTCACGAAAATGATGACCATGAAAGTGATGATTTGGTACTTCATTGATTCTAGAGGGAAGCAGTTTGAGGTAAGAAAAAACCGAATAGACTACTTGCAACATATCCATAAATATAAATGAATAAGCGTATAATATTACTCATTAATTTAATAACTTACCGAAACACAGTTAGTACAAAAGTGATGCACGATCTTTGACATTACCTTTTCACAGTACAAAATATTTTTTTCGACAAAAACAATTGACAACATTAACCAAATATTTTTTTCTATGTTATGACTGATACTTTAGTGTTGTCACAAAAAACAAGTACCATTGTTGCCATTTTTTTAAGAGAGATTTATCCCAAAATATGGGTGACCACAAATGTGATGACAGTTTTCGTAACAACAGAAAATCGTTAAAAAAGTGAAGTTACGCATGTAGTTATTTTTTATTAGTAATTTATAATATAGCTACGTTAATAACCATTCACGACAATTAACCAAATAGGCCCATTTGTGCCATAATTTATTTTATAAGCAATGACTAATTTCATGTATCATCATCCTAACGGACCACGTAACGTGATTTTTAAACGTGTAATTGTAAATTTCTTTTATATTCATATTTTTTTTTTAAATAAGTAAAGTAAAATAAAGTTGTTTTAGTCGTAATTAAAGTTATTTGCTTTTCTGTTTCTAGTAATTTGTAGGTTATTGGACCTTAACAGAATTTTATCGTCTCAAATAATGACCCAAATGTGATTTTCGCATTTCTCATCCAAAAAAAACCTTAAGAACGATATCCTCATCGATTTTTATGTTTACTTAAGCTAGGGTTTCCTAGGATAGCGGTACCGTCATATTACGGACGTAATATAGCGGCGTTGAATGTTGTCTATGTAAACAATATGGCGACACCGTAACGTCATAAACCGCGCCATATTGTTTACATAGACAACGTTCTACGCCGCTAAATTACGGTCGTAATATGACGGCACCGTCATCCTAGGAAACCCTAGCTTTACCCCTTTTACTTTCTAAAGGATGATTTTCAAAATAACAAAATATGTGTTTGCCTACTTATTTTTAGACATGCTCCTACGAATTTTAAAGTTGTAATGTCTATTTTATATTCTTTTTCCATACATAATTAGAACCCCATTTTCACCCTTTACTGGTTAAATCATATCCCCGTGTTGGACTTCAAAATAAATGTCATTTTCGCAATCACAATCCCATAAAACCTCAAGAACGACATCCATATCGATTTTTATGTTTACCATTACCCATTTACCCCTAAGGGGTTGATTTTCAAAATCATAAAATATATGTTTGCCTATTTATTTTTAGACATGCTCCTACGAAGTTTAAAGTTGTAATGTCTATTTTATATTATTTTCCATACCAAATTTAAACACCATTTTCACCTCTTTAGGGGTTAAATCATGTCGACCATGTTGGACTTCAAAATAAGTGTCATTTTCGCAATCATCATCCCTGAAAACCCCAATAACTATTTTAGGTTTAGTTACCCCATTTCATCCCCATAGGGGTTGAAATACTAACCAATAACAATAAACGTTGCGTTATATTTCCATCTGTAAGCCTAAATTATAAATTTAGCGATTTTACTTCGAAAATTAAGGATTTTCTTCTATACACAACTTCATACCCCTTTTCACCCATTCGGGGGTAGAATTTTGAAAAACGCTGAGACACGTATTTATTAATTTTCAATCATCAGCCTAAACACAAAATTCAAAGGTCCTAGCTTTAAAACTGAGGGACTTTCATACAAACTTTCATCCCTTATTTTCATCCCCTTAGGGATAGAACTTTCAAAAATCCTTTCTTAGTGGATACCTACACTATATAAGGTGTCTATGTGCAAAATTTCAAGTCTCTAGGTTCAACGGTTTGGGCTGTGCGTTGATATCTCACTCAGTCAGTCAGTCAGGACTTTGAATTTTCATCTCATCCTGTGATTCTAAACTCATAACTATACTTTTCAATCACACATTAGAATAGCAACTTAGTATTTTAACTCGAAAATAACTCTTATCACTCTGAACAGGTGTCAATAAGGTGCTCACTGTTCAATCTAAATCAAGCAAAGCAAAATCGTTTTTATCGATTATTCACCACAGAATCTATCACAGCTCCGACTGTCCTGTCCATACGAATGCCTTGCCAACTCCCTATGGGACGTACGGCCAATACCGCTTTACATATCGCACACATGGCCGCCAGAGAAACCACAGATTACCTAACGGTTACTGGTGAATCGTTGCGAATGCACATGGAGTGAACAACCGCAACGAACGATTCAACGGTCTGTCATCTTTGGCGAAGATTGACGACTTACAGCATTAAATAAGATTGCCGAAGATTGATTTCGGATAGTTCATTCTATTTGGCGAGTGTCAAAACCAAAGGGGTTTGGTTTTAACTTATTTTATTTATATATTTTGAATGTGGACTTGACAGAAAAAACAGAAGCATTTAATGACTGGTATTTTATCTCAAAATAAGCTAGTTTACTCATTGCGTGACCTGCGATATATTTAAACGAGAGAATTAATTTTGAAAAATAATTAAGTATATGAATTTTAAACACAGAATCTAATATAGATAAATAGAATAATCATATCTAGTATAGAATAATCATATCGCACACACGGCTGCTGGAGAAACCGCAGATTACCAAGCAGTTACTGGCGAATCGTTGCGAATGCACACGGAGTGAACTACCGCAGCGATACAACGGTTACTGATTTTGGATTGGCTAATTCGATCTGTGTGTGAAAACCAAATAAGTACCTCGGCTTGGTTATATCTTTTCTATATTATTTTAACCTTTGTTGTATTTCTCATTACCTACTTTTGTGCGCATGCTAAGTAGAAAGATTTTAGAGGGATGATTTTTTATGATTTTAAAGGTTTTCTCTCTCTCCGCAAGATTGAGCTGCTCGTCTTCAAAATGCTTTTGGGAGAAAAGTACCTTGTTTGACCACCGTGAGGCGATAGTTTGTTGAATTTGAGAGAGGTCGGGTTTCTTTGCATGACGAATTTCGTGAATGGCGGCCTTCAAATACCATCAACGAAAATGTTAAACACGCGGATCACCTATGATATACCAAATTCTGAAAATTATACACGAAGAATGAATAGGACGAAAAATTTGTTGTCGCTGGATCCTTCATGAACTAACGGTGGAGCAGAATCTTATGAATGGGTTTAAAAATGTTTGAAAATGAAAACAGGCCAACAAGTGAGGCAGGCGAAAAACGTGGCTGAAAAAATTATCGGTTTTTTTCTCGGCTACGGGATCCATCTGCACAATTCCACTTGAAGATCAAAAGAGTGTTAATGCCGAGTGGTATATAAATTGTAGTGGTATTTCGCCATTTGTTTACACCCTGGGGTGTTGGAAAAAGTGCGCGAGAAACGACCAAGAAGCCGTATACTCCTACATCATGACAACGCTTCTTTGCACACGGCCAACAAAACAAAGTAATTTGCTTTCCTGATCACGCTGCCTAAAAATCAAATTGTCTACGAAGTAAAATGCCTAAAATTCATGTCTAAAGAGCAAAATATCTACTAAATTGTCTAAAACGCAGAATGACTAAACAGCAGTTTGCCTAATGTTAAAAATGGTCTAAATTGTAAAACGTCTAACTCGCATATTGTCCTAGTTTAGACTTTATTGTCTGTTTGAAATACGTACGTATTTTCATGGATTTTAATCAAACAATTATTTTCCATTTGAACTTATTGTTTACGGCATTCTGAAAAGAAGTTATTTAGTCCTTTTCCATTTTAGTCATTTTGCATTCTAGTCATTCTACGTCTTAGTCATTTTGCACTCATAGTCTTTTTGCCTTTTAATCAGCGTGATCAGGAAGGTTCATAGCTTCCCAAAAAGTAGAACTCGTCACCCATCCCAGATGCACATAGCCCAGACCTCTAAGATTTGATGGAATGTTTCACTTTTACCAACTCTGAAGAGGCAGTGATGGCGTTCAATCAGCACGTAGAAAACATGTCTTCAGATTTGTGAAAACGGTTCGATCGGATGAAAAAATTATTAAAATTTAAAGGAGAGTACTTTGACAAACAATAAACATAATATTTTGGTTATAACGTGTTGTTTTTTTATGTAACACAAAACTTTCAGTGTGGCCTACGTGGTAAACTAGAAAATGTATTGCAAAAACCATAATTATTATAAGTTTAGTAAATATTTGTTTACATTTTTATATAGATATGAAAAGTAGAGAGAGAGTGGAGAGACGTTTTATTTCTGATATTTCAGAAGATTTTCATTTGTTACAAATACCTACTAAAAATAACGGAACTCATTTATATAATCTCTAATTAAATTAGGCCAAAATCGCTTCAAATGAAAACAGTTTGATTTGATTTTTTTCGTAGACTCGGCAGGATCGAGACTTAATCAATCACGATTTTTTAAAATACATTTTTCAATAAGAATTTATTTTATATGTGAAAGCTTGGCAAATACTTATTTAGTTTATTGAAAATAAAGTAAACGTTATCAAAATTCAAGCTTAATTTAAAATGTTATGTTCCTACGGGCAAAACCCCACTTATCTGAAATGAAATGTGGGATGGATGAAATACGTTTTTTTTTTATTTAACAATAATATTTATATGGATTTAACTGATACAATGTTGACATTCTACAAATTTTTGTTGATTTTTCATTTATTCATTTATTTGTTTGGAAATTACTTGACGAGCTCTCATCTTTTTTATTAGCTTCAAATATTTCTTTACCGTATCCAGAGCTGAAAAAGCGGGCAGCTTGCTTACCTGTAAAAAAAGAAATATAATATTAATATCTTGGTACTTCAATGAAAAGAAATAATATTTCTTTCAATTAAACTGACAATGTAGCGTGCTTTTGAATTGACAAATGAACATTATTATTATTATTTAGAAGGGGGGACACTAGCGAAACCGGACGGGCGATCAGTCACCTTGATTGGAACCATTTCACCCATTTCCCCAAATCCCCACAGGGGGAGGCAGGTTATCATTTACCCCACCGGCGTCGGACCCTCGAACCTACCTGTATAAGCTTACAGTACCTGCTGAGTTCACTTATCGTTAACTGCTTTAGATCCTCTTCCCTAAGCTTGTCCGCTTCAAAGAGCTCCCAGCGCAGTGATGCGTACATCGGGCATTCTGCCATGAAGTGGTAGCTTGTTTCTTCCCTTTCTTTGCATTGCGGACGGATGGGATCCTCTGTCCGTTTGATCACTGACAAGTATCTGTTTAATGGACAGTTCCTGTCAGTATTCCTACAATCGTTCTTATATTTCTCCTGCTTCGTGTCAGCAACTCTCTAGTTTTTTTCTTGTCAACAGATTTGATGAAGATCTTAGATTGTCTAGTCCTTTTTTTCATCCATCTCTGATTCAAATCAACATTACCCGGACACATATCAAGCTTAGAGCAACACCGGCTTCGGAAGCCCGCCATGCTCTAATATATCAGGTAACAAGAAGAATAAAAAATACCCAAGTTTCAAAACTTCTTATCCATAATAATAATAATAATAAAGCGGTACTTTGTTTGGTTGGTGTCATGGTAGTAGATTTATTCTGTGGTAGGTCACATTGCGAACATTGCCGACGAGTCGCAAACATCGCTTCCAACGAAGTTTCCCGTCGCGAGTCGCGGAGACAGACTTCACCGTCAGATACGTACGTACTGATTAATGATGCGTCTTCAAAATACCCCGGCAACATTCGCGAGTCGAAGACGGAATAACAAAATGTTCTAGTTATTTCATTTTATCAAACGGTTATAAAATTATGTATTTTGTTTCAATACAAAGCGGAGCTCATTTTATTTTAAGTTGAAATGTAAAACTAAAATTTAACAATATGAAAGTAATGCTTGAATATTGCAATGTTTTAATACATTTACTCACTTTATCATAATAATATAATTGTAATGTTTAATTTTTCGAGTGAAAAAAAACGATAAAATATTTCCGTGCAAAGTAAGGACATGGAAAAAACTGAAGAGCGATTGCTTCTGAACAAATTTTATCTTTACGTCAGTCGTTTGTAAGTCATGCCTAGATCGTGTTGTCACAGATAATTTACGAAATATCAATAGGTATGAAAAGCTGCCGGCAAGCAAAGCAGAATTTAAATAACAAAGAAATAAAATAAAAGTCACAAACATAGCCCTCAGAAATCTGACAAACACCATCTTCAATTTGATATCTTAACTTTCTGTCTTCCTAACAAACATCAGCAAACTTGGGTGAAGTTAACGAAATTGGGCGGTTATAAATTTATATAACTCCTGTCTCCCTGACAACTCGGGGAGGGTTTTTCGTTGAAACAGCAACTTATACGTTCGCCGTTCTGGAGACGACAGTGTGAATTATTCTCGGTAAGAAAATCGCCATTGTTGGCGAGATCATCCCCCTATCCCCCCCAATTTATCCTATTTCATACACAAACTATTAAAATTCCCCTCTGCCAAAAGTTACACTTAATTACAGTAGTTTGAAAGCGTGAAATAGTACGAATGTAAATGTAGAATGGTAAATTGTTTACGTTAGGAGTTCGGCGGACGCCGCTTTGCGATGCAAATGTTGGTGGTTGTTGGTGAAATAGTGTTTTTATGCCAACCAGCTCGTCGCCCTTGTCCTCAGGGCGACACTTACAACATCGGAGAACTTATACAGTGTACACTATGTTTAGTTGGTTGCCATTTTCAAAGACTCGAAGTAAATAATAAAAATACAAAGTGTAAAAGAAGAAAATAAAAGACGACTAGAATATTTTTCTTGTTATTTTTCACATTGTTTGGCATGATATTTTGGCTACATTCACTGATCAAGATTTGAAATTGATAGATGGAATGACAACAAGTAATTGAAATGTAAAGGAAACTCGTCATTTTGTGTATACCTTTTCAATTTTTTAATCCGTGATTCATGTATCTGTCAACCAAATTACGGCTATCAATGCCAAATCGAAGTCAAATTGTCATTTTGTTTTCTTAATGTGGAAAAAACAAGAATTATTAAGAAAAAATTAAGAATTATGGTTCATGCAGCCTTGTTTTCACATGTCACATGTTGTTTCCGTAATGTCTCCATATCGAAAAATATTCATCATTGAATAACAATTTTTCTTCATGCGCTAATAATGAAACAGAACTTAAATCATGGCTATATTTTAAGACCAATTTCAATCGTATACAAGTTAAGCATTTTTTCTATGGAATGTGCTGGGTCGCCTATAATCAAAAATAGTAAAACGTCCGAAAGGTTGGTTACCTTAAAATCATCTAGTTAACTGAAATTTTCCTACCAGCTCTTAATTTTGACATAATATTTTTGCAGCTAAGCTATATTATCTAAGCTAGGAGAACAGAGGTTATTCTCCTAGCTCTCTCATAATGGAGGTTGCATATTAGCCTAACAACCCACCAATTACGCTTCTCCGTCTCATCTCATCTCGTTAGGGAGTTTCTCACGATCACGATGAACCCGCTGTAGCGACAGTATATTGAACATAGATTTTAAGGCGAGGCCAGTTCAAGACCTGATGAAAAGATTGTCATTTTGAGCTTGTCGGTTAAAGAACAACACAGATATCCTTCTTCCAACAGAAAAATATTTATCTTATTCAGTTCATAAACAAAGAAATAATACGACCATTAACATCGAGGTAATTCACACAAAATCATAGTATTTTCGTGCTTTTTTCAAGATTACTTAAAAAGTACTAAACCGATTTCCAAATTTTAAAAAATGGGACCAACTTGGAAGTTTGCCTAATGTAATAACGTTTGAATTAGAGATTGCAAACGGTGCCCTTTTTGGCACCCACTGGGCCCGGCCATTCTTGCCGGGCCCGGTCACCGGACCCGGTAGGTATAAAAACCGCGGCGCGGGAGCGCCAACTCGTAGAAGATTGGTAACACTCACCTGTTTTGATAGCTAAACTTTAAGAAAACACATAATATTTTGCTATTAGCAAATAAGAATTGGTTTTATTTATACCAACAAAGCTACCGAAATTTATTTATCTATCTAATCTAAGTTGATAAGAAAAGTTTAGTAGGTACTTACTTTAGGCTGGCCCCAGACCTACCGGTTTCATTTCTTTGCTTTGCTGTTCTACCATGGACCGCCGGCCAAGAGGCTCATTTTCAATCTATCGCATATTTTGACCTGACCACATTGGCAAGATAGCCATTAGTTTGGTGTTATCAAATATCGTCGTCTGGGGTGCGATGAGAAGTTTTAGTTTACGTTTAAAAAAAAAACTGCTGTTTTATACAAAAATTAATAACGAAATTATCAAAATGTATGAAACAGTTAATTTTTTTTCGCGTTTTCAGATTTGGTCCCATAGTAAAAGTTGTTCAGTTTTATTATGGTCCCTATCTACCATATTCAGTTTTATAAGGCTTTACCAAACATCTTGTATAAATAAGCGATTTTTTATTGATATAACACAATAGCCAGTATATTTTTGAGAAATGAACCAGTATTAAATCAATAAAAAATTTGTCAAATTTCTGGTGAAGTGACAATTTAAAGCTATGCAATAATCAACCAGATTCCAAAGAGACAGTGAAAGAGTAAATTTCGTTACTTGCCTTGCCTTAATAAGTACTTTCATAGTTTTGAATAACCGAATGTTTTAGTAATCGAAGTAATTCTACATATTTGAATTATATTCTACATATTTGAATTTGAATTCTACAATTTAAAACAAAATGATTAAGAAAACCCCCTTTTCTTTTATGCAGCGTACAGCGTATTGATAGTTAGTCATGAATTTCATGTAGATGTTGTAGGATCAAATCACTTATCGCACTACCCGCCAATTCTATCGGCGAGTAGCCCCGATCAAGGATTAGCGAGCAGCGCTTTCATTACCCTACCCACCAATGCTATCAGGGAGTGGCCCTGACCAAGCATTAACGAGCAGCGTTTGAGGGTGGTGAAGAACAGAGTGTGAAGTATGCACTGTCGAAGTGTAGCCTCGACCAAGTGCAATGAGTGTAAGGTGAGTAGGATCAAATCATTTATTGCATTACCCGCCAATTCTATCGGGGAGTAGCCCCGATCAAGGATTAGCGAGCAGCGCTTTCATTACCCTACCCACCAATGCTATCAGGGAGTGGCCCTGACCAAGCATTAACGAGCAGCGTTTGAGGGTGGTGAAGAACAGAGTGTGAAGTATGCACTGTCGAAGTGTAGCCTCGACCAAGTGCAATAAGTGTAAAGTGAGTAGGATCAAATCATTTATTGCATTACCCGCCAATTCTATCGGGGACAATTTTGTTTTTACTGCGTTCAATATTGGTTACCACTTCTGAATTGTAAGGTTATTCTTCTAAAGGACACTTATAATAAAATAAGAACACATAAATACCTTTCACATCCTTTACTTTCACAGGACTTAGACACTGTCGTACATTTTACACGGTAGTTTCACTTTTCAAGTTACTGCGTCAACGGTTGGAGCAAGAATGAATCCGATTCTATCGTAACTCTCTACTTATATAGCTCTAGTGTTGCCAACAATCAAGTATTGCCAGTAAAATGAATAACTCATATTTGGAAAATAGCGTTAACGTTATCGTTAGATATAGCAAAAACGCTAAAAAATAGCGTTATAAACGGCAAAACCTAACACATAGCAGTAATTTTTTAACCGAATTCAAAGAAAGCCGGAGGTTCTCAGTTCTTTAGGGTCTTTTTTTAAGGTCCCCACTACTGTAGCACAGATCTTCATTCGTCGTTGCGCGTGCAAGAGTGTGTTTTTTACATACTTTACAGGAGAGGCAAAAAACTGAGATTTCTCAAAAAAACTACAGAGCATCTAGATAATTTATATTTACATAAAAATATAACAAATTTACGTAGTTTTAGATAACTTTTGAATATATAACAGTATTATTAAAGCCGTAATTAAATATAAAAGGAAAATTTGACACATCGCTGTTTTTACAGTATGTGTGTATGAGCATAACGATTAAAACTGCATAAAAAACCGAAAATTACTAAAAAACACATAGCGACTTTTGCACGCGCAACGACGATATGGGTGAATAAGAATTATGTTTACTATTATATTATTAGGGCATAAAGATTAAATAAAAACAAGAATATTTTTAGTGAGTGAATAAAATTCGATACATTCTTACTTGCAAATTGTTGAAATTCTATGAAATAATTACAATAATTATCATGAATCATTAACAAAATGCAGCGTAGGGTCGTGCCATTGTCATGTGAAAACAATAGCGGGTTTAGGGTTAAGTACCTTGAGAACAAAAATAGTCCAAATACTTAATGAAAATGAATTCAGAGATTAAATGAGGACATTTTTCTAATCTACATAATAAATCTGTGTAGATTAAGAAACCGGACAAAGTCTAGAGACAGAATGCCAATACTCCGGGAATTTCCGGACAAACACGGATGTATGGTAACCCTGTGCGGGATGAGACATGTTTACGGGCGCCCCGTGGTGCTAATTTATTCGTTTGTTTTCTGCTAACGGCGACATCGAGGTGAGGGTGGCGAGTGACGTCACGGAAATGACGTCATCGATCGCAGGGGTGAGAAACTTTCAGTTGCGTTACATGTTATCGGAAAATAGTTTGTGATACATAATAATAATATGATGGAAAGTGCTCCCCGAGAAAAATGCTATCGGCTAAGTGAACGTGACAACATTACCTCTATACAGCTGTGTGTTTTATGTGAACATATTGAGTAATTTTGAGTCTTTGTTGTTTCATGTAAGTTAAATATGTTAAAATCAAATGACGAATTGAGAACCTCCTTCTTTTTGTCATTCGATAAAAATTAAAATTAAAAAGGGAATGAAAAACATTACCTAGACTCTTAATTAATTAGTAAAATCGAGTTTCATACGTTATTGATGTGAAACTCGATTTTAATAATTAATTTTCATAAAAAATATTGATTATTAATAGTTATGGAACTTTTGCTGTCAACGTAGAGTATGTCACCAGTCGGTTGATTTTATATTAAATTCAACAATCATTATAATAATTACGTCTACTGGAAATGTATGAAAATCTGGGGACCTTCAAGTCACGAAGTCACGAGTGAATAGGTTACTTCTATGCTTCGAGCAAGATGGGCTTCTAAAACCGCGTAAGTGCAATAACGCAGCAATCACTACAAAAACCCACTGATTCTTAACCTAATATCGTAAAAACCATATATTTCAGTGAGGTGACCGGCGTTGCTCTGAGCTTCAATGCAAGCGCGTTTCCATCGTAGATTTCATCACCTCTTACGTTACGTTACTTATAAGCAGGGATTGAAATACCGTTAAAAAAAAAAGTATAAAAAAAATCACGTTAAAAATACCGTTAAAACATTTTATCGGTAAATTTACCGGTAAAAATAACGTTATAAAATATTTTACTGTTAAAATTATCGTTAAATATAGCGTTAAACTTTACCGGTACAATATACCGGTAAAATAATCGTTAAAAAATAACGTTATTAATTGGAATAACGTTAATTTTAAAGTTTAACGGTAAAAAAAGCAAGAAATAACGTTAAAATTTACGTTATTTACTGAAATAACGTTAATTTCAATGTAACTTTATCTAAATTAACGTTATTTATTGACATAACGTTAATTTTAAAATTAAAGCTAAAAAAAGTAAAAAATAACGTTACATTAAAAAATAACGTTATCATTCCCCGCTTATTAGGCGTGATAGTGGTGAAGCGTTTGCCTATCTCCCATAAAAAAATAAGTCTGTTTTTTTATTCGACACAAAATTGACAGCTATTATGTCTAATTTAAATTTGTTTTGATAATTTTATTACGATAAGCGATAAGGTCTTTTTTAAGATTCTGGTTTAGAATAAATCAATTTAAATTAAGTACTTAAATAATAACGTAATTACTTAAGAATAATATGCAAACGAACGAAATGTGCACTTACGATAAATGTGAAACATCATTTTTGTCTCTCGAATAAAACAAAGTCGACATTAAAATACTAAATATCAAATTAAACATCGTAACAAAATATTTTTCAGGCAATAGCTCAAAAGAAAAACGATTTCCAGTAAAAGTTGCCAACTAGTTCTGCATTTTAAACACCCCAGAGAGGACGCCTGCAAAAACTGGATTACTGTCAACACTTCGACTCCCACTATCTCTCGAATACTTCTAATCCAACGAAATAGAATTTATTTTGCGAAAAAAGTTTTGTAATTCACTCTCAAGAAACGTTTTGATGTCAGTAAGCGAAAAGTTTTTAAAAGTAAACTATTTTTCAGAACATCAAGATTTAAAATGATTGCGTTAAAAGAAGTTTATTTAAGATTTACCTTTGAGATTACAAAATTATGATAGGTAGTTTAGTTTTCATGCTAAATTGTAGTTACTTTTGAATATATACTCAGCAACTTGTATAAACTCATAAACTCATTGGTAGTAATTAAGCCACGTAAACCCCCGCTTATCTTAAGTTTTGTATAAGTTGCCCTAAAAGTAATTTTCAATTTTATAATTTAACTTAGTCTTTAATAATTGTCCACATCGCATGCCGTGGCTGTCTTTAATTAAGAACTGTACTTAAATTTAAGATCAATACTTTAAGCCTTTTAGTGTATTAGTTAGTACATGTTTTTGTTGACTGCCCAATAAATAAAATAAAATAAATAAAATAAAACTTCGTGGACACTACGTCAATAGGCGGGTTAACAAAAGGTTTGAAAAGTGACGTTGTAAAATCAACGTATGGAATTTTTAGGGTTCCGTAGCCAAAATGACAAAAACCCTTATAGATTCGTCATGTCTGTCTGTCTGCCCGTCCGTATGTCACAGCCATTTTATTCCGAAAGTATTAGGATTACACAGTTGAAACTTAATAGGTAGATGTATTCTGTTAACCGCTTAACGATTTTAATACAAAAAAAAATAAAGATAAAGGGGGGCTCCCCATACTTGGAACTGAAACTGATTTTTTTTCCTTCATACCAATATGTGTGGGGTACGTGCTATAGATAGGTCTTTAAAAATGATATTGAGGTTCCAAAGACAATTTTTTCTAAAAGTCAACCGTTTGAAAGATAAACACTGCCAAAGTGGTAAAATGTGTGTCCCCCCCTCTAACTTTTGAAATAAGAGAGTGAAAAATCTAAAAAAAAATATGCTATAGATCTTAATAAAAAATTTCAACGAAAATTGGTTTGAACGAGATACAGTAATTACTTTTCGAGATATATCATATTCTCCAAAACAGCAAATATAACTTAGTCATTCATACCAACACTGAAAAACAAAGTTATTTTTACACACGAAAAATGATAGTGGTATTAAATATAGTATGGTATAAGGTAACTAACGGAACCCTACGGCACGTGGCCCGACACGCACTTGGCCGGTTTTTTTCTTCTGAAATTTTACGAACCCGCCACATGGTTCTTGTGTCCACGAAAGTGTAAATTTGCGAATTTTCAAAACTTTGAACGACCGTCCTGTAAAATGAGGATTTTGCAGTTAGTACGTTGTCTTTAGCACCATAGACCACATCCATACGCTGCGGCAGGTTATACAGAAGACTGAGGAGTATAATGAGCCACTTTGTTTGGCGTTCGTGGACTATGAGAAAGCCTTTGATTCGATTGAAACCTGGGCGGTGCTGCAGTCTCTCCAAAGGTGCCAAGTGGACTATAGGTATATCGAGGTGTTGAGGTACTTATACCAAAATGCCACCATGACGATCCGAGTACAGAACCAGAACACAAATCCTATCCAACTGCAGCGTGGTGTGAGACAAGGAGACGTTATTTCTCCGAAACTGTTCACAGCTGCGTTGGAGGACATCTTTAAGCTCTTGGACTGGAAAGGACTCGGCATCAACATTAATGGCCAGTACCTAACACACCTTCGTTTTGCCGATGATATAGTCCTTATGGCTGAGACCATGGAAGACCTGAACACAATGCTCGAAGATCTCCGTAGTGCTTCCCAAAGAGTGGGTCTTAGGATGAACATGGATAAGACGAAAATTATGTCAAATGCCCATGTTGTACCCTCTCCAGTTCATGTTGGGAACACTACACTTGAAGTTGTTGACCATTACGTATACCTAGGACAGGCAGTCCAGTTAGGTAGGTCCAACTTCGAGAAAGAGATCTCTCGTCGAATCCAACTCGGGTGGGCAGCATTCGGGAAGCTTCGAAAAATCTTCGCGTCCGACTTACCTCAGTGTCTCAAGACGAAAGTCTATGAACAGTGTGTGTTGCCAGTGATGACTTACGGCAGTGAAACGTGGCCGCTAACTATGGGTCTCATAAGGAGGCTCAAGGTCACTCAGCGTGCAATGGAGAGAGCCATGCTCGGCGTTTCCCTACGTGATCAAATCAGAAACGAGGAGATCCGCAGGAGAACTAAAGTAACCGACATCGCTCGAAGGATTGCTCAGCTGAAGTGGCAATGGGCGGGACACATAGCGAGAAGAACCGATGGCCATTGGGGCAGAAAGGTTCTGGAATGGCGACCGCGCACCGGACGACGCTCCGTGGGTAGGCCCCCGACAAGGTGGACCGACGATCTGGTGGAGGTCGCGGAAAGCCAGTGGATGCAGGCAGCGCAGGACCGATCGTCGTGGAGATCCTTAGGGGAGGCCTATACCCAGCAGTGGGTGTCGTGTGGCTGATATGATGATGATGATGATGATGACGTTGTCTTTTGTAGGGTACGAAGTTAAAATAACAATGAAAGGTATTCAATCCAAAGTATAGAACGACCTTATTAACAGTGAACACTTTAAACATTAACATTAGCCATGCAAATGTTACATGGCCAGACCCAGTCGTCGCAAACTGTTTCTCTTGTTTAAGTATTCTGGTGCTTAGAGCTGCCCTGTTCAGAGCATCAAAGCACACAGAGGAATCAACATCAACATCAAATTCCTTTGGACTTTGAATTTCACCCAGTGAGTTAAATTTCATCTTGATGATATTATTAACAGGATCAAATGTTGTTTTAACTGGATACCAACACCAATCCTACTTCCTACCAATATTATAAATTTGAAAGTTGGTGGATTTTGATGTTTAGATGTTTGGATGTTTGTTCCTCAATCATGCAAAAACTACTAAAAGGATTTGGTTAGAATTTGGCACGCAGATAGTAGATAGCCTGGATTAAAACAAAGAATACTTTTTATCCCGATATTCCTACGGGAACGGGAACCACGTGGGTGAAACCGCGGGCGGCCGCTAGTAACATTATAAAAAACAAATTTTCTTCTAATGAAAACATGACAGCAGTTTTGTTAGTCCTTAAAGGTTTTTTCACTCCTCTTGCTCTAAAAGTACGTCATTGTAAGGTACAAGAGCCAGGATAAAATAGCAAAATTACCCCTAGGGGATAAAGTTTTTTCTTTTTTAATGTTTGTCTATTACCAATGAGCCTACTAAAACGAAAAAGTCTTTATTCATAATCACGAATAAAGACTCGCTCGACTTATACTGTTTCTAATTTTTATTTTTGAAAATGGAACTAAAAGCAGCGATCTCTTCGTTGAAATCATAGACTTATTTATACTCTGTGACTTTAAGTTTGATCGTAGAATGCGTGCATTGTGTTTCTTAGCTGCTACAGTAGAAATTAAAAAAGGCGCGAAATCTTTAGAATTTTTCTCTAATACCAAACTGATTGAATTGTGTGACTGTAAGTAATAGGAAAGAAATAATTTTAATCTTTTGCCGTCAAGCACAAATCATTTATTTAAATACTGTATGAAAAGTTTATGAAGTGGAGGATAGAAAAACGAGTGGATTCGTTTACGGAAGTATAAACTAGGTATTCAATATTGTATTTTATTTTCTCACAATCGTAGTGAAAAGTAGAGTGTAACACACGACGCTAAAACCCATTGTAACTCGGTTTCTATTTATTCCCTCGCTAAAGCTCGGGAATAAAACTACCTCGTATGGAATGGGTCATTTTAGCGTCTTGTATAACAATCTACTATTTGATACGATCTGAGTTTTTAAACCATAATTGTGTATATTTTGCACAGTTTATCAATACCTAAATCAAATTATTTCAATTTCAACACCTAAATAAACAAGTTCAGGATAACTCAAGAAAACCATATCGCGAAACCCTTACAATGTCGTTGGCTACGTACAGCTAAGGCCGTAGACACAATTATATATTCCTCATGCAGCGACTGCGAGTAATAATAAATGGCAAACCTGTGTTCATCCGGAACATCTGTTTACGGAGTAAAAGGTCTGGAGCGCCGACAGCACCCGAGAGGGCCGTGAATATAGAACGAGCTCGATACGTGTGGCCGCTTGAATACTTCATGCTGGTAGGTACACGCCCTTATAATGGACCAAAGTGTAAAATTCTTACCTATACTTTAATAAAAGATGGTCTTAACTAAATTCCTCCACCAAATGTGCACTCTTTTAACAAATGAAATATTGTTTCTAAGGAAAAGAATTCCCAGAATGGTCTGGGAATATGTAAGTTGGATGTACTCGTAATGTGTGAATCCATGAGATGGCGTAAATACTTCATGCTGGTCGGTACATGCCATCATATTAGACCTAAGTGTAAAATCCTTACCTATACTTTTAAATGGAAGATGGTCTTATCAGCAACGACGAAATGCTAGTCGATGCACGCTCTATTTTGACCAATGTGTAAAATATAGTTAATTATGTGGAAGAGAGTCCTCACTACAAAATATCTTGATGAACTATGTACTTGGATTATGTAAGCTATGTGAGTGAGTTAAAGAACTGGTTTACAAGTGTGACGGTGTGAATTCTCCATGCTGGTCGGTACACGCCCTTATATTGGACCTAAATGTAAAATCCTTATATTTTTGGGCTAGTTTTATAAGAAGAGACGCCTTCACCAAAATTGACAAACTTGCACTAGTTTAATATGTAAAAGATTGTTCACATAAAAAAGACCTTTCTCGGAATATATGAGTTTTTAAAGTAACCTCACCATGATACATTTTGAATTTATATTGGACCTATGTGTAATAACCTTATACTTCTTGGAGTGCTATAATGGAAGAGAGTCTTTGCTCAAATTCTTGATGAACTGCTTGGACTATTTTCATGAGCGAAGGTTCGTGTTAACATAGAAACTATCATTCTGAAAATATGTTGTTCGTAAAGGTTTCACGTAACCGAATAGTTCATGCTCGTCAGAATCAATATTACGTTGGATAAGTAGATGGTAAAGTTAGACTTAAAAGTGAAATTGGATCTAACGGCTTCACAAAGATCGTACTTAAAACTGAAATAGTTCCCGAATTTGAACTATCTTCGGCGTAGTGCAGCGTCAATAGCTCCATCGCAGCTGTAAATATTTGATGACGATCGATGCAGCCAGTGCATACGAATGACAGGCGAAATAAACCAGTAGAGATAAAATATCTGAGAAGCTAAAACGAATATACGTGATACTCTAGAAGATTATGCGAAACTTGATATTAACTGATAAACTTTTATTAAAAGAACTTTACTATGATGACCCAACGCAGTTGAGTTGTTTTGAATCGTATTCAGTAGTAATACTAGTGCAAGTAAACTACAAAGAACTCATTCTCTTCTCATTCTAGTTGTTAAATATTAAAAGTTTAAAAAATACACACTATTTACGTTAACTTTTATGATTCTGGGGGGTTACTCCCGAAACACGAACAAGGTTAGATCGAATTGGTATCGAGTAAACGTCAAAACAGTACAATTGAAACCATGGCAACGGTTTTCAATGTACTAAAATAACTGATTTTTGACGTTTATTCGATCCTGATGTGAACTCGATGTTTTTGATTTCCGTCGAGAGTACAGAATACAAAGAGAGGCTGCTCCGGTGTGCCATGACTGTGGTGCACCGGAAGAAACCGCGCAGCATACTCTTATGGAGTGTCCGGCGTGGGCGTCACAACTACGAGAGTTGGTGGCAGTTGTTGGAGGAGACCTCTCGCTTCCCAGCGTGGTAAACGCCATGCTGGGGAGTGCATGGCAAGCGATGGTCTCCTTTAAGGACGTCATCTCGCAAAAGGAAGCTTCGGAGCTGGTCCGAGAGGCGGATGCGCACGCGGACGCGTTCCGAAGACGACGGCCAGGAAGGAGGAGGCGCCGATACGCGCATCTTATTCCCCCTAGCTGTTGTAAGCGGATGACCAAATGCCCCGGTCATCCCCTAGCTGCCGGGCTCTGTTGAGAGCTAAACACCAGGGCTGCACGGTGCTTGACACCCCGGTCCCGTAGGCCTTGTGTGGTGAAGCGGGGCATTAGGAGGTTTTTAACTGATATGCCATTGCGCGGCATTCCGACCTGAGCAACTCGGCTCGTCGGAGTGACGCGTAATGGAGAGCTCAGAACTCGCCGACCCCCTCCCGTTGGATCGGAGAACGATTTTGATGGGGTGGGTCGGAAGGCGATAAGACCGCGTTTCCTCCTATCAAAAAAAAGGGGGGCTGTTTTAACATAGCTTTGACAGATACAAGTTATCTTTAATTTTGTATTAGAAAACATAATAATTTCTGTTAAGACAACTACGGACGTGAAAATTATTTCTTTATGATATCACCGCGCTCAGTGCATAATATTTACCACACAATAAGGACAACCCAATCGTCTCTGTCCGAAATATTAGTCCTGTGCTGCGACGTACTTAAGGTAGTTATTAACCTCAAAGAACGCATCTGTGTCCGTGGCTTTGTGTATTTTCCTTCTTTCTAATAAATGACAACCCTGTTATTAATTTTAATAATGCAAGATAAAATGTACTGAATAATGTACAGGAAATATGTAAAATAATGATATAAACTTCTGGGGGAGGAAGAGTTTTTAGTTGTTAATTAATAGATAGTGATATTTACAAATAAGAACTTAATATTGTTATTTAATTAAAACTCACACTGTCAAACCCTCATTTACATCCAAAATTTACTTTAATAAGAGGTACCCTGTATAAGAATGTAAATAAAATATGAATCAAAAGAATTGGAATTAGAAACGGGAGATAATTCACCAGCAAAGAAATCCAAGAAGTGCTATTTTCAAGAAGAAATCTTAAGTAAAGATAAAAAAATGAGCATCTGGCCATTGAGCAAGGAAAATACGATCTTTCAAATAAAACAAGCAAAGATTATAACAAGGATTGAAATCTTAAGTAAAGTTTAAAAAATTCTGTGATCTAGATTAATTTTACTTTTAATGTGAGAGAAGAATTAAGTTTTATATTTAATATTTAAAACTGGATGACAAGGTCTAAATCAAATCAAATAGAAGTATGATAAATTGAAAGTTATTAATTATTCATATCCAATTATTTGGGTGACACTTTGTTTGGAATGTAAAATGTTAAGATCTGAGTCACCATTATTTATTAAAGCACAATATTTTAGTATTTCCAATTTACCAAAGACATATTTTTAAAGTCGATTATTTATTGCATAAGCTCTTATAATTTCACCGACAAGTTATGATACTTTACTCAATAAGCTTAACGGACCTTTCAACAAAACTGTTCGACATAAAATTGAGGTTTAATCGATTCGACTGCGCAGAAAGCAGTATAAATCAGAGAGCTGAAGCAAATTAATGAATTGGAGCCATAAAGATACGGCATGGCATAAATATGAAGGTGTATGAGTTTACGGTTCCCCTACCATCGACCCTACCGTCGAGTTACAGTTGCCATGTTCGTTGCCCTGTTTCCACATTCGCCAACTTCCTTTTTCGCCAATTGCTTTACGATGGAAATATTTTAGACGCTGCGTTGAAGTAACTGCGAGAATTTTGCGGTAGAATATTCTTTCCATTGAGATTTAAAGTCTTCATAGATTCTCAGCGATAAAAAATACTCTGTGTCCCAGTTAGTGGAATGTACGTTTTAAAGTCTTTGCTGTTATCAGCATCGGATGAAACGGTGTTCCTCTTAAGATTACTTTTAGGTTAACTTTGTAAAATGAGGTAATCAGATAGAAATAAATAATATAAATAAACATTGATACCTTGCGTTTTTGGGTTTCATTCAGTCACAGAATATAACGAGTATCTATACTATGAGGAGCTCGATGGCGCAGTGGTTTAGTGCCTGGCCCAGCGATTGCGGAGGCAAGGGTTGGTCATGGGATGGATGACCAAAAATGTATTATGTAGAGCTCCTCCGTGCTTCAGAAGGCACGTTAAACCGTTGGTCCCGACTGCATTTGCAGTCGTTTACACCCACTAATCTGAATTGGGCCCGCGTGGTGGGTTATGGACCATCCTTCTTATCCACCAAAGGAAGGCCAGTGCCCCAGCAGTGGAGACATTAAAATTGCTGATGGTTTAATAACTAAATTCATAACCTGATATAAAGCAGTCACCAAGCCTTCAGGCATAGACGTACAATTTTAATCTGTCATACCAGATAAACATGTAACAACGACAGAAAATTGAGTTGTTTACTCGCGTCATCTCCCACGTCGGAGATAACGTAACCCTGGTAGGGGTATGATCGAAGGCTGCTGATGGATCGTGGGGAGTATCAAGGCCTGAAAGGGTTACAGATCGTAAAGTGCTATCGCGGGACCCGAGTGTTCCTCTTATCTGCTTGGCGAACATTGATATTGCTTGTGAAAACGTTGCCAATAAAGATTTTCTCCAAATTACAGCAGTAAAAAAACTTTGGGAGTTATCTGTGCGGATTTCGGCTGTTGAAATAGGCCTCATTGGTGCTTTTATTGAAATGGAAAGGATGTAGGCCTTTTGTTATTTGAATTTCGGTGAATCCTTTGTAAATTGTTTTAAAAACAAATAATAAAATTCTGCACGTATTATTCTTTTACCTATACATGTTATGTACCTAGTTGGTTACTAAGTTCTGTAACTATGGAAAACATGAATAATACTAAATTTACAAACAATGCTACAATGAATTATATACCAAATGAAAGCACAAATATTTAAGATTATCATGTATTAAAATTATTCGAAATGACCGCCTCTGGCATGAATACACGCCTTTAGACGACGAGGCCAGTCATCGATGGCAGCACGAACTACCACCATATCCAATTCTGCGACTGCCTTGAGAATAGCGCGCTTAAGAGAGTCGAGATTCATGTGGGGCTTAGCACATGCTTTCTCCTCAATAAGTTGCCATATGGCATAATCCAGAGGATTTAAGTCTGGGCTGGAGGATGGCCATTCTTCCTGCGCGATAAAATCAATTTTGTTAGCCCGAAACCATGCTTGTGTAGATTTTGCTTTGTGCGCAGGGGCAGAGTCCTGCTGGAAGACCCATGGCTGGTTTTGAAATAAAGTGTGGCTTAAGGGTTTGACAACAGGTTCCAGAACGGTATCTTGATAGACTCTAGCGCCAGTTTTCACACCTTTTTCACAGAAATGAACCTTACTTAGCCCTGAATAGGACACCCCCAGCCAAATCATCACTGATGAGGGGTGGTGACCTCGTTGGACCCTCGGAGCAATCATGCTGGCTTCTTTACTATTCTTAGCGTATACTCTATCATTTTGACGGTTAAAATTTTCTTCGACTGTGAAGATTTTTTCATCAGTAAACGAGATTTTTCGATGGCCGTTTTGTGCGTACTGCTTAAGTAGAGCGCGACTTCGTGCTAACCTCATAGCCTTCAATCGTGCGTTTAGCAAATGGCCCTTTCGTCTACGGTAAGCGTGAAGCCCAAGGTCATCATTGATAATTTTTTTAAGGGAACTTCTCTTCACAGTCATCTGTATTGCCAATAACTTTTGCTTCTGGACGGGATTTCTCGTGATTCTCGCCTTCACTGCCTTGATCACAGCTGGTCTCCGAACGGTGCGTGGTCTTCCTGATCTTTTTCGGTCATCGACGGTCAAGGTATTACTGTACCTATGGATAGTGCGATAAATAAATTGCTTGTTGATTTTCAACTTTTGTAGCAACTTGAAAATCATATTCGGTGGCTGCCCACATTTGTGCAGAGCAATTACAGCGACACGATTCTCCTTCAACCCCCATTCCATGGTGAAATAAACAAAATATGATATACGTGTGGTACGGAATTATAGCTTATAAAAGTGTCAATAATATGTCATTTTTATTTTTTCTTTTCATTTGTTTTAATGGCCAGTAATCGATAAAGAAACTCAGTAACAGAACTTTTGACCAACCTGTGTAGATTTGATGACTTCATTTGTACTGAAGCACCTATACTAGTGGCTCTGTAAGCTGTTTCATAGAGCCGTGATAAATTAAACCTTTCACGAGATTCGGTTGAAAAGTGCAATGCAAGAACCTTATTAAAGAGGGCTCCATACTCACGCCGCGAACCGCGGCCGCGAATCACGGGCGCGGTTGGCGCATGAAAACGGTGCGAAAAATATAGCCCTCCAGACTCGCGCGTGAACCGCGGCCGCGAATCACGGCAACATTAGTTCGGCACACAAGTCCTTTGACGCGGACCAAAAAACCGCCACCGGACGGGGAACGCCGCGAAGCGCGAACGCGAAGCCGCGAAACCCTCCACACTCGCGGTTCGCGGCCTTCACGGGCTTTCGCGGCGCGAGTGTGGAGCCCTCTTAAGATTCTTGGTGCAATGCGAGAATGGCTAGGAGAACAAACGGACAGCCGGCCGGACAGCGGGCGGGTAATTAATTTGCCCAAAAGAATACGCTTCGCTCTTCAGTGAAAAAAAGCATTTCAATCGAAACATTCTCCAAAAATTTTAGTTTACGACAGTACGCCATTTTGTTTGTTAGTGCTTGAGAATACTCTTTCAGTCTTATCCTACGCCGCAACTAACTCCATAGCGGAATTCAAAAGCGTACAGCGCCATCTAGTGACTAGGAGAGTGACTAATTTCTTGATAATTATTATTAATGAAACAGATTTTTTTGTAAACCTACTTAGTAAGGTATTACTTTAGCTACTTTCATTGTTTCAAAAAATACACGGTGACATGTAGACCTCGCGTTTGTGACATTGTAAATTTTTCGAACTGGCAATAGTTATATTTTTGTGATTACTGTGTGGTCAATAAACGTTTTACCACAGTACATATATATAAGTTCTTTCAAACAGTATGAGCTCCATGGAAACGTTCGAATTTGACGGCTGACGTCACTCTAAGAGCTCTAAGCAAAGTTCGCAGTACTTTGGTCAGGGTTGTGACATCGCGTCGCAGTTGTTTCCATAGCGTTCGCGCGTAGCATTCCACGAGACGGCCGGAAAATGCCAACCCTAGCGATCCGACGGAGTGCAATGACAAAAGGGCCTAAGTGACGTTAGCTCCTCTACTGTTTGAAAAACTTATATATGGGTACTGTGGTTTTACTTACCACTAAACTATACTTTTTACTTACATATTCTTACTATAATCTACCATTATGAAACTTTTCGAAAACTGAATCGATAAAAACATCTTTATAATTATCGAACCTTAACACAAAATTTCACGAGAATCTATTGAGAGAACAAATGGACAGCCGGAATCCGGAGGATATTTGAAAGAACTTTTGTCCAAGCGGAAGCAGAGACGCTTCGCTCGCGCTTTGCACTCGCTCGGTTAATAAAGGTTCATGCTAAGCGATTGAACAAAAATGTTTTTCGACATGTAAAACATCAAAAATTCGATCCAAACAGTTCACGGTGTTAGCTTACACATAACGATGTTTTGTAAACAACCTTACATGTATATTTGACCGCTAAAGGCGACACACTGGAAGAGCTGAGCGCACGAAATGGTATCAAATTGACCTTTGTACAGCCGGGACTCGAGCCAGCGTCCTTCAGGACTCGGTGAGAATTTAAAGGTTTAGGGTGGGAGTCCATTACAAGATAAAGCGGGAAGTTGTAATAATAATATCCCGACGAAATAATTTTAGATTGACAAAATCTACTCTTGCCAATTGCAGAACAGAGTGCAGATTTTCTGTTGGTAGTAGGTATTTACAGGAGTAGTCGTAAACGTAAATTTTGCTAGTGGCTTTATTTACAAAGCTGCTAGTTGTAAAATAAATGCCACGATATCACTAATTATTAAAAACTATAAAAATCTACTAGTGATTGTCTCAAATCACTCAACTTTATACACCCGTAGCACGAACGAGGAGAAAAACGCGTGTAAAAATAAATCCAAAAAGGAATTTTGTTTAGGGTACAGGGCCGCATCTACGGCTGAAAAGTGAAGTGAAATTTTCCTTATATATTTACTCTATTGTAAGCGCGTTTTTTTCTCTATGTTTGTGAGAGCTCGATGGCGCAGTGGTTTAGCGCCTGGCCCAGCTATTGCGGAGGTTAAGCAAGTTCCGCAAGGGTCGGTCATGGGATGGGTGACCAAAAATTTGTTATCTCGAGCTTCTCCGTGCTTCGGAAGGCACGTTAGGCCGTTGGTCTCGGGTGCATATGCAGTCGTTAACACCCACCAATCCGCATTGGGCTGATGGTCATGGTCATGATCGTGAAAGGGGTATGTACAGAGTTTCTAATTTTATTGTGATGTGGCTGACGACAACCACGTAAGGTTAATTTCTGATGTAAATTGGGATTTCCTCTTAGTGCTTAAATAGGTAAGCAAAATGCGAGAGATCTACGTCGACCACTTACTACCAGATGCACCTTGCAAAATAAAAGGTAACCTAAATCGCCATCGCTTACCATTAAGGCCCCTCCACACGTCCCTTCATGGAGCTACATTTACATAAAGGGCGCGTGCTCCGGGCCCCGATAGCGGGCCATTGTAGGAACGACAACTGATGGCTCCAATACACTGGTACGATACAAGTACGTCTACGGTTTACTCTTTCTCGAATGATCGAGTATTCATATAAATACTACCTAACTTATTGAAGGAGGGTGCTATGAGAAATTGACAAAGGGTTAATATGTAGGCAATTCTTTAAATTATTCGTCAACCTATGTGGAGCTATGTAGTTTTATCTATTCCTGAAGACTATGTTAAGCGATAGAATATGATTTCGTTCGCACGTCTCACTTTTGTATTAAAAATATTTGCTGGAAAGACGAGAAAGTTAGATCAGAACAGCTATTTATTTTGAGATCAAAGAAATACATTCTGATGAATATAACATTGATAAATAATATTTATAAGACGCTGGGAGATGTCACTATATATACTCGGAACACCTATTAGATATTATACGAGTAGTATATCATTACCGCGATGAATTAATACCGAAAGCTATAATCCGCAGTCTAAGCCAGGTAAGTTAATTATACCTCGTCAAACAGTGATGCGTAATAAGCATTAATGACACGGCGCAAATGTGCGATCCGATTACAGCCCGCGGATGGACCAATTGTTCACGTAATTGATATTCGGAATCATGTCAAAGGGGCATTAGTCTCTCTAATATCTACTCCGCTCTTACTCTCCACTGAACTAACGCTCAGCCACCGACTGGCAAATTATTTTGATGTCGTTCCCTTTGAGTTGCGTCCCGTGAATAAAAACACCCGAAACTTTGGTGGTTTTAATTATTCTGTAAATTAATTTGCGAAATGAGAAGGGTCATTTTTGCTTTTGTTAAACTTGCAGATTACTAATTTATGTTTACGAAACTTGTGGCTTTAGTTTCTCTTTAAGAACTTTTACAATTTTTTTTAAATAAATTTAAATATTAAACGTCGTCGCGTCATAAATAATTTTGCTCCAACTTAGAGTAGCAGACGAAAATCATGTTACAACAAGTGAATCATTATAGGGGTTCTGATTTTCCCCTTTGAAGTTCGGAACCGCGTACTTTTTACCAAATTGTATATTTATTAAATTCAGTGGGACAAAATAATGAACTATTTCGTAAACTTATTCACCGAGAGAGCGCGAAGAAATGCTTTCGTATATCTATCCGGCTGTCTGTCTTTTCTTCTCTATATAGGTTGCATTTTTCAACCGATTCTCGTGAAATTTTGTGAGCAGGTTTGATTTTAATTAATTGATTATATAGATTTTTATGACGAGCCAGATTTTCGAAAATTTTCTAAATAATAATCACACATTCCGATATGTCCAAAATTAGAAGCGACAACTAGCCTCGAATAGATATACTAATCAGCACTATCAGTACTGTTTTTAAAAACCTCGTGGCAACATCTATTAGATAAATTTAAAAAAAAAATCAGTTCGTTTTTTTTAACGCACAGTCGCGAGTCTACCGCTCACTGAGCCACTTGTTCTTTTTTGGTGCAAATAAAATCGTCCAATCTACTGCATAACGAACGGATACAATTCAATGTTGCATTGCATTAAAAACAAGTGAAGTTGCATGTGAAATGTTTTATCAGTTGGGAGTATCCAGTATTGTGGACAATAAAAGTTGAGATTGCTGCATCCATGTCGTTTTATTTGCTTTGTAACTCCCGGGACATCCCACAATGAGAACGTGTCATTGGGTTATCATAAAATAAGTATTCTGCTATGGTAAAATATTAAAAGTTAGGTGTAGCACAGCTGAATTATTATCATATAGAATACTGCAGCCAAATAGATTGCAGGCAAGTACATAATTCTTGATAGTGTTTCGTTTCGGTTTTTCAAATTCTCATTTTTAACCCACGTCGTTGCTTAGTACGTTAAACGTACAAAATTTTATGAGTATTTAATTTTTTTTGTGACCTATATACAAAAGCAATCGATTCATCGTTGTTTTAGTATTTGTACGAAAATGTAAACTTTTTTTTTCTTTTCATTTCTGATCTAAAAATAAACTTTATCAAAGCTCTTAAAGCTTTTAATAAACGACTAAAATAGCTTTGAGTCTGCAGCCATTATTTCACATTAGAAATCGTGGACCTCGCCATTATGCTCTATGAATCTTCGCATATATTACACATTCGGTCTGTAAAGCAGAACAAGTCTATTATTTTCACTATTACCCAAACTCCGATAAATCGCCTTTATTACTTGGCCAAGGTGCTTAATAACTAGCATTTACAATTCCAAATTGTAATAAGCTACTCTATTACGTATTGACCTGATTTTGGTCTGTTGATTCAGCGTGTTTGCTGTGGATGAAATTAGCTGAAATTATTAGCTGTTAAAGCTGTTGGCTGATTATATAAGGTTTTGATCATTTAATCGTAATAAGTTATATGATTGTAGACTATACATATTATGAGATTCTAAGAATTTTATAGAAAATTTGATTTTTTACATTCGCAATGCTTTTCTGACGTTTTCCGTAAGTGTTTTGATTATAGAACTAAATAATTGCTTTATTATGTTATTGAATTCCATCTCAATATAAAATTGTAATAATTTATTCAAGGTTGGATCTTGAAAATAAAAATGGAGGCGATTAGTTGGCAATTCTAAGCCGGGAGATAGAGTATACAACTGGGCACTAGTATTCAAGAAAATCCTGGATTAAATCTTAGTATAATGCAGCCGAGTAATTTTCAGGGTAAATTTGTTTTATAATGTTTACAAACAAAAACAATTTAAAAACATATTTTATAAATATAGAATTTAACTCCAGGAAAAAAATAAAATTTTCTTTCAACAAGTTGTTATTAGAAACCTGTTCAACGCGTCATGATTTCTTACATATTTAAATATTCTGAATTGAATGAAAGAAATGGTTGATAGAGGTTGAAAGTGAAACGATTAAAAATGCTGAAATTGTCAATAACAATAATGTTCCAAGTGAAGTTTACTCACACTCAGGTTCTCACACAAGAGCTTAATGACATCTGTGGAGTGGAGACCTGGTGTTCTGTAACACAAGTATCTTACTTACTATGGTTCATCAGTCTCCACATACAAGTTTTGTCTGCATAACTATAGTTCTCTGAATTGTATTGTATATTATTTGTTGTAACTTGTTTGTGGTGAAATCAATAAACTATTATTATTATTATTATTATGTATCTCCGGCTTGGATTTCACGGGACAGAGCCCGGTCCTTTTGCCAGGCTTGCGTGGGGACATGGGTCCAACACGTAGAGGCCCTTTGAGATTGGTTTAATATAATGTGAAGTGTGTGATGCACATGCCAGGATCCGCTCCCCACTACACGCAAAAGTGCGCAGACGGAAGCGGACCCCGGCAGGTACATAGACTATTGCGAGTGTGAGAATATATAAAAAATACTAAACGGGCTATTGGATGAAAGGCTTATGGATTGGATACTTGGGCTATGGGGTGATATAACGGACTTCCGCCTTATCCTACATCTCACAAACTCGAACCATCGGCGGAAGGTGGCTCGCCGCCCGCTAGATGGGCACCCCAAATTGGTCAGCAACTGCCGACCGGGGCGCAACACCGGCGCGGGCGACTCAGGGTGTAGAGAGGTGTACACCGCTTTCTACCCACTGTACAAGGGACAGTGTGCCAACTCGCGTCTTACGCATGTTTCACTTCCACCCTGCGAGCGTATAGCTCTAACGACTCCACTCTGGACGGCCGTTGAAGGCGAGCCAGGGGCGGGAGTCCGCAGGCCCCCTTGGGGTCCACCCCTGCTGCGGGGACGGGGGCCTGGATCGACTCCCGGGAGCACTCGGGTCCGTGGTGTCGCTACTCACCAACAGCTCGCCACAAGCTATTATTATCTTTCGGCTTTGTTAATTTCGCTTCCCACATGAATGAACACAGCAGCAATTAAAGTTTAAAGTCGTCTCGAAATTCAGCATCTGTGCGTCGCGCCTTATCATTAAATTCACTTTTTGCAATCATTAAGGTGGTTATGTTTGAGAGACGTTAGAAGAAAATTATGGATGCAAAGTTTTCGCATTTAAATCCTACTAATATTATAAATGTGAAAGTTTGTGGGTTTGGATGTTTAGATGTTTGGATGTTTGTTCCTCAATCACGCAAAAACTACTGAACGGATTTGGTTAAAATTTGGCAAACAGATAGTAGTTAGCCTAGATTAAAACATAGAATACTTTTTATCCCGATATTTCCACGGGAACGGGAACCACGTGGGTGAAACCGCGGGCGACTGCTAGTAATACAGCATCTTAAACTAGGGTAGTAAATAGAATAAACTATGTCGGGATTATCCCGACATAGTTTATTCTATTAACGTCAATAACCATGGAAATTTAAAACAATATAGGGTAGTAAAGTGAAATGTTAAAAAAGAAAAATCTTTGAACGGTTACTCTAAGAAAAAGAAACCTTACAAAGAAAATTATTTAAGTGAATAAAATTGTACAAACTATGATAATGAATAATAGTTATTTCATCCTTTCGTATGCTAATACCTACCCACTTTAAATAATTTTGTCACTCCCATCCAAACTCTGACTGATCTACAATATAACATTGAAAACATATCACTTCTCACCACATACATTAGTATTTGTTGCATGGTCTGTGCTTCTCACCTATTAGCGATTTTGTAGACGTCCGTGAAATCGACATTCAGACGATATTCTATTCCCATTAACATTGTTGATGTACAAAAAATATTCAATATTAGACTATCAATCTAGAGAGCTATCTTGCAGACGTCTCGGATATCTCCTACTTTTGTTTTACTATTTGCTCTCCCGATCTTGCTCGTATCCATCCATCCATTTGTCTCGCGTCTGTTTGTCTATTTATCATTGAAAGCGACTATTTCTCTTGTTATATCGCATCACGAAGTTCCAGCGTCGGGACAGTATTGAAACTGTAATGGGATAGGATCGGGATTACGCTTTATAAATTCCTAGTATAGGGTCCTGTTCAAAGGACCCTTTGATAGTGAGGTTTTCAAGCACGTCTTCTTTAGTCGAAGCTTTTATTCGCTTCAATTCTGAAACCTAGCTGTATAATGAAGCTTGAGGAAACTAAAGTTATTTTATTCAGATCGTTTAATATTTCATATCATTTTTATTTTATTGAAGACTAATAAGTATCAGATAAGGAAACCCTGTGTGTTTGCAATGGATTTCATTGGACTTTCCAATTCTAATTGTGCGCCTTATGAAATATCTGCCATGAATCTTTAATATCGTGAAGTATTGTAACAACTAAGTAAACTAAATTAAAAAAGTCAATTAAGAAAGTTATAAATAAGAACATTACAAAAAAACTCAAGCATCAGTTGCTTGAATGCCTAAAAACAATTATGAAAATGGAGCTTTATGGTAAGTTATATGTCAATTTTCTCTAATAACTGTGTTTGCACCACTTCATCCCAAGGTTGTTCTAAAGTCAACGGAGTATTTGTTACTCAAAGCTGTAAAAATAAACGGAGGCTGTGACCGTGACCTTTTG
The DNA here is from genome assembly GCA_928269145.1 of Agriphila tristella. Lineage (NCBI taxonomy): Eukaryota > Metazoa > Arthropoda > Insecta > Lepidoptera > Crambidae > Agriphila > Agriphila tristella. Next base: position 27,448,629 of record OV743434.1, read on the forward strand.
TCGCCATATTTTGAGCAGTAAGCTCAAGAACAGTCTGAAAGGTTTTGATGCAACTCGACTGTACATCTCGACCGCTATTTTGATTTTATTGCTGAAGACGACTATTAATGTGATAGTTGACATTGTTTCAAAAAAACATTAATTTTGATCAAAACTTCATCAGTTTTTAATCAACACGAAAAAATAAGATTTCATGTCACCGCCCCGAGCTAGTAGAGGATTGCTAGTGGAGGCTAGATGCACCATTTAATAGTTTAACTTTGAACTATTTTCTATGCGGTGGTGCCACCTTTGAACTAGTATTTTTAATAGAATTTTATTTAACATAGTTCATCATACATATCAGACGTACGACACCCACTGCTGGGTATAAACATAGTTTTGTTAGTTATTTTTCTTGATTGGATGCTCGGTGCGCCATTTTATCAAATAGTGTGGGATTTTATTAGAGTGGCGTATTAAAAAGAAAACATAATTCATTTTTTCCTTCTCACAATCCACCTGATTTTCAGTTTAGGCTCTTGATTAAACTGTTTACGAGCCTTCTTTACTGCGGAATTCGTTCTTCAGGTTTACGACTAGAATTTTGCATATCTATTCAGAGATAAATTACTCCATTGTTATTTAAATGTCTGGAGTGAGAGCAAATTATGAGGAGACGGAGAAAGGTCGTTGTGACTATGAATATTTCGAGAATTATAAAGAGAGACAGTGCGCATTTTTCTTCCATAAAATCAATAATCCATAGAACATTTTCGAAACATGGTAAAACAAAAAAAAATGTGTCTTTTATTTTTATTGACCTTCACATGCCGAAAACTGTGCACTAACTCCTTAGTAACTCCGTATTTTGAAGTGATGTGAAGAATTTAATAAGCAGTGGGCGCCGCCAATATTAATTTCGCATAAGAACAGCAACTGGAATTTATAGTATTAGAACTTAATATTTGCCAATAGCTGATAGCCAATAGATGTTTGAACTTCGACATGATAACAAGTTTCGCAATCCTAGTTAGTTTGAGATACCATTACCATGAAAACTTATTATCAACTATCGAAAAGTTTTAATCAATATAGATTTATACACTCGGTATCAGAAAAATAGCACCTTTTCAAAAATTTATTCAAAGTTAATTTAATCCTATGTTATGTAATTGTAAGTGTTGTTTTATACTTATTCCCCTTTGGACATAGCCAAGAGTCTCTAGAAACCGATAGAATACTCGTCGAACGGAATCAATTACTGAGATTCAGTTTTCGAGCAACATTACATTGCCTCATTTTGTGCAATATTTAAGCAACTTCATGGGCAATAGTAACCATCTTTGGTATTCCTTTTCTTAATTGAACTGTTGAAGTGTGTTTTCTCCATAGTCTCTTTAGCGAATTTACCCGCATTTCCTGAATTGACCCCTATTATTTCCAATTTATGGCGACGCAAGCAATAACGCTTTAAGCGTTTAAATATGGTAACTGTGATATTGATTAAATCAAACAGTTATTAATTGAAAGCTCATTAAATGTACTTTCAATAGATATCAACATTTACACAATAAAACGTTAGCTAAACTAAAAGCAGGTGGCCAAGACCAAGCTTATTTTCGAAGAGGTACGATTTGCCTGACGTCCAGTGTAGAAACACAGTTATCGCATTCTAAGCAAAAAATTCAGAATATTTCACTATTACTACACTATTCAACTACTATCGAGGCCGAATGTTTCGAGGTTAAAATTCCCTTCACCCCACTTGATCGGTAGCGCTCCGTATCAAACAGCACATCAGATTCACGATTTTTCGGTTAAAATTTGCACGTCCCACTCGGGTGAGATGCAGATGAAATGGTTTCCCGATATTCAATGCATCGGTTTTGAATTTTCAAACAGCGTATAGAATAGAGAGTCAGATTATGTTTTATGGATGAACGCAATATACTCCTAGAGTTTATTTGTTTATTGACCAAGCGAGCACAAAGCGCGAGCTAAGCGTCTCTGCTTCAGCTTAGGCAAAAATACTTTCGTATGTCTGTCCGTTTGTTCTCCTCTACAGGTTGCATTTCTCAATCGATTCTCGTGAAATTTTGTGCGAAGGTTAGATTTGATAATTATGTACAACATTTATCGAGCAACATATTTTTCGAAAAAAAAAATACGTATTTCAGCCATTTCGCAAAATGTTCAAAAATATCACGAACGCACGGTTACAGCTCACAAAGCCACTAGTTTTTAATTTATTTATTTATTTTTAAGGCAAACATACAGCTTATTTTACACAAAATGAAAGTGGCAATGCAATAGCCAATACATTTTTCAGTCATGCAGTAGTATTATAACTACTATTCGACATACAATTGATTTTAGCAATAGAGATTTCTAAGAGAGTTGTAATTTTCCAAGAAGATGTTTCTTTATAAATGCCTTCACTGATTACTCCATTGGTTGCTGAACCTTACAAAGCAGTGAAACAAACGCAGTGAAACAAACTAACTAATACAGCAAAGGATTCCTGCCAAAGCCAATATTGGCAACAGAATTCTATGGAATTGCTACTAAACTTGTACAATATAGCATTCCATTGAACGAATTCCTAGAAGTCATCTAAACGTAGATGATACTAGAATTATTATTTGCTGTGGTTAACCGTGAAATTTGGTTGACACTAAAAACTCTCATCAAGGTAGAATAATAGATTAAAGTATTTGCAGCAACTTTATTTTTATCGCATTATGAAAATTACAATAATTAAAAATATTATCTTATATCTTTAAACGAGCAATTCTATTTCAGTGATCTCGGAAACGGCTCTAACGATTTCGTTGAAATTTGGTATATGGGGGTTTTCGGGGGTAAACAATCGATCTAGATTAGTCTTATGTTTGGGAAAATGCGCATTTTCGCATTTTCAGGCGTTTTTCTTTCGACGCAGAATATGGTCGCTAATTTCGTTCACGGCCGGCCAATGTCCATTTGGTTCAGCGGGTTAGGACGCGGACCACAATAAATGAGTGTTCTGAGTTCGAATCCCGCTCGGTGACTTACTTTTTTTTATAGGTTTGTTCAAGTTTATATATTTCTTTATTTTTATTGTTTTTAGACAAGTTTAAAAAATGTAGTTAATGTTGCTTTCGAGTTTTTATTTTATTGACTTGTGAAGTGCAAAACAAAAAAATTCCCGATACAAATTTTAAACACAGTTTTTCAAATATACGTTTTATGACGCCATTTCTCGGATGATGCCATCAAAACTAACTACTACGCCTCGCGGAATTATTATGTAATTAACTACATCTTACGAGTTATGTAATAAGAGAAATTGACAAAAGATGGCGTTACTCTGTGAAAAGTCCTGTAAGGTTGAGATTACGAATATCGAAAAACATCACATACTCGTACATTGCTCTGATCCCAAAGTAAGTAGCTAAAGCACTTTTTTTATCATCTAAACACCACCATATTACAATTAATAATATTCACCCAGATATTAATTATAACGTGTAAAAATTGCAATAATATCAATTAACAGATAAATATAGAGCTGGCATTTAAAATTATGCCAATTTTCTTTTGAAATAAACTTTAATTCAATTTAATTCAATGAAAAACAAAGACTCGTTAGTAACAATGAAACTTAAAAGCTAGGTTAGTACATAATATTATTAAATTAATATATTCATTCAAAGCAATGTTACATTCGCTCAAGGGGTGGCTAGGTGGAAGCATGCAGGTGAACCCAGTCTGGCGCAAGTTTTTTTTTAAATAAAATGTTATTATTTACTTAATATTTTAGGTATTGGTTTAATGTAATTTCGGCACCCTGGTCTCGGAGTGACTAACCAACGCTATGTAATACACATTCACACATTATACTTACAGTATGTATTATAACAGTGGTTAGTAAAACTATGTGCTCATTGTGCAGCTTGACGTTAATGTCAATCTAGATACATTAAAATTGTAAAGCCATACGGTACAAAGCTGTTACATATCCCGCTTAATTTGTAAATTCCGTCAGGACGTTAAAAACACAATAGGAAAGTTCGGATCGGGCGCCGGTCCGCGTTACTGGTTCAAACAATATCCCGGATATCACCAGCACAGTAGGTTTCAATCGATTTGCTGTTAGGGTTATCACTCAATATAAAAACGTGCAGTAGCAATCATATGTAAGCTATTTTCATTTTGCATATTCCAATTGGGATGATGACTAATGAATAAAATAACGAAATACTAATAAAAATCGTAAACATATTAAACTTTTAGAGTAGCTTGTATACCTCTTGGTTTTATATATTGTGTATTATTTGTTTTATGACCCTTCAAAGTTGGGCGGACAAGTCTATTTAAAAAGTATAAAATTTGTTAAAATAAATAATACATTTAATTAGGCCGTAAAATGTATAGCAAATTTGTCTAAGAAACCATTTTGATAAACACAATATTTAATATAGCTGCCGAACAAATTTCCTACGCGTTGCATACAAACTACTCAAGCGTGACGTCATAATTGAGTAGCCGTTAGTATGGAGCGTTTTCGGTTGAGTCCAATTTTGTGCATTTCAAACTGTGATATCTCAGACAGTTTTCATGCTAGCGAAATAATTCTTTTACCAATCTTTCTTTTTTTGGGAGGTAATTTAAAAGTCATGGCTAACAATTGATTACGTTCACGATAGCTTATTGTTACGGACACAAAGCAGGCTTTAATCGAGCCTAGAGCAATATTAGTTTTAATAACTGGCAAATATTTTCCATGAACAATGGTTTTTAAATAAAAAAACGTTAAATTTTTAAATGCTACCATTTCGTGTTAAAAACCCTGAAAGTTCATTTAAAATGCATTATGGGCTCATTTAAATAGGTAACAAAGAAACTTGTATCCTCTAGGCAAATATTATATCACTTTTCACCTTACGTTTCAGTAAACACGTCACAGGTACTATCCCCGTCAATTGGTAATGCGTCTGGCGGCCATGATTTTAACCTCAAAAACGAAAAACAATTGTAAAAATTATATGTACCTACCTAGACCCTATCTTATTGAAAATAATAATTCAATGATTAATTAGCTATATTAGATTATTAGAATTTTCTTGTTTCATGTCATTTTTAGTTGCGGATCACATCCACGTGGATGTTATGTGATAAGGTTCCAGCGCATTACCAATTGACCGGGATAGTACTATTAAATATTGAAATACATGCCAGTGCCAACCCTATCAGAAGCGAAAGTGTGCTCATCGCTTGTTCAATTTCCATGCGAGATGGCAACATCGCGTGTGATTCGTCACATTTGTCACGCGCACTTATCGTACCGACTTTATCGACTGCAAGATGGATAGTTTTGTCGGCCATGTTTGATCAACAAATAACGAACTTTATTATGTAAACTAAAATATGAAGTACGGTGTTATTTGTTTGTCTGTTTATTAGGGTTCCGTAGCCAAAATGGCGAAAAACGGAACCCTTATAGATTCGTCATGTCTGTCTGTCTGTCTGTCTGTCTGTCCGTCCGTATGTTACAGCCATTTTATTCCGAAAGTATTAGGATTACACAGTTGAAACTTGGTAAGTAGATGTAATCTGTTAACCGCTTAACGATTTTAACACAAAAGTAAAAAAAAATACATTAAGGGGGGCTCCCCATACATGGAACTGAAACTGAAAAAAAAATTTTCCTTCATAACAATACGTGCGGGGTGTCTATAGATAGGTCTTTAAAAATGATATTGAGGTTCCAAAGACAATTTTTTCTAAAAGTCAACCGTTTGAAAGATAAACACTGCCAAAGTGCTAAAATGTGTGTCCCCCCTCTCTAACTTTTGAAATAAGAGAGCGAAAAATCTAAAAAAAATATATGCTATAAATCTTAGTAAAAACTTTCAACGAAAATTGGTTTGAACGAGATATAGTAATTAGTTTTTGAGATATATCATATTTTCCAAAACCGCAAATATAACTTTGTCAGTCATACCAACACTGTGAAAAACAAAGTTATTTTTACAGACGAAAAATTATAGTGGTATTAAATATAGTATGGTATAAGGTAACTACGGAACCCTATGGCGCGTGGCCCGACACGCACTTGGCCGGTTTTTATATTAATACCTTCGACGCCATCAACTGCGATTCAATTTTGGAAGCGACTTGCTATAGGTGACTAAAATTGACCGTCACAGTGATTAAAATCGACCCATGTAGTGTTGCCCATAGCCTATTAGTGTAGCTACGATGACTTTTGGGAGAAAAACAGGCAGTCTGCGAAGTAGTCGCTTTGAGAATTAGACTGTATGCGAAGTAGGATAATTGCTAGGTTGGCTAGCTGCGAAGATGTTTCATTGAGAAGTAGTCGGAATGATAAATTGGATATTTGATAAGTAGATGCCTGGCGCTGAAAGGAAATCATCTAGTCGTGAAAACCTTTTTTATAGAACTTGCTTGCTTTCTATGTAATATTTCTTACACTATCATCTATAATTACTTCCTATAGCAACGCAAAGGGTGCATGACTTGCCTACCAATCTCTAGGGGCTCATAAAGCCCCGCACACACTAAAACTGCAAGCTAGAGTAGCTCCATCATTGTAACTTCGAAGTTTTGACATCAAACCAATGACCCAAGTTCCGCACTTAACTATAGATATTAATTTAATGGCAAAACCGAAGACAGAACCTACCACAACGTTCTCTTTTAACACGCTTTTTATGGTCCTTATGGGTGAAGTTTAGAGTTATAGTTCTTATCTTAGGTGAAATAAAACGGTCGTTCAAATTATTCAAGCGTTTCCAATGGGGATCAAAGAAATTCAGTTAAATAAAATCCTTATAATCACTTGTAAAAACAACGAATGGATAATGTATATCACATTATGTATGCCGCAACGTTATAGATTCAGAAAATACTTATTAAGGTTTCCGTGAAAATAGCAGATATTTTTTTATAAAAAATTTTGTCACTGTCTTAAAGAATACACAAATACATTTTTATTAAGTAAAGAACTGTTTTGGGTTCATTAAAATGTAGCTTCTTTTTGTCTACAGTTTTGTAATAAAATTATATCTGTCTTTATTCGCCTTAGGTACGGATCTTTTTTAAGGGTTCCGTACCCAAAGGGTGATAAGTAATAACGGGACCCTATTACTAAGACTCTACTGTCCGTCTGTCTATCACCAGAGTGTATCTCATGAACCGTGATAGCTAGACAATTAAAATTTTCTCAGATAATGTAGGTATTTCTGTTGCCGCTATAACAACAAATACTAAAAACACTAAAAAACAGAATAAAATAAATATTTGAGTGGGACTCCCATACAACGTGATTTATTTTGCCGCCTTTTGGTACGAACTCTTCGTGCGCGAGACTTGGCTGGATTTTTTATTATTTTAAATCTGTGTATGCCTTCAAAAGATAAATTTTAACCAAACTGGAACTTTTATGATCTTAATTACTCATTGTGTTTTTGATCAGATGTAAATAAAAGCAACAATCCCGATATCACAATATAATCGCAAATATTGCAATTCAGAACAGAGCAATACAATAAAGAGGAGGGTAGTTTAATTAACTCTGCAATTTATGGCCCCAGATTAATAAAATGCAGTACCACCAACAGCAGCATATTACAAACATAAATACTTTCTAATTGGAAACGTTAATTACGAATAAAGATAACGGCTATAATACCGAATTGTTCGTTGTAAGGTGGGCAAAGTTGTCTTGGAAATAAAAATATTTTTTGATGACAGGCTGTAAATAAAAACGACAAAGAAGGGTTAGTCTCCTAGGCGAGAGGACCTTTAGTATGTTCACATCCTAAGCACATTAAAGAAGCTGTTGGGCTTAGGTGATATCTCAGCTAGAAAAATCTTAGCCAGTGGTAAGTTGTCCTTTTTACAAAATGTGTCGGACTTTCAGCCACATGGCATGTCAGTAATGGCTGAGATAACACTTGGAAAAACAAAGGTGGTCATAATATGATATAATTATATCACCTATTTAAAAAAGCATATGATGTCACTTAAGCCGTACAATGCATGATCAATACAAAATCCTTTTGATGTATTTGTTCACCAATCGACGGCTTTGAATAGCAATTTGAAGTTATTTTGCGGTTAACTTTTTTTGCTCAAGTAATTTCAGACTTAGACGCGTAAAACTAAAACAAGATATGGTGCCACTCGGAGGGAAAGTACCTCAAATATTGAAGACTAGCGGCCGCCCGCGACTTCGTCTGCGTGGAAAAGTTTTTTCGCTATACCTCGGGAAGAATACTTTTTTCGAGATTAAAGGTAAATAATGCCCTTCTCTGTACCCCTGACAATGTGCATGCAAAATTTCATGATGATCGGTTCAGTAGTTAAGACGTGAAGGCGTAACAAACAAACAAACAAACGGACTTTCGCATTTATAATATTAGTAAGGATAACAAAGGTCAGGGCATATTTAACCTGCTTGATGAAAGTTCGCGTACAGAAACCAAATCAGTTTTAAATTGAAGAATTCAGTCCCCCTTTACAAAATATGTATTATTTTTTTATGTGCCGACCGGCAAAAAACGGTATTTCACATTATGTGTGTGAGTATATGTTTAATGTTATTAAACTTTTGTTAATAAAACAGAAGTTTGTGAAAAAGTTGTGGTACAAGCATAATAAACGTTTGTATTGTCTTCATTTATTAATTATTGAAATGCTATGATGTAATGATAAAAATGAAACATGTCCTGCAAGAATGCGACCCCTGAGTAGCAGATACAGTTATCTACATACCTAGCCCTATTTCATTTGTGTACACCGTAGGTCAAATGTCCAAACAAAATGCCCAATGACCTTTTACTGAAAGAAAACTTTATTCAATATAAAAGATTGGAAATATATTCACAAATAAAATTGCATACGATGCCATACAATAAGTAACACTCGATCGATATCGTAAAAATAAGTATTACTTTTTTCATATTTGGTGTTCGATTCCTGGATAAGACAGGTGATTTTGCAAAAATATTTAAATGCAGTTCCAATTTTTATTGAAATAAAAATAAAGTATTTTTTTCAGTAAAATTTCTTATCTTCAAAATAAGGTACTTTCCCTTGGGGAATATATAAATGCACTTCAAAAATAATGTAACCACACTTTAAAATGTTTAGCTTCAAAATTTATTGAATGGACTTTAATAATAATGGTTTCCACTATAAATATGCTAAGCTTTAAAATTAATACTTTGCACTATACAATTTAATTGTTTAGCTTTAAAATTAATACTTTGCACCACATAAATTAATTTTATAACTTTAGTAGGTACTGGTAAACAGGTGCGACGACGAGCGGATACAGCGAGAGAGGAGGTGAGGAGGAGGTTAGGTTCCATTGCGACCACCAACAACGCCAGAACCGACTTGATGAGACTTGCCATCTCATTAGTCTGACGTGGTTTGACAGAAATTAAATGATTTCGGAGTTGGGACACAGTTACCTATAGTGCAAACCATTATTTTTGTAGTGATAAGATTAAATTATTGGTCTATCATTATTTTAAAGTGCTAGTATACAATTTTATAGCTGTTTTCATTGAATTTAAAGTGCAATTAAATACATCCCCTTTCCCTTCGTGTGGACAAGTTTTGGGACACCCTATATATGTATAAGTCTATGGTGTTAATATAGTCTCAAATCCAAGTTAAAAGTTTAATACAAACCAAACAAAATGAAACATCACTATCACCAAAAAGTGATCAGGAAGTCGTTCAAACTGTAAACAAATAGTGCGCATCTTTACACAACGCTCAATTTCCTGGGCCCACTTTTACGGGCCCATTTAGCGAAACTAGAAGCCGTAAAGCTGATTGGCAAACGGTCTGGGTAGCGTTAGCAACGGCTAACAGAGTTATTATCTCCAAAGCCTGCTCGGGGACAAAGACGATGGGGTCGTGTCACGTGACATCGCATGACAATGCCATGTGCTCACTATACTGGAATTATGGAACGCTTATGGATTTGGCGCGAAATGTGTTGCGTGTTTTGGAATTATCGCTTTGGGTACAATTTTTAAAGTTTTGTAAATTTGAATACTTGATTTGTTTATTTATTTGAAAAGTTTAGTAAATAGTTCACAACTACTTGAAACTTTAAATTAATTATGTGACCAAATATAAAAACCATGTAGGTATTGTAATTAGTATTTTCCGATCATATTTTATTATATTTATTCTATAGTATGTATTTAATAAAAAAAACGACAAAAATATTCTCAAAATTATTATGTAACCGTTAGATAATAATTTTGAGAATCTTTTTGACGAATCTAAATTTACATTTCACACCGCGTTATCACATAGGATGTTGCAAACCTTTGCCACGTGAAGGGAAAGTACCTACCTTAAATATTGAAGATAGGTTTTTTTACTGAAAGAAGACTACATTTTATTTTTAAAAATAATTTGAATTGCATTCAAATATTTTTTTAAATCGCTTACGATACCATACAAAATGCAATACGTAATTATCAAAATATAAATATTCATGGTCTTCCTTTTGTTTAAGAAGCTGTGTTATTTAAAAAAAAATCAACATAACGAGTAACTCTTTCGATCGATATCGTAAAAAACGAAGTTTTTTTTTTCATATTTGAGGTTCATTTTGGGTTCGATTCCTGGTTAAGGCAAGAGATTTTTCAAAAATCTTTGTATGCAGTTCCTTCCAATTATTTGTTAAATTGAAATGAATTCTTCTTTAAGTAAAATATCCAATCTTCAATATTTAAGGTACTTTCCCTCCGTGTGGCAAAATTTTGGGACAACCTGTATATTTTCAATGTAAAACGTTGCATGCATCAAATATTTTACGGGTAAGAAACACGGAGACATCTAGTACAGTTTGCCTGAAAAATATATGAGAGCAGACCTCCCAGGAGCGGTTGCATCCAGTAAACTGTTAGGAGTTACTTGAAATTGTTTTAGAAACTTTCTAGTGGAGAATAAAATCATGGCTTTTACGTTTAGAAACTTTGCAACTCTACCATACATGTGTAAGTATTTATTGTTTGACAGAACGACTTCAAGAGAACGAGACTAATGAATGATATACTTGAAGAAAAAGAATATAATTTTTTTAAATACAATGTTATTATTTCACGTATTTGAGGAATCCTTTGAGACACAAGGTCACTTTTAGAATTAAATAGCTAACATTCAATTTTATTTTAACTTGCTTTCAAATCATCTTCAAAATGGTTCGAAAAATATAAAAATATACTGATAGAAAATCTAATAAAAATAAAACGAACTAAAATCACACTGGGTACTTGTAGGTGTTCGTAAAAAAAAGTCATTCGTTTTTCCAACTGGCGTTATGTGTAGCGAAGGTAAAAGAGTAAAAAAAAACATAACAAACCTCGTGTAGGTATTGAGAAAAAAACCGGCCAAGTGCGAGTCGGACTTGCGCACCAAGGGTTCCGTACCATAAAACGATATCCCCCCATAAATAATTATTTTATTCTGTTTTTAGTGTTTCTTGTTTTAGCGGCAACAGAAATACATCATTTGTGAAAATTTCAACTATCTACCTGTTGTCGTTCTTAATATCGAGCAAAACACGGCCAAAAAATCACGTTTGGTGTATGGGAAACCCCCTTAAATATTTATTTTATTCTGTTTTTAGTATTTGTTGTTATAGCGGCAACAGAATAACATCATCTGTGAAAATTTCACATTGCACATTTAAAAGCTATTGCTAAAATTTACACTTGAAATAAATATAAATATTGTTCATCACATGCATGGCTAGGAGTATGTGTTTATAATGCCGAAGTTGAAAAGACCGAATTTTACAAGACCCGTGGACGAAACACCGAAAATAAAATGGTCGAACGGTTGTTTGGCCGTACGTTTAAAACCACGAAAGGACATTTTAACTAAAATACTAAATCCTGAAGCTTAAAAACTGAAGGTTAATTGAGGGTTGCATGCCAGCAGGTCGGTTCTGGCACTTTGCCGACCGCTGCCGCAACACGCTCGCTTTGCTCGCTCGGCTCGTACGTTGTAGGTCGCAATGAAACTTAACCTCCTCCTCGCTCGCTACGCTCGCTCGTCGTTGCACCTAATAGACCTAAACAGACTTTCGGGATTTTGAACTATCGGCATTTTAACTTTCGGGATTTCGAACTATCGGTCATTTAATAATCGATCTTTTAAGTTACGGTATTTTAAAAATAGGTGTTTTATACGTCGATATTTCGGTCGTATGTGTTATGAATTTTCGGCATTTTAATACATGGGTACCCCTTTTGCAAGAAAATAACTAAGTACGTAAAAATATTTATTCTTATTGTTTTTGATTTTTATGTCTAAATAATATTAGGCGAATAGACAATATGCCTTATAACATTATACGAAAACAAATTAGTCTAAATGATTATTATGCTCATATTAATAGTATGCCAAAAATTCACAGATTTTACAGTCCCCGCAAGAATCGGAGCATTGAAAATGAACAAAAAAACCCAAAATCAAATCAAATGCAAAGTCCTATTATATTTTTAATGTAGCCTAGGTAGTACCTATTTATTTTAATTAAAAGCGCCCACTGACTGCCACGACAAAGCCGAAATAATATTAACCAATTTTCAAAATTCCAACGAATGCACTTCTCGTCTGCTTCTGCATCTTTTAACACTATTACCATGACGATCGGTCAATAATCATAGAAGCTACATCACTTTTTATGTACGGAAACAGCCGTTTTTCTACAATTCCAAATCTAAAGGGACCACCTACAGGTCACAATTATAAACCGATTTTCAAAATTATTTCGCCATTTGATAGCTAAACTAATACCCTAGGACCCTATTTTTCATATTTTCTTAAGTGGGTTTTTTTTTCGAAATATTTACAATTTAGTAAACAAACATCCCCCAAAAAACCCGGATGTTTTGAAATTTCGCAAAATTCCAAAAAAAGTTACCAGTAGATTTTCAAAATTCAAACGTTAACACGTGTCTCGATAAACTCCTCAACTTTTGGTACTATTTTCATTTCGATCCTTTTAAAATCCTCGGAGATATGGGCAAAAATACGTCTCAGGCGATTTGCATCTGATAACCATTTTCAATGGTAAAAACAATTATGCCAAAGTATTATTATTAAAAAAAATATGCCAAATCCGTTATGCCAAATCAAATTAGAAATAAAACCATTATGCGAAAGCAAGGGATCCCTTTATAAAAACGTTAAAGAAAATTTCGGTTGAAAGCTTTTAAAACGAATTCGGAACTCTTTCATCATTTTGTTTAAACAGTAAAATTATATCTTCATCGAAGCGGATTTAAGACAAGTGTTTTGCAGGAAGTTTGTTGTCTTTATTTATTTAGAGTCAGCATTCCGTAATTAAGAGTTGTAGACTTGAATACCGTGTTTGTCGTGGAAATGATTTCACGGAGGAGTCCATAATAATGAAAGTAAATTCGGGAACTTAAAGGAGTTTACAGCCTACCGAAAGGAGAGATTCCCGACTGAATTAATTTTCGAGTGCGTTTACTTGGGTACATTCACTAATGACGAATTTAATGACACGCGATGGATGATTTGTATGGTGAATAACGTGAAATGTTTGATATCATAGTACCTACGTGCCATTAGAATAAACATTTTGTAATATATTGTTTAATACAAAGTGTTACAAAAAAACCCCTAAACATGAAATTAAACACTTTTTAACGGATACTAGCGCGGTTTCATTGAAAGTACTTTGGTAATTAGTTGGTATTTGGTTTGATTTTAGATTTTACCGACGTTTCGGCACCTTTGCAGCTGCGGTTCGGGAAAATCAAAAATCAAACCAAATACCAACTAATTAAGATGAATAAATAATGAAAAATATTAGAAAAAATCGGCTCACCCGTAGCAACTTAGACGGGATTCGAACCCGCACCCTTAGGATTCCGGCCCAATGCACTACCAATTATGCTACCAAGCCGCTGAGGGATGTGGCGAAATTTTTTAATACTTTTTACGTTTGGGCGTTGCATTGGGCCGGAATCCTAAGGGTGCGGGTTCGAATCCCGTCTAAGTTGCTACGGGTGAGCCGATTTTTTCTAATATTTTTCATTATTTATTCATCTTAATATAAAAATAGCATTGTGAATGCAAAAATCTAAAAGTTTAAAATACCAAAGTACTTTCAATAAAACCGCGCTAGTATCCGTTAAAAAGTGTTTTATTTCATGTCTAGTGAGCGCTTAACCTTGAGAAGTGAAAAAAACTCCTAAAGTCAAATATGGTAGATAGGGACCTTCAAACTGAACAAGTTTACGATGGGACCATTACTAAAATCGCGAAAAAAAACAGCTGTCATACATTTTGATATTTTTATGGTTAAATTTTGATTGAAACAGCTGATTTATTTTTTGCTATTGGTCCCATAGTAAAAGTTGTTCAGTTTGATGGTCCCTAAATCTACCATATTCGGATTTAGGACTTTTTTGTTACACGTTGTATATTAAATTTCCATAGGTTTGTGTAGTTCTCCATCACAACTCGGTGTTTGGATTAAAAGTATTTTTACCTTTATTTACAGCACTCAGCATTTGACTATGCTTACATACCTGAAACATATAATTGATTAGTGATTTAAAGTTTAAAAATAAAACCATTTTTTTTTTTAATAACTCCAAATTATAAAAATTCACTTTATAATATTCCATAACTTTTAATTCATTGCAGAGAGGCTTAAAAGTAAAATGGTTTTGTGCCACTAAAATTCATTAATCAGATTGGCTTTTACTTCTCATTAATAAGAAAAGCTCGAACTACTATCGAGTGTCGACAAACTGTTGTTTAGTGTTTACTTTTTGACCTTGACCTTGATAGCTTACCAATTCAATGACTTGCAAAACAGTTTCCATTGAAATAAGATCTCAAGATTATTTATCTAGTAGCTTACGATATAAATAAACGTTGTCACAAATAAATTTCACTTTGTTAATTTATTTGTAATTTGACACAAACGTTTATTGATGAACGAAGCTTAAGTAAACAAGTAATAATTTTAGAGCTTAATTAAATAGAAACGATTATTGAGGAGAGTATTGAGGTACTATAATTATGTATAGGTAATTCTAGACTCTAGATATATGAATAATTTAAATAATTAAATATTTTGACAACATCACGTACATTGTTCCGATTCCAAAGTAGCTAAAGCACTTATGTGTTATGAAAATCAGAGACACCGGTGGTATCACAAATACCCAGACATGAGACAATATAGGAAAGTTCATTTTCTAAATTGACCCAGCCGGGGATTGAACCCGGGACCTCAGAGATGGGGACACCTTGAAAACCGGCGTAAAGAGCCACTCTACCACAGAGTAGGTAGATAGTACTATTTAATTGTACACAAAAAAATGACACGACTTCAACTTTTTTTGTGAGAATCCTACATTGTAATATTTTTCTAGTACTTATTTACAAAATCTAGATGCAGATTATGTTAACTGAAATATTTCAGAATATTCTTCACAGCTTTTACAAAATTATTAATATTTACAACATTTTCGAAGTTACGCTTTATTTTTACATTACCACAACATTCCACTGTTTCGAGACCAGCGAATTCCACAGTGTTGCCAAATTTTTCAAACATTTTGCAAATAATTGACGTGGACACAAAACATTGTGCACAATAAAAATATGAAGTGTGCGTGAGTGTGTAAGAGCGTCAATAGAAATAAGCCGTATTTTCCTTTTTCGTTTCGAGTTGTATAAAAACTTCTTTATGAGAACTCGGTAAACACGAACTTTTACACTATTCATTACGTGCGAGGTGAGGAAAGGCAAACATTTGTTTGGGCTGGCGGCGTAATCAGGGTGGTGTTTGGTTCTTCTGCCGCGAGAAGGCGTCGCTTGGTATCCACTTTAGTTTTTGTTATCAACTATTGGGCTATCGATAGTAAATTAATGTAGGATTAAAACTCTTCCATCGGTCAATGTAGGGTTTCACTTCACCATTATTTACAAAATTAATTTATTATCTTTTGACAAAACCACTTTCGCAGTAGGCGACGAGTTTTTGTTAAGAGCTATATATAACTAGTACATTGTTTCACAGCCACCCAGCCTCAAAACAAAATTGAATATTTATTCCATTTTTTTATTATTATTCAAAATCAAAACACTATTCAAGTTTTTAAAACCTCTCGAGAGATCCAATTAATGGTACGAGTAATGATAATTTTATTTGCTAAGATCTTCAGTATATTCTAACTACTTATAATGGACGGTAGGTCAATACCTACCTATTATCCCCGTCAATTGGTAATGCGCTGGAACCTGGGGGCTAATTGTCTAACTTCAAAATCTATCGCAATTGCTTTCATTTGACAGATGGATGTGACACATTGCTGCATTTCATTGGTAAGATTTTATTTGTGCCAAGTGTCCTGAAAGCGATTGCGATAGATTTTGAAATTAGGCAATAGAAAGGCAGGTCACATTAACATCCACGTTGACGTGATCCGCAACTAAAAATATCATGAAACAAGAAAATTCTAATAGGTAATCTAATATATTAGTTATTGATTTATTATTTTCAATAAGATGGGGTCTGGGTATATAAAAAACATACAATTGTTTTTCGTTTTTGAGGTTAAAATCATGGCCGCCATGTGCATTACCAATTGACGGGGATAGTATAAAGGCAAATTCCAGTGAACTTACCCGTAAAGGAAATAACTAAATTCGCAACGCACCCTGCAAATTAGCATCTAAGTGGCCCATTCCTTTGTAGGTAGGTACACACACATTATACTATCTCAATAAAATTAATGTGTGCATGATTCATGTGGACAACAAAAGTGACCCACCTAACAAACCGCACACTGGATAATTAACCAAAATAATCCTGTCGTTTATACACGTCGTCCGCGAGGGGGCGGGAGAGGGCCATCAATCTCCGACCGGCGACATCTCGCGGCCAGAAGCTAAACTACACGACGTGCTTCGCGTGCCAAAGGGACAGGGTTGTGAGTAATTTGGATGATTAAAATTAAAATCTTGCGACTGTCGGGTTTGTTGAGATTCCAACTGCTAATTTATATTTTTCAATTTTCATAATTCAACTAAGTACCTACTAGTTATGTATGGTTATGGACTAAATAAAAAGTGGGTGAGTAAGGATTGAGAGATGTTTCGTGTTTAATGTTCAGATTTATTTTATTAGTTTAATTTATAATAGAGTCCGAGCAGATAAATATTTGATTTGAAAAAATAATTAAAAGGATCATCTCAAACCCTACATGTCAGTTATGTCATGCCTTAAGGTCAACTAATTCACTTGTTGATTCAAAGTTTATTGTTACAAATCGTGATATATAACAATTTTATTTTCTCTAAATCAAAATTGTATAGATTTTCATCACACATTCCAAAAACGTGACTTTTTCATCACACAATTCAAAAACTTTCTTGAAAAATATTTTTATTGGAATGGTTCCAATCAAAATAATGTTAAAAAAGACTTATTTTTGTCTGGTTTGTATACTACAGAAAAAGCATAAGGAGGAGAAAGATATAAGTATGCATATTACAACATAAAATATCTAGCACTAAACGTGATTAGACGTCTGGATTGAAACGCAACACAAAAAGATGGTAAATCATGGGATGGAAAACTGTACCACTGTGTTTATCAAATTACTCTCTCGCAGAAAATATCTTTGTCTGCGATTTCGGAAAGATTCAGTTTGCTGCTAACGTCACAAAGACTTCGTGTAAATATATTTGACAGCCCTGGCACGGACGCTAAACAGACCAGTTAATTCGGGCGCTGCTCTTAATGAAATAGCCAGTTATTTATAGGGCGGAGACATCCCTGATGATTTCATTGTGCTGCTACATGCTGGTCAAACACCCCGGAATGTTGCACAGGAAGAAGACCATTTAGTAGCTCATAAGAATGAGAATTATTTAGAACTAAAACTAAACCTAGATGTATCCGTCAGAGAGTTAAAAATGCCTAAAAATGTCTGAAATGGGTGGTCGGAAAATATAGAAGTGCTTAATTATTCAGTTTATTTGAATAAAGACATTTTGACTTTGGACTTGACCTAAAAGTACTGAAAAAAAGACACTTCAGCGATTCTTAATCAATTACGTTTACGTTACTCTGTCGAAGTCAAAAGACGATGCGTGCTGCTCATAAATCTATTTAAACAATAATTGATTAAACAGATTTGGTTTAAAAGTTTAATTTTGGTTTACAAGAAGCTTGGTAAGAAGGTACCTATATTTTTTAATCTGAAATATTATATGAGAGTGAGGTTATCTCTTTATCACTAGGTAATGCTCACGTTTCCGTTTGTGGAGAACCACAGAATTCATACAGAGTGTTTTTTTTATTCACTATCCAAATTTTTAGGATTCTCTCCACGAAAAATGTGTCAAAATCCGCCAAAAGTTTTTGGCCATCCCTTACTAAACTGATCACGTGATCTCTTTGATTTGTATAGTGGAGAGTCAATTCTTTTTTACATATTTGACCCTATGTTTTTTAGAGAAAGTTGTTCAGTTCCATGGAAGGAACTGTTTTCACTGAACACATTATCATTAAAATTTGGAGAATGGATAAAAAAAACACCCTATATAAGGGCAGAACAAAACTAACTAAAGCGCAAGTTATTGTTTTATGTAAAGACTTGTTTTTACCAACTATACTACCAACTATGGCGGACTCGTAAGAACTCCTCGTTCGGTAACATAAGATCGATCATATTTAAAACAAGATGAAAGAAAATAAGCTCAAAATCCTAAAAAGGCAGCCTATAATCACCATGCCTGTAATCCCCGGGAGAATTTAAAGTAATTCAACACTGGTCGCGTCGCTGAGTCAGCTCATTCACCGCGGGTAATGTTCGCGAGAGAGCATATCGTGAGCGTTTATTACGTGCGGTGTATTCGCGGCACTTGTCATTTTAAATAAATGAACCTCGTTATACCAGCCCATGACGCTGGAGTTTGTCGAGTGCCGTACATGGAGTATAGCTGCAGTAAATTGAGTAATAAAAGGACGGATCTTGGGCTTGGGCTTATAAAAAGGCATTTGAAATAATCATATGGGTACAGTACAATCAGTGCATTTCTTTAGGTATATTAATCTCGTTGCATCAGCCCATGACGGCGAAGTTTGTCGAGTGCTATACATGGAGTAGGTATTAGCTGCAGTAAATAGAGTAATACAAGTACAGATCTCAAGTTTATGAGTTTGTAACAAAAACGGATTTGAAATTGCATTTTACAAAATAAATGATATGGGTACAGTCGATGCATAAGACACAGGGGTTCCGGGTCCGATCCCCGGGGGGGTACAATTTGAACTCGGTTTGGTTGATGGTAGGGCTTATTTCAAGTCCACCAGACTAGCTACCACCATCTTACCTAAGTCTGACGCCATAACAATTATTTATACAAAATTGTTCTTTTCCGGCAGTTAGAGATAAGATAGCCAGCTCCTCAGTGATGAGGATGCCGGGTGTAGTGCGCTTCCACCTTCAGCCTTATCGTCACTTAACATCAGGTGAGGTGAAGGTCAAGCAATATACCGTTGTGCATTAAAAAAAACTCGTTATACCAGCCCATGACAAGAACAAATAAGAAACTCATCAAGATCGGAATATTACCCATCAGTACGAATAAATTTTCATAGATTACGACCGTGGTCTATTCTTCCACCATTTACACATTGATTTATTTATTATACATATTTCCCGTTGCTATTAGGAAAGTACGTATCCGCGAATCCTACAAGGAAAAGTATGCTTGCATAAAACAATGGGAAACAAAAGAATCCACATATTCGTTCCAAAATAAAAGCATGTAACTAGATGAGAAATGGCCACATGTCCCGAGCAACGTGGAGATACACGGATTTAAGTGTATGGACATGGGAGATGGGCTGTGGGGGGTTGGCCACTTTAATGGCGTTCCGTTTTCCGCAGCCCATGTTAAATGAACTACGCCCGTTGTCCACTGTAGCTGATTATAGTGGGATTAATTCGGTTTGAAGAATAATGAACTTATTTTTTCATGATATTTTTGACTGTTCCATGGATTTTAATCGTACTCTTGCTTTTTAATTTACGACAATGACGTGGTTTAAAAGACTTAATGGAATTTTTATTATTATATTTTTGGCAATCTTAGTCAAATCCTTACTAATATTATAAATGCGAAAGTTCGTTTGTTCGTTTGTTTGTTACGCCTTCACGTCTTAACTACTGAACCGATCATCATGACATTTTACACACACGCTGTCAGGAGTACAGAGAAGGACATAGGGGTACAGAGAAGGACATACCTTTCATCCCGAAAAAAGGAACTGTTCCCGAGGGATTTTAATAATCTCCATTATTTTATAACGTACAGTTAATAAAGTGCCCTTCAATCTCCTCGTCAATATTTGTCTAACGAGATAATTTGTATCATGATCGTGATAAAGGAAGTAAGGTTATTAGTTGGGTTAACCTCATTCCGCAGTAAGTATAGCAATCAATAACGCGTATGATTGGGCTATGTTTTGGCCACATTTACTTAATAACATACCGATTTCTGCACTAAGTAACATCGTGCATTCCGTTATACGGACACCGCGTCTTATTGTATCTCCATCAATCCTCACTCGGCCCACAAGACTCTTATAAAAGTGACAGCGATATTCGAGATACGTATGCTATAAAGATTAGGCCGTCATTAGGCCGATTAGGCTCTTTGTGCATTCTAGCTTTCAAAAATTCCGAATACAAAAACAGCTACGTAACGAAAAATTCTGATCGTTACAACAACCATAATATTTTCGGAGTCCTCAAGAGAAATGTCACATGAATAACACTTTTTATTATCTTTCTTACGAGTTCTGGGTATTGGTTTGTTCCTAAAGGTTCGCACGAAAAAGATTAGACATTACTTTTATTACTGGGTTTTATGAATTGCTGTAACATTGGTGTAGATATTGAAAAATGTCTTAAAGTTACTACAATAATAATTCTACTAATTTCGTCTTTATTTTAATACGTTACCTATTTGTCTTTAGATAACAAAGTTGTGGGCTTGTTGCTATTTAGTTCCCCTCTCTTTTTATTCCAAATACAATCATGCTACCAAAATGTAGTTCTTAATATTGAAACCTATCTTCATACAAGAAATAAGATATCAAAAGCATCTCTTAAGAGGCATATTACATTTCGACTGTGATTTTTTGCGTAAAATGGCCAATTTTGGCGTTATCGATCTCAGAAACAAAAATACATTAACACTTTTGACTTATTGAATGGTGCAGAATATTTCATAGCGGCCTCGCTTTTTTGAAAATTTGCTTAACTTTATAATTAAACCCGAAATTGCAGAGAAAGATTTTCATAAAATGCGCGAAGGCACTTTTTTGAGCTCATGGATCAGTTGTTCAAACTGTGCTAAACAATTGAAATAAAAAAAATTGAATGTTATCTCTTATATAGTCGAATAGTTCATAGCGGCCTCGGAATTTTGAAATTATGTATAGAATATTATTATTATAGAATTATTTATTATAATTATTATTTATTAAGATTATTAAGATTAAGAATTATTTATTATATTAACTAATTAATTAAAGAATTATAAATTAATTAATTATTAAGAATTATTTATTATATTATAATTATTATTATTAAAGAAATTATGTATAGAATATAATGTTTAGCACAGTTTGAACAACTGATCCATGAGCTCAAAAAAGTGCCTTCGCGCATTTTATGAAAATCTTTCTCTGCAATTTCGGGTTTAATTATAAAGTTAAGCAAATTTTCAAAAAAGCGAGGCCGCTATGAAATATTCTGCACCATTCAATAAGTCAAAAGTGTTAATGTGAAAAAAAAATCCAATCAAAAACCATAAAACTACTAAAAACGCTCAGAATGAACTGTGGATTTCTCTTAGATACATTATTATTATTACGTAAAAATTATATCATAATAATCTTTACTTCATAAAAAAATCAAATTTCATACTTTTATTTGTTGTTTGTACTTGTTTGTCTTTCTGTGTATGTTCAAAGTTGACTCTAAGAAATCGTTCACCAACTTTCATTTTCCTTTCTAACCCTTTAACTGTCCAGTGAATCATCATATTACTTTTTGTCGCGTACACATATAAATGTATTTAGTAGACCCAAAGGTTTCTCTAGATTGTATCGCTAAAATCCGTCAAAATCGAAATTTCAACAAAAAAAAATGTGATAGGGCCCTTAAATATTAAGCTTGGCAAAAAAAAAATTTTGTTCTACAAAATTTGTAAAATGCTCACCAAATCCTAAACCGCCCGAGACGATTTGGTGAGCATTTACAAATTCTGGCATAGGTTAGATTAGTATGGTGCTCATTTAAACATAAGCCAATAAAAACTAACATTAGCACGTTAAACTGACTCGTAATCCTTGTCACCTGACACACAATTTTTGTTTTCGGTCAATCCCAATACGTCAACAACTTTCGACCTAATTTGGAGGCCGTTAAGCCACCTCGGCCGAACGGCAATCAGTTCTGTCGAAATCCGCCACGATCCGCCACGATCCCCACAGATCTGCGACTCGCTCGCATCCGCCGTGGCATTTGTCAGCGGCGAACACGGCATCAGTTCAGATGAGAAAAGTTTGCAACAGATTTATGTGTGTCTCGCCATTGCCAACGTGTGAACTAAGAGGAAAAGTTCCGGTTGTAATAGACAAAAATCATTGAAACTTTTTGGAGTGTTAAGTTTATAGATGTTTATGTGAAACGTTTATCTGATTATAGGTTCTTTTTAAGGTTCTGTGCCCAAAGGGTAAATACAAGACCCTACTAAGACTTCACTGTCTGTCTGTCACCAGGCTGTATCTCATGAACCGTTATAGCTAGATAATTGATGATGTGATTTATTTATCTTGCCGCTGTAACAACAAAAAAAAACAGAATAAAATAAAAAGTGGGGCTCCCATCAAAGATGCTGCCATACAACAAACGTGATTTTTTGACGGAACCCTTCGTGCGCTAGTTCGACTAGCACTTGGCCGGTTTTTTTTTAATTATAATACCAACGATGTCGAAAATCTGTATGCTGCATAAAATACATTTCGGCTAATAATACGCATTTTGAATTTGACTTATCTACGATTGTTAGGATGATCGCAAACGATCAATGTGATAACGAAATGCGTTAATTTTGTTATAATCTCATTTTAAAACAAAAATAAATGTATAGGTATAAGAATAAATAAAATAGTGTATAGGATAGATAACTCATGTTTCGATGACAATTAAAACCAAAAAGATAGTATAATTAAACTTTTGTCTTATTTAGGCAGTGCAATTTTTGTCAATAAGTTGTGTATGAACATAAATTGAAAATAATCATGTAAAAATAAACCAAATCTTTGAGTGCCTCTGGAATGTAATAAAACAGGTATTGCTGTCTCGGCCCTAAAGGCAACCAAGCTCAACCCGTCACTTGTTCACTCCGAAATTCAAGTTCTACATGAAACTAAACAATATGCATTTTTAAGATAGGAGAGGTGCACCGACGTTCGGGTATCACCCAACTTTGGAGTCTCTATGTCTCGTAACTTTTTATCGCATTGTATCAGACTTGAGGAAATGGCTATACTATAGCAAGTCGTGTAGAATAGAAATAAAAGGTTCATTGACCTTAATGTTTCTAAAAGTGAGATGTATGGGATGATGTCATGAGTGGTGCAGTGGTCAACATCCGGTCTACCGCGCAAGAGGTCCGGTCTTAGCCGGGCAGAAATCAAAATGATGTTTTTAAGTATATAATGTTATTTAGCACCCGTATTACAAGTTTGGCTTAGTTTGGAGCTAGATGGCACTCTGAGAAAAATTATCCAAGCATGTATTATTTAATTATTTATTAATGAAGACCTAGAGAAATTTTGAGGTAATTTAGATGAACAATGTTTTTGAAGGATGGATTAACTTAACATAACATTACATTGTCATATTATTACAAGATATGGGATTAGGATTTAACGAAATCAAACAAAAAAATATATTTCTAAAAATACAATGTGTTGATCAAGATATCTGTCCTCGATGGTTATCAATCCATTTTTATAACTCTGTTCTAAGCCTGCACTAACACGGCACTAGTATTAGATAAGTACATAATGAAATCTAAATATGAATCTAAGCTGCTAGGCTTGCAAGCATACAGTATGCACAAGTATACTGTATGCTTGCATGAGCGTAGCCAGCCATGGGCTCAGGGTGGGGCAGCAGTCTAAAATACTATGTACCTAGCAAACTATACCTGCGGTCTTACCCTGGTAAATTATTTTCCATGCATATTTTGTATTACTACGGGGCTACGGGCCCATCTCATTAATTCCGTGTCATTTTTATATTTTCTTACTTAGGTAAGATTAGGTAGGTACCTCACAGGTCAGGCTGGGGCAAGCGCCCCACCCTGCCCCACCGTGGCTACGCCCATGTATGCTTGCATGTTTATAGAAGGTGCATTTGTATGCACCTTCTATAAACATTACCTTATTTATAGTAGGAGTAGCGTGTGAAAATGACATAAAATGTTTAAAATAGCGATAATATGAAAGTGGCGTGCAAAAATGTGTGGTTTATTTTAAAGTTTTATTGAGAGTATTTTTAGTATGAAGTGCCGCGAATAAAAACTTAAATAAACGTTGTACAGCTACGGTAATATCTGCACTTGTACAAGATTTCATAGCTGCCAATCTTTTGCTTGCACACCACACTAAATACGTAATCCTTTAATTATTTCTTACTACTTATTCTTTATAATTGCATTTTTTTATTAGAATTCACTGAAAAAAAATCTAAGTATTCAAAACACGTAATCCTATTTTAGGTAAAAGGACATGTACTGACCTAGGCTACGTATATGTACACTATCTCAAAAGATAGTAAAATTTATTGATTCTGAGAAATATACAATTTATTGCACGGTGAAATGGTTATTAAGTATACAAAAACACTCCAATATTTTCGCTCGAAAAATAAACGAAAAAGCAACCTAATAAAACTTGTTGAAAAGGCATCAAAGTGATACTAAATACTTTCAGTGTCATTGAGAGTCTGTTGTTCCGATACGTTTTGTTTTTCGCTGCCTTTAAGGCTGGCCTCACACAGACGGAATCCCGTTATGGAATTCCATACATACATACGTGATTCCGAAGGCAGCAACTGCATAAAAAAACTATGGGCTGCCACACACATGCGGGATTTTCCCGTACGGAATCTTCATACATTGTCGAAATTCCGTTCGGAATTCCGTAACGGGATTACGTCTGTGTGTGGCCAGCTTGGGTGTTGCATTTTGCAAAATTTTAAGTGTCGCAACTGACTACAGATCAGACAGTTACGAGTATATCACAGTATACCGGGTGTCCCAAAACTTTGCCACATGGAAGAAAAGTAAGATAGGAAATTTTACTGAAAGAAGACTTCATTTTATTTTAAAAATTAATGCGAACTGCATTCTTTTTTTTTACGTGGTCTGAAATCCCCATTTCATGTTTAGATATAGGTAGTTAAAAATTAACCGTGTATATGTTTTTATTTGAAACACTTATATTTTATACGCCAAAGACATGGAACATAAGTGAGGTGATCTTGTTCTTTAAAAAGGGTGACAAGTCCCTCTTAAAGAACTATAGACCCATATCGCTTCTGAGTCATGTCTATAAGTTGTTTTCGAGAGTCCTTACGAATCGTCTCGCTCGCAAGTTCGACGACTTCCAACCTCCCGAACAAGCCAGGTTCCGAAAAGGATTTAGCACCATAGACCACATCCATACGCTGCGGCAGGTTATACAGAAGACTGAGGAGTATAATGAGCCACTTTGCTTGGCGTTCGTGGACTATGAGAAAGCCTTTGATTCGATTGAAACCTGGGCGGTGCTGCAGTCTCTCCAAAGGTGCCAAGTGGACTATAGGTATATCGAGGTGTTGAGGTACTTATACCAAAATGCCACCATGACGATCCGAGTACAGAACCAGAACACAAATCCTATCCAACTGCAGCGTGGTGTGAGACAGGGAGACGTTATTTCTCCGAAACTGTTCACAGCTGCGTTGGAGGACATCTTTAAGCTCTTGGACTGGAAAGGACTCGGCATCAACATTAATGGCGAGTACCTAACACACCTTCGTTTTGCCGATGATATAGTCCTTATGGCTGAGACCATGGAAGACCTGAACACAATGCTCGAAGATCTCCGTAGTGCTTCCCAAAGAGTGGGTCTTAGGATGAACATGGATAAGACGAAAATTATGTCAAATGCCCATGTTGTACCCTCTCCAGTTCATGTTGGGAACACTACACTTGAAGTTGTTGACCACTACGTATACCTAGGTCAGGCAGTCCAGTTAGGTAGGTCCAACTTCGAGAAAGAGATCTCTCGTCGAATCCAACTCGGTTGGGCAGCAGCTTCGAAAAATCTTCGCGTCCGACTTACCTCAGTGTCTCAAGACGAAAGTCTATGACCAGTGTGTGTTGCCAGTGATGACTTACGGCAGTGAAACGTGGCCGCTAACTATGGGTCTCATAAGGAGGCTCAAGGTCACTCAGCGTGCAATGGAGAGAGCCATGCTCGGCGTTTCTCTACGTGATCAAATCAGAAACGAGGAGATCCGCAGGAGAACTAAAGTAACCGACATCGCTCGAAGGATTGCTCAGCTGAAGTGGCAATGGGCGGGACACATAGCGAGAAGAACCGATGGCCGTTGGGGCAGAAAGGTTCTGGAATGGCGACCGCGCACCGGACGACGCTCCGTGGGTAGGCCCCCGACAAGGTGGACCGACGATCTGGTGGAGGTCGCGGAAAGCCAGTGGATGCAGGTAGCGCAGGACCGATCGTCGTGAAGATCCTTAGGGGAGGCCTATACCCAGCAGTGGGTGTCGTGTGGCTGATATGATGATATTTTACACTGTGGTTATAGAACTGACCGAAAAAAAAATTCATTAAAATTACATATATCTTTCGTCATGTTTTGTGTTTGTAAAAACGGAACCATATTACTAAGACTTCACGTCCGTCTGTCTGTCACCAGGCTGTCTCTTGTGATCCGTGATAGCTAGACAGTTTAAATTTCCACAGATGATGTATTGTGCCGCTATAACAACAAACACTAAAAATAGAATAAAATAAATATGTGCGGGAGGCTCCCATACAACAAACGTGATTTTTTTGGCGTTTTTTGGTACGGAACCCTTCGTGCGTGAGTCCGACTCGCACTTGACCAGTTTTTTAGTTTTACTAAATAAACAAAAATGAGAGTAAAGTTTTCAAAATTAATAAAAATAGTACAAGCATAAGAGCCAGTAAAAGGACTATTTTCAAACGAGGAACTGGTCGAAGGTTTCCATGAGACCGTTAGCCTTAATAGTAATACATATTGAAGACATGTATTCGTCTTAAATAATTATGTGGGATCTCTTTTGAGACCTAAATCTACTTCCTAACACTCGAAAGGGTCGTGCGTGTCGTGTATTTAGTTAGTAAGAAACTACATAGAAAAACCATAGGTAAGTAAGCAATATTTTGTATTTTACTTTATAATGTTACCGTTATAGTCCGTAAACCAGTAAGAGTGCAGATTAACTAGATAATCTGCAGATTACCTGCCTCCCTACTCAAATGGCCACTTTTCTATTCGTTCGCTTTGTAACTTAAAAATTATAAATAAGCCATAAACTCTAAAATTACGTGTCGTAGGCTTGTCAATTCCATACAATACAACAATGTCTGTATACTTGCGACGTGTGACTTGATCGTCTAATTGCTTATTTTCAAGCTTTAAGTTAGCGAACGAATAGAAAAGGGGCTATTTGAGTAGTGGGGCCGGTCTTTGTTTCATTTATTATATTAACTTGCATGTCTTTTACCAATGAAACTAAATATTTTGCTAAAGAAACATAGATCAAAGTTAAACAGGGACAAAACGTTTGGTCCTCTCATACAAACTAGACAGCTAAAACTGTATTAGTATGTATTATACTGTATTATTTGTTTTTGTCGTTTTTCGACCCATGTATTTTGGCGAAATTGTAACCTAATTTCTTTTTGATAAAATGTTAAAATGACAATTTATTTAAAAGAATTTCAACTTAAGTATCTGAATGTTTAGTAAATACATAGGTGCTAATACTTTATGTTAATATTGAATGTGGAATAAGAACCTATTCGCAATTAATATGATAATTTAGTTCTACGATTATTACCCTCTTTTTGGTTTCAAAAATAAAATGTATTTTTCAGAAAATCCCTTCAAAAATTACAAGCGCGCGCGCCATGTCATAAAAGAAGCGCTGGATACGCGATAAAACATTATTTAAGCATTCCCCTTATTAACCCGGTCTGGCAAGGGTGTTTTAATTTTTGATCCCGATTCGGGTGGCGAGATTTCCCCCGGGCAAGCATTCATTATGGAGTAGGACGTTTATTGTCCGCTTCGTGATGTCGTGAATGATAAACAAACTGAATATGCGAAGGCCGAATAATTATGGTGTTTATGACATTCATAAAAAAGCCTACAAGTATCATAATAAATATGACCATGTGACGTCCGACTGAGTTGAACAATACTAATCCTTTACACTCATGGTGTTGTGAAAGGCGACTGATGATAGAGATACTGTGTCTAATGGCTGGTTTACATTATCTTAGTTGTTATTAAAGAGTAAAGGTCAGCTGTTTCATACAAAAATTAATAACGAAAATATAAAAATGTTTGAAACAGCTGATTTTTTTTCGCGATTTCAGAGTTGGTCCCATAGTAAAAGTTGTTCAGTTTGATGGTCCGAAGAAACGGTTCCCTTATTTTTCGTTAATTCATTAACACGTTGTATATGTTTACTCTGACCTGTACTATCAGCTAATGTAAACCAGCCCAAACTCCTCGATGATAGCAGCAGGTGTTTTAAACATTGCGATATCTAATTTTATCATCAATTAATTTATGTCAATAAAATTGACGACAGCTTTTCGTAACAGTCAAATAAACGACTAATCAAAAACAATATCAGCAATTCCGGTTAAGGAGAAGGGAATAGAATCAAAATATATTTATTTTTACAAATAAAAAAACAAGGAGGAAGCGTAATCAATAACTTGCATTCTAGTGCTTGTGTTGCCTCTAGCTGTCACCACGTCACAAGCGACCGTGATTGATGCCAGCTCACTGTCTGTCCGTACGTCCACGTCTCTGCCATACATACCACCATTTCCTTCCACACAACTTTGAACTCCAACTCCTCAACCATAAAGCTTAATTCAAATAATTTAAACAGTGTCTGCATTGTTAACGAATCCTTGCTTTCTGACATTTACATTGCGAAACAAAGGTTCAGTTGTATTTTCGTCAACAGCAATGGACGAGGTGATAACACGACTGACTGACTGACGTTATTAATTCCCATCATCTGACAAAAAAGGGGAATTCAGAGGAATTGTGTAAGGTTGTTGTATTATTTTATATTTTCGTAAAACAAAGCAAGCGCTCGTGTGTACGACAACACGGTACGATATTCGTTGTTTCGTCGCAAAATGTAATAAAAAGTGATAAGTATCATGATTGTCATGGGTTTGTGCGACACATAGACGTGGAATAAAATAAAGGAACCTTTAGGTACGAATTGTTTGTTGTAGTTAAAGTTGTTGTTTGGAGATGATTATATAAACTACTTTTTATAGGACAGTTAATATTAAATATTATGGAAAAACTAATTTCCTTATTGTCTTTTACCTCATTGGTTGTGGTATCAAAATCATCGCGAGGTTTTGAGCATGATGATTGATGATACTGTGATTTATTAGTATTATATTCGAACTATTTGGTTATTACGACTCTTTGTTTGGGTCGTAATAGAAAAAGTAAATCGAATTTAAATTATTTCCAAGGCGTTCGACAATTTTCCCACATTTAGAATATCCTATATTCGATAGTCGTGTAAGTTGGGCGAATTCAAATGTATACGCCCTTACCACAAAACGTTGTTCAACAAGTTTTTAACTTATAGACACTATTGTTTGAAAGAAACAGCATCACATTTAAACAGTGTCTGAATTAAACAGTGTTTTAAAATCTTTTGTGGTAAAGCCGAAAGTATTTTCTTTTCATTGATGCGCCTCTGGTCTTGCAGTACCTAAGATTTTCATTAAACACGTTTTTTTTCAGAAATTACATAGATATCTCACGCCCTACATTCAGTTGGCACACCGATGTCTAAAGCAATTCATTTCCTTAAATACCGTAACCAACCGTAATGGCACCAATCATGATGTTCACTCACTTTACTGAACAACAAGGCATAAAACCTGCAGTTTGTTTCACAGTTATAGGCCAATAAACGTGGACATTACACTTCTATACAAAAATCATGACTAGACATCTCAACTGTGATAAAACAGTTTATTGATGTCAAGGTATAAGCTTCTTGATGTCAATGGTACAAATAATTTCATTGAATTGAACGCAGAAAGATCAGTAATCCATTTCCATAGAGTAAGGTAATTCATTCTGGGTCTGGCAACCCTGGCCGATACACTTGTCAAATAAACCAGTTGATATTTTAATTAAATTAAATTGTTTAAACTTAGCAATTTCTTTAATAAGTAGTGCTTAAATTGTTCTTTACTGTATAAATAGTCGTGAAAAGTGTTATAAGTACAATCGGTGTGGTATAAATTGAAAAACAAGTGATCTCAAATTTGTAACGGCGGGGCGGCATCCAAATGTCACTGGAGAAGATATAAAAAGCGAATAAACTTCGTAGAAGAAACGACAATTTGTGATCTGCTGCATATTAAACCGGGGGAGTACTTTTATTCCTTAATTCTAGTTATTAATAGGTACCCATAGGTATAGGTTATATGGGAAAATATCAAGTCAAAACTTTGTGACTGAATTGAATTTGCTTATACCTACCTAAAACCACAGTGGCGGATTGTTTCCCAATTTAAACTAATACATTGACCATTCCACTTGTACAAAACTCACTAATAGTGAGTAACGTCACAACTCAATACAATCTGGCACAGTTATAACCTCTCTTTACTTGACAATTCGTGGAAGTAATGTAGACGGTGGCTACTATTGTCACAGACATTCGATATACTGTTACACTTCACAAGCATTATATTTGTACATAAACACGTCAGATCTACTTCACTTTTAAACAATAATTTTGGGCAACCATTCTGCTCCTTTTCTTACAATATAACTTAGTTATATAGGTATAATATTGTTCAGGTATTAATTAATTTTCATTCTAGACTATCAGTCACTCAGTTTTAACTTCATTTAAGTATAGTTTAAGTATAGATAGGTACCTACATTTGTTTACTAAATTCATAGGAACTGACTGACTTATACATTAAAAAGAAAGGTTTGACCTTGCTTTTATAGTCAAAGTTGATACCTAGTAATAGATAAACCTTTGCTACAATTGCACATCAAATCTATTATAAATAATAAACATATGTTATAATTTACTGCCCTCACTTTGCTTAACTTAGTTTATTTTTTATTTATTTTTTATTTCTTTTTTTGTAACATAGGAATCACACTGACAACTTGTAATAATATTTGATTATTGATCACTTATTGTATACTTGCAGTGATTGCGGATTGCAAGTTCCATCTAGCTCAATAACAACATGATGACCCGTAAGGCAACTGCAAAGGATGTGGAGATCAAACTCAAAATGGCACTAGAGGATTTGAAGGCAGCCAAAGAGCTAAATGACACCTTATTGCTGGAACGTGAAGACAGTGAACGCGAGATTCTTAAGACCATATCCCGGAACACTGACCTCAAGAATGAGCTTGCTGAAGTTCATACAAAGTATTCTGAGATTGTAGATAAATACAACCAGATGCAATTGTATATAGAAAAATTTAGAGAATGTCACTACACTCATGAACAGGCATTGAGTCGCATTACCGACCTTGAAATTAGTTTGTCTCTTGCTCAAAAGACCATTTTAGAGTTAGAAAAAGAAAATAAAACTTTTGTAGAAGAGAAGCATTCTCAAAGCCTGTTTAGCGAGTTACATCAATGTGATTCTGCAATATATTATGACAATTCAACCTTGGCATGTAATAACTATAATGACAAATCTGTTGTCATTAGAAATAATTGTCAACTTAATAGTGGAAAGAAAATCAAAAAATATATCCGCTTAAATAGATATATTAAGAAAACTCAAAGGTTGATAAAAAGACAAAATTATTATAGCCAATTTTCAAAGCTGAGGAAAGAGCGTAAGCAATTATTAGGGCAATTAGATGTAATTAATAGGGCATCATGTAATAACAGTAAAGAATGTGAAAAGGTAAATAATCAATTAAGTGAAAAAATTGATAATTTGGAACTTTCACTCAGGGAAATGTACAATAATTTAAGTGATTTTTCTCGCAAACAGCTAAATTACCAAAAGCTAGCTGCAAATGACATGATTGACATGTGTAACTATAATACAGACCGGTTCGAATCCCTTGGCAAAAAACAGAATTGTAGCTGTTTTAACCAAAATACTGTTGTTGTAAGACAGCAGTGTGATGCAGTTGTCCAGGATGCCCCAGAGCACTTACCTACCCACTCAGTGTGTGAGCTTAAAGTTTCTGATAATAACCCAACTAACTTAACTACCCACTCAGTATGTGAACCAGAACCAGAGGTCTCATACACTTGTAACGATTTGAAAAACTCAACAAAAAATAATCGATCTTCTGATAAAAACTGTTGTGAAACAATTATGTTCTGCGATGAGATGGGTAAGAATTTAGGCCAATTAATTCAAAAACACACCAAGGAAAACATAATTAATTATTGTATGCCTGGGTCAACTTTGGATGACTTGATGAGAATTATTGTTAAAAAAACATTTAATAAAAACACTAATTTGATAATTTTGATAGGAAATAGGGGTAATGTGAACAAACACCAACTGATAGCTTATTGTAATTCCTTAATGTCTTTAAAAGTAAAAAAAGTGATTTTGTTCACATTCCCTTATTGCAAAAGTGTGTCACAAATGGAAAATAACTTTAGGTATCAGTTGAACGTAACATTGAATACGGTAGCATTTCATAATAGTGAACAGCTACACATAATTGACATCAATAAATTATTTAATAGTTTTTACTTGACAAAAGATAAGTTCTATCTGCCTAGTTCTTTTAGGAGACAAATAGCATTATCGCTATCTTTTTATTTTAAACATTTAGCCAATAATCTGGCTAGTAAAACAACTGCTTTTATTGAGCAGTCAACTATTGACATTAGTCATTCAACTTTGGAATCTGTTCCAAATAAAAATAATTATAACATTTTACTTAGTTCAAGTAATAATAATGTTTCACATTTAAATTACCATTTAGGACAATAGAGGCGTCCTCTAGCCCTGACTTAACAATAGAAAAGCCAAAGTGTTTAAGAATTGTACACCAAAATATGCAAGGCTTTTCTGGCAAAGATTTAGAAATAAGCTTATTCTTAAACTCTGAAGATATTGATGTGTTATGTGTTACTGAGCATTGGTTGAAAAAGCACGAATTACTTTTAAGTTTAGATAATTATAAAGTTGTTAGCTCGCTTAGTAGGAAATCTACTATAAGAGGGGGTTCACTTATTATTCTACACAATAGTTTACAATGTAAAGAGCGTAGAGATGTAGTATCCCTCTCAATTGAACGAACCGTTGAGTTATCGTGCGTGGAACTTGATCAAATAATTATAGTATGCGTATATAGACCCCCCAAAGCGAATTACTCTGAGTTTGAGTCCACTATGGAGGAAGTTTTAAAAATAACTTGTAGGAAGAATAAAAAAGTCGCAATTTGCGGAGATTTTAATGTCGACATCTTAGACCCTAAAATAGCCAAACTGTCGAGTAGGTTCATAAACCTATTTAAATCATTTAATTTGCTACATATTTTTAATGAACCAACGCGTATCACACCCACATCGGCAACCTGCTTAGATAATATTTTCTGTAACTGTAATGTCATTGAAAAATCAATTTTAAATTGTATTAAATCCGACCATAGTGGACAATTAGCCTCCATTGAGCACCATCATGTTCCGCCTAAACGGGAAATAATGTGTAGGCCAGTAAAAAAACACTGTATTGAAAAATTCAGAACCAATGTCACAAGTAAAATTGAAACATTACCAGAACCAAATTTTGAAGCCAATAACCTATATAATCATTTATTTAGCATAGTTCAAACTGAATTTAGTAAAACTTTTAAACAAAAAGTCATCAAATGTAATGATAGTACGAAATTTAGTGACTGGGCCACACCCGGCATATATAAGAGCAGAAGGAAATTATACGAACTTTATGCAGAGAAAGCTACTTCTAGTGATCCTAACTTCATTGAATTTGTCAAGAAGTATTCACAAACATTCAGAGAAGTCTGTATCTTAGCAAAGTCCAAGTACTTTGCAAATAAAATTAAATTAGCAGACAATAAAATTAAGGCTACTTGGAATATTATTAACAAAGAAACGGGCAAATCAAAATCCAATATAAATTCCTTCTGTTTAAAAACTGGTGATCAAACTTTTGAATCTGACAATGAGGTCGCTAAAGTTTTTGAAGATTTCTTTGCTAGAATACCTGTAGAAACTACCAGTACTCTTAGTGCTTGTCCCAACATCGCTGTCTCCCTTCTGGAGTCAAGTGTTGATAAGTGCAATGAAAGTTTTTCCTTTAAATATATAAATAGTGCAGATATCATTAAAGCTTTTAAAACAATTAATGTTAAAAAAACAGAAGATCTTTGGGGCATGTCAACAAGCATAATTAAATCAATAATTGATATACTAGCCCCTTACTTGGCTTTTATTTTTAACAAATGTATTGACGAAGGGGTCTTTCCTGATCTAATGAAAAATAGTAAATTGATTCCTCTTTTTAAATCTGGGGATAAAAGTGACCCAGCTAACTTTAGGCCAATATCTATACTACCAGCACTTAGTAAAATATTTGAAAAAATTATATATTCCCAATTATTAGATTACTTCACATACAATAATATACTTCATAAAAATCAGTTTGGTTTTTCCAAGGGTAAAAGTACTACTGATGCTGGAATTGCACTTCTCAAACATATTCTTGATGCTTGGGAAGAAAAGCAAGATGTAATTGGCATTTTCTGTGACCTTTCTAAGGCATTCGATTGCGTTGATCATCAAACACTATTAAAGAAGCTAGAACATTATGGTGTCTCTGATAAATCAGTTAGTCTTATGAAATCGTATTTGTACAATAGAACTCAGAAAGTAGTGATTAATAGAACTGAATCTACTGGAGCCCCCATCAATATGGGTGTGCCACAGGGATCAATATTGGGCCCATTGCTGTTTCTAATTTATATAAATGACCTTCCCAACTACGCGAATAATTTATGTGAAACAGTACTATTTGCGGATGATACTTCTTTAGTTTTTAAAGTAAACAGAGGTAATAACTGTTCGGACGAAGTAAATAGTGCCCTCTCTAAAGTTTCATACTGGTTTAATAGTAATAATTTAGCACTTAACCCCAAAAA
Source organism: Agriphila tristella (assembly GCA_928269145.1). Taxonomy (NCBI): domain Eukaryota; kingdom Metazoa; phylum Arthropoda; class Insecta; order Lepidoptera; family Crambidae; genus Agriphila; species Agriphila tristella. The sequence goes on from OV743434.1 coordinate 27,484,235, forward strand.
AACTAAATGTGTTAAATTCTCATTACCTAATGTTGAGCAGACAAAATTAAATATTAATTTGAATGACGATGAAGTCGAGTTTATCGAGAGCACAAAATTTCTAGGTATCACACTAGATTCTCGACTGCAATGGGATCCACATATTGAAGCCTTGTCAAGTAGACTTAGTTCAGCGGCATTCGCTGTTAAGAAAATAAGGCTTTTAACTGATATTGAAACGGCAAGGTTAGTATACTTTAGTTATTTTCATAGCGTAATGTCGTATGGACTGCTATTGTGGGGCTCAGCTGCCAGTATTGAAAATATTTTTGTACTCCAAAAAAGAGCTGTTCGCGCCATATACAATCTACGGCGGAGAGATACCTTGAGAGAAATGTTCAAAGAAATAAATATTTTAACTTTGGCAGGCCAATATATTTATGATAATTTAGTTTATGTAAGGAAACACTATGATTCATTTGCTAAGAACAGCAATATTCACCAGTTCAATACAAGAAATAAAGATAAACTTGCCGTTCCAAGATTTAGGCTTGCAAAAACTAGAGGTTCATTTATGGGGAAAGGCATAGCCTTTATTAATAAAGTTCCACAACAAGTGATTGATCTTCCTTTGCATGAATTTAAAAACCATGTTAAAAAAACGCTCATGGGTAAAGGTTATTATAAAGTAGATGATTATCTTAAAGATCTAAATGCGTGGAAATGATGTAACACATAACTTGCTAATAAGTACTTTGTTGAAGTAATATAATAAGTCTATGTTGTTGCCAATAATCCTGTCACCCTGTTGTAATTTTCTGGTAACGATATATTCAAGTTTGTAAATATCGTTACTTATGGCTGTTACAGCTGATAAGTTTCTTGCGCCCGTTCTTCTTGTCAGCTAAAAAAGTCTGGAACGGGTGGTAGGAAAATATAGACGATTCAAAAGTACTTAATAATTAAGTTTATTTGAATAAAGCTTATTTGACTTTGACTTTGACTTCATTTCTTAAGAAACGTCAGAGAAAAAGTTGAAGTGAAATAATACTAAAGCTAGAACGTTGGTAAAGGGCTGAACGGCTTAACGTTAAAATATTACTATTGTTATTAAGGCCATTTCTAGATTGAATAGCAAAACGAGTATTTAGTAATAGTTTAGAAGCTATTTTGGTAACTAACCTACTTTAATATTATGATTGTTATCAGCAAACTCTATCAAAGGCAAGTACGGTTAAATTTTTCAATAAATTAATAAGAAAATGTCTTATCTCTAATAACTCCTAATTCAAAACTGTTATAATTATTATGAACTTAAAGCTTAAGAACACAGTTTCTCAAACTGTACAGGGAGTAATTACTCGTTTAATGAAACAACATGTAAGTGAATTTGGCTTGACAATGCCATGCACCCATCGTGTGGCGCTTGTTAAGAACTCCTTTACGACGTTTCAAATTTAACTTTGCCCACTTTGTGGAAGCTAACGAACCTTTCTTTGTGACCGCTGCACAGACCGGGAGTTTTATTATACTTACCTACTTTATTATGATTGAATCTACAAACTATAAAAGGCAAGTACTTACAGTTTAATTTTCAATAAATTAATAAGAAAGGTGTCTTTTATCTCTATAGCTCCTAATTCAAAACTGTTATAATTATTATGAACTTAAACTTAAGAACACAATTTCTCAAACTGTACAGGGAGTAATTACTCGTTTAATGAAACAACATGTAAGTGAATTTGGCTTGACAATGCCATGCACCCATCGTGTGGCGCTTGTTAAGAACTCCTTTACGACGTTTGAAATTTAACTTTGCCCACTTTGTGGAAGCTAACGAACCTTTCTTTGTGACCGCTGCACAGACCGGGAGTTTTATTATACTTACCTACTTTATTATGATTGAATCTACAAACTATAAAAGGCAAGTACTTACAGTTTAATCCTACTATAATATTATAAATGTGAAAGTTTGTGGGTGTTTAGATGTTTGGATGTTTGTTCCTCAATCACGCAAAAACTACGAAACGGATTTCGTTGAAATTTGGCACACAGATAGTAGATAGCCTAGAATAAAACATTGAATACTTTTTATCCCGATATTCACACGGGAACGGGAACCACGCGGGTGAAACCGCGGGCGGCCGCTAGTTTTCAATAAATTAATAAGAAAGGTGTCTATTATCTCTATAGCTCCTAATTCAAAACTGTTATAATTATATGAACTTAAAGCTTAAGAACAGTTTCCCAAACTGTGCAGAGAGTAATTACTCGTTTAATGAAACAGTGTGTAAGTGAATTTGGCTTGACACTGCCATGCACCCATCGTGTGGCGCTTGTTAAGAACTCCTTTACGACGTTTCAAATTTAACTTTGCCCACTTTTTGGAAGCTAACGAACCTTTCTTTGTGACCGCTGCACAGACGGGAGTTTTATAGCGATTTGCGCGATTTTATTTAATTGGCAACGTTCTGAAGGGAAGCGGTTCGGGCGACTTTGCTCGTACAGTTTAATGGGTTCATGGACGGTTTTTTGTGAGAGTGTTACGGGTCAAGTGGCTGCTGAAATGGTTATGATGATAATTATTGTGGGAAATGTATAATTTTATTGGAGTGTTCATTTTAATGATTTTTTAAATACAGTTTGATTTTCTTTGTACAATACTAAAATATATGTATACTAGAAAAAATTCGACTCGCACCACATCATATTCCCGGGCGGGAATCAAACCCGCGACCTTTGTAAGTCCGGTCCAATGCTCTTCCAACTGAGCTACTGAGTCACTGAATTTTCTTTGATAAAACTTTGGTTATGTCTGAATAAGTAAAACGATACACGTTAAATATTTGAAGCGTTCATGATGGAGCTTGACAGACTGATTGTATCACGTTTGTCAAGCAATCACTCCGGTCAGGTATCGGATGGGTGACCGTTAAATGTTATTACAACTGAGCGCTTCCGTGCTTCGGAGAGCACGTTAAACCGTCGGTCCCGGCTGCTGTCATCTGATAACAGTCGTTAAGCCAAGTTAGAGGCCTTACAGGCGGCTTGATAAACTCTAACACCAGAGGCGGCCACTAATCTTCATACGATAAGAAAGAAAAAAGTTAAATATTCGATAGTTTTCCATGACAAATAAAGTAAGTACCTATGTTGATTAAAAGAAGATTTTGAATCAACCAAAGAAAGGTCAAAATCCTAATAAAGGTAAATACACACTTCCATTTCCCTAATATCCAATGAGCCTTTACTCAAAATATCGTTACTACCTACACCTATTAACCACAGTCCCTAATGCATACAAATTGTCGCAGCGCTATTACTTCGCGTGCTGAATACCAACACGTGAAGGTTACTCCAGTTAATATGATAAAGAAACCGGACCCGGCTAAATCCGGGATAATCTCGTAACGGACGGCTAATTGCACGGCCGGTCCGGCTTGGACTAGGCACGTGCTATCTCAGCATTAAATACTCTATGATCTGCTTGACCTTTTTGCCCTATCCAACTTTGGGACAACTAATGCCGATAAGGCAAAAGTCGTGATTGTAGGTAACGTCACCTTAGACAGGTGAAGGGCTCAACGAAATGTAAGTATCAGTGATATTTTGTTCCCTCGCATACTGTTTCTTCTCACTATAGGTAAATCAGAATTTTTTTTTACTTACATAACATTTCTTAGTCCTAAACAGTTTCTCATATATAAAAACTAGTAGTTTATATTATTTTTATCTTAATATTTCTGCAGATTAAACTGAAATTTTACAACAAATCTCATTCATCATATCATATCATATTTGTAATTTTATGTTTCTTTTTTACTAACACTAGTTTTTAAGTTTACAAAGTAACTAACCCAATATGGATCTTGTTGTTCAAAAGAAATATACTATTATTATTGTTACTATTATTATGCTGCTGCTAAGTCTAGTTTTTTTTTAAATTAAAACATCACATACATTGCTCCAATCCCAAAGTAAGTACCTATAGCACTTGTGTTATAGAAAATCAGAAACAACGGTGGTATGACACACACCCAGTCTTACAGTGTAGCTTCCTAATTCTGTAACTCCAGCCTCTATGTTCGCAATCGTTTTGAGTTACATTATTGTTGCGACGAAATTACAAATTATTTCGATGACTATATTTAAAAGTCAGTGATGCTATGCATGTAGGTTATAAGATGTACACACATGATCGTTTTCGAAAGATAATTATAGTGATATTTTTTGACAGATGTCGAGTCTCACAAGACCCCTTAAAATCAGACTACATATTTTGTATAAGTATTCATATCCGCCTCTAAAATAACAGAAGTAGTAACACTAATAACAGCATCATTAAACAACTTAGATTCTAAATTCCAACCACACAAATATAACTTTTTAATTCGTCTACAACTATTATAATAACAGTGATTAGTGTCCAACAGGCAAATTAATTAAAATAATGTTGAGCCTACATTAACTACTCTTTAACTTAGGGCGGTTTTACCCGAATTCGTTACAATTTAACAATTAACCCACGTCCGAAATTTAACCGTTCATACAACAAATTATAAACTCAATTAGAAGTTGGATTTTTGCTCACAGTTTGAACTTGGGAGTGACTACGGTAATATGATGGTTGTAATAGTATTGTTATTATAATTTTCACACCACATGCTCGACAATGCCGAATTATATGTCATGTGAACCTTACCGAAAGCAAGACATTATATCTCTTGGCTTTAGCCGGGTTATAATGTTCTATTATAACCCGCTGGTCAATAATGTGATTTTCACTTTCATAATTCTTATTGCTATGTCCATAAAGTCTAATTTCACTAAACAGAATGTGTCCTCAGCGGACGAGGCCAACTCGATTTTCGAAGACCGAGGCCGTGGCCCACTAGATTCGCACTGAGACGAACTTCATTTGTTTGTCAAATCGAGTAGGCCACGCCAGCTGAAAGAAGTTGCTATAGCCGTAGCAAGTAGAACTACTAGCTTTAGAAGATTCTATAAATATTTCAAAGAAAAAATAAAAAATGTCGAGTGATGATAGTATTTTGACTTCAGAAGCTATTAAATTAGATGCCATAGGCATTGTCAATAATCTTCTCCCAGAAAAGTCAAAGGAAAAATACCTGAAAGCCTATAAAGATTTTGACACATGGAAAACTGCAAAAGGCGCAAAGTCTGTGTCTGAATCAGTGCTTTTGGTCTATTTTGAATATTTATCAGCTACAAAGAAGTCAAGTAGCCTGTGGTGTATCTATTCGATGCTTAAGGCAACAATAAGCGTCAAACATTATATCCAAATTAATACATATACCAAGTTATTGTCATTTTTAAAAAGGAAATCGGATGGACATCGAGCGAAGAAGTCAAAGATACTTACAACACAAAACGTGGAAACTTTTTTGAATGAAGCTCCCGACCACAGTTTTCTTGCCACAAAAGTGAGTACAACCTATGAACCTACTTATTGATTGAGTTTATATACTATCTATTTCTCGTTTTATGTCACACAGTTCAAAAATTATTTATGTTGTACTTTTCAATGTAAATATTTGATCGCAAATATTGTTATTAATAAATATATACTCGTTAACAACTGAAAATATACAATCATAATATAAAAATAAAAATGTTGTTTAAGGTGGCGTTGATTTTTGGAGTGAATGGTGCTTGCCGTGGAAATGAACTCGTGAATATAAAAAACAATGATATCGAAAAACATTCAGAGTTATTACTAGTAAAATTGCCGGACACAAAAACAAATAGAGAACGGTCATTTGTAATTCGAGAAAATCATACCACAATAGTCGAAAAGTACCAAGCCTTACGCCCTTCTAATATAAACACCAACAGATTTTTTGTAGGCTACAACAATGGGAAATGTACAAGGCAAGTCATTGGCAAAAATAAAATTAGTGCGATGCCAAGAGAGATTGCTAAATACCTGAAATTGAAAAATCCCGAGCTTTACACAGGCCATTGTTTTAGACGAACATCTGCGAGTCTGTTGGCAGATTCAGGAGCAGACATGGCCCAAATAAAACGACACGGTGGCTGTAAGTCCGATGCACAGGCAGAGGGCTACATTGAAAATTCGATAAAAAATAAAGAAAGAACGAGCTATCGTATTGGTGAAAAGATAAATATGAAAACATCGTCTACAATTGATGATCCCTGGACGCCTCTGCCACCACAGTCATCTTCCTCAAAACACGTCACATTTACATCAAGCCCACTGCATCAGAGACGACCTTCTCCAACCTTTACGGAACAAATCGACCCTCAGACACAAGTGTCCGAAGCCTTGAACACAACTCAAATAAACTCTAGCTCAACCTCGATAAACGTACCAAATAAAAATATAACGTTATCTTTCCATAATTGGACTAATGTCTCCAATATCAATTTGCACTTTTAATATGCTGTAATAAACACTATCTACTAAGCCTGGTTTTTTATTGTCTCGCATAAAGTGAGAAAAGTAGAGTATGCACCACCGGGATAAAACTGTTTTTTTCTTGGGCACTTGAATCCCTCACTGCACTCAGGACTCAATCTTAATTCCCTCGCTTTGCTCGGGAATTAACTTATAACACCCTCGCTGCGCTCGGGAGTTAAATTTGGAGTCCTTCGTTACGTTCAGGATTCAATGTAGCGCCCGTGACATAAAACAGTGCTTTATCCCCTTGGTGTATAATCTACTATTAACCTCTGTCCGCGTGTGTAAACTCCTTTAAATGGAAAAGATTTTATGTAATGAAATTGATCATGTAACTACAGTAACAACTTTTCAGGACGTGTTCCATCCATGAAACTAAAAATTTTTCAATAAACGAAGGCTATAATATCTACGTCAAAACATTTGAGCAAAACCGATCACGTTATTACATTAGTACAGTTAAAAGCAAAATTATTAACCAGTTCAAATAAACTTTATCAACAAGTTGAAATTTTTATTATTTTTGTTTCGGTTCTTTCGTGTTTGCTAAACTTTATCGATAAGTTGAATTTTTTTGCGGGTTTTTTTTGGGTTGCGGAACGAATATAGCAAGTGATTGCATTTCTGTCATTATCGGTTTCATTAGTAAACTAATCAGCTTGTATCAATAAAAACTTTACTACAGCCTTGAAATATTTTGTAAAATTGAAACTAGTTTAAAAAAGCTCTAAATACTACAATTAGTGACGTTCCGACAGGTTTCAATTAGAACTGGTGGGCTGTTAGTAACCAAGATGACGGCCATCAAGCGGCTTAGAGTCGCCGACGTCTTAATCCCGGGATTACCGGGACACATTGACCCGGTACCAGCTGGAACATTGCCGGTTTCATTTACAGCACTATTATTTGTATCATAATAAGGAATGAGTAACTTCTACGACACATACCACTAAGGCGCCGTACTACCTACTACTAGCGCTGCCAATACATTTATTTTTAAGAGCTGGTTTTTCAATCCTCAGATAACAGTTATCAGTCAGTTAAATTATAATTCGAATACCATAAAAGTCATTAAAAAATTTGACAAACAAACATAAATGACAACCATTTTCGATTTGGCGGCATAATACGTTATCAAACGAATAAAGCTTAAAGTAAATATAAAAAAAAAAACTTTTTTAAAAACACGTTTTTATAATGGACTAAATTAATACAAAAAAAATCGGACTAAAAACATTAAAACGGACTAGTAAAAACAGACTAAAAAGTAAAAAATAAATTCTTCTGTAAATATTTATAATCCTATACCTACCTACGGAAATTTTAAACCTAAAAACGTGGGGCGCATTTTGTAAAATTTATCATCCATATTTTCTTTAGTTTTTAGGGCGCCCCACGTTTTTAGGTTTAAAATTTGTGTAGGTAGGTATAGGATTATAAATATTTACAGAAGAATTTATTTTTTACTTTTTAGTCTGTTTTTACGAGTCCGTTTTAATGTTTTTAGTCCGATTTTTTTTGTATTAATTTAGTCCATTATAAAAACGTGTTTTTAAAAAAGATTTTTTTTCAGTAAATCATTATTTTCTGCTTTTTAGTTAACGATCTAAGACTAAAAATATACCATCTTCTATCGGAGCACTCGTCAAGACGATTCAAACGAGCCCAAACTCGATGTGGTTGCATGGTTTTATTACAGAGTCCCAGTGGCATTCTTCCGGCTCCATTATCAGACCCTGGAAACTATTTCCCAACAAAGTACTCGTCAAGACGATTCAAACGAGCCCAAACTCGATGGGGTTGCATGGTTTTGTTATAGAGTTTCTATGGCCTTCCTCCGGCTCCATCATCAGATCCTCGGACTCTATTTCCCATTAAAGTACTCGTCAAGGTGATTCAAACGAGCCCAAACTCGATGGGGTTGCATGGTTTTACTACCAAGTTCCAGTGGCCTTCTTCCGGCTCCATCATCAGACCCTGGACACTATTTCCCAACAAAGTACTCGTCAAGACGATCCAAACGAGCCCAATCTCGATGGGGTAGCGTGGTTTTACTACCAAGTTCCAGTGGCCTTCTTCCGGCTCCATCATCAGACCCTGGAAACTATTTCCCAACAAAGAAGTTTTTCTAAGTTTTTAAGTTCGTAAGTACCCTTTTGGTACTGATACAAAAAATAAGCTTTTGATATCAAATGTATATTGTCACGCTAATTTGAGCGCAAAATGTTAAACCGTTGGATAGTCGTAATTGGCCTACACAATTGTTAAATATGTTTGTAACTTTAAATGATATCGTGCTGTGTACTGTCCCTAATAAATAAATAAAAAAAAAAAGAACTCGTCAAGACGATTCAAACGAGCCCAATCTCGATGGGGTTGCACGGTTTCAATATTGAGTTCCTATGGCATGGCCTTTCGGCTTCATCATCAGACCTTGGACCTTGTCTCCCATTAGAGCACTTGTCAAGACGATTCTAACGAGCCCAAACACGATGGGATTGTATGGTTTCATCATAGAGTTTCTGTGGCCTTGTTCCAGCTTCATCATCAGATCAGCTCAATGACACCATAATATTGCATTGCCTTCCACTTCTGACCTATGTTCAAAGTTTCAAGTCTCTAGCTCATCGGAAAGCTAGTATAAAATCGTTCGCAAACTTTGTAGAGAAACAAACAAACAAACACACAAACGAGAAAGCAACTTAATAAAAACGTGTAAAAAAAAAAGGCTTAGATAATGCCCTCTTAAATTGTCTCTAATATTTTTTTTAATAACTCTAACAGTTTTCATTATTTAAGTAAGTTTTAAAATCTATTCTAGCCAGAAATGGCTACTTTGAGCTAAAATGGAATATAAAATTTGAAATATTGAAATCTGTTGAAGAGTTAGTTTTTCAAAAAATATCACTAAATAGTATAAAACAAAGTCGCTCTCTCTGTCCCTATATCCCTATGTATGCTTAAATCTTTAAAACTACGCAACGGATTTTGATGCAGTTTTTTTTTTAATAGATAGAATGATTCAAGAGGAAGGATTATATGTATAATACCATGATGTCAAATTCCACACTACACCGAAGCGAAGCGAGGGTGGGTCGCTAGTTAGAGATAATTTAAAAGGACATGATCTTAGCTTTTTTTAAATATTGACTTGGTTTACGAATAATAAAAATAAATGTATTGACGGCGATATTAGTGGGTAGCAGGGTGTTTTAAAATTGACAATTGATACTTATCTTGATATTTCTTAAGGGTCAGCTTTACAGCTTTTGTATGAGCATTTAATTTAGCTGTTAGATTATTTCATACAAATTCTGTTCTATTTTTTAAATTAAACCAGAAGATAGTTGTATGTATCCGGAAACTGTGAAACAGGCCTGTCTTAGCATTAGAGATGTTCCGTCAGGTTTCAATTAGTAGAGGCCGAGTGTTAGTAACCAAGATGACAGTAATCAAGTGGTTTAGTGTCGCCAACGTATTAATTCCGGGATTACCGGGACGCGTCGACCCGGTACTGACCGCAACAGTGCCGGTTTAATTCTCAGCACTGCTTGTTACGATTACAGCATGTAAGCAACTTGTACTAGCTATTTATGAAAGCGTATACAGTGTGTGGCCTAGAACCGGGGATAATACAGAAAATATATATTCCTAATACATATTTTCGATTCGCGTGGATAAACATTTTGAAGATCACTGCTGTTCATCAGCCTTCACGTCATAACTACTAAACCGATCATCATGAAATTTTGCTTACACGTTGTCAGGGGTACAAAGTAGGACATAGGTACACGTTATCAGAGGTACAAAGTAGGACATAGGTACCTTTCACCCCGAAAAAAAAGCCTTGTTCCCAAGAGATAGCAAAAGACTTTCCAGGCAGACGAAGTCGCGGACGGCCGCTACTCAATAATACTTTTAATAGTTAAAAGCTATTGGCTAGTAGGCAATAGTTTTTTCAGGCTTACTGTGACTGTCACAATCTCACTTGTTAACAGTCACTCACTCCCAAACCACACAAAACCTGAAGATTCGCAATAATAATATGAAATCCTGGTCACGATATCAACGAAAATGTAACCGTCGACCTACCTGACAAAAGGAACTAAATGATCACGGCCTATGAAAGAGACTAAAACCTAAGTGGAAACCTAATAACCTACAGGACAGGAGTACAATCAAAATCCGCTTACTACTTACCGTTGATTATAACTAAACTATTGGAACCAAATTTTACTGGATTAAATAACCTCCAAAATGCAATTTACTAAGTTTACTTTATTCAACCTTAACTAACCTACAAAGAACCTTACTAACAAGCTTTGTGTGATCTGAGAGGACCTGTGAAAGTCTAATGGAGGAACCCTGGATGTGATAAGTAGTGAACCCAAATTCTTTTAAAGGTGTGATTAGTATTGATCTTCATTTTTCCAATAGAAGTATTCGCTTTTATTACTAGGTCTTAATTATTCCTGCTATCACATTTATTTCTAAAAGAAAATACCACTAAATGAAAGATATTGCTCTATTGATATAACCAGAGAAATAGAAATTAAGTCTGTATTTTTCCTAAGTTAGTTTACTTTAATTTCATATTAATTCTTAATATTTGTCATACTACCAAAGGAAACCCCATAGTTCTTTAGTGTCAAAAAATGGGAATACTATAAATAGAGAGGAAAGCGTTCCCAATTACGTTCCGTAGATGAAGTAAGTATGAGCGAAATAAACCTACGTTGATAGGAAATGATCAAAGTGAATTTATGAGTTAAATGGAGTATTGTTATAAGGTAAAAGAGGGTATGTTCAACCATAATAGACTGCAAGGTAAAAGAGGTAAGTCGGGTTATAGAGAAAAGTTAAATTTGTGCAATTCTCTTCCGCTGCCAAGTGTCAAATTATATGCCATGTATGACGTTATTCTAAATAATGTAAATTATCTATTGTCAACTTATTTCATTAAAATAAGAGAGATTATTTCAGGTAAGTTAAGAAGTTTTAGTCGCCTGAGGTCAAAGTATAATAAAATTTTCAGCGCTATTAAATAAGAATTCTTTTACTTTTTGAATATGCAATTGTGTTTTTGCCAGCTAAGGTACAAGCACCACCCCGCTTTATACAATGAGTTTCGACACCAGACGTGGGCAACTCTCTTCTGGCCCAACCATATTTTTTTTCATGACAAAATTACTTAGTAAGTATTATTATATTAAGGTATTTGGTCTTTGTCAGTCTGTTTCAACAAAAGAGGACGGAGCAAAATGCTCCCAAGCGAACTATCAGTTTTCACAATGAAGGATTCTCCTTCAATTGTGATGGCTGGATTACAATTTTTTTCTTTAATAAATAATTCTAGTAAGACTGTTTAACATTATAACAGATGGACACAACATTACTATCCATTTACTTGGGACACTGATAGTTCTCATATTCTGAAGGAAAGACAATTCTAAACAAGGTAATAAAGTTCTATGACGGATTTTTCATACTTTAATCTGGGCTAAATTATAAATATACAACCATCAACCGAATTGACTTCAGTTCATTTCATTTAAAGTTAAAGGCGATATTTCAATTAAATGTTGAGTAGACTAGGCAATATTTGATTTCAATAAAATTCTATTTCTTTCATCCTCAAATTGAGATGGCTGAACCTAGTTGAAATATTTGAACTCAGATAATATGTTGAACTTATTATTTGTGAATTTAATGTATTCACTAAATAATATAATATTTTCATAGTAGGTAGATACTTTTCAAAGTATTATCTCACTGTTAGTCATAACCTTCATTCTGTTAATTTGGAAGGTTTACTCAAACTATGATCTAGTGTTCCATAAACTGTGATTCAACATTAGTCTAATGGTAACACGGGCTTATTCCATACACCCAGATCTTGTTTTAGCACTCCTTCCTCAATCACCAAAACAGATTATCTCAACTGTAATCGACCATTTGAAAACAGGTTCAATTTAACCAATCCAATTCAAAGATGAATAACTATTCTTTATTTATGATTCAACTTTCACTATTAAATCATTATCCAATATTAACAGAAGAATTTGTCTAGCTCTAATTAATAGTAAATCAAACTGTAGGTACTTACTGAAGCTTGCAAAGTCTACTCAATTGAGCACATCGTAGTAATTATTCACAACACTGAGTCATAGCATTAATAGATCTTTGTTAAGGCGCCTACTATGGAAGATTGATACTTTTCCTTCGGATCGGTCAACTTGTGGGTACTTACTGAAGCTTGCGAAGTCTACTCAATTGAGCACATCGCAGTAATTATTCACAACACTGAGTCATAGCATTAATAGATCTTTGTTAAGGCGCCTACTATGGAAGATTGATACTTTTCCTTCGGATCGGTCAACTTGTGGGTACTTACTGAAGCTTGCGAAGTCTACTCAATTGAGCACATCGCAGTAATTATTCACAACACTGAGTCATAGCATTAATAGATCTTTGTTAAGGCGCCTACTATGGAAGATTGATACTTTCCCTTCGGATCCTACCCAGTAGTTTCACATAACCTTTCGTTCACTATATTTAACACTTCTGCGCTTCCTAGATTCCGTTCCTAAATCATCCTACCTCATCACATCCTAGTCAAGTTCCTATGTACCACTGAATGACCTGCGGCCGCCATCTTGTTGGTACCATTCTCGACACCGCCTGCCTATGTTTCGCTTCGACAGCCATTTTGTCGCACACCAACCTATTTGCGGCCTACCTAAATCTGATACACTACGAAGTGACCTACCTCTCCTTCGCCTATATAAGAGTTCCTAGCTTATCTAACGTTACTGCTGTTACCTTGCTGACAGCTCGACCTTCTTGAGAACGTCCAATCTGTTACCAGCATCCAAGTTTCCCTCCCGCCTTGAGATGCAAACCTAACCTACTGTTCCTACGCACCTAACAATGAATTTATAAACCTAATGAGTTTACCTGCCTACCAGCGACTAAATTTAGATTTCCTATGCAATATTTGTGATGCTTACCTCATCACCGAAGCCCTGAATCTGTAGAGCGTGAGCAAGCATGACTCGTCTACCACCACTAGCAGCTTGTACGTGGCCATATTTGATTGGGAAGGAACAAATAGGCACCTACAGCGGAATAATGATACCAATTTCTCCAGATCTTAATCAGTGGGCGGAATTAGATTCTCAGCGGCTCCACTGGACGAAGTCTCCCACTAAGTTAAGACACAATTGGTAACATTATGTGACTTAGCTAGGCAATCTAGAAATTTAGATGCCCGCCTGATACGCCACATACCAGGCTACTTCTACCTAACCCCTTGAGGATTGACCGAACGCCCCTTAGAGACTCAAAACTAATGATATTTATTCACAACCAAACCCCCTTTATCGTTCCCCAACTGCTTATATAAATTTCAAACAAATTTAAATCGGAAAATGCTTAGATTTATTGGGAAATTTACTTTACTTTATGAAAATTCGCAAACAAAATCTACCTACTTTAATTTCAAGCTTACTTATACCATATAAGCCCTAATTAAAGCGTATATGCAAGAGACTCGCACCCGGTTGCGGACCTATACGTCAAAACCTCAAATAAACACTTTCTTCCTGACTTCTTGCTGTTTTCTTGCGTTATAAAAATACTACTTGTTCGAAGCTATCTTACAAAGAGGGTATTGACGGCTTCTACCGAGGTTCCACTTGATGCTACGTTGACGACGAGGAAAGTAAAAGAGAGCGATTTCCCTCGAACCGCGTCTTTTATAACCCCCCAAAATCATTCACTCACTCCAGGAACCTCACCCCACACGACCTAAGCATCTTTTTTTCCTACCTTCATTTCCCTACTTTACATAAATTATTCCTAAAATTTTCCCTTCTCCTTCAAAAATGGGGAGAATTCAGTTTTGTCTTACTCAACTTGTAAATATAATATTTAAGTTACTAATCTTACAAAATGAACCCCTATACTAATCGATAATTTCAACGTACAATTCAACTAACTAATAACCTCCTATCTTCAAGATTCTTTATACTCAAGCGCACAATGCCACTGAATTTGTATCCAAATTAAAATTAAGCTGTTACCTAAATATTTCTCTATACTGACATTTTCAGCTACATTTGATTTAAGTAATTCATACAATTGTATGAAACAACGTTTCAATCATAAATAAATCAACAAGTTTTCCCCCTTACATCATTTCTAACAAAACTAACAACTTTGAATAATATTCAGCATATTTATCCAGAATCATATGAAATTATTGTACTATAATCATAGAACTCTGATTAATGCGAATTTTATATTCACAACAAATCAAACCCCCCATATGCTACAATTAGAATCCAACCTTTTCAATCTTTTTATCTCGCCTTCCCCAAAATATCATAACCTCTAGAATCAATTTGCTAAAATACGAATTACAACATTTTCCATTAAGTATTCGGTCCAATTAAACCTAAAATTTCCGATCAATTTAGCATCACAATGTTGGTACTTTAAAAACCCTAACTGGCAACACTCATCCGACTACTTTTACATTTTCTAAATGCCTACCCTCATTTGAATTATAAACCTGCAGCATAAAATCCCGCTTTCGAAGAAACTTCATATCAATCTTTCTTCGTACAACACCCAACGACAAGACAAACTTTATTAGGCTCCATTCACATTTTCCCATGAAATACTTTCTTATTACACCTTCAATAACTATTGTTTATGTTTTTTAATAATATTTCTAGATTCATCCTTAAAATATTTCTATTAATTAATTATCTCCCTTTTATTTCACAATTCGAGTTTTCAATTTACCACTAAACTGTCAACTAAACTCCGCCCAGAATAAAACATTGTTCCATTTCTTTTCTTTCTCTCTGTATTATCTCTGAACGTCAAACCATATTATAAAATCAAATTAAACTTCCATTTTAATTTCAAATCTCCAATTTAACTGTGTCATGAAGCAAAGGCATGGTATAACAAAGTACCCTAATTTAAGCAAATACCGCCTACGATTAACGAAATGTACTAGATCTGCTACAACATTCTCCAAGCCAACTAAACTTGCATTTATCCCCCAAATCTAACTAATGTCTAATATTTCCTAAAACAAAATTTAAATTTACAACTATGATTTGGCAAAAGGTATGGGACTTGCCTTGCGACCCTCAGTTACCATCTGGCGATCGATTTCTCATCGATTGATCCACTGGAACGACCTACTATATTTAATTTCGTTCTTTAGTTAAAACACATCACGTGGTGTGACACTACTGACAACTTACAGAAATAATTAACACCGAATTCAATCCTTTTTTAAGTAATCTTCTAAAATAAACTATTATAATGATAATCGAGAGGCTCTAATAAAATTTGATAAATAAACAATAATAAATATAAATAAATTTTAAGCCTATTAGCGTCGTTACCTAAACAGAGCTTAATATTTGAATTTTAGCGCCGTGAAAGATTAAAAGAACTTCCGACATTATTGCTAACTCAAAACCTGAACTACTCTTTATTATAATAACTTGTTCGATAGTTAAATAATATTATGCTCAATATGAAACAAAATTCGAAAAATATTTGAGATAAAATAGCATGTTCAGTTTTGAACCGTTACATTACCTACACAGAAAAAAATTGCTGACGATTAGACGATGTCCTTTTCCTTCCATGAGTACAAACTTGCATGTTTAGATTTCGTACATAATATTAGAAAATAAGAATCAGTTCAGTACTTATTGAAACATACTTCCGTCATTAAAGGACGGATACGCAGCCAGTGCAGCACAACCCATAAACAAATCCATGAACATAATACAAACAACAATATTATTAGTAAACACGCTATAAACAATATGGCTTAGCCCAAGACTAAACATGGCGCTACCGTCCTTGGCCTACCGCTTGCAGCACCCATAAACATCGTCCATGAACCGATAAAAATAACTCAACTGCTTATGGCGGTCTCAGAGGGATTTTTCTAATCATCTATGGCACTTTCGATATTATAAACTTGATGTTTAATAATGAAAATGATGGATTAAATGCTCAGTGTTTATTACTAAGAGCTTTAAACACACAGGCTGCGTTCCGGTCATGCGATCCGATCAGCGGACCGTTGTCACCTATGCGATGAATGGATGGAGTTCTCTTATCGCTTTTACACTGGTAGCGTTCCGATCCCATAATATCGAATAGATCGCAGCTATCTGAGATCGAATCGCATGACCAGAACGCATCCATTGTGTTTAAGCTCTAAAACAACAAACTAAAACTTTTTTTTACACACAATCAAACAATAATAAGTACTTGAAGATTTCTAAGTACCGTTCGAAAACTAGCAGTCTATTTTCTGTTGCTGACTCCACAGAGTCGGCACAAGAGCTAATGTGGAACAGGGACCACTCGATATCGACCTGAGAGGACTTAGCGGAAACCGAACGGCACACAGCAGAACTTAGCGGAAAATAGGTTGCAATAAAAAGGCCACATATAATCTGTATCGTTATATTTTCAAATGAAAAACGATTATGGGTCCGTCGCACCGAGTATGGATTATAAGGGTGCGGGAGTCCTATTTACTTGTGCAATATGCACTGTTTGAAGTTTACATACATACATAGATACACTCACGCCTGTTTCCCATGGGGGTAGGCAGAGACTATGGATCGCCACCTGCTACGATCCTTGCACACTTCTTTCGCTTCATTCACATCCATGAATCTTTTCATACATGCCCTGCGGTTTTTGTCACTGCGTACACCAGCATAAGATTTTAAATAACTTAGTTCTTAGTAATAACTTTCTAAAAAAGAAAAAAATTGATGCTCTCAATTAGGAGTTCAATTATAATACGTAGGTAGGTACTTAACCATTAACTAAAATCCTTAAGAGCGTTATTTCATTTCCATTTATTGGTCCAAACCCTTTGAAAGAATCTTTTTAATCACTCAACGAGTGATATTTAAATTAGCAAAGCCATTCACTCTTTTGAGACGGAGTGATTGAATTTTTTAATTACTTACTAAGTTGATTGTGTTAAATTCAAACAGAATTAAGTATGAAAAAATTTACTTACCCAAATAAAAATTGGTTGAAATAAGTGTTGCTATCCGTTAATTTAAGTAAAAGCCATGTAACAATTTACAACGTCCATAAAACCCGAATCATTAATCCAGCCACGGAAAGATTTAACACCCTCACAGATTATAATTAAACATTTTCCATCCATGTCTATAACACAAGAGTGAGGGAGTGAGGAAATTATGAAAAAGTATTTGGACTGTTACTATAATTGCAAGCGGTGTAGAGATGGGCAAAGGAGGTTTAAGCCCGACCACTGGGTTTAAACCCAACGAAAACCCACATTGTAAAAGTTATAGAAACATATATTTTTTAATTTCTATTGATATTTATAAAAAAAAAAACTTTTAGATTTTATGCATTCACAATGCTACTTTTATATTAAGATTAATATAATTGAAAAATATTAGAAAAAAATCGACTCACCCGTAGCAGCTCAGACGGGTGCTACGGGTGGGTCGATTTTTTCTTCTATTGATATGTCAAATGTGTCGTTACCATAGAAACCATTTCTTGTTAAATAAATACAGAAAAATATTCAAAGGACAAAACATTTGTTAATTTGTAAAGATTTTATTTAGTTCATCAAAATGGTATATGGGTGTAACTGGTTTTAACCCAGCAGTCGGGTCAAAACTGGGTCCTTTGCCCATCTCTAGAGCGGTGTAAAAATATACGACGTCTGTAGTTACGTAAAAATGGGGGGACAGCTTCCCGTTTAAGAGTGTGGAGTGTGAGTGGGGGAGTTGCGGTAAATTCACCTTTTATTTTTACCGCCCTTTACTTTTTATTGCGCGTTTTACGTACGCGCGTTTTTGCCAGTATTTGCGTGTGATAACACGCTGGACCTACGCTGGATAATGTCTCATTCCGATTTAACGTTTGTGGCTGGATGCTTTCACGTATTTTATTAGACCGAAGGTAGTAGCTATAAATGCATTATATTACATCAGCCTTAAAATGCACTTTTCTAAACTAAAGTTGAAAGAAGGGATAGTACAGAACCAAATTTTCTCATTACCTTGGAATTTACCAACGTCTAAATTCGGGTATAACAATATTATTTCCCGTTTGATAACAGCTTACATAATGGTAAAGTAAATAAATTATGAAGAGGAAATAGCTTCTTAATTGAATGAAGGTATTGAACGAACCACAAACGAAGAATCGCCAGAAAATCTCCAAGGACATAATGAAGTTAAGGATAATACTGAAACCAGGAAATTGTTTGGTATAAAAGCCCCTTTGTTAGATAAAAATGTACGGAATAAGTTTTAGCAATCAGTAGGTAGTATTCTCCTATAAAATTTATTAATAGAGATATTAGCATATTGTACCTACTCCTTTGTATTATAGGTAGGTATATCTATAGCATCTCCATGTAATCTATGGTACTTAATTAAAATTACAGGAATTAAACGCGTGTAAATTACGATAGGTATTTTCACACCTACCTATTTTCCCGACGTTTCGACCGAGTTGCATCGGCCGTGGTGCCTATACACCTATAATACCTATCGTAATTTGCACGCGTTTAATTCCTGTAATTTTAATTAAGTACAATGCAACGCGAAAGTTTAAAAGTGTATAATCTATGGTATACTCGTATTAAAGTAGATTATTAACTGAATTTTAACGAAAGCTTAATCATGTGACGCTTTCAACTTTAACCTATTTAGACCCTGTTACCTAAAATTATTATTACGTACCAGCGCGATCGCCCGCGACTTCGTTTGCATGGACAGTATTTTGTCCATCTCACGGGAACAGTTCTTTCTTCGGGATGATAGGAATCCTATGTCCTTTTGTGCACCCCTGACAATATGTATGCAAAATTACACGAAGATCGGTTGAGTAGTTAAGACTTAAAGGCGTAACAAACAAACGGACTTTCGTATTTATGATGTTAGTAAGGATTCTTATTGTTATATGTTATATAAAAATTCAATAAACAATATGTATTCCGAGCGGAGGAATGAGTAAGGATAGGTATTTTTTCGTTGGCACTCAAGGTCATCATTTAGATTATTGTACAACTGTTGTAAATGACCGTCTGTTGTCTAAAATAAAATGAATAAAATAAAAATAAATATAGTAAGTTATTTACACCTTCTTGGTATTTAAGTACCAGAGATTCCATTAACTATGAATCTTTTTATACTGTAGCAAGACTTTAGACTTAACTGTGACTAGTCATTGAAGTATATGCGCGGCTACTTACGGATACCGTTCCGCGTATTTTGCATTTAAATTTAACTTTTCTTT
Organism: Agriphila tristella; assembly: GCA_928269145.1. Taxonomy (NCBI): domain Eukaryota; kingdom Metazoa; phylum Arthropoda; class Insecta; order Lepidoptera; family Crambidae; genus Agriphila; species Agriphila tristella. The sequence goes on from OV743434.1 coordinate 27,504,009, forward strand.
GAGTTAAGCCGCTTTTATGCAGGAACTTGCGACTCCCTGCTTATAACGAATTTCTCGACACCCGTTCCGATTTTAAAAATTCAGCGGAATTATGTCGTTTGCATACTAATGTTGTACTTTTCATCAAACTTTGTAATTGTTGTTTAGGTTAATTTTATTTTAGGAACAACTTTGATTTCGGAGTTTAACGTTTAATGTTTGTTTATTTAAGCAAGATTACGACAACTGAGAATATTGTTTTTCTTACTTATTGATATTTGGTTAACGCAGTAACGAATACTGCGTTCTGTACATTTATAAATTTGCGTTGTCAGGATAGAGGAAGTCATATTTTCTATTTGACGACGACCTCCGTGGTCGAGTAGTTCGCACGCCGGTTTTCAAGGCGTCACCATCTCTTGAGGTCCCGGGTTCGATCCCCGGCTGGGTAAATGTAGAAAATGAACTTTTCAATATTGTCTCAGGTGTGGGTGTGTGTCATACCACCGTTGTTTCTGATTTCCATAACACAAGTGCTATAGCTACTTACTTTGGGATTGGAGCAATGTATGTGATGTTGTCAAATATTTATTATTATTTTTGCCTTTGTACAATTTTATTTTATTATGCTACAGCCAAATTATAAAGGCCATTTTACAGTTTTGCGCATTTTTGCCCGCCTGGATGTCTGGCGCGCATGCTCATTGATAGCTTCTTTTTTACATAAACATTTAATCAAACTTTTTCCAATTCAGAACTTTTTTAACAAGCACAAAATTTAATATGGATTTGAATTATTAATGTAAATAATTATAAAAATATTATCTGTCTTCTATAGTTGTTTCATTCTCCGCAAAGAAGTCGTGACCGTCATCAACATTCAGCAAATAGGCGAGGAGTAAAGATGGGACGGGTACCCGGTGTGGATCCGGTACCCGGCGGATCCGGCACTTTTTCAGGATCCGGCCGGGTACCGGGTAATGGCACCGGATACCCTAGGTAATTAGGTCTAGGATAAAATTTTAAAAAAAATATTTCAAGAACGGACATTCATTTCAAATAAACATGAATCAGTAGAAGAGTAAATTTTATAATTCAAAAGAGGTAAATTATGGTGAAGAAATACAAGCTGTCCAGCACGATCTGGACTAAGTCAGTTGCGCTTTTTCTCATATATAATACCAGCCTCCGAAACGAGACGTTACTAGATGTAAACCATATAAAGAAGTAGGGATTTTAACTATAGACCCTTAAAAGTAAAGGTGAGGGCATATCTATTCGTTTCCCGTTAGTCAGACAGATTAAGAGGCCGGTTCCGCATTTGAAATAAGTTTTCAAACGTCACCATATCTCTCAAGTTGGATGACCGTCAAGAACTGGCCACTGTAATGGGAAAAAAATTACCCCGGGGTATAGATGGAAATTACCCCACTGAAAATGTTAGTCGGTAGAGCAAAGGGGTTATGTGGATTCGCGTGGCTCAGTCATCCATGGAACAATTATGATTTTGGGCGCCGTTAATATCAATGAAAGTTAAAAATTAAAAGATAAATTGTCCACAGATCGAAACAAAGTGAGTTTAATAAATCAAACCAATATTTACGTTGAAACAAACATTTATTTAACACATTGTATAACTAATACCAAGTTAACAACGATTCGCAGAAAATATGTCATAAAAATATTTAAAACCACATGGGGTATAAATGGTTTAACGAAGAATCCGAAGGGTTAAAATGAAGTCACACATTTTATATTAATACATAATACCTTGAGAACCCATTATAATGTTAAAACCGCACGAAGGGCAAATGGTTTAACAGGGACCCTTACTGTACTAGATATAAACGTTAATTACTTCACCGGGTACATACTACAGAAACACTGCCGCGATGATAATAAAAGAAAGCTGAGGAATACCTTGGTTAGTTTTATAAATCCATGGCAATGGTACGGTTTAACCTGTGCTCGTCGCGCTGATTTTAATGAGACATCATAGCATGGAATACCAGCCAAGCCGCTGCACAGACGACGTTAGATCGAAATGAGCTTAAACCATAACCTTGAAAGATTTCCTGGACCAAACTGGGAACCACTTATATCTTGAAATTTTGAGGTAAACCTGGAAGTACTTATATCTTGAAATTTTGAGGTAAAACTGTGGAGCCCTGTAATAAAAAATCAAAGTCACCAAATTGTCCAACATTGAATATGAGGTTTTCCTTACAACTAACATTATAACAAGGTTGAGAAACTTACCAAATTTGGGCTTTAATTATCACAGGTTTTTATCTCATGAAAGACATGATGAAATATAAATTGACGAGCTGGAGCCCTGAGAACAATACGACACGAGGTTACAATCTGGATCTCACTACTAAAAAAAACAGACAAATAGTTACATCCATTGGTAGAACACTCACCCCTACAATTCAGGCTCAACACATTATGAAATTAAAGAAAACCCAGACAGCAATTACATGGATTGACTTCACATGACGAAAATTTCCTGCATCTCTGAATGACACAGGCGAAAAAGTGATATGGCGGAAATCCACCGAGTTTGCTAGAATTCTCTCGAATGAGTACCATCGACAAAAGACACACCATAGACAATCGCACTCCCTGAACTTACTTACCTTTTGTCTGAATATTAATATTACAACGTTTAACTAGCATGCGAGACATTAACATTTACTTTATTTAATTAAAATAACAAATAGGTGATATTTATTTATTTGATTTTATCACCAAAGTGTAAATTAATTGGTCCGAAACGTTCAGTTAGCTGGAAACGGAACGCTAAACGTCACATCTGACAGTTGTCACTTGTCAATTGAAAAGACAGCTGTGAGATATGTAAACAAGAAAGTTTATTTGCTTTAATTATTGAAAAGTGCTAAAATTCTTTGTGAAAGATGTTTTAAAATGAATTTAAGTGAATGCCCGAATGCCGAAGTGTGTGGTACAATCACCGACATTCGTTAAACTACTGGAAATTGACCCAAACAAAGGTAGAAATATTCAAGCATTTATCCTACACAAACCATATCAAAAGCTATATGAAAACACTAGGTGTGTTTTGTAAAACCTATCTAAACTCTTACCTACATCTAATACCTAATGTTCCTTGTCCAACCTACAAGACTATAGCGAGAATTTCGCTATAAAAAGTACTTTAAAATCAAGTGCTTGCTACCTCATAGGTATAAAAAAAAAAGGTGTTACACGTTCAGTATACACGGAGCTGGCGGAAGTGGTTAAATTAAATATCTAATCGCGAGACTCTTTATAAAAGGGTAGGAACCCATATTAACGGCCCACAACTTATATAGAGATTTATATCCCTACGAGCCCTTGCTGAGTTAAGATAGTGATCTAATTCATATAATTCATTGATTCAAACAGGGAAGTGGAATGTACGTCTTTTCATGCCGGGTAATTTTGCCGGGTACCCGGCTACCCGGCATAAGCTTGCGCCGGGTACTCGGTTGCCGGGTACCCGGCAAAAGTAGGACCCGGTGCATCTCTAGCGAGGAGCCACCAATCCTGAAAGCTCCGTGATCACGGATTCTAATATTTTCGTCAGGAGGAACGACGAAATCTAAAACTACAACCTAAACTGAACAAAACAGACCTTAATCCTACTTAACTTAAAGATAAACCACCTCAAGACTCAAAACTTAGACAAAGAAAGCTTGAGTCATATCAAGGGAAACCTAATAAATAACTCAAAAGAGTGAATATGGAAAAAGGTAGAACCATTTCATAGACCCAATAACACAAAAAGAGAGCTAATCCAGGTTCTAGCCATAACCAGTGTTAAACACAGGTTGGTTAAACAAAAACCAGCACGTAATTTACCAAACTGCAAACATGGGTAAATTACATGTAAAGTTGAAGTATGCAAAACAGTGACTTCTAAAAGTAAAGTGTGAGGAGTGGAAATCCGACATACCTTAAAACACACAACAAAGGCAAAAGCAAATCATCACACAGGACGACACGCCATCATAATAAAGAAAACAGAAATGTTACCATCCTTGGTATCATTTGTGGTTTACACAAATGCAACAAGACTTATGGATGTAACACGGATAAAATATACACTCAAAACTAACAAAGTTATAACCTACTGAACTAACAATGATAGAACAACATCGTGCACAAGGTAACACAAGGGCAGGCTTGAAACTAAAGCCATATAAAGGGGTTTCAAGTGCCACTACTGTGACCCTGCACGACAAATGAACCACCGACAGGAACGCCATGTGCCTAAATGAACTAGTATGACCTAATGTCGAAATGGGTAAAAAAAAAATTTTGAACGCAGTATAAATACACCAAAAACCAACAAAAACATAACCCACCCAACTAACAACGACGAAACAGCATCATGCTAAAGGTAACACAAGGGCAGGCTTGAAACTAAAGCCATATAAAGGGGTTTCAAGCGCCACTACTGTGCCCCCGCACAACAAATGAACCACTGACAGGGACGCCATATGCCAAAATGGACAAATATGACCTAGTGTCCCCCAAATTGGGTTAAAAATTTTGAACACAAATATATAAAACACAAAATTGGGTGAGATGCATTGCAACGAGACGTAAGGTGCTCATTATCTGGCATATGAAATAATATACAGAACCCGTTTTATAATTGGAATTCTAAACTAAACAGACGCGAGCGAAAACTTTTTATTTAAAGGTTAGCAGTATTTTAAATTCGGAACTACTAAAAACAGCCGTAAAAGGAATTTTAAAACTACCCCTACGAGCTAATATCAAGGTATTCATTAAAAAGGTGCCGTAATTGGTCAGCACTACTATGCTCATCAAAAGAGACTTTAAAAGCGGATAATTCATGTTCAAGTTCTTCCCTGAGCAAGAAATTAACGTTACAATTAAGTTCAGCCATATTGGAAAAAAAAAATTAAATTCACGTTAAATACAGCACTAAAATATTGAATTATTAATCTCACTTTTCTGGGCCCCACGTTGGGCGCCACTGTAATGGGAAAAATTTTACCCCGGGGTATAGATGGAATTTACCCCACTGAAAATGTTAGTCGGTAGAGCAAAGGGGTTATGTGGATTCGCGTGGCTCAGTCATCCATGGAACAATTATGATTTTGGGCGCCGTTGATATCAATGAAAGTTAAAAATTAAAAGATAAATTGTCCACGGATCGAAACAAAGTGAGTTTAATAAATCAGACCAATATTTACGTTGAAACAAACATTTATTTAACATATTGGATGACTAATACAAAGTTAACAATGATTTGCAGAAAATATGTCATAAAAATATTTAAAACCACATGGGGTATAAATGGTTTAACGAAGAATCTGAAGGGTTAAAATGAAGTCACACATTTTATATTAATACATAATACCTTGAGAACCCATTATAATGTTAAAACCGCACGAAGGGCAAATGGTTTAACAGGGACCCTTAACAGGTTAAAGTGAGACCATACATTAATTACAAAAACAATACCCTTGGGTTCATTATAAAATTAAAACCATATAAAGAAGTAGGGATTTAAACTATAAACCCTTAAAAGTAAAGGTGAGGGCATATCTGTTCGTTTCCAGTTAGTCAGACAGATTAAGAGGCCGGTTCCGCATTTGAAATAAGTTTTCAAACGTCACCATATCTCTCAAGTTGGATGACCGTCAAGAACCGAACACATATGTACTCAAAAAAACTTATGCTAAGATACCTATTACTTATCATCTTAACACAAGACATTCATAGTAAAATAGAATTATTTATACGTTACGCTGAAGCTAAATAAATTTCAAACATGACTATTATTGGCTGTAGACCTGCTCCGGGTTGAGTCTGAACATGTCATCAAAACACCATTTTGTACTAGATATAAACGTTAATTACTTCACCGGGTACATACTACAGAAACACTGCCGCGATGATAATAAAAGAAAGCTGAGGAATACCTTGGTTAGTTTTATAAATCCATGGCAATGGTACGGTTTAACCTGTGCTCGTCGCGCTGATTTTAATGAGACATCATAGCATGGAATACCAGCCAAGCCGCTGCACAGACGACGTTAGATCGAAATGAGCTTAAACCATAACCTTGAAAGATTTCCTGGACCAAACTGGGAACCACTTATATCTTGAAATTTTGAGGTAAACCTGGAAGTACTTATATCTTGAAATTTTGAGGTAAAACTGTGGAGCCCTGTAATAAAAAATCAAAGTCACCAAATTGTCCAACATTGAATATGAGGTTTTCCTTACAACTAACATTATAACAAGGTTGAGAAACTTACCAAATTTGGGCTTTAATTATCACAGGTTTTTATCTCATGAAAGACATGATGAAATATAAATTGACGAGCTGGAGCCCTGAGAACAATACGACACGAGGTTACAATCTGGATCTCACTACTAAAAAAAACAGACAAATAGTTACATCCATTGGTAGAACACTCACCCCTACAATTCAGGCTCAACACATTATGAAATTAAAGAAAACCCAGACAGCAATTACATGGATTGACTTCACATGACGAAAATTTCCTGCATCTCTGAATGACACAGGCGAAAAAGTGATATGGCGGAAATCCACCGAGTTTGCTAGAATTCTCTCGAATGAGTACCATCGACAAAAGACACACCATAGACAATCGCACTCCCTGAACTTACTTACCTTTTGTCTGAATATTAATATTACAACGTTTAACTAGCATGCGAGACATTAACATTTACTTTATTTAATTAAAATAACAAATAGGTGATATTTATTTATTTGATTTTATCACCAAAGTGTAAATTAATTGGTCCGAAACGTTCAGTTAGCTGGAAACGGAACGCTAAACGTCACATCTGACAGTTGTCACTTGTCAATTGAAAAGACAGCTGTGAGATATGTAAACAAGAAAGTTTATTTGCTTTAATTATTGAAAAGTGCTAAAATTCTTTGTGAAAGATGTTTTAAAATGAATTTAAGTGAATGCCCGAATGCCGAAGTGTGTGGTACAATCCCCGACATTCGTTAAACTACTGGAAATTGACCCAAACAAAGGTAGAAATATTCAAGCATTTATCCTACACAAACCATATCAAAAGCTATATGAAAACACTAGGTGTGTTTTGTAAAACCTATCTAAACTCTTACCTACATCTAATAGGTACCTAATGTTCCTTGTCCAACCTACAAGACTATAGCGAGAATTTCGCTATAAAAAGTACTTTAAAATCAAGTGCTTGCTACCTCATAGGTATAAAAAAAAAAAGGTGTTACACGTTCAGTATACACGGAGCTGGCGGAAGTGGTTAAATTAAATATCTAATCGCGAGACTCTTTATAAAAGGGTAGGAACCCATATTATCGGCCCACAACTTATATAGAGATTTATATCCCTACGAGCCCTTGCTGAGTTAAGATAGTGATCTAATTCATATAATTCATTGATTCAAACAGGGAAGTGGAATGTACGTCTTTTCATGCCGGGTAATTTTGCCGGGTACCCGGCTACCCGGCATAAGCTTGCGCCGGGTACTCGGTTGCCGGGTACCCGGCAAAAGTAGGACCCGGTGCATCTCTAGCGAGGAGCCACCAATCCTGAAAGCTCCGTGATCACGGATTCTAATATTTTTAATAAAAAGTTAACGTTTAGACGAACAAGTTTTTCTTGGTCGGCGTGGATTTGATTAGTCGGAAATATTTTATTAAATTATTTCAATAAAATATTTTTTATTAAAAATATTAGAATCCGTGTCACGGAGCTTTCAGGATTGGTGGCTCCTGGACTAAAAGTGGTAGACCCACTTTAAATTTTAACCACAATAGCTAACTAGTTACCCACATAATATTTTCACTTGTCTAATTATTATTCCCTCTCGAAAACAAAAAAAAAACTGTCAGCTCTGAAATTTCAAGCATATTTGGAGTTTTTGCACTTTGAAGGTCCTCAGATATTTTAAAGCGGCCAAAATATTTCAGCGGATCGTGCGACTCGTCGGAGTTAGTCCGAAAGTTTGTTGTAGCCGAGTCATGGCAAAACAAGCAACAAAGGTCGATTTACAGCCAGGATTTCATGCTGTTGAAGTTTACAGCATATTGGTGCTTTGTGAATGGCACAAGCTTTGACAAGTAACACAATTGCGTACTTAAGTTTCTCGTAGTAAGTGAATCTCCAAAACCCTATGGTATGCCAAGATAAAAGCTCATCTCCGTGGGAGGTAAACCTTGTAGCGTTTATGGAAAGCAGCAGGAGCCTGCTGATTTAAGAGTTTAAACCCTGTACCCCTATCACGAATAACTACCGAATCGAGTGCCAATCGAATTCGTATCGAGCACTAAACGTGTAGTTATTAATAGTTCCTATTTGTCTCACTTCTGACACAAAAACATTGCACGATTTAATTTTGACATTTAGTAAACACTAGCGACCGCCCGCGACTTAGTCTGCGTGGAAAGATTTTTTGCTATCCCTCGGCAACAATACTTTTTTTCGGGATAAAAGGTACCCTATGTCCTTTTCTGTACCCCTAACAACGTGTATGCAAAATTTCATGATGATCGGTTCAGTAGTTAAGACGCAACAAACAAACAAACGGACTTTCGCATTTATGATATTAGTAAGGATTAAGTAAGGGTGATTACAATTTGGTCTTTTTACAAGAAAGGTTGGACTCCTAAACTCGATTTGTAAATTTGTTATTACATAACGATACGGTAAGCGAAAATAATGAATTGCTCAAACACAATAAAACTGCTGTATATGGAGATCACAACACCTGACAGTTCCAGTGAAGTAAAGTAAAGATTCAATACGTCTAGACGTTGTGAAATCCTTAGTGCCTATTGCTCAATATAATAAAACCAGTCATTGTTTAGAACGCGTCTTTTTATTCTGTCGTAGTGATAAAAAAGTAAGGGCTTTTGATAAAAAATACGTTCTTCGAATAGACGTCGACAAGTAGGTAATGTTTGACAAATGATTTGTCAATATTAATGTTGTGTGACAAAGGTGTGACTCAGAAATCTCAAAGATTTTTATTTATCTACATTTCTTACAAAATCCTATAAACGTATGTTCCAGTACCTATATAAAGCAATATTTTTTTCAGGAATACTTTAGTTAGACAATTGCTATATTTACCTGTCTCTTTAATCCATTACAAAATTTATAATGGATTAAATATAGAGACATCTCGAGAGAGATGCTGCGTTCTAAGCTAGACAGGTTCATATCAAAACACATTAAAGTGAACACGAAAGAAATTAATATCGCTGTCTTTTTAAGCACATAATTAGGAAAAAATCGTTATGGAAAAACAAACAAAAAAATTTTTTCTGCTCTATCACAACATTCATAGAGATCTCCTTTTGAGTATTTACATACCTGTACCACGTACCAAGAGAGACACCGCCGCCGCTCTTCCGAATTTCATTTGGCAAAAAGAAGATGAAAAATGTTGGTTCTGACAAATGATGGAATAGAACTTGAAAACAAGGAATAAAAATTATCAATATGAAGCAGAACTGTATGATTGTAAAAAATATAATTTATGTGCCTTCTCAAAAATTGTTTTTGGCACTATAAACTCTAATTATATAGTCCCATGAAACCGCTATTTAGTTACCTCTCGTAACTATATAAATATAAACCATAAAACTATAATAATAACGTTGTTTTTTGGAAATAAAAATTATTATAGCCGGCTGTCCACCAGTTATATCAGTTAATACGTTTTTACGACTCGCACAAGATTTACGGGTGCAGATTGCATTTTATTACTTCGGTTTCCATTTGACCTAACAAACTCACAATTAATTTTGTATTGAACACTGTTATTATTTGTTCGAATACTCAGCACTACACAGATTCAAAACTGAGTGCTATCGCAAATAAAGTGGTCTACTTTTTCCCAACATTAAAAAAACTAATTATGCGTCGTATTAAGTCTTTTCACAAGGGAAAGACAACGGGTGTAATGAGCTGTTGAACTTAGTAATGCTGTAGGTACTATATGTATTTTTTTAAGCTCTATGGAATTGTCCTTGGCCTTCATCTCACCTGGTATATGTGACGATAAGGCCGAAGGTGGAAGCGCACCACTCCCGGAATCCTCATCACTGATGATATTACGAGTATAAAGGCATTTAAGTAAAATATCGAACAGATAATATAGAACCTATAGTCCTACACTATATTATTATCAGTTACGTGTGAAGCATAAAAAGTAACACCATAACAAACAAAACACACAAAACACAAAAACCTATACTATTTCAGATCATCGTATATTAAAGGATTATCTTAAAAAAATGTAACGTTAACATTCAGTGGTTCAACCACCTGAATAAAACACATACTTTTTATTCTGTACCAAACGATTTGTGTTCAAATTCCATATAAAAAACCATTTTAAGGATAGAAAATTATTGTAAGTAAATAAAATTCTGATTTGATAGATTGTGCCATCGATCACTGTTCTTTTCTAAATTCCAGGTGTAATCAACGATTTTCTTTTATTAAAAAAACACGCCAATTTCATACATTTTCATTAAACGACCACGCCGAATTGGAAATTAATGTAAAAGTAATTTTGCGAAAAACGGGCGTGTTTGAATTGATACGGGATATTAATATGCCTCAAACGATTCTTTCCAACCGAAAATTCTGGGGACAAAAAGCTTGGATATTGTAATTACATTCTAGAAATAACGATTCTTTCGCTTTATATGAATTCTTCCGATTTTATTTAAAAATGGTGGCGTAATGGCGAAGGACATTATAACCTCATTAGCTTTGTGTACAGGAAGGCAAGACAATGGATCTGTTTACTAACTTTTCAAACCAAACGATGAATCGCATTTTTTTATGCCTTCATTTCACGATCCATGTTTACTGAAGTAAATTTTCAGCTGTTTTGTCAATTTTACACAAGTACGTGTAAATGTCTCCCAACATTCTGCTATTCAATCTCGAAGTAATATAGGATTTGCTGCTAACTTTGGGTTTTGACTTTGACCGTAAGTTGCACTAACTTCAAAATATGACGTCAAAAGGTTTTAATATCCTAAAAAAAGTTTATCGCAAGCGTCAATAAAAAAAATACTCTAGGGGCAGTTTTCCATAATGATTCAGGTAACAGAATTTCTATGAAATCCAGTCTAGTATGTATATTTGTTCTTATCCGGAATCTGTGAAACGATAAACAATTGTATTATGACATTTATTTTTTTAAATTTAATTATGGCACAACAAACAACTATAGGTACGTTTTCAGATTGTATGTAACGTTCTAAAAGAAACACATTACCCATTATAAATGTAGCCAGATTAAGTATGATTGAAAACATACAGGGGGACAGTGCTAATAAATATCAACAGAAACTAATAATGTAGAATTATTTCTAACAAAACTTATTTGTGCCTAATATGAAGATGAGAAAAATAATGCATCTCTCAGTTGAAAAATAGTGTCCATTTGAATATAATTCCTCAGAATTTTATTGATACGAAATTGCTCAGACATCCGCCACGCATGAAAATGTTATTCCAATTTAGCAATGGACTGCAATTTAGGGCCTATTCACACCAAACGTACCGCGAAACTAACAAGTGACACGTGCCCAAAATAGTCCAATTTGCTGACGGTCGGTCACATCACATCCGAGTATTTTTGATAACTTGGCACGCGATGGCGAAATGTTAGTTATTCTGATTTTTATAACTGATAAAAATATTCGGAACTGCCAGGTCCGACAGTTGCGAAATTAATGCACTTTTTTATCACATTTTTTTTTTCGTGTATATTTTCCGAATTAAACCGAATTTTAATAAAATAAAAAAAACATCAGATGTAATTTGCTTAAAAAGAAAATAAAAAAATGACTTCTGCATAGGGCAGCCGAGTGGCTCTCGCATTTTCGTCATTTTTTTGAAAGGGCTGAAATATGATTATTCCTTATATCTCCGCCATTTCGAAATATTCGAAAAACTGACTCGACAAAAATAAATTCGTATAATTATAAAACCTGCTCACAAAATTTCACGAGAATCAGTTGAGAAATGCGACCTGTAGAGGAGAACAGATAGACAGCCGGACAGCGAGCGGGAGGGACAGCGGGACAGACATACGATAGCATTTTTGCCCAAGCTGAAAAAAAGACGCTTCGCGCTCTCTCGGTCAATTATAATATTATTATCGTTACGTTTTCTTAAAGCGTAAACTTGAAATTTTCAAAAGATAAATTTTGCTTTTTTTTTTGTCAAGGATAAAAGCAAGTTTTTGTTGTTAACAAAAAAATAAAAACACGTGCAGAAGACATTGATCCAGAAACATATAATGAGGAAATTTATTATGGAACTTCCATCATACAATTTGCTTATTATTTGCCAATATTTTTGTATCTCGGTAGGTACATACGATTATCTTTATGTCAAGATAAAATTGTAAAAACAAATAAGTTACTTTTTCTTACAAATTTTCTACAAAATACTGTGTTTTTAAGAAACTACAATAAAACCTATGTTTTTCTGGAATCAAATACCAAAATCGTAACTGCTTTAGTTTATATTAGTTCTTTTAGTTACTTATTTTGAAAGGAAGTCCAATTTGTTTTGATGTTGTACAATATTCTTCCATGAGGATAACTACCTATTGGTTCCCATATTTCCGAGACTTTGATGATTAAGTATTCTATTCAATGTTTAGTTGTAACAATAGTAGCTCTGTTTAGCTAAGGACTGATTGGTGTGGGTCGTCCGGAATAGTTTTATTTGTATTTATTATTATTTCATTATAATTTTGTACTTATTATCTGTACCTAATAGCAATAAAGCCGTACCGTACCTATTGCAAAAAAAATTTTTTTTTTCATTCTCCGATTGTTGCTAACCTAATTTTACACAATATTTTTCTATTTTACCTGAACTGAACATAAGGTTGTTTAATTGAGTGCTGTGTATGATAGCGTACTTACTTTTACAAACTTACTTAACAAACCTTATAATATAGTATATTTTTTTTAGAAATACAAATGGTCACCTATTTTATGTAACGTGTAACATAGTCCACTAAAAGCCTAAGCATTTAATTGAATTCTGTATATGAAGTTATATATTATTATCCCTGTGAAACCCAGTTTGGTTCCTGCGCAATCACACCAATTTGAGTTCCAAGAGTCCAATTTATCGTATAGAAGGAATTCTTTCATATTCGTTTACTTAAAGTTTTCAGTGATATCAGTCAATACTTGTTACCAAAGCTGACCATTCAAGAAAAGCCAATGAATATTGGGTCGTCATGTCTTTGGACCGAGTCCGAGCCATTTCCGTCAACAAACCCCCTCCCCCCTCGCAAACATGCCCAGAATACAAGGCATACCAATCTCAAACCATTCTCTGCTATGTACACTTTCGGAGCAACATTTTCTAAACTAGACCCAACTGCACGAGGGTTTGCTTAATCAGTTATTCGCTTGCCGCTCAATGTGAACAAACACTTTCGGGATGGGTCTGCGCGGTTTCAATTACAAGTAGCATTACTATCTCCTATTTCTACTTACACAAGATTGAAGAAGCTATATGAATTAAGGAGTTCTACCAATGTTTGTAGAGTTTAAATAATTTTAGCAAAAACAAAGTACGTAGCGGTGGCGGCAAAAGTTAATAACTGGATGGATGGATGACCAATCATTAGGTATACTGCATATACTCCTCTAAATTTTTTATCATTGAAGGTCTTAGTCTATGGCTGTTTATTGATTTAAATATAATGATGAACAAAATAACGCAGTAAATTGTAATCTAATTTGTTTTAAAGCAAAATAATTTTCGGTTTTAATGAGTAAGTAGGCTCATTCAATTTTGATATCTTAAACACAAAGTTATTACAATTAAAATTTGTTTTAGTTAACCATAATTTGCTAAACAAATTTTAATTTAGATGAAACTTTTGATCAAGCACGGTTTGTCCTATAGTTTTAATTAAACTCAGTCTGTCACTCGTTTTGATATTAATTACAATATTTAGATAGATGGATTTGAATGATGTGAAAAAGGGTTCCGCACTGTAGCACTTTTCTATCTGTCGGAAATTGTAAACCATACATAGCACTACCTACATTTTATTATATGGACGCATGTCTGTAGGTAATCAAATAAAAAAGTTAGAGTAATGTTAATTTAAAAATCAAAACGTAATACTATTGAGACACCATTGAGATACGATTGTTAATATTAGCAGAATCAAGACCCTATTTCATGTTTGCGATTAGGTTAATAACGGTAGTTAATTGTTTGTCTTTAACAAACTCATGCATCTCACTCGTAAATAGTTTATGATGCTACAACCCTCAACCTTTGGCCCAAAAAAAACTACGCTCAATAACTTTTGATAATTTGTCAGTCTATGACATTTCCATGTTGTGGTAAAGCAGGAACCTTACAAAGTGTTTACGCTTCGTTTCCAACAAGCCGTCTGATATCCGACACCATTAGCGAAGCAACTTTTTCTGCGTCGTTTCTGAAGAAATTGAAATTCTTAGTTTCCAGTAAAACATTTTTATTTGCTTAGCTGAATAATATCTTTGTAGTTTCAGCTTTGAAGAATTTAATACAGCGACTTCGATGTTACGGAACGCAAAGGACTGGAGAACGGTGAAAGCAACAGAAGTCACAAGAAGAACTTAATTTAAAACTTCATGGTCATGTTTTAGTATCAAATAAGTTAATGTAGTAGTATCAAACAACAACTAAATAAGTAGGTGAATAGCTTATTCGACAATCATACCGAAGACTTTAAAGTAAAATAAAGGTATTCAGGGTGTCCCAAAACTTTGCCACATGGAGGGAAAGTACCTTAAATAATGAAGACATCATTTTGTTTTTAAAAAGAAACGGAACTGCATTCAAATATTTTTATTTAAATTGCATACGAACTGGCCATCGGGCCGGGCGTGTAAATACTTTTTTATGTATTTGTATTTTTTATCGGTCTGTCTGTCACCCTTTTTTGACTTCCGTTCTGTCATTACTGAACGGTGGTCTTCGCTGCGATTTGGTTTGTAATTTTGCTTTATTTATTATAATTATTGTTCTTACTTCGAGCCTTCTCATTTCCCCTCCTTTACACCCTCCGTGTGGCAAAGTTTTGGAACACCCTGTTTAGAGGTATAGGTAAAATAGTCGAATAAAGTCTTAACGCTTGTTCACATTTGTATCATTGTAGCGTATCCTCATCGCGAATCATGAACGCGTTTTTCATTTAGCTGCTGTATCGTAAATTCATTCATGAATACCTTCGAGCATAGAACAAAGAAAAACATCCCCCCCCCCCCCATGTTCTGTCCCTTTGATTATTTCGAAATACAGATACAACAGCTGTGTTCCGAAAGAAGTCAATATTTAAATACAAAGTTTTCGATATTTACTTCTACATGATTTTAGCCAATGCTGCCATTCTGATAGGTAAGTAGAAACGGGCTGTCAAAACGATGTCGTCTGCTGTTGCGAATGTTCCGACAACTGCTCAAATGACTTTCAACTTTGCAGTCATAATAGGAGCGGTCAGTATACTTTGTCTGGCTTTCATCTGTCACAGCGTAAGAGCGTACGAGAGTCGGTAATTTTGAACTTTGGACGAATGGATATAAGAGTCTTGTTGGCATTCTGGATCCCATATAATTCCTCATGTCGTATATGTCACACTTGGACCACTACCGGACTAGAACTAGCAAATGTGGAGCTATACATTGAAAACCTTTTCAATTTGCAGGGGAACATTTATTGGACAAAGTTATTTAAGCACATTCTGCATCGTATAACTAGCTAGCCCTTATACTGATAATGAAATTATAAATCTGAGATGTAGACCTTTAGTAATAACTAGGTATCTTATCATTGATTGTTCAATTAAAATTATAAGTGAATTACATACGTTCAATTAATTAAAAAAATGTAAGTACAATAATGCAATTAGTAATACATTGTTTCAAGCAGAAACTTTTTTGACACAAGTTAGAAGTAAAACTGACGAAAACAGTATCGATATGGCATAAAGGACATGTTGCATAAAGGATAAAGGCATAAAGGAAATGTTATCCATTGTGTCAACAATGGATAACTTTTGGTTAACAATGGATAACTTTTGGTCAACATTTAATTTCAATTGAACTTTTCACCAATATTTTGCACCAAAAGGGTAATCATGCACTGTGAAAATCACTGCATCCAAAACTGTCTCAGGAATTATGAATATTTTTAACCTACAATGAACAAAGGACTGTGGCCATAAGAATTACCTATCACATAAAAGAAAGATATTAAAAAGCTAACCAATGCACTACAAAAAAATATTTCATCAAAAACTCTCTCAATTTTTTTAACACATTATAAACAAAGGACTGTAACCGTAGGAATTTATATCATAAAAGAAAGATAGCCGTTAAACAAAATAATGGCTAATCTAAGCGTAATGGACGCACGGGAGATCGGCAGGTGTTCGTGATTTATGCGTTAATCGCGTGTTTAGTGCGTTATAGATATGTAGCCCGAATGTTAAATTAGTACAGGCATACTCTTTACGACATTGTCACATGAAATCAGGTTTAATGAGCGGCGGGAATTGAAGTAACAACCTTCTTCATTGCTTTTTCCGATTTTATTATTTTGTTCTTTTTTAGGGTTCCGTACCCAAAGGGTAAAAACGGGACCTTATTACTAAGACTCTGCTGTCCGTCTGTCTGTCTGTCACTAGGCTATATCTCATGAATTGTGATAGCTAGATAGTTGAAATTTTCACAGATAATGTATTTTTGTTACCGCTATAACAACTAATACTAAAAACAGAATAAAATAAATATTTAAGGGGGGCTCCCATACAACAAAAGTGATTTTTTGCCGTTTTTTGGTACGGAACCCTTCGTGCGCGAGTCCGACTCGCACTTGGCTGTTTTTTTTAGGAATTCTTTCAGCTTTCATTTTGGGAAACATTGCCAAAGACAGTACAGAATGCAGAAAAACACCTAAGCGGTTGTTGTTTGAAAGGCAAATGACGGAAACGTGTGTAAATTATTTTTTATGAGCATCAACAGTTAATAAATCTTTGGCGTTTTCTAAGGAATTAAAACTGTCTAAATTTGATAACAAAAAAGTTTAGCGAGACTCCAATTTGTTATAATGTCAACGTAACTATAACTTTGCCTGCAGCACATACTTTTTTACAAGAATCAGAAAAACTATAAAAATATTTATAAGCTAGCGTGTTACCTGAAAATTCCTTGGTTTGATCCACACTCCGTGACGCCAACAAAATGGTGTCGACAAAACATAACATATGACGGTGCGGTGCTAAACATCGCGTGATCGCTCCACCACTTTAAATCAACCTTATACAGACACGTTAAGACTCACTTTAGCATGATATTCTCGTACATAATGTTCTCAGCACCTGAGTTTCACAGTGAGCATTAGAATTCCGAACAGCCGGGGTGAAAATATGACAGGCAGATATTCGTTTCATTTAGTTTTTGGTTTAGTGGGAAAATTAAATCTTTTGAATACTACACGGCTGAAATATTTCGAGATTAAAATAAAAACAGAATTGTTTGAATTGCTTTTTTATTCGATTTCCAAATTAATATACGCACAATGGTTTGTACACATAGGAAGTTTTGATATTGAAAATGTCTTTTCGTTCGCTCCAGTATAGGCACCGATTTCACGAAAAAGTGCGATCCCTTTATATCACAGAAGGTTGTGAAGATATGATATTCAAAAAGACTCAAAAGACGCGTATTTACGAGAGCTAGGTGCAAAAAGAATTATTCGAGAAAATAAAAAACGTAAAAAATTATGGCCGAAATAGTGGAAAAAAATCTAATTTTTTTCCGATTTTTTGATTTTGGCGCTCGATATTTTGGAAACGAAGAATGATATCAAAATTTTGAGAAAAACTCCTCTGAACAATTTAGTCAGCTACAATTTGAGCCTAAAATAAAGACGATCGGGTAAAGGGTTTGCCCTGTAGCTTAAAATGTTTTTTCGATCGGTAAGTTTTGAAGCTACATGAATGGTTAAAGCCTCAAATCAAAAGACGCGTATCAATGAGCGCTACATACAATTTATCGTGTTGGCGTAATTTCGGGAAGCACGCCCCTTAGATGCGCATCGCGTCGCTGAGTTGACGTAGTTGAAAATAAATCTTAGATTTTTTTATACTTATATTTTAGGTTATAGTTACTACCTTTCAATTAATGTTTATAAAAATTAAATATTTTCATATGAATTTCATACACACGAATCACAGAAAAGTAAACCCAAAATTATTCATGGCTTTGCTGTGATTTCAAAGTATTGTAAGTACCTACTAATTCAAAGAAAGGAATATATTTTTTATAAAATTCAATTATTAAATTCATTTTTAATGTACCAGAAGGTCGTTAAAGGCACGAGATCTGTGAATTTTGTAGGTACGTAAACAGCATCAAACTTTGTTTTTCAACATCCCGTAAAAAACTTGTACTTACCTATCTTTAACTCAGTTTTTAAAGTTTTTTTAAAATGAATTGAGGTGATAACACTTCTAAAAATAAAGCTTACTTCATAATATTTACTCCACTGTCTGTTATTTATTACTTATAATTTATAAGGCGATATGAAAGCGCGACCATAGCGTGTTGCGATGCGATACACGCGACCATGCCTGCGACTGCGATAACCGAACGCATTACATCATTGCTATTCGCATCTAGATGTAGGGGCTGAAATATTACCACTGCACCTTGCTACCTATATATAGGGGTGGAGAACAGCTTTTAATAAATTATTTAAAATAACTACATTATACATGGTTATTTGTAAAACACCAACAACCTGAAACCTCACAGGAGTAGATTAGGTACTAACATCATAAACAACAAAATGTTCTACGATGTTTCCGAACAAAAAATCTACAGACGTCCAAACAGATGATCGATTTTTAATCAACAATGGAATAGTGCTTAACCTTCACCTTACCTGATGATAAGGCACAAAGTGTAAGCGCACTACACCTGGAATCCTCACCACTGAGGAACTGACTAGGGTAAAACCCGGTATAGATGCCCTACCTTTTGAAATGGCCTCCTATGTTGAAAAATATTCATTAGTACAAATAATTTCTATAAATGTAGGCGAGCTTAATCATTTATGTTGAATTATAATTATTTATTTTTGACCTATCAATTACAGATTTTGCCGAATTCAGCTTTTTGTGGAAACCTTTTTTTTAAGGATAGGTCTATGCCTACCCCTATGGATAGTTGCCCCACCATGAAAATACTAAGAAGGATAGATGCCTGCAGTGCGGGATAGTAAAAACGAAAACCCAACCAAATTTTATGACATCGTTCTACTCCTAACAGCAATATAATATACGTAAATACATAAAAATATGTAACAGAAAGTCTATCACCCTATCTTACCACTAACTGCCAAAACATAAAATTGTTGTTATGGCGTCAAACTTAGGTGAGATGGTGGTAGCTAGCCAGGCAGACTTGAAATAAGCCCTACCACTAACCAAACCTAGTACAAATTGTATCCCCCTCCTGGGAATCGAACCTGGGTCCCCTGCATCTTACACGCTTACACGTGTAAGCGAACCACTTTCTAATCCACAGAAAAAAAATTAACTGACAGAAATTGCAACTGATTTTAAAAATACCCCATGCAAAACTGCTTGTTTTAGAAATAAAAAATATAATATGCTCGTTATGTTTATGAAAAGAGTCAGTTTATTGTTTAAGTTTCTGGAAAATATTAACCTAGTTCTGGAAATAATATAGTTAAGTATCATAAAACGCCTTGCCAACAACTATTTCGTTCCTACAGGTAGTAATTTTAGCGATAAACTTAATAGAGACCAATTAAGTTTATCGGTAAATTTATAACCTATTTTACGAAAATATTAAATAGCGTAAGTAAAGATCGTAATTGAAAATACCGATCGACCCATAATTATGCTGGTTATAAGGTAAGGTGGACTTAATTTCAATATTCGCAAATGTAAATAAAAAAAACCACTAAAAACATTTTCATGTAAAATGTTGCCATTGCCAAGACGAGACCACATGGCTTGCACTGTCAATACGTAATCAGACCTCATGTAGAGCCAAGCTTCCAACTCTACAAGCCCTAACATCACAAACTCTACACCTTAGTCAAAATGTGTATTATACCTACATAGTTAAAAAATAAACTGTCAATTATTAACAGTTAATGCTATTACCTTCAGATACCTAACGAATCAATATTGATTCCATGTTTTTTTTTCATATTTTCCTTTGAAAGGTATCAACCGTTTGGAAAAGTTCATGTTTCTCCATTGTTCTATTTGCCAACCACTGCACAACCCGCATGCCCTGGTGCCTGTGTTGCAAGCAGTAAATATTCCTTTGAGATTCGGAAACTAATCCGTAAAGCCTAGAGTTTGTAAGCCGATTTTTTTTCCAATCGGGTATAAAACGTTTAGCGATAGAAGTTTTGCTGGTATCAATGATCTTTCACTATGTGGCAGTATTTACTCTAAGGGCCAGGTTCCGGATATGTTTCAGATATAAATGTCAGATAATTTCATACAAACTCTGATCCATTTTAATTTAGAAAATAGTGCTAGGTGCTATATCTGAAATGTATTGCGACGTACTAATTGAAATATTGAAAACGATATATCCTGTATTCTAGCCACTTTTTGACCCACTTATCTCATAATAATATTAATAATTCCGTTTTCTAACAAAATCTATATGAATTCCGTTTTCAACCCACAAAACTATTCATTGACATAATAGGTAATTTCTTGTATCGAAGGTAGAAAACGGAATAAATTTTGGGGAGAAAACGGAATTAAATATTCGTTGGTAGAAAAAATGGGTAGAATACGGAATAATCCTTTTAAACAGCTGTGTAATCAAATCACGTAGTAAAGATTTATTACAGTAAAGTATAACCATTAAATCAACACAATACTTTCTACTGTAATTAACAAAATTTGTTCATCTGTTTGTTTTTGCTTCAATAAAATTTAATTTGAAATTGAGTACCTAAGTCAGTACGTGTTAGTTAAATTAATGTGAACAAAAGACCGCAAGACGAATAATGTGACTCATATTAAAACAAAAAAGGTTAAAGGTTTTCTCGAAAATGCCTCGATATTTGAATTCGTCCAAGTTGAAATGTTAATATTCGAAATCACATCATCCAATATAAATATATGTTTTTTTATTAAAGTTCTCGGTACGTGATCTGGGTATAATAGGTTTTTCGGGAGACAAAATTGGTTAGTTTTCTTTTGCGTTAAAGCCAGTCAATATTTGAAGAGGTTTTTGACTAAGATCATTTCTATTCACCGCGCACGTACCCAGAATGTTTAGTAAATCGGTTATCAACTTAGTTTCACAGAGTAAAGTGCATATTTGCTTTTGGATTTTTTTTACATAGAGTCTGGGTTAAGTAAAGCTCTTGTTATTAAATTATAAAGTTTATCTTTTACTTATTTCTTCGAATTCATTGTTTATTTTAAAAAGTTAAAGGTTTTTTTATTTTCACGAAAAATCCTTACTTGTAGGTTTATTTAAAAAAAATATGATTCAATCGAAAGCAAAACTCGTGATATTTTATAATAAACTAATTTGTACAGGGTTTTTTTAATATGTGCGTATATTTTTTTATGATTCAGTGATGACAGTAGATAACATTTACATAAAAAAATATTGTTTTTTTTAATTAATTTATCCGACGCAATAAAAAATAACTCGTTCGATGCCATGCGATTACAAATTTCGATTGTGTCAGTACTCGGTAGTGAAGCGCGTTGCCTCGCTCAGCACCTCTCTGTATTTTTTTAATTCAATTATCATACGCGGTCGCGGTGAGATTTATCGATAAAGAAATAAAAATTAAATCCATTGCTTTGAACTTACTGAATGATTTAAAAGTATTATGCACATATATAAAAAATCCTATGTAACTTATACAGAAATATTCTTTCCTACAGACCTCTTTTGGCAAGCGATAGACCTGCGAAAGGCTTATGTGGGGCTTTGACATCAACCTGCAAATACCTAGTTCGCTCTGCCAATTATGCTATCAATATCACTTTGGATTTTAATACAAAATCACTTTTTTATTACTACCTACAGTAAACCCGAGGCTTATATCAAAACACATCATTGTAGCTTTCCGACTTGGACGAATCAAAGCTTTCCGACGATTCACTTCACCACGGTTACTTGTACGAGTGTACTCAAAAACAATGAATCGCACGGCAGTTGGATGACAGGTGACAAAGGGGGCTATTTGTATAGGGGACGATGTAGGGGAACGTGTTGAAGAGTGTAGTTATGTCATTGGACTCATTGAAAACGATGTGAACGTGTTGCAATCTTTTAATTAGAAAGATTTTACCTTTTTAGTTAGACCCTATTCTGAACAATTACGCGTGAGTGAGTGAGACGCCGTTGCGACGTTTTTAAAATGTGGCGTATAGAGAATCTGGCATTTTAAACTCATCAAGCATTTGTAGAATCTAGCTGCTAGATTCTATCATTTTGTCGACTAATTTTGAAGACGTAGACAAAATGTGCACCTTTTAAAAAGTTACATTACCGTTTATCTATCTATATTAATAAAACTGTAAAGAAGCCTAAATGTTTGGGCGTTTATCACAAAAAAACCGCTAAAAAGATTTTGATGGGTTTTTCACAGTTTGGTAGCATGGGGTCCAATTTAAAATCTAAGCTGTGTTCCACCTAATTCAGGTGAGAACCAGGGAAACAGCTTAAACTCTCCGTAGTACTAGCTTTCATACACGTTTTAATTAATTGCCATATTAGTCCACGCGGACGAAGTCGCAAGCAGAGGGTAGTTAATCCTTCAAGCCCCGGAAAATGAGACACAATAAATTTTCCATTGTTGTGCGGCCCGATCGGGCCCCTCGGACGTTGACAAATTAATAATATGAATAAATGAGATAACTTTTGCATTCGGTTCAGTCGACTGTGACAGATAATAACTTTTTTACTATTTTGAACCATTTAAAATTTTTGAAACAACGAAAGTTGTTTAACACTTTAGTACTTCAGATAATAACTTTTTTGACTTATGTTTCAAACTGTGAGGACACCTGTTAAAAAAAGTTGCTATGACAAAAGTACCAAAGCGTTAAGTGACTTTCATTGCTGACTGTACATTGTGATTGTGAACGAATAGTTTGCAAATAACTTTGTAAGTGCTTAGCTGCAACTAAAAGCATTCGATTGTACCGTTAGCGTTAGCAATGCGTAACTGAAAACTTTGTCAGTTCAAAATAAATGCCTTTCAGTAAGGGCATTTTGATTGTAAACTTTTTCATTTTAAATGTGAATGCGCAGTTTACAAAGAAAATTATCCGAGCTCCGGCGCAAATGAAACTTATCTCAGATTAAATAAAGGACCTGTTGTTTGTATAATAATTTTGTATATTATGTGATCTCCCTGATCGGGAACTAACACAAAAAAACAGCATTTATTATGATTTAGGTGCTATGTATTTTAGTTAACGTTATTCCAAATATAGATTAAAATATGAAATAATCATCTGTATTTTAATTATATGCATAGAAAGGTTTTTTTCATTATAATCGACAAAAATAACTCTTTTCTACATGTTGTTGCAAAAATAAAAGACTTTGCTGTTTCTTAACTGCATACGTACACGTCTCACTTTTGTAAAGAAAGAAAATACATTTATTTGGCACACATTACTACAAGAATAACAATTTGAATAAACAAATAAACAAAATGCATGTTCCGTATACACATAAAGGGTACTAAAATCTGAGATAGGTTTAATTTGCGCCGGACTTGGGCATTTTTGCGCATTTGCCTTTGAGATTTTAGCATTCACAATACTATTTTAACCTAAATAATATAACTAGTAAAAATTGACTCGTCACCAAATTATTGTCTTAGGCGAGAATTGAGCCCGCGACCTTTGGAAGTCCGGTCCATAATGCTCTTCCAACTCGTTAGCTCAATTGAGATTCTCTTTATATAAAACAAATATTAAATTTAAGGGCACTAGAAACGTTAGATAGCTTTTGCTTCAAGTGAAAAGGAGTGGGAATATCAATTTGCATTTAAATTAGGGACTTAATCAATTTGTATTGACAGATATTTATTTACTTATTTGACTTTAACAGTATCTCGTTTGCAAAGCAGCAGGTGGTAGAAAATGTAAATTGAAAAAGTCAGAAAATAGTAGATTATACAACAAGTGAATAAAAAGGGAATTTAGTTCGAGGGACTAAGTTGGATCCCGAGAGTAGCGAAGGATTCAAAAGTAGAATCCTGAGCGAAGCGAGGGATACAAAGGACCGAGATGAAATTTTTTATTCACGAGTTGTGTACTCTACTTTTTACCATTGACTGCGAGAAAACAAATAGGTACCTAACAGTACTTTATACTTAGTATTTATAGTTGACCATCAGCCATTTTTAATGTCCCCACTGCTGGGGCACAGGCCTTCCTTATGGGTGGGAGGATGGGCCATAACCTGTCACGCGGGCCCAATGCGGATTGATGGGTGTTAACGACTGCAAATGCAGCTGGGACCAACGGCTTAACGTGCTTTCCGTGGCACGGAGGAGCTCGAGATAATACATTTTTGGTCACCCATCCCATGACTGACCCATGCGACCCATGCGTGAAATTAGAAGTTTTCCAATGACATAAAACAACCACGCTAAGAGAGAGATTACATGGTCAGTCTGACATCAGTCCATTTCATCAGTCTGTATAGACTTTGTATTTTTGCAGACTGAATATCGTACCAGACTGATGGAATGGACTGATGCAAGACTGAATATTCAATCTCCCTCTAATAGATAGAAAAGAACCCAAAGATAAGACACATCGATCATCTATAAGACACTAAAAAGAACCTAATTAAATTTGGCGGGATATTTTTTTTCTTTAATTTTATTGTGTAACTATGGCTCTATGGAATAGCTCCATAGCAGCCAGTAGGTATAGGTACTTTTTTGTACTAATTCATGATGCGCGCTTGTTCCAAATTCAAAATATTTTTATTCACTCGGTGAATAAAATCGCTTATTATTCACTCTTATCGTTGAATTAAACGTACTTTTTAGAGTGGCGATGGTAAAAAGTAATAATTGAGATCGGCACTCGAACGAAACAGTCTTTGAGTATTTTTTTAATTTGATTAAACATTTTTAGATACATTTAGAACTTTTATTAAATTATCAGTAATTAAATTTTATGTAGACGTGTTTTATATAACTAGCAATGTAAAAACAGTTTTTAACATTAATTTGAGTGGAAGTTATTGCTAATTAGGTATACTGTTTTTGCATCCATCAGAAATGAAATGAAACACTTATGGTATGAATCGACGTAAGACCCCCCACGCCCGACTAGTTACATAATGAAATGCAGTACAAAATTATAACACTCGTTTGGATGATTATATTATGACGAGGAGATGGAGGAAGATATACATATCATGAATGTAGATAAAGTCTTGAATGCAACTGTAAATAATTAGGAATAAAAACACTCATAATTATGATACTTTATCACACATTCGTGTTTTAGTACCCCCCCATTATAGTACAGTTACATAAATAACTAAAAAACCTTTATACAATACAATAAGTCTATGTTTCGTTGGTTATATTTTTACTGGCTCAGTGGTGCGGGTGCCACCCAGAAATATGTTCAACAATCTACGTAGAACCGATTTGTATCGTTCTTAGAACATTGAGATGATTCGGCGTATCGTTAATGAAATACCGTTTTAAGTTTTACAGAGAATTGTTTTAAGAGATATTGTACTAAAGCAATATATACCTTAGTGCAAACTACATACGGTTTTATATTGTAATACATACTGATGCGTCGTAATTAAAATTTTTTTGTTCATCAAGTTCACAATAATTATTAAATTCCAAAACATTTCTAGGAAAGAGGGTTTCATAATAAATTATAAATAATTAACTCGTCAAAACATTGTAATAGGGTATTTTCCAAATTCTTTAAAACTGCTTATATTTAAAGATTGAGTCGAACGATTTAACAGAAAAATATTAAAAAAATAATTAATGTCTTTTTTCTTCATTAAACCAATAATGTTAAATTTATTTTTAAATAGTTTTGAATTTACCGCCAAAACGCTCGGTTCGACGACGTCACTGTGTGACGTCATCTTTGTGTAAACAATAGAGTAAATTGTTACACAGACTACATAGGTGTTAAAATTGTTTACACAAAGTTGACGTCTCACAGTAGACGACATCGAACCGAGCGTTTTGGCGGTAAATTCATAACCATTAAAAATAAATTAGACATTAATTGTTTTAATAGAGAAAAAAGACATTAATTTATTTATTTTTATTTTTCCGTTAAATCGATCGTTCCAATCTTTAAATTAAAGCAGTTTCCAAAAAAATGGTAAATACCCTATTATTTATGACAATAACTGTGTTATTACGTGGAATAATAAACAACAAAGTTTACTCGAAGTTAGAAACAATGCTGAGTATGATTGGTAGGTTTTAGGAAATCCTGTTTATTGTTTTAATTCTTGGTGAACGTTAGGATGTGTATTTTAATAATATTAATGCAAATCGCCAAAAATAAGTCTAATTAGTTTGAAAAAAAGGTTTGAAAAATCATCTTCTATGGTTCAGTCATATTTTGATTTTGTTTGAGACTCGATTGTAGAGTGGCTTACTGCAGTACATTCGGCCTGTTATTGCAGTGGTTAAGCAATTTTCACTACTAAGATGTCATCTGATGGGTGTCCATAAAGCGGGAACTTCTTCGTGCTTCGTTAAGCCATTTGTCTCGGCTGCGTTTGCAGTCGTAAACACCCACCAAAACTCATTGTGTCGCAGGTTGCAGCCCAACTTCATAGTTCATTTCCTCATGGAAGATTTGAGGTCTCTAACTTGGCCTAACGATTGTTATCAGATAGCACATGTTTGCAAGTTGTAATGCCACTTTAACGGGCACCCATCCGATACCTGACTGGACCGAGTGTTGCTTAACTTAGTCTGTCAAGTTCCGCCATGTGCGCTTCAGAGAGGACGTTAAAAATGGCTCATAAATTAATGAAAACAATACCTTGCAATTGAATATTAGGTTAGCTCATGATGAAGACCTACTACATGAAATTGAAAACCAAAAAGTTACAAAAGAAGTTAAAATAAGTATAAAATATTTGCTTTGATCAAAACTTTTTACATCTGAAGTTGATTCAAGCATTCTGGAAACTATCGAATTGAAATTTATCGATACAGAAATTAACCAACCGGGCTGTTCAGGTGAACTATAAATCAAATCTAAACTTGCTCGTTCGAATTAAATGTAATGGGAATTCTCAATATTTATTTGATTAGTTTTAGAGTCGATTTTATCTAAAAGTAGCAAAATTAACGGATTTTTATTGCTTAAGTTCTGCACCCAAAAGTTAAGTGACTCGTTTTTTATTTTACCTAGCGGCCACCCGCGGCTTTGTACGCGTGAAATTACCTATATTCTCATCAAATCACACTGAAACGAGTCACACTGTGACTGGTTGAGAAAAAAATTCGCAACGAGTAACAGTGCGACTCGATGCGAATTTTTATTCTCATCTAGTAACCCTATATCCTCATCGAGTGACAACTGAATCGTGTCACACTGCGACTGGTTGAGAAAAAAAAATCACGACGAGTCACCCCCGTTCGCGAATTTTTTTCTCAACCAGTCACAGTGTGACTCGATGAGAATATAGGGTGAAATTACACCTTTCATGCATTGAGTTACGAGTATTATTATAATAGCTCAATATTCTGATGGGAATTTTGACAAATCCTTTAGTGCTGGAATTTACTTCGTAACATAATACGCGGAAAATATGCAAAAAATAAACATACGCGAAATGTACAATACGCAAAATGTACAGACGCGAAATATGCAATACGCAAATTGTACGTTTTGCGTACCTATTGTACATTTTACGTATTGAACATTTCGCGTATGTGCGTTTTGTTTATTGTACATTTCACGTATATACCTACATTTTGCGTATGTACATTTTACGTATTGTACATTTTGCGTATATATATTTTGCGCATTGTACATTTTGCAACAGGTGCATAATGCTACGACGGGGAATTTTCTTACCTAAAAAATATTGTCCCAGTTTTTAGGCAGTTTCTCCTTTTAACATTGATAGAATATGGTTTTATGATTGAGCCTTTGTAATGCAAAATACCTGTCTATGAATGTTAAGAATCTTTCACGCGTTATTTAAAAAGAGTAAACTAAATTAAAGAAAATCACAGAACAAAGATAAATATGAAAACTCTGCATAATATTTTCACAAAGTTATTAGGTATGAAAAACAAAGCTCTTTCGTGTTGTTTTTATCTCATAATAGAACGAAGTACATAAAGGTAAGCGGTGTGATTCAAACTAATAATATCTCAAACGTAAAACTCACACTAATGCAATTTACCATTCTATTCATAACATTACAGTTTTGTGATTACAACACCCAATTATAATAACAATTTAACAACGCTCCACTTTGCCCATAAAGAGTCATTATAACTAACGCGCTCACGCTCATTACCCCGCCGTTAGCAAACTGATCGACAGTTTTATCCCTCACCATCAACACCGCACCTACCTCCAAAATGACCCAACATTACCCTAACACCCTATATTACCCTTACTCGTCCGACATTACCCTGGAAATTTTTATCTTTACAAAATAGAGCAGACATTTGTCGAACGTGGACCCAAACATCGGGCTAAAACTGCCAACGAATGGCATTCAAATCACATTTGTATGTTGTCATCAAAATATCCGAAGTTTCTTTTTAGCCGGCAAAGGGATTTTTTGCGGCCTATTTATAGAATTGAAGGGACTCGACCCACATTGTGGGGGGTTGACATTGCAATATTTTGAGAACACGTGTTCTGTCCTGTTGTTCGTAATTAGGGAGTTTTCTTACTTTTGCTGAGCCGTGCCGCTTTTGTAAGTTTGCCTTTTGTCAGCAAGTTTTAATAGGCTGTGGTGAACGTCTTTGAATTTAACAAATTCATGTCAACAGATATTTTATAGCTCATTATTTTTTGGATAATGAAGAAGAAGGTAGCGTTATGGCGTTAGAATCGACCCACAACGTAACTTTTAAAGAAACTTTAGTGTACAAAATATAATACATGAATATACAAAAATGCGTATTAACATCGAAAAGCTCCTCAAGGCCTCACCAGTACTATTAGCAAAGTCTACCAAATCCCCTGTGTTCGATAAGTCCTCCTCTTTATCTGCCCAGTCACATAATATTCTGGGACTTACATAATTTATCGCGGCTCCTTTGTTTCCACACCTGAAAAACTAGTTTTATTTATAGAGCCTCGGCCAGTAATAAAACTGGGTATTTTAGCTGCACCCAGCTACCCGGGTCGGCCACTCGGGAGGTGTGCTCCCGTCGGGAATTATCAAATTGGGCTAAATGACGAAAGATAATTTATGCAGAACGTTACCTACACCTTAGGTAAGCCAAGCAATAACAACATTGTTTACTTGGGAAACCTTTGTTTGGTTAGCTTGTACAGGGTCAGGATTTTCGTAGGGATTGTATTCGTACTACGAGTATATTATGATAGTGGGTTTTTTGAAAAAATAAATCCAGTTCATTTACGAATATAGTTAAGTTCATAAAACCATAGCTGGGTCTTCATTTACACAACAACTTACTTTAGTATATACATACCTATAATTAGCAGTAGTAATAGTATTTTAAAGAAATGTTACAAAAAAAGAGGAAATCACAAAAGAAAATAAAATGCAATATTACTAAAAAGAAACGCAATTTAACGTTTAATATAAAAATTGATTTTTTTTAAATCTAATCTATGTATGACTTTAATAACCCATGTTCTTAATTCTCGCATCAGTTTATTTCCAATGCTTCAACGGAGCTTCTACCAAGGGCTCCCAACCTTTTTTATTATGCGACTCCCTTTACATGTTGTAATTTTTTGCGGCTCTTGTAAAATAAGATACCCACGTGTAGCTTTTGAATTACATACGATTGAGCTTTCACATACCGATTCGCGACAGCAGCGCAGCACTGCGATGCTCCAAGGCGCCGCCGCCGCGACGCTCCGGGGCGCCGCGCCACGCGAAGCACAGTTTGGGAACCATACTGACCTATACATTTAACTGTACACACGATGCACTCACAATGATGAATAAAAATCCCCATTATTCTCAAACGCTGATTGGTGAGCGGGAACGCACCAGCCGGCCTGAGCTTTTCTCTGACAATTGAACAAAGTCAGGCGTAGATAAGGGCCGCCCTCTACCCTCGTCACGCCTTTGTCTTGCTGTTTGTTTGTGTTTTTTATCCCGCCTCTAATCCGGGAACTGATTGTCCTGGCGAGAATTTAAGCTTTAGCTCTGGAAGCAGCGAGAAAGTTAAAAGGCCTCGTGGAGTCACACTTCAATATCATTCGCGTGTTTTTAAGAGAATGGAGGAATCAACTTAGGCTAATGAAGTTATTTAAATTTTTGGATTTCCTAGATTGCGGCTATCTGATTGTTTCTGTTATTTTTCGAGATATTATTATGGCGAGAATTTAAGCTTTAGCTCGGAGGCAGCGAAAAATAAAAGTACCTTAAGGTATGAGTCCGATCTCGGCAGCAGCAGCAGTGCTGCCGCAGTAGTGCACTCCAAATTGAACCGTAATGTTATGAAAGGCGGCTCAATTTGAAGTGACCGGAAAAGTGACCAGTGCTGCCACTGAAGGTCAATGAGTGCTGCGCAGCACTGCTGCCGAGATCGGAATCATACCTTTACACTTCAAAATCACTGGTTTTTTTTTTTAAAAGAAGGGGAAACTTATAGCTAATGATGTTATTTAATAGTTTTCGAGTTTTTTAGAAAGACTTAACTCATAAGTCAGAATACGTATAATCAAACCCCAAATAATTTGGTAGGAAAACACCTAGCATGTAAATAGCATGATCTACCCACTTACTTTCTTTACCTACAGCATTGTATAAAGGCTGGAATACACATGCTACGTAGTAGCACAAAAGCATGCTAGTTTCGAGCAGATGCTACTTAGTAGCATAAAATTAGCATGTGTATTCGAAAAGAGCATGCTTGTGATTAAGCACGCTACTTAATCGCAAGCCGGTCTATTTTTCGTGCTAATTAGCACACGATGTAAGGTGGGGGTGAGAGAGGGGTGGCTCCAAAGCAAATCTGAACGCGTTCTATGCGAGCATGCTACTAGATTGTTTTGCTACTTGATTTGTTTGTGTAGGCAGTTCGCGATGGTGCAATGATAAATTTTTAAATTTTATAGTTCTTTACCTAAATAATGAATGTTTCTGGAAGACCTGTGGCCTGTTTATCAAAACTTACAAGTCTTGTACTTTTTAAAAACAAGCATTTTCTTGATAATAATTATTCCACAAATCCGTTTTTTCAAAACACATTAAATTAAAGACTACAAATGTTTTTGTTTATTTAACTAATATTTTTTCACTCTTGTATTAGTGATTTCGTTAATCGAAAAATCAAAACTTGTAAAAAAACTTACAACTTGTAAAAAACTCAATAGAAAATCATGAGTATTTCTGAGGGAGAAATAATTTACATGAACTTGTAATTTTTTTCCTGTAAAGTATAGCACTCTACTGCTAAACCCGTTCTGCACCTTCCTTACTTTTCCTTCGTCTATTGTTCCTTTTCATTAAAGTTTATTTGTTAATTATGTTGAAAGTGATAATATAACTGAATTTAATTTATTTCGCACACGATTCCGCAAAAAAACGTCCATTTTGAATGCTCTCATGAGCATGTGTATCTCAGACGTGCTGAAAGAAGTATGCTCATAATAAGTATGCTTCTCAGGTCTGTGTTTTGATGAGCAAATGTACACACTCGGAGAGCATGCTATAAATGAGCAAACTATCTAGTAGCAAACAAGCGTGCTTTTTTAGTAGCATGTGTATTCTAGGCTTTAAAATAACAAGGTTTTTTTTATAGATTTAACTTCCATATACATTACATACTTCTAAATACCCACAAGAAGAAGTATTTGTACCTATGTAGGTACAAACAAATATTTGTACCACAATTTAGGCGTAAGTAAACATATAAGTATATCGCTTGCGACTCACGGTAGAGGTTGTACGTGCACTTTGCTAGGTTTTTCATTAAACTTTTTCCTCACGATTACTTTTGAACTCTAAACGGAGGGCACATGGAGGCTTTTCATACCGTATCTAGGGTTGTCAAAAAATTTGAAGCAAAATATAGTAGATTTCCATTTGTGGAGTCAAAAATATAGTATCCATATTAAAAATATAGTATCGTTTCTTTATTAATGAGTACAACCTTTATTATTCGACCTACGACACCCTTAAGTTGAAGAGTTTATTTTTTATTTTGAGGTTTCTGAACGCGGTAAGCCGAAATGGAATGGAAATTATTGAAATTATAACTCGGCCGACAGTGTTTACGCTGTATTGCTGAAATGTAGTTTATTTGGCTACTATATATTTTTCCAACAGTATACATATAGGGTTATTTGTAAAACACCAACAACCTCGCAGGAGTAGACTAGTAGCATCATTACAACAATATTTTGTTCTACGACTTTTCCAAAAATTGTAAAAAGCAAATTCAAATTTTCATACAAAACTCGATCAGCAGCTGTTCGGACGGACAGAACGGATGGAAAGTAATTTTTTTTGTCTGTTTTTGGAAAAGTCGTAGAACAAATGATGTTGTTTATGATGCTAGTAATCTACTCCTGCGAGGATGTTGGTGTTTTACAAATAACCCTGTATAGTAGCATGGCCCACAGCCGCACAATTCCGGTTAAGAATAGGACTGTCCCATCTCATCCCGTGGGTATCGTAGAAGGCGATAGAGGGAAGTTTTAGGGACCCGGTGCAGACCATCGCACAAAGGGTCACTCGAATGGCATCGAGGAAACTGTCAACAACAGCATTCCCAAGGAGGGTTGGTGTCAGGCAGGCGGCCGATCGTAAAACTTTGCCAAAACCTAATGCAGTATGTATTTCATGCTGCGCCGACCCCAATAGTGGACGTTCTAATAGCGAAAATTTTTATTTTGTGTAGACATAGCATTACAAATAAATTGGGATAAGGACAGGAGGATGATGATAGTAGCATGGCCCAAAATATAGAAGGCTATATTATATAGTTGTTTTGGCAACCCTAGCCGCATCATGTATGCACGCCAAAGCAACAAGCTAACATAAAATATACTCTCGTCAGTAAAAGGCGTTGAATTTTTTATCACTGCCAGTTTTTAGTCTTCGCAAAACACAAAAGATATGCCCGGTTAAAAGCATACCTCCATTTTCTCCTCTCATTCAACTTTTGTTTTGTTACGGCTATTCGTTGTTGGTAATATTGGTTGAATTATTTTTTTAAAAAATATTTTCCTAGAAAAAAAATGGTAACTTTATTTTTTTCTATCGGTCCTTGGTTAGTAAAGAATTATGCAAATCGACTTTCTTATTTTATTTCGCAGAAATCTTCTGAGGAAATAAGTAAGTACTTGGTTTTTATTTGCGTCATGCAAGGTCGATCCAACTAAAACGGTAATTTAAACATTTTTTTTTGATCTAGGACACTTTCGTCAGATTCCTTTTTCGTCAGATCAAAATATAGGCTGTTTTTTTTCTGACGAAACCGGAGTTTTAGTCAGATTCCGCTTTCGTCAGAAAAAAATTAAGGCTGTTTTTTTTCTGACGAAAACGGAGTTTCAGTCAGATTCCACTTTCGTCAGAATTTTTTTTCTGACGAAAACGGAGTTTTAGTCAGATTCCACTTTCGTCAGAAAAAAATTAAGGCTGTTTTTTTTCTGACGAAATCGGACTTTTGGTCAGATTCCGCTTTCTTATTTTTTTGGAATGTGCACATCAAGGCCTTTCATTTGATACCCAAATTGGAAAAAAAATGTTTTTACGTTTTTTTTCTGTTATGTAATGTGCACTTCAAAGCCTTTCATTTGATCCCCATATTGGAGTTTTATTGAAAAGTTCGCTCAATCTTGGATCCATTGCTTTTTTAAGTAGGTGATTTGAAATAACCGACTTCTTTTATGAAGTCCATTAAAAATGTGACAGCATTACAAAAATAGCTGATAAATTCCTAACGAATTTTTCTTAGTATTAATACGGGGTGTTTGGAAATCCTTACTTCCTTACTTTTTTATTATCCTCACTAATATCCTTACTATATGCGAAAGTCCGTTTGTTTGTTTTTTACGCCTTCACGTCTTAACTACTGAACTGAACATCATGAAATTTTGCACACACGTTCTCAGGGGTACAGAGAAGGACATAGGGTACATTTCATTCCGAAAAAAGTATTATTCCCGAGGAATAGCAAAAAAAACTTTACATTCAGACGAAGTCGCGGGCGGCCGCTAGTATAATTTTATAAATGCGAAAGTCCGTTTGTTAGTTTGTTAATTTGTTACGCCTTCACGTCTTAACTACTGAACCGATCATCGTGAAATTTTGCATAAATAGACTTTGTCAGGGGTACAGAAAAGTATATGGGGTACCTTTCATCCAGAAAAAACCTACGGTTCCCGAGGGATAGTTAAAAAAAAGTCCAGCCAGACGAAGAAAAGCAAACAAATTAAATAAAAAATATATAATACTAACTAGATAGGTACCTAGTTGTATTTTTTACCGAAATATAGAATAGATATTTCAACCGAAAACTATTTGTTTTAATGAAAGTAAACAAAAAAGGTAATCCAATACTACTACTACATAAAATTTTAAATTACTCTGTACACCATCAAATAAAATCTCGCTTTTTTATAAAATTATATTTGCGATTTGTAAAATAGGGTAGGTAGGTACATTAAAGCGTTCTCAGTGCTTGGATTTATTCCCGAGGGATACAAGATCTTGTTGCCAATTCCTTTTCACCTTCCAGTCACTCCTCGTCACCCACTTGAGTTCTCACAAAGACTCTTAAGGGATCCAGTATTTTTGACTTAGAATACAGGCTTCAAGAACTATAAAGTATACATTCGTTTCTTCATTTCGTAGAAAACCTCTTTGAATTCAAATAATTCTTTTATTAAGAAGCTTTTAGCAAAAGAAGTGTCAGGCAATAAGAATTTAGTGCCTTGAATTGATCTTTGAGTCTCAAAAACAAATTAAATTAAATGACGAATGCATCAGCAAACATAATTGGTACCTATTAAATTAAGTATATATCTCTTAAGATAATAATAAGAAAATATTACTAACATATTCAATTATTGTATATAGATGGCTTCTTTAATTCAGTTTGGAATTCCAAATAAAACATTGCTTATTATTATGCAAACTCATAATATAATAATATACATGTTAACGATCAAAAAGTTGTTCAAATGAAATGGACCTACTACGGTATCTCAAGCCGTAAACTTTTACCGCATACTTGCTATATCTGAGCTTCGTGCGAGCTCCGCAAGATGGCGTGTTTACGTCAACACAATCCGAACTTTTCCCATACATAGATAATATTAAAACTGCGGGAAACTCGCGAAGTGAAATTAGATGAGCGGTTTCATTGGTATGGGTTTATGCAGCGCCATATTTAGTGGACATTTCAAAGATTTCTAGTGTACAATAACAATGTTATAGCTAGGCAATAACAATAGCGACTACGTTTTATCGCCTGTTTTTAACTCCTTTAAAACATCGAATAAACCTCTACTTCAAATTACTGTCTGATAAGGCACAAACCGAACACATTATGACCCTAGGTCGTTAAACAGACATAGGATCTAAAAGACAATAGAAGTTTTTAATATTATCATAACACCCATGTTTTATGTTAATCACTCTTTACTTATTACTTACATTATCGGACCGCAAACTTTTATATTTCTAACTTTGTTCTTACCTGTAACAAAAAACATCATGATTAGTCATAATTATCATCATTAGTTTAAAGTAAAAGATTCTTTTAATACCATATAAACAATGTCTTCAATAATGGTCTATTGTGTTAACGATCTAATAGCGAATATCATATGACATTGCCAATTAAGATTAACAGGAATCAGGTATTCAGTGAAATTAGCACGGTAATCGGATATTATTACAAATTATTTCGGTGTTCATTGCCTTTTGACGAAGTAAAAGAAAAAGTTGGACTCAGTTCCTGTAAACAGTAAGTAAAGTAAACTTACACAGTAAGTTAACTTATATACAGTTCCTATATAACTAAGACTTTAATTCGGAGAAATTAATATTTTTCGGCAGAGCCATCTAAAATAAAAAGTCAAATTTAAAATGCCGGCCATTCCGACAGGAGAGGGGATAGACCCCAACATGTGGGGGGGGGGGGTTAGTCGATAAAATTGATCATACTTATCTGCCTTTAAAATCTCCGACATCGCTAACCAAACATATTGTATAGGTATATATCAAATAATAATTAAGTACTTTGAATCGTCCATATTTTCCTACCACCCGTTCCAGACTTTTTTAACTGACAAGAAGAAGCAGGTGACTGAACCAACAGATCCAAAACTGGAACTACTTTATTGCATTGTTACTTAGGCTACGCCATCGAATACATAGGCGACAGCGACGCCATCACTGATAATTCAACAACGATTCAATATTACAAGCGACTTGCTACCTAGCGGTCGACTTTAGTCACTTGACTAAAGACGACCGTCACAGGTAGGGCTGCCATCCGTCCGGGTTTCCCCGGATTTGTCCTAGTTTGGAGGGCGTCCGGGGAGCGTCCGGGCGGGGTTTTGATTGTAGTCGTCCGGGTAAAACCCGGACTATAATTTAGTTCCGGGTTTTGGATCAAACTTGGCTCAAAAAAGTACTATACAATTCATTCAGCTCACGCGCTACCGGGCGCCTCACTTCACTACGCGTGGCGCATCGCGCACCCCGCGAAAAATCGCGCTGCGCGGCCTTTTTTTTACTATAAACAAGCACCGCGCACCCCGCAAATAATCACGCTGCGCGGCTAATTTTTTTCCTATAAACAAGCACCGCGCACCCAGCAAAAAATCGCACTGCGCGGCTCATTTTTTTTTACAATAAACAAGCACCGCGCACCCCGCAAAAAATCGCGCTGCGCGGCTTATTTTTATACTATAAACATAGTCCAATTAATGAGCATATTTGTTGTATGGAGACTTCCGAATAATTCTCCCGTCTATGAAATTTGGCATGTGATGAAGTTAGGTAATAAAGATTACAGATGCACAATAAGCCAATAAATTTTGTAACGAGAAGTTAGGTATTTTTACCTAAATATGAAAATTGCTTATATCTATCTGTGAATATTTCCTCGGGCTGAAACACTTCCTGTATACGTACTTATGTACGTTTTAGAATAAGTATGTAAAGGAATCCAATCTTTTTTCGATTTTAGAGGTACTTCAAATTCAATTTTTAACATTTTTCAATATATCTTCTATTGAAAAAAATCTCTGTTGATTATTATTTTTTTATATGTTTTTGTATCTTTAAATACATAGCTTTGTTCAGTAAGCCAATAAATTTTCTTCTTCAATCATATTTTTTTAATTTTTTGACTTTAAGAGGTTATTTACGTAATGTGAAAAAATTGTCGGTCCACTTTTATACGTTTATTAGATAAATTATTTTATATTAAAACAGATTTAACAATTATCCAATCATTTTTTGAACGCGCATATATTTTTAAGGATAGTCTCCGATTTATTAAGATGAATAAATAATGAAAAATATTATATATTTATTAAGATGAATAAATAATAAATAAATCGCCGATTTATGCTAGAGCATAAGGGTTGACCTCAACTTGACTACTCGGCACTGCTTTGCCACGCACTTTTGGAGTCGAGTGTAGGCGAGTTTGGTGGCCACCGTGCTCACTACAGTACATAGTCTAAAACAAAGTCGCTTCCCGCTGTTTGTCACTATGTATCCTTAGATGTTTAAAACTACGCAACGGCTTTTGATGCGGTTTGAGTGATTCAAGAGGTAAGTTTATATGTATATGTTACGGCTAATACCCGAAATGCGGCTAAACCTAGTTCTAGCCGGCTAAAACTAGGTGTAGCCGATAGCTGTTGGCTAAAACTAGGTGTGACCGATCTGCTTTACTCCTGTAGGTCCCGGGTTAGGTTAGAAAATTAAGGCGAGCGCGAAGCGCAGCGGAGCGTGAGCCTTAAATTTCGAGGTTATTTTTTTTTAACAGACAACAGAAAAAACTTTCTTTATATCCCATGCTGCACTTAGTTTTAGCCGGCTACACCTAGTATTAGCCGCGAGCAAATGGCTACACCTAGTTTTAGCCAACAGCTATCGGCTACACCTAGTTTTAGCCGGCTAGAACTAGGTTTAGCCGCACTTCGGGTATTAGCCGTAACATATACATGGTGTCAAATCCCACACTACACCGAAGCGAAGCGAGGGCGGGTATCTATATGTTACAGTAAAAACCCGTTTTTAGTAAAAACTTTTGACTAGTCAAAACTAGTTTTTACTTAAGGCCTTTGTTGCAATTAGTATTTACTGCTGCTAAATAAATATTGTTAGTTAAAACTAGTTTTGACTAGTCAAAACACGTTTTAAAAAACTGATTCAGTAAGAACTGTTTCGAGCTAGGTTAAACTTCATCGTACCTCATTCTGATTGGTCAAGAGATGTCACCTGACTCGGGGGTGAAACCTGTTGCTTTGTAAACAACAAACGTAGATACGTCCGTCAAACGTAGGTACGTTTGCTGTCAGTTATTATAATAAAAGAAAATATTTCTGTTGTCTGTTATAAAAAAATAACCCCGAAATTTAAGGCTCACGCTCCGCTGCGCTTCGCACTCGCCTTAAATTTCTAACCTAACCCAGGTCCTACAGGAATAAAGCAGGTTCTATTCGATTCGATTCGCTTGTGATTGAGTCATTTCTCCAAACACGATTCTCTAATACTAGTTTTAACTAAAGCTCTCAGTAAGAACTAGTTTTAACTCAAATTGAAATACACTTTGTAGTAAATTCTAGTTTTGACTAGGTAAAACTAGTTCTTACAAAGGCACTTAGTTAAAACTAGTTTTGACTAGTCAAAACGGGGTTTAAGGTGACATATACATATAATAAAATCGTAACGAGGCCAATTCTGTACATTCAACATTTTTTCAAAAAAGTGCTCCATGTTAAGTATATGATACTAAACCCAAAACAATCGTTTTTGGAATTTTTGTCTGTTTGTTTGTTTGTTTGTATGTACGCGCATAACTTTTAAACTACTGGACCGATTTGAACAAACCTTTTTTTATTATGTTGGCAGTATAATTTTAGGTACAATTCATTACGCTATGTCATAAAGGAGATAGGTAAAAACAGTATCGTAACTAGGGAATGCAAAACCGAAGTGAAAAAAAACCGGTTTTGAATCCAAAACCGGTTAAAACCGGTTTTGAAGAAAATATTGGAAAATGTGCAATACTAAATTTTTATTGATTTAGTTAAAATGTGTACAATTTTAAGAGTATCCCTATTCACAGTTTATCAAAAAATGCACAGTTATCAAGAACATTACCATTTTACACAATTTTTGTAACGCCAATCGATCCTGCTTCTCGATGATCAAATACTTCTATGGTATGGGAGGACCAACCCAAGTTTGAGACTAAAAAGTCAGACATCTCAACAAACTCCCATATATTTCGTAGGAAATCATTGCAGGTCCTAGGAAATAATTTGTGTAACTAAAATACAAAAAATATAACTAAGGGCAAATGATTACGTAGACGTAATAAGCTACTAAAGAGCTCATTGTTTTCATATAAATAAAACAAAATATACATACAATTTGTTTGGTTATCGATGTCGGAGGTTTTAAAGGCATAATTTTATGCCGTTGATAATATTGATCATATTAATGATCAATGTTATCGACATAACCCCCCACATGTTGGGGTCTATCCCCTCTCCTGTTGGAATGACCCGCATTTTAAATTTGACTTTTAATTTTAGATGGCCTTGCCGAAAATTAATTAATTTCTCTGGATTTAAAAGTCCTACAGTTATAAAAGAAAATACTTTTCGAAAGCTAACAATATCATCTATCAAGTAAAAAAATAAATTATGTAAACTTTTAACTTAAATAGGTATGTCAAAAAATTACTAAAATAATTTTTAATTCAAAATAAGTGTGTTTTTTTTTTCATTTTTCTCACATATCTCAAAAACTAGGACATTAATGTGCATTTTTTTGCATTTTTACAATACATAGAAATATTATCTACAAAACGACATCAAAATCATTGCTCTGAAATGCTGTGGCTGGCAAACGCACATCAGACACAATTCAAGCCATAAGAATCCTCATCAAAAAGGCAAAAGCTAATAGCACGAACCTGCATTAGGTATGGTGTTTATAGAACTGGAAAAGGCGTTCGACCACGTGCCTCGCGATCTGTCCCCATAGCCAAAGTAACATTTGCAAATTTTCGTTATTGCTTCGCTTTCGAAACATGTATGGATTTGACGTTTTAAAATTCGATTGTTAACGAAACCTTATGTCAATCCCATACATGTTTCGAAAGCGAAGCGATAACGAAGATTTGCCAATGTTACTTTGGCTAGGCCCTCTGATCTGGAAAGCCCTCCACGCGCATTCTGTCCCGGAGTTACACATCGCACTTTTCATC
Source organism: Agriphila tristella (assembly GCA_928269145.1). Classification (NCBI taxonomy): domain Eukaryota; kingdom Metazoa; phylum Arthropoda; class Insecta; order Lepidoptera; family Crambidae; genus Agriphila; species Agriphila tristella. Next base: position 27,544,757 of record OV743434.1, read on the forward strand.
GGCATGTCACAAATGTCTCAATCTCAACACAATTGGTCTGCCCTGCAGGCACGAGTGTAAGCTTTGACTTAATGGTAGGGGTACATCAAGGGTCTACTCTGAGTCCACTTCGACTGTGGAAAGGAAAAAATGCTAAAGCGCCACTTTGGCCATTATGAGTTATATATATCATTGGATAGCGCTTTTTTTTCTGCGTCGATCTGTCTAGGTTTCAAAGCAATCGGAGCACTTTTTTGGCGCTTTAGCATTTCTAAAATTCAACGTTTTTCACAAATTTACGCTGTCAATATGACTAAGGCGACGTATTTTTATTATTTTTGTAACAAATGTAGCATAAGAATTTTTATCCGGTCCACCTTTATTTCATTTGTACCACTTGAGCAATTTTCGTTTATTCAAATTTGAAAAGTAATGGTGATTTAGTAATTTAAGCATTTTATAGACTACAATGGTTTGGCGCTTTAGCAAAACATCATTGGTTTAAGAAGTAAGAACGGTTGGCGCTTAAGCAATTTTTGCTAGCTGTTTGTGTTATTATTACTCTAGTACGTTAGCGAAAATACTACTCTCAGATTTATTGATGCAACGTATATTACAATACAGAAGTCATAATTTGACATTATTTCGATTAACTGAAACATAGTAATACTAATTACTTCACGCTTCCAAGACACTCAATGGGAAGTCACCGATTTTGATGCTTCCCTGGTTTCACCCACCCAAATAATGTTGACCTCTGCACTACTCAGGTCGTCGGAGTATGGCTCTCAAACAGCTGAATAACAACCGATCACTACAGAACTTCTTAAAGCGGGTGATAAGCCAATACTAAAATCCTCCAGAAGCTTTTAAATTCCGTCATCGTTGAAGGCAGAACGCCGAAGGCATGACTCTCTTAAAGAACTACAGACCCATCTCACTTCTGAGCCATATTTATAAGTTGTTTTCGAGAGTTTTTACGAATCGTCTCGCTCGCAGGTTTGGCGACTTCCAACCTCCCGAACAAGCCAGGTTCCGTAAAGGCTTAGCGCCATGGACCACATCCATACGCTGCGGCAGGTCATACAGCAGACTGAGGAGTATAATTTGCCACTCTGCTTGGCGTTCGTGGACTAAAAGACAGCCTTTGATTCAATAGAAACCTGGGCGGTACTGCAGTCTCTCCGGAGGTGCCAAGGGTAGTGGACTGCAGGTATATCGAGATGTTCAGGTACTAACACGAAAATGCCACCATGTCGATCCGGTCGAGTACGAGTACAGAACTAGAGCACAAATCCAATGCAACTGCAGCGAAATGTAATTTCTTTGAAACTGTTCACTGCTGCATCAGAGGACATCTTTAAACTCTTAAACTGAAAAGGACTCGGCATCAACATTAATGGTCAATACCTAACATATCTTCGTTTTACCGATGATATAGTACTGGCTGAGATCTTGGAAGAACTGAACACAATGCTCGAAGATCTCAGTAGTGCTTTGCTCCCCAAAGAGTGGGTCTCAAGATGAACATGGGTAAGACGAAAATTATGTCGTATGCGCATGTTGTGCCCGCTCCAGTTCATGTTGAGAACACTACACTTGAAGTTGTGGGATGGGCAGCATTCGGGAAGCTTTGAAATATCTTCGCTTCAAATTTACCTTAGTGTCTCAAGACGAAAGTCAGTGCGTGTTGTCAGTGATAATGATTTACCGCAGTGAAACGTGGTCGCTCACTATGAGTCTCATAAGGAGGCTCAAGGTCACCCAGTTTGCAATGGAAAGAGCCATGATAAGCGTTTCCTTGCGTGATCGAATCAGAAATTAGGAAATCTGCAGGAGAACTAAAGTTACCGACATCGCTCGAAGGATTGTTCAGTTGAAGTATCAGTGGGCTGGACACATAGCGAAAAGAACCGACGGCCGTTGGGGCGGAAAGGTTTTGGAATGGCGACCCCATACTGGACGACGTTCCGTGGGTAGGCCTCCGACAAGGTGGATCAACGATGGTGAAGGTCGCGGTGCGCCGCTGGATACAAGCAGAGCAAGACCGATCGTCGTGGAGATCCTTGGGGGAACCCTGTACCCAGCAGTAAGTGTCGTGAGGCCGATATGATGATGATTTTAATATTAGCCAGCAAGTTTTCAGAAAAAATAATACAGCATTAATTTTCACCGTGCATCACCATCACCACACCGCACTGCAACTTGCAGACAAATTCCAATGTGATTTGATCGGATGGCAGTAGCCGAGCAGTAGCATAGCAGTAGCCTCTCCAAAGGCCGCCGTTTACAGTCCACCAGGGCGATGCCGAAGCAGCCCGCGCACCAGGGCGAAATAATAGACAATTAACTGAAACATAGTAATATTTATTACTGATATCGATAAGTAAAAAAGAAATCTAATATAGAGTAATTGAGTTGGTGTTCAGCAATACTTGTTTGCATTTATTCTACAGCATTGGTGCATTTAAGCAATTTTCCCTAAAGGGTTCGGGTAAATCATCATCATGAGTAAACTTTTCTTCACTGCATCTGTTAAAGTTAAGGTCATTAAGCATTTTGTCATTGCCCTAGAAAAGATCATTGCGACTTATAATCAGTTTTCACTGACTGGGTTCTTACAATATTGTGGACATAAGTAATTTTTTCCTGACTGGAGTTTTCTCAAAAAAATAAGTATTTTTGCTTAAGCGACAAGTATTTCGCGATATAATAGAATTAGAAACCAATGAGTATTTCCTAAATTTGGGAAAAAAATAAATAATATGGTCTTTCATACACATGAATTTGCTTACGTTAATAACAAAAAAGTTATGATTTTTTTTTCGAAAAAATGAAACTTTAAACCTCATTTCCCACAACTAGCATTTTGGCGCTTTAGCATTTTTTCCTTTCCACAGTCGACTTGTATTTAACGTCACAATGGATTATTTAACTAATAAAAAGTGTCAACGAAAGGAGGGCCTTAGAATCTTCTCTATGCAGACGACCGACGTGGCCCTCATATCTAACAATGCGATAGATCTCCAGCGTGATTTAAACGGCTGGGTGGAGTCGCTGGAAGAAAATGGCCCCAAAATCAGCCGAAAGAAAACGGAGCACGTATCATGTATTTTCGATAGCACATCACACCCCGATGACTTTAGCTTCTATGTGGGAAATGACCACCTACCAACAGTCAACCAGTTCAAATACATTGGCTCCGTGCTAAGCTATGACGGAAAGATTGACAGCGACGTCCTCCATATAGCTCAAACGGGCTGGATGAAATGGCGACAGCTCACAGGCGTCATGTGCGATAGTCGAATGCCTCTCTTTAGAGGCATAGCCATCTTATAGAGATCTTTGTGAAGGGACGAGTTTACAAAACAGCCATCAGACCTGCCATGCTGTTTGGATCCGAATGTTGGGCCACAAATAAACAACATTTAAACAAACTCCATACGTCAGAGAGACGCTGGTCAGCGGGCGTCACTATGCTGGCTAGTAGCACCCATAACAGAAAAGCTGAAAGAGACGTCTACGGTGGTTCGGGCATGTACCGAAGGCGCCGGACGATCACATGGTGAAAATAGCCCTAAACATTCCAACGACGACAAGTAGGCGCGATGGAACATCTGCCACTTGGCTGATGACGGTTCAGCGCGACCTGAAAGAAGCCGACATCGACCCCAACCTGACACTCAACCATGCACAGTGGAAGAGAAGGACAGGGAAGGCCGACCCCAAGTAAATAGGAAAAGGCACAGCACAGCAAGAAGATGATGGTGAATAATAAATTTCCATAATTGACTTACGTAAGTCGCTATAAGCACCTTCGACCCGTTCAGCCGCACAAGTAGGTCACTGAACTGAACTACTTGAAGCAGTCAATCAAAATGGGGCGGTGCTTTTTCGTTTTGTATGTATTGCAAAGCATGAAACTTAACTTAATTTAACCAGAAAAAAACTGGACAAAACCGGTTTTTCGTTTAAAAAACCGGTTTTATTTTGCGTGTGAAATCGACCGAAAAACCGTTTTTTTTCGGTTTCGGTGAAACCGGTTTGCATTCCCTAATCGTAACGAGGCCAATTCTGTTAACTTTTAAACTACTGGAACGATTTGAACAAAACTTTTTGTATTATATTGGCAGTAACCTGAGTTATTTCTTCCTTCTACGTTCAAGTTCATTTTTTAATTTGAAATCGGTTCAGTAGTTTTCGAGTAATCCTGAAAATACTGGTAAAATAAAAATGACTCGAGTTTTTATGGATCTACAGACATAACTTCTTTGTTTATGAACCGATTTAGATGATTCTTGTTTTGTTAGAAAGGAATACCTTAAGGGTGGTCTCATGTTAATTTCATTGGCATTGAACCTTGGACTTCGAAGATATTCATGAGAACTCCTCAAAATCAAATAGGATCGTGTAAGCTTTGAGTTAGAGCAATTCAGCTGTATGAAGGACTATGTTACGCAAATACTGAAAGTAGCTCAACAGTTACGAGATATTGGTAAGGAAGTAGATGTTGGATTACTAGCAGCGCTTATGTTACAAGGACTTACTGAAGAGTATACATACACCCCTGAAGATGACAATAGAGAATGCAAACATCACACTGACATCTAACTACGTCAAAACAATATTGCTTCAACAGTATAGTCCAATACCTTCAACATCCACTGATAATGCATTGGTTGCAAGAGATAGCCGTTCAAGGTACAAGAGTAGTTCCACGAACAGTAAGTAAAGGCAATCAGCAAAAACAAACGCAGCAGAAGCGTGAAAAGCAGGAGAAAGAGATAAGATGCTTTATATGCAATGGACCGCATAAAGCATTGATATGTCCGAATAATCCTAATGCAAACAAAGAGAAAAAGGGTAACACTTTTCTAGCTGCTTATAGCACCATCAAGAGTAATGACAATGAATGGGTAGTGGACTCAGGAGCGTCCTTTCATCTCACATGACCTACCGCAAGCTAATTATAGAGACTTTAACAGTGATGTTGATATTAATGTAGCAAACGGCCAAAAGTTGTATGCATGTGGCTCAGGTGATGTCATTAAAGATGAGAGTATGCAATTTGGAGTGAGAGAGGTAAAGTAAGTCCCTGGATTGTCTGCAAATTTGTTGAGCGTGGAAACACTGGTGAGTATAAACTTTATAGTTGTTTTTTTCCGAGAAAGGGTGTGATATATATCACCCTTACAAAGTAGATACTTCAAAGGTCAGTACCAAGCGCTTTGCCAATACATTTCTTATGCAAACTTTTTGGGCAGTCATGTGTAAACCAATTTCTATTGGCTAGAATGAAATAAAAATTAGTGACTCATAATAGTCATTACTAATAAATTGACATCCTTACTAATATTATAAATGCGAAAGTCCGTTTGTTTGTTTGTTTGTTACGCCTTCACGTCTTAACTACTGAACCGATCATCATGAAATTTTACACACACGTTGTCAGGGGTACAGAGAAGGACATAGGGTACTTTTCATCCCTAAAAAAGGAACTGTTCCCGAGGGATAGATAAAATACTATCCACGCAGACGAAGTCGCGGGCGGAAGCTATCCTTACTAATATTATAAATGCGAAAGTCCGTTTGTTTGTTGGTTTGTTTGTTACGCCTTCACGTCTTAACTACTGAACCGATCATCATGAAATTTTACACACACGTTGTCAGGGGTACAGAGAAGGACATAGGGTACTTTTCATCCCTAAAAAAGGAACTGTTCCCGAGGGATAGATAAAATACTATCCACGCAGACGAAGTCGCGGGCGGAAGCTAGTCGGATTATATCCAAAATATGCACAATGAAAACTAAAAAAAAAATTTTTTTCACCCAATATCAATTTGACCGCCGAAAACGACCTCTCTATATCAACTGATGTCATTGGCCAAATTTGGCGCCATTTCTGGAGAATCTGGAGATACTTTTTACGCAGGGTACCTGTGCCATTGATGAAGGCATTAATGTTCTTCGTTTTCTTCGAAGCTCTGGTTTTTTGCGCGAAATAGCGTCTAACTTTAACTTTATTCGCAACTTTTCGGCTAAGGAATGAGGAATGGCGTTGGCATGTTCAATCATTGTTTACAGTATTTCTATTGATTTAAATAGAGGCTAGCTTAAAAAGCTGCCTATATTTAGCTCCCGCTACTTAAATAAATATGAACAATTGGGAAAAAAGGCTAAAATATGCTTTAACGCCGTAATTAGAGAGAGTTATATGCAAATGCATTAAATCTGATATCTACTTATAAACACACTTATTAATTGTTTTATTCAAAAATACCTACCACTATTCTTGAACTCTTGAAACTCTTAATTATTTTTGATAACAGTGGCCACCAAACTCTCCTACACTAGTCCAAAAGTGCGTGACAAAGCAGCGCTGAGTAGTCAAGTGAAGGTCAACCCTTATGCTCTATCATAAAGCGGCGACTATACTAAAAAATATATGCGCGTACAAAACATGATTGGATTATTGTTAAATCTGTTTTAATATAAAATAATTTATCTAATAAACGTATAAAAGTGGACCGACTATTTTTTCACATTACGTAAATAACCTCTTAAAGTCAAAAAATTAAAAAAATATGATTAAGGAAGAAAATTTATTGGCTTACTGAATAAAGCTATGTATTTAAGGATATAAGAACATATTAAAAAATAATAATCGACAGATATTTTTTTTCAATAGAAGATATATTGAAAAATGTTAAAAGTTAAATTTGGGGTATCTCTGAAATAGAAAAAAGATTGGATTCCTTCACATACTTATTATAACAAGTACATAAGTACGTATACAGAAAGTGTTTCAGCCCGAGGAAATATTCAGTGAGAGATATAAGCAATTTTCATGTTTAGGTAAAAATACCTAACTTCTCGTAATACAATTTATTGGCTTATTGTGCATCTGTAATCTGTATTACCTAACTTTATCACATGCCAAATTTCATGGACGGGAGAATTATTCGGGTTGCATAAGCCCCGTTGATCGGACTAACAAGCAAGATTACGAGGTTAGTGAATGAAACTGACTAAAAATCGCGCTGCGCGGCCATTTTTTTTTCGGGCCGTGCCTGGCTGTTTCGGCATTTATTTTGGCCCACTACGGTTGCAAAACTACTAAACCAGGACCCTGGCCGTCCACAAAATTGTGTTGGACACCCTGGCTTTTTATGCGAAAAAAAAGCTTAAAATTCATTTTTTTTCAGTCAAGTATTGGGTAAAATGTATTTTATGACCAAGCTAAAAGTTAATATAAAAAAATATCAAATGTCCGGGGTCAAGGCTGCAAAGTCCGAGGTTTTTACGCTTTCGGTCCTGGGCGGCGGGTTTTAGAGATGGCAGCCCTAGTCACAGGTGACTAAAATCAATTCATGTAAATAGTCCATACGGTTTAATTACGCAGAGCACAGCCTTTCAAAATCAAACTAAGAATATTGAATAAATAAACTCTTTTAAACAGAAGTTTCCAACTCAACAATGACTAACCATCGAGACCAATCTAAGTGGGAGGGCTTTCAAAAGCTCCATAGGGGACTTTCAGAAACCTGCTGAAACTTGGCAAGTTCACATTCACTTATTTAGTCGTGTTTTACATATTCAGAGAAGTTTCCCAATAGTTCAATGGAACCATACTTATGATATTGTTTTGAGAGGCCACCTAAGTAAGAGGCTTATTAATTAGAAAATACATTGTTATTTTTAAAGTATATCTAAAAATGAAAAGGGGTGCTCAGACCACGTTAATAAACAACTTTTACTATGGGGCCAACCACGTAATCGCGAAAAAAATCAGCTGTTCCATACATTATAGTCGAGTCGATGTTGTACTTTTCTATGGAACAGCTGATTTTTTTTCACGATTTCGTGGTTGGCCCCATATTAAAAGTTGTTCATTAACGTGGTCTGAACACCCCTTTTCATTTTTAGATATACTTTAAAAATAACCGTGTATATACGTTTATTATACCAATTACCGACGTATTTAAAATGGTGGAGAATATTTGGTTCTCTTTCTTACTTTTAAGTATCTACTTATTTTATTACAAAAGCCTTTTTATCATCACATCGCGTGTGTTATATAGATAACTATTAGTCAAGTATTATTCTATAATGTTAATGTTTTACTGTACTCAAAGAGACTACAATAATAATAATATATACCAATCGTAATGGCAATAGTTCAAAACTTAAAGAGAATTTTCACACATTTTACACTTACAGGGAGCATTTACACGGCGAATACCGAATTCCCGATTATTAAGCCTGAGTCAAATCGAATGCAGCACCGTGCGTTGCGTTGCGTGGCGTGACGGCAAACGATGTTGTAATCTTTGACTATTTATTAAACATTCAAAGATTGTAATGTATGAAATGCTAAATGGTATTGTCACACCGAGCACGCGACTGACATATACGTGAAAAACGCAACGCAACGCGCAATGCTTGCAATGCAAACGCATTTGGTGTGACCCAGGCTTTATAGTTCGAATTTATATAACATTGCTCACAAGGGATGAGTGAGTAGGATCCCTTGTAACGATCTACAGAGCCATTTGTCTAATTATAACGCTCTGTGCTAATTACCTTTGACGTATAATGCCACCTCGGCCACAAATTACTGCATTCTACGGATGAAATGGATACAAAATATCTTCTTTGATGAATGAGCAAATTAACAAACATTTCCGTTTTAGTAAGTGTATTATTTGGGTAAGTTCTTATATTGCAATAATTATTTATTTTTGCCTTTGCTTTTAAAAATGTTAAATGAAGTAACATTATACAGGTATTAACTTATTTAAAGCATTTGGCATGCTTATAGATGTAGAATTGGCTTGAAAACAGCTACCCACATAATGAAATAAATAAAAATAACTTACGTGAGTAATTAGCTACTTATACCTATTTTCAAGTCAGCATACTGAAATTGGCAATGGGCGGGACATATAGCGAAAAGAACCGATGGCCGTTGGGGCGGAAAGATTCTGGAATGGCGACCGCGCACCGGACGACGGTCCGACGATCTGATGAAGGTTGCGGGAAGCCGCTGGATGCGGGCAACGCAGGACCCATCATCGTGGAGATCCTTAGGGGAGGCCTATACCTAGCAGTGGGTGTCGTGCGGTTGATATGATGATGATGATGATACTGAAATTGATCATTCAAGGGTGAACCATATTTTTTTATAAAACAAAAACAATGGAAATTCCCATTTCAACCAAGAGCTAACCCACATTAAAATATCAACTAGATTATACTTCTTTTGCTTCGTTCTCGAGATTGGGATAACACTTGTAGTACCGCGTACCGGCTCGCCATTCATCCACTAATAGTTTAAATTATTTACATTATGTAGTTTGGTATTAAAAACAGTTAATAACAAACCTAAAAAAGAAAATAGTTGTTCTATTGGATCTTTTCCGCGGGACTCGTTTAGCCGCCAGAGGCGCTGTCTTCATTCGCGTTTCTAGTGCCGCGCCGTTCACCACGCGCTCCTAATATTTTTTTTCAGTTGTTATATTACGTGCATTTTCCAGTGTTTTGTTATCAGGATGCCTAAGCGAAAACACTCGGAAGATGAAGAAAGTGAGAAGTTGTGGAGAAAACTTCGACGTATTGAGAAAAAATAAAAAAAGCGGAAAAATCATTCTCGTCACAACTCAAGTTCAAGTGATTCATCAGCATCGAACGATAATGCAATCCCGTCGATAAATGAAGGTTGGTTAAACTTTTGCTAGTAACAATACGACAATATTATTGTCTTGCATTGTGCATAACCCCTTTCATATTATGTAATTATGATAATGTGGTTATTGCCTTGCATATCTAATATGTGTACATCTGACATGGATGTTTCCAAAAACTTATCGCTACAGTGTATAGTTCGAGTGACTATTACCGAGTAGTTTCGATTTACTTATTCACCCGCTAAGGCTAGTGTATAGTTTGTTTGACTATGCCGGCTTTTTATTGATTTTTTATTCAATTACTGTGTATAGTTCATGTGACTATTACCGAGTAATATTAGAACAACCCACATATAGACTTATATTTTTTTCCCTACCTGCGTTTGTTTTTTGCATATTCCAGACGTAGAAGGCCTACTACTACCAATGTAGGTATCAGTTTCACGGTGAAACCGAGGATCATACACCCGCAGTTTCCGATGAGTGCCCACGACCAGTGCCAGACGAGACGTACACTTACGTCTGCCGACCCCACGCCGCCGCCACCGGCGCCCGCGCCTCCCACACCGTCTGCGACTTCCTCCGAACCCGCTACTGGTGAGAACAAATTAACACCAGATGAGGTACCCCTTGATGAGGAAATTTTATTTTTTTGGGGGAGGCCGCCAAAAAAAAAAAAAAAAAAAAGAAATATATGGGCCTAAACTCAAAAATGAAATAGCGTACAGATGAGAACATGTCGTCACGTCTGGGGTAACAAGGGACGTAAGAAAATACCTTTTGGGAAAATATTTGACACCAGAAAATTGTAAACTGGTTGACCCTCCGACTTTAAACCTAGAAGTGAAAGCTGCGCTTACCGATACCCTTCAGAAAAAAGATACCGCTATCCAACTTTAGCAAAAGCAAATCGCAGCAGCGGTATCGTGTTTCGGTTTAGCTGTTCAACGAACACTTTCATCGAGTCATAAGGACCCTGAGATACTACTAAACTACTGATTGAGGCTGCTCGCATTATTGGTGAGGTGCAACACCCTGAATCAGTACTGAGACGGAGTTACCTATATGTGCTCCTTTATAAAGAAAGAGGTTAAAGAACATCTCGATGACACTCACATCGATAAGCATCTCTTTGGCGAAAAACTTGCAGACACACTGAAGGCTGCCAAGTCAATAAACAAATCGGGATCTGAAATTAGGGCTAGCACTTCAGCGACTAGACCATTGCAGAAAAATAAACCCACCGGTCGACCTTTAAACTCGAGGGCCCCCGCCACGACGAGCAGGCTGTCGTCGGCGGGGAGACGCGCCGAGGAATCTGCGCCTGCGTACGCGCCTCAGGTTCCGGCGCCACATCCGCGCGCCGAGCGCCCCCGCCGCTGCCGCCTCCTGCGCCGCGCTCACAGCAGCGCCGCCTGAGAGCGCCCCGCCGCTAGTTACGGTATGCCGATCAGGTCGCCTTAAATTATATTTTAATCAATGGTGTAACATTACTGACGGACAACCCAATTATTATCTCGTGGATACAGGGTTACCAGATACCATTTACCCGACCTATACATCAAACACAGGTTCCGTTTGAACCTGTTTTCTCAAAATCCGAGCTCAGATTAGTTATTGATGCAATTAATGAGTTATGCTCATCTGGGGCTGTGACAGAGTGTCAACCCTGCGAGGGCCAGTATATTTCCTCTTATTTTCTTGTAAAAAAAAAAGTATTGGAAAGAATAGATTCATTCTGAATTTAAAAACACTCAATAAATTCATAGATAACTACTCAACATTTTTGAGGACTACTATAAAGCTCATTAGTAAAAACTGTTATATGACATCTATTGATTTGAAAGATTTTTTGTACCTATACATAACTACTCCAAAAAATTTTTACGTTTTAATTTTCAATCAAAAACCTACCAATTTAATGTTTAACCATTTGGGTTAAATACGGCACCTTTTGTGTTCACCAAGCTAATGAAACCGGCTATGTCTCACCTTAGACCATTAGGTTTTTCAGTCTACAATATACTTGGATGATATTTGTTGTATAGGAGATACATACCAAGAGTCCAAGAATGTTTAGAAAATACTATCCATACAAGGAACGTCTTGAAATCTTTAGCTTTTGCAATAAATGTAGAAAAAAGTTCACTTGTCCCAGGTCACATATGTCAATATCTCGGTTTCATAATCGATAGTAAAAAATTCCATGTGCGTCTCCCTGAACAAAAAAGGACTTTTAATAAAAAAGTTTTTTTTTAAATATAACGAACTAGTTACTATTCGAAACTTTGCTCGTCTTGTAGGACTACTTACTTCCGCATGCCCTGCCATCCAATACGGATGGTCCAACACAAAAAAAAAAGAAAGGTATAAATACCTAGCCTTGTTAAAATATAAATATTATGACAGCTACTTTAACTTACCTTTAGATGAAGTTCGAAGTGATCTGCAGTGGTGGCTAGAAGCATGCTCCAATTCCTCTAATTCTATAAGAATGGATAATTACGTCATGGAAATGTTTACAGATTCGAGCAAAACTGGGTGGGGGGTAGTATGTGGCGTCGATACCGCCAGTGGTCGATGGAGCAATTCAGAGAGTAGTCTCCACATAAACTGTTTTTATTTGGGCTACAAATTTTTGCAAAAAATTTACGAAATGCTCAAGTTTTGCTAAGAGTAGATAACACGACAGCTTTTGTATACGTAAACCGTATGGGCGGTATTAGGTTTCCCTACCTTAATTAAATAGCAAAACGTATATGGCAGTTTTGTGAAGAACGTAACCTCTTTGTGTTCGCTTCGTATATAGCATCCAAAGATAATTCTGTCGCTGACGCAGAACCCCGTTGGTGTCACCAGGACACGGAGTGGATAGGTACTAAGCGATGATGATGATTTGGTTCACCTGATTTTGATTTATTTGCCTCAAGATTAAATAATAAATACAAACTTTACGCATCCTGGAATAGAGATCCAGGGGCATTTGTTATGAATGCATTCACAATATCTTGGAAAAATATTAGTTTCTATGCATTTCCCCCCTTTTCTATAATTCTAAAAATATTAAGAAAAACAATAACAGATAAAGCTGAAGGCATCGTTATCCCTCAGTGGCCTACTCAGCCTTGGTACCCACTGTATCAGCGACTTTTGATATCAGATGTTATAACATTCCATTCGGAAAGTAATGCCTTGATATTTCCTCTCCACAGCAACCAGCCACACCCCAAAATTGTCCTGATGGCAAGACAGTTGTCAGGTCGCCGTTCTTGAAAGGGAATGTACTTCCTCAGTCCATAGATGTTGTCTGTGCGTCCCTTTGTCCCGTTATCAGATAACACAATGCGTCAATATATTATTATTATTATTAGACAGGCGAGCAGTTGCTGCAACTGATAGTGCCTGTATCCTGCAATCTTTGCTTTATTTTACTTTATTTAAGTTGGTGTTTGTCTAATCTATTTTTAAATTGGTTTAAGTTGTTGGCTGAGACTATTTGTTCTGGCAAATTAGTCCACGCTTTGAATATGAATGCGCTTTTCGGAAACGGTTTGTCTTTTTGTAATAATCATAATATAGATCCATATAACTCCTCCATAGAATCGGTAATAGAATTCCTAACGGAAATTTATAATCGAGGTGCTCAATATGGCACATTAAACAGCTATCGTTCGGCGTTGACTTTGATCCTGGTCTCGGGTCAGCTCTAACGATATTGTGTCTAGATTGTTTAAAGGTTTTTATCGACTTCGTCCCCCAATGCCTAAGTATAACTCTACTTGGAATACATACATCTATCGTTCTGGACTATTTAGCAAATTTTTATCGCAACTCCGAAATTGATTTTGAAATACTAACCAAAAACCAAAAAGCTTGTCACCCTACTGGCTTTAATCACTGCACAAAGAGTGCAAACATTACATCTTATCGTTATAAGTACTTAAATAATATAACTGTAAGAAGTAACGATGTTTCAATAAAAATCCCAAATACTTTAAAAACATTTAGATTGGGTTCAAAAAACAACCAGACTTAGTTATTCCTTTTTATACAATTAAACCAGAGATCTGCCCAGTCGACACATTGATTAAATATTTAGATAGAACGAAATCCTTGAGAAGTAACTCTAAAAATTTATTTATTAGTTTTAAAAAACCACCAGTCAAACGCTAAGCAGATGGATTAAAGATACGCTGTTTGAAAGTGGTATTGATACCTCGGTTTTTTCGGTTCATTCGACAAGACATGCGTCCACTTCAAATGCTAAAAAACTAGGCGTTCATATTGACCTTATTAAAAATACGGCTGGTTGGAGTGGAAATTCTAAAGTCTTTGCACAGTTTTATAATAAATATATAAATAACACTCGCTGTAACGATACTCGATAATAATTATCTACATTGAAAATATAGTTAATTTATTATGTCATTAATTTGTAACTAAACTTATAAAATCAAATACAGAAGAAGTGTCTTATTTTGATTTTGTTTCCTTTTTACTTTTCTGTTCTACTTTGGTCCACTTAAATAGTTCGTCGTTGCTTTCAAAATCTACAAGTGTTATCCCAATCTCGAGAACGAAGCAAAGGAAGTATAATTAATGATTAAACGAACTTACCTAAGTGACGTTCTATCATAATTATACGAGATGCTTCGTTCGAAGAGATTGGTTCCCACCCACCCCGTATCCCAGGACGAACTATTGTGAACTTTCTTTCAACTAAATGAAGACAGCGCCTCTGGCGGCTAAACGAGTCCCGCGGAAAAGATCCAATAGAACAACTATTTTCTTTTTTAGGTTTGTTATTAACTGTTTTTAATACCAAACTACATAATGTAAATAATTTAAACTATTAGTGGATGAATGGCGAGCCGGTACGCGGTACTACAAGTGTTATCCCAATCTCTTCGAACGAAGCATCTCGTATAATTATGATAGAACGTCACTTAGGTAAGTTCGTTTAATCATTAATTACAATGTTCATTATTGTTACATAAGTGTTTGCCCGTAGCCGCATAATTGTGTTACACATGGATTATAAACACGGGGCTCCGTCCGTGCGTGATGTGGAATAAAGCTAAAATAATAACTGCGTCCACTACATGTTTTTAATGTGAAAGCTCTTCGTTTCGTGTTGATTTGGCGGTTTTGTTATGAATTGCTTACTGTAAATGTTTGGGAATACTACCAACCGTGAAATATGTAAATTTTGTTTTCTGGTAGGTAGGTGAAATAACAGTGGTCAGATTTATTCATGTTATCTACTTATGTAGCTACTATACACCCTTAATTTTTTGACTAGCGGCCGCCCGCGACTTCGTCTGCGTGGAAAGTTTTTTTGCTGTCCCTCGGCAACAGTGCTTTTTTTCGAGATAAAAGGTACCCTATGTCCTTCTCTGTACCCCTGACAACGTTTATGCAAAATTTCATGATGATCGATTCAGTAGTTAAGACGTGAAGGCGTAACAAACAAACAAACGGACTTTCGCATTTATAATATTAAAGTAAGGATATCCCATAACTCTGAGGTTTTTTCCTTTAGGTCAAAATAATAATAAAAAACTCCTAGAATATGTGGTCTAAAAATGCATAGTTTTGGAGATATTATCAATCTTAATTAAATTACCTCAAAAATTATTACCCTTATGACGATTCTTTATTTTTGCTAGACATATTTTTTTACTATTATCTAATTTATCAAAGACTAGCGGCCGCCCGCGGTTTCTCCCACGTGGTTTCCGTTCCCGTGGGAATATCGGGATAAAAAGTATTCTATGTTTCAATCCAGGCTATCTGCTATCTGTGTTCCAAATTTCAACAAATTCCGTTCAGTAGTTTTTGCGTGATTGAGGAACAAACATCCAAACCCACAAACTTTCACATTTATAATATTAGTAGGATAATAAACATAAAGATGACGTTTAGCTTTCATTGACAAATACTACTACATACTGTGCTACTTCTAAGATTTTCATTGCCATCTTGAGTATTCCTTTTACTACTGAAGTGTGATTTCTCAATCATTTGGATAGCGAATTTACCCGCATTTCCTGAATTGACCCCTTTTATTTCCCTTTTATGGCGGCGCAAGCAATAACGATTTAAGTGTTTAATTTTGGTAACTGTTATGTTAATTAAATCAAACAATTATTAATGAAAGCTCATTAAATGTACTTTCAATAGATATCAACATTTACACAATAAAATGTTAGCCAGTGTTCACTTTCAGGTTAGGGTCCTTCGTAAATAAAAATTGAGATTTCTTTTGAGTAGAATTTATTCTTTGTATCAATCGACACGTACATGACACAGCACAGCGAAAAAGATAAACGGAACCGGAAACAATGCCATTAGATTTGTCTTTTTTACATAGTCATCTGTTGTGCAAATGAATTCACTGCTATGCAGCCAAAACACACTAAATAAAATTTATATCTAACACTCCCCCTAAAATTTTATTTTCCCGAACCCATACTTAAGAAATATGACCATCAGCCATTTTACACATACAAAAACATATTAATACTAAATAAGTACTGAGTGAGATAACAATTGGTCTCTCAAAAATATAAAAGATTGAGCAGGCAAAGATTTAGTCAGAATATCTGCTAACTGATTACAACTTGACACATAAATGATTTTAATCAAACCCTGCTCTACCTTCTCCCTAATAAAATTGTATTTAACATCAATGTGTTTGGTTCTTTTGTGATAAACAGGATTGTTAATTAACTTTATTGTACTTTGATTATCAACAAATAGAGAGACACATTCATAAATTTCACCTAAATCAAACAAAATTTGCTTCAACCAAACAATTTCTTTAGCAGATTCGCAAGCGGCTACGAATTCTGCTTCTGTCGTAGAAAGAGCAATGGTCTTTTGTTTCTGACTAGACCAAGTAATTGGTCCACCATTCATAAGAAATATATATCCAGTAGTAGACTTCCGAGTGTCTATGTCACTTGCAAAATCTGAGACCGAATAACCAACAAGATCACTGGTCTTTCTATAAGTAATACAAAAATTTTTAGTATCAATTAAATACCTTATTATTCGCTTAACAGCATTTACATGTTGCTGTTTAGGGTTATTCACATATCTACTAAGTGTATTAACTATGAATGAAATGTCGGGTCGTGTGACAGAACATAAAAACAGTAAAGAGCCTATTATTTCTCTATATGGAAAATTTACTGTATTTTCATCAATACATTTTGAAATAATCACATTATTGTCAGCGGGAGTTTTAGCAGGATTAGCATTACTCATATTAAACTTTTCAATTATTTGTTCAATATAGTTTTTCTGGTGAATGTGAATACAATCATTATCTCTAACTATTTGCATTCCAACAAAATAAGTTAAATTCAATTCTTTTATTTTGAAAACTTGTTTTAAATAATCTATTATTTCTTTAATTAAACTTTTATCTGAAGATATAACAAGACCGTCATCAACATATATGATTAAGTAAACTTTGGTTCCATTAAAAGTTCCTATAAAAACACAATAATCAGCTTGAGATTGAACAAAACCATATTCTTTCAAAAATTCTGTAAATTTCTTATTCCAGCACCTAGATGCTTGTTTAAGCCCATAAAGTGACTTATTTAATTTTAAAACATAGTCATTATTTAGTAACACACCTTTAGGAATTTCAATATAAATTTCCTCATCTAAACAACCGTTAAGAAAAGCAGTTTTTATATCAAATTGTTGAATTTCTAAATTATATTTTGCTGCAATAGACAAAAGTATCCTAATAGAATCATACCTGGTGGTTGGAGAAAATATTTCTTGGTAGTCAATACCTTGTATCTGTGTGAACCCACGGGCACGGGCACATAGACGAGCCTTGTATCGTGTGATCTGGCCGTCTTCGTCTCTTTTCACAGCAAACACCCACTTTGTTGTCATCGTTCTTTGATTGGATCTCTTCACAGGTGTCCAGGTTTCATTTTCTCTATGTGCTTCAAGTTCTTCGCTGACTGCTTTAGACCATAAATCTTTTTGAGGATCATTCATCGCTTCATCATAAGTTGACGGTACTGAAAATTCTATAAAATTCACTTCTAAATTTCTGTTTAGTCGAGGCCTTAGATTGATATTGCTCTTTTCAATTTCACTTAAATCTTGACATGGTTCAAAAGATAAATCATCACTATCATCGCTTGATTTTTCTGTTAACTGAGTTCTATCAAGTTGCACTTCACTTGTATCATCAATATTCGTATTTTCGTCATTGATATTTTCTTGTTTTTCATTTTCCTCATTATTATTTTCTTGATCAACAAAAATTTCCACTATATTTTTCTTTATTTCTGGAGTTTTATCTTCATCAAATATCACATTTCTTGATATTTTTATTTGTTTTCTTCTGACATTATACATTCTGTAATTATTATTGTCATAACCCACAAGTATCATTTTCTCACTCTTTTTATCAAGCTTTGTCCTCAATTGATCAGGAATGTGAACAAAACCTTCACTGCCGAAGACTCGTACATGGTTCAGTTGTGGTTTAACACCATTCCATTGTTCAAAAGGTGTTTTATTGGGAGATTGGCTTGATGACATTCTATTCAATAGATACACAGCCGTGTTCACAGCTTCGGCCCACAAGTATAATGGCACATCTCGAGCATATAACATAGACCGAGTACTCTCAACAATAGTTCGAAGCTCTCTTTCTGCACGGCCATTTTGTTCAGGAGTGTACGGTGCTGTACACTCATGAATTATTCCTTCTTTTTCCATGAAGTTCTTGAAATCATTATTCACATATTCACGTCCGTTATCAGTGTGAAGAATTCTCACGTTATGCAAATATTTATTATTTATGATGGCATTGTAAATTTTAAAACATTCTAAAACATCACTCTTATTTTTCATGATGTATACATGCCGGTAACTAGTGGCAGCATCCTTGAAGAGTACAAAGTATCTCATGCCTCGTACTGAAGGTTGACTCATGGGTCCGCAGACATCGCTATATACTAAGTCACCTGGCTGTAGTTCTTGTCTTATCGATTTGTGGAATGAAAAGCGTTGCTGCTTCCCATAAGCACAAGCTTCACAAATAAAATTCTTCACATCATCTTCTTTCAAGTTCAAACCTTCTACTAAATTGTTTTCACACATTTTTCTTATTTCATTCATGTTTAGGTGTCATAGTCTTTCATGCCATTTCTTTATATCTTCATGTTTATTTTGCACAATGTAGTTACAGTTAGTAGGCACCATTGTTCTGATATTCAACTCATAAAGATTGTTTGTTCTGATATGGGCGCTCATTACAATTTCTTTCTCTTTTAGAATTAATGCACTATTTCCTTTCTTGACAACTGAGTAGCCTTGACGCATAATCACACCCTCGGAGAATAAATTTCTTTTCAATTTTGGTACATATAAAACGTCATTCAGCATACTTTTGTACCAAGTACCATTCACATTTCTTTGTATTATTACTGTACCAATTCCACACACTTCAACACATTGTTCATTACCAAGTGTCAGAGACTTATGACTGCATTCGTACAATTGCTGAAAAATTTCCTTTTTGTAGGTTATGTGTGCTGATGCACCACTGTCCAGAATCCAAGTGTTGTCATCGTAAATAATCTGTTTTTCGATATGAAATGCTAACATATTATTGTTATTATGTGTTTTGTTGTATTTCTTCGGAGCACGGCATTCTTTAGAAAAATGCCCACGTTTACCACAATTGTAGCATTCGAACCGATGTTTTGGATTTTTGTTCTGACTTGTTCCACTATGACATGGCTCATTTAGACTTGATGAATTCTTATTTCCTTTAGACTTAGCTACCAATAAAGCTGTTTCTTGCTCATCTTCACATGTCATACTTGCTTCTTCATCTAACAGGCGGGCTGTTAAATTAGTAATGTTCTGTTTTGAGGGATCCAAAGACATCCAGGCTTGGCGAAGTGTTCTATACTTTGGTGGCAGAGTACCAAGTATTTTCGTCATGATGGCGGTATCACTCAGATTTTCACCACTATCTTTCAGCTGTTGAGCTAGGTTTTCTATCTTGGAAATGTGTTGAGCAACTGTATCAGTTGTAGACATTTTGTAGTTATAAAATCTTTCATGAATAATCATTTTATTCAGTTCACTTTTCTGCTCATACACTGATTCGAGCTTGTTCATTATTTCTTTTGCGGTTTCGCAATTTTCTATTAAGGTTATTTGCTTAAAGTCCATGCTGGAGGTTATAATGAACATTGCCATTCCATCATTTTTCAACCATTGAGATATCTCTTTTTCTTCTAGAGGTTTTGGTATTGAGAGATCGATTCCCTTTGCTTTCAATGCGCACTTAATCTGGAATTTCCATTGACGGAAATTATTTCCATCGAACTTTTCAACATTTGCAGACCGGGCGTCCATTTTGTTGCCGGTAATATGATTCGACACTTTTCACAATTATTCTTACTCCGTATTATTACACTGATCTTCAATTGGCAGAGTTTTCCTGGGCCCATAACCTGTTCACTTTCAGGTTAGGGTCCTTCGTAAATAAAAATTGAGATTTCTTTTGAGTAGAATTTATTCTTTGTATCAATCGACACGTACATGACACAGCACAGCGAAAAAGATAAACGGAACCGGAAACAATGCCATTAGATTTGTCTTTTTTACATAGTCATCTGTTGTGCAAATGAATTCACTGCTATGCAGCCAAAACACACTAAATAAAATTTATATCTAACAGCCAGCATTAGCAGGTGGCCAAGTTCAAACTATTTCAAAGAGGTGCGATTTTTCTGACGTCGAGTGTATTTCATGGTCTCATTAATAGCCTAGCTAGTATGGGATATAAAAGAAACACGTTGTATATAAAAATTAAATGCAAACCATTATTGATGGACTCATACAATATATGCACCTACTACTGTCATTATACCATGTTTAAGTAAATAAGAATATATTTCATTTCCTACGATCGCAGCCGTACTGATTAGTCCCAATTTTAATGCTCCCGTTCGTCCGAAACGTCTGGGCACGCAAATAAGCCGAATTTTCGGGCCGTCTCTGAGATAATTTCTAAGCTTATGCCAAATAAGATTGGTGGAGTTCCTAATTTGAATCTTAATAAGTCGCTGAGAGTTATTACTGGATGAGTGGGATATCCGATGAACGTAATCACTTTGTGTATTTGAGACGTCTTTATACTTACAGAAAAGCTTAATTTGATGACGTCATTTGGGTTGAATTTGTCGTATTAACGTATGTGAACATGAATAATAACCCCGTAAGAAGACATTTTGTATCTTAGCAAGGTTGTATTAAAATTAAAGCCCTATGTAATTTATGTAATAAACTCTAAGGTAAATGTAAACAGGATATGATATTATTTTATGTGATGTTCAACTGGATCAAAAAGGTAATTCGATAAAAAGAAATACTATTGTTAAAAAAGTACCTACAAATTTTATGTAATTTTGTTAGTATTTATTATTCTCATGTAAGTGACGATTGTCGGAATGAGAAATAAAGATCTTTGAACTGATCTACTGAAATGTGTGAAAAATTCTGTACACGCAAGACAATGATGAATTTGGTACAATAAAAGTAATTGTCCATCAGCCATTTTTTAATGTCCCCACTGTTGGGGCACAGACCTTCCTTATATGGGTGGATAAGGACGGGCCATAACCCACCACGTGGGCCCAATGCGGATTGGTGGGTGTTAACGACTGCAAATGCAGCCGGGACCAACGGCTTAACGTGTCTTTCGAAGCACGGAGGAGCTCAAGATAATATATTTTTGGTCACTCATCCCGTAACCGACCCTTTCGAACGTTGCTTAACCTTTGCAATTGCTGGGCCAGGCGCTAAACCACTGCGCCCCCGAGCTCCTCAACTAAAAACTAATTAGACCTGGAAAAATATTCACAAAGTATTACATTTAGTACCAGTTTGAAATTAAATCGTCAGATCGAGAAACTAATTTCCTACCTACCTAAAGCTCTATCCTAGAAAACAGATCAAAAACCTACATTGAACAACAACACCAACGAAATCCAGCAGAATAACTGGATACACACAAGCGAATAAAGAGAAAACATCTCTTGATTTACTTACTCGTAACTTTACAACAACTATTATGGAAACTGCTCTCGCGGCAAAAGTGCCATGGGAAAATATACATCCCCTAACAAACTATTTGTCCCTTCAGTGGTGCCCGAAGACCTTGGCTCAAATAGGAGGCAAATCTCATTTGGAAAATCAGTTGCAAGTTTCATAACGGTTGGGACTTGGGAACAAACTTGCAACTGTTTTTAAGACCTATGATAAAACAAAACACTGCTGTGTAAGATCATAAAAATCGTATGACGCAAATATGGTTTTCAAATTCATTTATACCAAAGATATTAGAATTTTTTAAAAAGAGGATTTAAACACGGCCAATTTTTAAGTACTTATATCTAAAAAAAGTAATGGATGTATCTTTTCCTTTTTCTAATCAAGTACGTGGTGCAATTATAAGTTTCAATATTTAATAATTAGTCAAGATATTGAGGTTTGTTTGTGTCCCAACATTTTATCCATTTCTGATTCATAGACTTATACGCGCCTAATCAAAAGAGACTTACGCAAAATCATGAAAAGAATGAATGCATCTAGGGATGCGTCTTGGTATATTTGTGAGTTTACCGAGTAATCAAGATTTTTTTTTTCAAATATTTTCAAACTATGAATTTTTATTAAACTTTCGCGTTATATTAGGTAAGTAGTAGTTGTTGTTATACAAAAAATATATAGATACACAATTCGCTATTGTTGATTCGATGGAAATGATTTATAACAATTATACATATAAATAGGGCTCTACTACTTACCGGTACTTACATATATTTTATGGGAATCGAAGACAAAATGCAAGCATTTTTTGGCCACAAGTAAACGTTATGTTAAAAATAACCAAATAATGATCGATTAACCAGTATTCGATTCAGTTCCTTCTATCTAAAACGATGAAGGAACCTATAAAACGATTGAAACGTCACCAGCTTTCTTCCCTATCTCTCATATTTCATTTCACGCGAGAGTTCACGAGTGCGCGCCGATAGAACAGTCCTGGAACTCGTGGTAACGGCAAAGATGCTAAAACTTCTCCAACTTCATAACTCTTGATAGATAAAGTGTTTTTCATGGGTTCAACTTAGATTGCATCCATTGAAAGGTTTATTTCAGTTTTATTTATAGTGCTTTGCTTTAGTGTTATCCTTGTTTTGTTTTATTTGGGAAGAATGTAAAGGGTAAAAAATAGTTTTGTTAGTACGCTAGAGGTTTTTACGCCTTTTTCTTTTAGATAGTTGTCCTACGCATCAAAGTAAAAATAAAATACTAAACTACAAAAACAAATGTATTGTGGAAGGAACAGTAGAATTTAGAAGCATCTATTTGCTTTAGTACTATGTAAATAACTTAACATTATGAATCCTAATTTTAGGATTTACACAATGTTTTATTCAAACCACTTCCCGAAAATACTCCTCGATAAACTATCTTCTAAGATCAAATGTCTTGTCATTTCAGGCCCATTACACAAACTGGTAACATTTGTCAGGTCTCTGAACTCGGGACTAACATTTAGTCTTAATATAAGCCTCCAATAAATACCTTAACAAGTCTAGACTTATTCGACGCAAGGAGGCCAATAAAATATAAGTAACAATAAGGAAAAGTCGACACGGCGAGGGATGAAGTTGATCGCACACGATTAATAATAATGATTGGATCTATTAATCTTTAGCTTACTACGGCTTTCTCCTATTTATCTTCAATTTTTTGTTGCAGCTTTCCTCGGAAATGGTTATAGACGAAACAAAACGAATCGCCGTCATTTGTTTCCAGCTTTTAAAGTTGTGTTGTGTTGCTACCTTTACTTAATTACTCGTTTAATTATTGATAACAATATTAATATACTTTTAAGTGTTATTTGTTTCATTAGATTAAAATGACAAGGATTAAATGCGTTATTAGTGAATAAAAATTTCCTATCACTAATGCCGCGTTTTGTACCCGTGATTATAATCGAATATATGTTTCATCCAATATGAAACTATTGTACTATGATAATGTTTTTGTGTTGCAATAAATAAAGGTATTCTGAAAAATTCTTAGTTATGATTTTTTCAATCCTCAGTTAAAAGATATCCGTCAATTTAAATATTAACTAAATATAATAAAAGTTATTCTAGAAAAATGGCATACAAATGAATGAAAAACAATTTCAATTTGACGGTATAATACGCTATCGAACACACAAAGCTTTATTTGGGCATTGAAAAATCAGCCCTTAATGAAATGAACTTCAAATAGGTATATGCTGTCTCATTCCACTCTTAGACGGAGCACGTAGCGAAGAGGGTTTCTTAAAACAATTCATAGATACTATAAGTAGGTAGGTACTTATCTGTTTTTCCTTATTGTCATAGGAAGTGGAAAGCTTTTGAACATTGCCATCATCGAATATAAAGACCCTTTAATATATTCAGAGTATTCAAAACATTGATTCACTGACGAAATTTTGCGCTTCATTCTACAATCATAATAACATTTTTCAAGAAAAGGTTCCAATCGAATGATGAAATATGTGATGTGAGTTGACACTTGGCCCGATCAAGGTTATGGTTTAGTGAAAATTTATGGGAGCCGGAATTTCCGTGGCTTTTAGTGTGTTCTTGATTTGTATGTATGGGACAAAGGGGAGGCGGGCCGTAAACGCCACACGCCTGCCTCATCGTTAGGTGGCGCGCAGATCGAATACGTTATCATACTTCGGAGTACATAGCGTCTGTTTACTTTGTATCATTCTGTTTTCTCGGAGTACACCGCAGAGAAAGTTGTGAAAACATTTGGCTGGTACACGCAATTTATACTTTCGGTTGATACGTGAGAGTTTTTTTATTTTAGGTCACACATGGGGGGAAATGTTTGATGCCATTTTTTAATATCTTTTTCACCTCTCCAGCACGAAAAGGGTGCTTTTGGCGCGTAAAAACTCGCAGCAAAATCGATTTTTGCTGCGAGCGTGAGACAAAGTGCTTTTTTAATTTCTAACACCAACATTTAAAATAATAAAGAAAAAACAAATAAAGTGACAAGGATGACACTTGTAAAATTGATATGTGAGAAAAGGATAGATAGAGTGCTTTATGGTGTCATACACGGATTAAAAAGTAAAAAAATAAAATGCACGGATATACCAAGGAGTTTTAAATAAGGATTGTTAAAAAAGAAGGTTGATAATTCGAAATAAAGAGTATGTACGAGTAGGTAATGAGGTCACATGTATGAAACAAATATGAAATAAGAAAAATTTATGAAATTTATTAACAAATTATATGTTTTATGATTATAAATAAATAAATAAGACGGAATATTAATGAATAAGAGAAAAACACAACGCAATGTAATCAAAACGACGGGAATCTACTTTACTGACTATGAATAAAATTTTTTAGCATAGGTTTGATTGAATTATTTTTTTATGTGATAAATTACAAAAATGAATGCGTCCAACGATGAAGATAGTTGTCTAACTATTAGCGTATAGTTGGCAGACTCACCATGGAATTAGAAGATTTTGACTAGGTCAAAAAATTGTTAATAAATAGTGATAAATAGTGAACTATAGCATATAAATAGTGATACTATGATTCAAAAGATATTTGAGTATCTTGGTGAGGCTGCAAACTTGACGTCAAGTTGGCAGACACCTTAAGAAATACAGTTCGTATCAATATGATTTATATGCCAAAAAATTGTTAGAAAATAGTGAATCGTATACGCAAAATTTCAATAACATTGCTTCAATACAAGCCGAGATATTACGGTCTCTAAGTGGGCTGCTAACTTGACGTTTCAGGCGATAGCGATTCCAGAGAAACGGGTACAAGTTTTAAACAAATAAATATATCAAAAAATTGTTAGTGAAATTGTGATTCCTACGATATAAATAAAACAAGAATTCTTCATTGCTATTTTCTAAAAATCGCATGTTAACTTTTACATAATACTCTGAATAGGCTGTCGATCAATATTGAACTTTGTTCCACAGTAATAAGGTTCAAACTTTATTGCAATCGTGAGGTGAGTACTAACAAGCAAAAAAGTGAGATTTATATTTTTAGCTGTAGGTATCCTCGAATTATTATTACACTTGTTTTATTAATTAAGTGTTGGTATCAAACAATAACGATATTTATTAATAACAATCATAGCAATAGCGCCATCTCTCGGAAAAGATTGTCAATTCTCAGTTATAATTTAACGTTAGGTACCTATTTATGTATTAGGTAGAATAAAGATATTATTATTATTATTTGGTGAGATTTATAGCAAAATAAGTATCAGTTGGTATGTGAGTAGGTAGGAAGTAATATAAGTAGAAAATATTAATAGTTTCTCCTGAATTATTAATATTGAATTAAGAGTAAGGTATTGACCACAGCAACAGCCTACTAGTCTTTATACAGTCGATCATCGCCTTTATTGTTGGCGCAAAAGCCACCGTTCGTAAAAATAGACAGTTGACGCAACGACTAAAAGTGTAAGGGTTGGCACGCTATGATTTGCCTTTTTGAATTTCAAAAATAATTAAGTAAAATAATACCTAATACATAAATAGGCACCTAACGTTAAATTATAACTGAGAAATTGACAATCTTTTCCGAGAGATGGCGCTATTGTTATGAATATTATTGTTATTAATGAATATCGTTATTGTCTGATACCAACATTTAATTAATAAAACAAGTGTAATAATAATTAGAGGATATGGCTAAAAATATAAATCTCACTTTTTTGCTTGATAGTACTCACCTCATGATTGCAATGAAGTTTGAACCTTATTACTGTGGAGCAAAGTTCAATATTGATCGACAGCCTATTCAGAGTATTATATGTAAAAGTTAACATTAGATTTTTAGAAAATAGCAATGAAGAATTCTTGTTTTATTTATATCGTAGGAATCACAATTTCACTAACAATTTTTTGATATATTTATTTGTTTAAAACTTGTACCCGTTTCTCTGGAATCGCTATTGCCTGAAACGTCAAGTTGGCAGCCCACATAGAGACCGTAATATCTCGGCTTGTATTGAAGCAATGTTATTGAAATTTTGCGTATACGATTCACTATTTTCTAACAATTTTTTGGCATATAAATCATATTGATACGAACTGTATTTCTTAAGGTGTCTGCCAACTTGACGTCAAGTTTGCAGCCTCACCAAGATACTCAAATATCTTTTGAATCATAGTATCACTATTTATATGCTATAGTTCACTATTTATCACTATTTATTAACAATTTTTTGACCTAGTCAAAACCTTCTTATTCCATTGTGAGTCTGCCAACTATACGCTAATGTCTAACTCCAAAAGAGTTAAGTGAACAAGTTTCTAATGCTGAATTAAG
This sequence comes from Agriphila tristella, assembly GCA_928269145.1. Taxonomy (NCBI): domain Eukaryota; kingdom Metazoa; phylum Arthropoda; class Insecta; order Lepidoptera; family Crambidae; genus Agriphila; species Agriphila tristella. The sequence goes on from OV743434.1 coordinate 27,571,882, forward strand.
CTTTTTTACCAGGAAAGTCACGTGAAAATTTTCTTGCTGGTCGAGGTGAAAAGTTGTATGTTTTACACGAGATCAAAATGTTGTTCTGCCTCGTGCCTTTAAATCACTCACTGTGCTCAGTAGTCTATATTAGAATCACTCGCTACGCTCGTGATTCAATTCTAGACTACTTCGCTAGTTCGTGATTTAAAGTCGCTACTCGCAGCACAATTTGATTTTGGTCACTTGTATAACAAATAACTATTGTCTTTCTTTAAAGTCTGAGGTTGCCAGGACTTATAATGCAATCTGCCTCCAAACTATATGCATTAAACAACTTATTTAATTTTTAATTCTGACTAAAAAAAAACTGTTAATTTTATGTTTTAATTGACAAAGAATCGTCAACATGATCATCAATAATGAATCACTAAAAAATACAAAAGCATATTTATTTGATTTGATAACTAATGACTTGTCATAACTTTTAAATAATTTGTTAAAAATGTTGCTTCTATATGGATAAAATACTTCAGCAACAGTTCGACTGGCAAAACTTATAATAAAAAACACAAATCACTTTCAAAAGCTTTTACAAACAGACTGAAAGCAATGACAAATGACGTTAACAAAACCTAACGACATATTTAAGGAATAACCGCGCCAAAGCGATTGCTTCATCGAAAACCCTGTATAGTATACAAATAGAGATATTACTTTCTATAGTTTGGGGTCGTATCAGTTCCGTACGTCTATTAGGGCTTGTGTAATATTTGCGGTAGTGTTATCGTAGCCACATATTGTAGTGGCGAGCGGTCAATGGGTGGAATGGCACGCAGAGTGAATGCAAACAAAACTGACATGTCTTTTGTATCGATAGAGGGTTTGGAAATAAACTACAATGATATCTGTACGATGATACCAGTAGATTCAGATGGAAGGTACTTGCGGTTGGTTATATTTGATAGCTGAATTTAACGGTTTCTCTCATGAAATGTAATCTATACGTTGTTCACGAGTTGGATTCAAAATCTCTATCATATCATAATCTGCATAGTTTGATACTGTATAATTAAATGTTGTAAGTTATCAGTTTTTTTTTTTGTAATATGATTCCAGATGCATTTTGTTATTTACTAGTAGATAATAGTGTAGGAGTAGTATTGAGTTGATTGGTTTCTGTAGGTACCTAGTATCTAGAATCTATGAAGTTCAAACGTAAACTGATCGAATGAATACAAACATTGAAATACATCAAATCCAGATCAAACGTACTAACTAATTTACTTATTGAACTTGCTTTGAAGTCCACACGTCCAAATTTTGCTTTCGTTCTAAACCACCCGTTATGGGTTAATTAAGATTACAAAATGAGAGATGTCAAAACATGTCAGTCAAAACATGTCACTGACATGTGTTTTAACCATCTGTTCGGGTGTTTATTAAACTTCATTCAGCTGACCCTGGTTCCTCAAATGATGTTTATTTAGGACTGGATTTATGTTAATTATAGTCACTCTTATGTGATCACACGGCACGGCTTGCAAACATTGACGAGCGACATTGCGCACAAGCATATATACTAAGAGCTAGCCCCGGAAATAGGTGAACAATTTACAGAGCGACGAAATCCCTCTAGTTAGTTTGCCATACTATCATTATTACCAGATCCGGGCACCTGGCAGATTTTCAGTGGTGGAGGTGTAAGTGGTTGAGTAACAAAGGGGCTGAAAAAGCGATTGAAGGTATACAATTTACAGAGCTCTGGATTTGGTGTAGTAGAATAGTATAAATAAAGCATGTATACTTTTTCGCGCACGTTTGATGCTGCCTGGCACTACTTTTCTACCAGTTAAAATGCCTGGCAATGTTATATTCGATTTAGATACATGACTGGATTATACCACACCAAATCCAGAGCTCTGTAAATTGTATACCATCAATCGCTTTTTTCAGCCCCTTTGTTGCTCAACTACCCATCCGCACCACTGAAAATCTGCCAGGTGCCCGGATGTGTTAATAATGACAGCATGACACACTAACATGAGGGATTGCGTCACTCTGTAAATTTTCCACCTATTTCCGGGGCTAACACTTAGTCCAATACGACTTGCAAAATAAGGCGCAACATGACGCTTTCTCATCGTAAGTTCGTTATGTTGCGCGTCGTGTTGCGCATCAAATGTTGCCTTGTGAATATAAAAGTTAATAACTTTCGTTATTTCTAAAACGAAGCAAACTCCTTTTAAAAAATGTCCTACATGTAATTAAGTTGGCGCTGTGAAACTATGCATGAAGTCGTGTTGTTTTATAATTAGGCGTCGTTTTTCGTGCACAAGCGTTGCATGCACGATTCTATTTACGACGCGATTTATCACCGCGCATTGCGATTTTCAATTAAATGTTAATTATTCCGCCGTCAGATGGTTTATTTAAATTAAGCTTTACAAAAAGTTGCATGAAATATTATTCACAAATTGCTCTCATTCTCATTACTTTTTGCAATTGTGTCGCGTAAATGTATTTAACACAAGTTGATTTAATGTTACGGTTACAGTGCATGGACAGAGAACTGACAAACGGGGAACTCTATGCAAATAAGTAGGTATTGAATTTCGACAAAACTTTAATAAGTATTTCTTTTCCTACATACAATTTTGTGTCATGCGGCATTGTAAATCTTGAACCCGTAGTGAACTGGGGAGTGTTAAGTGTCTAACTAAGTATACGCAAAAAAATGACTCAGTAATAACGCTTTATCGATGTAAATGCAAAGTAACGATACAAAAATTTGCATTTTGAAGTGCTTCTTACTCGAAGCAGCATGGCGTGACCATTATTTCATAATGCCATCTTCCATGCTAAGCAGACTTGATATGATTAAGGTAAAAAATATAGTCGATGTTTAATAAAAATATTTAAAATATTATGCTATACCGTTTTGTATCGCGTGGCATGGATTTCATCACAAAAACTACACAAAAACATACACTTATTGGGTGAATACGATGGACACAAGTCTAATGAAGAAAACCCTTTTTCTAAGATTACTGCTGTTCTATAGTATGTTCAAAGGCATTTGGCTTGGCACTAAGCTTTTAATATATTGGTAATGAAACCCCCATTTCCTAGGGACAAGACCCCAGCATCAGGCCCTGTATCACTTCACATGATATATTCCCACTGAAACCGCCTCTCTCTTTGTTTGGCGGGATTTATCGCGACCGAACTAAAAACGCTCCCGAAACACTACTTTACGAAACCTTCTGGGATCAAACGCTGAAGTATGGTACGTTTTTGCAGATTTGGCTTTGTTTTTGTAAGCACACAAGTAGGTATCTGCAACTTATAAAGACAATGGTAAAAAAAAATCGTTTGTCCCTGGTATTCTGGATGAAATTCTTGTCAATTAATATAAATTTGTACTATTATTACATTTCATTTCTTTTACAAAATAAGTGGTTCATTTTGAGTGACGGTGAAGCTGCCTAGCTTTTACTTTCAATGCACTCGATTATTATTATAAGCAATTTCTAAAATTCATTAGTAATAAATATCCATTTGATAAAAATAACATCATGGTATTGAATTAAAATAAATAAAATTTTAATATTAGCTCCAGAATATGGACATGAAATCAAAACTCTTAGCCAAAGTAGTTTCGTAAATCCGCGTCGCGTTCTCTGAGAGCTTCGTATGTGGTGACTCGTGGAAAAATTTACTCAAAGCCTCTGAAATATGTGCGTGACGTCACGGGAGGCAACTGTGCTTCGCTTTCAGGCTGTATGACTGACGATTTTTTCATACAACAGGCTTTTAAGCGAGGGAGTCGATATTTGTCATCATATTGCGTTCGAAGTTAAAATCGCTCTAAAGTTTTAGATGAAATGTTAGCAGAGTATTAAATTTTAGATTGATTGAAGACAGAGTGCGACAGTTTTGAGTGATAATTTCAGCGATATAATTTCTTTTTCTACCGTCTTTGCATTTGAATTAAAGTTAATAGTTACTGCTAGATAACTACAATGAGATAACTTATAGTTTGACAAAAAAAAAACCAGACTGTTGGGATTCGTAATAAATGATAAAACAACTGTTACTAATCCACCTAAGGCCGTGAGCACTTTGGACACGAATTTGCATCGTACGTAAACGTACGATCCTAGTCGCACGAATTGAGTGCGCACACTGAATACGTTTTCCTTCGTTAAATAGGTACAGATATCGCATAGGTGAATTCATCTTTGGTTGGAGCGCGATGAATAATCTAAATCTGTATCTGCAAGATAATTCGGTTACTAATCGGAGACTGCGGCGGCGTCGTCGCTATCGATAACCGAATGGATGCATGAAATATAATGTTAAAAAAAACTTCATTTTGGTGGATATCATCATAATGGAAGACAAATAATGGTAGCTTGAATCACTAATATAATCCCACAAACATTTTGTGTTCGTAAATTAAGTTGATAAACTTTTCTACACCAATTTTTAAGTTTTTAACGCACGAACGTGTTTAATAATCCCAACATGTTCGGATTGTATTCGGACGTCGGAAGTATACGTGCGTATACGTACGATTAACTAGCACCCAGTGTGCGCGCTCCCATAGTACTTGGTAGGTCGGGATCGTTCGTGCGTGTTCGTACGTATACGCACGAGTAAAATTCGTACGAAAACGCGTCCAAAGTGCTCTAGGCCGTGAGCACTTTGGACGCGTTTTCGTACTCAAACCACCTGATTCAAAATTATCAGAAGAGCTAAATCTATACATTTTTTCTTTACAGAATTTGAACTTCAAGACTTAGTTAATATTGTAAGAATAGTGACGTTTTTGTTTCATTCACTGTCATTTGTTTGTTGGTTTTCAATTATTTTAAAAGTAATAGAAGTCCTCTAACTTAATCGAAAAACACAAAAATATATTATCACCTGCAGTCAATGTCCGTAAAAATAGTCCAACTTAACCATTTAACCAGTCTAGAGCGTTACCAGATCGGTGTCCAGATTAAAAACTAACTCTTAACGAGACCGCCTTAATTAAAACTCGGGTTGAAGTATTACTCGACCAGCTCGCACCTCCCTCCTCAAACAAGCGTTTTCATCAAACTTATGCGCCCTCTTTTAACAAGATAAAGCAACTTCGGATCAGTAATTAATCTATGTAGACAAAAGATTTATTTGCACCGATAGACGATGCTGATGGACTCGTCGGATGCGGGCGGCCTAATGCTCTGCTTTTAGCATTTTGCGTATGTTTTGGGAATGAATTTGCAATCCTTAAATGCATTAGATTAGACTGTCATTAATCATATCTTGATTAAAGGATTGGTAGACAACAAATTCGTAATTGAATTAAGAACAAAACGTGATTTGAATAATTGCTTTTGTGTTTTGAAATTTTCGTAAAATTATTCAAATGATCTTAGGACCTGATATTGCAGTATGAAAAAGATAGTAATAAAATAAATTCAATACAACAATAATAATAAATAAATTCTAATTATATGGGAGTTGCTATTTTGTGCATCAAATATTTTTGCGTTGAATCAGGTGTTTAAAAAATAGACATTGACAGTTTTCCAATAATAAAACTAATACTGTATAACGAACGTTCTTTGACTTTAAAAAAAACCAGCCAAGTGCGAGTCGGACTCGCGCACGAACGGTTCCGTACCAAAAAACGGCGTTTTTTGTATGGGAGCCCCAGTCAAATATTTATTTTATTCTGTTTTTGGTATTTTTTGTTATAGCGGCAACAGAAATAGGTACATCACTTGTAAAAATTTCAACTGTCTAGCTATCACGGTTCATAAGATACAGCATGGTGACAGACAGACAGACAGATAGACAGTCGGACAGCAGAGTCTTAGTAAAAGGGTCCCGTTTTTACCCTTTGGGTACGGAACCCTAAAAAGAAACAGCGTTTAAGTAAGCACTCACATCGCAATAAAACGATAAGTAATGAAAGTATAGTGTACATAGAATCTTTAACGCTTTGGTACTTTTGAGAATGAACACAATGATATATCATGAGAGGCCAATTCCAATAGTCTAACATAAGACCAATAATAATTTTCTTTGAAGCCTATTCTGACTTTGCGCCATAATCTATAACGGTAGTGTAAGTCTTGGGCGCATTTGTGAGTATAATTCCTACATTTATGACGCAAACGCGTAAGGTATGACGTAATAAAGGCGGTAGGTGGCCTTTGATAGCCACTTGGAATTCGGGACAACCACTTTTCCCGAATTTTATGGCGCAATGTGATCGGTTAGGGCATCTTATAGTTGGCAGCGTATGGTCCATTTGGGTAAGCAGAAAGGTTCTTTGGTCAAGTGTTTGTTAAAAATGCAGTTGATAGCAACATTAAGTAGGTTTTTGTACAATTAACAATGCGAAGTTGAATAAAAGAACCAAGATAGCGAGTAATACCGGCTCTGCCAATTTGAAAGCCGGACAATGCTCAGAGTCCCGTTTGTGACGTTCGGCTATCTCCCGTCACGAGTTTAATTGAATGCTGTTTTATTTCAGCCTTTCTGTTTTGTTACGTTCATAAATAAAGACCGAAAACCCTTTTGGGAGAGGGAAATACATAATGTATGATGTTATACGAAATGTTGAGGAAAAAGGTGCTTTGTTCAAACGAGATACTTCTTAAATTATCTCATCGCCATTTAATGCTGTTCGCGGGTAAGCCGAGTCGTCATTTATTACGAATTTTAATTATGAAACATTATAAAACACGGGTACTTTTTATGGTACGACTAAGGTGTTCATTAGGAGTAAGCCCGAATTTGTATTTTAAAACTAATTTATTTATAGCTGACCCTTTTCATTCGTTGTCTAAACGCGTAAAGTTAAACAACTCGTGCGGAATAAAATCGATGAAACAGAACAAATGGGCGAATCGTATATTTTTGCTTGTAGGCATAGAACATACTTTGTATTATATATTTACACATTGGACTATTTTACAATTTTATTGTTATGTAAGAGATAATATTTCATCCTTATTTCTGTATTCGTGATATGAGAAGGCATTGTTTGCCATTTCCAGGAATAAACCCTATGGAAAAGTCTAACTATCCTGCACGATCTACGAGTATGAATAAAATTCTTAATTTATTCAAAACATAAATTACCTATTCCTTTTAAAAATAAAGATAATCCAAATAAAGCAGACCTCATTTCAATTTTTAAAACTTAATGCAAAGCTTTTAACTTTCGCTTTCGAGTGCAACTTTGTTTTAATTCAACAGATTAGATATCATTACGCTGTTAAGTTTGTTTGAAAACTTTTAATTCAATTCGAGAGCTCTTTTATTTTAGTGAAACCAAAGCGCTAACTTCGTCAACCAACTAACATTAAAACTTAAATGTCTTGAACTTATTGCTTATCTCCAAACTTAAGCATCCTTTCCAGATTTGAATAAACACAAAGGTTTTTATAAAATTTTCCGCCTGTTTTCCTTCCATTACGAGACTAAAGTACGTTATTCAATTTGGTTGATAATCTCATACAATATTTGCGCACTCGAGTCTAACTAAATTTTCCTTCGTCAATTTGCCTATTAAGTGCATCGGATTAGCACACAAAAAGTGTTTGTCACATTTCGCTTACGATGGTTCAACAAACTGTGGCGGAATATTCATGAGTGGAATTGGTTACGTCGTGCTGTCGGGCTGTCGGGTCGCCGGGCTGTCGCGTCGCGTCGGGCTGTCGTCCCACCGTGTCGCCGGCCGTCATCCAGTTAGCCGTATACGGGGAAGTGAGTGGCTAAAAGATTATAATTTAGCAAGGCACGTTCGCATGTCAGTTTCGCCTAACGTAGTGTCCTACTCTGTGCTTTCACACGCCATCCCTAATATAAAGCTAATAAAAAAAACACAAATCTCGTGCTCTACACGACTTGAAAGGGCATTGAAAATGAATTTACCTTATAGATTATAAAAAAAAATTACTTTATCTTGAAACCCGTCGAATTCAATTTTCAGTAAGGCCGCGTTATTTCTTTTTTCATTACCAAAAAAAAATATTTTTCAAAACCAACTTTTCCAAAATATTTTTACATCATCTTAAAGCCGCGTCTTTTGAGCTCTCATACGTTCTCGAGGCCGCACGCGGGCCGCCCGCCGCGTGATATCGCACCTCGCGCCGCGCAAAACTCGTGGCTCGGGCACCTCTACACTACAGCCTCAGCCGTCACCAATATCGAAAAAATTGTAATGATCTAAAATGTTCCTCGATTCAATAGTATTTTCGGTGAAAGTTTTTTTTTTCGATTTCCAAAACAGACTTTTCCAAAATATTTTTTACATCTTCTTAAAACCCTTCATAAGCCGCGTCTTTTGAACCCTCATACGTCCTTGTGGCCCTAAACCTCAGGGTATCACGAGTCGCAATTTCAGCGAAAATGAGAACCTACTGGAGCGAACGAAAAAACATTTTCAATGTTAATATCACATCTAACTTTTCAGAACTCCGTTCAGATACATTTTATAAAGGCGACCTCCACCCCTTTTCCTATCCCGCTCCGATAATCGCCACGACATACATAAATCAATTCCGCTCGTTGTTGTCACGGCATACAAATTACGCTTTAGCGTCTCCCGAGTGTGTTAGCTCGCTAATATCGCCTTGACAATGTGAGCGCTTTTAAAATAATACCTTCTCCACTTTACGATGTTCTTAACAGCTGATACATTATTTTCGTGTTTATTTTGTTGGCTACAAAAGTCGACATGGAATTTACACGAATCGAAATCATGTTTCGAGATACATATTATAGAATTTATGGTTCGATGTGTATAGGTATTTTGAATACTAACCACTACTGGTATTATTTTTACGCACGTAAATGCTTTTTGAAAAATTAAGGTTTCAAGGTATTTTTAGTCACCTAGCCGATGACCTTGTTTAGCTCATTACACTATCGATACCGATATAAAAAACATTAAAAAATTAAAACAAACTAAAGTAGATATTATAACATTATAAAACCCGTCCGACGCATCTGAAGAATGACCCTGATACGACTATAACACTACTTCTATGCTCAAGACACTAGTGACCGCGGGATATCCGTGAGCCAATCTCGCGAGTGACCATATTTCTGACAATTACCGGGCGGGCAGCGTGCGTGAAATACGATCCTTTATTTACCGCACTCTGAGCTCACCCTGATTTCTCGAGGGATACGATCGGTCACGCTTTTGAGTCCCGATGTTAAGAAATGTTTTTATGAAATCAAACTTTCCCTTTTTTTCGAAGTTTGTTTTGATTTTACCGTATGGTAGGTATTATTTGACATTTTTTTTTTCATTTGTTACATTCAAATTGCAAAGACTTATCTCTAAAAAAATCTATGCTCGCTGTTAATGTCTGTAAATCTCTTACTTTTTCTAATAGTAATGAAATCCTTACTAATATTACGATATAAATGCGAAAGTCCGTTTGTTTGTTTGTTTGTTACGCCTTCACGTCTTAACTACTCAACCGATCATCATGAAATTTTGCATACACGTTGTCAGGGGTACAGAAATACATAGGGTACGAAAATAGTAGATTGTATTACAAGGGAGCAAAATAATATTTTTACGGCGAGGGCGCTTTTTTGAATCCAGAGCGAAGTGAGGGATTCTAGAGTAGAATCCCGAGCGTAGCGAGGGATTCTTCAGTAGAATCCTGAACGTAGCGAGGGATTCAAAGTATGTCGCCCTCGCCAAAAATATTTTGCGCCCGAGTCATATACTCTACTTTTCATCCCCTTTCTATGAGAAAATAAATAGGAGACTGTGTTTATGTAATTAATGAAAATGTTCTTTATTTGAAAAAGACACGTGAAAAGTAAAAATAATTACAAATTTATAGTTACGTTTGATACACTAGCGCAATTTTCAAAAGTTATTGTACTAAGTACGTAAGTATGTACTAATTACAAGAACACAGACTTAATTCGCGCGCTTATGTTTTTTTTAGTCTCCGCGTCGTCTATACAGCCAGTCAATACATACCAGCCGGCGGCGGCGTTCGAATTCTTTGAAAGATACATGTTCTAAATTCAAATCTCTTTTCCTCCCACTAAAAAGTTCTTACCAGAAAAGAGCTATTTTGGTCCCACTTATATAGGAACAAATCATCATTTTTCGAATAGAAGGGATGAAAAAAGTATTGTTCCTGAGGGATAGCAAATAAATTCACAGATGTCGTGCCTTTCACGACCTCTGGTACATTGAAAATGCATTGATTGAATTTAATAAAAAATAAATGCCTTTGTCAAACAAAAGTTTATTAGTACTTACATTATAATACTTTGAAATCACAGCAAAGCCATGAAAAATTTTGGAACTACTTTTCTGTGATTCGTGTGTATGAAATTCATATAAAAATATTTCATTGTTATAAACATTACTATTTTATTGAATGGTAAGTAGTACTGCTATAACCTAAAATATATAAAAAAAAACTAATATTTGTTTTGAAGCCCTCGGCTTCGCCTTCAACTACGTCAAATGTCCATACCAACTCAGCGACGCGACGCGCATCAAAGAAGCGCGCTTCCTGAAATGCCTGGACGCTACATATTGTAGCCCTCGTTGATAGCGTCTTTTGAGGCTTCAACCATTCATGTATAGCCTTAAAACTTACGACACCAAGGCGATGTCGTACTCTGAGTGAAAAGGGGGGCTATACTGAAGTGATCGAAAAAATATTTTTAATGTTAAAGGTTACGCTACTTCATCCGATCGTCTTTGTTTAAGGCTTAAATTGTAGCTGACTAAATTGTTCAGAGGAGTTTTGCTCAAAATTTTGATATCATTCTTCGTTTCCAAAATATCGAGCGCCAAAATAAAAAAATCTGAAAAAATGAGTTTTTTTTCCACTATTTCGGCCATAATTTTTTACGTTTTTTTATTTTCTCGAATAATTCTTTTTGCACCTTACAGATCTCGTGAATACGTGTCTTTTTGAGTCTTTTTTGAATATCATATCTTCACAACCCTCTGAGATATAAGGGGATCGCACTTTTTCATGAAATCGGAGCCTATACTGGAGCGAACGAAAAGACATTTCCAAGGTCAAAACTTTTTACGCAGACGAAGTCGCGGGCGCCCGTTGGTTCGTTTTAAAAATTCTCGGTAAGATTATTTTTTTTGTTCATTTACTCAGATATTCATAAATTAATAAAATCGCTTTAATATCCGAATAAGTGTTTTATAGGTACCAATCTAATTAGATTCAAATACTTACATCTAGACAAACAAAATCTAAGTAAGTATTAAATTTCTTCCAAGTTTCATCATGTTTCCTCTGTGATGTCTCTAATTAAAATATTTCCCTAAGAGAATAATTATGATTATTTAGAATTAGGATTATGCGTCCCCAAGGAGCTGTTCATTTTCTGGGGCTTTCTTCCTATTCATTACAGATTCTGTTGGTAAGGCTACGGTTTATTTTAATAGCCCCCAAAATTATACGACAAATTTTAAAAGCTTCATTCAATTTTATAAACAAACATATAATTAATGACAGACTTTTTATTTGTTTATCGGTATTGCTACAAGTTATTTGATGTCCCACGTCTGGAAAGGGTGAAATGTTGATAGTTGAAAGCATATTATTACCTTTTTATTTTATTCATTTCATTTATTTTAACATACACATCAGAAACAGAACGGAGTCTCTTCTCCAAGTAAAATATTATACCATTTTCGCTGTTTTGGTTTCTAAAGAATCCAAAAAACTCAATGCAGTTTAACAATAATATTCCTATTCCGTTTCAGTTAAGGGATTTAATCTCAAAGATAGATAAGCCAACATTCGACTTCACCCAGAAATCCTGGAATTACTTTTACTAAGTAAAAAATAGCCTTGAATGAGCCGTTCGTGAGTCGTCGAGGCGGTGCCGGCCTCATATAACATGAAGTGATTTACGATTTATGCCTCGAATGCCTAATCCCTTGAAAAGGAAATGTGGAAGAATCTTGAGGGTAATTTGAGGACTTGATACTTAAATAACAGGCTTTTATAGTAATTGTCAGTATAAAAAAGTAATAAATACAGTCTTAGTTACGGAACGTCCGGGAATAGACGAAAATTGTTAGCGTTGAAAATTTTTATCGCTTATTGCTTAGTGCAAGAAAGGGTTAAAATCGCACGGTTAACCTCCAGTAATGGAGAGCTACACCAAGAATAAGAATAAAATAAAGTCTTTTATCACTGTAAAAGGCATTTATAATCTCAGCCACTCGTATTGTTTAGACCGAGCCAATATCACACGCATAAATTTTCCCGAACAGTACATTATTTCATGGCAGAAATTACGCGCAAACGTGTGCAAAATATAGAACCATCGCACGTCGGGCTTTTTATATCCCAAGGATATAAAGAAAGCTGCGTACTAACGAGGGTTATGGGGAAATGCCGGAATGTTATATTTTCACGAATATAAGTCAGGGACGATCTATATAAGAGTGTGGTTGTTAACCACAAACACATCTATCCTTATTCCTAATACACGCTGCATGAGAGTTTGATTCGACTTTTGCTTTCGACATTAAACTGCTGACTAGTCATGCACGTAATATGCAGATAATAGTGTATGTCATTCGAAATAGTAGGTATATCGCTGGTAGCATTGACGTTTATATTGTAACGAGGCCAAACGAAAAAAAACAACTCATCATCAGCTCCTCGAACCTTCAACTTGTGGAAATCCGGCCCAAAATATATTTGTTTGTGTTATAAATATTATAAGTGTAAAAATATATTTAAAACTGCACTAATTAACTGTCACTGGCGTAGCCCAGTAACACTTGCCACTGCAATGCCTCCATTTCCTGGCGCAAGATGAATTAATTTGAGCGCTGTAATTACACTCTCCAGAGAACCTAAATAAATAGATAAATACTTCCGTCAACAGTGTTTCAGTTATAAAAAATATTGAACAACAAATTGTTATGTTGCCCTTTTTAAACTTTTCCACTATTTCAATTAGACACTTGGCTAGTTTTTTTAACACCTAATAAATTCATAGCTCCCTCAGTTTTCGTACTGTCTCTTAATATTTAAGTACCAAAATCGATAGCAAAAATTGGACATGTGTAAATACTTTAAAGTATCAGTAAATATAAAAACAGTAAGGGATCCAAAATCAAAGTACTTACGCAATCATAAGAAAGCAAGTGATGAATTTATAATTGTGTCGTACCTTGATTAAGATTGATTTACTTTTCAATAAAACCATCAAAAGTTTTTTCGACGCGTTTTCCTTTAGCTTTAATGTTTTAATTGTTTCCTTCATGCTTCATAGAGACTTATTGTGCATCTTTGCTAAAAGTCTTTTATGACGACCCCCCTTGTCTGGGGACCTACTAGGGGGCAAGGAGATAATGTATTTCCCCTGTCTCTTGTTGATGGTGATTTGCCCAAATCACAGCTTTCATGGTCCACTGACACTTAGAACCAGTTTTCTCTAACGAGAAAAAAAGACAAAACACTCTCTGGAAATTTCTCCGAATCGTTTCTCTTTGTTCGGTGAAAGTTACTTTCTTATTTTTCACTTTATTTGAAAATCGCTTTTCAATATTCATAAAAGGTTCCCGCTATTACTCCACTCTGGCCAAATGGCTGTGAATTGAGTCTCTCGGTAATTTCTTTCGTTCTAATTGTTGATGGAGAGGAATTTGTTCGTTATAAATATTTGATATCTGTTGTTCGTTTCTTGATGAATTCCGACTTTCGATTCGAATTTCCATGTTCCGTTATTTGTTCATGTGAGAGTTCTTAATGCCCGCCCGTAAAGAATTGATCAATTGTTGGTGGAATCCAATTGGATCTTTCATTTAATATTACCTATCCAAAATCATTGACCGACACTTCTACAATGTTCTATATTATTTCCATAACAAATTCTAATAGGACTTCGATTTAAAAATAAAACATTAAATTCAATCCGAGATCGATCTATTAGTATAGTGATTTGTTACGACCTCCGTGGTCGAGTGGTTCGCCATTTCTGAGGTCCCGGGTTCGATCTCCGGCTGGGTCAATTTAGAAAAAGAGCTTTTCTATATTAGCTCAGGTCTGGGTATTTGTAGTTCCACAGTTGTCTATGATCTCCATAACACAAGTGCTTTAGCCACTTTGGAATCAGATCAATGTTTGTGAACACGATGGTTTTGATAGCTTGATCAAGTTCTATGGCCGATACTCTCAGCCTCAGAAAGCCACAGCGCGACCGGGTCAAGCACTTACAACTGGCTATGTTCACACACAGGGCTGATGGATTTTAGTTGGCAATAAGAAGCTTGATTGATATCAATTGTTAACTCAAGGCTACTTTTTGGTCACTCATACAAAATTGATTGCTCGTCGTCGTCTTATCCCGAAATCAGCACAAATGAAATTACACGAACTCCTTGTAACTAGTTATCGAGTATAATACTTCGTACTATTTAAGTAAATTTTATATTGAAAATTTCCTGAAAATTGAGCTACATTTACAAAACTGACATTTTATAACTTCGATTTTGACTGATTTCTTTTGTTGACTTTAATGTTTGTCAAAAAGGTATAAAAACGTTACTTTATATCACTGACAGTCATCATCCCCCTACCCTTATCCCAGTTTATTTGTGGTCGGTGCAGTGCGTCCTTCTCTTCCATTTCTTCCTGTCACTCGTCATGTCCTCATCCACTTCCTTCACATTTATATCATTTCGTACCACACACGATCCATCCATATTTTCTGCGATCTTCCTCTTCATATCCATTACATGCCTTTCATCCCTTCTCATAACAGGCCCAAACCAAGCCAGACCATTCCCTTTCAACTTATCTGTTACTGGTGCTACTTTCAGACTTCCTTTGACATACTCATTCCTAATTTTATCCATTCGCGTCTGACCACACATCCACCTCATTTTCATCTCTGCTACATTAATTTCCTTTCATCCATCTTCTACTACTATATCACTGACAATACAATCCTTAATTTGGCTACCTAGGTATATACCAAACTGGTTTGCTTTCTTATCTTCAATCCCCTTTAAAATTAAGGAAAGCTAAAAGAATTCTCAGGTAGCTTAATTAATTATGTAAGATCGTTCTATGGGAGTTAAAAAAGTGCTAAGTCAGAATAAGTTTTAATTGACATCAAAATCCGTCGAGCTGGCAGCCCTCGACAAATCTAGGTCAGGTATGAATGGTTTGATCGCGTAACGATCTTACGGCTCAACTTCTGTCAATATTAATTACACTGCTGCTGTGAAGCTGGGTGGATGGTGACGTTTTAAAATAAGAGTACCTACTGAAAAGGTCTCTTACCGTATGAAAGGACTCAAATATAATAAAGGACATAATCTAAATCCTGTTAATACTATCGCGTCGTGACGCGTGCGCGACAGCGTGATGTCATATGACGTAGGCAATACTATCGCGGGCTCACGGACTATACGTAGTCATCATTCACCATTTATTTATTACTACTTATTTATAAGTCTTTCTGGTAAATTATCAAAACTGACGTATTCATTTAAAGCAAGGACGAATTAAGAGATTTAGTTAGTTTTCATAATTTCATCACCCATCCAAGTATATCTAGTTTATGTGGTACGAGTATCTCAGCCAATAGTATTTCGGTCGTTATGTTGACTTGACTTTGAGTTAGAAATGGGCAAGTTCTCCTAAGGTCAAATACCGACTCCTGCGCATGAAGCTGAACTTACTTAATTGAAGACTGATCGTGCAACTTTGTCATCAACCCCTATAATACCGGTCTTATATGACTCATACGCCTATACCTAGCAGTGAGTGTCGTGCTGCTGATATGATGATGACGATGATCATGATGACTCATATAGCAACATAAATCGCTAAGGTAGCAACATAAAGTAAAATAATATTTTTGGTTTCGAAGCAGTGTAGTTACTATGAGGCGTGTTGCTGTTTTTACTGAGTCATAAATCACCGTTAAAATTGATTTGCAGCAAAAACAGAAATATGCCATAGTATTTGCACTGCTTCAAAACTGTTTTATCTGAGGAGGCGGGAAAGGACGAGGTACGACTATCAAACGACGTAGCTAGTTACACACTGATTTATTCTAGAACAACCAACCGCGGTGGGGACACAGCCGCGCACCTAACTTATATCTACCCGATATTGCATACATAACAATCCCTCCCCCACATACTTAACTAAAGAAACTGCTTATAATTAACTTTGGGTCTGTTCCGTTTAGATCTGACATTTTGCTGGTCTGAGCTTTTTTCCCTATCGTCCTGTGCACTCGCATCACTCGGTAGGCTCTCATAGTCATCATCACTCTCCCTCTCCACAGCAGCATCTCTCGGAGACGTTAAGGGTGACGTCGGTGTAGGTGATGCTTGTGAAACTTCCGGAGGCGATATCTCAGATGCACCGCTGGTAGGTGGAATACTGACGATGTCCGGGACTACATCTGGCTGCCACGAACTAGACTGAGAACCCGAAACTTCGTCACTTCCCTTGCGTAGCCGGATCTGATTTATGTGTCTCTTCACCTCTAATTTAATTTCAGGAACGTATACGGCATAAATTGCTGCCCCTATTTTCCGGGTAATTACACCTTCAGTCCAATAATATTTCTGTTTTGAAATGAACTTTTTAATCCACACGGTATCGTTGATGTGTAAGTCAGATCTAGGTGTACCTTTATAGTTTCTAACCTGTGAAAACTGGTTCCGTTCCACAGTTAAGGCGAGGGCCGTGGATGGCGGAGCGATTTCTGTCGGATTCAATAAATCTAGTCTAGACCGTAAGGAGCGGCCGAACACTAGCTCAGCTGGTGATTTCTCTGTCGTACCGTTTTTAGAGTTACGAAAATCGAACAGAAATTTTAATATTTTTTCTTTAGGCACAGTATTATTTGCACCCGTTAAAAGAATACTCTTTAACCCTTTTTTTATAATTTTAACTGCACTTTCGGCCTGACCATTACTGGCTGGATTATAAGCGGGAGAAAAAAGTTGTTTTATTCCGTTTAAAGTACAAAATTGAGCGAACTCCTGTGATGCAAAAGATGTACCATTATCACTAACTAATGTGTGCGGAACCCCGAATCTAGACATAAACTCTATAAGTTTTTCTATCACTGCCTTCGAACCATAAGAACTGTGCATACAATAACACTCGACCCATTTCGAGAAAGCATCCACGATAATTAAATACATTTGATTATTAAAGGGTCCTAAAAAATCTAAATGAATTCTATAGAACGCGTGCGGGGGGTGAGGCCAGGGGGTGAGCGGGGCGCGTCGCGGTGCCGGCCGCAGGCGTGCGCACACGCCGCACTGCGCTGCGACGCCTTCCAAGTACCCGTCTATGCCTGGGAACCAAAACCGCTTGCGAGCGTTCGCCTTCATCTTAACTACACCAAAATGCGAAGAATGCATTTCATTACATATTTCTTGTCGCAACGTACTCGGTATTACGACCTTATGCCCGCGCATTATGCACCCATTTTCAAATGATAAATCTAAACGACAGCAAAAATACGGTTTTAAATTAATATCCTTTACGGAGCGCGGCCAGCCATTCATAATATAACACTTAACTTTATTTAAAACTGGGTCATTATCGGTCTCCCAGCGCAGGCGCTGCGCTGTTACAGGTAGGCTCCCCTCCACGACGAAGTTTACGTACGCGGCGCGCTCCTCTAACATGTCCCGCGACCCCTCCTCCCCGGTATTGTCAGCCGCCTCGCTCGCAAGTGAGCGAGAAAAATAATCAGCGTTATTATCACCACTACGCACGTATTCTATGGTGTAGTTGTAGGCCGATAAAAATATAGCATAACGCTGTAACCGGTTTGCTGATACTTCCGGGATGCCGCGGTTTGAACCGAAAATGCTAATTAAGGGTTTGTGATCGGTTCTTAGAACAAAAGGATCGCTCCTGCCATACAAATACTGGTGAAAACGTCTAACTCCAAAAATTATGGCAGTAGCTTCCTTCTGTATCTGTGAATATTTTTTCTCTGCAGATGTCAAGGTCCTAGAAGCAAAGGATATAGGGCGCTCAACACCATCCTCGCACAACTGGGATAAAACAGCCCCCAGGCCAGTAGGAGATGCGTCTACCGTTAGAATTAGTTTCGCGTCTATATTAAAATGCGTTAAAATCTGATCAGAGGATAAAATATTTTTAATTTTAACAAAAGCCTTCTGATGATCGGCTGTCCAAACCCATTTATTATTTTTATGTAACAAGTTATACAATGGACTCAAAATAGAAGATGCGTTTGGTATAAAATTTCGGTAATAATTTATAAGTCCTAAAAACGATTGTAATTGAGCTACGTTTGATGGTGTTTGTGCGTCGACTATAGCCTTGACTTTTTCCGGTGATTTTCTGATTCCTGATTTATCAATGATGTGCCCTAAATACTGGATTTCATTTTTTTAAAACTCACATTTATTTAATTGCAATGTAAAACCTGCTTCTTCTAAACGTTCTAATACCGTATACAGTCTATTTTTGTGTTCGAGTTCAGTTTTACCGCTGATACACACATCATCCAAAAATACAACTACTCCTTCAATACCCGCCAGTACACATTCCATAACCTTTTGGAAAATCGCTGGGGCGCTTGCCAACCCGAAAACAAGCCGAGTGTACTTGAAAAGACCGCGATGCGTATTAATACATGTAAGGTTTTGAGCATTCTCCGATAAAACACACTGGTTATACGCCATGGAAAGGTCCAATTTAGAAAAATGTTTACCTCCATGTAATCTGGCAAATAATTCTTGCACAGTGGGTAAGGGGTACTTATCCACGATGAGTTGCTTATTTATTGTCACCGAGTAGTCTGCACATAACCTTACCCCACCGTCTTTCTTTAAAACTGGTACTATAGGCGACGCATACTCGGAATGTTCCACCGGCTTTAAAACCCCTAATTCTAATAGACGGTCAATTTCCATATCAATTTTACTTTTTAAGGCGAATGCTACAGAACGCGGTTTGAAAAATATAGGTTTAGAATCCGGTTTCAATTTTAAGTTTACATGATGTTTATCAAAACAACCCAACTTCCCCGAAAAAAGCTTAGGAAATTTACTCAATAATTGTGCAGTGAATGATTCATCCCCAAGTGAACAAAAATAATTTGTGGCAGGAGCTAGTTCTAATTTAAAAGCGTGAATAAAATCGCGGCCGAGCAGCGGAGGGCCACCGCCCGCCACCACCGCCACCACGAACAACTCGAGCGGGCGCTCGCGGCCTTCATAGTGCACCGATACGCGCGCCACGCCTAACGTGCTAATACTACCGCCGGTGTAATTCAACAACTTACGATTGCTAGCTAACAATGGTACATTACTAAAATATGCATCATATGTTTTTTTTGAAATAACACTGACGCCCGAGCCACTGTCAATTTCGAACTCTAAAAACAGGTTATTCACTCGTATCCTCTCTGTCATCGGCCTACTCTTGGGACAATGGATATTGTATAAATACGACTCACCGTCATCATCTCCTTCATCCACGACACCCTCCTCGACATAATGCACTTTAGCACTCTTTGAACACATACGACGGAGATGCCCCTTTTTTCCGCACTTTTTACACTTATAGCTACGAAAACGGCACTTATCGGATGTGTGATTGTTATAACCGCATACGTTGCACTTGAGGCCGGTAGCGATGTTAAACACGGGCTCGCCGAGGGCGGGCGCGGCCGCCGCGGCCCCAAGGGCGTGCGCGCCGCGCGCTGCCGCCGCTGAGGCATCGCGAGCACAGCGTACACTCTCTGCCAGCTCCACTGCTTTACTGAGCGTCAAGTCTTGAAGATTTTGCGCGAACAGTTTGTCCTTTTCGGGTCCCGCTATCAGGCCCATGACGAACCTGTCTAGTAAGGCTTCCTCCAAATTTTTGAAGCCACAATGAGCTGCCAACCCTCTTATCCGTGCCGCCCACTGTGAGTGTGTTTCTCCTGGGCGCTGTACCGCCGAATAAAAATGGAACCTCTCTGCAAAGCCACACCTGACTGGTGTAAAATGTGAGTCGAGCAGCTCCAAGATTGCATCATATTCCACATCTTCCAATTTTTTCGGTAATGCCAGGTTACTAGCTAAATTGTAGGTCGCTTCCGAGAACGCGCTCAGCAAAATCGCTCTTCGCTTGACCTTGCCTTTGTCCTTGTCATCGGTTAAGTCGTTGGCTATAAACCATTGCATCAACCGCATTTTATAGCCATTCCACTCGTGAGATAAGTGGTCAAATGTTGACAAAATTCCAAATAACACTCCTGTGGCCATTTTCGCATGGGAACTATCGTCGCCACTGTTTTATCTGAGGAGGCGGGAAAGGACGAGGTACGACTATCAAACGACGTAGCTAGTTACACACTGATTTATTCTAGAACAACCAACCGCGGTGGGGACACAGCCGCGCACCTAACTTATATCTACCCGATATTGCATACAAAAATATATTTTCCGTCATTTTATAAAAACTTTATGTTCTATTATGGGAGTAGCTTTCGCCCGTGACTTAGTCTACGTGAACATTCGGAAATCTCTAGAGGCAACCTTTGATCGGGATGCAAAGTATCTTCTTCTACGTCCTACCCTCTTCCCAGATCAGCTGGGGTCGGGCCTCCTTGTATGTTTGCGCCAGGACGCTCGATCGTGGGTTGTCTGTTGTGGAAGACCTCATCTTTTTAACTCCTTCTCAATGTTGGGCCACTACGTCGCCGATGGTCAGATGCAAAGTATCCTCTGTTTTAAATTATCTGTGTGGCAATCCAAAGGCGTTCAGCCGTTTTTGTGTGAATGTGCGTAGCTTCAAACAATGAAGCTGATTTCACATTAGCATACTGCTCAAAGTTGATATTTTATCAATGGATGTGATGTGACTGCCTTTACTTCTTTTATGACTCGAATAGAAAACTGCAAAATTCAATAACTTGACAGATTAATACAGCCATAAATCAACTATTGATCATCGTCAATGCAGATCTAAGCTTGCTCTTCTTCATTGCTTTACCCAAAACGGTATCAAAGGAAACAGCAATTGCAATGGAAATCAAAGGAAACCATTATTTGTGTGTATGTGTATGTTGTGACATCGTACGTCAATTCACATATTATTTATGTAGTGAATAGATACATACCTAGTGCATTGATTGAATGGGTAAACAACTAAAACATAGATTACATGGTGCATTGAAAAGGGAAGAGATGATGTGTGTAAATACATAGTACACACACTGTATTCACACGGAACGGGTGGTATACAGAGACGATTCAAAAGTGCTTAATTATTAAGTTTATTTGAATAAAAACATTTTGACTTTGACACTACAATGGCCTTTGGTCACAACGCTCAAACCTCAATCTTGCTTAGTTGGCTTGGACCTAAGACCAACTTTTAATTGACATCGATGTCTGTGATCTAGATAGGTCAGGTATCATTGAGAGGCGATCGGGTAACGGTCTTCGAATGTTAAACTTTACGAACTAATTTCATTACCCGAACCAGTTTATATGATAATTGTGATCAACGCCATCTGTCGATGAGCTCTTTGAATCTCGTTTGTGCTACATTCGATTATTGTTCAATTTGTTACGCAGGCCTGCGTCTCCTAATAAGTGATTTAGTAGGCCTTAATCGGCTTTGTTATATCTGGTTTATTTCAATTATTACGAATGAATGAGTATTATAATAATATATACTTTTCTAATTGTATAAAAAGTAGTTCCTTTTTATTACATACGAGCCGAAAACTTTGCCTTATCATCGAGTGATACCTGATATTTTTTTGCTATGAAAACCTTTTCGGATATTTCTTACTTGAAGAATAACAATGAAATACAAAGTTAGATAACGCATCCTCAGAAACGAGACGAAATACCAATAAATGAAACTACGTATGAAACAATGTTGAGCAATTAGGTACCTACTACAACTAGCCTATTCCGGTTTATTGATTCAATTCAAACAGCTGTACATTCACAAACCAATTTAATGTAATGCTAAACCACAATTTATTAGGCCATTAATACAACGTAGGGAAAATAGACCTTGTTCTAATTTTCTGTATTTTGTATCAAAAGCGCTAATATTCAGTGCAATTTCCTACACTGTGGCAATAATTAACAGAGTAGGTACATCAAACCGAAACCGCATGTTGTGGCATGTCGCTAATATATTACAGGGGCGGATATGTGTAGCGACAAATTTCCTGTTTTATTCACTAAACTTATTCAAACACCTTCGGGACATCCGGTAAAGTCACAGAACAAAAAAAAAACTTTGTTCTGTGGGTAAAGTAAAATAGCAAAGCGCATTTCAGATTACGCTTTAATAATAGGTAGTCGGAAAAGTTCGCGCCCTTTTTAACATTGATAATTTTATGATCACCAGTATATCACCATATGTGCCCGATGTTCAGCCAAAAATGCGGCATGGCCGTAGATCGGTCAAATTTGGAGATATCTCTATGAGAGCCTTTTAACTTTCTGTCATATTTTGAGGTTTTTATTTTTGAGAAGATAGGGCATGCGCTATTGAATGCAATGTGGCATGCCTTTGTTGAAAGTGCGAACCGGGAAAGCGACTGTGTCAAGACATAACATTATCACATTCGTGGACCTAAAAATGGTCAGCACCATTTTCCAAAGCAATCGGTCCATTAAAGTGCAATCTCCAAGCCGCGCGCCGGCCAAATGTGGAGATTGTGGCGACATCTTCCCACGAGAGATTGCATCCAATACTTACACAGTTACTTTTTATTTACTTTTCTTTCTTATCGTATGAGGAATAGTGGCCAACTCTGATGTTAGAGTTTATCAAGTTTATCAATGACAAGCGGCCGCCCGCGGTTTCACCCTCGTGGTACCCGTTCTCGTAAGCATATCGAGATAAAAAGTATTCTATGTTTCAATCTAGGCTATCTACTATCTGTGTGCCAAATTTCAACCAAATCCGTTCGGTAGTTTTTGCGTGATTGAGGAACAAACATCCAAACCCACAAACTATCACATTTATAATATTAAGTAGGATAAACTTGACTTACCGACTGTTATCAGATGACAACAGCCGGGACCGACGGTTTAACGTGCCCTCCGAAGCACGGAAGCGCTCAGTTGTAATGCCACTTAACGATCACCCAGTTTCTCTGAGAGATTGGGTCCGAAGCGTGGTGATCCGACAGAGAACTAAAGTCATCGACATAGCCCACCGGATTAGAAGGCTGAAATGGCAGTGGGCCGGCCATATTAGCCGTAGAACCGATGGCCGCTGGGGCAGACGAGTTCTTGAGTGGAGACCGCGTATGGGCAAACGTAGTGTGGGATGCCCTCAAACAAGGTGGAGCGACGATCTTCGCAAGGTGGCTGCCATAAACTGGATGAGTATAGCCGCGGATCGTGCTCAGTGGTGTGCACTGGGAGAGGCCTATGTTCAGCAGTAGACGATGATAGGCTGATGATGATGATGGTCACCCATCCGATACCTGGCCGGTCCGAGCGTTGCTTAACAACGTGACCGAGTACGATCAGTCTGTCAAGCTCTGCCATGAGCGCTTCGCTTTTACTGTACAATGGACTGTATTGGTCTGATGTGGAAAAAACTCACACCAGCTGTTCTACTACGCGGTATGACAAGAAATCGTCACTGCCGTTGTAAAAGGAAACAAAATGTCTGAAAAAATAGAACACTAAGAAAAACCGTCCATGTAGTAGATTTTAAAAGGGTAAAAAAGCGTATTATCATTTAAAATTAAAAATAAAATCTATTGCAAAGTGTGAAACTTTTAAATTTAAAAAGTTTTAAAATGTCTAACTACATAACAGTCAATCGCAGACAGAAGTCAAAAGTACAACATATTAATATTACATTCACTCTTATTCAAATAAATAACTTTGATAAGAAATATTAAAAACACGACTGCCCTGAAATGAAACATGAAATAAAACACTTTTTAACGGATACTAGCGCGGTTTTATTGAAAGTACTTTGGTAATTAGTTGGTATTTGGTTTGATTTTTGATTTTCCCGACGTTTTGACACCTTTGCAGCTGCCGTGGTCACGGGGGGCTACTGCCCTGCCAAAACGAACTAAAAAGTTAAATAACCATCATACTCGTAAGATCCCCTGACTGCAATAACACTTATTATGTAACTTTTTATTTCGTTTTCGAAAGGGCAGTCGTGCTTTTAACATAACACACTTAGAAGTTATGGTGGCATAAAGAAACTCACATACATACATACACATATTTACATGAACCCTGAACACAATACACTCTTCTTTCTTGATTTTATTTTTTACAATATAAAACACAACAACATTTCACTTAGTGAAACATTAGATTAGAAAAAGACTTTTTATTTGATTGGTCAGCTTGACAAATTTTATATCTTGCTAACAAAAGCCAATACGAGATCCCAAAGAAATAATTAATTACCTTTGTATAACAGAGTTTTTATTATTCACTTTCAGACATTAATTTGGGTCCATTGTTCAATACTCATTCAATATTGGATTGACATGAATTGTGCCTATTGTTTCCCTTAGGGATTGACAGTCCATCCAATACAGTGAAATACTGCATAATAGTAATGAGAATAGCGCAATACTACCTATCTATTCTACCATAGGTTACCTGGAAGTAGGGTTACCAGATGAAAAAATGAAAAGTCCGGAGAAAAAACCCGATTTCCATTGAAAAATCCTGAGATTTGTAGCAGTTTGAGAATAAGGGGGGGGGGGGCGCCGGCGTCTTCTCCGAAATGGCTTCAAGTAGTAAGCGGCTATAGCACTGTAGATTCACAGGTTTTTTTACTGTATTTTATTGAAAATTCTAAAAATCCTGAGATTTCCTGAGATTTTCAAAATCCGGCCGCAATCCTGAGAAAAGTCCAAAAATCCTGAGATCTCAGGACAAACCCTGAGATATGGTAACCCTACCTGGAAGGCAATCATAGTCTAGCTAGATCAAACAAGCCATAGAAATAACTACAAGTAATAAGCAATATTTTGTACTTATTATGTATTCTGTGTATAGGACCAATTTCCAATAATTATGTAAGTAAATAAGAATTAGTTTCATTACAAGTTCGAAATCATCTAACTGTGTCGAATACATGGTGAGCGATTGATTTAATGATTTTACTCAAAAATGCTTGTAATATGGTCATTATTTTGACAACCTTCTTTGAACAAAGTCAAGGTTGCCGCGCTCCTCCCTCCTCCGATGGTGACGCAACAAAGTTGTATGGGATTTCATTATTGTCGAGTTTTAGCCACCAGCAATTTCCTTTGAAAATCCATTATTGTCGAGTTTTGTTTCAAACATAGTTTTTTTGTAATTTTAATAATTTTCAACATTTTTGTCTTGTATGGTGCTTTACTCAAAAATCACAAAAATGTGAAAAATGTAAAAAAAAGTAATTTTTTGACATTTTTGTAATTTTTTGACATTTTTGACTTTTTTTACATTTTTGTCATTTTTGAGTAAAGCACTATACAAGACTTGGTCCACAATGACTGCACTGCTGGCCACGCTATGATGGCCTCAAGCTGAGCCTAACTACGCTCTCGGCCTTCAAGCTGACCAAGCTTGAAGGCCGAGAGCGTAGTTAGCAGCCCTTGCTGTGACGGCCTGGAACTGCGCTAAGCTACGCTATCGGCCATCATCATCGCGCTGCCAGCAATGCAGTCATTATTGACCGCATCAGTAATGTACTATTAAGCAGCAGGTTAAGATGTGATATGAGTTTAACAATAGTATAAACTCATGGTATTTTTAAGACACAACGTGATAGTGCTTGGCCTTCACCTCACCTAATGTTAAGTGACGATAAGACCGGAAGTGTAGGCGCACTACACCCGGAATCCTCACCACTGATGGACTGGCTATCTTACCTCAAACTGCCGGAACACAACAGTTTCTAAATTGCTGTTATGGCGTCAGACTTAGGTATGGTGGTTGTTCGAGCCGTGGAGAAAATCATGCGACCGTCGCCAGGTGTCGCTGCAGCCAATCGGAGGAGCCGAGCCCCAGCTCTCGGGGACGGCCGGACCGCCATTACGCATTCCTATATCGAACTTAGTCCCTCACACACATTGTAGAACCATCATAAATCTGTTTTTTGATTCTAGCTCTTCTTTCATTTTTTCCTTGTTTCCGAAGTAAACAAGAATTGGCGACCGTTTGACAGCACGACACGAGCCTAGAAGGGAAAGGAGGAGAAACTCGCTGCAAGGTGGTGACAAGAAAGAAAAGGCGGAAGAACCACGTGCCGAGGCGCCAGCCTGCCACGCCTGAGCCTGCCTTGCCACGCCCGCACCAGCCACGCACGCACCAGCTACACCTGCGCCACGCCACGCCACACCCGGACCACGCCACGTGTCGTCGCCGGCCCCTGCCACCGCAGCAGCTCGCTGGCTACCTACCATTCTAAT
Source organism: Agriphila tristella (assembly GCA_928269145.1). Taxonomy (NCBI): domain Eukaryota; kingdom Metazoa; phylum Arthropoda; class Insecta; order Lepidoptera; family Crambidae; genus Agriphila; species Agriphila tristella. The sequence goes on from OV743434.1 coordinate 27,598,327, forward strand.
AGTGAGCCCGTTCCTTTTCTTTTTCCTAATCTTATCCCCTTTTATCTGTGTGGATGCTAGGCCTAACTTTTTAACTGTTACGTGATATCTTAATTTCCTGTCCAGTTTCTACAAGTGCCTAGTCTAATCTATCTCTCAAATTAATTACCTAATCTCGAGGGGCTTAATATAGTTCGAATCACCTAGCCTTTTATTTTTTGTAGGCCAACCCTACCTACCTACCCACTATTTTAATTTTACGCACTGCACTACATCTTTACAATTTCTATTTTTATTTGCTAATTTTATTGCCTAATTACCTACCTACTTCTAAAGTGCAGTTTAGAAACAACTTCCCACTTGCCATTATCTTTCTACGCCGATTCTCCATCTATCTCAAGCATTTATTTATTACGTACTTACGCAAATTTAAAGCAAATCACTATAATCTTTCCCACTATAATTCACTTCGCTTGCTCAAAGGCAATAATCTTTCGATCACTAAGTTAACAAACCTTTTTCCACAGCATACGCTTTTGTCACTGCTTCTATTCAATTGCATTTAACTGACATTCCAGGTGAACCTAAATCATCGTAGTTCGTACGTGCCTGCGCAACACTGACTGAGTGAGCACGCGGTGCAGTTTCTCGCTGCAGCCGGCCGCCGCCCGCCGGCCGCCGCCCGCCGCCCGCCGAACAACAAACCGGTTCTACGCGGAAGGATCGTCGAAACGAGGGGCGTAACGTACCTACCTATTTCATTACTTGTGTTTTTTCTTGACGCTTTATTGCAAGATGACTTTGGACGTTAAACCTAGTGCAACGAGTTCGGACAGTAAATCTAGTGCAATGAGTTCGGACAGTAAACTTAAGGATTTAGTTGCAAAGCGAGGGTCCATTAAGGGACGCCTTACCAAGTTTAAAATTTATTTAGATAACTTAGTGACTTTAGAAGATGTGTCTCAAGTGGAAGTCAGTAAACTTGCAATGAAGCTGTCACGAATAGAAGCCTTATTCATTGAGTTCGACGGGTTGCAGAGTCAAATAGAGATTTTAAATGAGTCGAATCAAGATAACGAATTAACCACGCGCGATTTAATTGAATCTGAATTTGATAATTGCATATCGTTTGCGCAAGAGTTTATTAGGGAACATAGCGTGCCTTCCAAACAGGAAAGTAATAATTTGTCGAGTTGTTCTCACTCCAACATCAACTGTCACCATCATAATCATAGTGAATGTGATAGCCCTAGTTTTAAATTGCCGGTTATAAATATTCCGAAATTTGATGGCACCTATTATAGGTGGTTGGAGTTTAAAGAAATATATTCTTCATTAATTCATGATAACTCAAAAATAGAAACCGTTCATAAGTTCCACTATTTAAGTTCCTATCTGGAAGGCGAAGCTGCGCGTGTTTTAAGTAATTTAGAAGTATCTGCGAAAAATTATTCGGAAGCTTGGTCTCTCCTCTGCAATCGGTACGACAATAAAAGACTGTTAATTAATAATCACTTAAAGTCACTATTTAGCATTGAATCGGTTAGAGAATCAGACAAGTCCTTAAGATTCATAATTGACCATGTGAACAAAAACTTGCGTGCCTTAAGCACTTTAGGATTACCTACTGATAAGTGGGATATCCTAATCATTCACATTTTAACCGCGAAATTAGATAACAGTACTGTATTTAAGTGGGAAGAACATCGGAATACTTTGCCTGAAGTACCTACGCTTAATGATTTCTTTAGTTTTCTTAAAAATCGTGCAGATGTGATTGAAACTGTCAATCGAAACAAAACTGACAGACTAGACAAGCCTAAACATTTAACTAACTTTTCTCCTAATAAAATGCAAACTAAGTCATTTATTGCAACTTCTAAGAACCAAACTCCTTTGATTAAATCTAATTTTAATTGTAATTTTTGCAAAGGCAGTCACCGTCTTTATGAATGTGTTTCCTTTAAGTCTAAGTCTCCTGAGGAAAGGGTTTCTATAGTTAATAATTTTAAATTATGTCACAATTGTTTGAGACCCGACCATAACGCGCAGGCTTGTAAGCTGCCTGGTTCTTGTCGCACATGCAAAAAAAGACATAATTCTTTGTTACATTTGCCAACTGAACTGCCTCCTACGCCTAGTACCTCTGAAACTGTTTTGTCTACGTTTTGTTCATCCGAAGTTTTATTATGTACCGCAAAGGTGCGCCTAGTCAACCCTCAAACTGGTGATAATGTCACAGTTCGAGCGGTTCTTGATAGTGGTAGCCAGTCATGTTTTATTACAGAAAGGGTAAAACGGACCCTTAACTTGATTCCTCAACCCTCCAATATAAATATTATTGCTATCGGCAACAATTCATTGAATTTAAGCCCAGATCGTTGCGTTTTAGATTTACAATCGATTACCACTCAATATAAAACTACTGTAACTTGTCTTGTTTTAGAAAATATTACCGAACAACTACCCAAGTCCCCACTTGACATCAGTCATCTAAACCTAACTAAATTTGAATTAGCAGACCCTAATTTTAGTGAGCCTTCCTCTATTGATATGCTCATTGGTGCCGACCTATTTTGGATTCTAATAGGCACTAAAAGGCACTCTCTAGGGTCAAGCAACCCTATTCTTCAGAGCTCTAAGCTTGGTTGGCTCATAGCAGGTCCTATTCACACATCCAAAGCCCAAGTCACTCAAAACAAGTCTACATTTTGTAATTTTTTAACTAAAGGAGAAAACTCACTAACTTTAGATGAACAATTAACTAGTTTTTGGGAACTTGAAAATATTCCCGCTAATCAACCCTTTTCTATTGAAGAAAGGCAATGTGAAGAGCTTTTCCTTTCTCAAACTACTCGAACAAGCGAAGGTCGCTTTTGTGTAGGTTTACCCCTAAAGGACTCTATAGACTGTCTAGGTGAATCTTACTACATTGCTAAAAGCCGTTTCCATAATCTTGAGACACGTTTTCGCAAAAACCCTGAGCTTAAAGCTCTCTACTCCCAATTTATACACGAGTACGCCGAACTCGGTCATCTAAGCTATTTGTCTGAGGACAAACCTCCAAACTCTTATTTCCTCCCACACCATCCTGTTTTAAAGGAAACCAGTGAATCCACCAAACTTCGAGTGGTGTTCAATGCCTCTCAACCCACTACTTCCGGTTTCTCAGTAAACGATCTCCAGATGATAGGACCTACCACCCAAGATTCTTTATTTAATATTTTATTACGTTTCCGTCAGCACAAATATGTGTTATCTGGCGATATCGCTAAAATGTACAGACAGGTCCTAATGAATGAGTCGTACCGAAACCTGCAATTAATACTCTGGCGCGATGATGAAAATGAGCCACTTCGCACACTTAGGCTAAAAACCGTAACCTATGGGTTCGCCAGTGCTGGCTTTCTGAGCACCCGATGTATACGGCAGATCGGCGCTGAGTGTGATGACCCTAAAATTAAAACTATTATTCAATGTGACTGTTTAGGCTTCCCATCCTATTATCCTTTACTTATTATTTCCCCTCCATTTCAAAACAACTAGCGCCATCTCTGGCGCCAATACGTAAACCTGGCTGCGCGACATTAGCGCCACTAAAAAGAAGACATTCAAGCTCTCATCAAAACACCGCGTGCGCGCCGGGTCACCGCCCGCTGAAAAATCCTTAAATTACTGTGAAAAACGGTGTGAAAGACGGAGCCGGCTCCAAAGATCGATCAAGGAACATAACAGACGTGAGTGCCAGTGTAGTGCAAGTGTCAACAACCACCAGCATCTTCATTTGGAGTCGTCACTGCCGCCGTTGGCGAAGCGGTGGCCAGCTACCTGTAAGTCCTTTTCCTTCAGCCTGTTACCTATCCACATTAACCTCTGGTGTAGGTACTTGTTAGGGAATCAAGGAAAATTAATCTCAAACTACGAAACCAAGCGGTTTCATTTTTTGGTCCATACGAGCACAGATGCCTATGGTTACCGGTTTTTAACCAGCTTAAAATTCCATTTACAGTCCAATTTTAAAACATATAAAGCTAAATTTTAATAAAAACAATCGTTAACGTTGCATTCCTAGCGCAAATTATAAGTACCTATCTATTCAACTCGAGCGCTGTGTGTTTGCCGTGCGCCGGCCATTTTTTTGTTTACCGATCATTTACGATAAAAGTCAATCACATTAAATCTCATTCGTAATTACGTATTTTTAGATAAAATTACGTGTTTGTTAGCGAATTTTATCGTTAAAATTGGTTCATATATCGATTTTTTGTCTTTTCATATTTTGTATTAGGTAGGTACATACTTATAGAAAATGCCTGACGACCAACAGGCCGCCGCTAGTGATAGTGCAAATAGTGCATTAATGAATGAAAGACAATTAAAACTGGTTCAAACGCAGCGAGAATATGCGTTTCGTGATATGCAAATTTTGATGGATTTATCTAAAAATATTCACTGTGATCAATCAGCATTAACTAAATTCAAAGCTAGGTTCAAACGGATTGAGAAATTACGTAGCGAATTCTTCGAGTACACTACTCAGATAAATGAATTAAAGTTAATCTTAAAACCAAGTGAAAAAATTGATTTGAAAGTTGTCCAAGCATTTGACGACTTATACTATAGTGTGATAGCCGTCGCGGATATTATTTTTCCGAGCGAAAGCGAAGGTAGTGTCGACACGGCTCACGCCGCTCGCGTCTCGACAAAAGTCGGCGCGTGTGCCGCGTGTGATAGTAATTGTCATACCGCGAAACCATTCTCGCAAGTGCGTTTACCTAATCTTGAATTGCAAAAATTTGATGGTAACATTGAACTTTGGCAAACATTCTTTGACACATTCTCGTCACTTGTGCATAACAATAATAGCATAAGTTCGATTGAAAAATTCCATTATTTGCTATCATGTCTTTCTGGTCAGGCTTTGTCGCTTGCCAAGGGCATTCCGGTTACGAGTGAAAATTATCCAATTGTTTTCGATGCTCTTATTGATAGATTTGAAAATAAACGCGTTTTGGCTTATAATTATTTGGAAAAAATAAGTAACTTTTCACCTTTAAAAAATAGTAATTTTTCCGATCTTAGGAATTTAACTAATATTCTAAACGAAACAGTTAACGCCCTTCGGGCTATGAAAATAAAACAATTGGATGAGTTTATACTTTTTTATTTAGCTTCGCGCGTTCTAGATAGCGATACTCGTAAACGTTTTGAAATTCAGAATAAGGAACAAATACCTACTTTTTCTGATTTGTTAACCTTTTTACAAAGTTATGTCAAAGTATTGGAGGTCAGTCAATCCGGCACGATATCCGGTTCTGGTACTCAATTAAATCAATTAAATAAAATAACTAAACGCCCCTTAGAGGTTCGAAACAAAAACTATTATAAATCTAATTCGTTGCCGTCCAGTGCCGGCGCCGTCAATGCTTCGATACCTAATCAGTATTCGGTGACCTGTATGTACTGCGGTGAACAACATAATATTTTCAAATGTTCTAAGTTTCAATCACTTAACATTCCTGAAAAGAATAAAGTCGTGTTTAAACAAAAGTTATGTAAAAATTGTTTACGTCCAAATCATAATGTTGATCAGTGTTTTTCTAAATCTTCTTGCTCGGTTTGTAACAAGCGTCATCACAGTTTGTTGCATGACGGTGGCGGGACCACTGTCGCGGTACCTGGTATTTCAACCGAAGTGACTGACTGTTCGGATGGGTTTAGCGGGATCGAACCGCCTATCGTAAACGAAACGTCGGTAACTACTAGTACACACCTAGGACATAGCCGCGCTTTGGTTTTACTCGGTACTTGTACGGTGCGCGTTTGCGATCCGGCGGGCTCCGCTCAGCCTGTTTTGGCTAGGGCACTCATCGATAGCGGTGCGCAGGACTGCTTCATGACGTCATCGCTCGCGCAACGTATGCGCTTGCCTATGCGCCGTTGCAAACTAACCGTCGCGGGTCTAGGTAAAAGCGTAGTGCATCAGATAAAAGGGGAGACATCCTGTACGGTACAGCCTCGCGATTCAGATAATCCTAAATTTAATATTAATGTCATAGTTATGGACACAATTACTAGTAAAATGCCGACAGTTCCAATACCGCCGGTTGTACGTAACCACTTTAAACATTTAGTACTTGCTGATACGCAATTTGACAAACCGACAGATATCGACTTATTATTAGGCGCGGAGCAGTTCCACGCGATTTATGACGGCCAACGCCTCGATTTGGGCAACGGTCTACCGGTTGCTTTACACAGCGTGTTCGGGTGGGTTCTCACGGGCAGGGTCGATCCCGTTAGCCGTCCCCCATCCACAATCTCTTCCCTCGTGGTTTCCACTCGTGCATTAGATGACGTGGTCAAGCGTTTCTGGGAGGTCGAAGAACCACCAAAAACGGAATTAGCGAATCCGGAGGACGTTAAGTGTGAGGAGCTGTTTACCAGTCTAGTTTCCCGCGAGCCTGACGGGCGATACGTGGTGCCGTTACTGTTAAAAGACTCATGCGAATCTTTAGGCGATTCTTTCAATAACGCAAAGTTGCGCTTAAGTAAGCTCGAAAAACGACTCGAACGGAATTCCGAGTTAAACAAAGATTATGGCGATTTTATGGCTGAGTATCAGAACTTAGGTCATATGCAACCTTCAAGTTTGGGCTCAGGTAAATTCGTTATTCCACATCATTGTGTAGTCCGCCCTGATAGTGCGACCACAAAGCTCCGTGTTGTTTTTGACGCCAGCTCAAAAACAACAAATGGAAAATCGTTAAACGACATTGTTTATACTGGACCTAAGCTCCAGAATGATATCGTAGACATACTTACCAAATTCCGTTTGCAACCTATAGTGTTCACAGCCGATATAACAAAAATGTATCGCAACATTGATTTGCGCCCTGAAGATAGGGTGTGGCAACACGTACTCTGGCGATCGTCACCTTCTGATCCTGTCTCGGAGTACGAGCTAAGAACGGTTACTTATGGTGTGACTAGTTCACCATATCTAGCAATTCGTACATTGCATCAGCTCGCAGCCGATCACGGCTCTGACTATCCTAAAGCTGCTGAAGTGGTTCGCCAGGACACATTTATGGACGACATAACGGCGGGGGCACCTACCGTAGCCCAAGCACTTCAGTTAAAAGACCAACTTGTAAACCTTTTGGCTTGTGCTCAGTTTGAACTCCGCAAGTGGAGTAGCAATTCACCTGAATTTAATGCATCTCTTCCTGTTGAACACTGTCAGGTTCCAAAATCATTTTGTGATGAAAATCACCAACATATTATCAAAATCTTAGGCGTCCAGTGGGACCCCCTTAAAGACTTTTTTACTTATTCAATTTCAGCATTGAATTCAAGTTTCACTAAGCGTGCTATTCTGTCATGCATCGCTCGAATTTACGATCCCGTTGGATGGCTTGCACCCGTTGTTCTGATAGCAAAATTTCTCTTGCAAGATCTTTGGCGTCTTAATTTAGGCTGGGACGACACTGTTCCCACAGATATCGCTGAGAAGTGGCGAAACTTCCTCATTGAATTAGAATATGTTAAAAACATTACTGTACCTCGTAAAGTTACAGCTGATGATGCTGTTCAACATCAATTAATAGGATTCTGTGACGGGTCCTCAAAAGCATATGGATGCTGTGTTTATTTGCGCAGTGTCGGTCCTAATGAATGTCAAGTGCATCTATTGATTGCCAAGTCTAAACTGGCTCCTATAAAGCCATTAACAGTAAACCGCCTTGAACTCTGTGGCGCTGTTTTACTTGCACGCGTCCTTAAACATATGCATAATTTATTAAAAACTAAAATCCCAATAAATCAAATCATTGCGTTCACTGACAGTAGCACTGTGCTTGCCTGGCTACACATCGAACCCCATAAGCTGAAGACGTTCGTTGCACATCGAGTTGTTAAAATAACAGACGATATGCCCCTCGAGCACTGGCAACACGTCTCCACTCATGACAACCCAGCGGACCACTGCAGTCGAGGCTTAAGCTCAATAAAACTCGCTGAATGTTCCTCCTGGTGGGTAGGTCCGGACTGGGTGGCGAAAGATACTTCCTATTGGCCAGGTAATCCTCATTTGGATTGCTTCGATGATATTCCGGAAATGCGTCCCAACGCGTGTCTAGCTCAGGCTACAACAGATGAGCCTAGTCTCATATCCACATTATTAGAACGCTATTCTTCTTTAACGCATGTGCAGCGCATTCTTGCTTGGTGTTTGCGATTTATATCGGCGTGTTCACGCCATTCCGAACACAGTAAAACGCTTACCGTTAAAGAATTGAACTATTCGCTTCAGTGTTTGATTAAACATGAACAGCAGTCGTATTTTACTGATGACGTGCAGAGTTCTAAGGCTATCCAGAAACTCCGTCCATTTGTAGACGACTCGGGTCTCCTCCGAGTGGGGGGACGATTAAAACATTCTAACTTGCCTGTATCTGCTAAACATCCAGTCTTATTACCGAAAGGTTCACGTCTATCCTTACTGATAGTAGATTATTTTCATATAACTTACTTGCATTGTGGTCCTCGTACCTTGCAATCGATTATTCAACGTCAATTTTGGATTCTTGGGATTCGTAATTTGATTCGTTCCAGACTCTCAAAATGCGTTAAATGCTTTAAAGCAAAACCTATTCCGTGTCAACCTCTAATGGGAGATCTTCCATCTTCCCGAGTCCAACAAACGCGTTGCTTTGAAAAAGTTGGAATCGACCTGGCTGGACCTTTCTTAGTGAAAGAAAGCCATAGAAGAAAGGCGCCAACTTATAAGGCTTACGTATGCGTTTTTGTATGCCTTGCCGTAAAGGCAATTCACATCGAAGTACTCACTGAGCTCTCCACTCCTGCGTTTATTGCGGCTTTAGACCGATTTGTTTCCCGTCGTGGGCTTTGTACTTTTATAGTTACCGATAACGGCACCAATTTTATCGGCGCGAAACGTTACCTTAACGAATTATATAAACTCATATGGGAAAATCGCGATCCCATATCATTTAATCTCGCAGAACGTGGAATCATCTGGCAATTTAACCCTCCAACCGGTAGTCACTTCGGTGGAATTTTCGAAAGTGGAGTTAAATCCATGAAATACCACTTAAAACGGGTAATTGGATCGCAGATTTTAACTCTTGAAGAGTTGATAACTGTACTTGCTAAGGTCGAAGCGGTACTGAACTCGCGACCGTTGTGCAACATATCCTCGGATCCAGACGAAGTAGATATTCTAACACCGGGGCATTTCTTAGTTAATAGTCCTTTAGTAGCGTTACCTGAACCTGAACTGGCGGATCAATACGTGCCGCCTCGAGAGCGTTGGCAGATGCTGCAAAAACTTACCCAATCATTCTGGCGTATCTGGCAGCGTGACTACCTCCATACGTTACAACAGCGTGCGAAGTGGTTTCGCGGTCAAACTAACGTACAGTGCGGTGATATTGTATTGCTCGTTGATAACAATTTGCCTCCATTAGATTGGCGTTCAGGGCAAGTGACCGCCTTACACCCTGGCGTTGACGGTGTGGTCCGTGTCGTTACACTCCGTACTACGCGTGGCCTCCTTCGGAGACCAGTCACTAAACTTTGTCCGTTGCCTATAGAACATTAACTGTATCGGTTTTCATCGGTACAATTTCTTAGTTTTAAGTTCTTAATTTGATAATTTCTCAATCTTAATTGTAAAACCAAATTCATTATTAAATTTTAAATTATTGGTAGGAATGAATGCAACTTTAACAATTGGTTCTTCATTGGCTTCTTACCTTTTGTACTTTTGAAATCGAGACGATTTCAAGTGGGGGGATTATGTTTAGGCTTCCCATCCTATTATCCTTTACTTATTATTTCCCCTCCATTTCAAAACAACTAGCGCCATCTCTGGCGCCAATACGTAAACCTGGCTGCGCGACATTAGCGCCACTAAAAAGAAGACATTCAAGCTCTCATCAAAACACCGCGTGCGCGCCGGGTCACCGCCCGCTGAAAAATCCTTAAATTACTGTGAAAAACGGTGTGAAAGACGGAGCCGGCTCCAAAGATCGATCAAGGAACATAACAGACGTGAGTGCCAGTGTAGTGCAAGTGTCAACAACCACCAGCATCTTCATTTGGAGTCGTCACTGCCGCCGTTGGCGAAGCGGTGGCCAGCTACCTGTAAGTCCTTTTCCTTCAGCCTGTTACCTATCCACATTAACCTCTGGTGTAGGTACTTGTTAGGGAATCAAGGAAAATTAATCTCAAACTACGAAACCAAGCGGTTTCAGTGACATTTACTGTGATGACCTTCTAACTGGGGCTGAAACAGAAGATGAGTTGCGTCACATTCAGCACGCTGTCTCATGTGAACTATCAAAGGGATGCTTTCCTTTGCGAAAGTATAGGTCTAATTCACCCAAATTACTTCTTTCTCTCGACTCAGAGAAAACAAATCTAATAATTAGTAATTCAACCAGTACATTAGGCATTGGTTGGTGTCCCACAACCGATGAAATTCACTTCCCCATTCATCAATCTAATCTCTCTAATAAAAACCTAACAAAAAGATCTATTTTATCATCCACCTTTAAAATATTTGACCCCCTTGGCTTATTACCATTGGCATATTAGTACCATTAAAGCAAAAATATTGCTACAAAAATTGTGGATTGAAAAATTAGATTGGGACGAACCAGCCCCGCCCTCTATACAGCAATCTTGGCTTAAATTCAGCGAACAACTTCATATAATTTCTGATTTAAAAATTGATAGGCATGTGTTAATTGGTGGTTATATCTATCTTGAACTACACTGTTTTTGTGACGCGTCTCAGCAGGCATATGGTTGTTGTATTTATGTTAAATCCATTGACAAAGATTCCAATGTAAAGGTGAGCTTACTGTGCGCCAAAGCTAGGGTCGCTCCTATAAAAGCTTGCACAATTCCGCGTTTGGAGCTTTGTGCCACAGTCCAAGGGGCGCAGCTGATGTCCGCTGTCAAAAAAGCCCTCAGACTTGAAATAAATAAAGAGGTCTATTGGACGGACTCTAATGTAGTACTAGGGTGGCTTAAGACCCCTAATAAAACTAACACGTTTGTAGCCAATAGAATTGCTACAATCATTGAGCTTACTGACCCACTATCCTGGCGCCATGTTCCTTCACTCGAGAACCCCGCTGACCTTGCTTCACGAGGTGTTGACCCCCATGAAATAAATAACGCTCACATCTGGTGGCATGGGCCCACTTTTCTTATGAAATCAGAGTCCAATTGGCCCATGGCCTCATTAAACCAAATAGACCTGCCTGAAATGAAAGCAATGCCCGCTTTGGTGGCGGAGGCTTCACCTGCAATTACAGCAGGTTTTGAAAGATTTTCTAACCTAAATATAATACAAAGAACCTATGCTTGGCTTCTTAGATTTATACATAACTGCCGTAACCCAAAAAATAAACAAACAGGGCCTTTGCAAGTTCATGAGCTTAAAAAAGCTCTGACTACACTCATCAAAATATCTCAAGCCGAGTCGTTCTCTAAAGAAATTAATTATTTGTTAGCAAACAAATCTTTAAAGGCTACTAGTAATCTCAATTCTTTAAATCCATTTCTAGACGATGAAAAGGTACTACGCGTGGGCGGAAGAATAGATGCGTCTGAGCATCCATATGAAAAAAGGCACCCTATTGTAATTAAAGCTGATCATCGTTTAACTAAATTAATATTCCAAAATGAACATTCACGCCTATTTCATGCGGGTCCTCAGTTGCTACTTGGCTCTATAAGGGAACAATATTGGCCTATAGGAGGCCGCAAACTAGCTAGGGACGTTGCCCGCCATTGTTTTGTTTGTAGTAGATTTGGAGGAAAAACAATGACTAATATAATGGGTAACTTACCCGCTGATCGCGTTGAGCCCGACTTTGCTTTTAGCACCTTAGCAACCGATTTTGCGGGCCCATTTCTCATCACGGACCGTAAAGGCCGTGGTTGTAAAATAACGAAGTGTTATTTATGCATTTTTGTATGTTTTAGATATAAATGTATACACTTAGAATTAGTAAGCGAATTATCAAAAGATGCCTTTATGTTAACCCTAAAAAGATTCATAGCTCGTAGAGGACTGCCTAAGTTCATTTATTGTGACAATGGCCGAAATTTTGTGGCGGCCTCAAAAGAAATAAATCAATTTTTAAAATCAAACAAAGAATCTATACATGACTTTGCTGCCCGCCAGGGCATTGAATTTCGCTTCTCTCCGGCGTACGCTCCTCATTTCAACGGTCTGGCGGAGGCCGGTGTAAAGTCGGCCAAATTTCATCTTCATAGAATTCTAGGCCAATCTCACTTAACCTTTGAGGAGTTGGCCTCTGTATTCACACAGATAGAAGCTATCCTAAATAGCCGACCCCTTTGTCCTCTGTCCCCGTCACCTAACGATTTCAATCCGCTCACCCCGGGTCACTTTTTGATTGGTAGGCCAATGACTGCGCTGCCGTCGCCGAGCTTCGTGGACGTCCCTGCGCATCGCCTCGACCGCTACAAACGACTCGAGCAAGCAAGACAACATTTTTGGGCAAGGTGGTCAACCGAATACATAGCTGAACTTCAGCAAAGAACCAAATGGAAGTCAGTATGTGAACAGCTTGAGCTTGGTGACCTTGTTATTATAAAGGAGCAGCAGACCCCACCTCTGAACTGGCGCCTCGGACGAGTCAGCAAGCTATTCCCAGGATCCGATGGGGTTTCTAGAGTGGCCGATATTCAAACTGCCAACGGTGTCGTTCGACGCGCCCTCAACCGCATATGCAAGCTGCCCAATCCAGAGTACCATGCCAATGATGCTTGAAACCAAGGTTTCAACGGCCGGGAGGATGTTCGAGCCGTGGAGAAAATCATGCGACCGTCGCCAGGTGTCGCTGCAGCCAATCGGAGGAGCCGAGCCCCAGCTCTCGGGGACGGCCGGACCGCCATTACGCATTCCTATATCGAACTTAGTCCCTCACACACATTGTAGAACCATCATAAATCTGTTTTTTTGATTCTAGCTCTTCTTTCATTTCTTCCTTGTTTCCGAAATAAACAGTGGTGTTAACTAGCCAGGCGGACTTGAAATAAGCCTTTCGGCGCCAAGCGTCTACTTATCAAATAGCCAGTTTCTCATTCCGACTACCTCTCAATGATACATGTTCGCAGCTAGCTAATATAGCAATTATCCTACTTCGCATACAGTCTACTTCTCAAAGCGACTAGTTCGCAGACTGCTCTACCACCAACCACACCGAGTACAAATTGTACCCCACCTCCTAGGAATCGAACCCGTGACCCCTGCTTCTTACACGGTGGGCAAACCACTAGACTACAGAGGCGGTTAAAGACTAATCATTAAGCGCCAATTTAAAGTAAAGCTGCCTGGAAATACACTTTTACAGACATTCCTGCGGTTTCAATAAAAGTACCTATATTTTGATCATTGATGCTAATAAGAAGTTTGTTCATAATTTGATTTTAAACTATCCCTAACGGTTCGGCTCGGCACCTTTGCGGTATCTTTCCTAACAATTTCATTTTGTATCTTTGAAACTATGCTTTTTCATATTTAAAAAAATCAGAAACTAACGAAAATAACCAATAATCACGTCTGTGCCAATAATTTATTGAAAGTTTGGCAACTTTATATAATTCATGTTTTCTTTCGCATCATGATTTTTTCAAACGCAAAGAAACTCTGCAAAATTTATTTGTTCTTGATGGACCTTCAAATTATTTCCCGTTGGAATTTGTTGGAAGTGTGTTTTTATCGTTCAATCGTTCAATTAAACTCATTGCAAAGTATTCCTGTATGCCGTTGAAAATCCGTTAAAAAAAGCCATAGGATTATGTTCGTGTTTTATTGTTCCTTAAATATAAACAGAGCTTTTGTATCGTCTGACACCTATTCGTGACGACACTACATAAGTTTGGATCTATCGAAAGTTTCTATGAGGACGGTACTTTTTGTCACGTGATATTGCCAATCTATTTTATGCGGACACAACCTTTCACCAACTTGCCACACTTTTTATGTGACGATACACGCATTGATTTCTTATTGTATCCGAAAAGTTGAATTGTTTGTTATAGGTGAAAAAGTTAATTCCCTATCGGTGAATTGAGGCACAGGCCGAAATAAAAAAAATCATTTTAAGTTGTCGCGTTGTTAGGTTCAAAGTTTGTTTTTAAGTAAAGACAAAAAGTTTTCAACTCTTTTGCTACACTAAATAAGAAACTATAATATACTAGCGGCCGCCCGCGGTTTCACCCGCGTGGTTCCCGTTTCCGTGAGAATATCGGGATAAAAACTATCCTATGTTTTAATCCAGGCTATCTACTATCTGTGTGCCAAATTTCAACCAAATCCGTTCAGTAGTTTTTGCGTGATTGAGGAACAAACATCCAAACCCACAAACTTTCACATTTATAATATTAGTAGGATATTAATAGTTACAAAAAAATTGTTTTAAAAAACAAAAAAACCGACTTCAAAAAACCTACCTCTAAAAAGCAAGAAATAATATTCAAGTCATTAGATACGCATTATCATTGTTATAATAACTACACGTCTACTGAAGTCGGGTGGGGCTGGAGTACAACTTCCTGTTTTTTTTTCTAAAAGCCCTACCCGACTTCAATAGACGTGTTGTTATTATAACAATGATAATGCGTATCTAATGACTTGAATATTATTTCTTGCTTTTTAGAGGTAGGTTTTTGAAGTCGGTTTTTTTGTTATTAAAACATTTTATTTTTATTTTTAGTGGTACCTTCTCTATTTAGGCAGCGTAGGTATATTATTTGGTAGAACAATCAGCTCAGTCAAACGTGAGATATTCGCGGAGAAACATACATTCATACAGGTCAAACTGAGAGAGAACCTTATTTTTTTTGAAGTCGGTTAAAAATATTACACTAAAAGTACCCCTTTCCCAACAAAAAAACATCAAATTCGGTTAATAAATAACAAAGTCGTCAAGGTAGTTGATGCAAAATCATAGTATTTTCAGGATTTCTTGAAAACTACTGAACCGATTTAAAAAAAAAGGCGACCATCTCGCAAGAAAACTCAATCGAACAAAAAAAGAATCATCTAAATCGGTCCATAAATGTCGAAGATACGCGCGAACAACGATAAAAAAACATACAATCGAATTGAGAACCTCCTCCTTTTTGTGAAGTCGGTTAAAAATAAACTGCTTTTAACCACGTTTTATACGTTACGTATAGTTAAGAAATAAATCTGCTATTCAACGTTTTATTACGAATGCATCAGACGTAAGTATAATGACAAAATTTTATGAAAGCCCCGTGCGATTTGTACAAAACAAAGCAAAATCTGTTACAAGTAAGTTAATAAATCAGTAATCTGATGAGCTTAGCGCAATGTGCTTACCACGGTGTACGAGTTATTATGTCATTTTCGGTATATTTGTTTACTGTTTTGTAAGAGATTTTTACCAGAATCCAGCTTAATAATGTAGTTGATTTTATTTCCTCCTTTCTTGATGTCATTATTTTTACTTTCCATGTTTTGTCTTTCATTTTATCTTTATTAGTTATATAATATATATAAGCATATTAATGTTGTAGTTATTATAAAATTTTGAAGATTTATGACAAAAGATTTTATCAAACATTTTTGAAATATACAGAAGGTAGATAGACAACAGATTTCCGGAATGTAAGTATTCTATTACATGATAAAAAGTTATGAAAATAGCGTTACAAATTATCTTTATAAGTTATGAAACTTCCAAATAAATGGAAGCGATTTTTCTGAATAAAAAAAAAGAATAAGAATTTTAGAAATAACAAGATTAGGCATTACTTTGTCAACACGCTTTCTAAATCACAAGTGTCTTAATAAATTCCATTACTTCAAAGAAATACTACATAGGTAAACTCTCATCGTCAAACAAAACAAAAGCGAACAAAGGATCTGTTTTAGGCTAAAGTAAACTAGTCTTAAAAGATTACGGGAGCGTCTTTCAGTAAGCTGTGAAGCTGGAGGACAAAATGCCTACGTGTTTAATGTGAAAACCAATATTTGCAGAGTCTAGACTTTATGGACAATTTGCTTAGTGATACCAGTACTCATTATTATACTATGGTGATACTTAACCGATAACGATGTAAGGCACGGAATACTATCAATACTTCAAAAAATTATGTTATTCCAAATTGTTTTAGCTCGATTTTCACTTCATTTTTTGTATCACTATATCTTTTTCCGTTACTCAAAAACATTCACAAATTAATTTTTCAATCTCATAAGCATCGGTGAATCAGTATAAGATTATCACTGTCTCTCTTAGCAGCGAACTAAAATTTATGGAACAAGCATTCATGCATAGTATTAAATGTCATGGCGCATGTGGAGGTATAATAATAATTACTAACTTTAAACTAAAATTTTAAATAAACATTTATAATGTCAGCCGGGCGTTCTTCAAACCTACGCTGTATAATAAATGAGAACTTAATTAATTAAAAACATTTAGACTGCCAATTTGACTTTTAGGGATATAATAACTAGGTCCAATTAAGTAATTAACCGTTGCTTTATAATAGAAGATGGGCAGTCTAAGCTACAAGGCATTTACCAAACTTTTATATGCCATTAAAACGGTACCTCTTCAATGGAAATTCCGGGCCGAATCTAATCTCAAACTCGAAACTGTAAAACCTTCAGAGCTGATTGTGTAAAGACCACCCTTTAGGAGACTTTGAAAACATAAAAACAAACTTTTGCGAGATCGCCTTGAATGCGAAACTTGATAAAGACGGGATCATGACACCTTCAGGAGCTGACTCAACAAGTCTGATAATTAGGGCAGTTTCGAGGTATCTAGCACTCAGGAGTCGAATCACGTGCCGCTCCCAAGACACTAGCCCTTAATTAAGCGAGTGGCCAACAAAGGAGACACTTTCTAAATGGACCGCCTATCAATCCCATCTCGTCCCCTATTTGCGAGAAAAATGACTCGGAAGATCGTCAGGTGGGGCGAATTGAAGTAGGTGTCCCATCTGCGCCCAGTAACGCCTTCATTTATAACATAATCTTGGCATCTTCGGATTTCGGACGCTCATGACGGAGTTCTTAGTAAATCCGCGGTAAATCACTTTACAACCATTCAAGATAAGTCCCGGTTGAAGAGATTACGTTATTGAGTTTTGTACTTAACTTTTTTTTTCACGAAGTTTTGGAGCTTAACTTAATAATTCAATAAAAGAAGAAACTGTTGACAGCGTGCTCCAAGTGTATTTTGGTATTGAATTCGCAGCTTACTTTGACGGTATTATGGTAATCAGTTGGTATTATTGTGAGGAAAGAAAGAATAGTGATATCGTATAAGGAAGATGAGTAAAGCCAATATTTCATATCGGATACCAGTATGAAAGGATGCTCTCAATATGTTGTTCGTTTTATTATAGTGAACAGTGGCCCCTGGAGGCAGTATAATACGCGTGTTGTGCTGACGTATGAAAAATCAATCTAAATTGATGAAATTGATAAAAAGTAAAAGGACGCCTTATAGTTTGTGTTGAAGTTGAGTTGGCTCAAAGGAAAAGTCTATCATCACCTTTTGGCAAATCCTGGATTTGGTTACATATCATAATAACTAATTTTATCTCAATTATTTTCAAGATAACTCCGGCCAAACGACCTATTGTTTAGAATAACTAAAGAACGTTTCACCTATTTTTATTATAACTAATGAACAAAATGCATAACGTACGACTCACCTACGGTTAATTCAACTAACTACATTTACAATCAACTCACCTAAAGTAGACTGAACTAACGAACGATTTATCCACTGTTGTTTTGGGGATAAGTTGAGGGTAACAGCAGGTCGGTTCTTGCACTTCGCCGGCCGCTGCCGCGGCACGCTCGCTTCGCTCGCTCGGCTCGTGTGTTGTTGGTCGCAATGGAGCTTAACCTCATCCACGCTCGCTACGCTCACTCGTCGTCGCACCTAATAGTCTGTTTACCAAAGGTCCTAACATAATTAGTCCATCAGGTGCGACGACGAGCGAGCGTGGCAAGCGAGGAGGAGGTTATGTTCCATTGCGATCAACAACGCACGAGCCGAGCGAGCGAAGCGAGCGTGCCGCGGCAGCGGCCGGCGAAGTGCCGAAACCGACATGCTGGTGTGTAACCCTCGACTTTTTGATAATTGATAAACCGTAGGTGAGTCAACCAATAGGCATTTCGTACATAGTTGAAACATGCAATATCTCAATTGATTTTAGTTCAATTAAAGTTAGGTGAGTTAAACAGTAGTTGAGTCGAACAATAGGCGTTATGAACATATGTGAATCGAGCGTATTTATTTCGAAAATAGTTGGGATAAAATTAGTTATTATTATATGTCGGCAGAGTCAAATTATGTAGAATTAAATCCAGGGGTTTAATTCTACATAATTTGACATTAGAAATTAAAAATATCTACAATGATAAAAAAAGGAAAATTACGGGTGAGTTGCACCAAAACGCTGAAGTTAAAGTTATCGTTAAATGATAATGCGTGATAATGTTACCTATTTGTCACGTCAGACTTGTCAAAGGGCATCATACTGTCTGGCAAACTCTTTTTTGGCTAAAACAAGCTTGTGATTGTTAAAGTAAGCTGGTGCATCTCTTATCATTTACCGAAATCGCAAACCACTACGCCATTGGGCTGCTCAACTTGGTTTAATTCCATGATTAATTGACATTGATCGATCACCGCCTCTTTTGATCTCAACTTGAGGCTGACAACTTCTCAGTTCGATAACTTCACGATACAAAGAAGTTCGCCAACTCGATACCTCCTTGATTGAATTTTGATGAAATAGAATGTCGGAAGCTGATTGTTTGACCGGTAATATTTATAAAATATTATATTATGCAGCAGAATAAATAAGATTTTGCTCACGCTATGAGATGATGTTGCTTTATGCAAGATTTGAGAATAGAAAATTCCAAGCAAATTCAATTTTCGTTTCAGCTGCGGTAACTACGACAATAATTTACAACGTCGCCGTAGAATGTGCTGATACCTTAGTACATTATGTTTTAACATTATTATTATTTTTGATCATTATGATAATAGTATTTATGCGAAATAAAAGTATGCGTAAACATTTTTTCGGTATTAATGTTATGCCATCTTGTGTGCTCATGTGATCTTAGGGCATACTTTATGCAAAACATTTTATGCATTCACATATGGAGCCTATTGCCAACATTATTCCCCTGCATAGATCCAAAATCCGACCTGACGCGACAATACTAACATTAACACAAATCATAGTTAACACGAAGAGCGAGCAGGTGTGGCCTTTTATGACCAACATTCTCTCTTTATTGGCCGTTCTTCACAGGAACGGCCACCGTGATCTACGGGCCCACACTAACTGTGGCCATATCCAATTAAAAAAGACTTTATGACTGTGAATATGGGTTTGACATATATGAAGTTGTTTTTCCAGCACTGAAAAGGAACGTACTCAATGTATCAATCACCATCGATTACAAGTAATGTAATAAAGGTATAGTTAAATCAAAAAATATTGACTAAAGTTAGGTTAGAGCTAATCGCTTTTTTTTGACAGATAGATGTGACACATTGCTACATTTCTTTGGTAACTTATTATTAGAAATATCAATGTACGAGGGTGGATCCAAAAGTTCTAAGCCCGACCATGAAAATGAAAGAAAAGTGGGTCTGAAATAATTTTTATTTTTCGACATAGTCTCCGTTTAGGTCAATGCATTTCTTCCACCGGACCTGCAACTTGTTTATACCTTCGAAAAAAAATGATTCCTGAAGGTTCTCAAAATAATCATTTACTGCGGCTATCACCTCGTTCCTGTCCGAAAATTTCGAACCACCTAAGTGTTTTTTTAAATTTGGAAATAAGTGGTAGTCTGAGGGGGCTAAATCCGGCGAATAAGGTGGATGGGGCAATATTTCGTAGCCACAATTATGGATTTCAGCCATTGTTTCAGCTGAAGTGTGAACCCGGGCGTTATCTTGATGGAACAACACTTTCTTCCGTAACATACCCGGCCTTTTTTCTTTGATTTCTTCCCTTAGTCGTCGTAAAAGGTTACAATAATAACTTGAATTTATAGTTTCGCCCTTTGGTAAATAATCCACGAAAATGATTCCCTTTGCATCCCAAAAAACTGAAGCCATGACTTTGTTGGTCGACAAAACAACTTTGGCTTTCTTTGGAGTTGGAGAGCCAGATCTTTTCCACTGCTTCGATTGTTGCTTAGATTCAGGAGTACGGTGGTGAACCCAGTTTTCATCCATGGTAACAAACCGGGATAAAAAATCCTCTGGATCTACCTCAAAAAGCTCCAAACAGTCACGGGAAATTGTGAAACGAACTCATTTTTGTTCAGCTGAAAGCAATCTCGGAACCCAACGAGCAGAAACCTTATGGAACCCTAATTCTTGAGTTACAATATTTTGTACCCGATCATAACCAATGCCTGTGATCTCAGCTATCTTACTGATGGTCAATCTTCGGTCACTCAGAATAAGATCACATATTTTTTCAATGTTTTCCTTCGTGGTAGAGGTTGAAGGCCTACCGCTCCTGGGGTCATCTTCAATACTCTCCCGACCCTGCTTAAACTCAGCCACCCACTTTTTTACACTGGAATACGATAGAGCTGACTCACCAAAAGTGCTCACCATATCTTGATGAATATCTTTTGGTGATAGGCCTTTTTTACTGAGGTACTTGATCACTGCTCGGTGTTCAATTTTCTCCATTATTGAAAAAGATGTCAGATAGCATCAAACAAATGATCACAAAAAAAATATGGCTTGCAGTATCGGAACAAAACTTCGCACATTTACTATTGAAGAACCATACTAAAGAGTGAGGGTAAATTTACAAAACTGTCAAAGCTATTTCTACGTTAGGCCACGAATTTTTGGATCCACCCTCGTATCATATTCTGAAAGCGATTACGATTGATTTTGAAATTAGACAATAGCTTGTTTGAATTATAAAGATGTCACTTTTATTTGCAGAAATAGAGATAATCCATTTTTGTGATGTTAAACTTCATACTAAAATACATTCGACGTGTCTAGCTCACTGTCAGAGTATTCTCTGATACTGAATCTTGAAGTACACTTAAATTTCAGGTCATTTGCGTGCCTGGTCAATTGCGAATTCATTTCAGGTCGTTTGCGTATCGGGTCATTTGCACGTCTGGTAAGTTGCTAATTTGAAACATGGTCGTTAGCGTGTATGGTAATTTGCGTTTCTGGCACTATGCGTCGAAAGGTTTCCCGTACCATTTCAAACCTTTGTGGTTTAAAACTCCACTGATTAGTTCTTCACTAAAATAATTACCTATTCCGCCGGCCCTGAAAGATAATTTTCCCTTTTACAAGCTCTCATTGTGATGGCTGAGAACTTTCCCGGACAACAATGATTATGTGGTTTTTCATAGACACCAGTTGATCATCAATCAAAGTACCCTTTCTTCGGAGTTCAGGTAGAAAATGACCCATAATAACGACGCATAATATAGGTAAGACGACTTAAAGTTATTTTTAAGGTTTGCTTTTTTGAAAGAGAAAATACCTAGATAACTTAACAAAGACGACGTATACTCATCAACTTTGTCTAGGGATACAGGTGTTATTTTCATACAAACGAGGTAACTTTGAAGCCTTGAATTTCTGCCAGGGATGTACCGTGCTGTGATCTGATGATGGCCATTCAGAGAGGGAATGGAGCAGATTCAGATCGCTAATATACACACCCAACTGATCTGATCCGCATTCTAAAAGATTAATGGACATGTTTCTTTTAGAATGCTGGTCAGATCAGTTGGGTGTGTATAGCCTTCTGAAACTCCTCCATTCACTCCCTAGATTGCCATCATCAGATCACAGCACAGTACATCCCTGCCAGGAAACCAAGGCTTCAAATTTACCTCGTTTGTATGAAAATAACACCTGTATACCTAGACAAAGTTGATGTGTGTATCTTTACAAAAGCTAAGCCCACACTTTTTTGCTTTTTAGTACAATCAACATCATGTTAGCTGCATTTAACCGCCTCTGTGGTCTAGTGGTTCGCCCACCCGTCTAGTACGCAGGGGTCCCGATTTCGATTCCCAGGATGAGTACAAAGTACTCGGTTTGGTTGGCGGTAGGGCTTATTTCAATTCCGCCTGGCTAGCTACCACCATCTTAACTAAGTCTGACGCCGTAATAACAACTTAAAAATTGTTGTGTTGCGGCAGTTCGAGGTAAGATAGCCAGTTCCTTAGTGATGCGGATTCCGGGTGTAGTGCGCTTCCAACTTGCCTTATCGTCACTTAACATCAGGTGAAATGAAAGCCAAGCAATACCCCAGTGTGCATAAAAAAACTGCATGACCAGCCTCAAACATATTTCCAACCTCTCAGTTGATGGAATAAGAAAACTGTGACCACTTAAATCCGACCACAGTATAGTTAAACAAGTAAAGTCCAAAAACGAGCTTTATTTCCGTTCTTCATTACGAAGATCAAGATAGGCTACAAATGAAGTACATTAAGGCTTTCCACAGTATTCTAGTTTATTCAGGCCATGATTTCCTTATTTATCGGTGCCTCCGCTGACGTGCTCGACCCGCATCACTACCCTGCTGGCAGATTTACGAGCAGCCGAACCTTACACTTCGCAGCTGGGAAATCATGCTTGTTGCTTGCATAAAATCTTTCGTTGTTAAGACTTTGCAAATTCGTAGAAAGCTTTGATAATTTTCTTTGTCAACATCATTAGTTTTCCACCACTATGTCCACTGCTGATTGTAATCCAAGGAATAATAAACAACGAGAAAAACTTAGAGCCTTTAAGGCTCCAGCACACCGGATGCGTAAGCGTATGCGTAAGCGTGCACGTAGTTGTTACATGACGTTGTAATGTCTGAAACTGTATGAGACATGGCACACCGCTTGCGTAACGTACGTGTGCACGTAAACCGATGCGTAACCCTACGCATTGCAGCTCTCATGAGACAAACAGGCTGCGTACTTACGCAGAGCGGAATGCATTGATGACGTTGTACTCAATGGCATTCCCTATTGGACGTCACACCGAACAAATAGGAACACGCACGTATCTATCCTGCGCGTCACTACGCGCGTAATCACGCGCATGACTACGCATTCGGTTGTATTTGTTTACAAATAGTACCGGTACTACCGGTAGTAAGTGGTGTTTTATTTTGTTTTTAAATAATGAATAACGATATTAAAGAAAAACTAATTGAATTAGTACGAAAAAAATAGTCCATTTACTCAATCTTCGTCTGACATCGCGCACTAGAGTCGCAAACATGGCTGCCACAGCGGCTGGGTACGCAAGGGAAAGGTTACGTTGCGTGCCGCGTAGACGTATGCGTAACCCGATGTGTCAGGGGGTTACGTGCGTAACTACGCGCGTGTACACGCATGCGTAACCACGCGCGTGTCTACGCAACGGTGTGCCCAGGCCTTTACTCATTTGTCGGCGCAGCATCGGTACGATATCAGCATGCCCGGTATACATACGGCACTGAAAGCTTACTGGATATCCCGCTGTTGTGCTGACAAATAAGTAACGCTCGATTGAAATATTAGGCGTTCAGCAAGCTTTCGGTATGCTTTGGGTATACCGAGCATGCTAATGTCGTACCGATGCTGCGCCAACAAATGAGTAAAGGGCTGCAAAAACGAAAAGCGCAGGTACACTACTGCACAGTGCACACAGAGCTTTAATATACGCGGGTGGTGCACTGGCGGACGGCGCGGCGATTAGACACTGTGGTGCGAGTTTTTAATTTTGAACATCTTTGAAACCTTAGAAGTTTTTTCTCTGGTATTCACAGAAGTTTTAGTTTCTCCGTGGTACCTTATAGTTACATTGATCAGTAGAAATCATCTTTTAGACCGTAAGCCCGCGACAGTTTTGCCAGAAAACTGTCGCGGGCTCACGGACTATTTTTTCTCACGGGTTTCAATATTGACAGCAGTGTGACAAAAACCCCAAAGTCTAAAATATTTTTTAAAATTATTGTTATCATAAACTTAAGCTGCTTTATTTCAAGCGGCACTTCTACTTACTTATTGGCAACATTGTGAAATAAAAACAAACGCATTTATCCCCTTAATGGAATTGAAACGTTTTATCCCCAGTAACGCTATTAACACGTCGATAACTGACGGTGATTTTGTTCATTCTTTTTCTAATTACATTTCTTGTCAAAGAGCGAAAGCCTCACAAGCGGCCAGTGGGCGCCGCACCAATTGAATTATGGTTGCAGGAAAAATACGACAGCGCTCTGACAACCACTCCTATCTCACGACCATACGAAAATGCCCCCTAAATCCTCGTAACAAGGTAGTGTGTGCAAAAATGAGTGTCCCCGTGTATACCAACATAAAATCCTCGTCTTTTCACGATCTCTTGCGTAACTCCCGAAGATAAATCATATCGAAAACAACGTAAAATTACCGTTGCGCCACGTAAGAAAATAACGGTGGATAAGGAAATTAAAAAATAGGCACTGTATTACGAAAGAGCTTCCTGAGCTTTTGCGAGATAAGATTTTGTTTATATAGCTTTTTTTTCAATAATAATCTTTCATATAAGGCTTCAACAAATTGCTTTTTTATATATACCTAGCGACCGCCCGCGACTTCGTCTGCGTGGTCAGTTATTTCTCTATCCCTCGGGAACAGCATTTTTTTTGGAATGAAAGGCACCCTATATCCTTTTCTGTACCCATGACAACGTGTATGCAAAATTTCATGATGATCGTTTGAGTAATTAAGTCGTGAAGGGTAATAAACAAATAAAAAAACACAAACTGATTTTCGCATTTATATTATTAGTAAGGATTTAGTATTTAAATTTTATTAAAACTGGTAATATTTTAGTATATATTAGTAGGAATTAGTAGAAAGCAGCTCTATATTGGTTACTTATATTATATGTAACCTCAACCGACTTTGAACGTAACAAAAAGAAACAAAATAAAAACTTCAAATTCAATAAGATTTGAAATCAATTGAGATTGGAGAAACTGTGAATTTCACAATGACTTTGACCATTAATTACTTACTGAAAATAGTAAACCCAGGGTGAATAGATTACAGTCACAGCTTGTATGACGCCTTTTGGCTAATTTGAGGTGAATTGGGATCCACCAGGAGGACACAATCACCGATTTACAGAACTGACTGTGCCCGAGTCCATTTTTTACGCAGCCACATTTCAGGTAAGACTTCTTTCACCCATCTATTTCAGAACATGTTTGCTAGTCTTCGTGCTTTTCGCCACTCTTTCCGGAGGTACAAATCATTGTCACTTAAAGTGCTAATAAAGGTACGCTTGCTTGCTCCATTGTAGATCCCATCTCCATCATGGCTTTCGGGCAAGATTGGTATCGAAATTAATCAGTACTAGATATCTAACATCCCTTCAATACATCATGCATGTAACATAATCTACAAAACAACCTGTTAAACAATGAATTCTTAATCCCACATAATCATACCTCACTTAATGTAATCAAATGTGCAAACTCCCTCGAGCCCTATAAAGTTATACCGAACCATCTTCGATTATTCAAAATAATAAAAGAACCGAAATTCCCAAACAGATTAGCAATCAAGAACCCCCGATATTCGACCCCACTAATGGCGCCTACAATAACAATATTACAACCCCCTCTTAAATAGTCCCCAACTAATAATTGGGACCGGTAACAACATTGGAACATTAGCATAAACAAAGGGCGTGAGTTGGATCTTCGCAGTATGTTGAGGAAGCATTTTGATGACCCCGATTCTGGATTGTTTCATCGACGGCTTTGTTTTGATTAGCCTTAAGTTTTGTGGTTCATAGTAGTCGATATATTTTAAAATGGATTATGATTTTGTTGACGGTTAGGTATGTATCCTACCTACAGATGTTCACTATCTTCGTGACTGATTTAGGTCAAATTACAAGGTCGTGAATTTATGTTTTTTTTAATACTAAGATAGATAGATCGTTTTAGATAGATTTCCCTCACATTCGTACACAGATGATAACTTATGATGATACTTTTGATATTTTAGGGCCAGTTTCACAGATTTTTAATATGGATATCAAATTCATATTAATACATCTTTACACATTTCATTTTAAAAGACAAGAAAGAGAGTTATACAGGGTAATTTTGCGACCCCTTTACAAAATCAAATAATAGTTCAAGGAAGTAATAAAAAAAAATTAGGTGGGATAATTATAAATTATTTCTTTTTAAATTCACAGTTTTCAGCCACTTTTTATATCCTAAAAATCTAGGCGCGCACGCTCACCGTCACGAACGGGACGCGAGCGGGGGAAGGCGAGTGGCGGGAGGGGGGCTCGCGCGGGTCGACCGTGCGACGCGCAAACGGTGACAACAATTTTAATTTGTGTAGGGAAAAGTTTAGGGTAAAAAGGTAAAAAAAAAATTTTTGTTTTACTTCATAAATTGATTGTACTGCTGTTATAGAATGACCTGACAAAGTTTGAAAAGGGGTCCAAAAATGACCCTGTATACAATTTGGTAACTAATAACTAATCTGGGTTAAACAATCAAGGGTTAAAAGGATTTTACTACCTCTGTGGAATTTCTACTGAGTGAAACATTATCTTACCCTGTGTCGTCTGGCGCCAAGATGATGTATTCAGATATGCAACCCTGATTCCTCCCCATGGCATGCAATCAAATTAACAAACAAACAATTACAGACGGCGAAAACAAACGGGATGTAACCCGACACTTCCGGTGGAGTTTGTGAGTCTGTCCTGGATTATGAAGTTTCGAGTTGGACCGTCGCAAAATCGACGAGTTCAATTCGTATGATTAATTCATGATGGTGGGTTTTGATAGAATCTCTATTGACAAGGAAATATTGCTTTTGTTATTGTAAAGAACAAAAGCGCACACAGAATTTGAATAATCATTTGGAAATTGAGTTCCAAAATTTTGTTTTAAACTCAAGATAGTACACTTAATTCCATTGTTTACTTGCATTTTATTTGTTTTTGTTTGCATTCTTTGTTATACTTCGAGGATTGACATGTATTGTGGTATACAACACATAAATTGGTTGTGGTGGATGCCCTTGGCAAATCGACTATGGGTTTAACTGGAATAGAAATACAGCTTGCGTTTTGTTTATTTCACACAAGTTATGTGCCGTGAATAAGTTACAAGGATAAGACCAATAACAATAGTCAGGAATAAATTAGCTTACAGGAAAATTTCCAATAGTAAAAATCTCAATCATATAATTGATAATGACACAATGTCAGAACAATGCCCTGTTTTCTTGTGGTCCCATGATTTTCTTAATAATGGGAACACGAGGGAGAACTGTTTTCTGTAGTCTCATTACCATTTACGGTTGTGAAAATTCCCTCTTCTTTTTCTTTTCTAGCCACTGGTCATAGAAGAGAGGTGAACTCTTTGCAGACGCTACACCATCTTACAGAATTCTCCAAATATTTCTCAATAAAACTTTGAACCCTATGAGATAGGTATACCTAATCAACAATTCCTGTATTACATGTAACGTTCGTTACATTCACATAAAGCAGGAACAAAGTAATCCCAAATAGCAAGAGCAGCCGTGCGGACGAAGGGAAAGAGGCGATAATTTAGCGATAGTGTCTTGCGATGGTGCTATCGATCGCGATAGTGGGGTGGGGGGTTGGACACTCTCCAAAGCCGCGGAAGATGTAGACACTGTGTGATTTTCGTGTTTTCAACCGTGTGACAATGGCCATATAAAGAATATTTATTGGCAACTTGCTTGCCTTGAGGTTATCTTGTCAGATTGTGACATTGACGACGCCCGCTTTCATTGACTGTTTACGACAATGTGTGAAGACCATTGTTTTAGTAACACTGCTCGAAAATAAGTCAACGATAGCTTGTATGTAGTTCGTAGTGTTTAGTGAATTAAAAAGTAGTAGTTTGAACACCATCTGAAATAGGGCTTAATAAACAGCAAAAAGTTAAAACACATAATTATTAAAACTAAACTAACTGAACACAGGTTGTATATCAGCGACAGAAATTACTGCAAAGATTTTTTTGTAGGTATTTATAAATATCGTGTCGAATTTTGTTGAAATGTTTTCAGTGATACCTACGATAAAGTAACAATTCATCAAGCGTGTACATTTTCCCTAACGCGGATGGGTTGTACCGGTACGGACTTCACACACCACTTACCATTAGGTAAAGTGAGGAAGTTTGAGCCTAATTTGAAAAAGCGTCTTTATTTTATACTCCTTAGAGTTCACTTACAGTCATGAGACCGCTGTGCTTTGATAAAATCATCTTTAATATCTGTGTACAAGTTAGATATAAATCTAAAGTGTGCGCTGTGTACGTAATCTAGATGCTCTTCTAGACAGTTTTTAAAATATCTCAACGAAACACTGGTCTTTTAGTGCACTTTTTGAAGTCTTTGATAATTTTATAAGGTCTTTAAATAAATATTTTCGAACCAGGGCCTCTGATATGACGATTAGTGCCTTCAAAGTAGCATCCTCATTATATTGAACAAAAGAGCTAAAAGTGGCCACTTTTGCCATTTTTGGCACATTTGCCTACAACTACTACAACGAACTTTATTTTACAGAGGCTACTGTTTGTAAATGAACTATAGAACCTTAGCTTCAATCGTTACGTGTGAATTTTCGATACATTATGTACTTAGCGAGCAATAAATTTAATTAAAATGAATGCGCCAATGTGAGGACACTAACCGCCTTAACACAAAATGATTAACGTGTTTCCAAATCAATGGTAAAAATAAATGTTTGTTCTTTCTTTTGCTGTTGGAAAGTAGATCAGGATGTTTATTTATAAAAAAATTAGGAACCACATCTGATACTAAATTGACTTAGGGATAGATAGATTTTTTTTTGCGTACGGAGAATACAGTTATGATGATATTCGATAAAGAATTTGTGGAAAAAATGGGGAAGAAAATGTAGCGCTGGCTATATGCTTCTTCCGCCATATTTCCTGCCTAAAGATTACAAGTCGAAGATTTAGTTTTAACATTCTTAGAAAAGTCTTGATATTTTTACTAAACATCTCAATGGGATATTTCCTGACTGATATTATATCATTAACTTCCTCATACAGCAGTACTTTTTCATCAAGC
This sequence comes from Agriphila tristella, assembly GCA_928269145.1. Classification (NCBI taxonomy): domain Eukaryota; kingdom Metazoa; phylum Arthropoda; class Insecta; order Lepidoptera; family Crambidae; genus Agriphila; species Agriphila tristella. Next base: position 27,627,542 of record OV743434.1, read on the forward strand.
TTTTGATTTCTCGCAGTAAATTTTTGTCTTCACTTAAATTCAAGGTACAAAGTATACACTTAACGCATTTTATTATTAAAAAGTAAACATAATACAATAGCCTCTGTTTACAGAGGCTATTGTATTTAGTTTACTAAAGTTCGTTGTAGTAGTAGTAGGCAAATGTGCCAAAAATGGCAAAACTGGCCACTTTTTGCTCTTTTGCCCAATATAATGAGGGTTTGTGAACTGGTAGTAGATTCAGTAGCTAGATCGTGTTTTCTAATTAACTTTAATCAATTTAATTCAATAAACATTATTAAAATCAGAACGCAGCTATAAAATAATTGAATTTACTTGAATGCATTTTTATAAAGCGGGTAATTTCGTAAAAATATGGGCAGCTTTTTTGCTTTAGTCGTCCCGTGACCACGTCCCCTGGAAAGGTGTCGAAACGTCGGGAAACCCAAAAAACCAACAAATCCAAACTAAATAATTCTAAAATAACATCTGAATTAACCAATATTTAGGTACGCGCTGGAATCCGTAAAAAGTGTTTTCACATTTCTAATGAACTGTACGCGCGGAAGCATTAGAAGTGTAAGTTACTTTACCTAAAAATAAGAAAAACCGATCAATCAACTATATTTTATTGTAGATAACTTATTTTCTATTTCTATAGCGAAGTATCTTCATATCTGTGTCGCTGAAATTGAGCCTTTTCTTTACTTCATATGAAAAAAAGCGGTCATGTGTGAAATAGATTCTGGCATTCTGCAGCAAAATTGTTCTTTTCGTTACAGTTATATCACATACCTACTTCTATAGTTGACTTATTATCACAAATATTTTTCTACACACTTGCTCGTAAAGTGAGTCCTAATACATCGCTTTTAGGGCCATAAATCGAGCTATAACAAACGCGTGCAATCTATATATATAAAATTCAAAGTCCTGACTGACTGAGTGAGATATCAACGCACAGCCCAAACCGTTGAACCTAGAGACTTGAAATTTTGCACATAGATACCTTATATAGTGTAAGCATCCACTAAGAAAGGATTTTTGAAAATTCCATCCCTAAGGGGATGAAATAAGGGATGAAAGTTTGTATGAAAGTCCCTCAGATTTGAAGCTAGGACCTTCAAATTTTGTGGTTAGGCTGATGATTGAAAATTAATAAATACCTGTCTCAGCGTTTTTCAAAATTCTACCCCCGAAGGGGTGAAAATGGGGATGAAGTGTAAAGAATAAATCCTTAATTTTCGGAGTAAAAATCGCTAAATTTATAATTTAAGCTTAAGGATCGAAATATAACACAACGTAAATTGTTATTGGAAGTATTTTTCAACCCCTATGGAGATGAAATGGGGTAAATAAACCTAAAATAGATATGGATGTCGTTATTGGGGTTTTCTGGGATGATGATTGCGAAAATAAGATTTATTTTAAAGTCCAACACGGTCGACATGATTTACCCACTAAAGGGGTGAAAATGGGGTTCAAATTTGGTACGGAAAAGAATATAAAATAGACATTACAACTTTAAACTTCGTATGAGCATGTCTAAATATAAATAGGCAAACATGTATTTTGTGATTTTGAAATTCAACCCCTTAGGGGGGTAAATGGGGTAAGTAAACTTAAAAATGGATATATGTCGTTCTTGAGGTTTTATGGGATGGTGATTGCGAAAATGACATTTATTTTGAAGTCCAACACGGTGGACATGAATTAACCGCTAATAGGGTGAAAAAGGGGTTCAAATTATGTATGGAAAAAGAATATTAAATAGACATTACAACTTGAATATTCGTAGGAGCATGTCTAAAAATAAAAAGGCAAACACATATTTTGTTATTTTGAAAATCATCCAATAGGGGGTAAATGGGGTAGGTAAGTAAACATGAAAATCGATGCGAAATGGGAACGGGAACGGGAACGCGAACGCGAACGCAAACGCGAACGGAAACCGGGAACAGAAACGGGACCAAACGGGAATGGGAACGGGAAAGGGTAAAGAAACGGAAACGGAATTCTACTAATATCTCTGGACCCAATTCTGATTTTTGTAATAAACTAGCTTCCGCCCGCGACTTCGTCCGCGTGGATATTAGAGAAAATCCTTAGGGATCCTTCAACCAGGATCCGTCCAGGTGATTTTACGCGATTAGGCGGGTCCCCACCAAGCGCGCAGCCTCGTGCGAGGCCCGTCACACGCGGCAAACGTTTTGCCTCGCGAGGCAGCGCGCTTGGTGGGGACCCGCCTAATCGCGTAAAATCACCTGGACGGATCCTGGTTGAAGGATCCCTAAGGATTTTCTCTAATATCCACGCGGACGAAGTCGCGGGCGGAAGCTAGTAATATATAAAACACTAGTTGCTTATAGAATTATCCCTACAAAGTTAAATAAGTACCTACCTTACTGCAAGTTCTATGCGAGTAAACAGAGCATTCCCAATTAAGCCGGGTAATACAGTTATTTTTTTAGCAACAACAAAGAGGTTTTATGCCGCTGAAAATTCATATATAGTCAGGTGGGGTGAGTGAAACATACTTTATTTTTATTTTTATTTAACAAGGTCTAGTAAAGCTATAAGACTCGCAATTAAAGTAGCTGTATAGGCAATGTACTCCTAATTAAATCAGCCTTTAACGGTATTAATATAAATATCTAAAGACTTGCATTAAGCAACAAAATCACGAAAAGGATATAAAAGTTAAGAAGTGTTTCACTTACCCCTGACAAGAGGGAACTGAAACAGTGGCCAAAATAGCTTTAAATATTGTGTCCATTTAATTTTTTTTTTAAACCACGTTTTTAAAACAGATTATAAAAAATATAAAAAAGTAATAAAAAAAAATATAAATAAAAAAGTATAACATAAAAAAAATATAAATAAAAAAGCATAAAAAAAGTAAAAAAAAAAATTATTTTTACTACACGAACGTTCTTTTTACGAACTTCACAGAGATTTGTCCAAGGACGATTCGTTTTACAATTATCTAAAACACGAACGTTCTTTTCAGCAGTAAGTATATTTACTTATAAACTGATGTAGGATTATAACCCTATACAGAAGTTTTAAAACGAAAAACGTGGGGCGCATTTTGTATTAGAGAGAGAAAGCATAATAGTTCATGTCATTTGCATTATTTTTTTTTATCTTTTGCATGCCTGCGCCCCTCGTTTTTTCGTTTTAAAACTTCTGTATAGGGTTATAATCCTACATCAGTTTATAAGTAAATATACTTACTGCTGAAAAGAACGTTCGTGTAGTAAAAAGAATATTTTTTTAAAACTTTTTTTATACTTTTTATTTATATATTTTTTATTTTATACTTTTTTATTTATATATTTTTTTTTAATTTTTATAATCTGTTTTAAAAACGTGGTTTTTAAAAAAAATTTTTTTTCAATAATTTTTATTTTCTACTTTTTAGTCTATATTTTCCTACCACCCGTTCGAGACTTTTTTAACTGATAAGAAGAACAGGCGCAAGAAACTTATCAGCTTTATTAAAAATCAAAAGTAACGTTATTTACAAACACATATATCGTTACCATACACATACAAAATAGGGCATGAGGGGGGCTCGAGGGGGCCTCGAGGGGAGGGCTCGAGGAGGGGCTCGAGGTGGCTCGGGGGTGCTTGAGGGGGGCTTGGGGGGGCTCCCCCCCTCGAGACCGCTCGAGCCCCCTCGAGCCCCCCCGAGCCACACTCGAGCCCCCCCGAGCCCCCCGAGCCCCCCCGAGCCCCGCTTCGAGCCCCCCCGAGCCCCCCTCAAGCACCCCCGAGCCACCTCGAGCCCCCCCTCGAGCCCCCCTCATGCCCTATTTTGTATGTGTATGGTAACGATATATGTGTTTGTAAATAACGTTACTTTTGATTTTTAATAAAGCTGATAAGTTTCTTGCGCCTGTTCTTCTTATCAGTTAAAAAAGTCTCGAACGGGTGGTAGGAAAATATAGACTAAAAAGTAGAAATAAAAATTATTGAAAAAAAAAATAAAAAAAAAACCAAGTTTTTAAAACAGATTATAAAAAATAAAAAAAATAGAAAAAATATAAATAAAAAAGTATAAAATAAAAAAAATATAAATAAAAAGTATAAAAAAAGTTTAAAAAAAATATTCTTTTTACTCCACTGCTGGGTATATGCCTCCCCTAGGGATCTCCACGACGATCAGTTCCGCGCCGCCCACATCCAGTGGCTTCCGGCAACCTTCACCAGATCGTCGGTCCACCTTGCAGGGGGCCTACCCACGGAGCGTCGTCCGGTGCGCGGTTGCCATTCCAGAACCTTTCCGCCCCAACGGCCATCGGTTCTTCTCGCTGTGTGTCCCGCCCATTGCCACTTCAGCTGAGCAATCCTTCTAGCGCTGTCGGTTACTTTAGTTCTCCTGCGGATCTCCTCGTTTCTCATTCGATCACGCAGGGAAACGCCGAGCATAGCTCTCTCCATTGCACGCTGGGTGACCTTGAGCCTCCTTATGAGACCCATAGTTAGCGACTACGTTTCACTGCCGTAAGTCATCACTAGCAACACACATTGTTCATAGACCTTCGTCTTGAGACACTGAGGTAAGTCGGACGCGAAGATTTTTTGAAGCTTCCCGAATGCTGCCCACCCGAGTTGGATTCGACGAGAGATCTCTTTCTCGAAGTTGGACTTACCTAACTGGACTGCCTGTCCTAGGTATACGTAATGGTCAGCAACTTCAAGTGTAGTGTTCCCAACATGAACTGGAGCGGGCACAACATGGGCATTCGACATGATTTTCGTCTTATCCATGTTCATCCTAAGACCCACTCTTTGGGAAGCACACGGACGAACGTACCTTTACGTGATAATATTCATTTTTACGTTTCTACGTTTGGACTTGTGTTAATCGGAATAAAAGATTGCCCTAAAATCTTACTTAAATGTAAATTTTCCCCTTTTTCTCCACGCCTTTTTCTATTTACTTCTACAAATTTATAAGAAATAAATACAACATCCCATGTCTATATCGCGGGTAAGCCAATTCTATCCACATATTCGCGCCTTCCTAAAGCAATAGTACGAAGCAATTTTAACGTGGCCCAGAAAAACCACTAAATAAGTCCCTCAAACACATGAAAGGGGCTCTTATAAGGGCCCAATTACACGCGAAAGGCCACGTAGTTTTCTCCAATATATTTGCCACGTGTTGAAATAAAACGTATTTAGCCTTCTCTGAAGGATTGACGAATTCGAAGCACCAAACCCTTTGTGAATTTTAAATGAATGGGACGATTATTGGAGGCTTCAAGAGACACGTTTCGGTTGAGCTAAGTGGTTTTAGTACTCATTTTTGGGGGTTAGTGCTTGATGAAGAGCTTTTCAGTAAAGCTCTTAGTGGTAATAAATTAATGTTTTAGGTTACTCAGCTACCAGTGAAATCTCATTTGTCGATAGGCCATTTAAAATATGGTCCATAAATTACACTATCGTGTAAGTCTTACATTTTTAACATGTTGTTAACCAGATATTTTTAAATGTTGCAGTTCTTGATTATTTTCTACATCGAAATTTTGAGGGGATTAAAGTGGAACTTTAATCTTATGTAAACGTTTTAAACAAAGAGAGCACTAGCACATCAAAGATTCAATTCTACTCCTTGAGTAGAATTTGAAATTGCAAAAAAATGTGTAAAAAAAACTGTCACTTTTCGGAATCTATTAATTTATAAGTGGTTCAGCTTCACAGTTGATTTTTTAACCCTGTGCTCTCAGTGAGGTTAACGTCACCGCTAGGTATGTATTGCATTGGAATCGATGGATAGTTAATTGTTAATTTTGGCATTAATATGATGAAAAAAAAAGTTGTATTGCAATATTGTGCTGCAAACTCATGCAGCTCGTGCGTGCATATCTTTTGCACAACGTTTTCCCTTCATATAATATTTGTATCGCGCGGTTTCCTTTCCGGGCACGCACATTAATTTTTATGACAATTTCCCTGTAGGTTTTTATTTCGTTAAGCGAGTTTATTTTTAAAAACAAACTCCGTGTATGCGGCGCTTAACCTCCGACCGCACGCTCGCGTGTGTTTACGTAAAGGAAACAAAGGGTCCACGGCGGTGCCTTTGATCTCGCGCCGCTACACATTTCGGCGGCTTCAGAAGCGAGAATCGACCCCATTCTTTCAACAATTTATTTTTGTTAAACCTACTCCGACTAGTAGACTCATCAACTTGGGTGCTGGTTATTCTCAAGTTGATTGCCAGTTTATTTTGCTTGGCTCCTTTACTTACTTCTTCTTACGTCTACCAACTATCACTTCGAGTATATGATCAAAACCTTCCAAAACCAAATATTTCAGATGCATACTATAGACGTCAACAAAATTGAATAAAACGCAATGTCAAAGTCAAAGTCAAATAAGCGGTATTCAAATAAACTTAATTATCAAGTACTTTTTAATCGTCTATATTTTCCTACCACCCGTTCCAGACTTTTTTAGCTGACAAGAAGAACGGGCGCAAGAAACTTATCAGCTGTAACAGCCATAAGTAACGATATTTACAAACTTGAATATATCGTTACCAGATAATTAAAACAGGGTGACAGAATTATTGGCAACAACATAGACTTATTATATTACTTCAACAAAGTACTTACAGTAGCAAGTTATGTGTTACATCATTTCCACGCATTTTGATCTTTAAGATAATCATCTACTTTATAATAACCTTTACCCATGAGCGTTTTTTTAACATGGATTTTAAATTCATGCAAAGGCAGAATTTCCGCAACAAGTGATTGCACTTGTTGCGGAACTTTATTAATAAAGGCTATGCCTTTCCCCATAATTGAACTTCTAGTTTTTGCAAGCCTAAATCTTGGAACGGCAAGTTTATCTTTATTTCTTGTATTAAACTGGTGAATGGATGTCTTGTGATGCAATGGATGTCTAACATGTCTAAATAACTACATGTTTTTTTTTCTAAAGACAGTGAATATTTTTTGTGTATGTGACATGTATGTGATTGCAATTTAACATAAACATTGTCCAAAGAGTCTGGAGGCACGGCACATACTAGCTTTCAACCAAAGAACTCGTACTTCTATTGAATAACATGCTTCATGCAAAAAATATTTTTTATCATAGTCAATAATTCGATGAATTTTTTTGGTAAATATTTTTAATTATTTAATATATAATAATCACATTAATGATTATTACACAAGAATAGAATTATTTGAACAAGTCACCTTTATCAATATGTTATCATAAAGTAGGTATACCTTGTAACAAGGTTGGAGTCAAAGTAACAAAGTGTAAAGAGGTGATTAATTTTGTTCAACGGTCCATATATTTTATAGCGACAGCTTGTGATGAGTGACATCACAATCTGTTGCCAAATTTCTATAAAGCCTTATTAACTTGCAATATAATTCAATCCTCTCACTATGAAGCTTTTTACCAGATATTAATACCACAAATAATATAAATACTCTTTAATACTTAAGATTAGTACATTAGAAGGGTAAGTAAGAAGGAATAAACAGATTGTTCTTTGATTGAGTTGCTACGGGTGAGTCGATTTTTTCTAATATTTTTTCATTATTTATTCATCTTAATATAAAAAAGCATTGTGAATGCAAAAATCTAAAAGTTTAAAATTGTATGACTGTTTCACCTTAATTGATTGTCTAGCACCTGTAATGGGGCTGCCTTCAAATGTCGAAGTAATTCTCTTCACATTGGTGAGATGGCGCTGATCTTCAGCGGAAACGTAAAAAGTATTAGAAAATTTCGACAAATTCATTAGTGGCTCGGTAGCATAATTGGTAGTGCATTGGGCCGGATTCCTAAGGGTGCGGGTTTGAATCCCGTCTGAGTTGCTACGGGTGAGTCGATTTTTTCTAATATTTTTTAATTATTTATTCATCTTTATATAAAAATAGCATTGTGAATGCAAAAATTTAAAAGTTTAAAATTGTATGACTGTTTCACCTTAATTGATTGTCTAGCACCTGTAATGGGGCTGCCTTCAAATGTCGAAGTAATTTTCTTCACATTGGTGAGATGGCGCTGATCTTCAGCGGAAACGTAAAAAGTATTAGAAAATTTCGACAAATTCATTAGTGGCTCGGTAGCATATTTGGTAGTGCATTGGGCCGGATTCCTAAGGATGCGGGTTCGAATCCCGTCTGAGTTGCTACGGGTGAGTCGATTTTTTCTAATATTTTTTCATTATTTATTCATCTTAATATAAAAATAGCATTGTGAATGCAAAAATCTAAAAGTTTAAAATTGTATGACTGTTTCACCTTAATTGATTGTCTAGCACCTGTAATGGGGCTGCCTTCAATGTCGAAGTAATTCTCTTCACATTGGTGAGATGGCGGTGATCTTCAGCGGAAACGTAAAAAGTATTAGAAAATTTCGACAAATTCATTAGTGGCTCAGTAGCATATTTGGTAGTGCATTGGGCCGGATTCCTAAGGGTGCGGGTTCGAATCCCGTCTGAGTTGCTACGGGTGAGTCGATTTTTTCTAATATTTTTTCATTATTTATTCATCTTAATAAACAGATTAGTTCGATTTGAGCCATTTGCTAGAAAAATAAACTTGCTATAACTTGACATATTCAGAAAAAGGCAAAAAGAGCCATTGTCGACACTAGCGTCAAATAAATTTTGTACCGAAATTAGCTAGAAGTAAAAAAAGAGATACATTTTTCTCACTGACTCCTGATCCTTCTTACCCTTACCGTTCTGTATTTTCACATTTCAACGTATTGTTTTCTATCAGTTTGTTTTTAAGACTTGATGATATAAGAAACAAAGTCCAATAACAAAGTGTAACAGTAAACAACAGTAGTAACAGCTGAATAATTCAATAGCAATCGTGGTGATGCAAATGATTCTTGTACCTAGCTGCTAAGAACCTCACAGAAAGAGTGGCCAATGAAATATGCTAATCCAAGCAATAAATTGGAGTGCTGGCCGTCTATTCGGAAACTCTAGCCTTCTCTCAAAAGAATTGTAGGCAGCTTATCTTGTTTAATTGCTGTAATTTTTGTATTTGTGAAAGTGTACCACAGGGAACATTTTTGGGACCCTATTTTATTACATTCTAAGTGAAACTCTTTGTTAATTTTGCCACTAATTTGTTTGATGGTATAAAGTAGATTTGGTTTGGAATTGTTTGATAAAATAGGCCTAAACCTAATAAGATTGATAATGAGATGAAAGTGTTCATAAATAACAATTTTAACATTAAAATCACTTACCTAAATTCCATTAAGACTAACAAAAACAAATTAGTAACAAGAAGTCTCTTGCTCAAAATAAAATCTTACCGAACTTTCCTTGAACAAAATACAAATATTTTACCGAGATTAAATAAGGCATGATAGCGTTGACAAGGAAAACAAAAAAGCTATAAAATTAATTTAAATTCAAGGGGCGTTAATGTAGGGTTCTGGTAAACTGAGGGTAGAGATTTACCTTAAGAAAGTAGAGGGGAAAAATGAATTTACACCAAAAATAACCTAACTTGTAAATAAAAATTGTGTTTCAATACTTAATACAAATACTTAATGATTTATTCTTTCCTTTCTTTGACAGTACGTATTAAGGTATTGTAATTCTAAAACTCTCGAGGTTTCGTTTTGATTTTTAAATGAATTATCTCTCTAAATGGACGGTGCATGTTTGTACTAAATATTAAATATTATACTTTTTGGGAGATAAATCAAAATATCACTGACCGAGAAAAAAGTCTATATTTCCTGAAATAATTTATTTATTGTTCTTATCTTTTTTGAACGATTTTCGGTAACCCATTATTTTTAATCGTGAATTCCGATTGCTTTTACATTCATCTGGTCACTGGACTCGTGTATTAAAATTTATTCGTCCATAATGACATGATTACAGTGTTCTCAGCAATGGTCGGAATTTAATTCCCGCCATTATTAAAAACAGCACAATTAAAGTTCAGTAACTGTAATCAGTATGTTTTATATTTTAAAAACATGTTAATAATCAAGAAATTACTATCTCGATAGTCCCTATTGTGCTACTTTTTTCAAAAGGTTTAGTTTTTTCGCCTTTACTAATGTGAATAGTGACTGTATAGTTTTAAGTCTCATGATCGTGACTCTTTGTCAAACTACCTACATACGACGCAGATATAGACATAGAAACAGACAAAACACTATCTAAATGTTTCGCTACAAATTCTTTGAAATTAAACCATATCAAATAAGCAGCAGTAGGTATTCTGAATATGGCTGTAATTTATATGTTAAAATACTCGTAAATTTTGTATGTCTTCAACATTATTCAAACTTATTCATCTTGAATTAGAAGATTTTCTTAGTTTTTGTGTTAGAATGAAATGGCAGAGATACCTACCAATATTATAATAATAGGTAACGTCGCGTCTCATAACGTATATTAATGAAGCGATAACAGTCCTGCCAAATGTTTTGTGAATAATGTCTTCTTCCTCATTACTGCTTACTGATCTGATATCATTTAATTGGGCATCTCCCTTGCATCTTTGGAAGATAAAAGATAATAAAACAGGCTTGATAAGGTGGAATATCTTTCTCGTTTCATAATTGGGTATTTCAAGATGGCTATAATTTTTAAGATGGCATCGTGAAATTTTCCGAAACGATATTTTTGTAGGATGTGTTATTAATTTCAGTACCTAGATATTCATTAAATGAATGTTGCTATTTCTATAATGGTTTCTTTTTTATTTTCATTACGTGAGGTTTTAAAAACATTTTAAATGCAATAAGTCATGTTATATAGGTAGTGATTTCAAATCTTCGGTTTATGCATTTGCATTTTCCACTATTCACACTCACACCTTCTAAAAAAATTAAAATGATACTTCATTATATTTTTTTAAATATCTGTTACTAATTTTTGAATCACAATACCAAATCCAAAACCGATAAAAGACCATCAAATACCGACACTTAAATAAAGCCTAAATCCTTCGACAAAGTAGACTTCACCAGCTCACAGTAGCGTATCCGACCGATCGGAAATAATCCAAACTCGTGTGCATTGTATCGATGTGAGAATCGGAACATCGGAACATCGACTCGTTGGTTATCGAAAAGCTGGTATAAGCTGCTTGGTGCATTGGCGATAAGAGTCGCGCCATAAATTACGTCACGTTATTTTTTAAGCCAGTTTTGATAAAGGGTCCGTCTAAGGTTTAATCCGCTTACTCAGCGTGACTACGAGCCGTAGATAAAAGAAGTCTTGTCTGTGGTAAGGGTAAAAAAAGGATTAAATATTTTTAGAACATTTTGGCATTAATTTATGACTCAGTAAAGAAAATAAAATATGAGTGGATAAAAATTATTAGCACTGATAGCATTTTAACACGATCTTTTCACATTTTTATCTACACCCAAGTATTAAATCCTCTATAAAAGGTTATGAAACAGTAAACTTATGGCCAGGATGAATCTACGTTGTCTATTACTTCCTGCGTCATTGTCTGAACTCGAAAATCCAATGCATCGCAATAAATAAATCCTACTAATATTATAAATGTGAAAGTTTGTGGGTTTGGATGTTTGGATGTTTGTTCCTCAATCACGCAAAAACTACTGAACGGATTTGGTTAAAATCTGGCACACATATAGAAGATAGCCTGGATTAAAACATAGAATACTTTTTATCCCGATATTCCTATGGGAACGGGAACCACGCGGGTGAAACCGTGGGCGGCCGCTAGTTAAAAATATGCAAATAAATACAATATAATATATTATTGTACTATAATGTAAATGATGGCATATTTTTGATTTATTCCTTGTGATGCATTGGATTTTTAAAGATTTTCGAGTTCAGACAATGACGGAGGAAGTAAGCAACAACGTAGATTCACCCGCCAACATTAAAACAACCAGTGTCATAGTAACCATTATAATGGGTGCGATTCGGTTACTATAAAAACAGTTAATCTAATTTCAATGACAGTTACGTTGACTTCATCAAAATTTTATTTGACCTATAAATAAATTATATATTTTTTATTTAACCTATTATTCATTTGTCAACATTATTAATTGCCATATTTACATTTCCTCAACGTTTATACCCTAAAGTATCATTTGATATATTGCTTTTTTAAATCTTACTTACATTTGATCTAATTTTACTTACATATATCATTTGATCTAATTTTACATCCTTACTAATATTATAAATGCGAAAGTCCGTTTGTTTGTTTGTTTGTTACGTCTTAACTTATGAACCGATCATCATGAAATTTTACATACACATTGTCAGGGGTACAGAGAAGGACACAGGGTAACTTTCATCCCGAAAAAAAGTATAGTTCCCGAGGATAGCAAAAAACTAAACGCTAGTATTAAAATAAATTCTTGCTATGAAATAGAAAAAACTAGCTTTAGTCATTATGATGCCTGCTTAATTAACAAATCTACTTTAATGTCCTAACATCTATTAGCAGTTGTTTTAATTTTCCAATAAACTACTGTTTCAAAATCTTTTATAAAGGAATCATATCATGGGTGTAGATAAAGTCTAATATGCGACTGTACTAATAATACCCTCATTATACTACAGTTACATAAATAACTATAAGCGCGTTAGAGTATATATTCTGTGCTATAAGGGAATTATAAGGTGGGTATAGAAAAACTGAAACTGAAAAAGTGAGGTTCGAGCAAAGCGGAATTGATTGAAAAACTATTTGTGTCGCACAAATTTTAACCAACTACTACCTATTTTACCAAAGCTACTCACTTTATAAAAATGTAGGTGTAGGACACTGTTGTAAATATTTTTAAGCGAATTTTTGAGTTTTTATTTCATTTCCCTTTTCAGCTAAAAGTCACTCACTACGAATACTACGATAGAGTTCGATATTCAATATGGCTGTATGCAGTTTTTTTTGTCATCGTCACAGCCGAGTGACATAATCTTTTTATTTCCAATAATTACAATGAACGAACATCAAATTCTTCGTAGGTATATATTCGCAGCTCTTTGTATTTTGCAATGCATAGAAAAGACTCACTGTAACAGAATTGCCGGGCCTTTTGTCTAATTCCTTTGATATCGGGATCAGGATTAGCTTTAGCCCTCGTACAACAAGCTCTTAAAACTTGCCAGGTTTATAAATTGAAATAGTTACATATCTTTCTCGCTGTAAAGCGAATAAAGGAGACGCATTGATTTCCATTCAGAAAACTGATAAGTTTTGAGAGCTTGAAATACGGGGGCTGGTTAAAATTGTATATTAAAATCTATGTTCGTGCTATAATTTTTTGAGTTGCTTCAAATTATAGAAATCCTATAGTTCAAATGTGTAGTAACGTTTTGTTTTAATATTCTTAGGCGTTGGTCTGCAACAAACGCCGGTTGACGCTGGAAGCCGCGTCCAGCGTCCCAGACGCCGGATGCGGCATCCAGCGTCACAGCGATGGTCAGGCTGCGTTCAAACGATAACACACGACCCGACCTCAACCCGAGCTCAACTCAAACTCACCTCAAACACAGCCCACCTTGAAATACATCGCTTACAATTTTGAGTCTTATGACACTTTAATAAGGTCCTGTGTAATGTCCATGTGAGTTTGAAGTGAGTTCGGTTTGAGTTCGGATTGAGTTTGATTTGAGTTTGGGTTGTGTACGGGTTCAGTTTGAGTTGAGTTCGGGTTGAGCGCGGGGAGTATGCAGTTGCATCGACAAAATATAAAAGAGCTTATTAATGTGTCATAAGACTCAAAATTGTAACTGATGTATTTTAAGGAGTGGGCTGCGTTTGAGTTGAGTTTGATTTGAGTTTGAGCTGAGTTTGGGTTGAGGTTGGGTCGTGCGTTATCGTCTGAACGCAGCCTCACTTGAAACTGTTTTTAAGTTTCGCATACGCTCAATGTAAACGGACGTGAGCGATTAAAATATGGGTGACCTGCATGCATACCCACTTTAGGTACTTACCAAAGTGAAGATAGTCATGAATGTCAGTACTTAAATATTAAGTAGATTTTTATCTCATAGTACCTACGCAAGGTAAATAAATACAAAACCTTAAAACAAAGTACCTAGGTACCTACACAATACAAAAACAAAATAGGTAGGTACCTACGCAAGTGAATAAAACGGATTCTCACCTGGTTGACCAACATCCAAGCTTATTTCTTCCCAACGTTTGTGTTTCATTCAACACATTGTTTTTATTGCTGGCATCATAATAATATGAAACTATGTTTCATTTAACTAATTCTATTGTACTTCGTCTTGTTCCTACCTAAATTTCCTAAATTTCACCATTTCCAGAGCGACCGCGCGACAAAAACGCGGCGTCCGTGTACGCCAGAATATTTCGAAATAACTGCGTAGGCGGCGTACGGCCTACGGACGCGGCGCACGGCGCTCGTGCGCCGCGTCAGGCGTGTGAGAGAGACCACACACGTGCCGGACTACAGCTGGGCCACAAAAAAAAAAGTTGGAAATCTTACTTTTTGACTATGCCATGATGAAGTCGATAATTTGTCGGAATTTGTCGCCAAAAACCAGATTTTGTCGGTCTTCCGTTTACGAGATACGTGTGGCCCAGCCGAAGAGACGTCTCTACAGCTGGGCCACACAGATCTCGAAAACGGAAGGTCGTAGCGAAAATCTGATTAGTCGTATGTGTAGCCGGTATTTTGTCGGAATTTGTCGCCAAAAACCAGAGTTTGTCGGTCTTCCGTTTACGAGATACGTGTGGCCCAGCCGAAGAGACGTCTCTACAGCTGGGCCACACAGATCTCGAAAACGGAAGGTCGTAGCGAAAATCTGATTACTCGTATGTGTAGCCGGTATTTTGTCGGAATTTGTCGCCAAAAACCAGAGTTTGTCGGTCTTCCGTTTACGAGATACGTGTGGCCCAGCCGAAGAGACGTCTCTACAGCTGGGCCACACAGATCTCGAAAACGGAAGGTCGTAGCGAAAATCTGATTACTCGTATGTGTAGCCGGTATTTTGTCGGAATTTGTCGCCAAAAACCAGAGTTTGTCGGTCTTCCGTTTAGGAGATACGTGTGGCCCAGCTGTAGAGACGTCTCTTCGGCTGGGCCACACAGATCTCGAAAACGGAAGGTCGTAGCGAAAATCTGATTACTCGTGGGTGTAGCCGGTATTTTGTCGGAGTTTGTCACCAAGAACCAGATTTTGTCGGTCTTGCGTTTAGGAGATACGTGAGGATACGCTGTGGAGACCTTTCTACCTGGATCTTGAGAAAGGAAGGTCGTAGCGAAAATCTGATAACTCGAGTGTGTAGCCGTTAGTTTGTCGGAGTTTGTCACCAAGAATCAGAGTTTGTCGATCTTGCGTTTAGAAGATATTTGAGGATATGCTGTAGAGACCTTTCTACCTGGATCTCGAGAACGAAAGGTCGTAGCGAAAATCTGATAACTCCTATGTGTAGTCGGTAGTTCGAGCGAGTTTGTCGCCAAATACCAGAGCTTGATCGCCTTACGTTTACGAGATAAATGTGATTTGAATGTACCTTCGCGAATGTACATTCGCGTACAACTGTGTTTGAAATAATTATACTACTTTAATGAATGCATGCATGCATGCTATCTAGGTAAAAATTTAGAATACTTGAGCACGAATTTGGTGGTTTTGAGGGAAGGGGGGAGGAGGGGGGGAGGTAACCTCCCCCCTGGTGGTACTCCCATTCCGCGGAAGTACATATTTGCAGAGATATTGATATAAATGAATACACAAAAAAGTTATGATAACAGCCAAATTGCTGTTGTTTTTCGGCAATTAAAGGAGGGAGAGAGGGGGAGGGAAGGGAAACAACTCCCTCTTCCAATCCCCATCCGTCCGTGATGCGTAGTTTTCAAGAAATATTTTTTTGTGTAAACATAACCTCAAAACAAAAAATTTAGAAATTAAGCAGAGGAGGCTAAAAAGAGGTGGGTAAAGGGGAAGGGACGTACGTACAAAATTTCGCACGTAAAAAAAGTCATTTCTGGCGCTTCGCCGGCCGCTACCGAGGCACGCTCGCTTCGCTCGCTCGGCTCGCGCGCTGGGTTCATGTACACCTAACATGCTCGTCGCTACGCTCCTCGCACCTATCACGTGACCTGCGGTCTTTGATTCACCATCGCAACAATTTAGCAGTGCTACCAACCTAGTGCGCCGCCATTAAACGTCAAGAATGACGACACTGGTTTAAAAATTAGACTTAGATCTTTATTTTTTTCGAAAAATAAGTGTTTCCGCGGAAAATGAATATGTGCATTAGAATCTCTGCATGTTTTATAATAAGGTAGTAAACTCACTATATATAATTTCGTGCTCAAGTTTTCTAAATCCAATTTTCTAAATCCAATCCGCCCTGAATTAGCTTTAACGGTCACCCATCCGACACCTGACCGGACCGAGTGTTGCTTATAAAACGTTACCAGCAACTAGGGACCGACCGAACACACTTTTCACCGAGAATCGAGACCGCGATTAAAAAATAGTCTCGGCCGAGACCGAGACCGAGATTTTTGTTTTTTTTTTAAGTTACTATAAAATGGCAAAAAAAAAAGCAAATCGATGTACTATGGGCAACAGCGTCGCTTAATCAGTTTGCAACAAAATTCGCGTGCGCGTGTATCGCCCTTGCACGAACTAAACGTATTATTATATTATTACAAAATTGCTTTCTTGTGGTTTGACATTAGGATATTAAATATATTTTAAGGTGTATTTTACAAAAAATAAATTAACCACATCGGATCTGCAGGAGCCTAAACTTGGTATATTTTGAAAATGTGTTTTGATTTAATTTAAAACAAGACAGTGGCTGAAATGTATTAATTTAATATATTTTAAGAACCGGCTTAGCAATACATGATAGGATTTAGAACAAAAAATTTTTTTCCCCATACAAAAAGATTACCCATAACTCCTCTCCTAAGGGAAGAATTTTTAAGAACTGCGGGTCCAAAATATTGTTTTGACTTCAAGTATACTTGTGCCAAACGGCTATGCTGTAGATGGGTTTGAGGTTTTCCATTGATTTTGAGCTCGTACGCCAACCACACCACTATATTAATATAACATTCACATTCTTAAATGGTAAAACTAAACTAGGTACCTACCTACACAAGTCATCAAAAAAATACCAAAAGACTGAAATCAACAATTTTGATTTGATTTGATTAATCACAGTGAAGGATGCGTCAGCGTATGCCCTGTGGCATGCGTAACAGCGTTAGTTCCAATTACGCATGCCTCAGCGAAGAAGAAAGTGCAAGACAAAAGCGCACGAGTGTAATCTCAGGCCTACGTAAGTAGGTACTAATAGGCCGAGATTCTCGGCCATTTTAGCCGAGCCGAGACCGAGACATAATTTTTGGCCGATACTGGCCGAGATCTCCAGCGAAGTTTTAAATTGTAATTTCGATTTTATATTCTTTTTCCATACAAAATTTGAACCCCATTTTCACCCCTTAAGGGGTTAAATCATGTCCACCGTATTGGACTTCAAAATAAATGTTATTTTCGTAATCGTCATCCTAGAAAATCGTAATAACGACATCCATATCGATTTTTGGGTTTTTTACCCCATTTCACCCCCATAGGGGTCAAAATACTAACAATAACGATATAAGTTGCGTTAGTTTTCTATCCATAAGCTTAAATAATAAATTTAGCTATTTTTACTTCGTAAATGAAGGATTTTCTTTACACAAATTTATCCCCCTTTTCACCCCTTCGGGAGTAGAATTTTCTAAAACGCTGAGATACGTGTACATTAATATTCAATCGTTAGCCTAAACACAAAATTTGAAGATCCTAGCTTTGAAACTGAGGGATTTTCATACAAACTTTGGACCCCCGTTTCACCCCCTTGGAGGGTGAGTTTTGAAAAATACTTTCTTAGTGCACCCCTAGACCTCATAAGGAACCTACGTGCCAAATTTGGTGTCTCTAGACCAAGCGGTTTGGGCTGTGCGTTGATATGTCAGTCACCAATCAGTATCTTCTTTTAAATATTAAGATAAATAAATTGCACATCAATCATACCATACTTTACGTTGTTTTCACTTGTTTTATTTTATTGACCATTTTCCTAAAGGTACATCGATAAATAACCAAATAAAACCTCATGAAACTCACTTAGCATGTCGTACTCATTAAATTACTACTTACATTTTTAGGACAGATGTACGCGACTGTACGATACACCACGTATATAGAGTAGGAGACCAGATACCAAACGTTGTCGATACAATAAACGTTGAATACATCAATTACTATTCGAAAAATTAATTGAAATCTTTCATATTTCCTCACTAAATTCTTTTAATCATATAAATTTTGGATTTAATATTAACTATGTACATAAAATAATACAAATCAACTATACTGCTTACGCATTTTGGATAAGGCTCTAAGACTATAATCATAAAAAAACAAAACCCTTATTTCTCTGGAAAGGGGAGTCGACCAAGTCTGTAACTTAAGGACAAACTCGGGAAAACTACCGGCTACACATACGAGTAATCAGATTTTCGCTACGACCTTTCGTTCTCGAGATCCAGGTAGAAAGGTCTCTACAGCATATCCTCACATATCTTCTAAACGCAAGATCGACAAACTCTGATTCTTGGTGACAAACTCCGACAAACTAACGGCTACACACTCGAGTTATCAGATTTTCGCTACGACCTTCCTTTCTCAAGATCCAGGTAGAAAGGTCTCCACAGCGTATCCTCACGTATCTCCTAAACGCAAGACCGACAAAATCTGGTTCTTGGTGACAAACTCCGACAAAATACCGGCTACACCCACGAGTAATCAGATTTTCGCTACGACCTTCCGTTTTCGAGATCTGTGTGGCCCAGCCGAAGAGACGTCTCTACAGCTGGGCCACACGTATCTCCTAAACGGAAGACCGACAAACTCTGGTTTTTGGCGACAAATTCCGACAAAATACCGGCTACACATACGAGTAATCAGATTTTCGCTACGACCTTCCGTTTTCGAGATCTGTGTGGCCCAGCTGTAGAGACGTCTCTTCGGCTGGGCCACACGTATCTCGTAAACGGAAGACCGACAAACTCTGGTTTTTGGCGACAAATTCCGACAAAATACCGGCTACACATACGAGTAATCAGATTTTCGCTACGACCTTCCGTTTTCGAGATCTGTGTGGCCCAGCTGTAGAGACGTCTCTTCGGCTGGGCCACACGTATCTCGTAAACGGAAGACCGACAAACTCTGGTTTTTGGCGACAAATTCCGACAAAATACCGGCTACACATACGACTAATCAGATTTTCGCTACGACCTTCCGTTTTCGAGATCTGTGTGGCCCAGCTGTAGAGACGTCTCTTCGGCTGGGCCACACGTATCTCGTAAACGGAAGACCGACAAAATCTGGTTTTTGGCGACAAATTCCGACAAATTATCGACTTCATCATGGCATAGTCAAAAAGTAAGATTTCCAACTTTTTTTTTTGTGGCCCAGCTGTAGTCCGGCACGTAGACCACACTAGTATATTTCCATAGTAAGCATTCGTAGGCCGCGTACAGCTTTACGCCGGACGCGACATACGGCGTTTGTTGCAGACCACCGCCTAAGCAAGTATTTTCAAGTTAGTATTTTGAGATTGAAACAGAATTTCAAGCCCAAGTAGCGCAGTACATTTTCTTTTGAGTTTTACCACAGCGGCGGCACTCCCTGTATGTGTGAGCTTGGTGCCAGTCTGGCGGCGGCTACGTCACGTGCGTCACGACTTGTGATAGGGTTGGCTATTAGCATCATTACATATTAACGCAAGGAAATAATAAAACGAAAGTTTGATGAAGTAAATTTGTATTGATTTTATATTAATTTAAATGATAATACATTACAATTATATGGATCAATACCTAATATGATTTCTTGATTTGCACCAATTTCAAGGTTTATTTTTCGTTTGCCCAACTTGTTATTTTTATTAAAATACTCGTATCAAATTCTGCAATTACTTATACATTTCCGAGGTTTCCGCGCGTACAGTTTTTACGGATTACCGCTTTTATATTGGTATTAATTCTTTAGAATTATTTAGTTTAATTTTCTTAATTAGTTTAATTTAGGTTTAATTAGTTTGGTTTTAGTTCAATTAATTAATTACTTAATAAATGTGTATTAACTATTGCTTTATATTAAAAGGAGCAGAAAATCCTTCTTTATTCTTATACATAATTATTGTAGCTACTTGAATTCAATAACATTTTAAGTACTTATTTATTTTATTTTTCTGTAGTATAAAGCACTATGTTTCACTCGGAAGAAAGTGCAATTACCACATCACCCCTCAATGTACAAATACTATTATTGAGAAATGTAATAATATGCCCTGCATTGTATTGTACGGAAAGCAAATTACATTGCCTGAATGCTGAATGATTAAAGCCCTCGCATGCGGTTCGACACATATCACTTTAGTTTGTCGTTCTTGCCTGTAATGTTATGTACTATTGCGCGGTGCGAGTGAACTAGGCAAGCCTGATAGCGCGTGACTCCGCGGAGGAGATTCCTCGCCCCGATGGCGTCGCGGCACCCCCGCGCTCGCCCGGCGCACTCACACATAGCCGCGAGCACTTTTACAGCACCCATGCGCAAGTGTCGCTTCTTTTTACGTTAGTATATATTTTCTTTGGTTTTACGCCAATTAGTATTGTCATTTATGGTTCTTACGATATTTTATTAACCTATCCTTACATAGTCAACAACCCTCTTCCAATTTACTAATTAATTACTTAAAGGGCATGATTTTAAATCCCTATTACAACAACAAATCCTGTGTCCCCGGTAATCCGAGGAAATGTATCTGTCCCTCAGGACTCATTGCGTGTCAAAGGACTATCTATGGCTTTTATGACCAAAAATATACCGCACCTATTGGGTAAATATATTATTTTCAAGTGGTAAATCATAATTTTATTATAGTGATATTTTTTACATGGACGTTTTATACTTGTGTAGGTAAGGTACGTTTATGTGAGTTTATAAATATTTTGACGTATATAAATGTGAAAGTTTGAATGTTTTTGTTACTCAATCACGAAAAAACGACTGAATGGATTTAGATAAAACATAGGTTACTTTTTATCCCGGTTAATAGTTCCCTAGGGATTTTCTGAATATCCACGCGAACAAAGTTGCGTATTCAAGTCAGTTTCAAATAATTCCAAGCCATTTTGTACATCCTGTATTCACCCTCTGCTTATGTCACCATACCGTTGTCTGGAATATATCGCTTTTAGTGGTAAGACTACCATTTTTTAACACAAGGGTAAGTATATTGTTTTCAAATTGTGGGGTTGAAATAAAGCATCATCTTATCTTAAACTTATTGTTCAAAAGTTAGCGATAACGCTCAATCTACTATTCGATTTTCTGTCAATAGGAGTTTCTGTCATTCCTTAGTTAACAGAATAATCGGTTGATAAAAATTTATAGCAATGGGCAGGATAAGAATACGTCCCTCCCAAACAATCGTAAGTAAGTAACTAATTAAGACTAACTTAAAGAAAAAACTTTCTAATTCTTAGGAACTATATAGCATCCTTTACAAACAAATAGAATAGGCTTTTATAAGCAAAATATGTTACATTTTGTCGTAATACTATCTTATGTATTTTACAGACAAAAGGCAAAAAGGAAGCCTTTTATTAGTGAAGTATAATTACATTTTCGTAAAATCCGGGTCAGTGTATGTAAGGAAGGAACTGTGTTTGTTCTCTTTATTAATTTTGTTAATGTTATTATTATAATTAAAATACGATCTAATTCTATGATATCTAGGTAAGTCTTATAGTTATTTATGCAACTATAGTTACCTAATTATGTACAGTTGCATACAAGAATTTAAGTGAATGATATGAATCCTCTGTAAAGGGTTTTGAAATGTAGGCTTTTTGGCAACATTGAAACAACCAGTGTCATGGTAGCCGTAATATCCAAGCGAGTGGCTGGTCGCGCCCCCCGCACTCACGAAGCATGTCTCCGTCATTATATCATTCAAACAAGTGTTATAATGTTGTACTGAATTTCATAATGCAACTCCTTCGGGCGTGGTAGCTGCTCTTTCGGATATTGTGGTTAATTGATACTGGTTATTTTAACGTTGGCTATAAACTAACTGTTTCGGAACCTTTTATAGAGGATTTAAAGCATGAGTTAATGTTTAAAGCAAGTCTATGAACAGTGTGTGTTACGGCAGTGAAACGTGGTTGCTAACTATGGGTCTCATAAGGAGGCTCAAGGTTACCCAGCGTGCAATGGAGAGAGCCATGCTCGGCGTTTCCCTGCGTGATCGAATCAGAAACGAGTAATCCGCAGGAGAACTAAAGTAACCGACATCGCTCAAAGGATTGCTCAGCTGAAGTAGCAATGGGCGGGACACATAGCGAGAAGAACCGATGGCCGTTGAGGTGGAAAGGTTCTGGAATGGCGACAGCGCACCGGACGACGCTCCGTGGGTAGGCCCCCGACAAGGTGGACCGACGATCTGGTGAAGGTCGCGGGAAGCCTCTGGATGCGGGCAGCGCAGGACCGAACGTCGTGGAGATCCTTGGGGGAGGCCTATATATACCCAGCAGTGGGTGACGAGCGGCTGATATGATGATGATTATTTTAATGTAAGCTCTAGATAACTGTTCCGAAACTTTTTATAGGGCATTTAAAGCATGAGTGTAGATAAGAAATATTAATTGGCATAAACATGCACTTCACCTAATTATGAAAATTTAAATTATTATTCGATATTTTTCTGTTTGATGTCTGTGTCTGTGCCTTACAAGCACAGATCATATTTAACAAATACTATAACAACATGTTGTTGCAATTCGACCAAGTTAACATCAAAAATATGAATGAAACATGAAATATTGAGAACAGCTTCTTTGCAAGTTCAAGCTGAGCCAGCGAAGTCGGAAGGGTGGCCAGTATTTACTGTAATAAATAGGTTGAGTTGTGAATATTCATGAGGTATTTTAGCATGAACAAACGGTGGATACCTGTCGGTAGGAATACTGGGACGCTGGTTCAGTAGGCCCGCGTCACTGCAATTGACGTCACGGGTTGACTTGTGCACGTTAAGGGTTGAGAAACAAATAACGGAAGCTTTGGAGGCTTTTTGCACTCCAGGGGCGCTATTTTTTTTTTGAAAGGCTACGAGCGCTTTTTAAATAAGTATTAATTTTTTATTCTACATAGCAAGATCCGTTTTTTCGAATCGCTCGTAAGTCATTGACACAAAGTTAACTGACCCGGTGCTGGTCAAAACTGGCACTAAGTGTTATGTTATTACATATTGCTATATAGGTAACCCTTTTCGTCTACGGACGACAGCGACGCCGTCACGTCAGATAAGTTTGTGCTGCGTGTTGTCAATTGTGACATTACGTGATTACACCGATGTGATGAAAAAAGGTCTCTCACTGCCTTTCAAAAATAGGGCCCCAGGCAGGCCCTTTTTTTTGTTGTGACGAGAGGAGAATGCAATCTTTATGCATACCAAACGGCATGTTGGACTCGGTCATACCCGTAGCATGTCCCCAAAGCCAAATGGCTTTCTACATTTTGAATAGAAATCGCTCACCATAGAGAATCACAACGTTTTTAAATGACAATTTCATACATTTAATGTCACTTCTATTCGAATGATCGAAAAACCAAGCGTCTTTATCTTAGTCCCTCTTACAAGTTACAAATAACTAAGCTCGACTTCAAGAAAGGATAGTAAACAACATATGAAATAAGAATAGATCTATTTTAACATGTTTTTTTATAATTCATGTTGTTTACTATTATTATCCCCACAAAGGTTCTGGTTAGTTGTTTGTGACTTGTCGACAGTCACAAGAACCTCACAATCTCATTAACGAATGCTTTTATACTCTTTTCAGAACCTTATTAAATCTAATGGGTATATGAGATATAAGTTATTTGGTGTCAACAACAGAACTAGATAAAAAGAATGTAATTTAATTGTACTCGTATTTTGAAAATTAAAAACCCCTTCGGCCGCATACGAAACCATGTGTTCGACACCAGTTGCGAATTGAGGAAAAAAATAAAAATTATCCTTTTGCGAAACCGGTTTCAAGAGAAGATTTTTTCTTCACTTTTCAAAGTTAACAACAGAACTAGTTAATAAAAAGGATAAAATTCAACTGCACTCGAATTCAAAAAATTTAAAGCCCTTCACAAAGTATTTCGATTTGTGAAGTGAAGATAAGTGGGATTCTTAAAGTCTACTTGTAAAGAAAGCAGTTTCGTACTCTGTAATAAAATGCTTCAGGTACTGGCACGGTGTTACCATTAGCACTTTCTGACCATGAAACTGCTCAAATGTTAAGTTTCCCAACAAAATATAAAAATGAAAATCTCAAGTCTTTAAGTCTTTTTAAAAGAGATTATAATGCAACAAATTTACAAAGATTTAAATATTTACTAAAAAATATATCATATGACGAAGTTTATTCAGAAACTGATCCTAATCTGGCATTTAATCGCTATCATGATTTGTTTACAGATTTGTACAAGATTAATTTTCCTACTAAAAAGATAAAGATTGTTAATAATAGAAAACAGAAATGGATATCAAAGGGAATTAAAGTAAGCTGTAACAGGAAAAGGCATCTGCGATTCACTTATTACAGAAATAAAAATAGTACTAATAAACATAACTTCTTAAAATACTCAAAATTATTAAAAAAGTGTATAGACCATGCACAAAAGTATACAAACAATAAATTCATTGTCAACAGTAAAAATATCTGTAAAGCATCGTGGCAACTTATAAAAGAAACAAATAATAATGACATAAAAACTCAATACATAAATGAAATAAATCATAATGGAAAAATAATCGCGAATCCCTCTGAAATAGCAATGACATTTAATAATTATTTTATAGAAACGACTAATAAATTTATTGATGGTAGCAACACTGACATGAAATACAATTTAAATAGCAATAAGACCGGAAATTCTATTTATTTTACACCCACATCTACTGACGAAATAAGAAAAATTATACTATCATTAAAAAATACCAATGCAGAAGGCCCAGATATGATATCAACTAAGGTTTTAAAGGCGTGTGTTGAAGAAATATCACCTGTAATCAGTCACTTAGTAAACCTGTCACTGGAAAAAGGAAGCTTTCCAGAAATACTAAAGAAAGCTATAGTCAACCCACTATATAAAAAGGGTGACAAAAAAGCCGTTACTAACTATAGACCAGTAGCACTAATTTCTATTTTTTCCAAAATATACGAAAAATGCGTACATAAAAGAATAACTGAGTTTTGTGACAAATATAAAATCATCAAAAAAGAACAAAATGGATTTCAAAAGGACAAATCAACTACAGATGCAATGTTTGATCTCATTGATACTATAATTACAAATGTGGATGCTGGCCTAAAAACTGCTGCACTGTTCTTTGACATGACAAAAGCATTCGATTTTGTAGCACATGAAATTCTAATACGTAAACTAGAAACAATTGGCATAAGAGGAGTAACCCTTGATTGGATAACGTCGTATCTAGAAAACAGAATGCAATGTGTACAAATCGCTAAACCTGATGAAAATGGCTGTGTAACTACTTATGAATCCTCTTACTTATACAACAAGTTTGGTGTGCCGCAGGGAAGTGTTCTAGGACCACTTCTATTCTTACTTTATATAAATGACATACCCGATGTAACATTACACAAAACAGTGCTCTTCGCAGATGATATATCAGTGGTCGTGACAGCTGAAAAATCGAATGTTTCAGAATTAAAATATGAAATAAATCAGACTATAGAGCATATTGCTAATTGGCTTAGGAAAAATAACTTAGAATTAAATACGAGCAAAACAAATTATATGAATTTTGAAAATAACTATACTTCCAATGAATTGAATTTAAATATAGAATATAATGGGAAGCCCATACTGGAAACGAAAGCTGCCTTATTCCTGGGAATAACAATAGACAAACACATAAACTGGAAAGAACAGATTAATAAGATTAATAATAAACTAAATCGTGTTGTGTATGTCCTCAATCGTCTGCGTAAAATAGCATCCGTAAAAACTGCACTAATGGCTTACCATGCTTATGTTGAGTCAGTCTTAAGATATGGCATAATTTTGTGGGGTAATTCGACTAATATCAGCAGCACATTCATAGCGCAAAAAAAGTGTGTAAGAGCTATGGTTGGAGCTCCTCCATTTGAGTCATGTAAACCAATTTTTGAGCGGTTGAAAATAATGACCCTACCATGTTTGTATATCTTCGAGCTATGTTGCTTCGTTAGACAGCACTTGCACCTATTTAGGAAGGCTCAGGATATATATCCGCGGTCAGTTAGAAATTCGAATAGATTGGTCTTACCTCACACAACGAATACTGCCTTGTATAGAAAAAGTTGTCTTGCGATGAGCGTTAAATTATATAATAAATTACCAAAGAGTATTAAAGAGTCATTATCAAATAACATATTTAAATCTAAACTATGCAAACTATTAAAACAGTGTAATTTTTATACAGTTCAGCAATTTCTTGATCATAAATTTGAATAAATTGATTACAATTCAGCTGAGATGATTGTACATTCGGAATTGTTTCATAAAAATGTATAATAGTGTAAAACTTGCAATTTAATTATAATGTTTATATACTGACTGATAACTTTAATCATGTTTATCTACTGACATTTGCATGCCAATGCTTGGCGAAATGTGTATGCTCATAATTTAATCCTAACATCTGTATTTACCATGTTTCTTGCAAATAAATGAATTTGAATTTGAATTTGATTTTTTCAGTCGATGGAAATTCTTACTTAAGAGAGCTCAAATTCGAGTTTGAAAAATGTAAAATCTATGAGAGTGCTCAAATTGAATATTACACAACGTGTTGCAAAAAAAATCCTAAAGCCAAATATGCTAGACGGGACTATCAAACTGAAATAATTTTACTATGGAACCAACTCTGAAATCGTGATAAAAAATCAGCTGTTTCATACATTTTGATATTTTCGTTATTATTATTTGTATGAAACAGCAGATTTTTCGCGATTTCGGAGTTGGTCCCATAGAAAAAATTGTTCAGTTTGATGGTCCCTATCTACCATATTTGGCTTTACGGGTTTTTTTTGTAAGCGTTCTATAAACTTATATTGAAACAAAATATTTGGCATTTTAGAAATCAAAACATTAATGTAAATCCAACCGTATAAAACTATAGAAGTAAATAATTAGCGACGAAATTGCTTTAATCAAAAGTTTAATTTTCTTAATCTTGAACTTTGCTAATTAGTCCAATAATAACTTGTTAATTAGATTTTAAATGTCTCTCTTACTGAGTTGGCGACATAGATTCAAATTGTCTATTGTATAAAAATACAATAGACAATTTGACAACATTAAAAATATACTACAAATTGTGGGCATCAAAAAACATATTCAACTATTAAGGCTCCAGCACACCGGATGCGTAAGCGTATGCGTAAGCGTGCACGTAGACGTACCATGACGTTGTAATCTCTGAAACCTTATGAGACATGGCACACCGCTTGCGTAACGTACGCGTGCACGTAGACCGATGCGTAACCCTACGCATTGCAGCTCTCATGAGACAACCAGGCTGCGTACTTACGCAGAGCGGAACGCATTGATGACGTTGTACTCAATGGCATTCCCTATTGGACGTCACACCGAACAAATACGAACACGCACGTATCTTTCCTGCGCGTCACTACGCGCGTAACCACGCGCGTGACTACGCATTCAGTAGTATTTGTTTACAAATAGTACCGGTACTACCGGTAGTAAGTGGTGTTTTATTTTGTTTTTAAGTAATGAATAACGATATTAAAGAAAAACTAACTGAATTAGTGCGAAAAAATTAGTCCATTTACTCAATCTTCGTCTGACATCGCGCATTAGAGTCGCAAACATGGCTGCCGCAGCGGCTGGGTACGCAAAGGACAGGTTGCGTTGCGTGCCGCGTAGACGTACGCGTAACCCGGTGTGTCAGGGGGTTACGTGCGTAACTACGCGCGTGTACACGCACGCGTAACCACGCGCGTGTCTACGCATCCGGTGTGCCCAGGCCTTTATTTGGACTAAATTAAGTCTATTACCTAGTTGATTAATTTCACATAGAAAAATGCAATAATTTTTGATTTTTTTTCTGTGGCGAAAACGATCTAAGATGACTGATGACGTCACATGCCTGTAAATAAATATGGCTTCAGGCGTTTGACACGACCATAGACTTAGGATTCGCGATTGATGGCTGGTCAAATGGCTAAGGATATTACAATGTTTACAGGCTTGTGACGTCAACGAGTCACGTGTCCAGCGCCATAGCGTTTTTGGCGCAGTTTTAAAATTTTGAACTTTAAAATAGATTTTTTTAATGAAATACATTGATTTTTCCTGAAATATCAATGTGGTGCGCCTATTACGTAATAAGGAATAATTTAAGATGGTTTTCCAAAATTAGTCAAACAGTCTATTTTTCTACCGGTAGGACATTATTCTCTTAAAAATTATAAACATTGTTGTTTAAAATTCGTTCGTGACATACCCCAAAAACGCATGGCTTAAATTATGAGATCCTTAAGGATTATCCCTTTCAAATAACGGCCATAAATTGAAAGACTTTAAAAAAATAACACCCTCGCATTGTTTGATCGTATAAAAACAAAGAACCGACTTTTATATAAGGCTGTAGCGGGCTCCGTATAATCTCCTAGCGAAAGATATGATCCCAACTTCCGCAGGCGACCAGGAACAGGCACGAATAGATACGCTCTCACATATTTTATTTTGACCAAAATATCGCAAACATTATTTAGTTTTCCTCCTCGGTGATCAGATTTTTTTGTGATAACTATTCCTTTATTCCGCTGTTAGATGGGCTTTATGTATGAAATTGGCATTTTCTTTACTTACACACTACGAAGCTTTAACTTCTAAAATTTATTTAGGATCTTTTGTATTTTTTTTATGTTTGATCTTGTAATACATCTACCATTTTATATTTTGTAACGGTGACATAGCGGTTATATAGGTATTATTTTTTCTAAATGCATGAGGCTTTATTATCTAGCTTTGTCTTTATTTATTTTAACATAAAAGCTTTGTAAGTTTAACGTTCGCGGTTGTTAAATAAATTAGGAATGTGAGGACAGGAAAAGCAACTTTTTTCAAAGTCATCGCTATATAACGGCCATTTCATAGATAAAGAAAGACCTAATATATTATTATTATGGTTTTGTTTCCTAGCGGGCGGAGAAATTTTATAAGAATCCGAATCTATTTATTCATTCATTCATTTTTTTAGTTTTGTTTTTAAAACTACTTAAGTTGAAGAAAAAGTAGAAGCTTAGCATATTATTGTATTATAGTATGAGTGCATTTATCAATCAGATCAGATCAGATGATATTTTGTGTGAGCTTTGGTTGTATTTCATACCCTTTTAAAATGCTTATAACGTAACATAGCATTTTGTCTCTGTTATTTGATTTAGACAACATTTTTCTTTGGGATATATCTATTAGAATTATGCTTAGGCAACGTCAAGGTTTTACACCAACGTTTAAGGTCTATCAGCACAGAAACTAAGGAAGTTAAGGAGCAAAAAAAAGGATGTTACTAAAATTAAACCAATATTCCGGAGCGCATGACGCATCTTAGATTCGCGGATGACCTCATTCTCGTCGCCGAACGCGTCGACGATCTCCAGCATATGCTCGCAGAACTGCGTGAAGCTTCCCTGAGAGTCGGTCTTAGGATGAACGTCGTGTCCAAGACCATGACGAATCGCTCTACACGAATACCAGATATAACCGTTGGTAATGACACCATACAGGTGGTCAGCGATTACGTCTATCTTGGACATCGTTTGTCCTTTGATCAAGAAGCGCAGGTGAAGGAGATCGAAAGACGCATCTGATTAGGGTGGGCTGCCTTCTGTAAACTAGAGGACGTCTTTAAGTCTAAACTCCCACAGTGCCTGAAGACCAAGGTGTACAACTAATGTGTCTTGCCTACGGTGCTGAAACTTAGACGTTCACTAAGCAGAATATGCACAAAATTAAGGTAGCACAAAGAGCAATGGAGCGTTCTATGTTAGGTATCTCTCTTGTTGACCGTATACCAAACGTCGAAATTCAACAAAAAACGAAGGTCGAAGACGTGGGTAGGCGAATAACAAGGTTAAGGTGGAGATGGGCAGGACACTTGGCTAGACGGGATGACGGACGGTGGACCAAGGCAGTTACAGAGTGGTGGCCAAGAGGAGCAACAAGGCCAGTGGGCAGACCACCGATGGTCAGACGATATCGTCAAGTTGACGGGATCTCACTGAATGAGGCTGGCACAGGACCGTGAGGAATGGCGCTATAGAGAAGAGGCCTATACTCAGCAGTGGGTTGATGTGGGCTGATATTCAGCCTGATGATTCCGGAAATTAGTATCTAAAGAGCGAAATTAACACCTAAGATATTCCATTAACTATTAACGAGCTCGCTTCCATTACAGGAGTCTCCACTACTTTCGCTGTGCTATCGCTGTCGAACAGTAGACGAGCGGAGTGGAGCGGAAAGCGGTTCGCCCTCACGTAATTATCACAAGCAATTAAACTGCGCGTCCCGCTGCGGAAACGTCGCGACTTGCTTTTGTTTAGCCTTGTGTTTCTAGAATGCCGGTGGTGGAAAAATAAGAACCGACAAATATATTTTTTGTTTACTTCTTGCTGCATTTTATATCTATAGGGACATCTGAGAGCAAGGTGTACGTGTGTCAAGCAATTTGTACTTGCCTCTCTTCCAACATAATGCATCAATAGTGCAATTAAGGCCAGTATATTCCAAAAACTCTGTCTCTGTCTTTTTCTTTACGTGTGAAGAGTAATGAAAATAACCTCACTTTTTCATTTTTTCAATGTATTTGTTATTATGAGCATAAAGTCACTTTTTGAAAAAGAAACCGTTTAATATGCTTCTATATGTTATTACCTATTTTTCTATATATTTTTCGTGAATAAGGGATTGATGAACTTTAAGTATTATCCAAAAAATATAAAATTAATGAAAAATTTCTTTGTCTTTGCATATTTTTTTAGTCGAGTGTAGATACGAGTATCGTATTTTTAACCGTAAAAAAAAAGCTTTTTAAAAAAAGCAAAACCTCCTTCAAAAATCTTAAAAAACAGCTCTATAAAAAGCAAGAAATAATGTTGAAGTCGATTACCCAATTAAAACACGTCTATTGAAGTCGGGTGGAGCTGGTAGTAATTTTTTTACTTATTGTATTGTTTATATTCTAAAAGCCCCACCCGACTTCAATAGACGTGTTTTAATTGGATAATCGATTTGAACATTATTTCTTGCTTTTTATAGAGCTGTTCTTTAAGATTTTTGAAGGAGGTTTTGCTTTTTTAAAAAGCTTTTTTATTTTAAACTTTTTTGTGGTAGGTACCTATGTAAGAGATGATTTTATAAAATAAAACGTTATAATGTTTAAAAAAATTCTATGGTATACCGAGAAACGAGTAACTCAATTACCACGAGTTCCGTTGAGCCTTCGCAGTTCGGGTGCCATTTCGTTCGCATAATGTTTTTAGTTATAATGTCGTTTGGCATAACAGTTTTGGCAGAAAGTCTTTTCGCATAATTTATGATAAGCACAGTTTTATGAACGCAGAAAGGTTTCATCGGCATAATTCTTACTTACTCTAATCTCCTTTAACATAATTTTAATTACCATAAAAGGAATGGGCATAATTGTTATACGTCTAAAGGTAATTTACCATAAAATACGAAGTGCATAATGGATTTAACCATAAATATTCAAGTCAGAAACAATTTTTGGAAGAATCATTTTAATTCAGATTACCTAAAAAATATATGATAAATACGTAACATTGTAAATAATTATCTTTTTTATGGTTAATATAATTTTGCTTAACTATGTAATTAAAAATGTACATAAGTAGGTACAATGTTTTAAAGCATAATATAAAAAAGCATAACCAATTTTAATACTAATTATTAATGAAGAAAAACTTTTAATGCTACCTTCTTGTCAGTTAAAAAAGTCTGAAATGAAGGAAAACGTAAAAGCGCTTAGTTACTAAGTTTATTTGAATAAAGTTATTTTTATTTTGGCTTTAACTTTGACTTTGACATTGGTGGGTTAGGTTAGGTTAGTGTTTTGACCACTCGTAGCGGAGCGCGCGAAGCGGGTGGAGCTGTATAATACTTGCATGCATGTTGCGTGCTTGTTTGCTTGCATGCATGCATGCTTGCTCACTTGCATGCATGCATGCTTGCTCACTTGCATGCATGCATGCTTGCTCACTTGCATGCATGCATGCTTGCATGTTGGGTGCTTGCTTGCAAAATGCTTGCCGGGGGGCGCAGGGGGGTGCAGGGGGGCCTGAGGCCCCCCGCTATAAAGAAAATCTTTTAATGCACTATAGGTAGGTTAGGTTAGGTTAGTGTTTTGACCACTCGCAGCGGAGCTCCACAATGCTTGCATGCATGTTGCATGTTTGCATGCATGCTGCATGCTTGCTTGCATGCTGCATGCTTGCTTGCATGCTGCATGCTTGCTTGCATGCTGCATGCTTGCTTGCATGCTGCATGCTTGCTTACATGCTGCATGCTTGCTTGCATACTGCATGCTTGCTTGCATGCTGCATGCTTGCTTACATGCTGCATGCTTTCTTGCATGCTTGTTGACCATCAGGCATGTTGCATGCCATCAGGCAAGCATAGGCTTATAGAGTTGACCATGACCATCAGGTCATGGTCAACTCTATAAGCCTATGCTTCAATTATAGCAAAGTTTCTAAACTATAAAACATAAATAAATTTTATTTACGGTGTTACTAATTTGTTAGTATAATTTCTACCCGTTAACATTATGATATTTAATAAATATGACTTGGAATATTTATGATAAAGATTTATATGTCAATAAATGGTATGATTAGTAATCGGTATAGCAAAAACATTTATGCAAAAAGGAAATGTGCCGATATATTATTATTACAATAGAGGTTATGCGGAAAAAAAGTATGCGTTATGATTTATTCTGTATGAACTTTATGCGAAATGATGAGTATGCCAAAAAACGTTATGCAGTGCAATAATATGCCTTTCTGTTTTATGCAACCGAATATGGACCCTCGCAGTTCAACTCTAGTCCAGAACGTCTTTGACAATAGATAAGATTAACTTGTTTTTGATTGTCATAAACCTACCAATATTTCAATCACTGTACAGTTCCTATTTGATTTTGAGGAGTTCCCTCGTGTATCTTCAAAATCCATAGTCTAATACCAATGAAATTAATATGGTATCATCCTTAAGGTGTCTTCTTTCAAACAAAAAAAGAATAATCTAAATCGGTTCATAAACAAAAAAGTAATGGTTGAAAAATCCGTCTCAATTCATATAAAACGGTAACGAAAACGACAGTATTTTCAAGATTACTTGAAAACTACTGAACCGATTTCAAAATTTCAAAAACTTCGAAACAAACCTCATATTATAACGTTTGAATCATTTCAATCGGTTCAGCCGCCTTCGAGTAATCGGTGTACATACATATAAAAAAATATACGCGACGAATAGATAACCTCCTCCTTTTCAAATTTTTGAAGTCGGTTAATAATCAAGATCGTTTATGAAACTTCAACATAATATTTGTATCTGCTCAAAATAAAGAATAATTGATTGTTTATTTTTTAATCAAACATAGGCCAAATTCGATAATTTGGAACATAGTGGCCTTAAGGGTGTAGACGCGCATTTCACTTTCCATTTTTAAATTTTGATCAAAACAACTGCGCGAGCTGTAATGAGGGCGAACTTTGAAAATTCCTATTAAATTACAAAACACGCAATAGAATAGACAAATACCTCATTTATTCCTAAGAAAAACAAAAAATGACTTTAGAATCCGTAAATACCAGTAAAAAAACATGTGTACGGATTTGTTTTTTTTTAATATTTTATTTCTCTGTGAATATTTTTTTTTATTTTCTCTTTATAGGGCACTCCTTGAGCATTGACAATACAAACAATAAGTGAAAAAATAAATATGAGTCGTATTCTTATTTGTTACAGATGAAACGTTTGTGAAAAATATCTCTGACAAGCAAATTTGAAATTCCACTTGAACAGATTGTCTTCGTTTATCATGTTTTTTCTCTATATACGGCACTAATTTAAGAATTTTGCTTCCTAAAACTAAAGTAACATCAATAGTAATGCTTTCATTCTTTAGATATCTTCATTGGAAATACGCTATTTTCTTTGAAATTCGGATATACAGCCTTAAACCTAAAGTTACAAGAAAAAAAAACTAAAACTCACCGTTCTGTTTCCGAGGTTGCGCACGCGACAGCTCAGATACGCCGATTTGCCAACGAGAGCAGTGACGTTGCGCGGAGTCGCCGCGTCGAAGGAGGGCGCTAGTCGCGCACCCCCGCCCCCGGGCAACGAGTTCACTGACCCCGCCCCGCCCGCCACGTCACAGAAGCCTGAAAAGAATAAATAATGTATCAATCGGTAAGGTGGTACATGCAATGATTATTTATTTAAATACTATTTTAATGCATTTCCACACAAAGACCTTTTTGATCGAATTAAAACCGTTTAACTTGGTACTTTCAAGTTGTGATGTGAAGTTCCAAGAATTTAACCCGGAATATAATTATGTTTTTAGCTGTCTTTTGAAAATATGTGCAAGAAAGAGTAGGTAGATCATTTGCGCCGAGACAAAGGAGTTCCCTCACTAGGATATGAAAAAATAATGTTGTTAAGTCTGTTTATCCAAATACTCAAACAAATCCTAAAGTTAAAGCCACCTTAAATTTAAAAACGTTGATAGATTTGACAGAAACTCCATGAAACTAACAGGTTCCTTAAAGTTAAGGAGACCTTATCTTAAGATTTTAGCCTTTGAGTGTTCGGCCGTAATTTTTTGACACTTGTCATACATCTAAACTTTTATCGTTATTAAAAAAAGATGTGACATAAAATTATATTATCATTAAGAATAATGATTTTCTTTTGTATTAATCTGTGAGTGTAAAACTATTTGTCGTATTTTAAAAATTAATGTTTAAATAAAGAATGGGCAAGGCAACGAACAAAGTGGCGTTACGTTTGCTTGTTCCACAAAAACCGTTAAAACAAAGGGCTTTTACTTTAAAAATAATTGTATTTCTTTAAAATGGCCAAATTCTAATTAGCTGTAAAAATGTTGTCACTTACAAATTTCCGAAAAATCTAGATATTACAAAAATATTAATAAATTCAGTAAGAATAAAAACGCCTTAATTTGGTATTTAATTCCAGCATTTGCATTAACTCTTTTATATCCATTTTGGGTCAATGGGTCCTTTTCGGTAAAAAACAACCACAAAATAAATACTTATTTTCCTATAGATCTGTTCTGAACGTCTACTGTCTTAGGAACAAGCATACGCAGCGACATCTACAATTAGCTTTGCGTTGCCATCCCCATTGGGGGACGATTGTTTACCAAATAAAAACAAAGTAAGGATAAACAGACTATATTATCCGCGTCAAATGGTAATGCGCCTGGCGGCCCTGATTTTAACCTCAAAAACTAAAAACAATTGTGTTTTTTTCATATACATAGGCCCTTTCTTATTGAAAAAAAGAATTCAATATTTAATATATTATATTACCTATTAGAATTTTATTGATTTTGTCATTTTTAGTTGCGGATGACGTTGATGTGTATGTTAATTTGACAAGGTTCCAGCGCATTACCAATTGACGAGGATAGTACATAAGAGAAGTTACATACAACTCTATTAGTAACGTAACAAACTAAGCTCCAACAAAGCCCTCGCCAGTTTGTCGATTGAGATAAACCCGCGTTATTTTTCGTCATTACGGAGGCGTAACGTAACAGGTGACTGATTTTTTTCCTCTCCATCGTCCGTCGTCAACGTCACCAGCAATGCCTGCGGTCACTTTGTCATTCCTGTCCTCTCCTAACCTCGCAATCACAAAACCTCATTTTGCGATTTTGACTCTTAAGTCATGTCTTACAAAAGCTATTTCTGACCTTTGTTCCTTTACATAAAGATTCCTACTCAATCCCGTGACCTCTAATGGGAAAGGAATAGACATTATTTTCCAACAAGGTCTTTTCTTAGACTGTTTCCTTAATTAAAGGGATATTCATCACTGTTGGATATTGATGGCCGATTGATTAAGTCGCTTGTTACTTTTTTTGTATCACTGAATCAAGGATTGATGTTGTTTTTCCAGAAATTAATTATATTTTTTTGTCTTATTAGGATGGTATTGAAGATCGAATAACAATAACTGTTGGTGGCGTATAGAAAATTAAGAAGTAATTAGGACTTAGTTACAAGTACTATTTGTGTAACCATGGTATACTTATCGTCTAATTTCAAACTCTATCGCAATCGCTTTTATATTGTGATACATTGATACTTGAGTTCTTAAGTGGAGACCTCGAATGGGCAAACCTAGTGTGGGACGCCCTCAGACAAGGTGGAGCGACAATCTTCGCAAGGTGGCTGGCACAAACTGGATGAGTATAGCCGCGGATCGTGCTCAGTGGTGTGCACTCGGAGAGGCCTATGTTCAGCAGTGGACAATGATAGGCTGATGATGATGATGACATTGATACTTATTTTTTGCATAAATAAAACTTACCAAAGAAATGTAGCAATATATCACATCCATCTGTCCAATAAAAGCGATTGCGATTTGATTTTGAAATTAGACAATAAGTACCATGTTTTCTATAAAATAAACTAACCACATTTCCTTTATGTTATATGAGAAATCTTGAAAAATGTCTGCTGTCGAATTGGGAAAATGCTTTACATAATGTGCTAGCTGAATACAAATGGCTACAAGTTCCTCTAGTTTTAAAAGAAGTAAAAAGCACTGTAATTCCAATTGACACTTCAGCGGCACTGTAACTTTAACTGCATTTTTGTGCACTTTTCTTACCGTTTCAGGCAAAGGAGAAAGTTTAAATCAATTTTAATTAATTACCTACCGTTGCCAACGGTGCGCAAGTTAGTTTTTCCCCATTTTTCATTCACAGCTATTATTTTATTTGCATACGATTGGAGGCGACAGAAAGTTATAACGTGATTAAGTTGACTGACTCTTAATCACTAAAGCATCAGTTGGTATTGGTACAGTAAAAAGTATTTTTCGGAGAAATGGATAAATTGTCACTGAGTTTGTGTCTTTATAAATAACAATTGATATTTTGCGAGAGGACCTCGGATTCGCTTCGCGGATTGGAGGAGCTTGGATTTTTTATAAATTGTGTATTTTCAAATTATTTTCTTGCGTCAGTGACGCTAGTGTCGCATCTAACAGTATAATAACTTATCTTTGATCATTTATTTGTAATAAATTATCATCAAAATCAACAAAATCATAAAAATAATACGTTTTCATTAATTTAAAATTTGTCAACCACGGTTACAAATACCGAATAATTGGTAGTAGACCTTTATCAATTTAGGAGATTCGCTCATGTATTTTCCTCGAACAAAAAGCAATATAGGTAAATTAAAGTCACAAGAAAAAATATACTTACTTAATAAAATTCATAAGAGTTAAATCTATTAAAAGTTGCTGGAAACAGTTTTCCCAGTATTTTATGTATGTTTATAAGAATTAAATTTTTGACAGAAAATTATTATGAATATTGTTTTCCTCGCAACACAACAAAAAATAAATATATTTTTTAATTTTTTGTTGATATTTGGTTGCAAGACAGCTAAGCTACTTACATTCGTTTTTTTTGTTTCTAGATAACCGATGGATGGAAAAATTACTAAGGGTGCAGTTCCACTAGAGATGTCTTAATAAATTATAGAACAAACAATTTTTAAGAGAATTACATCAATACAAATGTTTTCTGTATTTGGTAATCTGAACAGCAGCATTATACTGAGATTGGTTTTAACTATAAAAATTAATTTTCATAATAGTTATACATATGTAGTATACGATATTTTTCTCCTTAAAAAAATCGTTTATAATGCCACCAAATTGAAATACAATACCACTTTTGGTTTCAAAGAAATAAAGCACACAGAATAATATTTCATTTCACACTTGAATTATAAATAGCTGAAGTGAAAATAATAAAGCTGTCAGTGTTGCCACTTAGAGCACAAATGACGAAAGTAGTTGCTTTTGAACTTTTTTTAAGACTTCTTAAAATCAATATGGTCATTTTTAGAAGCATGTTTTAAAATAAAGATGCCACTTTATGGCGAATTTTATTTTTTGCTATAGGTATGTACTAACATAAATGATAACCTAATAAGTTTAATCACTTAGATGACTGCTCAAGTGTATCTACGACATAAACTTACGCTGGCCGTGATCGTAAATTGTACAACTTTTGTGTACAAAATGCTTCCTAAGACATAAGTGTTCGAAATATAGTTGATTTCAGAGGGATTTTGAGAAAACTTTAATAAGGAGATAATTTCATAACAACAGCGCAATCAGCATAATATTGATTACTTTCCGATCAAATCGCTATAATACAGTATATTGGTTATCTTCCAAAGAGGATGTTAGTGAATGCAGCGAGGTTCAATCATGCAGACAATTTAAACATAATTCAACACACAGCTTTTGGGGCCCATGCACACGACGAGCAGCGAACGAGCGTTTGTGTAAAGTGTGTTTAAGTTAAGTAGCATTAAGTTATATTTTAATGTTCAAAACTCGCGATCATTTGCGTATTTATCAATAAAAACCCACGTAGTCTGGTCTTTTAATTGTATGCCAGATGACAATTAGATTAAAATAAGAATATGCACAAATGTGACGTTATCGTGTTACTTCAGTACAAATAGAAAACTGACACGATAACGTGATACTCATTACCAGGGACCGGATTAAGCGCTTAAAAACCCCTTCGTTCATTTGGGTTCTTAGTATTTAGAGAATGATAATTAAAAAAAAATACGATAAATAGATTCTTTGATAGGGAAACCCTATTCGCTATGCAAACTTTATAATCATAGCATCACGAGAATACAAGATATTGTAGATCAAAATCGAAAGGGTTCCGGTCCCTGCTCATTACTCGTGCACATTTTTATTTTAATGGCAAAATCTATAGACCTTATAATATCCAAACGATATACCACAATAATTCATCCTTTGACCATTTATTTTAGATTATGAGTGATCAACTTATGTCTTTCACCCACATAATAATCACAAACGAGAATGGATACGCAATCATGTCTAATAAATTATCTATTTCGGTACA
The DNA here is from genome assembly GCA_928269145.1 of Agriphila tristella. Taxonomy (NCBI): domain Eukaryota; kingdom Metazoa; phylum Arthropoda; class Insecta; order Lepidoptera; family Crambidae; genus Agriphila; species Agriphila tristella. The sequence continues at coordinate 27,666,906 of OV743434.1, forward strand.
AAAGTAGGGGTGACGATGTTTCAAAACCAGCAGGGATTCTAAATGTGAACAAAATTGATCCAAGGGTTTATAGTATCTTTGTTCTTATGTATCATGAAGTAGGTATTGCATTATATTTCTTGTGTAACAATCAGCAAAGTTCCTTGTGTAAATATTGCATTAAATTAACATGTCGATTGTCGAGTCACCTAAGTGATAAAATCGACGATTTCAATAATCTATCTTCAGTAAGAGATAGGCCTGTGGATCTGTTACTAGGCAACTGTTGTTATTGCCCATCATTTAACAGAAATATCTAGGTAACAAATTTTTAGTAAGCCTATCTCTTGCTGAGGAAAAGTTATTGAAATCGGCCGTAATAGAGATATTATGCATCATATTACGTTATTTGTTATTAACACAACATGTTCATTTACTTTGTGTGAATTATCATCTTTTTAACACGTTTTTATTAGGTTGCTTTCGCGTTTGTTTCTCCACAAAGTGTGCGAACGACTTTATCCTAGCTTCCCGATGAGCTAGAGACTTGAAACTTTGAACATAGGTCAGAATTGGAAGGCAATGCAATATTATGGTGTCATTGAGCTAATCTGATGATGAAAACCGGAAGAAGGCCACAGGAACTCTATGATGAAACCATACAACCCCATCGTGTTTGGGCTCGTTAGCATCGTCTTGACGAGTACTCTAATGGGAGATGAGGTCCAGGGTCTGATGATGGAGCTGGAGGAAGGACACAGGAACAATTTGATAAAACCACGCTACCCCATCGAGATTGGGCTCGTTTGAATCGTCTTGACGAGTACTTTGTTGGGAAATAGTGTCCGAGGATCTGATGATGGAGCCGGAGGAAGGCCATAGAAACTCTATGATGAAACCATACAACCCCATCGTGTTTGGGCTCGTTAGCATCGTCTTGACGAGTACTCTAATGGGAGACGAGGTCCAGGGTCTGATGATGAAGCTGAAAGTCCATGCCATAGGAACTCAATATTGAAACCATGCAACCCCATCGAGTTTGGGCTCGTTTGAATCGTATTGACGAGTACTTTGTTCGGAAATAGTTTCCAGGGTCTGATGATGGAACCGGAAGAAGGCCACTGGGACTCTATAATAAAACCATGCAACCCTATCGAGTTTGGGCTCGTTTGAATCGTCTTGACGAGTGCTCCAATAGGAGATGGTATATTTTTAGTATTAGCTCGTTAACTAAAAAGCAGAAAAAAAAAATTTACTGAAAAAACAACTTTTTTAAAAACACGTTTTTAAAACGGACTAAATTATTACAAAAAAATCGGACTAAAACATTAAAACGGACTAGTAAAAACAGACTAAAAAGTAAAAAATAATTTTTCTAAAATATTTATAACCCTATACCTACAGAAATTTTAAATCTAAAAACGTGGGGCGCATGCTAAAGACAATATGGATGATAAATTTTACAAAATGCGCCCCACGTTTTTAGATTTAAAATTTCTGTAGGTATAGGGTTATAAATATTTACAGAAAAATTATTTTTTACTTTTTAGTCTGTTTTTACTAGTCCGTTTTAATGTTTTTAGTCCGATTTTTTTGTAATAATTTAGTCCGTTTTAAAAACGTGTTTTTAAAAAAGTTTTTTTTTCAGTAAATTTTTTCGTTTGTTTTTATTTGATGTAAACACATACAAGAACTGCAAACGTCGAGAAATAAAAAAAACAATAAATCCAAACTAAATAACTGCAAATAAGTTACGAATGTTTTTTTTATTGAATAAAAAAAACTCGGTCGGACTGTATCGAGCACATCGAATGGACAGTAGTTTTTCTATTTTAATTCCAACGTTTTAGTTTTGGATTTAGCGCTTTTGGCTTTTGTTTGTTGTTTGTTTTGACTTTAGCTTGCTTTTGGCCAAATTTAATTCCAATCAGATTTACTAATATATTTTGATTGGAATTGTTACAATTTGACATATTATAGGTAATTCGTTACAATTTTTGATTACAGTACCTACTTGATGAATATTATTATTATTGTAATTTTTTTTTTTGTATTAGCTAAATGAATCCTATGTTTTAATTACTATTCACCATTGAAACTTTACGAGTTTTACAAAATAATCAAGAAAAAACTTGCGATCGTTTTAATCTTAAGTACCTAATCTGAGTAATATAAAGTTTTTTAACACTAGTGTAAAAGTAGCTCTTAAATCCTGCAGTAACCATAGCCTGTGCACACGTCAAATCCTCTAAACCAGATGTTTTGTAAATAAAGTCGTGATCACGGAACGTTTCTTCCTAATTGAGTGTTAAGCGCAACACCAGGCAACATGTTTCGTGTTTGACGCGAGATAATGACGCGTGGACGACTGCCACTGACGCGCGCGAGTCACCGCTGATAATATAAAACAGATGAAGCTTCTCTGATAAACAAGGGGTGTGGTGTAATGGCTTTCAGTGATTTAATGTATCGAGAGCTTTTTAAAGGGACTGGGAAATTGTTTTGGTAAACGTAGTACGCATACAAATACCGTAAAACTACCTTTTGTATGAGTTTCATTTACTTAAGTAACTATTTCTAATCTATTTTTTTTAGGTAAAAGCATTAAGATTTAGTGAGAGGACAGAGGGCCTACTACAAAAAAGAATCACGATAGTCGAACGCAATTCGTCATAGAATTTACTTGATATTGAACCTAGTGCCACGAGTAGTGGGACGAACATCGTACACTTATCGCGATGCTTTTTTTGTAATTGGCCCTCAGTATCGATGCAGCTTCTTACAGTTCCTTTAGTCGCATAAAATGCAATATATCAAAATGTTCACAGTGTCGAAACGTCCACAGTAACGAAATGTCCGCAGCATTTCTGTTGTGTATAAACGAAATTTCGATATGGTTGCGATTGTCATCAGATTGTGGTCTGTGTGAATAATGTATTCATTTTCATACAAATTAGCCAACATCAACGCGATTTCGTTGTAGAGTGTAGTGATTCTTTGAGGTACTAAGACCAGGGGGGTTAGCCCCCCAGGAGCAGCCCTAGTTCCCTCCTTCCCCGAAGAAAAAAATGTAGATAAGCAAACGGCAAACGCCGTGGTAGTGGATTACCCCTTGGAGAATTTTGTGTGAAAGAAACACTGGTGGTGTGGTTGTGTAACGTGTGATTCCCCCTTAACCGCAAATATCCATTTCTCATGCTCTGAAATATTATCATTCCATTTGAAAAAGGAATACGGGGCGCTCTACTTTTCCGTAAGGGTCCGTAACATCACATTGTAAATTTGAAATTGAAAATGAACTTCAATATTTACTTCCCGCACTAGTGCGGCAAGTTGTGTTCCAAATTTAAAGCAGTAGAACTTAACAGCTAGATTTTTTTTTATAAAACTTTATGGTTGCATGACTTGTCATTTAACATGGCCACACGAACCAATTTAAAAATCTCATTTTTACTAATAAAATTTTATTTCCTCGCATTTCGTGAGAAAAGAATTATACAAGCCTTGTACTGGAAACTATTTGCATTGCCTCGAATGATTAAAGCCCTCACCAGCAGCGGCTCGAGTTTCAAGCCATCCTCGACAATGCAAATGCTAGCTTCCCGTTCTCGGCTGTAATGTACCATTGAATCATAGTCGACATCACTAATGTTATTAAACCATTACAAAACCGCATAGCGTTTGAGCACTCCGACTATTAAGGCCACTGTCAATTAGTAGTTTAAGATGTAAACACAGACTAATTAAAATCTAAAGCACTGCACGAAATTACTTCGAGAAACTCGCGGAACAATCCACATGTAATACACAGACAGGTAAACATTAGTTTGGAGTAAGTAGATATAATAAATCTTTGGGCGCAGTTTCAGTTTAATATCCTGGAAATGACGCCACCCTCCTTCTTCGGGTTCACAACAGTAACAATTTCCGGAACAATAAAAATAATGAATGAAAACGTATACAAGTTGTCAATATCAGCAATATCAGGTTGCAATTTTCATGGAGTAGGAAATGGCTTTGGACCAGATAATTGAAAAATGTCGATAGATATTAAGTATTTTTTTCAATAACCAAAACATCAGTCGTCTTCAATAAAAATATAGTAGCACAAGCTGAATTAATCAATAGTCATTCTCTCTTTAAAATAACAATTTTGAATATAGTTAGGCTAAAATTAAATTAATAAAATTGGTTACTTACGTAGGTAGGGATCGATTCTAATAGAAGAATAAATAATGACTTGCAATTTTGCAATTTTCAAATGCTTCTAATATTATATATGCAATTTATATGCAACAACTGCAATCACTTAACCCCAAAAAAACTAAATGTGTTAAATTTTCATTACCTAATGTTGAGCAGACAAAATTAAATATTAATTTGAATGACGATGAAGTCGAGTTTATCGAGAGCACAAAATTTCTAGGTATCACACTAGATTCTCGACTGCAATGGGATCCACATATTGAAGCCTTGTCAAGTAGACTTAGTTCAGCGGCATTCGCTGTTAAGAAAATAAGGCTTTTAACTGATATTGAAACGGCAAGGTTAGTATACTTTAGTTATTTTCATAGCGTAATGTCGTATGGACTGCTATTGTGGGGCTCAGCTACCAGTATTGAAAATATTTTTGTACTCCAAAAAAGAGCTGTTCGCGCCATATACAATCTACGGCGGAGAGATACCTTGAGAGAATTGTTCAAAGAAATAAATATTTTAACTTTGGCAGGCCAATATATTTATGATAATTTAGTTTATGTAAGGAAACACTATGATTCATTTGCTAAGAACAGCAATATTCACCAGTTCAATACAAGAAATAAAGATAAACTTGCCGTTCCAAGATTTAGGCTTGCAAAAACTAGAGGTTCATTTATGGGGAAAGGCATAGCCTTTATTAATAAAGTTCCACAACAAGTGATTGATCTTCCTTTGCATGAATTTAAAAACCATGTTAAAAAACGCTCATGGGTAAAGGTTATTATAAAGTAGATGATTATCTTAAAGATCTAAATGCGTGGAAATGATGTAACACAACTTGCTAATAAGTACTTTGTTGAAGTAATATAATAAGTCTATGTTGTTGCCAATAATCCTGTCACCCTGTTGTATTGTAATTATCTGGTAACGATATATTCAAGTTTGTAAATATCGTTACTTATGGCTGTTACAGCTGATAAGTTTCTTGCGCCCGTTCTTCTTGTCAGCTAAAAAAGTCTGGAACGGGTGGTAGGAAAATATAGACGATTCAAAAGTACTTAATAATTAAGTTTATTTGAATAAAGCTTATTTGACTTTGACTTTGATCACATCAAAAACTAAAATTACATTTAAGATTTGTAAATAAAATAATAGAAGCATTCGAAAATCGCAAGTTTTACTCAAGTCATTACTTACTAGTATATAGATACAAACGTAAAAACTTCAAAAATTACATCAATCAAAGATTAAAAATAAAACGTTTACATTTTCAAAAGAATAAAAACTCTATTTTTATTTTTTATGTATCTCATACATTTGCAGATGATAAAACATTTTGAATAAAGGAAGGCCCTATCGTATCCTAGAAATTTCAGCGTCTCTAAGCTCAGGCACTTGAGAATTGCACACCTACCAACCATTCCTAGGCCACTTATTCGCAATCTCCGAATAGTTGTCTACACAGGAATCCGGCCGTAATCTTGTATTAGCACGCCTCCGCATGCCGACGTAGCACAGATCTAAATTTCAATTGCTTTCGGGTTGCGAACGCGAGTGTACAAGTAATTGGATATACAAGGGAATCCGTTATGTTGACACTATAATAGGTTGTGTCTTAGTTTCCGTTTGTTTACGGAACGTTCTGGATTGTTTTCGACGGGAATATTTGGGTTAGTTTAGCAATTAGGGTGGCGTGTACTTGGCAATTAGTCTGGTTGGTTTTAGCGTTAATATCGACTAAAATAACTACCTTCCTTTATACACTACATAAAGTTTCAGAAAGTAAAGACAATCCAATGCAATCAACTGTTCACATTATTTTAAATTGCTGCTGTAAATAATAAAATTTCCGAATTCTTTTTTTTCCTATAGTATTTTGATGTATATATAATATAATATTATGATGTATGAGTTATTCAATATAATAATTATGTTAATGCAATTAATTTCACGTTACACCTTGTTTTTTCAAATATCCCTTGTCCATCTAATGACAAATTTAGATTGTGTTTTCACTTAGTTCTCCCAGACAGAGTAATATAGCCCCTAAGATCCACCCCTGTGGCATCCGGAGTATTAACTAGTTATTGATGAGTCAACTTGCTCTGACACTTTACCCCCAAATTTCCATTACTTATGGCTTAATAACTATGTCAGGAAATACTCGGAACTACCACTATGTGTATTAAAATTTTCGTGTTTTGAATCACTAATACAGTGCTTAGCGTCATATACAAGAGTATCAAAAGCCTTCGCTGAGTTAACATGATGAGATTTTGGAAAGCACATAAAATATAAATGAGTGTTTAGAAATTGCTGACGTTCAAAGGCTAACGAAAATTGAGCTCATGCATTCCAAATTGTACCTTTATGTTCCGACATCTTGGCTCCTTGCAAAAAGCAAAAAACAATTGAAAGTAGAATTTTAAACGCCTTTTTAACTTTAAGTATTATGTAAATATAAATAAATATTTCTCAAAATTATTTATTCATGCGCCTGTTAAATATATAGCAGGCAAATGTAACTGATTAAACTAAAATTTCATTAGTTACCGTAAATTCAATTACTCGCGTTTTAATGAAACTTTTTACCTTACTCTGTATTCACGTAATCTAATTATCTGCTTTAATTAACTTGAAGCTCACTAAAGTTTATCATAATAAAAACTTGGGCTAGAGTAGAGCCCAGTCTAAGATAATAACAGAAGTTCTAAGGAGAGATTAAGCTGTAAAACTTCAGATCGGATCGATCGCTCTCCCGTTTCGGATGATCCTTTAAACAAACACTTTGAAGTTGAAACAAACTTTGAAATTATTGAAATATTGTAATACGTCCGAATTGTGAAAGGGAAGGCTCCATTATTACCCCAGCTGTATGAAAGTATATCTAGGGAGGTAAAGTAAACCAAGTCGTAGAAATCTATAAATAGATTTTACATCATACTGCTCGGCAACTAGGATTTACTAGTATAGTAAGAGGCCGTGTAAGTTGGCATGTGCAACACAGTGCATTGTTTAGATAGAACGTTCCATTTTCAAATCACTTTACAATTCAAGCATGGGGAATGCTTTAATTGTAAAGTAACTTTACAATTCAAGCTATGTCAAACTCCTTAGTGAACCAATTTCTTTTCTTATAAAATGACGAAACTTTTTACTAAAAAAAAAAACTATGAAAATTCAAGCTATGCAAAATTCCTTGGTCAAACAATTTTTTTTTTATAAAATGATAACATTCCTTTTGAAAGCGCGAAAAAAAATTTGCTGTTTTACATTTCGATGGAGTAGGCATTTTACTTTTGTATGGAACAGCAGATTTTTTTTCGTGATTTTTCCCATAATGAAAGTTGTTCAGTTTGATGGTCTGATCAACCCCACGAGAGGTTTTTAATGAACGAAAAATATCATTGTCAATGTTTTATTTACCTCGCATGAATGATGTAAAGTAGTATGCTTACCTCGGTTGTAAGTAGCTATCACACCCTCGAACTATATTCGCCCTTGCTCGCTTCGCTCGCTCGGGCGTCTAAATATCTCGGGTGCACTCGATCCATTAGCGCCCTTTGCGAGCTGCGCTCGCACGGGCGCCAAATTGGATCTCGTTCTGTAATAGCTCACTTACGTCCCTTGTGTAACAAACTACTATTTCATCATACTGCTCGGTAACTAGAATTTGCTATCGTAGTATGGTAAGAGGCTGTGTAAGAATACAGTGCATTGATTTTTTTTTCAGTAAAAAGTTTCGTCATTTTATAATAAAAGAGATTGGTTCACTAAGGAGTTTTATATAACTTGAATGGTAAAGTGTACTTTACAATTAAAGCATTTACCCTTTGCTTGAAATTGGTAAGTGATTTGAAAATGAAACGTTCTATCTAAACAGTGCACATGCCTGGCCAACCAGTATCACTGCATTTTAATAATTGTAGCAATGTTACTATTAATTTTAATAAAAAATTTGAATAAATGTTTTCTCTCTAATAAAAAAATCAATTTGTCATACCAATATAAATGTTTTATTTACCTCGCATGAATGATGTAAAGTTGAATGCTTACCCCCGTTGTAAGTAGCTATTACACCCCCGAAATATTAGCGCCCCTTAGCGAGCTACGCTCGCACTGGCGCCAAATTTGATCTTGTTCTGTAATAGCTCACTTACGTCCCTTGTGTAACAAACTACTATTACTGCATTGAATGGATAATAACAAGTAAACATGTTAAATAAATTCTTAGTGGCTTATGTTTAAATGATCACCATACTAACCTAACCTAACCCAGAATTAGTAAATGCTACAACCAAATCTTCTTGGGCGGTTTAGGATTTGGGGAGCACTTACTAATTTTGGAGGACAAAATGTTTTTTTGTATACTAACTATAATATTAATTCCCATTCTTAATGTAATAAGGAAAAATGTAAAGTCTTCTGTTAATTTTAATTAAAAATACTTACCTTAAATTTTTGTATTATCATCAACATTTTATGAACATGGGGAAGACAGACAGAGCTCAATTATCGTACAAACCAATAACTAAAACGGATATAACTTTTATTAGCCCTACAAACTGTGCGTTAACTAGCCGCTGCCGCTGTCAAAGTTATGGTCTCCCGATTGTCTTTGTCTTCGATAAATTAATTAGTGGATCTGCGCCGACTATTCCAGGAATGCGATTAACTTAAACATACAATTGTTGGAAACACAATAAAGCAGTTGATGCAGTCAAGGCCATTAATAACAGCTAGAATTGGAAATGCTTCGAAGATGTTGGAATATCTGACTAACATTCCTTTGGACAACGATTCTGGTATGAGAAAATTCAAATATTAAATAAGTAAGGGTATGTATGCCTACTTGTACCTATGTCATGTGTATGATATTCGTACAAATCTGATCTTTACAAAAATCCCAGTATGATTGCAAAAAACTAGAATCTGAGACAGATTTTCGCAATCTTCGCAGTAATTTTTAGGAATTTTGCAAAAACCCAGCGTATCCTAAGTAAATCATGAATGCTCTCATTTTGCGCGCGCTCATTGGCTGATGATAGAAAGATTTTTCCTGATAGTGCTACAGGTACTGGTTCCTTACGAAGTGATTGAAGAAGCAATTTAATGTGCACCCACCTACACCCAAAAATATTTTCTTTATTTGTATATTTTGGTATGTTTAGCATAACTTCTCCGTCCATAACTGTTAAGTTGCAACAAAATTAAAGCTCAATCATGAATACGATGGAAGTCTGTTCCCCATTACTTATCGCAAATTGTATTTGCCACTCGAACATAGAAAAGTGATTTCTGTACTGGAATGGTAAACACGATTTTTGCTCAAATAAATCCATTCCCATGATTCTATTTTTAGAATGTCCCACCGTGAAAATCAATTGCCCGTTGAATTTTTCAGATATAAATTCCGCGGAAGCTCCTTTTCCAAAAAGCGCCAGAGCTGGCATGCAGCCAAAAGTGTTTACTTTTAAAAACGTTTAGTACCCCCCCCTTCCCACTCTACCCCGCCAAGTACATGACAGATACATTACCGTAACTTACAGCTCTCCAGGTTCCAGCTCGAAAATCTAGTTTGATATTTTGTAGAAATATATTTTTACTTAACCAACTATTTGTTACCTTGATTTTTCATGCAGTAATTGAATGTAATCTTTGGATAACCTTAAATTTTGGCTAGATTAGTCGATTTTTGATCATACTTACCTTTTTAGGATGATTTGCTAGTATAGTGGCCGTATTCTGTACCAGACAAGTTTCCTCTGGAACTGAATTTCCAATCTTAAGTTAAACTTAGTTTTCTGATAAATTATAACTCAGTACATAATAGGTAGTCGTACTTATAATATATCTGACAGACATTTACATCTGACTAATGTGATTTCCCTAAAAAAATGCCGTTTCGACATATTCTACGTTTTTATTGTCATTAGTTAAATAATATCAAGTAGTAACCCTAAAAATCTGGAATGCCCAAAACCCAGCCTACTAAAGCAATTCCTTTAACCAATTCCAGCATCCCTCCATCTTGGCTCGTAAACAAATTAAGGTTAGTCGTAAACAAATTAAGACCCCAACTAACACACACATACCTTCGTATTTTTGTTTTATGTTGACTTACAGTGTTTGTTATCCGTAAACACACGTAAACTTTAATTGTACATGTTTATCTGACTTGACGATGGTATTCCTACTATGTGTTTGTTTTACAAGATATATTTAAAGTTTTGTTTAGGTTTTACTTTTAATTGATTTTACAAGTTGTTTCCAAGTATTTGATATAATTGTTTGGTTATCGACGTAGATAATTAAGCCAGAGTTGTTTGAGTACATCTGGTGCGAGTCGATTTTTTTTACTATATTATTTAGTTAGGTATTATGTAAAAATATGTAGTTATGAAAGCTGCTTCTACTTATTCAATTGTCAAAATATCTTCTGACAAACCTACCACAAAAAAGTTAAAAATAAAAAAAAAGCTTTTAAAAAAAGAAAAACCTCCTTCAAAAAACCTTAAAACAAAAACCGCATCAAAATTGTCTCTATAAAGCAAGAAATAATATTCAAATCATTAGATACGAGATATGCATATCAATTTTAATAAAACACGTCTAATGAAGTCGGGTTGGGCTTTTAGAACAAAAAATGGTCCTTCAGCCCCACCCGACTTCAATAGACGTGTTAAAATTGTTATGCGTATCTCGTATCTAATGATTTGAATATTATTTCTTGCTTTTTAGAGATAATTTTATGCGGTTTTTGTTTTTGTTTTAAGGTTTTTTGAAGGAGGTTTTTCTTTTTTTAAAGATTTTTATTAGTCCATGATTATTAAGACGCCTTTTATTTTTCAAAATAAACGGATAAACCATTTGCAGGAATATTACAAGAACTTTTTCTCAGGTAAGTAACTTCCTATTTTCTTTTTAACTAGTCGCTAGACATTCCAATTCAATTAAAAAACAAAAAAACTTTTTCACCAACCTACTTTTACAACAGCACCTCATTTTTCCTGAAGTACCAAGCATTTCATGATAAAATGTCGAAGCAAAAACCACTATTTCAGTTTGCGGCTCTGTCCGAATGTAGATAGTAAAGTTTTTATTCCGTTCTATTCGAGAAACGGTCATGGGTAGGGTTACCAAATCTCATAATGAGATTTCCTGACTTTTTCACTAACTTTTCAGTAAATTTCCTGACATTTTGTACACCTACATCTACCTACATTCTTCATTTACTTGACGTTTCGTATTTTTTTCTCACTAAAACGATTAACAAAATGTGTTTTCATCAAGTACTCACACTTTTTGGGATGTTTCCCTGTTTTCCTGACGAACGCCTAAAATTCCTGACATGTCAGGAAAATTCCTGTCATCTGGTAACCCTGGTCACGGGGAAGTTTATGACTGTTCATGAATTATTTAACTGACATTGACGGTACTGTGTTGTGTAACTACATTTCTTCCTTTTTATTTACTCTTAAAATGGTGACCGATGTACTAATAAGTATCCCGCGTACTATTGTATGCGAGAATAATTATTAGTTAAATTATAAACCAAATAGAGGTTTAAATAAAAAAAGGCCAGTGTACGCAGTGAGAAAAACCGCAGGGGCATGCATAAAAAGATTAATGGATGTGAATGAATCGAAAGAAGTGTGCAAAGATCGTAGCAGGTGGCGATTTATAGTCTCTGCCTACCCCTTTATGACAGGCGTGAGTGTATGTATGTGTAAAATTAGTTTTGATATAGCGAAAAATTTTCTAAGTCTATGGATATTTCATGCGTCAAAATGTTTAAGTGTGAAAATTATTTCGTTAATTTAGCATTTTTTAGGATACCTTAAATAAAATATCAATAATAGAATGTATAATATCATGGTTTCAATGTGTATACTGAAAACTGACGAAGATTATTTGTTTGAAGTTTTTTGCAATGTAAAATTGTTTAAAAAACAAAAACCGACTTCAAAAAACCTGCCTCTAAAAAGCAAGAAATAATATTCAAATCTTTACATACGCATTATCATCGTTATAATAACGTCTATTGAAGTCGGGTGGGGTACGAACGTACCGTACGCGGTACGTTCGTACCCCATCGTACCCAATACGGGAAGTACAACTTCCTTTTTTTATTCTAAAAGCCCAAGAAGCTTATACCTCCCTCCAATGGAGATTGCACGGCCAATGTCGTAGTGAAGATTGAAAAAAGCTCCTTTAGTGACGTGACGGCTTATTGCAACCTCTTTCTTTAGTGTTACAATACGTGTTCGTTGTTCGTCGTACGTTCGTTCGTGAGAAACGAAAACGTATTGTAACGAAAAGAAAGAGATAGCAATACGCCGTGACGTCACTAAAGAGTCTTTTTCAATCTTCAGTATGATACTAGGCGTGCAATCTCCATTGTGGGTTTAAGCTTCTTGTAAAAGCCCCACCCGACTTCAATATACGTTATTATAACGATGATAATGCGTATCTAATGATTTGAATATTATTTCTTGCTTTTTAGAGGCAGGTTTTTTGAAGTCGGTTTTTTTTTGTTTTTAATAATTTTTTGTATTAACAGAAAACACGAGAGAGAAAATGAAGACAGAGATAAAGAGGGCTAGAATGCTAGAATAGTGAAAGCCGGACGATTTTCGTTAACTTAGCTAACCCGTACTAATATTATATTTTTATATTTTACATTATAAAATATGTAAAAGTATGTTTGTTTGTCACACCTTCACGTTTACTTAAATACTCAACCGATCTTCCTAAAATTTTGCATACACTTTGTCACTTTGCCATAGCGTACCTTTCATCCAGAAAATATATACTGTTCCCAAGGGACAGAAAAATACAGTCCACGCAGACAAAGTCACAGGCGGCCGCTAGTAATATGATAAGCGAACCTCGTGAAGCGTTCATGGCGGAACTTGACAGACTGATCGTACTCGATCACGTTTGTTAAGCAACGCTCGATCCGGCCAGGTGTCGGATGGGTGACCGTTAAGTGGCATTACAACTGAGCGCTTCCGTGCTTCGGAGGGCACGTTAAACCGTCGGTCCCGGCTGTTGTCATCTGATAACCGTCGTTAAGCCAAGTTAGAGGCCTTGCAGGCGGCCTAATGAACTCTGAGAGAGCCACTATTCCTCATTCGATAAGAAGAAGAAGCGAACCTCGTCCGTTTAACTTGTTACGGTTTTAGTAGTAGGTAATCTGTTTTTTCTGTTCTATATCCGGATTTCACTAATGAGATAAATTAATTTACAACAAAGATCGATTCCTCTTTTTTCTTGGTCCACATTGATAGATGGGCTTTTTCGTTCTGGTTGAATAAATAAAGCCTACAAATTGAAAGTATTTTAATTCGCCCAAATTTATTTCCTATCCTTGAACCAAGCAATTATTTACTCCTGAAAAGGACACTCTTTGCGCAGTTCCTCTAAATGAAATTAATTCGGTAAAAGTGTTCTGTAAAATCTAATAAGTTTTTTTAATATGAATTTGAATATATCATTACGTTCGTATAGCAATAAATGTTTGTTTGGTTTAGTAATAGTTTCAAAATAACACTAAAAATAATTCGCGCGGCTGCAAATCGAGTACTTACTGTTAATGATTTTTCACTCCTCTTGCTCAAAAAGTCCGTCATTGTAAGGTACAAGAGCCAGGATAAAATAGCATAAATACCCCTAGGGGATAAAGTTTTTTCATTTTTAATGTTTGTCTATTACCAATGAGCCTACTAAAACGAAAAAGTCTTTATTCAAAATCACGAAAAAAGACTCGCTCGACTTAATACTTTTTCTCATTTTTATTTTTGAAAATGGAACTAAAAGCAGCGATCTCTTCGGTGAAATCATAGACTTATTTATACTCTGTGACTTTAAGTTAAAATCGTAGAATGCGTGCATTGTGTTTTTAGCTGCTACATTAGAAATTAAAAAAAGGCACTAGCGCGAAATCTTTAGAATATTTCTCTAATTCCAAACTGAATGAATTGTGTGACTGTAAGTAAGTAATAGGAAAGAAATAATTTTAATCTATTGCCGTCAAGCACCATTTATTTAAATATTGTATGAAAAGTTTATGAAGTGGAGGATAGAAAAACGAGTGAATTCGTTTACGGAAGTATAAACTGGTATTTAATATTGTATTTTATTTTCTCGCAATCGTAGTGAAAAGTAGAGTGTAACACACGACGCTAAAACCCATTGTAACTCGGTTTCTATTTATTCCCTCGCTAAAGCTCGGGAATAAAACTACCTCGTATGCAATGGGTCATTTTAGCGTCTTGTATAACAATCTACTATTATATCATTGATTACTGTAGTATAAAGGCTGAAATTAATCAAATAAGCGATTGTTTTACAAGCTAAATACTTGCATATTCAGTTTTAGGAATTCATAGAGAATATTATTATTGATTTGATTTAATATACTTGTATTAAACAGTTTTAAGTTTAATATTCATTGAAATTTTTCTAAGCCCGTTAAATGTGAAGGGAGAAAATTAATGGTAAGTATCACTGATTAATTTGTTGATGTACTCTTAAGTATTGCCATTTATAGACTTTGATTCTGAAAACAGAATCAAAGTATTTCCTACAAATTTTGTTAAAGAAAAATGTAAATCAGTAGGTATGTAAGTAATTGAATTAAGGATACTAATCGTTTCATGTAAAATTAAATCTGTAAAATTGATTGATGTCGAATTTGTACCAAAATTGGTACGTGATGAAATTTTAATCAAACGACAAATTGAAGGCGTGTGCTACCATGAAATTGGACAAGTTTTTAATCGGCTGGCAGATAAGGACAGATGTTTCTAATTGAAATTTCGGTTCAACTACCAATTTCAAATTAATTCACACAATATTAGTAAATAGGTATACTCCATGAAATCTATCCATTTAATTACAAACGCTAAACTTATCAGAATGTCATTAAATATCTAATCAAGTGACAGTCACTGACAGTACCGTTTTCAGTACAACCAATTACTGTTTAAGTTATGCCAACGTGGCGTTAGTATCGCTAATTAGCCCGTAACAGGCCATAACGGGTGATTAACGGCGATCGACACTTCCCCCCAACTATCCCCCTTAAATTCCCTCCTTTACCTCTCCGAACCTCCTCGTCTCACCTTGAAGATAAGTAAGAATAATCGATTTTGAATGTTTAATTTTTACACAATTAGAAAGTAAGTAAGTTTGTACATGAATGAGGACTATTTATAATGAGAGTAGATGAAGCAAAAGAAAAATATGTAAGGATAGTGAGTGGAAAAAAGTGACCACTACCTGACCTACCCTTATAGGATGATTGACCATCAGGCATTTTTATTGTTCTCATTGCTGGGGCACAGGCCTTGCTTATGGGTGGCTAAGGAGATAATTCAGTTTGGTTACCCATCTTATGACCGACCCTTGCGAAAGTTGCTTAACCTCCGCAATCGATGGGCCAGGTGTTAACCCACTGCGCCACTAGCTCCAAAGGGAAATTGTATACAATCTTCTTCTACGTCCTGCCCTCTTCCCAGATCAGCTAGGTTTGGGCCTCCTTATACGTTTGCGCCAGGACACTCTATCCTGGGTTTTCAATTGTGGAAGGTCTCCCCTTTTCAACTCCTTCTCGATATTGAACCTCAACCATCCTTACTTCCTTACTAATATTATAAATGCGAAAGTCCGTTTGTTTGTTTGTTTGTTTGTTACGCCTTCACGTCTTAACTACTGAACCGATCATCATGAAATTTTGCATACACGTTGTCAGGGCTACAGAAAAGGATATAGGGTACATTTCATCCAGAAAAAACGCACAGTTCCCGAGGGATAGCAAAAAAACTGTCCGTGCAGACGAAGTCGCGGGCGGCAGCTAGTACTATTATATATTCTGTGCCTCAACGTCAGCGGTGGTCTGCCCTGCGATGTGGCGGTTCGGGATGTAAATAGGTCTGACTGCGATCAATAACTGATTTATTAAAGTAAGAAAACGGCTTATATATGAGGAGAGATGAGTGTTTATAAGTACATTTGGTACACACACTACAGCCCCTTCCTCTACCGGCCCAAGAATTTCTTAACGGAGTAGCTGTTATCTCTTTGCTGGATATGGCCGTACTGTATGGTTTGCTTTCAGACAGTATAAAGGGTGTTCCTTTAAGGAAGCCTCTAATGAATTCGTTGTGGATATCTTATCTTGGCGTGTAACAACATCTGCCCACCGCAGCATCTTCATGATGTTCGTGTCTTTCTTAGTTGTCCAGGTCCAGCACTCCGCGCCATACAGGCATCGTAGGTCTTACAGCTGTCTTATAGATTTTGCCCTTGGTACATTGTATACAATTTGTACATTATAAACATATACCTATAATTATTATTAACTAGTAATACTTATATCTCAGATATAATCAAAAGACAGTTTACAAATCTTGAAGACATAAAGTTAATTATATAAAAAAATAACTTTCTTTTACTAGATTGTGATCTTTTTGTCCAAAATCGGACCAAAAGAAAAAAAATCACTAAATCAGATCGGTCGGACTCAGCAGTCAGACCTCACATTGACAGGGTGAAATAGTCTTCAGAGTTCACCGGCAAGCAGATCTACGCCATTTCATCTGAAGAATTTCAGAAAGCATTTCTGTGCAGTATACGTCATATTCGAAAGAAAAAATCTCTGTATTCCATTAAGATTTGATAAGAGACGTATCTTCAATTCCATAACTTAATTTCATTTTATGAAATGTTCTTTCTTTCTGAGCACGTTCTTACTCTATTTGTACATGAAATTTTGTTTTTTATTCCATTTCGACACAGACATAATAGAACCATCAGTGCAGTGCTGACATAAGTCATCAAAGAGAAAGATTTGATAAAACATCAATCAATCTTGTATAAAAACTTTGTAATTAGAAGTAACAAATGAAATTTACGAGTATAATGGAATTCGGTCTAAAATACGTGGGTAATATAAACTTTATAATTATGATGAACATTTTGGGAAAGAAAGTAAGTGTATTTTCACATTAGGTTGTTTAGATGAAAGATTTTTTAAGACTTTTATCTACACTCACAACGTAATGTTCCAAATATGAATTCAAAAAAGGTAATATAAATACGTACTTTATTTTCGTGGATAGGTAAAATTAAAAAATAAACTCATTACGATGCAGTCAACTGCATCATAAAATAACTTTTTTTCTCATTACGATACAGGGCAAATCCAAAAAGAAGGCAGTGCCGTAACATTAAAAAAAAAACAACGATATTTTCCCACATATTTTTCATGATTAAAATGAACTCTATGGTAATCGATGACTTTAGTGCGATTAGTTCTTTTGTTGAAATGCACTGATCTTTTTTTTCTAATGGAATGCGCGCCAAGCATTTCCGATAAAGTTTTGATTTCAATTTTTACATTTTGTTATACTTACTGAATTTTGTAGGTTTTTTATTCTTGCTTTAAAATGTGAAAAAATATTTACTCTGCCCGATATTTTAGTTTAGATGCAGCTAAGGAATTGACTTATTACAAGGTAGGTACCTTGCTAATACAAACAAAGTCTCTCTCTCTTTTCTAACGTTGATCGTTTATTTAGTAGGTTCAATCCCAAATGTATGAGTGTAGATAAAGTAGTGTATGAAACTGCACATAACTAGGTATTAAAACACTCGTGTGATACTATTAAAAACCTCGCCTACGGCTCGGTTTTTAAACACACACTCGTGTTTTAATACCCCTCTTTATGTGTCAGTTTCATAAACTACTATTATTTATGTGTGGATAAAATATACATAACATTTTAAGCTAAGTGAAAAGTGTGTAGATCTACAGCTGCTCGAGGAATGTTATTTCTGTCAAGCCTGATAAAACTAATGCAAAAATTACTGTATTTATTGACAATAGATTTTAGTATGATCAGATCAGTCTTACTAGATCTCAGAAATAGAAAGAGTTCAAACGTCCTTTCTGTTCAGCCAATTATCACTGTATATTTACAGCAATCAAAACTGTCGCTTAATAAATTGCAGAACGATAATTGTTTCCTGTTTCTGAAAGGAAATACCTATGAAAACGGTTTGTTTTCCTTACTGTAAGCAAGTAAAAATTGAAAGCGAGCATTCTCTTGCAATTAACTGGTTCCATGCACTCATTTATTTTTCTCTGTCCAATCGGACGTGGTCAAATAAAACCATCCATTCAAGCTGCGACCGAACGCCCGACAACAATCGGCCGCGTGTCGCACCGACACTAAACGGCTCTGTTCGATTAAAAACGAACCAGTGTCTAACTTGTTGGGGTGAAACAAACATGCATAATATATTCTATGTAACTTGAAACTGAATATTTTCACTTGTTGGAAAAAACACTGCTACCTACTCTAAACTTTTCAAAGCCGTATTTTCACCTTTTTATTCGGGTTAGGTAAAGAAACTACTTTTATAAAAAGAGTATTTAGATTTTCGGAACAATAGCACCATTATAATGAAACTGTATAGCTAAAAAAAAACTACTTTCACATTGCCTATGCGCCAAAGCTCATGGATTGGAATTGACGGTTGTCCCAGCGTTTATATGCGTGATGATGAGTATTTTTTTTTTTATAATAGAAATACTTATTTGATATCGAGTCTTGGTTGTTTAATTTAAAGATAATATTAAATATCGTGCATTATTTCTACTGAATAAATCAGTTTTTTTATAATAGAAATACTTATTTGATATCGAGTCTTGGTTGTTTAATTTAAAGATAATATTAAATATTGTGCATTATTTCTACTATTTAGTTTCAAATATATCAGTTATTTAGTTGATGACTTCGATTAGTTGCTTTTTTAATGTCAAGCATTAAAAAAGCAACTAATCGGTTATAAATCTAAATATTGACACTTTTTGATGTAATGCCATAGGTCGCGGAAAAATCCTACAGATCTGAAATTAATATTATATATTTCTTTATATCTTTCTCCAGACACATATAGAACCGAACACGATTCAGTGATGGCTCGATATATTTAAATTTCGAAAATACCTCTTTAAAATTCTTAAAACCGAAATTATTTAGATACAACATTAGGTATTCAAGTCGAAATTGCTTTAAATAATTTATAACATCAATATTCAGAATTGTGTAGAAGCATTTCTCTTCAATCGCCATAGTTATTTACTACGAATTGTTTTAGTGAATTTTTGCGCCAAATCTGCCGAATCGGTCTCGTTCCCGCACGTGACGTTTTCTAATTGCTTTCTCGTTTTATTTTTGACATTGCTTTTTTTTAAAGCGTATAATAAATTGTATTTAAAAATTACTAAACAAATCGAGTCGTGGTTAAAACAAAGTTAACAATTTCCCAGCCCCTAAATCTATTCGCGTGCTCGTTCGAGGCCAATCACCGGAGGTTTGGCTGCGATGGAGTTATTACTGGTTACACCGCGAACCGGCAAATTAAGCCAACAGCTTTGTTGATTGCCTTGGATAGGTGCTTTGAAACTATTTTGAAAAAGGTTTTTGAAATTTGAAACATTTTCAGTTTTTGAAAAGCAATTTTCATGTTGCCGAATCACAAACTTCCTTTGTAAGAAGGAATTACATTGTTATAGGTAAAGGGTATTTTTTTTTATTGTTGAGTTTTGAGTTTTACGAAATTAATGAACTAGTATTTTAATAAGACTAGAGAGACAAAGACAAAAATCTAAATCTAAATATTGTATGTAAGCTTCCACATTTGGATTTTCAAGAAAACAAATTCAGTAAAAGCAATTTTAGCGAAAGCAAGTTTTAATTTTTACTTTTTTATTAAAGAATTTTCTGTCGAATTCCAATAGCTAAAATATTAATGAATACCTAATAAACCAACCTATCTTATCAGCAATTAATTAAAAGTAAATTATTAAAAATTCGTGAGCGAAGAGCAACAAGTACTGCCAGCTTAGATATCTCACGGTTCATTTGCTCGTGATGTAATCACTAAAGAAATTATGGCGGAATTTCCCTGTAAAACCGTCCAAATCTTGATGAACGAAAATTGAATTAGTAATATCTACTCGAGTAAAAAGCAGTGGCTCTACTGCGTAACTATAGACATGAAGGTCAGGCTTATTTTGACATTTAAAGTCCTTATTTTTTATAGCTTTTTGTCGCTGGCCGCTTCCTATTTAATAAAGCCCGTAATAACGAGACGTGCCGTGTATGTGCCGGCCTAGAATAGCACTACCCCCTATCATCCCGTGGGTGTCGTAAAAGGCGACTAAGGGAGCATAGCCTTCAAGAGACGGGCAGCAGCGTCTCCAAAAAACCTTGGCCTACTGCGATCGCCAACCCGCCTGCCAAGCGTGGCGATTATGGCAAACCCCCCCCCTCATGCATAATGGATCAAAAAATTGGCCCCCAGTCCCCGGCAGCCCCGCTATTCCTAGCTACGGTAGCGGCTACGGTAACGGCGGGGCAGGGGGTGCTAAGAATCCCCGGGTGCGGCTCGGCTACCAAAAACGACGACAACTGCACCTGGCAACCTATAACACGCGCACACTAAGGGAAGACGCGAAGTTAACCGAGTTGGAAGAAGTTATCAGCAAGGTACACTGGGACATTATCGGGTTATCTGAAGTCCGAAGAGCGGGAGAGGACTCGATAATCCTCAACTCCGGTAACTTGCTTTACTACCGGGAGGGCGACCAACAGTCCCAAGGTGGTGTCGGGTTCATCGTCCACAAGTCCCTTGTCAACAACGTGATTACCATCGGAAGTGTGTCGACCAGGGTGGCGTACCTTATACTCAGAATATCCAAACGGTGTTCGCTGAATGTTATACAGGTTTACGCACCGACCTCGACACACCAAGATGACGAAGTGGAGGCTATGTATGAGGAGATCTCTAAAGCCATGCATAGCTACAAAACCCACTACACTGTTGTGATGGGGGACTTCAATGCAAAGTTGGGGAAACGATGCGGTGATGAGCTGAGAGTGGGGCAATTTGGAGTTGGGCAACGGAATGACAGAGGCCAGATGCTGGCTGACTTTATGGAGAAGGAGAACCTCTTTATGATGAACTCCTTCTTCAGAAAGCCGGAATGCCGGAAGTGGACCTGGGTCAGTCCGGACGGTAAAGTCAGAAATGAGATAGATTTTATCATGTCGACGAAAAAGCAAATATTCAATGATGTCACTGTGATCAACGCTGTTAAGACGGGGAGCGATCACCGATTGGTACGTGGCACATTGAATATCAACCCAAAGCTGGAAAGATCTCGACTGATAAAATCAACAATTCGACCATTGCCGGCCCATATTCAAAACCCCGAGAGCTTTCAACTCGAACTCCAAAACCGCTTCGAAGCCCTTGAGAACAGCATAGATGTGGACGATCTAAACAACATGGTGGTGGATACTGTCCGTACGGTAGGGTCCAAGCTCTTTAAGACCCGCCGTCCCAAGATAAAGAAACTCTCCGACCACACACTCCTACTCATGGATCAGAGACGTGAAATGAAGCTCCAGAGTTCAGTAGATGCTAATCGTTATCGGCAGCTTAATAGACAGATATCTAAGTCTTTGACGAGCGACCTTCGCCAATTTAATACGAATCGTATTAAAGAGGCTATCGAGCGGAATAAAGGCTCCAAAGTGTTCGCGAGAGATCTGTCTATTGGGCAAAGCCAGATGACGAAGCTGAAAACTGACGACGGACGCATCATTTCATCAAAGCCTGAAATCCTGAGGGAGATCGAGAGCTTCTATGGGCAGTTATATTCCACGCAGACACCTGTTGAAAGCAAGGCTAAAGACCCCAGAGCCAAGCTTACCCGACACTATACTCAAGATATCCCGGACGTCAGCCTGTACGAGATTAGTATGGCTCTCAAACAGCTGAAAAACAACAAGGCGGCGGGTGACGATGGAATCACTACAGAGCTTCTGAGAGCGGGCGGTAAGCCGATACTCAAAGTCCTCCAGAAGCTCTTTAATTCCGTCATCGTCCAGGGCAGAACGCCAAAGACATGGAACATAAGTGAGGTGATCTTGTTCTTTAAAAAGGGTGACAAGTCCCTCTTAAAGAACTATAGACCCATCTCGCTTCTGAGTCATGTCTATAAGTTGTTTTCGAGAGTCCTTACGAATCGTCTCGCTCGCAAGTTCGACGACTTCCAACCTCCCGAACAAGCCGGGTTCCGAAAAGGCTTTAGCACCATAGACCACATCCATACGCTGCGGCAGGTTATACAGAAGACCGAGGAGTATAATGAGCCACTTTGCTTGGCGTTCGTGGACTATGAGAAAGCCTTTGATTCGATTGAAACCTGGGCGGTGCTGCAGTCTCTCCAAAGGTGCCAAGTGGACTATAGGTATATCGAGGTGTTGAGGTACTTATACCAAAATGCCACCATGACGATCCGAGTACAGAACCAGAACACAAATCCTATCCAACTGCAGCGTGGTGTGAGACAGGGAGACGTTATTTCTCCGAAACTGTTCACAGCTGCGTTGGAGGACATCTTTAAGCTCTTGGACTGGAAAGGACTCGGCATCAACATTAATGGCGAGTACCTAACACACCTTCGTTTTGCCGATGATATAGTCCTTATGGCTGAGACCATGGAAGACCTGAACACAATGCTCGAAGATCTCCGTAGTGCTTCCCAAAGAGTGGGTCTTAGGATGAACATGGAAAAGACGAAAATTATGTCAAATGCCCATGTTGTACCCTCTCCAGTTCATGTTGGGAACACTACACTTGAAGTTGTTGACCATTACGTATACCTAGGACAGGCAGTCCAGTTAGGTAGGTCCAACTTCGAGAAAGAGATCTCTCGCCGAATCCAACTCGGGTGGGCAGCATTCGGGAAGCTTCGAAAAATCTTCGCGTCCGACTTACCTCAGTGTCTCAAGACGAAAGTCTATGAACAGTGTGTGTTGCCAGTGATGACTTACGGCAGTGAAACGTGGCCGCTAACTATGGGTCTCATAAGGAGGCTCAAGGTCGCTCAGCGTGCAATGGAGAGAGCCATGCTCGGCGTTTCCCTACGTGATCAAATCAGAAACGAGGAGATCCGCAGGAGAACTAAAGTAACCGACATCGCTCGAAGGATTGCTCAGCTGAAGTGGCAATGGGCGGGACACATAGCGAGAAGAACCGATGGCCGTTGGGGCAGAAAGGTTCTGGAATGGCGACCGCGCACCGGACGACGCTCCGTGGGTAGGCCCCCGACAAGGTGGACCGACGATCTGGTGAAGGTCGCGGAAAGCCAGTGGATGCAGGCAGCGCAGGACCGATCGTCGTGGAGATCCTTAGGGGAGGCCTATACCCAGCAGTGGGTGTCGTGTGGCTGATATGATGATGATGATGATGATGATAACGAGATGAGCGCAGGAACAAATGATCGAAAGATGAGCGTCATTAAAAAAGACAGAGAAATCGAAAAAAACTATAGAAATGTAACTTTAAATGTCAAAATAAGTCTGAATTTCATACGTGGTAAAAAAACTAACTTTAAAGATAGATTCCCGGTGAGTTAATGTAAAAAAAAACTTTTTTTTTACCATTGAAAATGGTTATCAGATGCCAATCGCCTGAGACGTATTTTTGGCCCTATCTCCGAGGATTTTGGGAGGATCGAAATGAAAATACTACCAAAAGTTGAGGAGTTTATCGAGACACGTGTGAACGTTTGAATTTTGAAAATCTACTGGTAACTTTTTTTGGAATTTTGCGAAATTCCAAAAATTCCGGGTTTTTTGGGGGATGTTTGTTTACTAAATTGTAAATATTTCGAAAAAAAACCGACTTAAGAAAAAATTAAAAAAAGGTCCTAGGGTATTAGTTTAGCTATCAAATGGCGAAACAATTTTGAAAATCGGTTTATAGTTGTGACCTGTAGGTGGTCCCTTTAGATTTGGAATTGTAGAAAAACGGCTGTTTCCGTACTTAAAAAGTGATGTAGCTTCCATGATTATTGACCGATCGTCATGGTAATAGTGTTAAAAGATGCAGAAGCAGACGAGAAGTGTATTCGTTGGAATTTTGAAAATTGGTTAATATTATTTCGGCTGCGTCGAGGCAGTCAGCGGGCGCTTTTGTGACACGAGGTGGAGCCGAGTGTCACAATCGTAAAAATAAATAGGTACTACTTAGGTAAATTTAAAAATGTGATAGGACTTTGCATTTGATTTGATTTTGGTTTTTCGTAAATTTTTGTGTTCATTTTCAATGCTCCGATTCTTGCGGGGACTGTAAAATCTGTGAATTTTTCTCAGTTTGTGGTTTCCACTTCCACATTAGTGCTTCAACTATTTAAATAAATAAATAAATGTTTTGAAAACACTCCGTATCAGCCCGTTTTGTTTCAAATTAAAGTAAGTTTATACTATGGTGACTAATAATGACAGCTAATAATGGAAATAATTAATTAATAAAATAAAACAACTATGACTCGGAATGAAATTAAAAAAAATCGTCATCACCCAAACATAATAAGACTCTACCAGAATTTGAACCCGGTACCTTTGGTTCAAGGGGCAACGGGCTGAGGTACCAAAACATAATTTAGCTTTGACACTACTATAATATTATGAACGTCCTAACTTAAGGTCAGTTTGAACATAAAATGCCTGCTTTCCTGACAAGCAAGGCAAAGCCAGATTCATTTTCATAAATTATTACAAAGAAAGGAATAAATCTCGATTTCCTTTCAATAATAAGAATAACATTCGTTTTACGTTTTCAATCGTTGCAACGCTTGGCAGTAAATCACATCGCGCCACGCTCGCGTCGTAGAACAAAGTAACTGAAAAGTTTCAATAAAGGCTTTATGGCCGATCGCCAACCGTCGGCTCTTAATAAGGAAAATGTTCAGCTTTAGTACTTAAGGGGAGGTGTTCACCTGAACAACGTGTAAGTAACGTAACTTGACAAGATTTCAAAAGGACAGTAATCCTAGCACGAACACCTATCGAGAAAAAAAACGCGAGTAAAAAAATTCAATAGTCATTTTGTATGGAAAATTTGTACAGTGACATCTACCGCCGAAAACCAAAATGTTATTTTCCACAGATAATAGCTCTGTCGAGTACAGTTTCGCGCATTTTTTTCTCTCAAAAGATATTCGTGATAGGGGCACTGAATCTGGATTACAATTATTACGGTTAAACATTCGTAATTTTTAACAGATAAATAATTTCAGAATTTCAATTTTTGACTATTCGATATCATCAACGTGTGCAAGTAGGGCAAAACTTTTTATTGTAAATAGTGCTGTCCTGCTAAATGCAGGTATTGCGCACTGATATTTTGTGGTGTGCATGTGCATACTTTTGCGGAAGGGCGGGCGGCGGTGTATCTTGCATATTTTGTTTGCGGAAGTAAGCTACATAATTATATTTCTTTTTTCAAAATGCGATATGTTTTTGGATACCCAAAATAACATTACCGTCATAATATTCTATCCTATGAGTTATGACAGCCCTATTCTAGGTATATTATTAACTGGCCGAAACAATCAAAAACATTGAGCTCTCCTATTCAGATAAAATACACTCCATTTGAATTATATTTCAAAACTAGCGGCCGCCCGCGGTTTCACCCGCGTGGTTCCCGTTCCCGTGGGAATATCGGGATAAACAGTATTCTATGTTTTAATCTAGGCTATCTACTATCTGTGTGCCAAATATCAATCAAAACCGTTCAGTGATTTTTGCGTGATTGAGGAACAAACATCCAAACATCTAAACATCCAAACCCACAAACTTTCACATTTATAATATTAGTAGGATTAGTAGGATACCTTCTGCTCGCTATAGAATAATTATGTAATTTTAACATACGAACGCTTCGCAATAGTATGTACAAGCATTACTAGCAGCTTTCAAATCATACCAACGTTCATATTTCACTCAGTGACCTATCTAGGAAACTGAAGTTTACAGGGAGAGCGTTAAGCACTTTTAGTTTAGTTCTCAATCTCATGTCATATCGCATAGGTTTCTGCATAAGTAAGAAGTATTACAACTAAAACTTATTTGATTGAATCTTTTAATTGAAATGCTTTTATTTATGAGCTAAAACTTATAAATAAAAGCATTATTTATGTACTGTAATTTAGTTTGGCTGGAAAGCGTTGTAATTTAATACGTAACATTGTAGTTATAATTAATATTTAATTCCTACGCTTGTACTGAAAGCCTTGTACTGAAAATTCTACAGGTAATGTAACAGTATTATGTTTTCAGGCTTATTCAAAATTAAATTTCGAGAAGAATGACTGTCATTGATTTTCAATCTATTCACAGCTTTATCTTTCTTTGTCAATAATTAGTTTTAGCTCGATAGATGTTCGCAGTTGATAAATTTATTGAAATGCACAGCATCTTTTTATGGATTCTTGTGTTTAGTAAATGAGAAATCTACAAGACGAAAGGCATTCACAGTGTACCCAATATAGTACACTAGCGGTCTCCGCATCTGCTTTTAATTGTCACAAGAACATAATAGTCCGTGAGCTCACGACAGTATTGCCTACGTCATATGACATCACGATGAAATGCATGGCACACGGTCGGACAAGTTGTGCTGAGCGAGGATCAGAAGATTATCGCAAATAAAATTGGCCGGAAGCATGAGAAAATCTTCCACTTCCGGTCAAAATTTTAAGATTATATTTCCGTCATGTGGCATCAGTAAGAGACCCGTGTCATCATTTAGTTTTCAATTGCATAGAGAGTAAACATAAGTCTGTCAGTTCTGAAATGACTAAAAAACAAAAAAAAATAGTTTAAGGTATTCCGGCCATTTCAGAACTGACAGACTTATGTTTACTCTCTCTACGATTGAAAACTAAATGATGACACGGGTCTCTTACTGATGCCACATGACGGAAATATAATCTTAAAATTTTGACCGGAAGTGGAAGATTTTCTCAAGCTTCCGGCCAATTTTATTTGCGAAAATCTTTTGATCCTCGCTGTGCACAACTTTTCTGACCGTGTGCCATGCATTTCATCGTGATGTCATATGACGTAGGCAATACTGTGGTGGGCTCACGGACTATAAACGGAATTCTTTGCAAAGCACTCCCGACAATTGTGTAAAGTGTGAAACACACATACTGCCGGTTCACTACCCGCATTCATTAACAGAACTCATTCGGGATGAAACGCTGAGTCGTTTCGCGAACTTCAGCAGTAAAATTAAGCATTTTAGTAACATCGAGGGGGTAAACTTTTACGGCCTCATCTAACATATAATTTAGAAACAGCAATAAATGGTTCCTAAGCAAACGTGAATGTTCTCCGGCTATTTGCCGACCTATTTTTGAACTCTGCGTAATGAACGCGGTACGTACAAGATTTATTTGCGCTTTAAATATGGGGAGATGGTATAAATTTATTAAATGAAAAGAATTACCACAGTTAATGGATATAAATGAACGATGGAAAAAAAATTAAATGTGTAAAAAAATCGATTCTGGGGGCCTATTACGAAAATAACGTACGCAATTGCGTAACGCAGTCACATGGTCACGATAGTTGTCTGCAGTTCGTCGGTTGTAGCTATGACAAACATTTTCAATTTGTCTATCGTAGCCCATAGACTCTTGAACGAATGATGTTGAATCTGCAAGAGAGAAAGTGTCAAACTTACGCAATCACTTTGCGATATCGCATACGCAAGTGCTTTGTAATAGGAAACAATCAGAACGAAGCACGGACGCAGCTGCGTGCGTGTATCGCGTTAAACTTTTCGTAATAGACCCCAAGTATTTTAAAGTATTAATATGCTGAAATGGTCAAAATTACGAGTATCATCATCATTTTCGGCCACTCTAACAAATTATTTTTATGGTAGGCTTACGAGTGGCTTCAGTCCCCCGTGACCACGGCAGCTGCAAAGGTGCCGAAACGTCGGGAAAACCAAAAATCAAACCAAATACCAACTAATTAACAAAGAACTTTCAATAAAACCGCGCTAGTATCCGTTAAAAATTGTTTTATTTCAAATTATTTTAAATTTAGAGTACCAGGCCGAGTTAGCCAATAATGGCTCATTTCTCTACGTTAGGCTAGGCTAGGCATGTGTACCTATATTTACCTTTTATTTTGAATCGAAGAGGAAAAATATCTATAGATCCACCAGTGGAGCCTCGTTGGTCGATGGTAAAGGGCTGAACTAAACTTATTTTTAATTATTTAAGCAAAAATAGCAGCAATTAAACCTATACCTTTAAGGTTAATGAATAGGTATTCAGAATAACTAATAAAAAATAAGCGTATTTAATACATAATAACAGTAATTACAATTTTATAATTCAAAAACTTTTGTGAGTCAAGTTTTACAGGATAAGTTCAACATGAAATTTTAAACTTCAAGGATAGGTCTAGTAAACAATTAAATACTTGTTACAACTTTATCCATATTATGTGAACTTTACATTCAGTATCCTTGAAGACTAAGGAACATGTTTCGATACTTAGTAAAATAAACAAACGTTTACGTTTCATTTTGTTTGTTACATAATCGACGGTAGACTTTCAGTTATATCGAACATGGGAAATTAATTTAAATATGAACTTGATACTCAAATATGAACTTAATATCCATTAAGTACAAAACTTACTACCAATTTATACTTTCAAAGGTTTCATTAATAGAAAATATTTCAATGTAGACTATTTACGGAAAATAAGGCAACCAAAGCCAAAGTGATTATAAATTATCATTATTGATTACTCTTAAGTAGATACTAAGTTACAATAATGAAAATTAGAAACAAGCACTGTCTTAATTAAATTATAGAGCTTCGCTTAGTGCCTAAATTTCAGGAAAATTGCTATTTATAAATTCCGCTTACATTAATTAGTACCGTGTTTAAAGCATCTTAGGTGAAGTTGATTAAGGAGTTTTTCACGGCGCCTCAATGGGGTTGGAGCTTCGAAAATTAACCAGCAGGAGTTAAAATTACACCTTATACTTATAAAAGTCATAATATCAGTTTGTAGATTTTGCCTTAACTATTCAGCGAACTCTATCATTCAAGATTGATCGAAGAAAATGACAGCAGAAAACTTGATGACGATTTTGTCTCGTAGTAATAGGGTCTAGTCTAGTCAGAAAAAAAATTGTGAAAGTGAAGTGAAGTGAAAGTAAAAGTGAAAATCTATATTCAAATAAGCTTAATAAACTTAGATCAAATAAAAAAGTAAGATGGAGCGTTTCGAACAATGAAGTTAGGCCGGTTTTTGATGGTACATGTGTGCGTACTAAGGGGCGGGCGGGGGCCGGGCGGCAGGGTTCTTAATATGGAAAGCCAAGGCGTAGTTTCGTTACACGTGTGTGCGTGAACTATGTATGCACAC
The DNA here is from genome assembly GCA_928269145.1 of Agriphila tristella. Classification (NCBI taxonomy): domain Eukaryota; kingdom Metazoa; phylum Arthropoda; class Insecta; order Lepidoptera; family Crambidae; genus Agriphila; species Agriphila tristella. The sequence continues at coordinate 27,696,422 of OV743434.1, forward strand.
AGCCAAGGCGTAGTTTTACAGGCCTCACCGCTTTGTTCGGAAGACTCCGTCTTATTTTTTTTATTTTGTCTGAGATAATAAACATGTTTAAATCGTTAATTCCCCTATTATTTTACCCTACCACTAATATTAAAGTTAGTAAATAGTAACGGTTTGGTTACTGTTTAGGAGGTATAATGTATGTCACTTATCGAAAAAATAAATAATTTCGATTACATATTATTGAATGTTGGGCCTTAATTATTTCGTTGCGTGCTATTAAACATCATAGTCAGTATAGTCATAGAATTATCATTTTTTTTGTACTACTGGCCGCCCGCGGTTCACCCGCGTGGTTCCCGTTCCCGTGGGAATATCGGAATAAAAAGTTTTTTTTTTAATCTAAGCTATCTACTGTGTGCCAAATTTCAACCAAATCCGTTCAGTAGTTTTTGCGTGATTGAGGAACAAATATCCAAACCCACAAACTATCACATTTATAATATTAGTAGGATTTACAATTAGTTCATTCCAGTAGGGTTATTCACGATTGTCGGAGATTGTCTACTCGAAAGCATTCGATTCGAATCCGTATCCTCCGATATTACAAAAACATAGCTATTCACAATTTTTTTCGATTCACTTTCCGACGGGAAAGCGCGATGCATTTACAAAGTTTGGTAGCATAAGGTAGAAAATAAGATCGAAGACTATAGACTTTTTGATTCAATTCGAAAAGTTGGTTTGGAATTTTGTTTGAAGAATGAATGTACTTATTATAAAAAAACTAGTGCTTAACATAACATTTATAATTTAAGTTTACAGCATAATAGGTAGTTAATAATAAGAGGAGCTCGGTGGCGCAGTGGTTTAGCGCCTGGCCCAGCGATTGCGGAGGTTAAGCAACGTTCGCAAGGGTCGGTCATGGGATGGGTGACCAAAAATTTATTATCTCGAGCTCCTCCGTGCTTCGGAAGGCACGTTAAGCCGTTGTTGGTCCCGGCTGCATTTGCAGTCGTTAACACTCACCAATCCGCATTGGGCCCGCGTGGTGGGTTAATGGCCCGTCCTCCTTACCACCCATAAGGAAGGCCTGTGCCCCAGCAGTGGGGACATTAAAAATGGCTGATGGAGGTAGTTAATAATATCTTACCTACCAAAAAACAACCACATTTCAGTATAGAACACAAACATGTGAATATTAAGCAACACAACGAAAACCGCAGGACATTTCACGAAGGTACAATTTAATATTAACTAAAAAGGATTTGAGTCCGCTAATGATATCTGCGGGCAAGCCTTTGTTTCGTAGCATAAACAAACGAAGGGCTGTTCAAAAATCCCCTTAATTAAAACCTTGGCCACGTGAAGGGCGTGCCAACATTGTAAGATGTAACACCAGAACTTTGGCCACTTTTTCCCTTCGAACTTATTTCATTTTCAGAGTTCTTGCAATTAAGGGCGGGCCTAATTAATTAACGTAACTCACGTGTAATTACGTATGCATGATTAAAATATAATGTGAAAACCTTTTCTTGAACGGAATATTCCTTCTAAAGTAATTTCAAAAGACTCTTGTTTTAATAACTTTATAAAAGCAACGAAATATGCTTTTTTTAAATATCGTAATCACGTTGGCCGGTTTTAATCCAAAGTGACAAAGTTTCGTTTTGCCAACACAGCAACATTTTTTCTTGCCAAGCCAACGTAATTTTAAAATCAATAAAAATACAAAACATCCATTTTTTACGAACACCTTTATCAATCTAAGTAAATTACATTAAAAAAAACTTAATCCTACGACCTTTTTTCACCGACGTTAATTTCAATAACGGATAAAACTTTCTAAGCTCTGATGAAATTTGAAGGCGGTAATAAATTATGAGGCAAGGTGGCCAGGGAACCCAAAAGGCCAGGAATGGCGGCCACTCAGCCGAGTATAATGAACACTTCGAACCTGCAGCATTACACACAAGCCGTGAAATTTCAGGCCGAGTGTAGGCCAGGGGCGAGGGTACAAGGGTTTCGTGTGTTTCAAATTCTTATTTTACATTTATCGTTTTTTGTATTGACGATCAAATATAAAGTCAATATTGCTGTTGTTGTAACAAACATAATTATACTTTTTACTCTTTTCGGCCACCATGGCAACTGAGTTTCACAACCAGTTGTGAAAAAGGAATTTTTATTCGTTTTCTAGCTTCCACCCGGGACTTTGTCCGCGTGGGCATTCGGAAAATCCCTAGGAATCCTTTGACTGAAATAAAAAGTATCCTATATTTTAATCCAGGCTATAAACTATCTGTGTTTTAAATTTCATCCAAATCTGCTCAACCGTTTTGCATGATTGAGGAACAAACATCCAAACCCACAATTTTTCACATTTATAGTAGGATTACATAGATAGTAAATAACGTGTTAGTATTAGTATCGTGTACACTATTTTAAATGCATCTAACACAAAATAACTTTAGGGTGTACTTAGAAAACGCATACTAAAAATTTTGTATAATCCCAAACACAAAATAAGACTTCAAATTCAGCAACAATTCATTCATTTAGTTTTTGCCGTTACGTATTGTCTGCGACAACTGTTGAACATCGCTTTACACCTTTTTGTTAACCCACAACACTTACCCAAACTTGTCAATAATGATCCCTGTCCCCTGTCTCCCGCGTACCGATGAAGCGTCAAGTCCCGCTCCAAAACCCAACGCGTCCCAAACTAAATTACGACGTCAACGGCCCCCTACATCCAGCGGTTCTTTAGAGTACTTTTTATATTGACGTTTATATTATAAACTTCACTAACAATGGCTATGCCAATGGAACAGGTAGTATTTTATTTTCGGATAATCATGTTTGCCGCTCATCTAACATTAAGTATTATTACGAATTTATTGTTAACTAATAAATTTACATTTAGAAGATGTTAATTTTTTTTACTCACAGAACAAAACCTAATTTTATTTTTATTTTGAAAAAGAGTTTTTATTTTACTTGTTTGGTTTCCAAACTAATAGTTTATTTAGGTACCGTTAAAAAAAAACTTTGTGAAAATCTTCTAGGTTTCAGAGTATCTTTCCGAGGTCTAATTATCGAAACCTTCTTAATCGAAAGGGACGTTCCAACTTTTTAAGCGATACAAACTATTTTTGTAGTGTTGCACCACAGTATATGCTTAACCAGTAAGGTTACTACATACAAATGTAGGGATCAGGCACTCACACAGAAGCACGTCGCTGCGAGGGCTCTAAGCAAGGTTCGCAATGCGTCCCAGTAGCCCGCCAGTTGCGAGTGCCGCATCGTGTCCGTAATGGCTGCTTACACTACACACTAGGTAAGCTAGCAGCTTACCTGGCGAGCAAAGTCACCAGCTCGGGCCGCTGCCACGAGCATGCCAAGCCAGGCTGATGGCCCAGTGTGTAGGATACATGAGCCGACATTATATCGCGCTCGCTTCGCCCGCGTCTACCACTCCTCTCGTCATCGTCAAGAAAATACATTTACGCACTTCCTCGCCCACAGGTGAGCGGGAGGGGGGTTTATGGGACTCGCCAGGAGGGGACCGCAACATTCAACGTTGCCGCTGGTCATGGGGGGTCCTTGTGGGAATCACCCCAATATCGTCACGCACCTAAAATGTCAACCCTAGCGCTCCGACGCAAGGCGTAATGAGAAAAAGCCTTATTTACCGTTCTGCTTTAGCTAATATTTATACTGTGGTTGTAGCATCAGTCGACCTGTCACTTTACCTCGGTCACCCTTTGTCCCTCTTTTGTCCTCCCGGAAAGTCCCTGATTTGACCCAGTGGGACCGAACAGTTAGGCGCGTCAAACTGACAAACTTATAAATGTGTTGTGTATTTGTTTTCTAAGAGTTTTAGTGACCTTTGTTCGGAAGTTTTTTCCGAATGTTTTTCTTTCGTGTTTTCTAGAACTGAGTCAAGTGTTTCTAGTTTGATGTATATGTTACGGCTAATAGCCGAAGTGCGGCAACACCTAGTTCTAGCCGGTTAATACTAGATGTAGCTGGTAGCTGTTGGTTAAACTTAAGTGAAACCGATTTATTCACGACTAATACCTACTAGGTGTAGCCGGTTGCATTCGGTTAAAACCAGCTCTAGCCTCCTTTTTGCTGACTACAACTAGATTGTTTTTTCTTAGACATTTATTTTTCTCCATTATATTTGAATAGTAGCTATTACCGTAGAACTGTCAGCTAAAAAAAAGGCTTAGGTTTAAGCAATCACCAGATTTAATGAAATATAACGCCCAAAAAATCGTAAGTACTTACCAGAATTTAATCCCCATATTAATATGAAATTATCACCAATAAAAGTTAAGTTCGCTTACCTAAAAAAGGCAAGTATCTTCAGAATAATCGTTGAGTTACCCAAAAAGGCCACGCATGCACCAAATATGTACTCGCATTTTATTAAAAAATTTCATCCAAATATGTTACACAATTTTATCCTAATAAATCATTGTTTACCCAAAAAATATAAATGAAGTTCTAAAGTTTTACCGATACACCGTAAAATGTTTACTAAAGGCTATTTATACAAAGTCAGGAGTAGGTAATTGTACTTACCCAGAAAAAGTGAATATTTTATTTTTGTATCTACTAACTAGACTAAAATAATAATTTCAAACTAAAGAAAAACATATTTTAGCCATAATATTATTAACAGTAAACAACCCTGGCATGGCATCAGGCCTGGATGACAGCGGGGCGTAGCGACGTGAACGTGAAGGGGGAAGTAGTTATATCAATGGCGGTATTTGGGACGCGGACAAAGTAGAGTCCGTTCTAGTCAGTTTTATTTATTCTTATGCCGCCAGACAACCAATTTGCCTTCAATATAATATACTTGGTTATATGCATACATTTTATGGCAAACGTAGTAATATATTTGGGTAGTAATGACACAAAACTTTGCTAGTTAAAATTTGGTGCACGCGTGGCCTTTTTGGGTTATGAAAAGTTTTTGTAGTGCAGGTATGACTTAAATAACCCGAAAGATTTTGGCACAGGTTTTATTTATTTGTACATATTATATGTTTTTTGGATGAAGCTGTTTAGGGTAACGATTGTTTTTTTGGTGGTCATTAAATTTCATCCCCTAAAAAAGTCTGGAACGGGTGGTAGGAAAATATAGACGATTCAAAAGTACTTATTAATTAAGTTTATTTGAATAAAGCTTATTTGACTTTGACATTGAACACTTTTTATTGCTGTTTTTTGGAAGTTCAATTATTACTGAAATTAACTACGCTTGTGTTACTCTACATCTAGTTTAGTTAGTTTAGTTCCACGTAGGGTTGGCTATACCTTCTTTGTGATGGCTACAACTAGGTATAGCCATCACAAAGAAGGCTAGACCTAGTTTTAACCAAATGCAACCGGCTACACTTATATTAACCGTGAATAAATCGCTGACACCTAGGTTTAACCAACAGCTACCAGCTACACCTAGTTTTAACCGGCTAGACCTAGTTGTAGCCACACTTCGGGTATTAGCCCTAACGTATTTTTATAACGCTTGTTTGTTTTCTTTAAGGTACTACGCTCGACGTCAGTAAAATCGCACCTCTTCGGAAATAAGTTTAGACTGGACCACATGCTATTGCTAGCTAATGTTTTATTGTGTTAAATGTTGATATCTATTGAGAGTACATTTAATGAGTTTTCAATTAATAATTGTTTGACTTAATTAACATAACAGTTACCATAATTAAACGCTTAAAGCGTTATTGCTTGCGCCGCCATAAAAGGGAAATAAAAGGGGTCAATTCAGGCAATGCGTGTAAATTCGCTATCGAGAGGATGGAGAAAACACACTTCAACAGTTCAATTAAAAATGTAATACCCAAGATAGATACTATTGCCCATGAGAAGTTGCTCAAATATTGCAAAAAATGAGGCAGTGTAATGTTGCTCGGAAACTGAATCTCTGAAACTGATTCCTTCCGACGAGTATTCCAACGGTTTCTAGAGACTGTTGGCTATGTCTGGAGGGGAAGAAGTATACAAACAACTTACCACTAAATTAGAAAGGATTAAATTAACTTTGAAGATTTTTTTAAAAGGTGCGATTTTTATGACGCCGAGTGTATGTCACGGCAGCTCTAGTTTAACATTTGAGCTGTGAAAATAGCTTTTATTACGTAGGGCATAAAGAAGGTATCAAGGTCCACAGGTATAGTCTGATATGCCGTCGTCTATACTTCAAACTGCAACGTGATCATTCGGTGCAGTGGTAGTAGGCTATTTGTATGATTGTTTTTTTGGAAGACCAACTGCTACTTATTTGAATAGGTTCGTTATTACAAAAAAACGAACTCCTCTACAATCACCAATACCGGCTTGTATGTTAAACATAAGCACGTTTTGTTCCTCAACCATAACCTTGACCCTCACCATCAGCAATTTTTTTATTGCCCCTTTATGGGTGGATAAGCAGGATGGGCCAAAACGATATCAAATATTCTATTATATCAACGATTCTATGTTATCCAGCTTTTAAAAACTAGCTTAATATTTTTTTTATATTAAATGGGCTTACTCTTGGCCACATTCGAGGACCATAAGGCTAAGAAGAGGCCGAAGATGAAGCGAGCTTGCCTATTCACTCGGGCTTTAAATATCGCTGGGTTATATGCTTGCGGGAATACAGATGCAGGCAGGGGATTCCACTCTTTGGCTATACGCATTAAAAAGGAAGCTGAGAAACGCATCGTGTGCATGCATGGAATGGAAATTCATGGAAATTTAAATAAAACATATTTCAATACATTCAAACATTATCCTTACACAAATGTTATAAATGCGAAAGTCCGTTTGTTTGTTTGTTAAGCCTTCACGTCTTAATTACTGAACTGATCATAATGAAATTTCGCACACACACAGAGAAAAACATAGGACAAATTTCATCTCGTAAAAAAAGTATTGTTCCCGAGGGATAGTAATAAACATATCTGTGCAGACGAAGACGCACGCAGCCGCTAGTCTTACATAAGCCTCAAAAGTACTAATTATTACCTGTTAAATTAAATTACATACCTGTAATCCTAGATCAAACAAGAAGACATCAACATCGTGAAAGTTCTACAATTCAGGACATATGAACACGCCTAAAAGTTACCAAACTGAGCCAGCGAACAGCTTTCAAGACTTTAATTAATTTTGCAGTACAACCTACTACAAAATAGAGTTGTGTAATACAATTAGTACACACAGAACACAAGCTCCTAAAAATGAACTAAATTCATTTTATTTGTTTAGTCTCAAAGATATTACACACCGTTATTTTTAAGTATACCTAAAAATGAAATGGGGATTTCAGACCACGTGAATGAACAACTTTTACTATGGAGCCAACCACGGAATCTCGAAAAAAAAATCAGCTGTTCCATAGACAAGTACAACATCGACTCGACTACTTATAATGTAACAGCTGATATTTTTTTCGCGATTTCGTGGTTGGCCCCATAAATTCACGTGGTCAGAAATTCCCTTTTCATTTTTAGATATACTTAAAAATTTATGGTATTTTTTTCAACATTTCAAATACTGCTCTATGAGAAGTATTATAAAGTAGAGCGTACACAAACCTTCACATTTTTTTCAGATTTCAATCCGTAGCACCAGAAGGATTTTGAATTCATAGAAGCTTCAAAACAAATTAATATACTTCCTACAAAACTAAAGATGAAAAGCCTGAAAACTCAAATAAAAGGCCGTCACCGTCGCGGCATCACGGGTATTAGAAATTAAACCTTTCTGAATTTGGGTGCGGTCGCGAACATTTGTGTTTTCTCACAAAATTAAATATAAAATCGCCAAAAAGGTTGAGTATCGGTGGTCTACATCAAAGCCTGGGCTGTCGCAGTAAGCCTCTTAAAATTTATACACAAATTGAAGTAAGAACCGGTTTGTGACGTCAATTGACTATATTCGACTTGCGTGTTTTTTCATTTTAGCTTCAAACGTATTTTCAAACGTATTTTTCAAACGTATACTAAGAGCTAGCCCCGGAAATAGTTATACAATTTACAGAGCGACAAAACTCCTCTTGTTAGTGTGCCATACTAATCCGGGCGCCTGACAGTTTTTCTGTGGTAAGGGTGGGAGAAGTTGGGCAACAAAGGGGCTGAAAAACCGACTAAAGGTATATAATTTACAAAGCTCTGGATTTGGTGGGGTATAATAGCAAGCCAATCTAAATCGAATATAACTGTTCGTTTTTTTCATTTTGGCTAATGAGAAAATAGTGCCAGGTGGCATCAAACTTTACCACTTTTTCGCGCACCTTTGATGCCGCCTGGTACTACTTTTGTCCCAGCCAAAATGCCTGGCAATGTTATATTCCATTTAGATACATGATTGACTTGCTATCATACCACACCAAATTCAGAGCCCTGTAAATTGTATACCTTCAATCTGTTGTTCAGCTCCTTTGTTGCCCAAACACTCCCACCCCCACCACTGAAAAGCTGTCAGGCGCCCGGATCTTTTAATCATTATAGTATGGCCCACTAACAAGAAAGGTTTCGTAACTCTGTAAATTGTATACCTGTTTCCGGGGCTAGCTCTTAGTCCATAAAATGTTATCCCATATGAAGCAAAACTTTAAGTACCTAACTCAAAATAATCGAGATTTCTCTATTAAACTTAAGAAAAGTTACGATTAATTAATTGTGCCTTATTGCTACGTAAGTTAAATTTACATTTTAATAAAATAAAAGGTTATTTACTTTAAAAGCATTAATGTTACGAGACATTCTATGGACCATTAATACTCTACATTTCATTCAAATATGTAATTTTGAGTTAAGCAAAGGTTAAGCATTATTCTTAAAAATCAACTGAAATAATGATACCTCTATAAATTACATTTTGTGCTGTTAAAAGTACTTTATATTAGATGTTACATCACCGAGGAAAAGTGCATAGCGAGATTTTTTTCATTTTTTTACTATTGTTTCTAAAGATTTTGCTTTTATTTTTCATTTGTAGTATGTTGTTTCGATTGTTGTCTGTTTGTCTCTGTCTGACAAGACCGTTTTTTTCAGTAGTGTTTGGAGTTTTATATAGCTATGTTTTAGACATTTTTCTTGATTACAATATTATTTCGTTATTTGTAGATACGTCATTTTGTTGATGATGATTAAGAACCTAGGAAAGGGTACGATATAAAGTACCCATACCCATTGTACAATTTTGAAACAAATTTTTCATGCAGACATTTTCGTCACAAATACGTGGAGTGTCAAATGACTTACAAGTAGAATGTCTCAAACCCTTATTATAAAACCATTTTTTACGGCACCCGTGAAGACGCACAAAAAGAGGACAAAAGGCCTTTTTGGGTCTATTGTGACGAATAAACTGTCTCATAAATCATAATCACACTCTCGCGACAACCCGGTAATGCAGAGCAGCTGTGTGAACTTGCTGACAAATTAATTAAAGACGTACTATAAGTATTTTATTTTTACTTTTCTTGAAGCAATGACTTGCACTTTTGTATTATGTCATACTTCCGAAAAATGCTAACTTCCTACCATTTTGTTAACAGCAACAAACATTCTTCATCTTGATGCAATGGTTAGAAAAAAAGTCACTGGTCTGTTTATCATCGCCAACTTCCCTGACAAGCGTAAAGACTACTGGTGGGCGGCGCAGCAAGCGAATTCAATATTTACTGCGCACTATCTCGATGTCGTCCTCAGCTCGTCGTCACGACCACTCAGTGATTAGCGAAGTCGCTTGCCGCTCCGCTTGACTCGGCGGGCTGTGGCCGAACCGTTACTCCTCCCATGGTTAAGGTCAGCAGGTCTTGCAGTAGACTACAATGGTCTGTTAAGTTATGATGATGATGATAAAATCATAACAAAATATCACAGAAGATACAAACATAAAATAGAGAGAGGACAGAAGTCAAGCTTAGTACTGCGCGCTCGAGCAACGCACACATAAGTGAAAGTGAAAGTGAAATATATTTTATTTAAATAAGCTCACATAATAAGCATTTTTAAATCGTCAATTCTTTTACCCTACCACCCATTATGACGTCTTTTAACTGACAAGAAAAATGGGCGCAAAAAACTTGTCAGCTTTATCAATCAGATGGAACGATATTTACAAATATGTATATCGTTTCCAGACTTTATATTAACAAAGATTAACAAATAAATAACATTATTGAATTAGCTCATTTCTTAATGAGTTTCAAATTTCTTAATCAATTTACAGATTTTAAGCTAAATTCAAAGTTTGAACTTGTTATTCAGTCTAGGCTGTTACAATAAATAAAAATAAAAGAAAAACATACAATTCAATATGCATTAAGATAGGTAGTCAGAAGCAGACCCATTCCCACTGGCAGCACCAGTTCCCGAACATGACGCATGAACCAGCCATCTCTTCGCTCAACCATATTTGAGGGAACGTAACGACCCGCCTCATACGACACCACCGCAGAAATGATTAAAGATAGCATGACATACTAAGACTACCTATGTTAAGGCATCGAATTGAAAATTTATATCCAAAAGCTTTTCATAGGTCTTTCACTAAACTACTGACTATAGAAAGTAAAAATATTGCAATTAAATAAATCAAAACAAGGTAAGCTATTAAGAATTATATTTTTTGAGTAAGAAGTGCCATACATACAGACAATATAAAACAGATCTTTTATATACGAGTTATACGACGCCCTTAATACAAGCAGACAGAAGCAGACCCATTCCCACTGGCAGCACCCGTTCACGAGCATGACGCTCATAGATACTCTCACCGACACGGAATAGCCGGAATCTCCGACGAATCTCAAACGAGTTCGAGTGCGTGACCCAGTGTCGTCGGTCGTGAGAGCTTTTTTATTTTAATTAAATGGGCTTGCTCTTGACCACGTTCCAGAACCATAAGGCTAAGAAGAGGCCGAAGATGGAGCGAGCTTGCCCAGAGCTAGTGCAAATCATTAATTTCCAAGAATTTAAAATGAACAGTAAGAGTTATTAATATATGAGCTTAATTACCTGTATAAATTTGACAAATAAACTTTGTCACAGAATATATACTCTAACGCGAAAAGAAACGACACTTGCGCATGTATGCTCGTAAAATCGCTCGCGGCTATGTGTGCGTGTCTGGAGGCGCGCGGGGGCTGCGCGCGGCGCGCGGGGAGTGCAGCCGCTAGTCGCCGACTTACCCGGCCAAGGGTTCTACTGTCGCTCGCCGCTCGCTTGGCCCATCGCAATCCGCATTGTACCGCATTTCTCACGGACTGACAACGTGACGCGACGCAACATTATTTAATTGTTAGATAACCATGCCCGGCGGCGGGCATTATTGTTGTGTTTGTTGTTGTGGCAACAACCAAAAACAATATCCTGATAAAAGTATCTTCGTATTTTAAAAGTTAAAATATACGAAATATTAGTCATGCTCATGCCCTTACCCTTCCTTTTACCTTACTTTAATTATAAAAAAGATCTGAAAACAAGGATTTCAGACGATTAAACTCGTAAACTCGCAAGTAGGTAAAATTGACAGTAAATAAATAAAAATACAAATCAAATCTTTCATTAACATGTTAAAGATTAATAAATTTATTATAAATAACAGAAAATATAGTATAAGAGTTGCAATTTATGATGTACTAACAGCCGCCCGCGGTTTCACCCGCGTGGTTTCCGTTACCGTAAGAATATCGGGATAAAAAGTATTCTATGTTTTAATCTAGGCTATCTAGTATCTGTGTGCCAAATTTCAACCAAATCCGTTTAGTAGTTTTTGCGTGATTGAGGAACAAACATCCAAACATCTAAACATCCAAACCCACAAACTTTCACACTTATAATATTAGTAGGATCTACCCTGCCTAATATAATTTAAAGATTACAAAAAGTTATTATAAATCAAACCTATCTTTCATTAACATGTCCTTGCACAAGTTTATATTTCCTAACATACTATGTTATCTCCTTTGTTACAAGTCTAAATTCGGTATCAACCCTAGCGCTTCCACGCTCTGGCTCAAGGTCGCTGGCGCTCGAACTCTCATGTACAGAGTGTGTCACGGCTGTGACTTTGTTGTAAAACCAAATCCACTTCCGTTAATTAACATACTTGTAATGTATTACTTTACATTTTTACACTACATTTTGATTGCACAAATATATATAATAATATATATATATATATAATAACACAACTATTTTGCCATTTTGGTCTGATTATGTTACGCCATGTTCATCACTAGACAGCTCTGGGCAAGACAACTCTGGGCTCGAGCAACGCACCCAGACATTGTGTACGTTGCTCGAGCACGCTTAGTACTAAGCTTGACTTCTGTCCTCTCTCTATTTTGTGATAAAAAGGGGTAATGATGCTAAACTGTTTCATCTAAAGCATTTACACTCAATAAACACAGACAAATTAGAAGATCAGGTAAATTTATAATTGAAATCAAACCATTCACGTGAACAAAAGCCCGAAGTTGTTCGAAAATTATTCGAGCGATATTCGATTCAGCAACCACTTGGGATTACAGTTCGACTGTTGCCTTTGAACTCTCGAAACACGGAAACGTGTAATTTTCTGGAAGTAAGACCGACTTAACTGGTTCCCGAACGGAATATGAATGAATCGAAGTGAGATAAGGCAGGTCGCCTGGTTCGTGGACGTGGGAACTAAGCGTTAACTTGAAACTTAAGAACCTGGCTATTCAACAATACCTGCATATTCCATTGTAATTCATCTTCAGTCCATAGCAGTTATATTGTTCCTAGGGTATATTGTTGTCATCTAGGCTTAGACCCCCGATCGAGTTAATGTAAAAGTAAGCAATTTTGATACCGGTGACTTGGACCCTGACACTACACTAACACTACACTAACTGGGAAAAGGTTTATTTGCTTATTTTTTAAGCACTTCTCTAGAAGGTTGTTTGTCTGGACAGTTCTATCTACCTTTATGGATCAAGGTAATTAATAAAATAAATGTGATCATATTAAGTGATTGCTCATAATGCTCATCAAGAAACGTTGCAATGCTATTTCGTACCTAGTTTATAATCGATTCCCAAGTAGCCGATTCCAATGAAATGGTCGCTCATTGTAGCATCTGAACTTGTGATTTTTTATTATAACTTTTCCAATTTATAACGAAGGAGTTGAGCACGCCGGCACACTTTATATTCGTTCGAAGAAGCCATCGCGAGCAATGGCAGATTTTGTATCGGTTCTACTTTAAAGGAACTTCAAAAGTCAACTCAGAAGTCACGTTATTGCAACTTCAACGAACCGTTTTAAATTTCATCTTTCTGCACAGAAAAACTTTCAAGGTTTATGAATATTTCTTAGTAGAGTAGAAACAAATATGTTTGAAATAGTTCTGCAAAAAAAGTTTGATTTGAAGTGAAGGGTTTTGTCAAAATATTGACTTTTTACTTTTTTTAAATGCCAACGAACCCTTTCATACTGTCTTTAAAAATCCTAAAAATATCACAGTTGTTGTGTTGCTGAAACTTCTCTGTGTCTGTTTTTTTCCGGAAAGATAAAATTTAGGTTTCTCTAAGGCTATAGAAAACATGAATTATTTTGCGCGTGCTCCATTGTGACTTTGCATAAAGTGAAATGGGGCTAATTTAGAGAGATTACAGTAGTTAAGCTTAGCACTCGCGCGCTCGAGTAACAGAGGCACCTCTCACCGACACTGTTTAACCGGAATCTCAAACGAGTTCGAGTACCTACATGACGCAGCGGTGAGAGCTGCCTTTGTGTGAGTGTGCGATGTTCAAGCGCCCGTAGTACTGAGCTTAACTTCGTAATCAACTTCAATTATTATGTATGAAATAAGTAGAATACAACTTACCCAAAGGTGGTAGATGAGCCAACACGAGCAGGGCGAAGTGCAACGCCGCGCCCCCCGCGCGGACCATGGCGGCGCTGCGGCTAGCGGGGCGGGCCCCGCGCGCCCCCGCTCACTACCCGCATGCCACGCGCCCGACCACGACCGAGCGAAACCGACCACGCCCGAATGAAGTCGACCACAAGCGAACGATAATCAGCGGCGGTCACACTGCGAGTATACTGCGCAAAGTGTGTTTTAGAACAGTTCAGATGTTTGAGTTTTGTTACACAAATCTATTTTATGTTTCAACTACTGTTTACTAAACCTACAGTTGCCTACCAAAGCACACGTGATAATTTGGTCAACATTTGTGTCAACATTTTGCGGTCACAGATTGCAATGGTTATGAATGGACTGAAATAAATACACAGCAAAATCACAACGCGTGGAACACTTCACACTATCACATAATCACTGCTCTATTACTGGAACGGTGGCAAAAACCTGTAACAAAAATCACAATTCAGTAATTATTTTTAATACAACAAGAGCGGATCCAGATGCCCCCCAAGATCTATATGCGGATTACATGGAACTTGCATTGAAAATGACAATTATTTTTTTTCTTATTCTTTTTTTATTAAGATAATTAATTTAATAAAAAAAAAAACTTTTTTTTAAGTTTTATGTGAGTAGTGTCAGTGCCTCTAACTTTTTTTTATTGTGTCCCGATGCTCCGAGGCCCCCCTTTAAATCCTGGATCCGCCCCTGTGGATACTACCTAGCAAATTTCAACTATTTCAATAAAGCAATAATTTACTGTCAGATAATTGCCATGATTGCCTCTTAATGTGGTGAAGGAGTTGTGCGTAACATTACCTACTTTGTATCACATTAATAAATTGACCCATTATATTAATAAAATAATTTCTTAACTAAACGAAACCATTGTCAATAAGCGAAACAAATATTATTGGTTACATTTCCAAGATTTTTCTTTAATTTTCATTTTGATTACTTCTTGCCTGTAATGGTTTGGTGCTTGCTTTAGTTCTCTTTTAACAGTTTTATTTCTTGTTATAATACTTACCTAACTAAAAATAATGTGATGTTGTTCAGGCCTATTTTTATTTAGGAAATGGTGTGTAACTGTGTATACTCTCAAAATACATCGTTTAAATATGCAAATTAAATAATAATACAGTTTCCTTGTACGACTCAATTAATCAGCCGAAGTTATAAGAATGTTAACTTCTAACGTTTAGAAGCCTTTTACTATCGGGGTAATTTCGCAAAAATTTCAACGTAAATATCTCTAAGGCGGGGCATAATTACAGGGCAACTTGCCTAAAATAAATAACAACGAAGAACTAATTAGTTACGGTTCAGTTGAAGATGGGAGTTAACTTCGTAATTAAATTCCCGGAGAAGGTTGTCTGTAGAATAGATTATTATCTATGCTACTTCTCATCTGGCCTAGACAAAGTAACATTTGTAAATCTTAATTATCGCTTTCGAAATATGTATGGATTCATACAGGGTTATTTGTAAAATACTAATAACTTCACAGGACTAGATTTCTAACATCACATCATGTAAAACAACGTTTGTTCTACGAATTTTCCGCAAAAGAAAAAAAACTACCTGTGATCATACAAAACTCAATCAGCTGTTAGATATTTTTATATAAAGAGTATCAAAATCTTATCTAATTTTAATATCTTCCAGAATCTTAATCAAATTATTAGGTAGGTAGAAGCAGTTTTTACTTTCTTAAAACGATTTGAATGGGACGTCACGGCATATCCTTGCAATAGCTTAAGGCTTTCATTCACTTTCCCATGTTTCCTGTTCACTTCAGTTTTATGGTGAAACCATGACAAAAAAATATAACCCGTGCAATGCCGTCGCAGATGGATCTAAAGTGCATGACCCAATTCGACGTCCGGTCGAAGATTAAAAACTTTATTTTTGGATAGCACTGTGAAATTGTTTAATCAGCGAACACGGCGGAAGAAGGACGCTCCACTGCGCAAGTGCTCAGCAAACAAGCGATAGAAATGGCTACGTGGTTATTGTGAAGAGATTTGTGCGCTAGAATCAAATGTTCACCTAATATCATAATTTTACAGTTTATACCGTACCTGTATCATTATTTATTTTTACTTAATAACTTGTTCTAGGATTATAAATATAGGATTACCTTTAGTAAGATAATATATAAGTACTAGCGGCTGCCCACGGTTTTACCCGCGTGGTTCCCGTTCCCGTGGGAATATCGGAATAAAAAGTATTCTATGTTTTTATCTAGGCTATCTACTATGTGCCAAATTCCAACCGAATCCTTTAAGTAGTTTTTGCGTGATTGAGGAACAAACATCTAAACATCCCAACCCACAAACTTTCACATCCTTACTAATATTATAAATGCGAAAGTCCGTTTGTTTGTTTATTTGTTTGTTTGTTTGTTACGCCTTCACGTCCTAACTACTGAAGCGATCGTCATGAAATTTTGCATACACGTTGTCAGGGGTACAGAGAAAGACATAGGGTACATTTCATCCCGAAAAAAGGAACTGTTCCCGAGGGATAGACAAAATACTATCCACGCAGACGAAGTCGCGGGCGGAAGCTAGTTTATAATATTAGTAGGATTAACTTATTATTTTTAAGTAACATCTAATGGAAATAACATTGATAATATTTAATATTTTTGTGCTAAATGAACGACTAGGGGGTTTAGTGCTTAATATCAATTATTGCTAATTTTTATAGCTCTTGAATAGGTAGCGTTACTGAAATACTGAATACAGACAGGTGTATTTTCATTACTTACTTAGTTCATCGAAATATCTATTATTTTAAATTTTCAACAAATGTAATTATATCGCATAAATTCATTATATGGCTCTAAAACCAATTCAAGATGTCAAATCAGCTTAAAATTAATTATACGTATTTTAAATAATCCTTTTAAAATCAACGTAGCGTTAAAATATTTCAGCTAAAAATTTTTTTACAAAGTCTCTCAAAGAAACATAAAGCAACACAAAAAAAATAACAGCTGCTCTCAATGCAAATGTGATGTATTTAAATACCTACTTTTATCAAAGAAGTTCACTTCTATTGGCTGTGAAAATTTACATGATTCAAATGAATACCATAATATTAAATACAAAAAAGAAACACTGAATTGAACTAAATTACATATTAACTAAAGAGAAAACTGAATTAATCTTCAATTAATTAAATACTAAAAGTACTGCCATTGATATTGTGAAATACTAGATAGGTAAGCTCCCATTTAACAAAATATCCTGTAAGTAATAATAATCCTGTAAGTTGACATTTCAATCAATTTGTAAAATTTCTTTTTTAAATTTCACCAGGGAATATTAAAAATAAACGGATAACAAAATATTTCAAGTTAGGTACATTGTAAGAACATCTTCTGAATAAGCTTCCAATTTCCAATGAATTCTACGTATATTTTTCTCTGTTATAAATCTACAAAAAAGGAATTGCTCACGTTTCGTTCTCATTTTCATTTCGTTACGAACAATTTATCGTAATTTGTAATTCATAATACATATTTCGTACATTTTCTCTCGAGAAATAACTTGAAGAAAATTGTCCCAATCCTAAAGCTTTCTAATTCAATAATTATGTAGATATTTAATTCTTTTTCGGGATGTTTTTGCAATTGAAATGTTCATTTACATAATTATCAGTCTCATGTTTTGAGAAAATGGATGGAATTTTACCGTAGCACTATTAAGTATTATGTAGTTTTAAGTTTTATGAAATAGTCAAGTTCACCCTACTCTGAGATCGCAGATCGCACTAGATTTCAACCTATCATCTATCATAGGATACCATAAACCCGATTCCACACAATGATAAGCAGCTAGTAGGTAAGTACTAACTTTGCTTTTTAAAAGATCTGAAACAATATACGTAGACAAGTTCAGTTTTCTAAATTGACCCGGTAATCAAACTCGGCATCTCAGAGATGGCGACTCAATGGAAATCGGTGTGCAAGCTACTCGGTGACGGAGGTCGTCTATAAACCTTCGTGTTGTGAGGTAGAAAGCATCACACTTAAAACAATATCGAAACCGTTTACATTAATGAAAGAAGTCCAAAGCATCCAAAGGTTTGACTGTCAGTGGTTCGGAAACGGGAAGGAAGACGGTACAATCAGTGACTCGATCTTCAAAGCGAATTGATTACATACAAAATTATCGAAATTTCTTGTGTACCCAACGCAAACTGCTTCAGGCATTGTCCCCGACTGTGCCTTTGCCGTTCATTGGATAATTTAATAAAATCTGCTCCGAGACAATCCTTTGTTGCTCTCTCTTACTTGAGAACACCATTGTAGGTTCATAATAAAATTGTTCTGTATGCTGCGAGGATGTGGCTATTTATAATAATAAAATTTTAAATAACTCACACCAATGAGTCCCAAAGTAAATCCCAAACTAAGCAAAGCTTTGCTGGTGGATACTATAGAAGTATATAAAACCAAATCTCTTTATTTTCATTTCCTACGCGGAAGATGCTAGCCACTAAGCACTTGATATAAGCTATATAACAGTGGCGAGGAGTCGAAATATGGCAAAGGTAAACCGGACCAATAATTTCTCTGAAAATTCTCCTAACTGTATGGTGGATTGCAAGGGTGGGATTTCTAAAAGGGAAGCCGATAGGAATCGGCATGTATGGACCCTTCGCCACTGCTATATAAGTATATCATCATAATTTCCTCTTTCTGAATGTTTTCTATTTTCCACTTAAGTAAGGCATTGTAGATAAACGATAACTAGAATTTTAAAAGCAAATAACGTAAATTTCTACGGACAAGCTTACATCCGAGCCCGAACAATTTCAAAAAAAAAAATTCATTATTATGCAAGCACTATAGTTTTATTATCACAGAACGAATTATCGCAAAACCTAATCATTTTGTTTGAGAGCGGAGTTTACGAGTCTATTATGTACTACATACAACGTGTAACATAATTAATGGCTAAACCAGTTTATATGGTAGATAGGGACCATCAACCATATTCAGTTTGATGGTTCCTATCTACCATATTCTGGTAGCCATTAATTCTGTCTGGTAGCCTTATAAAGCTGAATATGGTGGATAGGGACCATCAAACTGAACAACTTTTACTATGGGTCCAACACTGAAATCGCGAAAAAAAAACAGCTGTTTCATACATTTTGATATTTTTGTTATTAATTTTTGTATGAAACAGCTGATGTTTTTCGCGATTTCAGAGTTGATCCCATAGTAAAAGTTGTTCAGTTTGATAGTCCCTATCCACCATACTCGGCTTTGTAAGGCTATTACCAAACATCCTGTATAAGTAGTCTTAACTGATATTCAAATTTATAGCAAAATCAACTTATCTGTCATATACATAACGGCGTAAATGCAATAGCTTTTCTACAAACTTTTCGGAGCAGGTAGGCTTTTCGGAAGATACTACCTGAAAGGCTTTTCCTTTACTCTAACTTTTACCAACAACCGTAAGCTTCTCACATTTGCCCGTATATTATAAAATAACAAAGTTTCACTTCTGTCATTGGAAATATAACAGAAACATATTTTCTTTCACTTTGAGCACCGAATTCAATAAGCTCGTACCCACAGAGAAGGTAATCGAAACTCAACAAATAGGTATCGAAAATGATGAATGACAAATAAACCACTATGTGGAAAAGTTCTGAAATGGTGAACGCACACTGGATGACGCTACGAGTCTGATAATTTCGTGAAATTGGTAAACCGCTGAATGCAGACATGACCCTTGGGAAGCCTTTGTCCAGCTGCAGTAAGTATCGAGTGACTTGTAAAGAACACAATGCGACATCATTGTCATAGAAAAATCAAATAAGTAGGCCAACTCGAGCTGTGAGCGAGCGATAATAGCCTAAACACTGGCTGACTGGTAGGGCTGTCGCTTATAGTTTATTCAATCGTCAAAATGCATATGTAGGCAATCTTTATGTAAAACAATTTTCCCCTGTAGGATAAGCATCAGGGATCTATAATATATTTTCTTAATTATTTTGGTACATAGACTAGGAGCTGTCTACAATGTTTAACAACAACCACAACTACAACCTACCTACTCAAGTTTATTGCTTATATACCTACCTAAGATTTAGTTTGATTTATACAAATTTCTACTTAAGTAATTGGTCCCTTCTTTTCGCGGTGGGGCATACTTAGTGAACTATTAAATCAAACCACAAATTGGTATCTGGTTAATGAAATTCGGAGCAGAACTAGGAGTTTCCTAAACACTTTCAGATATGTAATAGCTAACACATTATTTAATTATGTACGTTCCTACTTATGATATAGTAGGGTAGTAGATTAGATAGGTACTCACCGTTCTTGTTCGCTAGGTAATGGCCGGTATACATAGGGAACATGCATAAGTCACCGATTTTAATAAATTTGAGCTTGATCGCTGCGGACACCTATAAAAACATGATTGAACAGAAAAATAATAAATAAAATATAATATTTTAGTTTTATCACACAGGGGAAAACAACGAATATTTTTTTTCATTTTCGTATATAATGCACTTAACAGACGGATAGAATATAGAATAATAAATAATATTTTGTATGACACATATGTACTTAAACGCAATATTTAAGGAGATATTTGAAAATTCTTGGCCAATTCCATAATAATGCGCCTGACACGTGACATGAGTGACGTCACACATGTTGACTGTTTTGTATGGAGCGTTTTCGGCGGGTGCTGCTGCGCGCTAACTTCAAGTGACTATATCACGAGAAAAAAACGCAAGAGAAAAGTTTTAATATTACAGTTGATTATCTCACGCATTATACTTTTGATTTTGATACAAAAACAAATTGATGCATGTTCCCTATTTTGATTAGTGTTTAGTGCGAGTGGCTCGTTTAGTGTTTAGCAAAAAACAATTACTTAACACTAAACAGAGACTGTCCGCACGTGTTTTTTGCTAAACACTAAACGAGCCACTCGCACTAAACACTAATCAAAATGTATACCGACCATAATGCGAAGAAAGACAATTCCGAATCAGACAAACTGCTATTTAGACATCCACAAACACTGCAAAATCTTCACGAATTTGTATTTAAAGGAGGTAAGTAGGTAGTGTACATGTACAGCGGAGCGTGCGTGAGCGGCTGAGCGCGGGCGGTATTAAGTACGACGCAGCCACGACTGACGCACCGCTATCACCTTTAAGTTGTGTCAGTGTGTGCGTGCGACGACGCATACGTACGGCCGCGCTCACATACAAACCGCGTTCGGGCGTATAATGAGTAAGACGACTTACTTATTTGATTTTACTATGTCATTGTCGAATATGTCAGTAGATTATATCTAGTACAAAATAAGACTGTTATCATAAGTTAACTTGCTAGTTCAAATAAAAGTACCACTAAAGCAAGGCTTTAGTGACCAAGCCTCAACGTCATCATCAACGCTGCTCCTCTAGCATGACCGATAAAACACGATATACCTATATATATAGCATTTTATCGACACCCATCCAACTCTCCAAATCCATTGTCTTATTATCATCGGATTTACAGTCTTGGCCGCCCTAGGCCGAATAGTACCAGCCGCCCCTTTCTCTGCTCCCATCATGGGAGGGGGGAGAAGCTCGGAGCCTCTATGTATGGGATGCCTGTATAGGATGCACAAAACTACAGCAAAAAACGAACGCGCGGCGCGATTTTTAGTCAGTTTCATCGACTTAGGTATTTTGTCTGTCTAGCCATAGTTAAAAAAACGGCCGCGCAGCGTGATTTTTAATCAGTTTCATTCACTAATATTGTAATATGTGGTTTCATCCGTGAAATACAAAAATGCCTATCTCACTCAGCTTAGTGTCGGTCGCACGACAGTCTAAACAGAAACAAGCCTATGAAATGTGGCAAAAGCTTGTCAGATTGTACAGGGACACTACAGTCGGACCACGTTTTGAGATTATAAAAAAGGCAAAAAAAAAAGACCGCTCATCGCGATTTTTAGTCAGTTTCAACTACTTATAATCTTTAAAACTTTTAGATTTTATGCATTCACAATGCTATTTTTATATTAAGATTAACATAATTGAAAAATATTAGAAAAAATCGACTAATATTTTTTAATTATATTAATCTCTACTTATAATCTTGCCTGTCTTTTACAAAAAAATTGCCGCGCCGCGCGATTTTTAGTCTGTTTCATCTTTTACTGTTGTAATCAGTGGTTTCATCCGCGAAATTTAAAAATGCTTGTCTCTGCATTAGTGCCGGCAGCACGCCTGTAAAATGCCTGTCAAATGCGGCAAAATCCTTTCATCAGTCCTATCATCGGTCTATTTTTCGCCTCGCTTGGCCGCCCCTAATATCTAGCCGCTCTAGGCCCGGGCCTACTTGGCCTTATGGTAAATCCGCCACTGGTCATGCTAGTGGGCTGGCTGCTATAAGTATAGGTGACGTCACGAATCATGAACAGGGAGGGGATTACTGAGCATGTTTGCAGTAGCCCTTCACCGGGTCTCCCTCCAATGAGACCTAAAAATGACTTCTGCGCATTAACCATCACCGCTCAAGATCCGTGCCGAGGCCTGCAAGTTGCCTTTTACGATACGTTTTCTACGAAAGTTCAGTTTTCTAAATTGGAACAGTCGGTGATCAAACCCTTTATGACCAGAAAGCCTAACTTGCAGAACGTCTCTCGTAATCTCAAAGATGGCAGCTCAATAGAAACCGGTGTTCAAGCTACTCAGTGACGGAGGTTGTATATATATATATTCATGTTGCGAGATAGAATGCATTACTTTTAAAAACAATTTCAAATCCGTTTATTACGACACCCCGCGCTTAGTGCTTACTCTGCCAAACGCATTGCGGCTAACATTATTATCTCTTCATCATAATTTT
Organism: Agriphila tristella; assembly: GCA_928269145.1. Lineage (NCBI taxonomy): Eukaryota > Metazoa > Arthropoda > Insecta > Lepidoptera > Crambidae > Agriphila > Agriphila tristella. Next base: position 27,719,223 of record OV743434.1, read on the forward strand.
TAAGTTCTTTTGCGAACTTCAACAAGGGTCTTCGAGACAGCACGAACAAATTCATGCACGGTCCAGTGGAATATAAATGACGATTTACTGACTTGGATGAGGCCCAAGGAACTTAGTGCCGCGCAACTTCGCTTTCTAAAACCTCTCCAAACATTACTCCCTTCTACCGGCACTGAGTACGGTAACCATATGCACGGGACTTGCAGGACAAGGAAGTTTACTAGCAAGAACCCTTTATTTAACCCGTTAAATAAAGGGTTCTTGCTAGTGAACTTAAGAAAAAAACTAAACTAAAGAAAATTTAAAAAGAAGCAAGTTTTTAAAGCAACAAATTGAACTATTAGCATAAAATCTTTGCAAAATTGGCTAAAATACTATTTTTTAGTTAGATTGCAAATTAAAAAACTTAAAGCTTTAAACAGACGCGCATCGCAAGCACACAAACAATCTTCTGTGTGAAATTATCATCCTTACTAATATTATAAATACGAAAGTCCGTTTGTTTGTTTGTTTGTAACGCCTTCACGTCTTAGATACTGAACCGATCATCATGAAATTTTGCAAACACGTTGTCAAGGGTACAGAGAAGGACATAGGGTATACCTATTATCCCGAAAAAAAGTATTGTTCCCGAGGGATAGCAAAAAACCTTTCCACGCAGACGAAGTCGCGGGCGGCCGCTAGTAAATCATAATTATATTACACAATACATAATCACGATAAATAAAATTAAGTTCTTAAGCTTTTTGCAAGGTTCTTTACTAATATAGAAAATTCATTCTGGAGATTCAGAAAAAATATAATTATGTGTTACCAAAAAAATGTTTTTTTTTTACTAACACGCAAAGATTTTCCATAATAATCATGGTATCCCTACAATGTCGGATCGTCAGCGGTGGGTGCCGTGTAGCCACTCGCGAAAAATATTTGCTCACTTCGCAACTCTGCGCCTAATGGACGGGAGTTTGCTAGAAGAGATACTCAATACTCCTGCGATAGCGGTAACAATATGAAAAAAGTCCTTTATTATCAGAAAGCCTAACTTACAAAATGTCTTTTAAACAATACTTGATGACTAAAATGCAGACAGCCTGACTTGCAAAACGTAATACTATTATTTTTTATTTATGCGTTATAAAATTAATAAACTGTTCTAATTTTATAACTGCAAAATTAAAATATTATAAAATTATTATGGATATCTTGTTTATTGACCAAGATATTCAGTAAAAGAAAAACCGCCTTCAAAAAACCTGAAAACAAAAACAGCTTAAAAATTAAATACCTCTAAAAAGCAAGAAATAATATTCGAATCATTCGTTACACATATCAATATTAATAAAACAAGTCTATTGAAGTCGGGTGGGGCTGGAGGACAACTTCATTTTTTTCTAAAAGCCCCACCCGACTTCATTAGACTTGTTTTATTAATATTGATATGTGTAACGAATGATTCGAATATTATTTCTTGCTTTTTAGAGGTATTTAATTTTTAAGCTGTTTTTGTTTTCAGGTTTTTTGAAGGCGGTTTTTCTTTTTTTTAAAAAGCTTTTTTATTTTCAACTTTTTAGTGGTAGGTATGTAAGCGCAGCGTGTAAATATTTTTTAACTTTATATTATAACATTTTCAATGGTAAAATGCCCAGAACTCAATTTCCAAATTTATGCTGTTTGTTTTTGAGGAGTTCCGTTGTGTCTTCGTAGTCCAAGTCAAGTCCAGAACGTTGCATCGCAAACCATGATTTGGTTTGTTTTGGATTGCCATAAACTTACCAAAACCTAAATCACTTTACATATACTATTTGACTTTGAGGAGTTCCCTTGTGTATCTTCGAAGTTCGAAGTTCAATAACGATGAAATTAAATTGTGACCACTCTTGAAGTATACCCTTTCAAATAAAAAAAGAATCATCTAAATCGGTTCATAAACAAAGATGTTATGTCCGAAATTCTATAAAAACTCGGGCGATGGCAAGCTAAATAATTGATATTTTTCAGGATTATGAGAAAACTACTAGCCAGATCTCTGAAAAAATTTTATGGGACCACACACGAACTATGTTCTTTGAGATAAAAAAAGAATTGTACAAATCGGGTAACAACTGACGAAGCTATGTTAAAACATACATAAAAAAAAAAAAAAAAAAAAAAAAAAAAACCGTCGACTTGAGAACCTCCTCCTTTTTTTGAAGTCGGTTAAAAATACTAGAAAACTCATTGCAGTGTATTAGACTTAAGAAGGGTATAGGCGTAATGGAAATATGCCTTTTAGACATTTTAACATAGTAGACATAATGCTGCTAAGGCAATATGCATCTTAGACGTTTTGCCTCAGACTTTTTACAACTTACACATTGATTTTAGACATTTTTCTTTAAAGACGTTCTGCAAGTTAGGCTTTTTGATCATAACCCAAAAAAGTTAATAAGGCAATATTTAAAAGTGTAGGCACACTATGCACTATCATTTTTGGGATGATGGAATGGAGCTTTTGGCGAGTAGTGTCCGATAAGTTTTTGACTACAATAGTTTTGTTATTGCGATATAATAATATACAGGGTTATTTGTAAAACACAGTAGATTACTTACATCATAAACAACAACTTTTGTTCTACGACTTTTTCAGGGGTGGTGGGGTTACTCACCGAGAGAAAGGCAATCAAAAGGTAGTTTTATATGACGGTAAACTTCTGCTTGGAGGAAGTACTTCGCCCCAGTTCAGGCAGTTCCATTGGAAAATTTACGCTTTGCCTGCTCTCTTTGAAATTTTTTTAGCCTACATTTACCAGTACCGATTTAGTTTACCTACATGTCTCCAATAACTTAAAGAACCAATTTTTGTATCAGTCATCAAATTAATAAAGTTGTGGCAATCTGTTTCAGAAAAAAAATCAAGGATTCACTACATCGTAATAGCACAATGTATCGCATAACAAATCAAATTTTTTGAAGGTGAAATTATAGCATTTACTTTTGATGTACCTATAAACATATCAGAGTATAATTAAATGTAGTACCTACCTTGAAAGAGCATTGATATGAAACAATATAATATTACTGAAACTTAGTAGAAACGCTGAGCAGTGTTGTGACAGCGACTTATCCCAGAAGTATCCATTAAAAAACTGAGACACGTTTAGAAAATTCCTTAATTAATATACCAAACATCCTTGCGATGGTAAAAAAATAAAATGAAAGCTAGCGTATAAAAATTAAGACTTTATAATTTATTTATGCTAAGAAAACACAAAAACCCAAAAATAAAACTTAACACAGACAACATGACTATCAAGTTCACAAGAGATATTAACAGTCGATACTTCAATTTTTCGTAAAAATATTTTTAGAATCTATGCTCCGAAAGGCCTCTGCTACAAAAACCACAATAATCGGAGTAAATTCGTTCCGCTTGCGACGCTCAGGAATAAAGACCAAAACTTGCCAAACGAACGACGATATCGTCCGTTTGTCACAATTCTCTTTCTTAGTAGACCCTGACGTCAGGTTGTTTGCTCCACTTCTGATCTAAAACTTACGACACCCGCCATTTTTAACCTCGGAGAGTGATTGACGAGTCTCCCAAACAGTTCCCAACAATCGCAAAAGAATTAGAAGCCCCAAATATTTCTCGAAGTTTCTAAATCGAAATCTGTAATAATCGTGCCCACAACTTTTTAACTTAAAACTTTCAGCTATCGACTTGTTACTGATGGATTTTGAATATTTTATGGGTTTTGTTTTTGTTCTGATATTGATAAGTACTTTGACGAAAGGTCAAAGTTCCCCGTAACCACGGCAGCTGCAAAGGTGCCGCAACGTCAGGAAAATAAGAAATCAGAACAAAAAACAACTAATTACCAAAGTGTTTTCAATAAAACGGCGCTTTTCATGAAAAGGTCAAGGTTTTTGTTACTGTGACATTATTTTTTTCACACATTATTTTGTTGTTGCATAAAAACATTTTCGTTGGTACCAAAATAAAAACTAGAGTATAGAGAGCTACGATAGATTAATCCCTATCTATGACTATGTATTAAAAAATATGACAACATGTAACGAAAAATACCAATTCCCAGACACTATTCTTTAATAACAATTCAAGTTTTAAGTCCTTAAAACCCCCTATTGTGGTATTTACCAACCATACCAACACTCACAATAGTCCCTGACCATTTACCAACATATGTTTAAAGAGTGGTGGAAGCAATAAAAGGCAGCGGATGTTGCAAATAAACTGAGTGTGGTTCTGTAGCGAGCAGCCAGCGTGCCTGTTGATCCAGCATCAACGACCTCATAAAATGGGTTGCTTCGTAAAAATATGAGTTTATGGCCACTTTCATTGCTCGGCGTTAATAAATACAAACTTATCAACGTACGTTTGAGGTTTGTTTAGGTTTTTGAGGTCTTCGTAAGATGTAGTGTTGGGAAAAACGTTACTCTAAATAAATAAAATACGGTGTCAAGTAGTGTTACTATCTTTTCGCGAATATCGGTCAAGAGCTACAGGAAAACATGATATTTTTTAGGTTTTTTTTTCCACTACTAAGAGCCTGTTTTACAGGATCCTTATTTCTACTGGAAATGGAAAATAATTTTGTATGAAATCAGCTGACTTGCTTTAACTCCAAAGTATGTAGAAACTTAGAACTGCTATTTTATATTTGAAATATCTACTTAATTACGTTTATCATCCGTTTGTTACGTTATCTAATTAACTATCTTGTATTGAATATTTAGGTATAAGTGATGAGATGTGGAGATACCGTACCGTAGATGATGACCTCAGTCGTCGAGTGGTTTGTACGCCGGTTTTCAAGGCGTCACCATCTCCTGAGGTCCCGGGTCCGATCCCGGCTGGATCAATGTACAAAATGAACTTTTCTATATTGTCTCAGGTCTGCATGTCCATGATACCACCCACCGTTGTCTCTGATTTTCGTAACACAAATGCTTTAGCTACTAACTTTGGATTCGGAGCAATTTGTGTGATACTAGCTTTTGCCCGCGTCTTCGTTCGCCGTGATTAAGATAGTTGTACATTTATTTTGAAAGTCACATTTAAATTTTCCCATAAAAAAAATCATGTACAAACTGGAACATCCTGTATAACGCGAATTTTCCAAAACCCTTTCTTAGTGCTCACCTACACCATGAAAGGTATCTACCCTCCAAAAATGGTGTCTCTACCTTCAGACGTTAGGGCTCTACGCCTATCCCAACAATGAATGAATGAATCAGTGAATCAATTTAGAGTTTTATATGTATAGATTGTCAAATATTTATTTATTTCTTATTTATTTATACCTACCTACCTACTTGCTATGATAAATCGTATGTACGAAAAGTTGAACCAATGAAATACGAGTATTATCAGTTATACGGCAAATGGTTTCAACTTCACTTTCATAGAAGAAACTTTAAAACTGTAGTTCCCAACTCTGTTATTACCTTGTCTAACGCAATTGTTAAGAACTCATATTAAATATCTCAAAGTTACTTGAAAACGATATAGCTAAAGTAACTTGAAGAACTTAATCTTTATAGTATTAAGAATAAGATAAGAACTTTCACTTAAATCTTTGTTTTTCGTTATTATTCGGATCTTTTGTTCCTTACTTTGTCATAATTGTCAATTTTTAGATAAATATTTTTTTGTGTTATTTTTCAAAATTCCATAAAAGTAAACTTAAACTTTTCGCACTAACATATTCAGTTAAAAACGCAGAATAATTAAACAACATTTACATAAATAAAGTGCAAGAAGACACGCGCGTGCGTTCACTGAAGTCGTGACTTTGCATAATTCAGTATAATTAATCGCTGAAAACTACACATGTTATTTTATAAACAGTTTTACTTTTCTGTTTAAAAATGTTAAACTTCGGAAAGAGTTTCTTTTTATAAGGTAGTAGATTCTGACTAACTTGATGTATGAAATGGTTAATGATGAAATCAAGGACTTTTTATACAATACTAAATTGTTACAAGGAAAATATTTTAGTCTTCTAATTTCATAAACGCAAAATAGCAAACTCAATTATTTCATTGCTGTTTAATTTTCATAAGTGGCACATTTCACTATACCTATTGTTAAACGTCATTGTTACTACAACAAACAATTGGCTCCAAAGCCATTCCAAAGCCATACATAGGTGTGGCTATGAAATTAATAAATAGTTCTTTCACTTGAAAATTTCCCGTATCATTAGCATCCCACTAGGTAACACAAACAAATCGGAAAAAAAACATAGTTCCAGTTCACTACTAATGAAATGCCTGTCAAGATTTCAATCTGCATAACCTACTAGATGATCAAGTGCAGACATGTTTGCCCAACTAGTAGACATCTTGATGAAAGTTCGACTTAATTAAAAAACAAATTTGTTATCCCCAGCTCGCGAGTTGGTCCAACATCAGAAAACAAGTCAAACAAAAATATCTAAAGTTTCTTAATTATTTGGATCCCTTTAAACCCAGAGTTTTATTTTATTTAAATCTCTTTGTTATCTTAAGAAACTCTCATTCGCTTAACGATACGCGTTTGTTTATCTTGTAATGTTTTGGAAAACTGTTTAAAAAGAAAAGGCTTTCTTTTAATGAAACATTTTTCTCCGACACTTGGGCTTAGAAACCTGAGAATTAACATAAATATATAGCCCAAACGACATAGGTAAATACTATGCAGGAATTTAAACAAGTCCTTTTGGGTTTTTAAGAATTTGTACATTACATGTGTTTTTCTGTCATTATTGTACTTATTTACAACTAAAAGCCAAGAACACATATTGCGCAAAAATAATTACAAATAAATTTTTATCTTAATAATAAGAAGCGTTAGCATGAATTATAACTATTCAAAAAATTTAAGCAGCTCATTAAAAAATCCGTGTTTCCGTTTTCTTACCATTTTCCGAGTTGTTATCAACTCACACTAAGTGTGAGTTGCACCGGTACTTTAACAAGCTTGTTATCGTTAAAGTAAGGTGGTGCAACTCAGCCTTAGTCATTGGCCGAGCTGTTAAGGCCGCTGATTAAACGGCGCCGTTTAATGAAAAGACTAAGCCATTAATTAAACAGCTGATTACGCCTAGTTGGCTGCGACATATAAAAAACTAGCCTTGTTTAAAGTTCAGCGTACCTCTTAAAGCCTTATCCGCCTCCAGATGAATCGTGGTGGAAGGCGGGTGCTCACTCAATCCGTGACTAAAGTCGTCTTGGTGTACTTAGTCGAAAGTTTGAAATCACAACTGTTTCGAATTAACTGCGCAGAAACTTTCTATTTTAACAGCTGCGATCGTTCGTTTGCGAAGGACAAGGACCTTAGGCTACGGACCCAATTTCAAATAATCCTCTGCAATCCTTACATTTTGTTCTGTCCTTAAGCAGATTGCTTTTTTAGCTAACTGTCCTCTTGAAAGTTTAAAGTTAAGAATACATTTGAATTGATCGTGTTAAGCTTTGCCATTTGTACCAGTGATGAAATGCAAAAAAGAAGCTATCATACCTTACATAAGTTTCTTGATACAATACTAAGTATAATATTGTTTTGTTATAGCATTTCAAAGCAAGATGAATAAAACTATAGTAGCTGAAGTTTTCTAATAAAGTCCGCTTTTATATTTGACCTCAAAGTCACTTAATATTGTGAGACTGTGGTCAAAATAAGATTAAAAATATTAATATACAACTTAAAGTTTAAGATACTATTCTACATTGAGTACCCCAACATGATTTTAATTTTTAATACTAGGTAATGCGCAGGTAAATTCATGTGTAGTGTAGCTTTCAAAAGATGAATAAAAAAAATTACATAATAAGTAGGCCAGTTTATAATTGACTAGAAATGCATTTAATTTTACATTTTTAAGACTAGAACAAATGTTTTCTTGAAATTAATTATTATCATCATATCAACCGCACGACACCCACTGCTGGGTATAGGCCTCGCCTAAGAATCTCCACGACGATCGGTCCTGCGCTGCCTGCATCCATATATTATTAACTTTCTAATAATTAATTAAAAAGGGTCACCGACCCACAAACAGCAATCAAATCTCGACACATTCATTTCAAAAATTAAAAACAGTTTTGGCGAGTGTCCAAATTTTCGGACACATCCGACCCAAAGTATTTGCGAAAGCACTAATGAATTCTCTTAGCGTTTGTTGACGGAATTGGTTATAATTTAATTTTTGCCATTTCATCAGTACAAATTAGGCTTCGCCGGGACTAATCGGCGTCACGTTTCTTGCGTTCCATTTCAGTTTCCAGATTGTGAAGCTTTCGCCTAATTTAAGGAGCTTTGTATTCAATGAATGTTGCTGAAAAATAGCTTACAATTTTTTTCTCGTCGTTTTGCAAAAGTACTTTTGATTTTTTGACATATTTATTGAGTATTCTGATACAATCAAAGATAAGCCATATTTACGTACTTGTTTTCTTTTATGAATATTTTTTTGGTTTCTTTATTTGTATCGTTGAATTTGATATAAAAAAAAATACATTAAAGGAAGTATTTTCAACGAGTGATTTCACGTGTCTCATATTTAGGACAAAAAACATTAAACTTTTGACAAAAAAATCGACTCACCGTAGCAACTCAGACGGGATCCCGTCTGAGTTGCTACGGGTGAGTCGATTTTTTTAAATATTTTTTCATGATTTATTCATCTTAATATTTTTATATTACTATTTTATAGCATTGTGAATGCAAAAATCTAAAAGTTTAAAATTAAACTTCATAATCAAGTGTACGATCTGTCCAATGGGAAAGACTGTTAGAAGATTGTATGCCCAAGCATTGCTAAGTAGATATCTGGCAAACTTCCCTCTTCATAACTTCAGCGTACCGGTAGGAAACTCCTTCTAAAAAGCAGTAATAAAATAAAAAATAATTATATCAAACGCATTGTACCTAAATGCTAATAGCACCTGTCCTAAATTAAATTTAACACGAATCCCCTTACAAAGGGCGGGAAAAGGGGCACTTACATATTTGATACAGTTGATTAATTATTATTACACTCCCACGTGCTTCGGTCACCCTCTGCGGCAGCGTAATGAGCGGTATAAATCAAATAGACGCCTGTGACGGACAGACACGCAGACTTATTAATATAGCTAACCAGTGAGGATGGAGCCATAACAGTCCTATTTTTAGAAAGCTAATGATCTCCAACAATAGCTATCACTGAAAAGCCAAACATAATCCTCTTGTTACATTCAACGCAACGAGGATTATATTCGAAATCTCTTTAAGATGAGAAAACACAAATTCAATAGGAATTGTGAAATGTGTATTTTAGATTTGGAAAGAAAATACCTTTTAATACGCGGAAAACCTTCTTATACCAAAATATGTGGGAAGTATTTAAGATCATTCTTTTAGAAACATTTTTATTTTATTAGAGGATAGAAGGAAAGAGTTATATCAATACGAATCCAGTTTGTGTACCTAATGTAAATACTCTGTGCAAATTTGAGGTAGGTAAACCACAAAAAACCGTACCAGTAACAAGTAAAGGAAAAGTTCACAGAGCGTAGGTAATGTAGGTAGGTATCAGAGGGTTCGCACCAAACTTATTTTCAGGTAGCTACATTACTATTTACATTATAGGTACATTAACTTATACAAATACGTTCATAGGTTTTCAGTGACTATTCATACTTATTGGATGTTTTTATAAAATTATTATAGTTATTAACAAAAGAACTGATCTTAAGACTTCAGACTCAATGATTCAATGATATACCACTTCAAGAGGAGAAATAATAATAAAATTATAACAAAGATATTGTTAACATTAATAAATGTCATTTTCAGTATTAGAAGAACTATAGGGGCGATCAGCATAAAATAATGATGACAGTCCTTGAGTGCCTCCGCCATTTAATGAAATGGCTAACACAAAGGGAACTAGAATCTGGAACTGCGTAACACTTAATTGGTTCCGACTTTGGGATCCCGAGATAAACCCATTTTTGTTTCCGAATCCATCTAAAGAGACGCTCTCCTTTGTTAGACCACGTTATTGTCTAAGTTCTAAGCTACGACCTTAGTTTTAGCGATCAGCGGTGCGACACGCGGTGCGGTGGTTAAGTGAAATGTGCTGATGGTAATTTGACAATTCTTGGATTAGCGCCGCATGTAGCATTGGACCTGATGGATTAAGTTTAGACGATATTACACACAAAGCGAGAGACTACACCACATCTTGTTTAAAAGTCAACTTTATTGTATTTTTTTATGAATCTGAACGAGATTTTATTTTTTAGGTATACTTAACTAGCGGCCGCCCGCTGTTTCAGCAACATGGTACCAGTTCCCGTGGGAATATCGGGATAAAAAGTATTTTACTTTTTAATCTAGGCTATCTTCTGTCTGTGTGCCAAATTTCAACCAAATCCAAGCAGTAGTTTTTGCGTGATTGAGAAACAAACATCCAAACCCACAAACTTTCACATTTACTGTTATTAAGATAACTGCATTTATAATGAACACATTTTACGGGTAGTAGTTTCAAAGATTTTGTTTTTTGGTTTTGGAACTCCCAATCAATCGCTAATCGCGTCGCTCTTGCGACCTCTACCCGCAAAGTCATAGTTAAAGTCGTCTCTGAATCTCAATGCTAGCTAAAGCATCTCAGGCACATCTCTGCGAGTATTGTTGTTCTACCGTTCGACCTAAATATCCAACTATTGTATTTTTCCTTACTTCTTTACGATGTTTTCGCGGTAACATTATTTTGTTTAAAAGCACTCCTGTATTGCTTAACGTTTGAATTTTGCTTTTGTTTGCGGTTTCCTTATTTTCTTTTATGTTTTTAGTGATTCGGTGAGGTTAATGCCTTTCTTGCGTCTCCTAATAGTGTGATATCATTTTATGTAACTTTAACCAATAATATTAATGACTTTCTTACTTTTATGTAGAAAATTAGACCGTACTATGATTTGATTGACACCCAATTTTGCATTGCGTTCACTCTGAACTTATCACGACAGCCAAAATTATGCAGTAAATATGAAAAATAAATAACTCGAAAACTCGTAACAGAACTCGAAACTCATTACATTGTTGGTTTATGATTATGATGTACTTTAGTTCATTGCTTGCTATTTCCCGAACTATCGTACAATTTAAAATAGTAGAAATGCTCTTTTAACGTGAAGATAATTTGCGATGTTGTCAAACATTCATATTGTTGTATTTACATATTACATCGTTAACCAGAGTATTCATTAATAAAACATCTATCCCAACATTACAGCTACATGTAATTGCTTCCGGGCGTCAGCGTCGGTCTGCGCCTGCGCCGTTGGCGTTAAATCTGGCCCGGTCTGGAACACTTCATTTGCGGCGCGACCGCATCGTAATTACTTTATAAATAAACAGACATTCACACACTTTAATTTACAGTAATGGCTGTAGCACTACTGTTATATGTGATTAATTGCCGGGAAGTAATGCTGTGAGGGGTTAAATAAGGCTAAAATTAAGGAGATAACAAGTAAAAGAAATTAAGTGAGTATGAGTCTAAGGTCCGTAATTATTTATAAACCGCTCTCAACATTGAGAGCTATCTTGAGATCTTACTTGAGAAACTGTTCCTATAAGAACAACATCTCATTGTATAATCTCAAGATAGCTCTCAACTTTGCGAGCAATTTGCATTGCTTTATGCATTCTGATGGCAAGTTCGAACTTAACTTTAGTTTGAAGTACTAATAAACATAATTGGAATCGAATTTAACTATTCGATGTTTGACAATCGCTTTTCCTCCTATTCGTAATTCTACATAATAGGTTTTTCGCATAACTGCCATTGATCACGCACTTTCTATCCCACGAAGTCTTAAATTTTTCACAAACGTGTTTCTTCCTATTCGCGATTTTACTTAATATTACACACAACTGCCTTTCATCACATCTATTATTACACGACTGCCCCAAAAAAGATTTTATCGTGTTTAGGGTTCATGTAGGTCCAGTTTTGTCATATTTGAACCCACGTCTCTTTAAAAAAATATCAGTTTCATTGGTAGACACTCCTGTAGAGTAGGACATTGTTTACTCCATTGGGATGCATAAGATTAATAAAGTCTCTTATTTTTTTAATCAATAAATATATTTAATTTATACAACTAAAGCTTACTTACCTAAGCGTTTCACGTTTTACCAGGGTATTTTAAAATGAATTAAATAATCCTAAGTAATATTAAAACTGCTTTTAAACTAATGTAGGTATTATAAATTTCCAAGAATCGTTTCATTTCATTTGTTGTACTTAGAACATTACACGTTTTACCAGAGTTTTTTAAAATGAATTAAATAATCTTGAGTAATATTGAAGTGACGTGATTATAGAGGCATTATTATAAATTTCCAAGAATCGTTTCATTTCACTTTTTGCACTACGAAATATGAAGGCATGAGGTCGGTCTGAGAGAAAAAGCGTTGATATTAAATTTCATCGTTTCTTTATCATGAAAGATGAAGATATAACTATTAGAAAAAATTTAGATATTTTTTTTTTAAACAATAACTTTACACATAAAAACGTATATGCATGCACTCCCCAAAGTAAACATTTTATATCAGCAAGTTCTCGGGAAGTAAAACTTCAGTTTGAAATCAAATTTAATTGAAATTATACCTTTAAAAAGTACTTTACTTGTTAGAACAGTTGAAAAACACAGCTCAGTTAGAGCAGTGCCCCGGATAGACAAAAATTGGATTAGGATAGTTTATAAGTACTAAATTCTTCTTATAAAAATTATCGGTCTTAAAACAACCAGGATAGTTAATACAAGGCATATTAATGCCAACTATGTATATTTATTGTTTTTCCATTATACCAAAGTATAAGCTAAATTGGGACGAGTTATCCTTCCTAATTATTGTTATACACCCATTATCTAGCTAGGAAGTAGCCCAAACTCTAACTAAGTTCGCCATCTTTGATGTTCATTTCATCTTACCTTCTAACAACCAGTTAGCAAATTATCGAGTTTGGAATTTCTGATGATTATTTGTTGAGTTACTCGTTGCAGAGTTTGGATGTTATATTTTGACGGAAAAAGGAATTATACCCATCCAATATGTAAAATATTTAAATATGTAATTTACATGAGTTATATAATTTCAAGTTGCAATCAGAACTCCATTCATTTAACATCTGACTAAATAAAATAAAAAATCATAAAACAAAAACCAACCTCAAAAGATCGCATTCTACGCACTTCAATTGACCCATTCTATTATATAATGATTATTTTATAAGAAAGACCCTACTTTATAAGAAATAAAAAGACTTTATCCATAAGTCAAGCATGTTAAAGTAAAATAAAACTTAAATATAAAGACGATGAAACTTATAGTGCAACCCTCGACGACCACAAATCAGGGTCGCGATAGTATCACCACTTTTATGTTAAAATTTAGGACTTTTGCTGTACAGTAAATGAAATAAAAATAATAAGAGTACAGTCGAATAAGGATTTAAATTCTTATTTTTTTTTATTTGTATAATTATAGAAATTGTCAAATCGAAACTTCCAATGATAAAATTTACACTGCACTGCAATACAATGAAATATTAATATTATTATTATTTATGTATGGTTGATTTGATATTATTTTGATTAATTAGACGGTTAGACGGTTAAGATAATTAATAGAAAAAATACTAGAAAATATCGACTCACCCGTAGCAGCTCGGAAGGGATTCGAACCCGCAGCCTTGGGATTCCATCCCAATGCACTGTCCCACCCAAGAGTTCAGGTTCGAGCCCCGATGTATAAAAATAGCATTGTGAATGCCTAAAATATAAAATTTTAATGATTAGACAGTTCTTGTATTATTATTTGGAACAAATGACGAATATCCATCATCAAGTGAAGTCATTTGTTCAAAAAATGTCCCAAAATGAAATCGTCTGGCGACCCGAGTCACCAACGCACTGGGTCAAAGTGGTCGTTTCCGAGTTCGGTGGCGTGTGTCGTCATATTTCATAGCTGAGTTATGGCACTTCCTTACAAAACACTCCGATAGTAAAAACTTAGATCGCGTGGAGTCAGATATTTAAGTCAACTTTTGCTCAGTACCAAGTTGCGAGCTGAAATATGCGTCAACAACTTTCGCCATAAGTTCATAAATAAATCATCCTATATTTCATAAATCATGGCTTTTTAAAATTCAATTGTAAGAATACTTTCATAATCACCGCTTGTCAACTTAGGGTTAACTACACCTTACTTTTATTTATTCTACGTTTTAGGTTTTGTTAAGTAATTTTAGTACATGGTTGATCATCAAAAAATTCAAACAATCCCAGATCTTATCAAAATAAAACTATAAAGATGAAAGGCACTCCAATTTTTTACTATGGGGCCAACTCTCCTCCACGAAAAAAGAATCAGCTGTTCCATACAAAAGTGCAGTACCTACTCGACCTTAATGTATGGAACAGCTGTTTTAACATTGAAAATGTTTTTTCGATCGCTTCGGTAAGGTACCCAATTTCAGCCAAAGTGAGACATTGCCCTGGTCCCGTGAATTTTGGGTCTACGTGTATGTACTAAATGTCAAAAGATGCGTCTCAGCAAGGGCTACAATATGGTGAAAAAAAATTTTGAAAAAGTCAAAAACTTTTTTCGGAAATCGCATAAATGTAGAAAAATTACACACTTTTTCGGGGTCTTTTCTCACTAAATCGACAATTTCTCAAAAACAAAAAGCGATATCGAAAAAATTAAAAAAACCCCTAGAGATATTGAGTTAGGCTACCTACTGAAATTAGTATATGTCCCTGACTCTTACGGTCTGGGCTGTAGCTTATCCTTTATGAAGCGAAATGTTGGGATACCGCGGGCGACGTGCGCGGCGCGGGATAATGGTAATACGTAGTAGGTACCTACGATTGAAGTTTTTAAATAATTGTATATTTCAAAGCTTGTAATAGTGTTTTATATTTTGTATTTTTTATTTATTTCCACATTTTTTATAAATAAAAAGTATTTAGATATATATTAAAACCATAATATTGATATTGATTAGCTCTATAGCAGGTCAACAGATGGTATGACGTGAATAGAGCGCCGTGAAGCGAGAGCTGATTCCATATCTAGTCAAAGATTTAAAAATCGTTAGATACGGCCGCGCGGGGCGGTACCACAGTACATACACAGGTTGGTCAAAAGTTCTGTTACTGAGTTTCTTTATCGATTACTGGCCATTAAAACAAATGAAAAGAAAAAATAAAAATGACATATTATTGACAGTTTTATAAGCTATAATTCCATACCACACGTATATCATATTTTGTTTATTTCACCATGGAATGGGGGTTGAAGGAGAATCGTGTCGCTGTAATTGCTCTGCACAAATGTGGGCAGCCACCGAATATGATTTTCAAGTTGCTACAAAAGTTTAAAATCAACAAGCAATTTATTTATCGCACTATCCATAGGTACAGTAATACCTTGACCGTCGATGACCGAAAAAGATCAGGAAGACCACGCACCGTTCGGACACCAGCTGTGATCAAGGCAGTGAAGGCGAGAATCACGAGAACTCCCGTCCGGAAGCAAAAGTTATTGGCAATACAGATGACTGTGAAGAGAAGTTCCCTTAAAAAAATTATCAATGATGACCTTGGGCTTCACGCT
This sequence comes from Agriphila tristella, assembly GCA_928269145.1. Lineage (NCBI taxonomy): Eukaryota > Metazoa > Arthropoda > Insecta > Lepidoptera > Crambidae > Agriphila > Agriphila tristella. Next base: position 27,734,890 of record OV743434.1, read on the forward strand.
TACCGTAGACGAAAGGGCCATCTGCTAAACGCACGATTGAAGGCTATGAGGTTAGCACGAAGTCGCGCTCTACTAAAGCAGTACGCACAAAACAGCCATCGAAAAATCTTGTTTACTGATGAAAAAATCTTTACAGTCGAAGAAAATTTTAACCGTCAAAATGATAGAGTATACGCTAAGAATAGTAAAGAAGCCAGCATGATTGCTCCGAGGGTCCAACGAGGTCACCACCCCTCATCAGTGATGATTTGGCTGGGGGTGTCCTATTCAGGGCTAAGTAAGTTTCATTTCTGTGAAAAAGGTGTGAAAACTGGCGCTAGAGTCTATCAAGATACCGTTCTGGAACCTGTTGTCAAACCCTTAAGCCACACTTTATTTCAAAACCAGCCATGGGTCTTCCAGCAGGACTCTGCCCCTGCGCACAAAGCAAAATCTACACAAGCATGGTTTCAGGCTAACAAAATTGATTTTATCGCGCAGGAAGAATGGCCATCCTCCAGCCCAGACTTAAATCCTCTGGATTATGCCATATGGCAACTTATTGAGGAGAAAGCATGTGCTAAGCCCCACATGAATCTCGACTCTCTTAAGCGCGCTATTCTCAAGGCAGTCGCAGAATTGGATATGGTGGTAGTTCGTGCTGCCATCGATGACTGGCCTCGTCGTCTAAAGGCGTGTATTCATGCCAGAGGCGGTCATTTCGAATAATTTTAATACATGATAATCTTAAATATTTGTGCTTTCATTTGGTATATAATTCATTGTAGCATTATTTGTAAATTTAGTATTATTCATGTTTTCCATAGTTACAGAACTTAGTAACCAACACGGTTTTGACGAAAACATTAGCAGACTTGACCCCGGTATATAAGTTTTTCAAACAGTATGAGAGCTCCAAGGAAACGTTCGAATTTGACGGCTGACGTCACTCTAAGAGCTCTAAGCAAAGTTCGCAGTACTTTGGTCAGGGTTGTGACATCGCGTCGCAGTTGTTTCCATAGCGTTCGCGCGTAGCATTCCACGAGACGGCCGGAAAATGCCAACCCTAGCGATCCGACGGAGTGCAATGACAAAAGGGCCTAAGTGACGTTAGCTAGCTCCTCTACTGTTTGAAAAACTTATAAATGTACTGTGGCGGTACCATAGTGTGACTGCACTGAAATGTCTCCATAAGTCCATATTCAAGTAAGTGACGTCGCTTACTATGTGAAAACGAAAGAGAAAGTAGTGTTAGCAATAACTGTAGGAGCAAAAGAGATGACGCTTTATCTCCAGTACACGTGCTAGGCGTCGTAGTGAGTTTTTGTGTGTAGAGAAACGGATAAACGAATTTTGAGCGAAAGTTGAACAGAAGAGAGGTTTTAGTTTGAGCCTCTACTAGATCCAAAATATTATATGTCGTGGTTTGCTGTTATTTCAATTTCGAGATTTGAAATTACTCGATCAGTCACGTCTTTCTTAGTGACTCTGCGATTCCAAATTTTACAACGATCTCTGTCGAGTGATGATGAAGTCGGCGCGAGAGTCTCGCATGCTGCATTTGATTTTGATTTATTTATTTATTAGTTTCAATAAAATATTAATGTCTATAAGAAAAGAATAATAAATTATTTTGTTAAATTCATTTTCAATGTACCAGAAGGTCGTGAAAGGCACGAGATCTGTGAATTTTTTTTTTGCGAGCAGAAGAGTTGGTCCCATAGTAAAAGTTGCTTGTAATCATGAGTAAAACCATTCCACGGCGGGAACCAAATGATTAAAATTTCACGCTGTTTTCAACTTTCTTCTTAAACGTAATAAAGGAAATCACAAATCCGCAGTTTACGCATGACACTACCATTTCAATTTACATTCAAACGAAGCGTTGACACAAGACTATGTGTGAAAACAAACATCCAGCAGTAATTATCTCGGCTATAAAAGTTGTGAAGACACAATTTACTATGTTACTATGCACACAATTTTAGTTCTTATTGCCTTCAGCTAAGGATCATTGATGGTCGGGCTTAATCAGAGATGGTGTGGTGCTTTCATTAAAGAGGTGGGACGTATCTTTATTGAGTAAGTTAAAAGCTTTAACTTTATGGCACATTGGCTTTTACTGATGAAATAATGAAAAGCGGAGTAACAGGAGAGGATTGAAAAAAATATATTCAGAGATCTACTCAGTGTGTGTTTAATTTTGTCTAGTGACGGTCTTGCTCTGCCGACGTTTAAAATAAATCTCTTTGAAGTTACACCACGATAAACAAATACACTTGGCTACAATATTATTATGTAATATAAAATGAAATACAGACATTTAATTTTTATGCAATTTCAGCTGACAGCAGTAATGATCAAAACAAATTCCCACTTAATTTTAATGGCATGGCGTAGTTATTAATCATTTGATTACAAACGTCGACCAATCAGATTATTTTGTTCAATATTCCAAAAGCTACATGTTCCTGTAATTATACTTTTGCCGTCAATGCAAAACAAACCATCTGCATTTCGTTTAATTGTTTCAAAACACAGCCCTTGTTACAAAGGAATAGCGTTCAAAATCGCAACACAACGCTTTAAGAACCAGTTAATGAGAACAATGCAAATTTCAGGTCAACACAACTGCAGAAAAGACTTTGTTACATCGACACTCGACTGCAACTGTGAACATCGCTGTTGAAATTGCAACTGTCGAAACTAATTATATTCCGACTAATTTGTTTGTTGGAATATCCACTTTAGTTGTTTTGGGAAACGAAATTGCGGCCACAATTCGCTGTTATAAACGGTTATGAGCAATTTCGTGTTGCGACGATTTTAAAACGGATTTAAGCTGTTTTACTATGACGTATATTGTGAAACTAATGTTCGGTTTATTTTACCTATTCTATTTGGTGATTCTTCTTTACTTCACCCAATGATATAGTACAATAATCATTTATATTATATATCCCTAATCTCGATTCTTTTTCGTATCATAAACTGATTATTGCTGTATTTAACATAAAATGCTGAAACAACGGTTTCAGTAAAAACATATCAGAAATTGTTTACAAATAATACGTGACTACGTGTAACAGACGAAGTATAGTATTCTTAAGGGTTAATACGATCTTTTGGCTTTCTAGTCACTTTTTACGTGGCCAAGCTCTATGACCTTGTAACGTCGTTTTCATAAATTCTTTCCAACTCGCATTCTTGTCACAAAATACTCCCGATTTCTTTCAGTCGTTATTGTTCTTGCAACCAGACGTTGATGGATGTCAGTTCAATGTCTTTTATACATTTCTTGGAATGCCTTTTTCTGAGGCACTAATGTACTGAAGAGGAGGTGGGCGTTTAAAAAAGAATTGCCGTGGATGACTCAGATTTTGTTTTCAGTTCAAATGTGTATACCTACCATTAATAAGTAGATCGGATTGACGGACGCAAACACACTTTGAACAGAAGATTTTTGTTTACACTGTGATTTGAGTGACAATGGAATTGGCGAGAAATGGAATTTAAATATAAAACTGTTTAATCTTTGCCGAGGTTATTCATTCCTAATAACTGATTAAACACAGAAGTAGAACCATAGAAATAGAATGTCAAAGAACAACAATGTCAATAAACAGGTGATCCGAAAACGAATGCATACATTTTATATGAGATACGAAAATATGACTTAGATTCATTAAATATGACTATATATGACAAAGGAAAATAATAATCTATGTTCCATACTCTTATCTTCGTCAATAAACGAATAAATGTAGAGAAATTTGGTTTTAGAGAAATGTGTGGCAATATCTTATTTACCTGTGAAAAGTGTGATTACTTGGATTATTTCTTTTTGTCAAATCACAATTACTTAGAGCACAAGACACCATGGCTCCACGATACCTTTATTTTAAATTGTAATTAAGATAAACAAATATTTTAAACAAACTGTGATTGCTCATTTGCTAGGCGGGTCGCTAGGGGCTCTTACTGTAAAAAAATTTGGCACATGTCACTTGATCCTTTGTCTCTTTTTTACATAGACCGTGTCCGTATGATGTTAACTTCTCTTTTCCACGCTTTGTTGGTCTTCTTGAGCACAGCGAAAATTTTTCTATGTCTATGAGTAGAACCTATATCGTCTTAAATTTCGTGGTTTTTTTTTAACAGACGACATCAGAAATCTTTGGTTCGCAGGAAGATAACTTATTTAGTTAAATTAACATTCAAAATAACACATTATGTCCCTAATTTAAGTCTGATTGGTTAACCCCGATTTGATCGTTTTGAGTTTCGGCGTTTGACTATCCAAGTTGGTCTTTCCTAGGTTTGGCTATAAAGATGTTAGTCAAAAGCCAAAAGTCAAAAGTCAAAAGCCTTCTTGTCAAACCTGAGGTTTGACTAGTCAAACCTAGGAACGCCCCGGAGTTCGGCGTTTGACTATAACATATTATTATATATTCAGTTTAAATTACTGTAAGGCGTTGGTCTGCAACAAACGCCGGCAGCGACGCTGGAAGCCGCGTCCAGCGTCCCAGATGCCGGACGCGGCTTCCAGCGTCACTGCGATGGTCACTCGGAACTGTTTTACGCTCAATGTAAACGGACGTAAGCGATTAAAATATGGATGACCTGCATGCATTCCCACTTTAGGTAGGTACTTACCAAAGTGAAGAGAGTCATGAATGTCAGTACTTAAATATAAAGTATATTTTTATCACATAGTACCTATGCAAGGTAAATAAATAAAAAACCTTAAAACAAAGTACCTAGGTACCTACACAATACAAAAACAAAATAGGTTCAACACATTGTTTTTATTGCTGGCATCATAATAATATGAAACTATGTTTCATTTAACTAATTCTATTAGTACTCCGTCTTGTTACTACATAAATTTCCTAAATTTCACCATTTCCAGAGTGACCGCGCGACAAAAACGCGGCGTCCGTGTACGCCAGAATGCTCCGAAATGACTGAGTAGGCGGCGTACGGCCTACGGACGCGGCGCACGGCGCTCGTGCGCCGCGTCAGGCGTGCGAGAGAGACCACACTAGTACATAATTTCCATAGTAAGCATTCGTAGGCCGCGTACAGCGTTACGCCGGACGCGACCTACGGCGTTTGTTGCAGACCACCGCCTAAGGCAAATAACTAAGAATGATTACAAACAATAAAGAATGATTGTAATTAGGTAGGTACCTACTTTATTTATAACTTGCGGCCGCCCGTGGTTTCAACCGCGTGGTTCCCGATCCCGTGGAAATATCGAGTTAAAAATACCCTATGTTTTAACCTAAGCTTACTATCTGTGTGCCAAATTCCAACCAAATCCGTTCCGGAGGTTTTGCATGATTGAGGAACAAACATCCAAACATCTAAACATCCAAACCCACAAACTTTCACATTTATAATATTAGTATGATAATATAATTAATGACAAGACAACAAAAAATAATACCTGGCATATTTTTTGTACATTTGCCTTAGTTATTTAGCCATTATTATTTTACGCCTTGAGCCTTTCTTATACTACCATAAAACTTGTATAGCGTCAATTCACTACAACCAGTGACGTCATAAACACAGTTCACGTGTCCACATTGCGATGAGAACTTCAAATTTCAGCACTTATAACTATGTTGTATCCGTCGACGAGCAGTGTTTGTGTATGCAGTCAAAGCAATTAAGTAATAAGTTGGTGAAATTATATTATAACACAAGGTATACGAGATACCAAGCAAGGAACAAAGGTAAGTTTAATAAAAAAAAAAACTTATATTTTGCAGTTAGTACCTACTTTGCGATGACACATAAGCAATAATGTGTCATGATCTTTCATATGTAAGTATTAGGTATTCAAAGATCACGAGTTCCGAATGTAGTTTAGACATTTGTTTGTGTCACAGTTTGCCTTGTTGTACGTAATTATAGTTAAATTTTTATTATTGTTAACAATCAAACATTCGACACAATTTACAAAAACCCGAGTGCTTACATCTGCTCTCGATTTGAAGCGGAAAAAAACGTTCCCGCCTTTGTTTCATTCTCCGTTTCTTCGTCAAATGAATCATCAATTACAATTTAGCTAAACGCCTGACACAGACCATTAATCAAAATAATAACTCCAACTTTCCGAAGTGCGTGTAGTATGCGATTCTCAATAAATCACAAAAAATAAAGCTAATCGAGAACTTGAGTACTTAGGCTGTTTGTTGAGTAAAATAGAAAATAATAAATTTCACGTCGCAAACTTGGAAAGTGGAAGTAATTTACTTTGCTATCTATATAGAACCAATTTTACTAAGCGAAAGCAAACAACCATGTAAATGAGAAGATATTTAGTGAATTTATTGCTACGCGGGCCGGCAGCTAATAGCGTAAAGTTTAACGCGCTTTTTAGAAATTACAAACGCGATCGCTTTATCCGCTTTCGATAAATGCTTTTTCTAAGCGGTTATCAAGTAATGACCAAGAGAAACTCGCCGAAATGACTTTATGCACTCTTCACTAGCAAATACGTTGATTTAGATATTATATAGATAAGAATAATGTGTACAATACACATACATGACATTAATTATAGTCCTTGTATGAGCGAGCTCCTACAATATTACAATAGGCATGATAACAATTTTTTTATTATATGTTACATAAATTACCTCTCACAAGAAAGAAACATTGGAAAAATAATTATTTCGCTAGCATGAAAACTGCCCGAGATATCACAGTTTGAAATGCACAAAATTGGACTCACCCGAAAACGCTCCATACTAACGGCTACTCAGTTATGACGTCACGCTTGAGTAGTTTGTATGCAACGCGTAGTAAATTGTTCGGCAGCTATATTAAATATTGCGTTTATCAAAATAGTTTCTGAGATAAATTTTCTATAAATTTTATGGACTAATTAAAGGTATTATTTATTTTAATAAATTTTATACTTTTTAAATGGACTTGTCCGCCCAACTTTGAAGGGTCATAAAACAAATACTTAATACGCAATATATAAAACCAAGAGGTATACAAGTTACTCTAAAAGTTTAATATGTTTACGATTTTTATTAGTATTTCGTTATTTTATTCATTAGTCTTATATTTTAAGCTAACGTTGCAAATACGTAACTGAACCCATTTTAGTGGCAAATTAAAGCAATTATCGATGACACACGCGTTATACATTTTTCTTAACATATTCCCGAACATTAGTTTACGTCATCATAGAACATCTTTAGAACATCCTCATTACATCCTATGTAGAGTTAGCGACTCTACAGTCCTATAATATCTTATGTACCTATAAAGGACTAGTCCTTGTATGTATAAAGTGAGGCAAAATAGCTCAGTTTTCAGATTTATATCCTAATCGAAACTACAATCCAATAAAACAGTAACTAATCTCCTAACTAAAAGGTAGGTAAATTGACATTTTTTTTTTCAATGAAAGATAAAAAGCTGATAGCAGACCCATTTTGGCTCAGTTTTCTTATATTTACGTTGATCTATTAAAGCGTGAAATTGTGTCTTTATGATTTAATAATTCCACACTAAATATCTATCAATTTCATGCCAATTCACGGTATTTCAGCCCTTAGTGATGATACATAAACTTAGTCATTAATTTGTTTCATGTACCTATTGTCCGTGTTGGGTAATAAATATTGTATGTTGTACCTTCCTTAATAAATGAATAAGTAATAAAGTAATTCATCATAGTTCTTTCAGAAGTAGTTAGAACATCGTATATCTTTACAAGCAAGCTACTTTATGTATGATATTATGTTCCTCGTACATTTATATTTATTAGACCTACGAAGTTATTCTGGTGCCTCATTTTTAGGGTTCCGTACCTAAAGGGTAAAAACGGAACCCTATTACTAAGACTCCGCTGTCCGTCTGTCTGTCTGTCACCAGGCTGTATCTCATGGACCGTGATAGCTAGACAGCTGAAATTTTCACAGATGATGTATTTCTGTTGCCGCTGTAACAACAAATACTAAAAATAGAAAAAAATATTTAAGAGGCGCTCCCATACAACAAACGTGTTTTTTTGCCGTTTTTTGCTGGATGTTGATAACGACAGCTGCAGGTAGGCAGTTGAAATTTTCACAGATGATGTATTTCTGTTGCCGCTATAACAACAAATACTAAAAACAAAATAAAATGAATATTTAAGGAGGGCTCCCATACAACAAACGTGTTTTTTTTTACTGTTTTCTGGTACGGAACCCTTCGTGCGTGAGTCCGACTCGCACTTGTCCAGTTTTTTATTCTGCTAAATATAAAACTATTAGGTAATTTGAGTTCGCAGTAATAAAATTCGCCATTGTTTATCTACGACTGTTTTACAAAGAACGCTTTCTGTATAAGTCAATATTAAATAAACGCTGTCAGAACCGCAAATTAAAAGAAATTCAAACGCAATAAAAATTCTTGCGTACCGTCAAAGTATAGGATTTCGCGAAAAGAGTCCCCTTTTGTAAATATTTACTGTTTTGCTAAGCATATTGATTTCGACAAACCGACCGAGACGATTTTTCGAGCGTCGAATTTCGAAGTAATAAGCGAATCACGGCGACAGTGTTGGTACAATCGCTGATAAAAGTGTGTACTTACGAAAATCACTCCCTCCTGTTCGGTGTTGCTACTGTGAATTCCAAGAGTCCAAATCTTTTGAATCGCCCAAAGTTATTCATATCTTTGTGGTAACTTCTAAACAAGTAAACAGCTTATGATAATTTTTATGATATACACTAATATTTTATAATAAATGTATGTTTAGTAAATCATTAGTGATATACTCAAACTATCGAAAATCAAGCTGTAAACAAAAGAAACAAAAATCACTGAAATATTAGGCTTTCCGCCCACAAGCGATTAATCGCTGATCGCGGAGTCTTTTTTTCGCTGACTAAGTAAAACCTTTGTCTTGTCATTTCGGGGGCGATTATCGCAGCTACAAAAAGTCGCTCGAAGGCGGGAGCCGGTACCAACGTCTTAAGTAGGAAAGATGCTTTATGTTCACAAAACGATACTTTAAATTACGGACATTTCCTCTATTTTCAAGCAACACACGAAGACCCCGCAAATCGAAATACTTCTTCGACTGGCAACACTGCTTATATAGTATACATTGAAGGTTGGCACACGGCTCTTGTGACTCGTTCGCGACAATTTATTGTGGACGAATGTTACGAATACCTTGTTCGTAACGATACCAATCCAGAACTTGCAGCTGTACTCCAAATAAATGATAATAAATAAATTCTGTTGGCAAATGAAACTGTGCAATGAATACGTAATGTGTGTAAGTTATTCTACCTATGTAAGCAGATATTACTTTATTGAAAAATGATTGAATTTGGTGTACAGCAATAAAAAATAAATTGACAATTACATAAGTATAGTTTATTAAATGTTTTTGGTACAAGCTACAACATTAAATTAAACTCTTCACAGCATAATGCAGAATTCGAAAAATGTGCACCTCTTGCAAAATGTACATACAATAAGCAAAAACCGTATCAAGAGTTTCAAATTAATCTTATACAACTTCTAGTATTGGCTCAAACAATTTCACTTTTGTTGTAACTAAAACAAATAACTTTGATCTCGTAACAACAATTCAAACAATTTAACCATCTCTTGCAAAACTCTACTTATTGGGCAATAAAGGATATTGATGCTAGCTTGTATACTTTTCCGTAGAAGTCTATATTTGAACAATAATTAATCCATTTTCTATGAATATAACTTGGTTTTGAATTGGTATCTATTTATGTCGAGGTCACAAATAAAGCTAGGTACATATTTTAATAAATATAAACTTGTTAATAATCGTTCGAAAACAAAATAAAACATATACAATTTACTATTTTAACCTTGGCTTTTTTTCGAATATGATACGCTAAACAAGGTAACCAAAAATCTATTTGCGACTGTCAAAATAACACAATAACATCCAGAATATCACAGAAAATTCAATTTCACGAAAAAAACTTCTTGTTCCTGCCCAAAGATATCCTATTTCAAGTACGATCGCTAAGGGAATTCTGAGCTACAAGATTACACGTTATACGTCCTCTTGCCAATAACGGGACTTATATTTATTTGATCCTTCAGGACAATCGGGAATATTGAAATTCCTGCGACTCGTTGCCAATACGAACCTGATGCGTAATGGGACCCCTCGTAAACAATGAACGCAGTAAGAAGCCAACCGCAAATTAGATACGTGATGATCATGGGAATGGTGAGTGTAGGAGTAGGTACTTCAGAGTGCGTCGGTGAATGAAACTTGGTTGAAATCTTTAAGGGAACCCATATACAACGTGTTACAAAATAACCCCTAATGCCGAACATTTCAGAGTGTGTCTCATAGTAAAAGTTGTTCAGTTGTGATGGTCCCTATCTACCATATTCGGCTTTATAACGCTTTTAAAAGATTGGTTTCGAAAATAACAAATAAAAATTTACAATCTCCTGTGGCCTGTAATTTGATTAAATAGAATTAAATTAAAAACAAATAAGGTTAAATAAAAATTTCGATGACACTATTCCAAGAAGTTACTTTGTGGATATCCTTAAACGATGCTCGAAAAAGAAAGAGATTGCGGTTTCACAAGTCGAGATTACGGTGTTGTCGGTTAAAATCGGATCAAGATGTGGGCCTATTACAAAAAAGACTCGCGATAATCGGTCGATATTCGCTAACGAACATGCCGGGTTTTTTTTTATTACTTATTAAATGTGAAAGTTTGTGGGTTTGGATGTTTGTTCCACAATCACGCAAAAACTACTGAACGGATTTAGTTGAAATTTAGCACACAGATAGTAGATAGTCTAGATTTAAACATAGAATACTTTTTATCCCGATATTCCCACGGGAACGGGAACCACGCGGATGACACCGTGGGCGGCCGCTAGTATTAAATATGGCTCGTAACTTGTATGTCCTCTGGAGTGTACACGAACTACTCTCTAATTTTCAATTACACATCAACTGCGGTCTGGTTTCATCACAACTCGCATTATGAAGACCCACAAAAAGTGAAAAAACTACACGCTTTCACGAACAAAACTGCCGAAAACTGCAATTTCATCCCGACCTCAAATGCAGGTACGAATGACGAGTAGCGATGTAGGTCGACGGAAATATGGGCTCAAACATCAAATATCCCGCTGAGCAGCGGATAATGTAAACACGATCTAAAATTCAGATGCCATTAATGTAGGCAGCTTATTAAAACTTCTTGGTTCCAAGAGCAAGACGGAAACATCTGACCCCTTTTCGATGGAAAAGCAGATTTAGATGGGCAATTGAGGTGGGTACACCGAAGTGGATGTATAAATGACTAGCGGCCGCCCGCGGTTTCATCCGCGTGGTTCCCGTTCCCGTGGAAATATCGGGATAAAAAGTATCCAATGTTTTAATCTAGGCTAAATTTCAACCAGATCCGTTTAGTAGTTTTTGGGTGATTGAGGAACAAACATCTTAACATCCAAACATCCAAACCCACAAACTTTCACATTTATAATATTAGTAGGATTACGCGCGGACGAAGTCGCGGGCATCACCTAGTACAATATATTTTGATAAAACAACAATTCAGTGTCGATTATGCACATGCCAGAATAAGCATTAATTTTAAACAATGAGCGCTAGGCACATCTAGTTTGACAGGTTCGATTCAATTTATTTATGTAGTGTAGCTTTAAGAATATATACCAAAACCAAACAGATTCTTGTGTTTGTTCTTTAAATAGATGAAACGGTCTTATGTTAATTGTAATTATATTATTTTCTTTGCAAGAATTTATTTATTTTAATAAAGTACGCTCAAATAAGATTGGGAAGAATGCTTAAGAAAGTTGTCATTAAAAATTGTTTCTTAAGTGGTCTGACCTAACCCTTTATTAGACTGTAGTAGCTGACTAAATGACACTAGCAAACAGGCACTCCTAATTAGGCTTAGTACAAACAATGGCATAGAGTACAAACAATGACAGTGTGTTCCGGCCTACGCCCATTAACCCAATAATACCTCGCCTGATTTCCAGCATGTTGTCATGCTCAGTTTATACGCTCCCAAGCAATAAGTCGGTAATAGAAAAAACTAAATTTTACAGGAAAAAATATTTACTGTTTTTGTCCAATATCTTATCAGCGAATGGGAGTATCAAAGTGATTGTTGTATCAAATGAAAGCTATTTTTTTGTAGAATGTAACCGTACTCTTAATATGAAAATATTATCATTCAAAACCCAGCAATTTGAGAAAATTCATATTACCTGAAATTCTATAGTTTTGATATGACGGCAATAGCACTTACGGGATTATTGTAGTAAATTTTTGAAATGATTCATTTTGTAACATTATATTATGGACTTCTACAGTACTATTTTTGATTGTAGCGATGATCCACAACGTGTCATTACGACATTATTGTTGTAATAAAAATAATTATAGAAACTGTATTGATACATAACATCAATATTGTAGGGAAATATAGATTAACATTATTATTATTACCACCCATTACCGATTTTATTTTTGTGAAGGTTTTAAGGAAAGAAAAACGAATAGATTATTAAATCAAAGTTTATTCATCACTAATTAAAATGTATGGCTTAAGAAACATTAATCAACAACAACATTCAATAGATGGAATAAGACATATCCTGAAATCAATAAAATTTGAATTAGAAACATTTAAATTAATCATCCTACTCTTCTTCTTCAGAGATATTTTCATTATTTGCTTCAGAACAGGTTAGTGATTCATAAAAAGGATGGTAAAACCGTGGAATAGCTCCACTTTTACACAAAGTTAAAAGGTCTGTATGTAAAGCCTTACTAATTGGAATAGGTTCGTGGTAAGCACGTTGCAACTGCACATTGTCTAGGTATGTACCTGCACCTTGAGTACGCTTTCGTCCTCTTCGTTTACCTGAGCTAGAGTTATTTATGTCAAGCTCTGAATAAGTGTCTTCGAAATTATATTTGAAAAACAACTTATTTGCTTGTGAATCAGACACGCTAACCTCCATAACATCAGCCCAGCGGATCACATTTCCTTCTTCATCACACCGCCAATGCCTATCATCTACGAGTGGTTTTAAATCGTAAATTTCGCACTGTTCTATTTCCTTGACACGATATTTTTCGCCTGTAACCTTCGAATTTAAAATTATACTGTAAATTTGGTCAGGGGTGTACAAAACTTTGTTTTTTAAATTTTTTTCAATGCAGGCATGCATCGAATCTCCCTCGTTTTGGCTATGTCCAGTTTCAAAAAATCTATGTGTAATGGAAATTCCTAGAAGTTTCGATACATAAAGATAAAGGGCAAAGATGTAACGATTTTTGTTTTGGCCGTAGCACCCATCTGAATAAAATGAAAACTTGGTAATACCTTTCTCACGTTCAGTTTGCAAAAATAATAACAAAGCACTCCCTATTTCCGAGCTTCCTCGCTTAGCAATTTGGTAATGCCATACATAACTATATCCTATTTTCCGTGTAGCATCAAAAACGGTAAAATTGTAGCATGGATACTTCCTTTTGTAATGAAACGTGCCCACTTCAGATTGAGGTACACTTAAGACTTTTTGCAAGTCAAATATTGCTACTGTGGTATTATTTCTGTCGGCTGTCTCTATTTCTATTTTTTTTAATGATCTTATATTTTCTTTTCTCTGTAAATGAAGTCTGTGTTTTTCCTCTAAAGTTACTTTTATAGTTTCGTCTGATTGTTCATAAGTGGCGCATGAAGGGCATTGGTCCTTTTTAGGTTTAAAAAATGAGTAGTTATAGTGACCGTTAAAAACTGTTTCATATTGCCGTTTTGTTGCCATTACAACATCAGTGTAATTTTGATGGGTAAACCACTCAGTATAAAAGCGGTACATTTTTGAAATATTTAAGTTTTCTGAAAGATATTTTCTGCTTGAATTCTTCCTCGTATAGTGCGACTCCACTTTAGGAAATAACTCTATGTGTTCTTTAATGGTAGCCTCTGTCATAGTATTCATTTTGTTAGGCCTATTATCATGTGTCCCTCTTTTATCTTTAAGTCCTTCATCTGAATTCATAACTTTGTCCATTGCTGTATAAACCACCTGTTCCCCAATTTGTAAAGTATTCAAAAAAAATTTCTTACACACACAAATGTTTTCTTTATTAGAAGTTAAAGAGTACTTAAAGGTTTGCGTGCGGTTGTTTTTACGGTCTAAAGTCATTCGTTTGATAGTTTTGGCTTGGACAGATCTACCGATAAACAACCATTGATGTTCGCGATCACCAAGACTGTAAAATTTGTCAAATATAGCTTGTCTTTCTGACAGACTGAATTTTTGGCCACAACCTTTTTTGCATGAACATGGGGAGCCTACAGTTTTTTTAGGATATTTCTTTTTAGAATTGCAACCCTCGTAGGCTTTTCCAGAGTTTTTGAGGATTTTGTTTTTTTTACAACGCCACTCACTTCTGTTCTGTTTGCGTTTCCTAGTCAATCTTTTTTCTTCTTCCGAAGATGTAGAGGGTTGATTTTGTAAATTCACTTCATTATCGTCGTTATCATTATCAATGTATTCAATATCAATAGTTAAATTGTGTACTTCCTTAAGTCTGTCCTCATGATCACGTCTTACAACTTCCATAACATGCGAAGAATCGTTTGAAGTTCTACCATTCAATGATGAATTAAGATTAGTTTCTAAATTTTCTTCTCGTTCTAAAATTTCATTTTTATCTTCTTGGCCACTTATTCTCCCTATTAAACTTGGACTGTCCTCACGATCGCTTACAACTTCATCAGTACTCAAAATATTATTTGAAGTTTTGCAGGTCAATGTTGCATCAAGATTACTTTCTAAAATTTCTACTGATTTTAATGTTTCATCTGCATCTTTTTGGTTACTTATAGTTTTTGTTGCGCTTGGACTGGTTTGGTTTTCCGTTTCAGTAGTCTGTTGAAATAAATCTAAGTTTGCTATATATATTTCTGATGAAGAAGCCACAAAGCTAGCGTTATTCAAGTACAATGATAAATTTGAAATTGTTGATGGAGTGTTAATATTTCCTGGATTTGGTATGATTTTATTAAAACATGCTGAGTCGACGCTTAGACTTGAAGTGGTACTGAAAGGACTGTTCAATTTGTTTGTCTGTGGGCTCGGAATATATTCCGAGCAGTCTGGTGAAAAATCTTCGTCAGTTGATTCGTGATCAGCATTTACGTACTTCTTTTTCTGTGCGTCTGTAATCAAAAAAGATTACTTGACTTTTTGTATTTATTTTATGTTAGATATTGATTGATACAACGTCTCATATATCACAAGTTTTGTTTTTATTGTTTTAGCCAGAATGAACGAAGAAAACATAAAATTTATCAGTTGTTCAAGACTATATCACAGAAAGTAAAATTTCATAAACAACAATTTAATTTATAGGTAGGTATAGGAGGTCGTCACTTTATATTTAAAAAGTTCTATTGCTCACAGTTTTTAATAGGTAGGTACGTACCTCGCAACTCATATCTCGTTACAGCTTGATTGAAAGGAATGTCTTTTACGCTAGATTCGGGATTAACAATAAAATCGCAATCACTCTCTGAAACAACAAAAAAATATCAATGGCATTCTCACTAAAATAATTATCATAAAATAAAATGTGATTTTTTTTTGATATTCAATCACGCCAGAACAGATTATACTCGTAGTCTGAAATACCTCATTAGTTACTTTTGATTTCGGAAAAATGTGTAAAAATAATTATTTGGATGTTATTAAAGTTCTACAAACCTTTCGATACTAGAGGTACTTGGACGTCCGATATTGTAATAGAGGATGCTTTTGGAGTTTTTTCTAGACAATAATTATTTATTTCTATCTCTTCATCAGTACCTATAAACAAAAACAGTATAAAACACTATAAACAATACAACCTAAGTAGTAATTACATTATTATAGATAACCAGAAGGTTACAACTTACTTATTTGAACTAAGTTGTTAGGTATGAGGAGTTGAGGAGCTCGGCGGCGCAATGGTAAGCGCATTCTGCTGCGACTTCGTATGCTAAGCAACCAGTGATTGGTTATTGGGTGGGTGACCAAAAATTTTAAGTCTGGAGCTCCTTCGGGCTTCGGCACCGTTAAACCGTTGGTCCCGGTTGCATTAGTAGTCGTAAAAAACCACCAACCCGAACTGGGTCCGCGTGGGGGTTACGGCCCGAACTCCTAATAAATACCTATCCACAGGGAAAGTCTGTGCCCCAGCAGTGGTGACATAAATAGGATGTGGTGGTGGTAGGTATAATTAAAACAAAGTAAATATTTAAAAGTATATATACCTTTTGATACTTCTTGCATGTCAGACATTGTGCTGGAGGATGCCTTCAGACTTGTTTCCGGACAAACATTATTTGTGTCTACTAACTCTTCGTCAGCGCCTATCAAATAATAAACAAAAACGTTATAGAAACACTTTAGACAATAAACTGAAATTGTGAGTTAATATAGTTATAAGGTACTATAGGTACTTACTTTGAACTGTGTCATCAACCATTTGAAGCATTCGTTTCACACGTTCATTTTTTAACAGTCTCTGTCTTTTAAAACTCATAATGCAAAACACAACAACTAATAGTATAAACGCAACAATTTCGTCACTAAACTATGTATCGGTTTATCACTGAAACGTCCAGTTCCAAAATTGTTATTGCGAGGTCCCGTTTCCGCTACAACCAAGATGCAACTGTTTGTAAACAACTTATCTTACCGGCTAATAGACAAGGACAGGTCAGGTGATGGGGGCGTGGCATATGTCTATTACTGTTTAATAACCAATAAAAGAAAGAGATAATTGCACTTTGCCAACGGTCACGCGGCTCGCCAAATATGGTAATATCCAGAACCGAGCTGAGTGTGTTCAAGTTAGGATAAAAATTACAGTAATACAGTGTTGCGTTTAATAATAAGACAATATTAGACTTCAATAACATTGTTAGTGTATATTACGAAACACCTTTATTACAATTATTTCAACAAAAAACTCGTATTGGAGTTTACCAAAAACTTTGTGAAGATTATTTACGCCAATAATCCGGTAAACGCATCTTACCAAAATAAAATATAAAATGTTTCTTTGTACAGATCTATTACAGTATTTTTGCTGACATGATTTTGTTTTTAAATTTCCCTACAATAAACGCTTTTGCCATCATATCTTTGTAAATATCTTTAGGACAGATCTGAAAAAAATTGACATGGTGTATTCTAGTCCATAGATGCCAAATCTGCCATAACAGCAAAAAGTCCGTG
This sequence comes from Agriphila tristella, assembly GCA_928269145.1. Classification (NCBI taxonomy): domain Eukaryota; kingdom Metazoa; phylum Arthropoda; class Insecta; order Lepidoptera; family Crambidae; genus Agriphila; species Agriphila tristella. The sequence continues at coordinate 27,752,182 of OV743434.1, forward strand.
ATAACACATTGCCGACTTATTGCTCGGGAGCGTCGAATATGTATACCAGCCCATATATACTTTTTTAAACAAGATATCTTTTCACGCAATTTTTATCAGAGCAAACATATACGGAATACCTTACCCTGTTTTGGACTGTTTTTAATAATATGAGTCTGAAATTCCTTGAAAACGGAATGAGTTATTTTAAAGGAAAAGAATTTCAGCCAGGTTGAATTATTTTACGATGACGTGCTCATTGTATGTTGTTATTACATTATGTTTATTATTTTTTCTAAACAATAGGAAGGAAGTAGTTGCACAATCACATAATTTATTTATACCGAATTCAATTACCTACTCAATAGACGCGAAACAGCCCAAAACTAATATATATACATGTGAAAATACATTAAGAAAACCGGTAAGTATCAAGCTGATGCCGACGAATTTCACTCCAAATGTTAAAAAGGTGATGGCTAAATGTAATCTTCAAAAAGAACAGAACATAATTTCCTTAAAGTAATAGCGGGCAGCTCTAACATTTATTTCACGGACCCAGCATTTTAAAACACTCCACGACAGCTTTATTCCACCTCGGCCTTTGTAAGACCAAGTTCTATTTCAACTCTGAGACTGTAATGGGACCTCTAAGAATTACCTTTCAAAAGTCAATTTGAGGAACGTGATATTTAAAATATCAGCGTAATAGAAGGGAGAGATAAGGAAGGATAACGCTGTTACCCATTTTGGTCCTACTGTGAGCCAGACAATTGCCTACTAAGGAAGAATGGATAATAGCCTCGCCGAATTAAAACTGCAGATAACAGCGAACTCTGAAGGTCACCGCGAGGGTACCATGACGATATCTCCTCGCGGCATGATAAAAAACAATAAAAAGATTTAATTTCCTGGCCGTCCGTCGTAAAATATTATTTTAGTCCGGTATAGCTTCATTGCTGAATATTCAATGAATGCCCCGCCATATTTTATTTGAGAGTTTTTATGCAAAATGCGATCAGGGGCGAGTCGTTCCCGGATATTTTTTAATCTACTCTGGAGTTCAGCCGGGAGTCGGGCGAGTTGAGTTATTTCCTTATTTCATTCTCCCGTGTACGTCTTGTTCGATCACGGATTAACATTTTTATGTCCGGATAAAGTTGACGGATTTCGCGTAAATTGGATTCGATTGGATAAAATCGTTTGTTTCTTCGTGAAAATCAGCGACAAGCGATCGATTTGAGTCGATTCGAGAAGTTGCAAATTATTCGAGAACAACTGCTCTTCACGCTCGAGTGTATGATTAATGGTAAAGGGAATTTTCCCCGAAAAGTAAAATAAATAGGGGGCAGGTTTCGGGCGGGGATTATCGGGGAAATAAGTGGCGCTAACGGGCACGAGCCGCGGATCCTTTGGAAAAAGTTAAATCAAAAACGTGAGGCGACAAACAAAAGGCGCGGGCAGCTGCCGGTTCTCTAGGGTTGCTGCTACATAACATGATATTCGCTCGAAACACAAGATTTATTTCAACTTTCATTCGAAACTTACAAATATTTATTTAATAATTACAAGTTCATTAAATAAATACAAGTATGTTTGAAATCAGATCAAAATTTACATAAAACTCAATTTTGCTACATACTTTTTTTTATTATAAAAGAAAGTTATAATTTATTACCTGTCTGAATTAAAACTATCTTAGTAGATTTTAGAAGTTTGGTAAGTTCATTAATAAGTTATCTTTCTTTTATTAAAATTCTACTAATAAATCAATGATTTGGCAATCTTTTTAAACAGGTATAAAAACTTAAAATCATAGGAAATTTTCGTCGTTTTTTTATCTAGATAAAAAAAAGTCGTGTGGTTTATTATAAAATTCTGTTATTCTCTGTACCTGCTAACCCTGCACAAGATGTGATGCCCCTACGCGGGGCATGCGGGGTACAGTAGAGTTTGTAGGATTTATCGCGTCCGCATCCGCATATCTATAGTGTGTCCGCATCGCTTGTCGGGCCAATCAGCAAAAGAAACCTAGTGACACTGTGTTGCAATGTTTGTGTGCCTTTGTCAGCATTCTTATGGAATTGATGAAACCAACAAATGTGATATGACTAAAGTTCCACGTGTGAGTTCAATAGCTAAAATGTAGTATATTTCTACGTACCAACCTTACACAGGATATAGCGTGGAGCGGGATGGGCAGTTTGTAGGATTTATCGTGTCTGCATCGCTCGTCGCGCCATGCTGGTTGGCGAAACCTGATACTGTGGAATTCGTGAGCTTTTGACCAAATTCGAACAAAAATGACCGAATGGAAGAGGTGTTCTGATGAGTACCGTGCAAACTTAAATAATCTGAAGCGGAATGCAGTATCATTAAACCGTAACGATTTAGTAAACGAAGCGAATTGAAAACTACATAATTTGGCCTTTTCTGCGAAATTACTGATATTAATAATATTAAACTATATTGTACATAATAAGGTTGGACCAAAATTAACAAAGCTTACGGATACTAAAATTAAATAAGAACTCTAATCCATAAATGAGCCTTGAGCTAAAAAAAAGTAATTAAAAAAATCGTTTATTACGGAAGCATATTATTGCTATTTCATTTTTCTCTTATCTTATACTTTTTATGTGATGTAAAAATGCATAATTGAATACCATCAAAGACACTTTTTACACCGCACTCGCTCGATGATATGTACTCTGTGGAATCCAGTAATTACAAACGCACTACCTCTTTGTTCGCGGTCGGCTAACTACCAGAACACGGCTATGATACAGAATAGGGACACCGTTAGTATTGTGTGTGGTGGTAGTTGGAAAAACTGTTCGACGGTGGATGAAAATTCCACCGATGCAGAGGAGGAGGCGTAACACCGCAGCTCCAGTCAGCCCGCGACCACGGCCGATGCAACTCGGTCGAAACTTCGGGAAAAGGTAGGTGTTCAACACCTATGTTTTAGTTAAAATCGCGTTTAAAACCTGTGTTCCTAATCTAATATGTACTCTAAGCCAGGGGTGTCAAAGATACAGCCCGCGGGCCTCATCCGGTCCGCAAGCCATCTCAATACGACCCGCGACCAGGGACCCTATTTTTGAATCGCTCGTCTGGCGTAGAGCGCTCGTTTCTACTGATTTTCGTTCGACAAATCTACTCAAATGTATGGGATGTCGAACGAAAATCAGTAGAAACGAGCGCTCGACGCCAGCCGAGCGATTCAAAAATAGGGCCCCTGGATCTATTCAGTGAGTATAGACATAATATAATAAAATAAGAGACCTCAGGTATCTGGATTCTCAAGCTCAAGATAACACAAGCTAATAATAAAAAAAAACTTACCTTTGTAGGAAAAATGTGTTTTGAGTTTTCAATTTTGAGTCTGGACCGCTAACAAAGCCTAAAACTTATAAATGGCCCTTTAGAAAAATCATTCTGACACCCCTGCTCTAAGCTACGAGCGCCACGTCTCTACGCCCCGTCGCGATCATAACGTCTACGCCGTAACGTCTAAGCCAAACGTCTACGCCGTAACGTCTACGCCGTAACGCGCTACCTGCTACGAGATTGATTTCACCAAGGCTGCATCTAGCCGGAGCGGGTTTCTCTTTAGAGATTATGCACGCGCGAAATGAGGCGGATGAGCTGTTTCTAATTCAAATCACTTTGAAAATAATAAGTTCACTTGTTAAGGTTAAACATAAGCACGTGATTCGCTATTATAGGCACATAACGTGGTGTCCCGGGATTTTAGCTTTTACTCAATATATTTTAGCGTGTTCCGACAACTATAACGACAATTGTTTACTCTGAACTATGTTATTTGAATGTAATATGTTTGTAGTAATAGCCGAATACAACTTTAGTGTCTACTTATTCACTTATTTGTACAATTAAGTGTATGAATATTGTCAGTTGGTGTGTATAAAAAATTTTGCTCTATTTTATTTTCAAAATGTATTTTACAATCATGTTATTTCGCTTCTTTATGTTGCCCGAAGAACAGTTAAAGAAAAAGCTACTTTTCTTGTCAGCTAAAAGATTTCTTGATATGCAAACATTCGAGCTCTTCAAACAGCTTTGAGTATTAGCTTTTCTGCACAAAAAAAGCTTTTGAATGTGAATTATGCGGCAAAAAACTAAACACTCTATAGGTATAATCATACTGTACAAGCATAATAGTCATGTAGTACGAGTATACCATCATTAACCAACAAATTTCCATCAAACAAACCTTTATTCCGCTCTAATATCTTTAACCCATGTCAACCGAACATAAAAAGTTAATTAAGTCACTTTTCAACCTGTCAAATGTGCCATTGTTACTGTAACGACGTGGAGTGGTTGAGGGTCGGCGTCGTGACGAGGTATGTGCACCCACTCCCAATTATGCGGGGACACGTGGACTCTGTGCTGTTAGAGTCGGTAGCACTTGGCGCGATCACTTGAGGGTTGGGAAATAAAGATTGTTTGACTTAGGACGAAAATAAGACAAATGTGATGTTGTTACTGAAACACCGTTACTGAAAAACCAAAATTGAAAGTAGTATCGTAGCTATAAGACTACAAAGTGTTCTAGCAATTAAAAAAAACCATGGCGTACAGTGATTTGCGATGCTGGGTCCTATAGTCTCGAAATTTTTGGTAGATAGGTATATGGTTAGAAAATATTTTTATCTGTTTTAAAAATTCTCAAATGGGCGGTAGGAACATATAGACAATTCATAAGTTAATTTTAATAAATAATAATTATTTATTTGATTTTTTAATTTAAACTACGAGACAGATTTTCTTTCTACTGCTAAAAATCTAACCACCGCATGACGTGACACTGAATAAATCATATTATTTCATTTTCGTCAACATCATTTCGCAAAAATTCCCCGCCGTAACATAATTAAGTACCTATAACAAAGAGGTTTTATCTTCAAAGTATTCAAATTAAATCTGTGCTATTACCATTATGTACATAATATAATCGAAACAAAACAGCCTCAAGGCCTTAACAGAACCGACTCAAAATATTGCTTGAGATTATGTCGACTTTAGGAGTTACAGTTTACAGTCAACGGAACTAGTAAGAAGTACAATTTTCTATATTTTACGTTTCAATATTTGGTAGTGTCAAAATTAAAAACTAACGAAACATTTTTGTTGAAAAGAAGAGTGGACACCGTAGTTTATCATTCAATTACGTAAGACATATTAATATACAAACACTTGACTATGAAGATAGTCAGTTTGTAATTCCTATACCAGCTTAGCCCAAGAATAAATTTAATTAAAACAACTTTAGTAGTTTCAACACTAAAACGACTTCGTCATTTTATTAAAATCCCTTCTAATTCAACATCAACATAGTTTAAAACTAACAGATACCCTAGCTCATCTTGTATTATGCCCGAACAAAAGCCATTTCGGCCACAATAGCCAAGATCTCAGTCATAACTAAAACCAAAGAGATTAGATTTAGAGACATAGTGGCGTATTTGCTGAGATGGATAATAACATTTACATTAATTTGTCTCTGTATCACGCGCGGCTTAGAAATATTTTGTGAAGCTAACGCATTGTCTCTTTGTAAATTTATAAGCATTTTCTATTTTATAAATATTAATAACATTGGTGTGCGTTGCCTGGCTTTACTATTTTTTTACATTTAAGTTCCAGTGTGTGTGTATTCACTCGATTCTGATGCGATTCTTCGATGACCGATTAATTTCTAGTTTATAAAACTGACATTTAAAAAACGGAAAAGTTTTAAAAGTACTGTTACAAAATTCACAGGTCTCGTGCCTTTCACGACCTTCTGGTACATTGAAAATGAATTTATTGAATTTTATAAAAAAAAAATACTTTGTTTGAATTAGTACTTACAATACTTTGAAATCACAGCAAAGTAATGGATTTTGGATCTAGGTACTTTTCTGTGATTAGTGTGTATGAAATTCATATAAAAATATTTCATTGTTATTTTATTGAAAGGTAGTACTACTATAACCTAAAATATATAAAAAAAACTAAGATTTGTTTCGAAACCCTCGGCTTCGCCTCGGGCGCGTTAGAGTATATATTCTGTGCCTCGGGCTTCAACTACATCAACAGCGACGCGACGCGCATCTAAGGAGCGCGCTTCCCGAAATTACGCCAACACGCTACATATTGTAGCCCTCCTTGATACGCGTCCTTTTAGCCTTCAACCATTCATGTAGCCTTAAAATTTACGACACCAAGGCGATGTCGCACTCTGAGCAAAAATGGGGGCTATACTGAAGCAATCGAAAAAAAATCAATGTTACAGGTTAAGCTACAGGGCAAACCCTTAAACTGATCGTCTTTGTTTTAGGCTCAAATTGTAGCTGACTAAATTGTTCAGAGGATTTTTTCTCAAAATTTTCATATCATTCTTCGTTTTCAAAATATCGAGCGCCAAAATCAAAACATCGGAAAAATATGAGATTTTTTCCACCATTTCAGCCATACATTTTTTCGTTTTTTATTTTCTCGAATAATTCTTTGTGCACCTTGTAGCTTTCGTAAATATTGTCTTTTTTGAATATCATATCTTCACGACCCGATAAGAGGATCGCACTTTTTCGTGAAATTGGAGCCTATACTGGATCGAACGAAAAGACATTTTCAATGTCAAAAAGCGAACACACTTGTCAGTAGGTATTCAACTTATACTTTTACACATTTAATTTTTTAGAAACAAATCAGAAAATCACTTAAAAATTAAAGATAAAAAAAAATATTGAGTTTCGTAACTATTTGCAAACTTCTTTACGGCTTCCAAAGAGTACGAATATTAACGAAAAAGGTTATATTTTAAGTACCTACGGTATGAAAAGATTAATTTAGTTTGATACAGTTCACAAGGTTGTCTGGCAAAAGGATTGGTGGGTCAGGTCCCGTACCGGGTCGTACTAGGCTCTACTAGTTTATAACTAGTAGCAAGTTTAGATCAGGGTTGGGAATGTCGAAATTAATATGTTGAGATTTTCTGAATTTCTGACTTGTTGAATTCAATTAAATAAAAATGTTGTAATTAAAATTAACAGACCATTTTCCCGACTAAATAATATTTCGATTTAAATGTGAGAATAAACCTACCTCCTTCCATGAATGGAGACCATGGGCAAACAAAAGACCACGAGGCCGCCCTCCAAAATGAGTCCCGTACACGATTCCGAAAACCATTTTACCAACTAACAGTTCTGAAAGAATCTTGGAAATGCTTATGTCCAGAAATGGAACCAAAGAGCCACATAATGATGATGATGATGATGATGATTCACCTACCTAGCATTGGCGAAAAGTCTATACAAGCCGATTCCCATCGGCTTACCTTTTAGAGATCCTGCCTCACCGAACCACTACTATACTACCTATGCAGATTATAATATTTTTGTAGGACGGCTTACCTCCGCCATTATTTCACCCCTTGCCACTGCTACTATGCACTAATATTTTCAATAACCAAGAATTTCATGCCAATAATACAGATCCTACTAATATTATAAATGTGTTTGTGAGTTTGGATGTTTGTTCCTCAATCACGCAAAAACTTCTGAACGGATTTGATTGAAATTTGGCACACAGATAGTAGATAGCCTGGATTAAAACATATGATACTTTTTATCCCGATATTCCCACGGGAACGGGAACCACGCGGGTGAAACCGCGGGCGGCCGCTAGTATTCAATATGTTTCAAAACCAACCAATAAACATAAATCATATCCAAATAAGGTATTATATATCACCAAACATCCATTCTTACTTTAATTGTTTTTCATCAACCAAGTGAGAAGGGTTATAGAACGCGATCTTCTATGCACGCACCAATCGCACCATATACATTATGTGTAGGTAAACTCGGACCAAACAAACCATAGTCACATAGTCAGTTCTGTCGCACTGTAGCGTCTGGAGCAACAAAACATGGCTTATTTTCCAATACTGTCTGAGGGTGCTTTTGCCTAGAATACACTTTTTGTAATATTGTTTTACATCTCTTTCTCATTAACTTCACTATCGCGATCTCTGCTACTTTCACACAAAGTATACTAGATAGAACACTAATTAGAATGTTAACTGATACAAATCAATCACTTTCTAGAAAAAAAAATTATTAGTATTGATTCGAAACTTTATTGTATTGTTAGCATACAGGTGTTAATGTTATGCCATGACTACAATTAGCTAAGTAAATTACTGTCATTACTCACGTTACCACTTGACATATTTCTAAAGTAGTAATATTTGATTCAAAATTGTCCTAAAATTTGCTTAAGTTGATTGTTAATTGTTGTAAGATTGAGTTGACATGTTTCTTAGTAAAAAGCTCTTGAAACATAAATAAAGTGATAATTTGAAACTATTTTTGCAAGATACTAAGTCAGATTAAAATGTTTCATTGGGTACCGAACGAAATAAATTATCTTATATATTTTCAGTGCTAAAACAACCTTTTGAAGTTTCCCTTTTAAAGATGTAAGGATAAAGAAATAAACATTTTATTTATATTTAACTATTCATATGAAATCCAGTCTGGATTTCAAAGAAAAAAAAGAAATTTTTTCCTTGAAAGTTTTTAACAAACACATCACACAGCTTATCCCCAAGAAAACAAAAACACGTTCCTATTACTTTTAAAAGGTTTTCTTTACAAACAAGTAAACAAAAACAAATTCCTACAAAAGGAAATTACGTACAGTTTAAAACTTCATGATAAAGGATTCTGTGCAATGTCGTTAACAACAGTAAATTAAAAATATCTCTCTGCCCGAAAAACGTGACGAGGCAACAGGAAATTGAGGAAAATAACGATATCAAAGTTTTTCGTAAAAAGGGTTGTTAAAATTTTGTTTTTCATCATAAAATTGGGCAACCCTGAAGGATGAAGTTCAGACGTTAATTGGGCTTAAATCACGCAAACCTATCATTTATACGTTCTGCAATAGTTGTTTACCGGTTTTTATTACGATACATAGCTACGGATTGTTGTTAGGTTTAATTGGGTTTACCGGATTAATGTCAGATTGAAAATTAGGGACAAATTTGCTGTCACCCACGGCTGATAACTGCTTTCTGGTAATTTATTGGTTCGATCATTACAAGCACTTTCATATAAAACTCTTAAATTGATATTATATGTTATGGTGTTTTAAGAATATGTCGAAACTTCTAAGTTTTATTAATTAGATATAGATGAAATACATTAATTCAGTTTTGTTTCAACAACGCCACCTAAAATCGGTTACTTAAGTATTTTCAGCCAGAATATTAGACGAAAATTAGAAAAATATGACACACCATCTCTAGGCTTCGTTTATGTATGTACACGTCTAGGTAATCTAAATTTCCTCCTGTTACGTTATCGACGGGTCAATAGGGTGCTACACAACCTCCTTTACCACATCTCAGCAGAACAGATAGTACTCCATATATTCACAGCACAGCACACATGGCAATGCTAACACATGAGAAAGCACGGTAAAAAGCACGTGGTACACTATCACAATCACAAAATGAATTCGATTTACCGTAAAATGGAGCGTACACGTCCCGCTTTCGACGAGCGGCGCGCAAGACTGCCGGAGCCGGCGCGATGACGCCCTCTCCTCCCCTCTCACCCTCAAGAATTACGAAGCCCACAATATATTAAAAAAAAGAAAAATCACAAATTCCTTGGAAATCAGCGTTTCATCAAAACCATCCTTGTAGGGTTTCACGGTTAATAGATTTTTGATACAGAAATTAAAAAAATATAGTAAGGTATTTTGAACCTCACAAAAATAAGTGAAGATATTAAAATAGCCTATAAAATATTTTCACACCAATCTTACCGAATACCTTATTGCTTGAAATAAGGAATAATTAGGTCCTTTAGCTTACCTACCTAAATAAATTCGTAAACGTTTCCTTTCAATTATCGCGAAGCTTTCTCAAAGGTTCTGAAAAGGTTAAGCTCGTGTTGAGTTTATCCAAAGTTGTGGGTCTTTCCAGTAAGATATAAAAAAGTCATTTTAGTTTTATTTCGTATAGGAAAGCTTTTATAAGATTGTGTCGTCGTATTATCAAAAGCTGTCAAACTACAAAACTACAACAGATTTCAAACCTTCACGTGTTGGACGTTAAGTTTAAAGTTGATTGAGGCATAATTTAGTAACCCGCTGCTATATATTATATACTTAAACTTAACTATTTAAGTCTTGAGTAGAGCTAGAAGCTTTTACCCTTAATACTCAGATAAATCCTTAAACCCAGTAGAAGCAAATCTAAATTCAGACATAAACTTATCTGAAAAATCGGTTTATTGAGTTAACGTATAGGTAATCATAATACATTTTCCAAATTTCAATACATAGAAAAATGATAGTTACTGAAAAACGCCCCATAACACTATTCTTTGTAAAGATTGTTTTTTAATTGACGAGAAAATGTTCGTATTTTTTGATTTCAAAGAATTTTCGCCATTGTAAAAGCTTATATTTTAGGTCTTCTATAGCTTCCACTTAATTTTATAAAGAAGACCTTAATTTTTAACCGACTTCAAAAAAAGGAGGAGGTTCTCAAATCGATTGTATATTTTTTTATCGTTGTTCGCGCATATCTTCAACGTTTATGGTCCGATTTTGATGATTATTTTTGTTTGATTGAGTTTTCTTGCGAGATGATCACATTGTTTTTTTTTTCAAATCGGTTCAGTAGTTTTCAAGAAATCCTGATAATACTATGATTTTGCGTTATTTTTTTTTATTTATTTATTTATATTCAGGCAACGATGGCCCATAGATATACATACCTTAAAACTAAACATATATAATTTATAAAACAATGTTATTAGTAAATAACTTAAAAATATTATGTTAGTAAAAAAATCAATTTGACACTTTGTGTGTCTAATCGGTGGCACAAGGCAGCGTCCCTCTGAAGCGCCTGTACACCACGCCCTGCGGCCAGAAGTCCTCCTTCATGAAGAGGTCCAGCCTCGCTGTCGGGATGCGCACCACAAACGCCTTAAAATTCGTATTATGGCGCGACTCCAGTGGCTGAACTCTCAAACAAAAGTTGGATTTCTTCTTTATGTACTCGATCACGTCCTGCGTTAACTACGTACGTTTATTTTTGGAACCTGCTCACAAAATTTCACAGTCTCAGTATTACCATTGCAATGGTTAATGGGAATAGTGAGACGGACAGCCATACAGACAGATAGACGAAAGCATTTTTGCCCAAGCTAAAACGGAGTCGCTTCGCTCGCGCTTTGCGCTCGCTTGGTCAATATAAAAAAAGCTTTTAAAAAAAAAGAAAAACCGCCTTCAAAAAACTGAAAACAGCTTAAAAATTAAATACCTCTAAAAAGCAAGAAATATTATTCGAATCATTCGTTACACATATCAATATTAATAAAACACGTCTATTGAAGTCGGGTGGGGCTGGAGGACAACTTCATTTTTTTCTTAAAGCCCCACCCGACTTCATTAGACGTGTTTTATTAATATTGATATGTGTAACGAATGATTCGAATATTATTTCTTGCTTTTTAGAGGTATTCAATTTTTAAGCTGTTTTTTTTTCAGTTTTTTTAAGGCGGTTTTTTTTTAAAAAAGCTTTTTTATTTTCAACTTTTTAGTGGTAGGTATGTAAGCGCAGAGTGTAAATATTTTTTTACTTTATATTATAATATTTTAAATGGTAAAATGCCCAGAACTCAATTTCCAAATTTACGCTGTTTGTTTTTGAGGAGTTCCGTTGTGTCATCGTAGTCCAAGTCTAGTCCAAAACGTTGCATCGCAAACCATGATTTGGTTTGTTTTGAATTGCCATAAACTTACCAAAACCTAAATCACTTTACTTATAATATTTGATTTTGAAGAGTTCCTTTATGTATCTTCGAAGTCCAATAACAATGAAATTAAATTGTGACCACTCTTGAAGTATACCCTTTCAAATAAAAAAAGAATCATCTAAATCGGTTCATAAACAAAGAAGTTATGTCCGAAATTCCATAAAAACTCGTGCGATGGCGAGCTAAATAATTGATATTTTTCAGGATTATGAAAAAACTACTGGCCAGATCTCGGTAAAAAATTTATGGGACCACACACGAACTATGTTCTTTGAGTTAAAAAAAGAATTGTACAAATCGGGTAACAACTGACGAAGCTATGTTAAAACATACTTAAAAAAAAATAAAAAAAATACTGTCGACTTGAGAACCTCCTCCTTTTTTTGAAGTCGGTTAAAAAATCTTTTGATGTCAAACAAAGATTATTTCTAAAATATATTGACAGTACTTATTCCGGATTCACACAGCCTATAAATAAAACCAGTAAAGATCTTGTTTGATAACTAAGTAATTCAGTTTTTACGAGTGTGAAACTCAGACGGATTACACGAGACAGATGTAGACGAAGAACGCGTGATCTATCTGCCTTATCAGGATCATGCTTCTGAGAATCGGGTTCTTCTTGAAGATTTTAGTTTTACTGAAAAAGCACGTAAGTGTAGTTTCACTATTTTTTTTTTAGGTAATTTGTTAAGAGCGAGCAAAAACACAACTTTTCTAATCTTGTTTCCCTGCTGAGTGATGAGAGAAAAATAACAAATACATACATCAACTTTGTGTTGTGTGGTGGTACAGGTGTTATTTTCATACAAACGAGGTAATTTTGAAGCCTTGGTTTCCTGCTAGGGATGTATTATGCTGTGATCTGATGATAGCTATCCAGGGAGTGAATGGAGGAGACTCAGATCGCTATACACACCCAATTGATCTGACCAGCATTCTAAAAGATTAAAGGACATGTTTAAAGAAACCGCGGAAATAGATGAAAATGTATGGAAATCCCGAAGCTGAGAACTCTGACCCATTAATCTTTTAGAATGCTGATCAGATCAGTTGGGTGTGTTTAGCGATCAGAATCTCCTCCATTCACTCCCTGGATGGCCATCATCAGATCACAGCACGGTACATCCTTGGCAGAAAACCAAGGATTCTAAGTTACCGCGTTTGTATGAAAATAACACCTGTATCTCTAGACAACGTTGATGAGTATACTCAAACGACCCTTGCCAATGCGAACCCACTGCGTTTAAATAGAGCTCTGTCACAGAATATATACTATCGTTTGCTTAACGTATTACGTGTGATTGGTAGTTCGGACGCTGTGCGTCCGAGGGCACTGTGAGATCTCATACTAATGTTTGTGAATACGGGTGTATGTTTTCTAGATACAAAAAGTCAAATCAGTAAAATTTTGGAACATAAACAAACCTCATTATCTGCCCCCCCTACTCAAATGGCCAACTTTCTATTCGTTTGAACGCTACGCGTACTTTTAAAGCTTAAATATGACCATTAGATGATTAAATAACATGTCGCAAACTTATTTAAATCACAAGCTTCGATGTATTGTATGGAATTGTCAAGCTTACGGCACCTCATTTTATAGTTTACTTATATTTTAAAGTATTAATAGTAAGCGTAGCGTTCAAACGAATAGAATGTTGGCCTTAATAAAATTTCATGCTTTGTATGCATCTATAATCCATGGTTATTTACCATCGAAAAGATATCTACGTTCGCTCTCGCTTTTCGAAGAAAATGAAACTAATAGTTCTTTCGAAAAAAACCTAAGGACCTGTGATTGGCGTTTGATAAATCAGATAAGTCGAACGAAAGCTAATTGATGGCGTTTGAAAAAGAATTGGGCGTCACTACTGAGAAATAATGAATTGAGATAAAGTCACACACGGGTTTACATGAAACCATTTATTTGCTAGTATCATTTTTAGATTTAGCTAAATCTCGTCATGTTGTGTGTACGAAAAATGAGGGATATTTTTTCTAACCAATGTATTTTTTTTACTTTTTAACACATCTAAACTGTTTTGTGCAACATTACAAAAACAATTTATGAAATTTTCACATTCGAGTTTTTACTTTAACAACAGTCCGTTTTTCAGAACAAAATATTTTTGATTTTTAAATTTGACTACTGCAATGGCAGCTATTTCTTGTATCTTAAAAAAGTTGGTGTGTAATAGAATTATTATTTTATGAATATTTTTAGGAGCTTGCTTGCTTACGTAGTTTATGTGCTACGCTGCCCACTGTCTAACCTAAGCTTAATAATTATTACTCATTAAGTTTTTTTTATCAACAACAGAATTCAATATTCTCCAACAAATTCGTTTTTGTAAAAGACTCTTTGCCAAATCAGCAGAAAATTGTTTCAATTTAATTTAAACAAGAACATATTGATTGGTACTTAATTAGATTAGGACCTTGCTCATTCACCCTTTCATAATAACTCTTTGATTAACATTATGCCGTTAGGCTGACAGAAATTGGTGTTGAGCGAAAATAGGCTGTCGGTGTATTGTCAGAGATTCTATGTTTCATTAACAATAATCTAGAAGGTATACGAGTATAGCAATGATGATAATCAACCGGATATTGAGTGGGATTCCGTACCGGGCGCGGGCCGAATTTAGCATCCAGGCGATTTTAAATAATATTTAGGCCCGTATTTATAAACCGCTCTCAATACCAATCTCAAGAGTGATCTCAGTTAATACACTGAGCAGCATCTTAAGTTGATTAGGTATTAATAATAGTCGGATATCAAGTGCGTATCAAATGAGATCGATCTTAGGAGCAGGATAAGACTCGGTCTAGGAAGAAATCCGGGCGCAACTGGTTTTACTAACGCGTATGCCCATTTGGGCTTGTACTTCGGCAGAGGGGAACGCTTCGTATGGCCACTCTTTCTGGTACAGAAGCGCTTCTTACTCTAAGATAGAATATAGACATAGTAGAATCAAATACTATGACTGAACTCTAGGCTGTATGGTGCAAGCAAATATGCCTTTGCCTTTTCTGTTTAACGAACAGAAAAAATGGAAACAAAAAAAGAATGTTTGGCGGGATATTGTAATTGAATTGAGTTGTAAATGAAAAGTTACTTTACATTAACCTTTACATTTCGTAATTTAAGTACCTAAATAGATAGAAGTATCTCAGAACTAAAGTAACCGACATCGCTCTAAGGATTGCTCAGCTGAAGTGGCAATGGGCGGGACACGTAGCCAGAAGAACCGATGGCCGTTTCGGCGGCGGCTTGATCACCATTTCAAGTGCGATCTCAAGTGCAGAGTTTTGTTTATTTATATGAGTGATCTCAGTCGATACCACGAACTTAAACCTGAACTTAAGTATGATCTATTAAATTAATTAAAACAGCATCTCGAGTATGATCTCAAGATAGCTCTCAACGTTGAGAGCGGTTTATAAATACGGGCCTTATTAGTCCTAGTCCTATGATTGTATGTAGCTATGTTACTAGTATAATGTAGCAAAAAAAAAACACAAATGTTTTAAACGAAGCGAAGTTTACACCATTACATT
This sequence comes from Agriphila tristella, assembly GCA_928269145.1. NCBI lineage: Eukaryota > Metazoa > Arthropoda > Insecta > Lepidoptera > Crambidae > Agriphila > Agriphila tristella. Next base: position 27,767,586 of record OV743434.1, read on the forward strand.
ATTATAAAACAAAGTCCCTCGTCGCGTCTGTCTATCTGTCCACGATAACTCAAAAACTTCTGAACGGATTTTCATGCGGCTTTCACCAAATGATAGAGTGATTCTTGAGGAATGTGAGGTTTTATGTAAATTGGTAGAAATCTTACTAATATTATAATTGTGAAAGTTTGTGGGTTTGGATGTTTGGATGTTTAGATCTTTGGATGTTTGTTCCTAAATCACGCAAAAACTACTGAACGGATTTAGTTGGAATTTGGCACACAGATAGTATATGGCCTTGATTAAAATATAGAATACCTTTTTATCCCGATATTCCCACGGGAACGGAAACCACGCGGGTGAAACCGCGGGCGGCCGCTAGTTGATCATATGATGTCGGTGCACATTCGTCGGGAACCACCTTAATAAAATGAGCTATGCAGACGACTGAAGTAATTGACTTGTTCAAGAAGTGCAGAGCTATTTTTGTGTATCTCTGAATTCTGTAGCTTTCTATGTCTAAGGATTATTGCATCGACACAGAATATATAATAGTACTGCATCGATTCATTTCACAAATAAAAATATTTCAATAATATCTGATCGTTAGCCAATTTTAATGTCCCTACTGGGCTGCGCTGGGCACAGGCCTTCCTTATAAAAATGGCAAAATTAAAAATTTCGAAAAAACCCACGACGGTTAAAATTGTAACTCTTTATTTAAAAAGACTAAATAAAATAAGTTTTACAAAAATCCCTCGACTAAAAGTGATGTAGGTACTATACATACTTTATCTACCCATTCATAAATTACAAACGCAAGAAAAATCCGTTGGGGCTGCCATTACCTGCCCCCAAATTAACAAATATTTTTCAGTTATAGTTACTTTAGAGAAATGGCAATGGCAGCCCCCGACGGATTTTTCTTGCGTTTGTAATTTATGAATAGGTAGATAAAGTATGTATAGTACCTACATCACTTTTAGTCGATGGATTTTTGTAAAACTTATTTTAGTCTTTTTAAATAAAGAGTTACAATATTAACCGTCGTGGGTTTTTTCGAAATTTTTAATTTTGCCATTTTATTTTAAACTTTTTAAAGAATTCATACGTTATCTACTCTAAAAACCGCATCTATATCGGTCAAACCATTCGGAAAATGATTACTACAGCGCCCCCTAGCGGCTGAACACCATAACACCAAGAACCATCGCCGACAAACTACAAAACTATTACAGAAAACCGCATCCAAATTAGTCAAACCGCTTTGGAAATAAATGGCGTGATCCTCAGTGTCCGGACCACATTTAAGTACCCAGATGGTTTAGTTCCACATAGTTGCTACCTGAAGTCTACCTTCACAGGAATATATCATAATTAATAGTACCTCAACAGATAAGGAAATATTTAACAAATAAAGTGGTCCGGCCGCAGAGCAATGCTCTCTGGCCGCACCAACTCAAATTTTAAAAAGTGTGATACATTTTCAAGAAATTCATATTGCAGTAAATGAAATACAACCTCAATAGTACCTTCCACACGACAAGTTTCGTAAAATAAAACTCATTGGCTTAGAAGTTACAAGCCGTAGTTTGTGGTCCGGCTGGGAAGCATTCTCTGCAGCAGGTCAATATCGTAAGTGTGATACATTTTCAAGAAAGTGATATCCCAATAAAAGCTACCTAAATAGTACCTTCCACACGACAAGTTTCGTAAAATAAAACTCATTGGCTTAGAAGTTACAAGCCCTAGTTTGTGGTCCGGCTGGGAAGCATTCTCTGCAGCAGGCAATATCGTGAGTGTGGTACATTTTCAAGAAAGTGATATCCCAATAAAAGCTACCTAAAAAGTACCTTCCACACGACAAGTTTCGTAAAATAAAACTCATTGGCTTAGAAGATACAAGCCCTAGTTTGTGGTCCGGCTGGGAAGCATTCTCTGCAGCAGGTCAATATCGAAGTGTGATACATTTTCAAGAAAGTGATATCCCAATAAAAGCTACCTAAATAGTACCTTCCACACGACAAGTTTCGTAAAATGATCAGTAATTACTGAAAACATATTTTTTTTTTGGCAGTTGAATTTTACAAACCAGGCATAAAATATATAAAAAAAACACAAAATGAAAAGTCCTACAAAAATGCGAACAAAATAAAAAAGTTCCACCAAGTGATCATAGATGGCGCTAAAACTCTTCTTGATCGCGCTAACGTTTCGCTTTTCTTCATCTATGAATGTGTGCACTGAGCCCAGAAAATGCAACTATAGACTTTAAGTAATCTTAGAATCTTGGTAATTGTTTATATTATCAAGAATTTTTGGAAATGAAAATAACATTTCATTATAATAAATAAAACTACTTTTCCAGTTTTCCTTCCTTTCGTCCGCGTCACATCACAGACCATAATAATACAACAAGTACGTAGAATGCTAGTGGTCCGCGTGGACGGACATTCGGAAAATTCAAAATTCCTTTGTCCTTAGTTAGGGAACCATTGACCGGGAGCCCCGGGAGGGGACTTTTCGCTTCCCAGCGTGGCAGGCGGCATGCTGGGTTGCAGGCGCTGGTCTTCTTCTGTGAGGACGTGATGTCACAGAAGGAGGCCGCAGAGAGGGACCGAGAGGCGGATGCGGACGCATACCCGCTCCGACGGAGACGGCCAGGAAGAAGGAGGAGACGCTACGCGCACCTCGTTCCTCCCTAGTCCTTATCAGGGGACGAGTGCCACTCGGTGGTCCTCCAAGTGCCGGGCTCGTTCGGGCGTCAACACCAGGACCATACGGTGCGTGACATCACGGTCCCGTAGGTCCTGCGCGTTAGGTGGTGCGGGAAGCAGTAGGAGATTTAGTGGGTCTGGCAAGTCCCACATATCTTCGGGATGCATAACCGCATTCCCCCTACTATAAAAAATTTACAGATTTTACAGTCCCCGCAAGAATCGGAGCATTGAAAATGAACACAAAAATTTACGAAAAACCAAAATCAAATCAAATGCAGAGTCCTATTATATTTTTAAAGTTACCTAGGTAGTACCTATTTATTTTTACGATTGTTTGTGACACGAGGCGGATGGCCAAAAATACGTCTCAGGCGATTTGCATCTGATAACCATTTTCAATGGTAAAAAGGCCATTGACCCCGCACCACCCTCCCCTCAGGGGGCGGTTGCTTTCGATGAAGGTTTTAATGGCTTACAATAGCTGCGGGTCAAAACCAATTGCGGCGGTTTTAGTCAGTCGAGTCTGACATAACCAGCTTAGCACGGCGGCTAAGTGGTATCCAATGAGGATTTCCGCCCCCTTCCCCTCGGTGCCCGGGAAGGTGCTCCGAGCCCCTCAGGCTGAGAGTGAAAAAAAAACGGAGTTAAAAGTAAAACTATCTGTGATGTGTGCCATATCAAATCGGTCGTTTTTGCGTGATTGAATAGATAAATTAACAAACATCCAAACGGTCAAACTTATAATATCAGTAGGTTATAATATTCATATTCCGTTTCTGTTTGTCCCCATTCTCGTCTCGCCCCGTTCCCGTTCCGTATATTCCATACAAAATTTGGACCCTAATTTCTGTGTCCTAAAGGACGCGGCTATCGTGTTTGACTTCAAAATAAATGCCATTTTTGCAATCAACATACATCGGTATCCATTTTTTGCGGTTCATTTACGAAATACTTTTGGCTTAAGTATTTGTTTATAGAAGTACTCCTACGAACGAAGTTTCATGTTAACATGTCTAATTTAAAAAAAATCTCTTTATAAAATTTCAACGTCTAAAAAAATGCCATTTTTGCAATCAACATCCCATTAAACCTCAATCACGATATCCATACCAATTTAAGGTTTTTTTTTTACTCCATTTACGCTAAGGGGTTGACTTTCTGAAATTCACGAAATACGTGTTTGCTTATTTGTTTATAGAAGTACTCCTACGTTTCAAGTTTAAATGTCTACTTAGTCTTATTTATATTTTTTCTATGTAAAATTTTAACTCTGATTTCACCCCTTTAGGGGATGAATCATACTTCACACGTCGTACTTCAAAACAAATACCATTTTCGCAATCAATCCTTACTATAATATTATAAGTGTGAAAGTCCGTTTGTTTGTTTGTTAGTTTGTTTGTTTGTTTGTTTGTTACGCCTTCACGTCTTAACTACTGAACCGATCATCATGAAATTTTGCATACCTACACGTTCTCAGCGCTACAGAGAAGGACATAGGGTACCTTTCATCCCGAAAAAGGTACAATTCCCGAGGGATAGAGAAATAACTGTACACGCAGACGAAGTCGCGGGCGACCGCTAGTATCACGATAATTGTTGAAGATGTCGGAAAAAATTAAGCTTGCATCGAAAACGCTGCATAAACTTTTTGAGCTATTATAAAATAATGTATGATGGAATTGGTAATCTTTTATAGGTCTACAAAAAAGTCCGTGATGGCCTAAAAATAGCTTACGTTACTATACACATTATCGAGTGAAAGCACTAAACTTAAAGAGGGCTCCACACTCGCGCCGCGAAAGCCCGCGAAGGCCGCGAACCGCGAAGGCGTAGAGGGTTTCGCGGCTTCGCGCTTCGCGGCGTTCCCCGTCCGGTGGCGGTTTTTTGGTCCGCGTCAAAGGACTTGTGTGCCGTACTAATGTTGCCGTGATTCGCGGCCGCGGTTCACGCGCGAGTCTGGAGGGCTATATTTTTCGCACCGTTTTCATGCGCGAACCGCGCCCGTGATTCGCGGCCGCGGTTCGCGGCGCGAGTGTGGAGCCCTCTTAAGAATCGCCTAAATCCTTTCTTATCTACAACTCGACCAAGTTAACTTAGCGAATGACAGCTACATGACGGCTAAGTTTATGACACCGTTTTAATTTGGTCATGTTGTAGTTAGGAAAAGACTTAGGCGATTCTTAAGTTTAGTGCAATCGGCCATTAATCTTCTAAAAAAATTGGTCACATACAATGCGGTAATTTGGACAGCTATTTAGAAGGATACAGTATTAATCCTCATGAACTTAAATACGTTAGTTACTTTGAGCATTTTATAAACATTTTACCATTGAAAATGGTTATCAGATGCAAATCGCCTGAGACGTATTTTTGGCCATATTTCCGAAGATTTTGGGAAGATCGAGATGAAAATAGTACTATAAGTTGAGGAATTTATCGAGACACGTGTAAACGTTTGAATTTTGTAAATCTACTGGTAACTTTTTTTGGAATTTTGCAAAATTCCAAAAATTCCGGGTTTTTAGGAGGGTGTTTGTTTACTAAATTGTAAATATTTCGAAACAAAAACCGACTTAAGAAAAAATGAAAAAAGGTGTCCTAGGGTACTAGTTTAGCTACCAAATGGCGAAATAATTTTGAAAATCGGTTAATAATTGTGACCTGTAGGTGGTCCCTTTAGATTTGGAATTGTTGAAAAACGGGTGTTTCCGTACATAAAAAGTGATGTAGCTTTTATGATTATTGGCCGATCGTCATGGTAATAGGTTAAAAGATGCAGAAGCAGATGAGAAGTGCATTCGTTGGAATTTAGAAAATAGGATGATAATATTTCGGCTGGGTCGAGGCAGTCAGCGGGCGCTTTTGTGACACGAGGCGGAGCCGAGTGTCACAATCGTAAAAATAAATAGCTACTACCTAGGTAACTTTAAACATATAATAGGACTTTGCATTTGATTTGATTTTGGATTTTCGTAAATTTTGGTGTTCATTTTCAATGCTCCGATTCTTGCGGGGACTGTAAAATCTGTGAATTTTTTTTAACGTTGTACACCATACGATTTAAATAAATGTCTTAGGAATTATCGCAAAAAAATTCACAGATTTTACAGTCCCCGCAAGAATCGGAGCATTGAAAATGAACACCAAAATTTACGAAAAACCAAAATCAAATCAAATGCAAAGTCCTATTATATTTTTAAAGATACCTAGGTAGTACCTATTCGCCCGCTGACTGCCTCGACGCAGCCGAATTATTATTAAACTACTAGCTTCCGCCCGCGACTTCGTCCGCGTGGATTTTAGAGAAAATCCTTAGGAAACCTTCAACCAGGTTCCGACCAGCCGTTTTTACGCGATTAGGCGGGTCCCCACCAAGCGCGCTGCCTCGCGAGGCAAGACGTTTGCCGTGTGTGGCGGGCCTCGCACGAGGCTGCTTGCTTGGTGGGGACCCGCCTAATCGCGTAAAAACGGCTGGTCGGAACCTGGTTGAAGGTTTCCTAAGGATTTTCTCTAAAATCCACGCGGACGAAGTCGCGGGCGGAAGCTAGTTTATTACAATAATCAGAATTGGGTTCCCGTTCCCGTTCCCGTTCCCGTTCCCGTTCCCGTTCCCGTTCCCGTTCCCGTTCCCGTTCCCGTTCCCGTTCCCGTTCCCGTTCCCGTTCCCGTTCCCGTTCCCGTTCCCGTTCCCGTTCCCGTTCCCGTTCCCGTTCCCGTTCCCGTTCCCGTTCCCGTTCCCGTTCCCGTTCCCGTTCCCGTTCCCGTTCCCGTTCCCGTTCCCGTTCCCGTTCCCGTTCCCGTTCCCGTTCCGCTTCCCGAATCATGTCCTGAATCATGTCCACCGTGTTGGACTTCAAAATAAATGTTATTTTCGCAATCACCATCCCATAAAACCTCAAGAACGACATCCATATCGATTTTTACTTACTTACCCCATTTACCCCCTAAGGGCTTGATTTACAAAATCACAAAATATATGTTTGTCTATTTATTTTTAGACGTGCTCCTTCGAAGTTTAAAAAAGTACTGTCTATTTTATATTCTTTTTCCATACAAAATTTGAACCCCATTTTCACCCCTTTAGGAATTAAATCATGTCCACCGTGTTGGACTTCAAAATAAATGTTTTTTTCGCAATCGTCATCCCATAAAACCCCAATAACGACATCCATATCTATTTTCAGGTTTATTTACCCCATTGCACCCCCAATTCATCCCCATAGGGGTTGAAGTTCTACCAATAACAATATACGTTGCGTTAGATTTCCATCCGTAAGCCTAAATAAAAAATTTAGCGATTTTTACTTCCAAAATAAAGGATTAACTTCTAAACACAACTTCATCCCCCTTTTCACCCCTTCGGGAGTAGAATTTTGAAAAACGCTGAGACACGTATTTTTTTTTTCAATCATCAGTCTAAACACAAAATTTGAAGATTCTAGCTTCAAAACTGAGGGACTTTCATACAAACTTTCATCCCTTATTTCATCCCCTTAGGGATGGAATTTTCAAAAATCCTTCCTTAGTAGATGCCTACACTGTATAAGGTATCTGTGTGCAAAATTTCAAGTCTCTAGGTTCAGCGGTTTGGGCTGTGCGTTGATATCTCACTCAGTCAGTCAGGACTTTGAATTTTATATATATAGATTTTCAAAATTCCAACGAATGCACTTCTCGTCTGCTTCTGCATCTTTTAACACTATTACCATGACGATCGGCCAATAATCATAAAAGCTACTTCACTTTTTATGTACGGAAACACCCGTTTTTCAACAATTCCAAATCAAAAGGGACCACCTACAGGTCACAATTATTAACCGATTTTCAAAATTATTTTGCCATTTGGTAGCTAAACTAATACCCTAGGACCCTTTTTTTCATTTTTTCTTAAGTCGGTTTTTGTTTCGAAATATTTACAATTTAGTAAACAAACACCCCCCTAAAAACCCGGATTTTTTGGAATTTTGCAAAATTCCAAAAAAAGTTACCAGTAGATTTTCAAAATTCAAACGTTCACACGTGTCTCGATAAATTCCTCAACTTTTAGTACTATTCTCATCTCGATCCTCTCAAAATCTTCGGAAATATGGCCAAAAATACGTCTCAGGCGATTTGCATCTGATAACCATTTTTTCAAAATTCAAACGTTCACACGTGTCTCGATAAATTCCTCAACTTTTATAGTACTATTTTCATCTCGATCCTCCCAAAATCTTCGGAAATATGGCCAAAAATACGTCTCAGGCGATTTGCATCTGATAACCATTTTCAATGGTAAAATTAACGCGTGCGAAAATAAATTCAAGCGCGTTTCTTACACCGGCACCGATGGCAGGACAGGACTGAGACGGGGCGGAAACTGACTTTTGAAGCCAATGGGCGACGACTGTAAGGTATTTGGTTTTTTTTTTGGTGTTGTTGGAAGGTCGCATTTGGCAAAAAAAGGAAGGAACCGAAGCGAGGCGAGGGCGGGTCGCTAGTATTTAATAATTTTAAAAATCAAATACTTCTGAAGTTACCTGGAAAGCTTAGCAGAATAAAAATGCAATTAAGTAATTTTTAATTACTTTTTAATAACGTGTACTTTCTAGTATTTATGAAGAAAATCGGTACCTCCAACACGTCGTTATCAGTTTTTTAATGTACCCACCGCTGGGGCACAGGCCTTTCTTATGTGTGTATAAAGAGGATGGGTTTTGGCCACTACGCGGGCCCAATGCGGAGTGGTGACCTAAGGTATGTCCACGTAGGTATGACTGTTAAAAAGAAGAGAATATTAAAAAGCCTTTATTTTTTAACTGGAATTATATTAAGCCCTTATGTTGTTATTGCGACGAACGATAATGACCGACAATCGTTTAATGACTGTACACAGTATAGATTAGTGTAAGTATGTCAACTTATCTGATAAGTCTCGACAATATCACAACTCCCCTGCCACTTAAACAACTTCAAAAAAGGTTTTAAAGCTTTAACTTGTTTTCTTATGTCGTTTAAATAAAACGTTGAAGCTTGTTATTAGTAAAAAATTCTCTATTTTTTTTGTCTAACTTACATTACAAAAGAATAAAAACAGAATCTTAAGAAAATTCGTTCATATTTTTATATGTGTAAAGATAGATTGAACCATGGTAAATTTTTGTTGCAAAAATGAAAATTAAAAAGTGTGTAATAAGCTAATAAGAAAAGAAAGAAGGGGACGTCCACACAAAATAAAAATAATAATCATTCCAATCAGTGTTACTTCAAGACTGTGCTTTACTTATGATATCAAACACCTTCCACAGCCTATTATTAAATTTGCTGCAGCCTAATGAAGCATGTATTCAACACGGCTCCATAGCCAATATATTAATTAGCAAGTTCTATAAAAGTCACCTTGAGTTATTACTCCAGGTGAAGGTGACCAATAAAACTTGCTAAGGCTGTTCATGCACGATGCCAGAAGCTGTCCTGTATATTTTTTATTTGCGGCTAAACCTACACGTCCGCGTTGACTTTGCGTAAGGTCCCAAATACGATCTTTCTTCCCTTATTTCACCCTTTTCAATATTAATTCCTTCTCTTAATTCAATCTTTCTCTATACCAAAATACATCAAAATTGGTTCAGTGGTTCAGGCATGAAAAGGTATAATAGCGACATGAAATAGATTGATGTCAAAGTTACTTTCACATTTATAATATTGATTTGAATTTATATCACACTCTTTCCAAGATCTGTCGTTATTTGTTATTTAAAGTTCTTCGAATTTGAATCTAACAATTAATAAACCGCACAGCGGAGATCCATTCGTAGTAAAGCAACATACAACCCTGTGCGTCCAATGTGTACTTAGATTCGTCTTGGACCGTAAGCTAGAAACAAACACGGCAACGAAACCATTATTTCCTGTGCTGCGGTTCGTCTGTGCTAGCCAGAAGCCAGCCCGTGAATTTGTAAACGCCCTTGTTTGCTTCAAGGGCATGATCAAGTAACAATTATAAATACGAGAAACATGTGTTAAAGTCATTATATCACCACAACGGATCCATCTGAATAAATCAAAATAATGATTATCAAACATAATGATAATAATTATTCCAAACTTAATTAACAAGCGATTTAGAACTTGGCGCGTCAGAACCACAAAATGATTTTAAGCAATATTAATATTCAAGTCAGAAATCTCGAGATTGATATTAAATGTCAAATGACAGAGTTTCATTGGTAGTAATATTATCTTTACTAATGTCACCACAGGACCTTTACTGATATTCAATTAAACTGTTCCATAATGTATACAGTTTGAATTATTATTCAATTGCTCCAAAGTGAACGATAATGCAAATCCAATTTCAAAGTCCTTTTATGGGTTCGCTCAAATGTGCGGTTGACTTGGGACGTTTTGGATGGGAAGTATGATTCGAATTCAAAACGATATATCTTAAACAGTCAAATCTAATTCGAGCTTGGTTTTTATCTAGGTATCTAAATTTTGGATAGGTACCTACCGATTTCTTTGGATCTTTGGTATAACATTAGGTATAACAATTAGGTACCTACAACAGTAAATGTTGTATTAAAGTTTCGTTTTATTATGATTTACCTAATGTTGTATTAAATTTTAGAAAGACGATAGGCCTTTCTAATTTTAAGTTTTGGTTTATTATCTAGATCAGTTGATGGTATCTTGTTTTTCTAACAATCTTGAAGCTTTCGTTAATCACATTAAAATCACTTATCTAAAACGTAATATTGTTTTTAGTTAAAGCTAACGCAACGTTTGGAAATTTTAACACTATAAACATATATGTTTCTGAAATAAAATCTCGCGAGAGAGATAGAATAAATGATGAAATGTAAAATGAAATTATTTGAATTACTGGGATCTTTATAATTTATGCCAAATAATAATTTTCATTTTAATGATTGAAATACTAATTGGGTAGGCTTTTACACTAAGATTGTAAAACATAATTATACCGTTTTAATGTTAGTCTTTTGAGACTCTCCATTTTGAACCTAAGTTCATGGCACGGTTATTTATGAATATTGTAACATGTATTAACACCAGCAACCCCCTCAATGGGGGGCTGAAGCAATGCCCCACCTATCTAGATTCTAGACATGATCTAGATTCTAGATGCTATCCGCATTGTTTTGTGGTATGCGTCCCAGACTCAAAAATACCGCCAGTGGAGGTATTTTTGAGTCTGGGACGCATACCGCCAGTGGAGGTATTTTTGAGTCTGGGACGCATACCACAAAACAATGCGGATAGCATCTAGAATCTAGATCATGTCTAGAATCTAGATAGGTGGGGCATTGCTTCAGCCCCCCATTGAGGGGGTTGCTGGTGTTAATACATGTTACAATATTCATAAATAACCGTGCCATGAACTTAGGTTCAAAATGGAGAGTCTCAAAAGACTAACATTAAAACGGTATAATTATGTTTTACAATTAAAAGCATATTAACAAAATTGATATTATTAAAAGAACAGTTTCAAAAGGTACTGCTACATAATGATCTCTCTTATTGCCAACCCAACACCAAATCTGTGCCTGTGTGAAGTTTGTGTTTTGAATGAGTAAATGTTTGTTTCCAAACATAGAGTTATTGTAAGATGTACCTGATCTATTTCCCTGGATTAAACGATTATTATCGTTTCCTAATCTTCGAATGAGGTACCAACTTACTAGTTGGTGATCTATTACTCCTAGCCTTCGACTTGGCATTTCTAGACAAGCTAAAAATCCAACCTAATTTAGACACACCTCAGTGCTAGAATTAACAACAGGCAAATCATTAAGTAGACTAATGTTATTAAATGAAACATACCGAAAGGGAACTTATAACTTAATATCACTAGCTCCTTCAGCACTAAGCACTAAATATTTTCTATGACATCTGTCTGACACTTCCATCCTCCTCCGTAACCTCGCTCGGAATCCCCCAAACCACGCTTTGCTCTCGCGCCTCCTGTCATCCCTACCACTGTAGTCCTTTCTTTCCCATGGTCAATTGTTTCTCACAACCTTCCAAGAATTCTAAAGCAATTAAAATCCTCAAATTGCACTCTACACGTCAAACCCAAAGATAAATGTCTCATTGACACAATGTTTCCTGATACTAAACAAATATTGAGAGCTATTTGTGTCACAAATGCTCTTATTTATTAGCATTTTTAATACCACTTTTCAATATTCAGCATAAGTTTACAAGTGGAGTCAATATGTAATAATTTATGGAACCCTTGTAAAGTGTTTTGTTGGGTTGAACCATAGTCCAAGTTACGTACGGTATATGTATAGTAAACAGTATAAGTAATAATCAGTAAGGTAAAGTTGAAATATTTCCATTATATTTCTTTTATGGCGTCACATTCCCCCCTCTGAAAATAAGACGCGTAAGAATGAAGCGATTGATTTTCACAATAGGACTCGTTGAGACAGGTACAGTTTATTTTAACTCATTTCTCGTATCATTATCTTAGATACGTTAGTAATCTAAATTTAAGTTAAAATTGCAAATCGGTAATACCTATAGATCAATATTTTTACAATGGCTTTGAATTCTTTTGATTGCATTGCTTGAGAAAATATATATATATATTTTTTATAGTTGATGCACCTTTCCATCAAGAAAGAGATTAGATAAGGTAAAAAGCATTCGGTAAAAGGAAGTGCTGTTTTGCTAAGAAATGGTTATACAAGCGTGTTATGCTTGTTTTGTTACTAATCAAGTAGGTGGCGCTATTCGTTCTCAAACTGCGTTTTGCTGTTGGACGCTATGCAATTTTTTTGAGGTACGTATCTTATAGAGGTACGTATCTTCAAAGGTATTCATGGGAGTGAATTAAACTAAAATTAAAAGGGGCTAGATAATTTGTTGTTGGTGACTTCATTCATTAGAAATTGTTGTTATGCAAAAATAAGGAAATAGAATGAAATCTTTCTTAGTAATGTCGTATTCTGTGGTAATGTAATGTTAGCACTTTTCTGTTCGAATTCACTGCTAACAGTTGGTAGATGCATCAATGTTTCTGAATATGTTTACTGTTGGTGCAATGTCACTGCAGAGTTGGTACAGTGTTGGTACAGTGTTAGTACAGTGTTAGTACAGTGTTAGTACAGTGTTAGAACAGTGTTAGTACAGTGTTAGTACAGTGTTAGTACAGTGTTAGTACAGTGTTAGTACAGTGTTAGTACAGTGTTAGTACAGTGTTAGTACAGTGTTAGTACACTGTTAGTACACTGTTAGTACACTGTTAGTACACTGTTAGTACACTGTTAGTACACTGTTAGTACACTGTTAGTACACTGTTAGTACACTGTTAGTACACTGTTAGTACACTGTTAGTACACTGTTAGTACACTGTTAGTACACTGTTAGTACACTGTTAGTACACTGTTAGTACACTGTTAGTACACTGATAGTACACTGTTAGTACACTGTTAGTACACTGTTAGTACACTGTTAGTACACTGTTAGTACACTGTTAGTACACTGTTAGTACACTGTTAGTACACTGTTAGTACACTGTTAGTACACTGTTAGTACACTGTTAGTACACTGTTAGTACACTGTTAGTACACTGTTAGTACACTGTTAGTACACTGTTAGTACACTGTTAGTACACTGTTAGTACACTGTTAGTACACTGTTAGTACACTGTTAGTACACTGTTAGTACACTGTTAGTACACCATTAGTACACTGTCAGTGCACTTTTAGTCATAGTGTGGTGAATTTGAGTAAGCAAGTGTTGCTATGTAGGAATATGAATTCAGTTTAGTCACTAGTGTTCATAATTATGAAATTAATTAGTTTCTGACTTAACAAAGTTTATGTTTGACTATCTGGAAAGTGTATGGATCTTCAAAAATGTGAGTGAACAAGATTTTAGAGCGCATACGCGCAACGCATGTTTTCTTCTCCGTTTCAGCTGATGTACCAGAGGCATAGAGTGCTGACAGCGATGGTGGTATTAAAAGAAGTGACTTCATCACCAAGCGGCGTGAAGCGGCACATCTCTGCGACTCGTGTTTTCGACGGCGTGCGAGACGAGGAGGTAGAAGTAGGCGACGACGTCACTATATCTCGAGGATCTCTGCTTCCATCAGGTGATCAGATCAAAGTTTTGCTTTTTTGTTACTGTAAAGTTATAATGCAATCACGACTGAGTGGCAAGCGTTGATGATGATGAAGATGATGCTGATGAAGGTGATGCTGATGAAGGTGATGGTGATAGTGATGATGATGGTGATAGTGATGATGATGGTGATGAATATGATATTGATGATGATGAATGTGATGATGATGATTAGGATGATGATGGCGATGATAATGTTGATAATGATGATGATAGTAAAGAAGGTGATGGTGATAATAGTGGTGATGATGACTGACTGATGCTCACTGTGTTAATGATTCTTAGCTGTCTGAAGTATAGGTTGAGGATAGTACACCAAATTAAGTGTTGTGATGCCTGTCAGACACCTGATGCCTTCAGGTTGTCTTGAAGGGTTAATTGACTATCAGACGCCGGAGAGAGGCTGTCTTGAGTCATTGTCAGACGCCGGAAAGAGGTTGTCTTGAAGTGTTAGTTGACTATCAGACGCCGGATAGAGGTTGTCTTGAGTCACTGTCAGACGCCGGATGGAGGTTGTCTTGAAGTGTTAGTTGACTATCAGACGCCGGATAGAGGTTGTCTTGAGTCACTGTCAGACGCCGGATGGAGGTTGTCTTGAAGTGCTAGTTGACTATCAGACGCCGGATAGAGGTTGTCTTGAGTCACTGTCAGACGCCGGATGGAGGTTGTCTTGAAGTGCTAGTTGACTATCAGACGCCGCATAGAGGTTGTCTTGAGTCGTTGTCAGACGTCGGATGGCGGTTGTCTTTTCTTGCAGAAATTGACTATCAGACGCCGGATAGCGGTTGTCTTGAGTCACTATTAGGTATAGGTTATCTTGTGTTTGATAGAATTGATGGCTTCATAAGCCAGATGCACAAATTGTCAAGGTAAAACTTGTCAATTTTGATAATACTTGGTGCTGTTTGACTTATTATCATTTCTCTATGTGCAAACGTTGTTTATTGACTGGTTTGTTAATTTATTGTGAATGTCGAGTTGGAGTACTTGTGAGTGATTTAAAGCTACCTACTTAGAAAATTTTAAAATTGATCAGAGCATTTTCAGATAGAAGATAAGTTAACATTTTGTTTAAATTGTAATCATTGAGTAAAGGAATAAGAAAGAGACTAGTTTCCTAAACTTTGGTCAGGAAGGCCGAGTGGTTGAACGTTGTGTACTGTTTGGTGCTGTTTGTCTCCAGGTATTCCACCAACTGCTTCACACGGGGAGGTGTGAAATGTCAAGATGGCCGTGTCGGAGCGTGAGCGCCATGCTGCCCGTGATTATTGGAACTCCTAGCGCCATCTATTGAGTTTAGTCGTAACTATCAAGTCGGAAACGTCAAGTGGCTTACTTGGGTAAGGTCGACACAGCGAGTGTATAATCTGTGCAGCGAGCGATGTCATTGTCAATGACATAGTTTGACAGTTGATAGTTTAACGTGTGACAGTTGACAGATTTGATGTTTGTCAGTTTGACAGTTGACAGTCTTGACGTTTCCGGAGGCGGAAAAATGTGAAGAGCGCGATCTGTGGGTAGTCTGTAAAAACATTCCGTGACTGGCAGCCGTAGTGAACGGTCGTGAGTGGAATTCGCCTCGCTGTGTCGAACTTGCCGCGTTTACCGACTTGAATCCGTGTGAATCTGTTCGATCATCCGTTATTTTGAGCTAACTTGATGTTGATTGTAAGAATAGAGGTTGTGCCTTGTAAAGAAACTATTATTTTGTGCTTGGCGGAGAATAACCTTATCCTGACTCCGTCATATACATTAATTAATATTTTTTTATATAACTTAACCTATGATTTATTTACTCAATTACTCAATCAAAACCTTGTAAATCTTAATATTCAACTCTCAACGCACTCAATACTCAAAGTCTTAATATTAATTTAATTTTGATGCATTCATAATTGAAAATAATTTTGTCATCAGCAAAGCTATGAGTTGAACACCATAAGGTTCATTTCTAGATTGGCATTTACCCAAAAGTCACAAAAACATATTTTGTACAAAGACAATGGAGGCAGGTAATAGACGAACTTTTAGTCATCTCATCCTTGCAAGCGATTTATTTTCAACTGTTAAGGTTATAACTTTGTTAACTGTACTTACTGAATGCCGCATATTTAGAGTAATAATAGTATGCGTGTGTTTTGAACATCTGATTTTTGCAATTATACACTCTCACTCGGAACTCGAACCCGCTAACTCACGTAGCTGATTTATCGCAATGGCACTTACCCGTCGAAATAAATAATCAAAGTTGTTTAACGATAAACAATAAGCTCTTTCATAAAACTTGAGATTTTCACATTAGATGTAAAGTGATTTTAAAAATTTAATCAATCGTTAAGCTGAAAAATATTGTAAAACTCTTGGGTTTTAAACTCAAGTTTGTATAATAATTATACTACTGAACACTTAACTTATTTTTTTTTCTTCGCTCTGACACTCCTCATCTCCGAAGCCTGGCTGTTGTAGTCGCTACGGTACGAACTGAGACGAAGTTATCACCACGATCAGGAAAAACGTGATGGATGCTCCACGTTTTTGCAGATGTATAATATGGAATAGGTAATAAAAAATTATGTTATGATTGTTGAAATGATAATAGGTAACTTTTGTAGGTTATTTTTAAACATAAGTATCAATTAACTCATTAGATTAGAGTTTTCGACAATTTTAACACGTAAAATGAAACCTAGGAAAATTGTTTTACTTCATTCAAGCCCCCCTCAAACATTGGCACTCAAATTGATTTTAATTTTGTCAGACATTGTGTCTGACCAAATTAAAATTGCGCCAGGAAAATGCGAAAGTTCCAAACGCATTTTCCTTTTTTTTTATCAAGTTGTCAATAACTTCAAATCTCATGATGTTTACTATTATTTCTATTGTATTATCGATCTTAATGCAAAATGTACAATATGGTCTTTCTAATAAAGCAAAATATAATTGTAACCCTGCACCCAACTATAATATTTTGTAATAAGAATTCTGTCTGACAATAGAAGAAAAAGGAATCGTTATTTAACACATAAGCAGTTACTAGACAAATAGATAGCAACAATCAACAAAGGCGTTATAGGCAAGGGGTTGGGTGTAGTGCGAGTAACACACATTGACAATGTAAAGTCCGCCCCACGTGTGACACTAACGGAGGGCCGAGACAAAGACATAAACTTGTATTGTTTTTTTCTCAAAATAATTTCTAAGGCATATTGTTCCGAGGTTTATAGCTTTCAGTTTTGGGGTCTGGAGCCCTAAGATGAATTTTTACTTTTTATGGTTAAGGATGGCATTGAGTAGAAAACTAAATGGTATTTTTACAACATCTAAGCATCGACCGAAATTATTAACAACTTCTAGCTTTACGCCAGTTCACGTGAAGGAAGAGAGGAAGTGATTTTGTCAATAAAAAAATAATTAGTACCTGAACCTTGATCACGTAAAGCCGCTGCTAACAATTCTCGATTGAAATCATTTGAAAGCGTGGTTGCATCGCCGCCCCAGTTAAGATAGTTGTCACATTGGTTCCCACAAAAGCGGCGATGCAACCGCGATTTCTGTCAGAGTTGATTGCAACAAAGTTACGCAATCAGGGGGCTGGTCCAGTTGGTCAAGAGATCGTTGCGCGAGAGTGAATACTTACTCTACTCTCGCGGGAATATTCAGCACTTGCAAAGTACATACCTATAAGTACCCAAATTAATATCTAATAGAAAACGAAACTGAATTAATATAATAGTGCATGAGATTAGTTTATAGTTAGCTTGGGTGTTCATAAAGTTAAAGTTCTTTACTATTGTTAGTTAGTTAGAAAAACAAACTGCAAATAGATAAATTCACGGACGTGTAAAACAATTTTTTATTCCTTGTGACTAATTATAGCTAGCTAATAATTATAGCTAGCTAACTCAGCGTACTCATAGGTGACAGCCATATTAGGTAGTCACTAGTTAGACTCAAGATAAAGTTATCGTTATCGTAGTATAGTCGATACTTGATGAAATAGCTAGTTTTGGAAGATCACGCTTTTCGAAACAGGTGACGCTATCGAAATAACTGGTAACGTTACGTTTCCCAAAATTAACGTAAAGACTCATGCCTAAATAGAAGCCATAAAGCTTTTGTATCTTATATAATTTGCTGCGTTTACCCAAGCCATTTTTTTTTTCACTTTTTGCACATCTGTTAGTCCGACTTCTTAAACAATGGCTAACAGCCGAGCTGCGTGGTGTTTTTTTTTCTTTTGCAATGCATTTTACAGAACTTTCGATCGAATATTTTAACAACATTTGGAATTAACACGACTTAAGTTTCTACCATTGTTCCAAAACGAGCTTTACTATGAGACAGTTTTAACTTCTATAAATAACATTTACCAAAATATGGCTAATTAATAAATGTTTCTTCACTTACACGATTAGATATTCATTTTCTTAACTTCATAATATAATTATTATTATTGATTTAATAATTAGTGTTAATGTGGTAAATGAATGATGAATTTAATATTTGAAAATGCATTTCGCGTTTTGCATACGAGGTTGTTTGGCAAAATATGTTGTATATTTTTAACTGTGTTCGTTCATTGCTCGTACGTTGATCGATTTATATTTCATTAAACGAAAATCTTTCTTAATATCTTAATTAAATAGAGCAAACAAATGAAAGGTTGAAAATTATTACATCTGGTATAGACTACAACTTATTGATTTTACCACTACATATTTTCTTATTATAAAATCAAAATTTAAAAATACTGGTGTTCTATGGTCATAGCAACTACTTACTAAATATATTTTTTAGAGAGTGATCGTTACGTTATGGACCCCACGTTGTATTTTTTTTTAATCCCGTTGTTTCAATTGCTATTGAAACATTTAATGACGGGATCCTGGTCACATGCGCCAAAATGAGACTCTCCATTTTGAACCTAAGTTCATGGCACGGTTATTTATGAATATTGTAACATGTATTAACACCAGCAACCCCCTCAATGGGGGGCTGAAGCAATGCCCCACCTATCTAGATTCTAGACATGATCTAGATTCTAGATGCTATCCGCATTGTTTTGTGGTATGCGTCCCAGACTCAAAAATACCTCCACTGGCATAATACAATTAAAAGCATATTAACAAAATTGATATTATTAAAAGAACAGTTTCAAAAGGTACTGCTACATAATGATCTCTCTTATTGCCAACCCAACACCAAATCTGTGCCTGTGTGAAGTTTGTGTTTTGAATGAGTAAATGTTTGTTTCCAAACATAGAGTTATTGTAAGATGTACCTGATCTATTTCCCTGGATTAAACGATTATTATCGTTTCCTAATCTTCGAATGAGGTACCAACTTACTAGTTGGTGATCTATTACTCCTAGCCTTCGACTTGGCATTTCTAGACAAGCTAAAAAGCCAACCTAATTTAGACACACCTCAGTGCTAGAATTAACAACAGGCAAATCATTAAGTAGACTAATGTTATTAAATGAAACATACCGAAAGGGAACTTATAACTTAATATCACTAGCTCCTTCAGCACTAAGCACTAAATATTTTCTATGACATCTGTCTGACACTTCCATCCTCCTCCGTAACCTCGCTCGGAATCCCCCAAACCACGCTTTGCTCTCGCGCCTCCTGTCATCCCTACCACTGTAGTCCTTTCTTTCCCATGGTCAATTGTTTCTCACAACCTTCCAAGAATTCTAAAGCAATTAAAATCCTCAAATTGCACTCTACACGTCAAACCCAAAGATAAATGTCTCATTGACACAATGTTTCCTGATACTAAACAAATATTGAGAGCTATTTGTGTCACAAATGCTCTTATTTATTAGCATTTTTAATACCACTTTTCAATATTCAGCATAAGTTTACAAGTGGAGTCAATATGTAATAATTTATGTAACCCTTGTAAAGTGTTTTGTTGGGTTGAACCATAGTCCAAGTTACGTACGGTATATGTATAGTAAACAGTATAAGTAATAATCAGTAAGGTAAAGTTGAAATATTTCCATTATATTTCTTTTATGGCGTCACACTTTGTAATATAAAGGCTTTACTTGTAGATCTACCGAGCAGCATCTAATCCAGGGATGGCGAACCAATGGCACGCGTGCCATCGATGGCACGCGACACAATATTTTGGGCACGTCACCGATCTCAAAATGCATTAGGTACGCTATGACTTGATGGATGACGGCACGTCTATGACCTCATTAAACATTAACATTTAGAAAAATGGCACGTTGATACATAAAGGTTCGCCATCCCTGATCTAATCTCAAGAGCTAGGGTTGTCTAAAGTTTAGATTGGACGGTCGACAGAATCCTCCAGGGAGCGCCCGTGTCCACTCGCCAGTTCTAGAGAAAGCTACGTTACGGAGACTAGTTTTTTTACACTTTCAGTGATGTTAGAATTTGTTTGGAAATGCAATTTGGTTAACGTTAAGAAAACTAAATATCTTTCAATAGCTGGCCCAAACATATCATAATCATTACACAATCAAAGTGCTTATCAATGAAATTAAATAAATCAACATTAAACAAAATTTATTTTTTGCATATTATTACAGAAAAACTGAACGTCATTTTTCCAATGGCATTTTTGTATGAACACAAGACTATAATAGTGAATACCGAACTCACAGTTCAAACGATGACGAAAAATATATTTATATATTTTTTTCATATAAAACTGTGCCATAATGAAGAAGTGAGGTCCCTAAGCTCTTTATGAGAACATTTTGAGAATTGATTATTTAGGAGTAGGTATATTAAAAACAAGTCTCGTTAAGAAAAATAAATTAATGTTAACAAAAAAAACACAAGAATACCAAGGAAAAAGTACATCTGTAGGCAGTAAAGTTCAACGTATGATAAGTTTATGATAATGTGGGTGAGGGTGTAATAGTTCTATGTGGGAAGGAAAAAATATACCTATAGATACTATAATTCTGCACATAGTATATTCGTCAGCAGTCACTTCCTACTTTTAGTTTATACTTTCACTGAGTTTTAATTATTAAAACAAAAATTATTAAAAATTAATTTAAAAAAATCATTACTTAGCTTATTTTTATCTATTTGCTTGGTTTCCAAGGTTGTAAGACTAAAGTTTCGAAGCAGAAATCATCCTTTGAAAGCAGGGAGCGCCATGTGACAGTGAACAAGATTTCATTAGTCGAATTTATTGTAATCAATCATCAAGAATAATCGAAAAGTAATTAAGAGCGGGCCTTCTCATTAGAGCCATAGCCTGTCAAAGCTTTATTCAAGAGAATCCAATGAATACATTCTTTAAACCAACGCTTTTCAGCGATAACTTGTTATTCGACAAAACAAATTTCTCGACGAATTGTTCTTAAATTTTAATTAAAGTTCTTAGTCCTAGTTGTAAAAGTTTCATGAATAAAATGAGATGCTGAAATAAAAAATTATAGTTACCTAGTAATTTCTGAATAGAGCTAAGCTTAGGTCACAACAATTAGTTATCTCTTAGTCTGACATATTTTGCTGTAAGTAAAAAAAAAATAACTTGCTTGTCCACATAATTATATTTCACTCACTAATTTATTACAATGAGTGTCACTGAACTCAGTGTTATTAAGACTTAACTGAAAGCAATTGACTAAGCACATTCACTAAGCTTACTAATTACTCGCAACTTATAAATAAACTAAAAACAGGTCCCACAGCAAACTTCTAAACAGAAATTACTTCAACGGAAATTGGACTTTCCAACATCTATTAAGCCTTATAATAATTCTAATGAAATACACTTCTGTACAGTTTCTGAGTGAACGAAGTAATACCGACTAATTTGAGTTGAACTTGGAGCACCCACGCCTACCTTCCAAGATCCTCTCTAGATAATTGCATTTGTGACAGCTATTTCAACATGAAATACAGGATGAAATTCACCCCATTACTGTTAGTATGAAATTAGTACTAGGTACTATAATCGAGCACAAAGTAATTTATTATTGCACCGAGTGCCTGATTTGAATCTAACAGGCACGAGGGCAATATAAATTACTTAAGGCGAGGTGCATAATCTGCTTTTCTTTCAACTATTACCTATAGGAATAGTAGATAAAAGAAACTCATATCAAAGAGTTTCATTTTCTATAACATTGTCGGCTTCATTTAGAATGTTTTCCAGAGTTAATGTGTCGCTAGATGATTCCATTTTAATTCGAAGCCGAAGCACTCAAAATCAGATAGTATCACACTTTATCGTTTCCAAAAATATTGTCAAGCAAAATTAACAAAGTTCCCGCCAAATCACTTTTTTAAATTTCTTGCAATCATTTTTTAAATTTGGAACAAGTAGGATTACGTAAAAAAAGTATTGATATCGGCGGCTGAATATAGTTAATCCATTGAGATGGCACCTTTTGGTGTGATAAAAAAACTGTGCATTAATGAAATTTCATACATTTTTATTGCTCTAGAGAAATAAAGAATCGCTTTGTACTGAGTTTTAGTGTGATTGTGATGAAATTAAAGCATAGTTGGAAGAAAAGCTAATTATTATAAGATTTGAGAAGTAAGTTTTCAATTTTTCGTACAAATAAGTGGGTATTTTTCACCAGAAAACTAAAGATTACTTTACTTACTATACTACTCTGTGTAAAAAGTATCGGGAATGTCAATAAAAAGACCCGCGTAAAAGAGGTCGTTCTAATTTTTTTACTGCATGTTGGTAGCACTGTACCATAGTAAAATCAAATAAGTAAGTCGTCTTACTCATTATACGCCCGAACGCGGTTTGTATGTGAGCGCGGCCGTACGTATGCGTCGTCGCACGCACACACTGACACAACTTAAAGGTGATAGCGGTGCGTCAGTCGTGGCTGCGTCGTACCACAGAATATATACTCTAACGCGAAAAGAAACGACACTCGCGCATGTATGCTCGTAAAATCGCTCGCGGCTATGTGTGCGTGTCTGGAGGCGCGCGGGGGGTGCGCGCGGCGCGCGGGGAGTGCAGCCGCAAGTCGCCGACTTGCCCGGCCAAGGGTTCTACAATCGCTCGCCGCTCGGTTGTCCCATCGCAATCCGCGTTATACCGCATTTCGCACGGGCTAACTACGCGACGCAACTTTATTAGATAATCATGCCCGGCGGCGGGCGGTATTTTTGTGTGTGTGGCAAAGTGGCTGTGGCAACAACCAAAAACAAAATCCCGATAAAAGTTTATTTGTATTTTAAAAGTTAAAATATACGAAATATTAGTCATGATGCCCTTACCCTTTCTTTTACCTGACTTGTTTTGAAAACAAGGATTTCAGACGATTAAGCTCGTAAACTCGCAAGTAGGTAAAATTGACGATAAATAAAAAAAAGGTAATAAATCAAACTTTTCTGTCATTAATATGTTAAAGATTAAAAACTGATTATAAATAAGAGAAAATATAGTATGAGAGTTGCAATTTATGATGTACCTAATATAATTTAAAGATTACAAAAACTAATTATAAATCAAACCTGTCTTTCATTAACATAATATACTGCCTGACACAAGTTTATATTTCCTAACATACTGTAATTTCCTTTATTCCATTTCGATATCAACCCTAGCGCTTACACGCTATGGCTCAAGGTCGCTGGCGCTCGAACTCTCACGTACACAGTGTGTCACGGCTGTGGTCGTACTTAATACCGACCGCGCTCAGCCGCTCACGCACGCTCCGCCGTACATGTACCATGGGCAACAGCGACGCTTAACCACTGCTAAGGTCAAAATCGCTTGCACGCCGCGCCGTCACAACCATACGTTTAGTTCGTGTAGGGGCGATACGCGCGCACACGAATTTTGTTGCAAACTGGTTAAGCGTCGCTGTTGCCCATAGTACACTACCTAATTACCTTCTTTAAATACAAATTCGTGAAGATGACCTCTAGAAAATATTGCAGTGTTTATGGATGTCTAAATAGCAGTTTGTCTGATTCGGAATTGTCTTTCTTCGCATTATGGTCGGTATACATTTTGATTAGTGTTTAGTGCGAGTGGCTCGTTTAGTGTTTAGCAAAAAAACACGTGCGGACAGTCTCTGTTTAGTGTTAAGTAATTGTTTTTTGCTAAACACTAAACGAGCCACTCGCACTAAACACTAATCAAAATGTATACCGGCCATTACCTAGCGAACATGAACGGTGAGTACCTATCTAATCTACTACCCTACTATATCATACGTAGGAACGTACATAATTAAATAATGTGTTAGCTATTACATATCTGAAAGTGTTTAGGATAAATCTTAGGTAGGTATATAAGCAATAAACTTGAGTAGGTAGGTTGTAGTTGTGGTTGTTGTTAAACATTGTAGACAGCTCCTAGTCTATGTACAAAAATAATTAAAAAAATATATTATAGATCCCTGATGCTTACCCTACAGGGGAAAATTGTTTTACATAAAGATTGCCTACATATGCATTTTGACGATTGAATAAACTATAAGCGACAGCCCTACCAGTCAGCTAGTGTTTAGGCTATTATCGCTCGCTCACAGCTCGAGTTGGCCTACTTATTTGATTTTTCTATGACTGTACTGATTAAGCGCGCAAAATTTGAGCGGGATCTGTCATTTAATAAACTACACTTTTTGTTGGTGATAGTTTTGAGTCCTCGGCGATTTTTACAATGGAAAATGATAATGCACCATCACACACAGCCATTATAGTGAAAGAGTTTTTAGCGAAAAATTCAACAAAAGTTCTCGACCAAGCACCGTATTCACCTGATATGGCTCCGTCTGACTTTTTTTTATTTCCCAAGTTAAAATTACCACTTCGAGGAAAACGTTTTGAGTTGATAGAAGCCATAAAAGAAAATTCGCTGAATGAGCTAAAGGCCATACCGCAAATAGCCTATGAAAGACTGGAAGACTGGATGGAAGACTGGGTGAAGCGGTGGAGATGTTGTATTGCAAGCGATGGGGCCTACTTTGAAGGCGATAAAATAAATTTAGATGAATAATTTGTATTTTTTGTTTTATTGATAAATTCCCGATACTTAGTACACAGAATGTACATTTACATTACATATGGACTCCATCCTAAATTATAATTACCTAATCAATAAAATTATATCAGTTACTATTTAAGTAAATAACATGGATTTATGTGACATTCATTACTTTGAATGAAATAAATTTTCAAGTATTACTGATAATAGAGTCCGAAAATTAAATTTTTCCTTTATTTTCACCTTTCTTTCAAAGATACCCCAATAAAATATTCAATTGAAAGTGAAAGTGAAATATACTTTATTTAAATAAGCTCACATAATAAGCATTTTTAAATCGTCAATTCTTTTACCCTACCACCCATTATGTATGACGTCTATTAGCTGACAAGAAAAATGGGCGCAAAAAACTTGTCAGCTTTATCAGATAGAACGATATTTACAAATATGTATATCGTTTCCAGACTTTATATTAATTAAATGTGCTTATCACTCAGCGAACTAATTTAAAAACAATAAAAACAAACCATAATGCAAATCCGTTAAATTGAACATGGCCAAGCTTTTTGCATTGTCGTTTCTGTGGTTAGAAAAACCACGTTAACACCCGTCAATTCCGCGTGATGAATTAAACGACATTTAAATACTAACCGCGCGACATGCACGGTTTGCGCTACTGTAAATAAATCGCCGTAACGTGCAAATAGTTTTGTTACACTTAATTTACACTTTTGAGTTTAATTAAAAATTAACCAGTTTGTAAATTTTTTATTAAATTCAAATGTTGAGGTTGCCTAATAAGAGATTATCTCTTAATAACTTATGATTCTATAAGTAGCTTCTATCTAGTAGCTTCCTGAGACCTTAGAATAATTACACCTAGAAGCCGTGTCCTTGCATGCAAAGTAAGGCAACTAATACTGAGCCAAAATGGCTCAGTATTCAGATTTATATCCTTTATACGTTACCTAATCCTAACTAAAATCCAGTAATATAATAACTAATCTCATAACGGTAGGGAAATTGAAACTGTTTTGTACTTATTAAGTATATGATTATGTAATGATGTATAATAAAAATCCATTTTGGCTGTTTTAGTTGCCTCACTTTTGACAGCGCTCTTTGTAAAGAATTATTATCGTTCTAGGTGTAATTATTCTAAGCCTGAGACAAACACCTAAATTTGAGACATTATTATTAAAAAGGTTGTTTTGTAAATAGACCCATTTGGGGTTTGATCCCCGCCAGCAGACATATATACATAAAAAAATCTATTTAAACCTAAAAATCCACCTCGACCTAAACATCTTTGAAGTCCAGAGTTCGAACTCGGGACCTCAAAGATGGTGATTACCACTAAGTTACGCATGCCGTCACTACACAACGATTTATTAGTAAACAAATCATACACAAAAAATATAACTACATACGGACGAACATCAGGGGGCCAATTCTACTATTGTACATCGACTAACAAACTATCAACGTTTCGTTACGATTACGCTTCGATCAGGCTTCGATCGTTACTATAATAGTAGTTTATGAAACTGACACATAAAGAGGGGTATTAAAACACGAGTGTGTGTTTAAAAACCGAGCCGTAGGCGAGGTTTTTAATAGTATCACACGAGTGTTTTAATACCTAGTTATGTGCAGTTTCATACACTACTTTATCTACACTCATACATTTGAGATTGAACCTACTAAATAAAAGATCAACGTTAGAAAAGAGAGAGAGACTTTGTTTGTATTAGCAAGGTACCTTGTAATAAGTCAATTCCTTAGCTGCATCTAAACTAAAATATCGGGCAGAGTAATTTTTTTTTTCACATTTTAAAGCAAGAATAAAAAAAACCTACAAAATTCAGTAAGTATAACAAAATGTAAAAATTGAAATCAAAACTTTATCGGAAATGCTTGGCGCGCATTCCAATAGAAAAAAAATTTTTGTCAGTGCATTTCAACAAACTAATCGCACTAAAGTCATCGATTACCATAGAGTACATTTTAATCATGAAAAATTTTTTTTAATGTTACGGCACTGCCTTCTTTTTGGATTTGTCCTGTATCGTAATGAGAAAAAAAGTTATTTTATGATGCAGTTGACTGCATCGTAATGAGTTTATTTTTTAATTTTACCTATCCACGAAAATAAAGTACGTATTTATATTACCTTTTTTGAATTCATATTTGGAACATTACGTTGTGAGTGTAGATAAAAGTTATTCTACTGTTGGTATACACCCAAACGAATCATAACTAAAACGTAACATGAACGTAAACGTGCACGCAATAGAAACCGAACTACAATAGCTCTATCTTGTGTTACCATTATAATAAATCACAAGCTACTTTAATAATAACATAAATATGTTTTAACTTCAAATTCTTAAACAGTAGGGATAATTTACAAATTAATTAACTGATTATTATCAACTAGCGGCCGCCCGCGACTTCGTCTGCGTAGAAAGTTTTTTGCTATCCCTCGGGAATAATATTATTTTTCGGGATGAAAAGTACCCTATGTCCTATTCTGTACCCCTGAGAACGTGTATGCAAAATTTCATGATAATCGGTTCAGTAGTTCAGACGTGAAGGCGTAACAAACAAACAAACAAATAAACAAACAAACGGACTTTCGCATTTATAATATTAGTAAGGATTTTTAAAACTAAATGGACCAAATCAGTGGGATCCCGAGCGATTTAGTTACTAAAAAAACAAAAACAAACATGTCATGTATGCATATTATGTGTCAATTGTCAAAGTTTAAAACTTTTCCCTTTACTTAGAATATGTAATGAGGGGCTATTTACAAGGTTCTACGTGGCAGGTGACTTGCCGGTCTATTTTAATCAATTAGCACTTTTCATCGACTATCACTTGTCAAATCTAAATGCAAACCTATAATTTCAATGAGGTGGCGATTCGATTTTACAAGCGATTGTCGATGTCGCTATTTGGCTAAAATCGACCAACGATTTGCCTGCCAAGACGACCCGTTTAAACACCACATTAGGCACAAAAAATCTAATTTTGTATCACTGACTCTGTGAATAAAAGCGCATCGCGAAACCAATAGATATTTAAACCGTACATTGATACACAAATGCTCCCAAGGCACACGATGGTAGATATAGAAAAGATTAACAAGTAATATTTGTAAATGCATCCAGATCAGGCGACATGATACCTAAGACCACTGTCCGAGTGTTTGTACTAGAGATTTGGAAGACCGTTTCGATCAAAGATAACAATACTTTCTTTATTGTGATCTAGCTGTATGAGACTACTTTACTCTTGAAGGAAAACAATATCCAACTTTGGAACACTATCGCGTGAAAGCACTAAACTTAAGAATCGCCTAAGTCTTTTCTTATCTACAACTCGACCAATTTAACTTAGCGAATGACAGCTACATGACGGCTAAGTTTATGACACCATTTTTATTTGGTCATGTTGTAGTTAGGAAAAGACTTAGGCGATCATTAAGTTTAATGCAATCTTACCTTGCTTAAATTCTGTATAACTAAATTGTGCAGAAAAAATGAAATCTATTTAATACCGGATCTCTTAAAATCAAGCATAAATTATCTTCAGCTTTAATAGACTATCGATTGATGATAAAATAATGTTGTTGTTGAATGGAATAAATTAAAAAACTTAATCAAATTGTTTTCAAAAGTTTATAATGCCTTTAAATAATTGTATTTTTTGTTAACTATGGCTTTTGTTATGATAGAAGCAGGTGCTCAGAATCTCTCACAAAAAATACCAAATAGTGATACACATTATTATGCCAGCATTACAGGTTTTACTTACATACATTTTACTATATCTAAATATACATAGCTGATAACAAAAAAAGCACAAAGTATCAACAACTAATGTACACCAGAAACAATATCTCGTTTCTCTTTTGAAATACAATTTAGTGCTTTGTGGCGGAATGCAATAGTAGTGCACAATGTATATCTTCAGACGCTGTAAGCTTGCAGCGTTTAAATTATTTATGTAAATAAATCACTGCCCTCCTCATATTCAAGCAGATATTGGTACTATATTGTAGAATATAAGTCATATGAATATTTAAAGTAATGTAAATTTTTATTCCATTTCATTCATTGTGAGTGAACGTAAGTAAGGAATCTATCGTTTCCTTGTACCGCTTTTCACTTTGCAGAACTTATTTGTTCTCCATTATTTCGGAAACATCCAACTGAATACTCTTTGTAAGTTATTGAGTATTCTATCACAGCTGCCTTGATTGTATTCCACAAACTAGACAAAGTAAAATCTCACTTGTAAAGCTCGCCATTTATTTACGAGCGACTGGAATTTCTAGTGCACAATTACAAACTATCTCACACGAGGTATTCCCGCGTATTTGCATCGCAAACAAACGCTGTAAATCCATCAGAGTAGGAGCTTGATTAGCCGGCAGCTCATAACAGCTGGCAAAAGCTAAATAACACTTTGGTTGAGTACTAAAATTTTCAGAAGAGCAACACGCCTCATTTTGGCCTTCGACTTCTGTATTCATGGCCTGCTAATTATTGACACCACACTAACTTGCTTATGCATCGTTCACGAAGGGCGCGAAACTGCTTCAAAATAGAATTTCCTGTAAATTGCTTCGATAATTTATTTATACTAACTCAAGACGAGACTTCACGAACATGTTTCTGTTAAAGAACCCTTTTAATCATGACCTTTGAGTGCTTACCATCGAAATATGAGATAGAGTTGACATCTAGTTGAAAATATTCGCATACTGTTTCGTCTCTTAATCACAATGTTATTACATGATTTTATTCAGGGAACTACGCACTTGCTTTTTCAGAAATAAATACTTTATAAACGAATTGGATGCTTAAGTGTTTTTTTTTATTTAATGGAAAACTTTGATGCATCACGTACCTATTTAAATATTATTTGTGCAGACATTAATTTCAACGAATTAACAAATATCAAATACAAGTTCACTAATGAGTTTCATCAATGTTAACAACTAACTAAATTCGTTTATTAATAACGAAAATTAATTAAAATCTATATTTAGATGAATACTTAAATATTTTATATTAGAATAAAGTTGCATTAATACTTTAATGATCAAACGAACTTACCCTAAGTGAAGTTCGATCCTAATTATCCCTTCTTCGTCGAAGAGATTTAATTTGTTACAAAGTAGTAGCTCTGCTACTCGTTCGCACTCTGTCGCACGTAGTTCAGCGCCCAAGCGGGAAAGAGAAAGCAATAGCCTTCCCCTCCCCGCCTCCGACCATCGCTGCCCGCCGCTGCGTCAACCTCATTCAGTTTGGAGTAGTAAGGAAATACATTGATATCCCCATCTATTATAGGGATACGGTTGTTGAACAAACAACTAGCAAGGGAGGGCTGGGGCCTGGGACTTTAAATCTCTTCGACGAAGAAGGGATAATTAGGATCGAACTTCACTTAGGGTAAGTTCGTTTGATCATTAAATTATCCCTTCTTCGTCGATTCGATTTAATTTGTTACAAAGTAGGATGTTTAGAGAAGATGTCAATGTTATTAGAGGAAAGCCTTGTTTGTTTATATAAATAAACAAGGGTTAAGTGAACACACATTAAATTATTTTTAATAGTTAAATAAGATGAAATTAAGTCAGTGCTCCTGCAACTGCAACACTAAAAAAAAGTAGTTTTATTATAATGTCGGTTCTGTGACATTAGAGCCCCATGCCTGGAAACACGCAAATATTGTCGATTGTCCAGTCCAAACAGCAGATTGCAAAAAGCATCCACAGAAAATCCGGCACACAGACTAGTAAGTGCAAAAATTTTTCTTCACGAATGGCAGCAACTTGGCCGCCGCGCCGATGTGACCACATGTTACACAACATGATAAACAGATAATGAGATAAAAAAAAATGGGTGTAACATTCCTCCATTATAAATTTGCCGAATGTTTGTGACGAGGCAGCATTGATATGTATTTTTTTTGGGGTTTGTATTAGTTCATATGGGCGACAATATTTAAGATATTTATATAAATAAACATAAATACTTTTATTACAGAAATAAAAACTTAAAGAATGGAAAGTTCAGCAAGTTGAGACTTACAGAAGATGTGATTAAACATCTGTCATTTAAATTTTAAATAATAAATTATTTCGTCAAATCTTACTGTGTTACCTCAGATAATATAATACAATGATCTGAGTTGCTTAATTGAGTTAAGTACATGATCTGTATTCATTTACTTGAAGCGAAGGCTAACAAGGTGACCAATGGGTGCTTAATTGTTCAAAATGTAAGTTATTTGGGAGTAAGTTTAACAGGTAATCTTAAACTATTGTGAGATCCATCGTTATAGTGTAACAAACATATCTATATTTTTTTATTTTTTATTTTTAGGTTATCATTGCCGGTGATATAGATTTAAAAAAAAATGGGAGATATCTGAGCAATGATTGTTTAGTGGGATTCATTTAGAAAACAGTTGTTTCGAAAACCTATTAAATCATTAATTAGTATATAATAAGATATTATTTCTTGGCAATAGTTCCAATAAAAATAAAGATTTGCTTGCAGTATTATTCAAATACTGAGGAAAGATATCAATAAACACTTCTAACGCTTGACTAAGGAACGTTTGCCTTATAATATGCAGCCAGAGAAAACTGAGAGCGAGGATGATGTTTCTTTCTGCGAACAGATGAAAATAAATTAACGCTTGATGTGACTATTACCATCGCTATTTCTTTAACAGCAAGTTGATTAAGGTTTCAACGAGGGAATGGAGTTGCCTGCCACAAGTATATTATTATGTTTACTGGGTAGCTTCAATAATATAAGTGTATTTAATGTATTGTGTAATTGCAGAAAATAAAAAACCTTTTTTTTTTCATTTCATTGAGAAACCATGGCTATGATAGCTATTAAGTCATTTGGCTTTGTCATAAACAATAAAGTTATTCTTTTAAAATAAGTGAGGAAAAAGAAAGCTGGGGAGGCGTTATTACGCCTATTGTTGATCATACCACTGCCATTTCTCGGCGAGCAATTTAGCAATTTGAATTAATTGCAAGAAATGAACACCACTAATTCGATTCATTTATGAAATGGCAGTGGTGTTATTAATATACAACAAAAAACTTCAGTATAGGCACCTGCAGACAGACGGCGTGGTGCACGTCCCAGCTGTAGCTAGCGCAGCCGCAGTGGTAGGCGCCGCCCATCGGGTAACAGACCATCAGTGCTAGTATACGCACGGTATGCGAAGGATTTTATACCAAAAAAGCAGATCCAGGTCATTAATGAGCAGCAATTTTTCCTCGTTTGTGCAAAATCTTATATTGTCTCACTTTAACCGGCTGCTGCACAGCCCATTGTCAAAGCAACGGAGAAAGTATTGAAAACTATTCGTTTATCATATTGGTCTAAGTATCAGGAAAAGAAATATATTATTTTTTCACCATACAATACAAAGTTAAAAAAGGTCCATAGTACGATATAAAAAGTAATTATTATATCAATCATTTTAATATAGTTAAACATTTATGCTCAATTTGTACAAGCCTTAAGCTTGTCCAATATCACAATTTTAAGTGTTAAAATAGTAATGCTACCGCAGTACAAACTGCTGTAATAGTTCCTAAGTATCTGACAAAGTCACTTAAATGTATTTTATTTGATTTTAATAGCTTCTTCTAAAAATATTTTGTTTGTCCTTATTTGTCAATATACTACTAATTTTAGAAATTCAATACAAGGCCGCAGAATTTACATGTTTGGCTGGGAGTAATAGTACTTTCTTGATAGTTAATGAGGATCTTAAATATTTGAATCATTGTTTTCATAGTTTCTAATACTTGTAAATTTGAGAAATTTTGGTAATTAATACCCAGACATAAGTGTCATCATAATAGGTCATTGAAGCCTGAAAATTAATGGTTAAAATTATTGGTTTAAAACATTTAGTAAAGATGATGATTATGTGTAGTGCTGTGCAAAAGCCAGAGAATTAGACCCAAAACTCATGAAGTTTATTGTCTAAATAACATCCTTACTAATATTAAAAATGCAAAAGTCCTTTTGTTTGTTTGTTACACCTTCACATCTTAACTACTGAATAGATCATCATGAAATTTTTATACACGTTGTCTGGGTTACAGAGAAGGACATACGGTACCTTTAATCCCGAAAGGAAAATATTGTTCCGAGGGATAGCAAGAAAGATTTCCATGCAGGCGAAGCCGTGGGCGGCCGCTAGTCTTAAATGCTTTTTGCGCTGTGTGTAAAAGCAACTGTTCTCAAAGACTAATAGTTGTGCCATGACATTATCAGGACACAGGTTATGAGTTTATTGTTGTTCTAGCATCCTCCATAAAATGTTCAGAAAGTACCCACATGTTCTATTTTCTTTTGATAAGAAAATAAAATATGTATATTTGTTTAATTTCTAATTTAACTAACTGAATACTTAGGATTAGTATTGGAAAGCACATAACGATCGTTTGTGATAGATTTTACTCGAATCGAGAACGTATTTTAGCTGACCAGCTAAAAATACAGACAAGGTACAGACCTTTTGTTCTGATCCAGTAGCGCGACGGTGCCGACGGTGGTGATTACAGGTAGCCCTTGGAGCTGGAAGCTGCAGGTAGGTGCCGCAAGGCTGATGAAACACGTTAAACTGGCCCTGCTGGTTGCTGTCCGTCACCTCGGCCAAATTGCTTGTGTTCCAAGATATGGTTATGGTTGTTGTGGCAGACCCCAAGTTTAGAGAGGACTGAGCAGTAGGTGTCGTCACGCTGATGGTCTTTAAAGACACTATACGAACGATTTTCAGTAGTGGCATAATACATGATAATCGCATGATTCATTTTCAACGAATCGGCGATGAGTTTGCCAATAATATTTTTTTAAACTTTACTGATCTTAAGGGCACCTTTAACACTTGTGGAAGTGTATTTTGATGTTCAACATCATTGCTGATTTTTTCACTAAGAAAAACAAAATAAGAAGGAATCAGAATTTTGTTTTATAATGTTGTTCGAGAAAACCGAAAACATATAAAAGTACTTGTATGTACATAGCTGTATCAGTGACAACAATTTTGATGTTTTACTAAAAAGGTTATTAGGCCTTCAACTTTGATAGCAAATATTTTATTAATATTTGTAAAATAACGGTTAATCTCGTATTAACACATAAAAGTATCTCGTAGTGACTTTAAGTAAATAATCTACAGTTTACGTCAGCAAATCTAGGTATATATTTTTTATAAAATTACGGCTAATATCTTGTATTAGCTCAAAATAGTATCACTGGTCAATATCACGTATTGACTCGGGAAAAAATATCTTTTAAAAGCAAGTATGTCGTATTGACTCAAAGCAAATATTTTGCAGTTAACACCAGCAAATCTATTCATATTCTGTTAAATATGAAGCGGTTAATAATGATTAAACGAACTTACCTGTAAGTTGAGTTCAATCATAATATATGAAGGATTCGTCCGAAGACATCAACTCACAAAAGCATGTCGTATCGACTCGAGGCAAGTATTTGGCAGTTTATTGTAAAATGATGGTTAATATCTTGTATTAACTCATAAAAGTATCACTGGTCAATATCTCGTATTGACTCGGGAAAAAAAATTCACTGGTCAATATCTCGTATTGACTCGGGAAAAAAGTACCATTGGTCAATATCTCGTATTGACTCGAGGCAAATATAAGGCAGTTTGCCTTTGTGAATAACTTGCATACTTTTCATCACTAAGAGAAAAGATAATTGTGAGTCTACCTTCAACATTCGTATCACTTGCATAGTGACGGTATTTTACCGTTTCTCGCGAATTAATTCACGTCTATAATTCCACTGATTTTAAGACTATAGTTAAACAAAAAAGTTAAATTTTTGAGACTACGTGCGTCTTGCGCGCGCGCGCAACAATGAATGAGGTTGACGCGGCGGCGGGCAGCGATGGTCGGAGGCGGGGAGGGGAAGGCTATTGCTTTCTCTTTCCCGCTTGGGCGCTGAACTACGTGCGACAGAGTGCGAACGAGTAGCAGAGCTACTACTTTGTAACAAATTAAATCGAATCGACGAGAAGGGATAATCGTAATCGGTAACAAATCACCTTACATAATTTTATCAGTATTAACAAAAGTTATATTATTTAAAAAAGTTAATTAAAAATGTTGATCCTGAATTCGATTGCGGCACTTGTTTTTATTTTTATTTTTTGGTTTCCTTACTTCTTTTGCACGCTGCTTTCCTAGAAAAACTTTTCATCCCGGTTTTCCTGTTAATCCTCTTTCCCATACATAGACAACAGTGAACTGTTTGCGCTTTTTGCTTCTATCAGCACTAAAAATTGTCAACGTTTCCTCCAACTTGCGGAATAATTTCAGCGCTTCGTTCGACGTCGTGTTGTTTTTACAAAAATGGCGGCTTCACGTCGACAGTGAAGAGGGTTTTCGCTGTTCTAGCGAAAATTGTAACAACCTTTTTAGTGATTTGTTAACATTTGAACTTGATTGTATTAGCGTAAATATTGTATTGGTTTGAGGCAAGAAATTGAACCGCTCTACTCGCTACAACACTCTATTAATAGTATTAGATTTAATACTGTCTCCATTGATAGGGGGATAGGTTATTGCTTTGCTTGACCTAAGCAGAGTTAAAATAAGACCAGGGGCCGTACCGGCTAACGAATCGATTATCGAAAAGTCTGCCGGGTTTCAAATTAAAACAGATAAATCGAGCCCCAATTGGGCCAAAATGGCGAACCCCAATTCATGATGTCACACAAACATCGATATCTTCCAAATTACGTCAACAGAAAGTACAAGCCGAAATTCCTTACTTTGATTTTTCTGTTTTAAGTTGAAACTCGGCAGACTTTTCGATAATCGATGCGTTAGCCGGTACGGCCCCTGAGTGGTGCAGTGCAGTGGTCAACAGTGCCGGTCTACCACGCATGAGGTCCCGGGTTCGATTCTCGGCCGGGCAGAAATCAAAATGATGAATTTTAATCTGGGTGTTACTATGTATAAAAAGTATATTTTTGAATAGTATATAAGTAGTACCTATATCAGTTGGTTAGCACCCATATTACAAGCTTTGCTTAGTTTGGGGCAAGATGGCGCTCTGTGTGAAAAGAAAGAGTTCATAGTACTTACTTGTATTAGCACAGTATTTTTATTCAATTTTACCAAACTATCCTTGATATTAGATTTCTTAACAGTTGCATAATACCTAATAATAGTTCAGTTTAGTAGGTATATAATATTTTATAGATTTTAATTATATAAATATACTGTGCCAATAAGTTTCAACTTTCTCATCCATGTATGTAGGTACAGCTCGCACAACATAACTTGAACCAAACCATAGACAATGAAGCTTGCGCAGTAGCAATTTTCAGTACAAAAATTGTAGTGCGCAGGTCACGTGGTACTCAAAATTGGGTCAAGTTATGTTGCGCGAGCTGTAGGTAGTAGTAGCCTAGGTAGGTATGACTTTTAATAAGTTTTCGAAATATTAATTATTTATATAACTTACGTGTTACGTGTTATTAAGGAGTAAAACCGATCTTGACTCTATTGTGCAAAAAATCAAGCATAAAAAATAACATGATCATCATCATCATCCTCCTGTCCTTATCCCAATTTATTTGTAGTGCTATGTCTACACAAAATAAAATTTTGCGCTCGTAGAACGACCATTATTGGGGTCGACGCAGCATGAAATACATACTGCATTAGGTTTTGGCAAAGTTTTACGATCGGCCGCCTGCCTGACACCAACCCTCCTTGGGAATGCTGTTGTTGACAGTTTCCTCGCTGCCATTCGAGTGACCCTTTGTGCGATGGTCTGCACCGGGTCCCTAAAACTTCCCTCTATCGCCTTCTACGATACCCACGGGATGAGATGGGACAGTCCTATTCTTAACCGGAACTGTGCGGCAAAGGCTGTGCGGCAATAAAAAATAACATGATCAAACCTAATATTTTGATCAGTAGGTAACAGTCAACTTTAGCAGTAAAAGGCAAATTCATATTTGATATAGAATCAGTATAATGACACAGGTCACCAAAAAATTACATAAAAAGCAAAGCTTTCTAAAAATCAGTTACCAAAAGAGCGCGGAAAACTCTTGAAAAGCATAAATTGAATTCGCAAAATCTAACCGAAAATATAAAAGGAATACCTGCCCAATCGCCAATCTAAAACAAATTGTAAAGCAAAAAGTAAATAAATGTCTGGACACTCCGGACACGTGTCGGCTTACTGGCTGATGTTTGCGAATTCGCGCTATCACCACAGTCTGACTGTACAAACACTCTAGAACTGCTGAAAATACATATTTTGATGTATTTGTACAAATATTTTAAGAGAAATAACTTTATGTGTGTCAAGTTGTAAAAGCATCGCTTTTTTTAACTTTATACCTTTACAAGCAAATGTAAAATAGCAAGATAATAAAGTCTTACATAAAACTGAATGTTTCACAAACGATTACAGCTTCGAGTTTAATGGTGATCAGACGTAAATATGTTAATGAAATAATCGGAATGAAACAAGAGTTTATAGGCTATGCTTCCTATAAAATAAGGAGGCAGGGTACATACTGGTAATTGAATTATGTAAGTCGGTTGCTCCTTAAATATAATAAAGTCAGCTAATAAACTGTTGTAACATGATATCAAATTATATTATAATGAGAAAAACCTCTAAGAATCACTTCAACTAAACCAAAGAATAGGTGTTCCCAAAATCCTCTATTTAATAAACACGTCAATGTTTTTATCACCCCGTTCTAACCGCTAGCACCGCAACAGTTTTGAGGGCGGATTTGTGAAATGAAACATATAAAAGGCCGTTAATCCCAGCTATGGCCGCCGCCACAACATTATTGTAATGCGCACCGTGACGCGAAACATATACGCGCTTATTATTGCTGTGCTAATGAAACATTGTTTCGATAAACATTTTGGCTAACGAGCCGAATTCTCATATGGAACCGGACGTTAGGAAATTGTATTTTAACCATTAGGATTGGCTTCGCATGGATATAATCAGCATGCTACTTAATGTTGTATATATTTTGTCCTATTGTTGTATGTGAACTAGTGAAAGAATATGCTTGTGGGAGTGATAAAAAAGTAGGAGTACATTTAGCGATACTAAATATAGAATTTTGATTAGTGTTTAGTGCGAGTGGCTCGTTTAGTGTTTAGCAAAAAACACGTTCGGACAGTCTCTGATTAGTGTAAAGTAATTGTTTTTTGCTAAACACTAAACGAGCCACTCGCACTAAACACTAATCAAAATGTATACCGGCCATTAATGCTCGGTCTATCACCAACATGCTTGATTTTTCCACCTTCCACAGAATTATGAAGTGTACATAATCTAATTAGATATGTATAATAATGACAGATGCTAGGGCTAACAGTGCTGCGTCTGTGAAAGGTCTGTGATCTATTATTGCGTTACGTCTACAACCAACGCCAGTGCTACTGTATACATGCCTGAAGGAG
This sequence comes from Agriphila tristella, assembly GCA_928269145.1. Classification (NCBI taxonomy): domain Eukaryota; kingdom Metazoa; phylum Arthropoda; class Insecta; order Lepidoptera; family Crambidae; genus Agriphila; species Agriphila tristella. The sequence continues at coordinate 27,805,933 of OV743434.1, forward strand.
GCCTTAAGATTATGAGCTGTATGATGTATAATTAAAACCTAGTGATTAAGAACAATATCAAAAGGAGTTCGCTTTAATAACTACTTCTGAAACCAATGACTTTGCTACGTCTACGAGTCTACTGGCTAATGACAGTGCTACGACAAATTGCTACGAATCCTACTTTCAACCTAACGAAAGTAATTAAATTCGGTAATTTGTGACCTAATATTCTTCAATTGCAAGCAGCTACTTTCACAGCGTTATCACAAACAGATCTTTTCTTAACTAAATTAATAACGCATCGTATCATGTCGGCGTGTCAACGTGACAGCAACAGCGATCCATCTAGGGTCCATCCAAGAAGCTTAAATCCACAATGGAGATTGCACGCCTAGTATCATACTGAAGATTGAAAAAGACTCTTTAGTGACGTCACGGCGTATTGCTATCTCTTTCTTTTCGTTTTACAATACGTTTTCGTTTCTCACGAACGAACGAACAACGAACACGTATTGTAACACTAAAGAAAGAGGTTGCAATAAGCCGTCACGTCACTAAAGGAGCTTTTTTCAATCTTCACTATGACATATGGCCGTGCAATCTCCATTGGAGGGAGGTATAAGCTTCTTGGGTCCATTACATTCGTGACGGCAGCTCTGAGTGCTCACTAACAATGCAATGGCTGTTAAGTGTTAAAATACTGTAACTGGGCCAAAATCAATTGTTTTTTTTTCGGTTATTATTAAAAATACGAAAAGATTTTCACATAATTTTGTGTGTTCCAAAATGCTAAAGCAAGAAAGAAAGATAGCTGTGACCGTACTCTATTTAATATTTGATTTCACTTACATAAATCAGTACTTAACAACATATTTTTCCAAAAATCCAAATAAAAGTTCCATCCCGCGTAGCGTTGGATACTCTGCGGAAGAATGAGAAAGGCTCGATATTATTTTACGTAAGATATAAAAGCATTGCGGCCTCATTGGCCCTCCAATAAAACAATTATGCCTCTCATTAGGTCGCCCACTCCGTTGAAGAGATAATTAACAAGAGCACAGACACAGTCTGGTCTCTCGTAACGCGAAATTTTTCCTTGTTTCTGTTAACTGTAGATTTGTTTACTTTTCCCTTCAGTCTTTATTAATTTTGTAGCTTTTAGCCTTGAAAAGATTACGTGGTAACGGCGAGGAATTATAATTAAAAAGGATTTTTGTATTGGCTTTGGGAAGAGCGCGTTCATTATTTTAATTTGAATGATGTGCAAAGGCTCAGCACTTTAGCACTTTTCTATACCTATCGAAAATTGTAAACCATATACAGCACTACATTTTATTATATGGATGCATGTAAATACGAAAGTCCGTTTGTTTGTTTGTTACGCCTTCACGTCGTAACTACTGAACCGATCATCATGAAATTTTGCATACACGTTGTTAGGGATGCAGAAAAGGACATAGAGTACCTTTCATCCAGAAAAAACGTACAGCTCTCGAGGGATAGAAAAAAACTGTTCACGCAGAGGAAGTCGCGGGCGGCCGCTTGTCAAATATAAAAGTAAGAGCATTTTAAAAATCTTATACGCAATACTATTAAAACAACATTGAAACACAATTGTTATCATTAGGAGAATCGAGACCATATTTCATACTTATTTCATACTCGCAATAAGATTAATTAGGTACTTAATTCATTCTTCATTTTTAATTGACTCATTCATAGACAAATCAACTCGTAAATATTTTATGAATGTTCTAACTCCGGGCCCTGTTATATTTTTGCACATTTGTTTGCCTAAAATCCAAACATTTTTATAACCCAATCCGATTCTAGATGTTTTTTGCACAAATAATGTCGCACCTATGTCATATTCTTAGTATGTTAGGAAACATTTCGTCAAAATTATAAAAAAGGAATGGTAAGTTTAAAAAAAGTTTTTTTGAATATCAAAGCTAATTAAAAACTTCAGTTCTTATCTTTACAAAGCAGGTCGCTACCGTTATAATCAAGACAACGTTCTGTAAACAAGACTTGTTCAGTCAAAAGGCAGGTAATAGAATTTTTTGACTTTCACTGGAAAACTTTGCGATTGACTCATTTATTAATAAACTAAAACATCGCACGTGTAATAGGAATAGCGGAGTACTGACAATTTTATTTGCAACTCTGAATAAAATACATTTGTTTACCAAGAACTCCAGTAATTTCACCATGCCACTGTTAATTAGTAGCAGGAGCTCGTTAAGGCAAAGCCTTTCGGTGCATGTTTTTTAAATTCATACCTGAAACTATGAAGAAAGGTTTGCTTTAATTAGGCACAAGATTTTCTGTAGCTTTCTTACACCTTCGCACTTAATCTGAAAACCTCCAAAAGGACATCGTAACGTAATTGGGACTAAAGTTATTAGCGCGGAAATTATTGCACTTAGGTGTCAAATATCTGATTTCATAAGGAAAATTCGCTACGTTTATTTTTTTTTATTTATTTCAAAAAACATCATTTATCGCTAAACCAACTAGCGTTTTAACTCCCACTAGCGCAGCTAATTAAGCTATATTGGATCACACAGCTCCGCATTTTTTCATAGATTTATCTTATTCCGCCTGTCAGAAATATCGACGACCGGAATTATTACAATTTGCCCCACCAAGTGTCCCCACTGGTGAATATAAGTATCAATAAAAAAATGAAAATATAGAAGTAACAATCTCAATCGACTGTATATAATTCAAACTTTATGCATGCCTCCGACTGCATGTTAATGTTGCCTTTAAAATGTAATCTTGTTTCCATCTTTTCAGTTGACTTGTCTTTTTATGCAGGCGGGCTTTTTTTTTCACTGTATATTATGTTCGTGTGGCGAAATGCGATAAACGTAAAGAACTTATTACAGCATGTGCTTGCTTATTATGAAAACTTTCAACATTCCTACTGTGATGCTGATAGCAACATTATCACATTATCAACGACCAGTTTTTGTGACTGAACTCAAAAAATTTATTTGGAGCAGCGTTATTAAAACTTTCTAAGAGACTGACTATGCCTTAATACTAGAAATCTCATTTATTTGTTTAATGTAAAATTAAAACTTAGTCTTCTTTTTCCTGTCTCTGTAGTATTCTTAATTATTCGGACTGCGCTGAGCTGCACTAAATAAAACTTTTTAAATAGTTTTTAATAGAAAAAGTGTTTGCCTCTTGGATATTGCAGTGTGCGCTTTGTGCGATAATAACGTTATCATTTGCCTCGCCGTTGTAATATGCAAAATAATTTAGAAATTACAGTTCAAAAGAGAATGTTAAGTGGAAAAATACATACGTAGGAATTCATAAAATCTCAGAGAGATGAGACCTACATTACGATTTCTGGCTTAATTCTATCATTACTTACATCATTTTCGTCACTTATTATATTATTTATGTTGAAAGGAAAAGTACTTAGTGTACAGATGAAAAGTACAAGGTCACAGCTTATTTCATATTAATAATATATATAATATATTAATATCTTTTAGCAGGCCCGGAATAGGGAGAGACATTTAAAAGGACAGTATCTGTGTTTAGCAGTGGCGAAGGGTCCATACAAGCCGATTCCCATCGGCTTACCTTTCAGAAATCCTACCCCACTGATCCATTATGCAGATCGTAGCATTTTTGTAGAACGGCTTACCTTCGCCATAATTTCACCCCTCGCCACTGGTGTTTAGTATATTTATATCAGTGATTTTCGTTATTATTGCACAGTAAACATTTTCTGTCACCCATAAAACTTATTAATTATTCATTAAGTCACTACGTATACTTATGATTGAACAAAATTTTGTTTAATGTGAAATTTTATCTTTAAACTTTTCAAAATATAATTCCACAAAATAAGGTTTTATTTTTGATATATCGATGTTGGAGTCAATTTAATATCCACTCCTGAGGCATGTGAAGCCCTAACCATTGAAATTAAATTTCTCTCCGCAAGGGATGAATCTCGAGGATGTCGGTATGTTATTCTAAGGAAATTGCGTGATTGTATTAAGAATCAAATAAACTCATTTTTCAAGTGAATTCTCGATTAAAACATAAGTTAGCTTTTTAAGTACTTTAGTATTTTCCAATGTTTTGGTTCGAGGTAAAAGAGAGTTATACACTCCCTTTATTATTACAATTGACTCGATGTACTTAATTTAAAAAGTCTATTCAATCTTATATTAATACAAATAAATAAAAAGGCTCACATCTGTCTCTTATAAAGTTATTTTAAATCTATACATATAATAAAGCTGTAGAAAAGTTGTGTCTGTACAAAGAAAATATTTTGAAAAAAAGTGGTTGGGGTGTTTGATAACAACCTATAAAACCCATTTCTATCATTTTTGGAATTTTTGTCTGTTTGTCTGTTTATCTGTATGTTTGTGCGCTAATAACTTAAAAAGCGCTAACTCAATCGTAATGATGTTTACGTAGAAATATATTATGAATTTTGCGAAGTAATTTAGTTTTTATCTCATCGCAATCGGTTCACTTAATCATAAGATATACGACTTTTAAGTTTTTAAAAAGAGTTTACGATGAATTCGTTGTAACAATATCTTTGGGGAATTATAATGTTAGAACGACGACTACCTGGACCTGGTGTTCCCACATCTGGCACGGTAAAATGGTCAATGGCTTAAAAGTAAACAATAGTGTCGAGTTTTGGGTCTGTCTTTTGTAATTTCTCAGAAAAAAAATGCACGTGCATGCAGTAAAATCTAAGCCCGCTTTCTAAGTATTATATTACCTATTTTATACTAATAGCTTCCGCCCGCGACTTCGTTTGCGTGGACATTCGAGAAAATCCTTAGGGAACCTTTAACCTGGATAAAAAGTTTAATATCCTGCCTTGCTAGGTAGCCCGCTTGGTGTGAACGTGCCTTGCGCGCAGCAGGCCTCTGGCTGGTAAGCGCGTACTATATCGACCGAGTGCGATGTCGGGCCGCATCCTCACGCGCAAGTGGCAAACGCCCTGCCTGCAAGCGAAGTACGTCCACACCAAGCGTACTGCCTAGCGAGGCAGGACGTTAGAACATAGAATACTTCGTATCCTGGGTAAAGGTTCCCTTAGGATTTTCTCGAATGTCCACGCGGACGAAGTCGCGGGCGGAAGCTAGTCAAATATAAAACGCTAACATATCAAGCTTCTTACATTACATTTCCTCCTCGCCACAAGGAAATGAGATTCATAGTGAAAAGCCAAGCGGGTCGGAACTCGAGATCTCTTTTCACGAAGGCACTGATCTTGGCACCTCTCCACGGAGGTACGTTTTGGTTTCAGCGATCGATTATGATTATACCAACATCAACATTAGCACGTTCGTAGTACTCACACTGTACTATCGACACGAAAATAAGTTCATTGAGGTTATGTTACGTGACAGTACACTACAGTACAGTACAGTGACAGTACACTACGCTTGTAGTTCGATTTACTAAAAATTAAAAAAATAATTAAAAACACGACTGCCTTGCCAAAAACGAACTAAAAAGTTAAACAACAAGTGTCATTGCAGTCGGGGGACCTTATTATGGAACAATTTTTGATCAAAGAGGTCCCCCGACTGCAATGACACTTGTTGTTTAACTTTTTAGTTCGTTTTTGGCAAGGCAGTCGTGTTTTTAAATTTTTTAATTTTTTTTATTTTTATTTCACACATTTTAGTGACATATTATATAGTTTTGAAATGTGCTCATCAAGGCCTTTCATTTGATGGCCATATTGTAATAATAGAAGAAAAACATTTTTTTTCACATTTGAAAATGGCGTCGAACAGTCGCCATATTGAGTTTTTCTAAAAAAAATATAACCAGTGTCACTCGGGATGCTGTAAGGATTCTAACGATACCCCATTTATCTAAATCAGTTCAGGCATTTAGAAGTTATGGTGGAATAAAGAAACTCACATACCCACAAACATACATTAACCCTGAACACATATACACTCTTTTTGCTTTAGGCAGTCGTGTAAACATATACACTCTTTTTGCTTTAGGCAGTCGTGTAAAAAATAACTTAATTTTGTAAGTTCCTCGATGTGCATGATTTTTTAATTAATTACTGGATGTCAGCAATCAACATCATCCGTTATAAGAAAATTATTTATTATTCAAACAATGAATAAGTATTTTTAAACATTCACAATATTGAGGAGTGTAAAAATAAGGCTTACCAAAAATCTAAGCAAGTTGCTAACAAATGTTTAGCATTGAAGCGGAAAAATTGCCACTCTCAATCGGTTTGTATCCTTCTGTATCAAGAAAATGTATTTTCATCCCTTCTATTCGAAAAAGGATGCATTGTTCCTATATAAGTGGGACCAAAATAGCTCTTTTCTGGTAAGAACTTTTTAGTGGGAGGAAAAGAGATTTGAATTTAGAACATGTATCTTTCATAGAATTCGAACACCGCCGCCGGCTGGTATGTATTGACTGGCTGTATAGACGGCGCGGAGACTAAAAAAAAACATAAGCGCGCGAATTAAGTCTGTGTTCTTGTAATTAGTACATACTTACGTACTTAGTACAATAACTTTTGAAAATTGCGCTAGTGTATCAAACGTAACTATAAATTTGTAATTATTTTTACTTTTCACGTGTCTTTTTTAAATAAAGAACATTTTCATTAATTACATAAACACAGTCTCCTATTTATTTTCTCATAGAAAGGGGATGAAAAGTAGAGTATATGACTCGGGCGCAAAATATTTTTGGCGAGGGCGACATACTTTGAATCCCTCGCTACGTTCAGGATTCTACTGAAGAATCCCTCGCTACGCTCGGGATTCTACTCTAGAATCCCTCACTTCGCTCTGGATTCAAAAAAGCGCCCTCGCCGTAAAAATATTATTTTGCTCCCTTGTAATACAATCTACTATTCCAGATATTTCTCATTTCGACGGTATTGCCATGAAACTCAAGTTCAAACTACCTTATACAACGATTAGTATTAATTTGTTTTCCGGCTGTCCGAGACACTTCCTTTGTCGACTGCATCCGCGAGTTGAGTCTTCTAGCACGAATAAATATCAAGTGCGAGTCAAATACATATCAAGTACAAATGTCGTACTAAAATTTCCAATAGAAGAAATATTGTAAAATTTCAGTTGAAAAACTTAAAGATTTTCTAAAGAAACAAAAATTGGACATTTGTGCTCGATTCGAATATACGCACTCGATAGTTTTTCGTGCTAAGGGCGCAGTATCATTTTCAATAGCTCTAAGGTGTACTGACCATTGAACAGTGGACTGACGCTGAAATGAACTTGGCAAGTTTCCACATCGACACCGGCTCCGTTTGTTCAGACAAGTGGCACTTCGGGTTACACCAATATATAGGGAATGATAGCTTTGGATATTGGTAAAAAATGGCGCAGGTGATTTATTTTTTCACGACTACTATTTTAACATGGTACTAATAAGTATTTGAATAAAAAGCTCTTAGATTCAGTTTTGTTTTCATTCAATTCAAAACTAAATAAGTACATACAAGTTGTAAATTCGTGATTTTTACCTCCCTCCATGTCCAAGTGATGGTATCAGAAGTGTGGCGTCTCTTCACGGTTTGTATTAGTCATACATAAACGGTTGATTCTTTTGTTGGTTAAGTTACTGACACATGCTTAAGAACGTGTCGTGCCAATTATTATCTTCATACTTGAACAAGCGTTACTTACAATTTAATTGATGTAACAACGGACTGAAATGCCCACAGAAGTGTTATTTCTGATATCAATACTTGAATACAGAGATGGGTAACTTTGTACAGTGCAACACTGTACAAAGTTACGCATCTCTGATTGGAACAAAGTGTGTTATGCTGTCCAATACGTATTTCGTAATCCACCTCTACTTTGCAGTAGGCATTGGCATGGCACAGGACATTATTAGGCACCATTTTCCAGCGCCGATTAATCCCGATAGCAGCGATCGAGTGGCGCCGGTGGTTCAGTAATTAAACGAGTCAATACCGAGTCTGTTTGCTTCGGGAAATTAAACTTCCGACGCATTGCTCGCTGCGGGTTCCGTGGGTGTGCCAGGGACGCAACAGGGTTCAATTTTTGAATGGCACAGATCTGAAATTTTATTCTATTTTTAGTTTTTTTATCAAAAATACATTTGTCAAAGTTGTACTATGAAGAGGTTCCTTCCTACGTCGACAAGGTTGACCTTTTGATATCAGACAGCGAAAAAATGTATGAAAGGTACTCTATGTCCTTCTCTATACCCCTGACCCCAACATAAAATTTTACATACACGTTGTATGTAAAATTTCATGATGATCGGTACAGTAGTTAAAACGTGATGGCGTAACAAACAAAGAAGCAAACGGACTTTCGCATTTATAATATACTGGGTCAACATGTATTTTAATAAATTGACAAGTTTGGGTTGATAATGACCTATTATAACATAATGATCAAGATTTATGTTTACCCCTTAAATTAAATTTTCAACGCAATTCTGAGAATCTAGTGGGTGAACCAGAGGACTCTGCTTCCGTAAAAAAGATATTTAAAAAAAATCAAAACAGCGATGCGCCTTCCTTTCATATCACAAAATTTTGTAAGCTCACATAAGACCTCAAGAACTCTGAAATGATTCATGTCGCATTTTTTTAATTTTCCTCCTCCATTTTTGTGCTATAACAATATACAGGGATAATTGTAAAATACCAACAACCTCGCGAGTACATTACTAACATCATAAACAACAATAATTAATTTTGTTCTACGACTTTTCCGAAAAAAGACGATATAAAACTACATTCCATACAAAATGTCCCAACAGCTGATCGAGATTTGTATGAAAAGTCGATATTTATGTCTTTTTCGGAAAGTCATAGAACAAACGTTGGTTATGATGTTAGTAATCCACTCCTGCGAGGTTGTTGGTGTTTTACTAATAACCCTGTATAAATCTATGGCAAGTGTTTCTTTCAGGTATTAGGGGCTTCGCCCCCCGAGAGTAGACCTAGTCCCCCCCCCCCCCCCCGGTGAAAAATGTGTAGGTAGGTGGGAAAACTAGAAGTCGCGAATTTTGTCTGAAAGAAACACTAGTATATGCCATACCGCATCATCATCGTCATATCAGCCGCACGACACCCACTGCTGTGTATAGGCCTTCCCCAAGGATCTCCACTACGATCGGTCCTGCGCTGCCCGCATCCAGCGGCTTCCCGCGACCTTCACCAGATCGTCGGTCCACCTGGTCGTGGACCTACCCACGGAGCGTCGTCCGGTGCGCGGTCGCCATTCAAGAACCTTTCTGCTCCAACGGCTATCGATTCTTCTCGCTATGTGTCCAGCCCACTGCCACTCCAGCTGAGCAATCGTTCGTGCGATGTCGGTTTCTTTAGTTCGCCTGCGGATCACCTCATTTCTGATTCGATCTCGCAGGGAAACGCCGAGCATGACTCCTCCATTGCATGCTGGGTGACCTTGAGCCTCCTTATGAGATCTATAGTTAGCGACTACGTCTCACTGCCGTAAGTCATTCATCACACACTGGTCATAGACTTTCGTCTTGAGACATACCGCACAATTTTGTATTTAGCTAACCAAATACGTCACTGAACAAGGAAGAAACAGTACAACTGAAAGGCGACGAATCCACAACCGCCTCTGATTATTCTAATTCAAATTTCACAGTTCTGTAGGCTCGACTAGTTCCGAACTTCGGTAGTTTATTAATAATCTCGCTCAAAGCAAACATTATGGTAACTATGTTAAATAACTTTATGGTGGTATCTGATGAAGGCGGTTTATATTCATGAAATAAACATAATATAACAACGTGTAACTAACCTAGTGCAATCAGACACTCGCAACATTTTTTTTTATTGGAATTCCATAAAACTGAACTGACAGAGTGGGGATAAGTTCGCGCATGTGCTCTTGTGAGCGAGCGACCAATAGTGCACGCACCGCCCGCGCCGCCCGCGCCCCTCACCGCCACACATGCCCAAAATACGCGTTCCGCGCAATCCCCACCCGATTCCAAGATATTTGCCTCGTACTGTAACTATTATTGCGATTAATTCACAAGATAGACTCACACATCTTTTAGATCCCATTTGACGAACAGCAATTTTTATAACTATGACTATTTTAATTTCATACTTTAAATTTAAAAAAAAATATACGTGTTACTCTCCATATTTATTACTAACTAGCTTCCGCCCGCGACTTCGTTCGTGTGGACATTCGAGAAAAACTTTAGGGGACCTTTAACCAGGATAAAAGAATTCTATGTTAATCTAGCGAGGCTCCCTAAAGGTTCTCTAAGGATTTTCTCGAATGTCCTAGCGAACGAAGTCGCGGGCGGAAGCTAGTATACAATACTTTTATCCTGGTTAAAGGTTCCCTACGGATTTTCTCGAATGCCCATGCGAACGAAATAGCGGGCGGAAGCTAGTAGAAAATGATTAATAGAAACCGGGCTTTCATCATCAAAATATTAACTTTCTTCTTTTCAAAATTTCGTGTTTTAAAATTAACTTAGTACCTATATATTGTTCAAATTTGTTTGTCTTTGGCTTCCAAATCACACTGTGTAAATCGTATATTTCCCCCATAGGACAGGCATAGCCTAGTGTGGGGGTTAGTTAAGTTATTTAAGCTTTGTAAACTTATTGGAAATAAACAATTTTATTATTATTATTATTTATTATTTTACCTGCATGCCCATGCATTTTGTTTCTGAGAAATTACAATAGACCCAAAACTCGACACGTTTTTGTTTACTTTAGCCATTGACCTTATACTGTGCCAGATGTGGATACACCGCTGGTCGGTCGTTCTAACAATATCATTCGCCCGATGATATTATTACAACGAATTCATCGTAAACTTTAAATTCGTATATCTTTTGATTCAGTGGGCCGATTGCGATGAAATAAAAATTTGATTATTTTGCAATATACACAATATATTTGTATGTAAACATCATCACGATTGGGTTAGCGTATTTTACGTTATTAGCGCACAAACATACAGACAAACAGATAAACAGACAAACAGACAAAAATTCCAAAAATGCTAGAAATGGGTTCTACTGGTTATTACTAAACACCCCAACCACTTTTTTCAAAATATTTCCATTTTACAGACGGAACTTTTCTACAGCTTTATTATATGTATAGATGACAGAATCCTAATACGAGATACATTTTTTCAGAATTATTTTAGTGAAAATCTGAAAATGTTTATTTCGTTAAAGAGAGCCATTTGTGTGGAGATAAAATTCAACTTAATGAAGGGCCAATTTAATAGATCACATTGACATTCATCAAAATTCGACAACGTACCTTCTAACGGCAGGCACATAATATTATTTTTTATTAATTTTCAAAGGCAAAATTTTTAACTTTTTTTAGTTATTAATACATTATTTATTGTAATAATTACAAAAGAAAGCAAATTTGCAATACTTTAACAAATAACACTAAATACTGAGAGATGTTTGAAAAAAATAGGCATAGATACAATAATGTTGTTTTGTTGGATACTGGCGAAATCCAAAATCGCCAAAGCCCAAAAAGAAGACGAATAATGTTGTATATTTGACTGTTTGATTGGATTTTGTTTAAGTGATTTAATTTTCTGGTAACAAAACGTTTTATAACTTACCAACGACATAAAGTGTTATTTTTGGCTATACTAACTAATATGTAGGTACCTAATATAGAGTAATTTTATGAATACGCTGTCTTTTCAATAATATTAAATTAATTAGTCGTGAAATAAAACAATTTTAACGGATACTAGCGCGGTTTTATTGAAAGTTCTTTGGTAATTAGTTGGTATTTGGTTTGATTTTTGGTTTTCCCGAATTAACTTAAACCAATAAAAAAATAAAAAAAATTGTTAAATATTAATTTCTGAACGTCTTAAAAAATTCATCGCTTGAGGGTAGGCTCACGAGTGGCTTCAGTCCCCCGTGACCACGGCAGCTGCAAAGGTGCCGAAACGTCGGGAAAACCAAAAATCAAACCAAATACCAACTAATTACCAAAGAACTTTCAATAAAACCGCGCTAGTATCCGTTAAAATTGTTTTATTTCATGTCTAGTGAGCGCGTAAGCTTGAGAAGTGAATATTAATTAGTCGTAATAAATTTTTCAATAACACCGATGTATTTTACACTGCACGTTGCAAAAAATCCACACTGGATACAGCGGTTATTCAAATGTAAATACAAAAGGTTGGGAGTAAAGTAAGCCTCCTTCACTCTTATGAAAAATTACCTCGCATTCCAATATTGGCGATGGCGATGTACAGGCAACAGATGAGACCCGTATCAGTCACGAGTAGCGTCAACAGATGTCTGAATTTGAATCACTCGCAAAAGTGTTACTATTGATTACTTTGAAATATGTTCATGATATCACAAACATACCTATGGTCTGGTAAAGGTAGCGGGAAGACCTTTATAAAGGCAGTGCCTTGGACGAATTTATTCGTCCCAAGCCCTTAGAACATCGCAATTACTAAGGTAAATCAAGTGATTTGCATACCTATGGCAAGTGGCTAAGGAGACTGTAGCAACAATCATCTAGACTGGAGTGATAGAAATCTACGTATTCTACCTTCAATTGTGAGCTAACTAATGTTATCTCAAATATGTAACTCAAAAAAAACAAAAAAACCGACTTCAAAAAACCTGAAAATAAAAACAAAATTAGCTTCAAAATTAAATACCCCTAAAAAGCAAGAAATAATTTTCAAATCATTAGATACGCATATCATTGTAATTAAACACGTATAATGAAGTCGGGTGGGGCTTCTAGAATAAAAAAAGAAGTTGTTCTCCAGCCCCACCCGACTTCATTATACGTGTTTAATTACAATGATATGCGTATCTAATGATTTGAAAATTATTTCTTGCTTTTTAGGGGTATTTAATTTTGAAGCTAATTTTGTTTTTATTTTCAGGTTTTTTGAAGTTGGTTTTTTTGTTTTTAAACATTTTTTTATTTTTTTCTTTTCAGTGTAAGTACCTTCTGTATTAGGTAGTTTTACCTTTTACCCAAAGTATGTATATTATGTAAATGTAAGCGATGATGTTGTGTATTTTTTTTTATATTTCACACTTTTGCGTGGTGTAATACCACTAAAAACTCAATTTCCACTGTTCGTGCTGTTTGTTGTTAAGGAGTTCCGTTGTTCCTTCACAGTTCAAGTCTAGTCCAAAACGTCCTTGACCATAGTTAGATACCTAATTTGTTTAAGATTGTCATAATCCTAGCAATATTTCAATCACTACACAGTTTCTATTTGATTTTGAAGAGTTCCCTTGTGTATCTTTAAAATCCAAGGTCCAATAACAATGAAATCAAAATGATATCATCACTAAAGTGTCCTCTTTCAAACAAATAAAGAATCATCTAAATCGGTACATAAACAAAGAAGATATGGTCGATCATCCATATAAATTCATAAAATGGTAACGAAAACGACAGTATTTTCAAGTTTTCCTGAAAAATACTGAACCGATTTCAAAATTTCAAAAATGGGACCAACTTGGGAACAAACCTGATCTAATAACGTTTGAATTATTTCAATCGGTTCAGCCGTCTTCGAGTAATCGGTGGACATACATAAAAAAAAAAACATACATACAGCCGAACAGAGAACCTCCTCCTTTTTGGAAGTCGGTTAATCTAACTGTGATTGCTGAAATATTGTGATTTATTCATGTTACAAATACTTATTTCAATTACATTTTTTATAATTATTATCCATAAATATCACATCGGGTGACAGTTGACATTGACATCTGTCAATGTCAAAACCAATTTAAAAAGTTATAGTAAGCAAAGAAGTCCTTATAATACATTCTGCTCAGTGACATAGATAACGTCTTGTAATCGTTTACAAAAATAAGAGCACGCTATCATAATGGTAGGCAGGGCGGCTTACACAATAAACTTACTGAAACTCAAACTCTTACACTCAAAGATGGTGCCTCTAAATTGGGCTAAAAGAACTGGCCCCTGCTCTTTTAAAAATACAACTAAATACCAATTCTTTGATAATAGGAAATTGCTACAGTAAAAACAATTCAAAAGGAGATAGTTTAATACAGAGATTTCATGATTGAAAAAATCCTATAACTCTTTATATTACTTTATACACTTGGCTTTCATATTATGATCTGTAAATGTTATGATACGTACTTGCGTTGCCCTTCTCTCGATTTCAATGTCAGCCACCAGTTATGGATATTTGCATTGGCGCAATCAGCTAAAGAGTTTTATTTATTTCCATTTGTCACGTTAAAACGTCCCGTTCGCAATTTCATTTAATTAAATTTCATTGATCGATGATATCGTTAACTTTCTCAGTAAAGGGTTGCAAATCATATATTTCATCCAATTGTGTTTAAGCATTAATTCTGCTTGATTTAACTATTAAACACACCTGTGGATTTTTATATTACCTCTAACTGCCGGAACACAACAATTGTTGTTATGGCGTCAGACGTAAGATGGTGGTAGCTAGCCAGGCAGACTTGAAATAAGTCCTACCACCAACCAAACCGAGTACCGATGTACCCCCCTCCTGGGAATCGAACCTGGGACCCCTACGTCTTACACATAAAACGTTAAAAAAGTCTGGAACAGGTGGTAGGAAAATATAGACAATTCAAAAGTGATTGATTATTAAGTTTATTTGGAATAAAGAGACACTTTGACTTTGACACGGGTGGGCGAAACGCGAGACCACTTAGGCGGTTAACAGACCACACATCCATAAATATCATATACCTACCAGAGTCCTGCGTAGATCACAAATACTTATTAGACCTCAGAGAAAACAACTGGGTGAAGTGTTCTGTTGTTATCTTAGTATTCTCTTCTCTATTCTTTCTTACTCTTCTAATCTAAGTATATTTACATAATATACCCTTGTATATTTACATAATATACCCTTGTATATTTAGGAATAGGTATCCAAAGTAATAAAGTAACCGACATCGCTCGAAGGATTGCTCAGCTGAAGTGACAGTGGGCTGGACACATAGCAAGAAGAACCGATGGCCGTTGGGGCGGAAAGGTTCTGGAATGGCGACCGCGCACCGGACGACGCTCCGTGGGTAGGCCGCCGACAAGGTGGACCGACGATCTGGTGAAGGTCGCGGGATGCAGGCAGCGCAGAACCCGATCGTCGTGGAGATCCTTGAAGGAGGTCTATACCCAGCGGGTGTCGTGCGGCTGATATGATGATGATGATCTAAAGTGGGTGATGTATACAGCCAAAATATTCTACAACGTCTTTTTCTATGAAGTGGCATGACGAAACATGTAACTATAATATGAGCTTGTGGCCTGTGTCCAAAAATCTCACGCTTACAGTATTCGACCCAAGGTCGACTAATCAATATACACTTAATACTAATAAACTAGCCTACTTTACTCCGACGTGTTCCCTCTAATAAGGAATTTTCCGCTGCCAATATAAGCATGAAGATATTATTTTTAGGGAAATAGGTCATAACTTATTCACAAACAATAGTCGCACAGAACGCCAGGAAGTAAGAAAAAGGACAACGATAACTTGGCAGCACATACACGCAGCCTTCAGTGTATTTTTCATATTCGTTTAGTGACAGAATTATTACTTCGCTAGTTTTCTGGTAGTTTGTTAAGAAAAAAAAATCCGTACAAATTATACACTTTTTTTAAGAAAGGTCAAAGGTGTGACACTGAAATTCACTCTAGTGAAATCTAATATATTTCCAAATGGCCTTTCTATTTTATTTATTACTACATCTCGCATTTCATTACCTACTTATATCCTAGGAAAAGCGTTTTTGAGAATGTAATAAGCTTAAAATAATAACACCTAGAAGGCGTGCCCTCGTATGCAAAGTGAGGCAATTAATACTGAGCCAAAAATGGATCAGTTTTTAGATTTATATCCTTCATACGTTACCTTATCGTAAATAAAATCCAATAATATAGTAACTAATCTTCTAAAGGTAGGAAAATTGAAACTGTTTTATACTTATTAGGTATGATTAGGTAATAATGGAGAATAAAAATCTGAAAACAGAGCCACTATGGCTGTTTTAGTTGTTTTACTTTTGACAGTGCGCTTTGTAGAAAACTATCGTTCTAGGTATTATTATTCAAGGTAATAAGTAAAACACCGTTATTTTTCATTAGATTACAATTCTTGAAAACAACCCGAGTCGTAATTTTATACTTATTTTACAGAAGATACCAGCATTTAATATGAGAATGACCAAATTACAGTTATTAAGAGGAACATAAACCTCGCGTAGCGATAAGCGGTGATGTATAAATTAGACAGTTCCCGTTGTTGATCGGAGTCGGAAATGGGCGGGGGTGCGACGCACGCGATTGGCGCGATGTGCGTTTCCATGACTGGGAATCTCGGTGAAATTACCTTTTGTATCATCCAAGCCAATCAAACGATTCTTAAAGTTAAGGCCATCTTAAATTCAAAAAAGTTGTCAAATTTGACAGAAACTCAATGAAACCGACAGCTTCCCTTTAAGGTGAATATCCCACCGAAAGTGGGGCCCTCAGAGAGAGGTTTTTATTTTATGAGTTGTTAATAGAAAAAGATTTTAATAACACTCTTCGTGGAATTTTTAATGCTCATAGTCTAGTATTTTTAGAAAAGGTATATACATACATTCCCTCCATGCGAGGGAATGTGGATGTATGAAATTAATTGAAAAAAGTTAAGATTGGCGTTAAAAGGTTAATTATAATTATTATGAGTTGGTCGATAACAGAAGTTGGTAGCAACTCCAGAAAGCTATCTTTGATGGAGTAGTTTACCGAGCTGTTAGCAGCAGCCAGTTCGTTATATAGTGCAGCGATCGCTCTTATAAGATCGATCGAACTATGCTAAAACAGATACCAAGCACAATGGCTTTAAAATGTTAATAGATTCCTTTCTATCTAGCAATCCCTTAGTACACTCTCATCATCTTAATCCTACGTAATTATCCCAATGTGTTAACCGAATGATTTCATGTTTAAGGTTTGAACGCGAACATTGAAAGACATTGAAATAAAACGCTTTTAACGGATGATCTAATATAATATCGCGGTTTTATTGAAAGTACTATGGGATTAGTTTGTATTTAGTTAAATTTTTATTTATTCCGACGTTTCGATACCTTTGCAGCACCATTTCAATAACCAAATGAGTTAAAGATATTTTAAATATCTACTGCATACACAATACACATGCCTTTACGGAAACGTTTCATGCTGGATTTACCACAGTACTCGTATAGATATTAGTTTTATACTGCGGTTTTACTTAATCGCATTAGAATATAATCTTTGCAGATATCGTTGCAACAAGGAAACGTATGTTGAGTTGCGGTAAACGCAATACAATAAACACGTAGTTATCAGTGCATCAGGTTATCGGTCGCGGTATAAATCGGGCACCGTTGAGCGGCTCAGGGCGGGCCCCGTTGAGCGGTTCGGGGCGGGCCCCGACCGCACGCGAGCAAAGGGTTACGAAATAGCTGCTCTCATAGAAAAATAAACTGGGTTACAGATAGCAACTTCATTTGCATTACTCTTGCATAGTTTTGCAATAAGCTATTTTTGCAGTACAAGAGTGGCAAAGAAGCATTTTCACTAGCACAACCACCAATACCATCTTTTATCTCGCTTATTTTATCATGACGGATCTAGTGTGAGAACTATACATAAACCTATAAAAGCGTAACCTAATAATGCTAACAAAACTCAAAACTATTTTCCCTGACTAATTAAAAAACACTCAAACTTTAAAAAACATTTCAAGCTTGCTTTCCAAAGCGCCTGAAAATTTTATATTCGAACCAAGTTTTCTAATTCCAAATTGCCAGCGCAAAATCAAACATAAGTTTGTGTTCGCGGCGAAATGTTGGGAAAAATCGTCTTTTATCGACGACCAACAAAAAATACCGAGTTGGGTCTTACTAACGAACCGTGCGATTGGCATTATTTGTGCTTTTACACGAAAAAATGGACAAGCGCGACCCTAGGACAAATGAACGGCCGACACAAAGGACGTCTAAAGTTTGGTGGCTCGATCAACTGTTTTAATGCTTTGGGGGACGATTCCGTAACCGAAAAAACTGGAGTATCTTTCAGAGACCCGCCATCATTGTTTTAAAAATTACGGTTTAAGATTGAAGATTTTATTTTATTTTCACACTTATCAAGAATGGTTAAAGTATTTCTAAAACTCGTAATATCTTCTTCTTATTTTTGTTTCGGCAATCTACTCTCCTCTTGGAAGTAAATTTTGCCAGTGTCAAGTGTTGAATAGTTCAGTAGTAGGTAGGTATTGTTTCAGTTTACATTAGAATGCGGGTGCATTGCATTCCAATGCTGCTTGGAGCATTTGGCACCAAGTATGTATATCAAGACAGTTTACTCGATAAGTTCTGGCGAGGTAGCCACCACTACAATAAAAGTCTCAGCTTCACACAACCAAGATCGCGCCTATTTCAATTACCCAACATATTGTTCAGTTGCGTAGACACTTGTACCACATAACTGCACCAATTTTAAGACACAATATCCACGATGAATAAATTTTCAAATAATTAAAATAGACACCGACAAAATGGCGCCAAAAACCCAACTCGTAATATCTTGACTATCGGACTGACAGTTTAGCTGACTAGGTTCAGAGCACTGGAATGACTTGAAGCGAAATGAAGCGCCAATCTTCGCGGGTAATATTTTCCTTGGCCAAGCTCAAAACTGAACACGATGAAGGATCACTGTAGACGCCCTGTCGCCCTCTGTCCTCTGTAGGGGACATAACAATAAGTCAACTAAGTCAAGAGAATCTCATGTTTAAAAACATTTTTTCAAACTGTAGGGAGTCGACGTTAAAACTTTTGTAAATGTTTGTCTGAAAAAGTTATTTTATTATAAATCTGTGCTCATTACGTGATTTTAAAAAACATATCGTATGTGCACATGAAAGTAATAGGTATAATTAAAAAACTTTCATTAATGTGTGGGTACATACGATATGTGTTTTATCATCTTACTTATAAAAAAATCAAATAACTCGACGAAAACTGTTTGTTTATCTGAGATGGTAGCAGATATTTGTCGATTATTTTAGAACAATACATCGTTTCACATACCTACTCAATATTGCAAATAGATCTATTCATACTTGTCGAAAGAAAAAAATGTTGGATCTGTCACGTTTGCCTCAAGTATCATCCATCACGAGAGACTATCAATTTCGTTCAAAACTAAATATTTGCTACCGAAAATTGCATCGCAGCTTTCAATCCCAGTATTACGTTTTCCATAGGGTGCTGCCAGTGGAATGGGTCTGCTTCTGAGTACCTATCTTAACGCATATTGAATTGTAAGGATTGCATTTTTTTTTAATTATTTTTTATGTCTTGTAACATGTGTTTTTTTTTGGTAAATTTTGCCTACTTAGGTGCACTTTCGAGTAGCAGGCACAGTGATTTCTCAACTAGTTGAAAGTTATTTACTCTCATTACTTAGTAGTATTTAGTTAGTAGAATTTAATTTCAACCTACCTACCCATTGTGTGCAAACTTTTGTTAATTATTGTGATGGAAAATGACCTCACTTTAAATGTGGAGCTCATTTTTCAATGTTGACGACTCTGTATGAAATATACAGGGAGAAAAAAGCAGCCCTTGACGAGTTTCTTGCCGGTTCTTCTCGTTACAAGGTCTCCCGCTTAGGGTTTGCGAACCGATGGCGTAGCTTCTATGACATTCACAAGTGCTTGTAACAGCCTAGACTGAATAAATAATTTTTGAATTTTGAATTTTGAATAGTAACATAGTATGACAACAACGCTATACCAAAGATAAATTCATTTGACTAAAATATTTCTGAAGCAAAAAACGGATACTGAAATATAGTGAAATCCCTTTGATAAAGTTTCAGTAGGTAGATACCACCTTACTTACTTATAACCTTAATTACTTATAATGGCTTTATATTGCTTATAATATACATTTTGTTGTAGTTCGACGTAATGCTCAAATATCACATTCTTGCTTAAATTTATGTAGTTGAATCATACCTAATTCATAGAAGTACCATCGCTGCCAGATTTCAGCTTTATATAACTTTATACAATAGGTATTGAAAAAATAATTTCTTATTTACCTTCCGACAGCACCGAAAATTCTTTCAATAAATTCCAATTCTGCCAACCAAGAAGTAAGAACAAGTGAAAATTGTTAATTTCCATTTGTTTTCCCAGGGTCCATAAATCCACGACTTTGGTTTTCCATAGCGTTGCGAAAATCGTCAAGCCAGCCTAGCGCTAAATCAGGGGAGCTGTGAAAAGGTTTAGATAAACGAAAACAATCCTCGGCGAAATTTATTTGCCCCTCTAATTACGTTAAAGGCCGACCCTCACCCCCCACTTTCGCCGAAGGCACAAAATAAATATATAGAAAGCAGTAACGCAACTAAGTACATATATACAAATTTCCGAATTAGAGTAGTCGCAACAGGTCTAATGCTAGGGGTTTCCTAGGATAGCGTGCCGTCATTTACGGCCGTTACATAGCGGCGTCGAATGTTGTCTATGTAAACAATATGGCAACACCGTCACGTCAGAAACCGCGCCGTATTGTTTACATAGATAACTTTCAACGCCGCTAAATTACGGCCGTAATATGAAGGCACCGTCACCCTTGGAAATCTTAGCATAAGCAACCGTGTAAAAGAAGTTCGACCAGTGATCAACCGAAAGTCGACCAATACCGGATCGGAGCCGGATCAGAGTTCAACCGGAACTTAACGTGCCTTCCGAAGCACGGAGGAGCTCGAAATAAAAATTTTTTGGTCACCTATCCAATGACCGACCCTTGCTAAAGTTGCTTAACTTTCGCAATCGCAGACGCTAAACCACTGCGCCATCGAACTCCTCTCGAGACGTAGGTACTACGATTTAACTCCGGCCCAGCTCCAGTCCGTACCCGGTTCAGCATCGGTCCGGTTCCAGTCGAGCTTCGGTTGATCACCGGTTGAACTCCGCTGCCATCTACATGATTGCTAAGAATAAGAATGCCAACCCTAGCGCTCCAACCGATGCGACGAGGCGTCTAAGGTCTTGCGGCCGATTTCAATAACCTATCCTCAGAGATAGGCTTACTTAAGATTTGTTGCCTAGAGATATTTCTGTCATCATCATCATCATATCAGCCGCACGACACCCTCTGCTGCGTATAGGCCTCCCCTAAGGATCTCTACGACGATAGGTCCTGCGCTACCCGCATCCAGTGGCTTCCCGCAACCTTCACCAGATCGTCGGTCCACCTTGTCGGGGGCCTACCCACGGAGCGTCGTCCGGTGCGCGGTCGCCATTCCAGAACCTTTCCACCACAAAGGCCATCGGTTCTTCTCGCTATGTGTCCCGCCCATTGCCACTTCAGCTCAGCAATCCTTTGAGCGATGTCGGTTATTTACGTAACCGATATTTTTGTATATGACGGGAAATAACAACAGATAGGCCTACGCCTATCTCTTACTGAAGGTAGATTATTAAATCAGCCACTAGTCAGTCTTTAGATGAGATACTGCTTTAGCCATATCATGTACTTTCGCCGAAGGCGTTATTTCAACTGTTAAACATTGGCAAATTACATCGCTTCCGTTTCCAAAAGGGGGTTTTACTACTTTTAAGCAAATACTAACTGTGATTAATATTTACTTCCAAAGAGGATCCGATCATAGATTGCAGGGATATAAAATTGGTAATGCTTATGCAGATTTTGCTTTGTTTCATTGATTGGTATTGATTGAAAGTTTAAATAAGGAACTTATAATAAGTATTAAGAAAGAATTTAGGTCTTAATATTAAACAACTCTACGTAACTTTGGGTTCCAAACAAAAGTAACACTATTTGTATGTTTACAAATGGTTTACAAAATATTGAGTTGAACTTAACGCACACAGATTAGAAAACGTAGGTATATGTACGTAGTACTTATATCTTTTCTGTGGTATAAGCGTAAGAATAAAAAAACTTTATTTATTCTTATGTTTCAGTTAATGCCTAACAGATAATTAATTTCATCAAACTAGAAAATAGCTGCCATACCGTATAATCACAGACCATACAACAAATATGGGTATAATTTATTATTATTTTTATTATTTATTTATTTATTTTCAGGCAACGATGGCCCATAGATATATTATAGGTACCTTAAAACTAAACATATATAATTTATAAAAACAATATTGTTAGTAAATAAATTAAAAATTATGTTAGTAATAATAGTACTAATACTTTTGAAACCATGACAGGTCCCAAGTTTTATTTTTCCTTAGAATAATGACAAAGTATTTTCCCATATAGACCTACTTAAGGTACAATTATTGTAATTTGCCATTGGTTTTCCAGAGCGTTGCGAAAATCGTCAAGCCAGTCCTGCTCTAAATGGAATGTACGATATTTTATTAAACTATCCTCCTCGAAAGGAATAGAAATTCTGAAGGAGAAGGAGAATAGAAATCCTAAAGTTTGACAACAAACTTATTGTGATTTAACTTTCGTTCAAGCGACTCGGCCACCCCCCACGTGCCTCATACAAGTTATGATATTCCCGTAAATTCAATCTAAACAATTCAGCAGCTTGGCAAGATAAGTAATTAGGACGTTGCCATGGAAACTTCGAGATCAAATCCAGTATGGAACGCGTGCTTTGGAAATTTTCAACCACCTTTCAGCCGTTTGATATGCAAAGGTTGAGATGTTACATGTAATTATTGAAATTCTAGATGTTAGGCATTCACAATGCTATTTTTATATTAAGATCATTAAGTAATAGAAAAAATACTAGAAAAAATTGACTCACCCGTAGCATGCCGTCTGAGCTGCTACGGGTGAGTCAATTTTTCTAGTATTTTTTCTATTAAATATATGTTTTTAATGTTATACGTGACATAAAAAAATATACTTTTGAGATAACAAGTTTAAGTTTTTCAATGCAATCGAAGTCTCGTGGTACCTATAAAGTTTATCATCATTATTTAATACAAATAAAACATCTTTCAGACTTTAAACCAACCCATATTTCATTAGAGAATCTATCATAAATCAAACAAAAACTGAAAACTAAAAAAGGTTCTACAATCTAAAGAATTATTTTTTGAGATTTTCTTTGTGTTTACCGAGTCGAAACTTAATAATGACTCTGTTAATATTGGCATGAACTATTTGTTAAAAGAATTTATGATAGAATACCTACATTTTATAGTACTTACTTGAAAATAGTTTATCTCTTAAGAAAAATGACAAAAAAAAAAGTGTGCTGGCCGAACATAAATGTTTAAGAACGAAATTATTTGGGAAAAAAGAGTTTAAAAGAAATTAATATTGTTTTGTTATAGAATACAAAATCAATTAGCAATAATCCTTACTTATTAAGGGTACAGAGAAGGACATATAGGGTACCATTCCTCCCGAAAAAAGTATTGTACCCAACCCAAGGATAGCAAAAAACCTTTCCAAGACGAAGACGCGGGCGGCCGCTAGTACCTAATATTATAAATGCGAACGTCAGTTTGTTTGTTTGTTACGCCTTCACGTCTTAACTACTAAACCGATCGTCATGAACTTTTGCATACAGGTTGTCAAGGGTACAGAGAAGGACATAGGGAATGGAATCCATCCCGAAAAAAGTATTGTTCTCGAGGGATGGCAAAAACCTTCCCACGCAGACGAAGTCGCGGGCGGCCGCTAGTAAGTAATAAACATTACACGTGGAAGCCTTGGTTAACGCTCGATAAACAGTAAATTGTTTGAAGATAATTAAGTACACTCAGAAACTCGTTGCTAATTACAAAATGTGGTTTTTGTTCAACATCATTTTCGTAGTCTATGGTTTCTTAAAGTGGGGTCCGTAATTAAACTGTAAAAACGTACAAACAAGCCTTTAAGTTGTGATTTTTTAATGTAAGACTTGTTTTCTTTTCCTAAAATATTCTTTGACCTGGGTCCGTGGAAATTTTCATATTTTGAAAGTGGTCGGTTTTTTTTTGTTTATTAGTCTTTTTTTGGCGCCATTTTGTCGAGTACGGTTTGGTGTCTATTTTAATTATTTGAAAATTGATTCATAGTGGATATTGTGTCTTAAAATTGGTGCAGTTTTGTGGTACAAACAAGTGTCTACGCAACTGAACAATATGTGGGATAATTGAAATAGGTGCGATCTTGGTTGTGTGAAGCTGAGACTTTTATTGTAGTGGTGGCTACCTCGCCAGAACTTACCGAGTAAACTGTCTTGATATACTTGTTGCCAAATGCTCCAAGCAGCATTGGAATGCAATGCACCCGCATTCTAATGTAAACTTAAACTGAAACAATATCTACCACTGAATAATGAAACACTTGACACTGGCAAAAATTACTTCCAAGAGGAAAGTAGATTCCCAAAATAAAAATAGAAGAAGAAAGTGGTCCGTGCGTGACTGCAAAACGTTTAAGAAACACAGTATTAGTAAGTTTAAGTGAGACAAAAACTAATATAATGGCTTTTGGTTTGCTTCCTTACATACAATAAAAGGCCGTAAGGTGAGATTGTTGACGAGCATATCGGGCCTGCGCTGTCCGCATGCCCACATCCACCACCATAATATCGTCAGTCCACCCCAGCGAACTAAAATCTATGGAACAAGCATTGCGCTCTAAAAATGGCACCACATGAAAATTACAACTAATTGGATGGTGCTAAAAATGCTGGCATTTAATTATGCAGCACAAAGCGTCTGAACACTAGTTCCTTATTATGCAACGTATTACAAAAATACCCCTAATGCCGAATATGGTATGGTAGATAGGGACTCTAGGGACCATCAAACTGAACGTTTTTTACTATGGGACCATCTCTAAAATCGTAAAAAAAACTGCTGTTTCATTTATTTTGATATTTTTGTTATTATTTTTTGGATGAAACAGTTTAATTTTTTTTCGCATTTGTTGCGTCACGTTGTATGTATAGCGACCATAATTTGTTACCCATATATATTTTCTACACTTGAACGAAAAAGTATGATATACGTTATTATTGCATATTTCACTGCCTTTTTGCGTCTTTTACTCCATTTGACTACACAGGACGTCATTTCTAATAAACTCTTTATTTTCTCTACAATACAAACAACACTTAGATCAGTCACCGGGGCGAGGCTAGCCCGACAAAAGCTGTAATTGTAATTTTCCGTTATTTTCTCGTGGTGCCATATAGCAATATTTGTTTGCAAATTACACTTCCTTGACTTACAGGTTCGTAGTAGAGATGTTACGAATATTCGCATTCGCATATGCGAATGGTTCGCATCGTTTTAAACATTCGCATCGACATTCGCATTCGCATCAATCAATGCGAATTTTATGCGAATGCGAATGTGTGCATAACTTCAGTAATTCAACCAGTAGAAAGCGTTTATTTCACACGGGTAGTTTGTGTATTGTGATTGCTTGTTGATGTGGTCCACAGGGTCCACTCTGTTGCTTTGTTTGTTGATTGTTTTGTTTTAGTTGCCAGTCTACTGTAATACCTCTTTTTGGTAAACAAATAATTCATAGTGTTTTAAAGTATTTTGTGAAAATTAGACAGTTTTTCATTATGGCACCGGGAAAGAAAAGTGATTGCGATAGCGATTTTTTTTTATTTTACTTTATTGAACTTCGACTCTTACAATAATATACAAGTACATGTGCATTAAAAAGCATGCAAGTTTTTACAAATTTAATTCACTAATGGAAGTCGTCATAAATTATAGGTATGTATATTATTATTTTGTATATATACCTATGTTTTCCCCGTTTTAGTAATAAAATTTATTTATTTATTAATTCATATGGTTTTTGTAATACTTGATGTCTTAACATTCGCATTCGCATTCGCACATTCGCATCCTAAATATTCGCATTCGCATTCGCGAATGTGTAAAATTTGACATTCGTAACATCTCTAGTTCGCAGCACATAGCATCAGTTTAAGGTCGAATACCTAATGTTAATTAGTATAATTATTTTAATTTATGTGCATATCCTCGCATAAAATTATAGTTACGATGGGGCTGACATGTAACTTTATTACAAAAGCTCCTTTAAAATAAAGAAATAAAATACACTTCCATAGATTTTAGTTCGCTGGTCCACCCTGCAAGGAGCCCATCGCAGTCGCTGACCCATGTTGCATGCAATAGAATTCTAAAGGTGCTAGTTCGCAGCGAGCTACCAACTGCAACTGACGACTGCACGTGTTTTTTTTTTCTATGAAGCGCGGCTGCTCGTGCCGCGGCCAAGCGTGATCGTGAGCACCTTAAGAGGGAGATTACATGATCGATCAGTCTGGCGCCAGTCCCTTCCATCAGTCTGGTACAAATTTTGGATCATCATGTCTGGAAAAATAATCAAAGTCTTTACAGTCTGATGAATTTGAAGACTGTTCATGTAATCTCCCTCTAAGAAACAATCCCGCGTAAAATAAATATCCCATAATAAATTCTTTAAGACATCACTAAAGTAAGTAAACGTAAGTAATTTCGCTAGAAAAAATAAATTCTTAATTATCAAACCATTTCCCCAAACAATCACTGTAACCCATTGAAGTGTAAAATAAAACGGTTTTCCTATACACTATAAACTCAATTATTTATTCAGAACTTATCTTAATTTAAGGTTTCCTAATAAGGAAAGATCAAGTCAATAATTGAATAGGAAAGCCGAGCTTGCGAAATTCTAGGAAATTCTATACGACTAGGAATAGGGTTACCATCCGTCCGGATTAGTCCGGACATGTCCGGACTTATAGACTATTGTCCGGACATTGTCCGACTTTGCAATTTGTCCGGCTTTTTAAGATTGGGCGGTGTACTAGTTAAAAAACATACACAGCAGTAGTGTTCGAAAGAGAAGTCCTAAAATGTGTGAAATCTGTATCTGTCTGTGAAAATGTCTGGATTTTTATTGACATGTCCGGCTTTTTGTCAGGACTTTTCAAATTTTACGATGGTAGCCCTACGTTGACTAATAATAGCTTATTATAAAGCTTCCCTTCTATGGGTGCTTAAATTTTACTTACATGAAAATATATCCTACTGCCTCATTAAAGAGACTGTTAATATTATTTAACATATTTCAAGTAGCTACTTTTTGAATACCTGAAGGATTTACTTTGAAGAACGAAATTACGTATGTTTAACTTAGTTCTCAATGCTTAATAATGTTAACAGGTAGGTATTAGTTATTAATGGTTTCTGCACTGAATATTTGTTAATTAGTATTTTATAATGAATAATCCAGTTCTTTTACTCAAATAGGTGTTAAAAACTGAAAACATTTTGTGTGAAATGTCAAGAAAAGCTGACTCAAACAGCTGTTTAATATTAATTAGTCAGTCTCCGTTTTTATTAATGGAAAAGACATCCACTAACATAATTTACTTACTTTTGACCCTTGACGTCTAGACCTAAATTAGAGACAATAAGGCTAGATCTCTAAATAATTAACTAAAGTCTGCGCCTAAAAACGCTCAATGATTTAAGAAAATAGGTAATAGGTATTTAACTAATAATTAGAAAAAACAAGATTAATCGACAACTGAACTCCAGAGTTATTGGTATACGTTTTAACTAATATTTGTAAAAAGGTAAGGTTTAACAAAAAACGGATAATAAGAAAATGTACAGAAAAAAAAACTTTTTTAAAAACACGTTTTTAGAACGGACTCTCCGATAGAAGACGGTATATTTTTAGTATTAGCTCGTTAAATAAAAAGCAGAAAATAACAACTTACTGAAGAAAAAAAAAATTTTTTTTTTAAATAGGCCTCTATGGCGGCGATGACATCGTCATTCGATTCAAATCTATTCCCGGCGAGTGACTTTTTCAGGTAAGAAAACAAAAGGAAGTAGCAGGAATCTAAATCTGGAGAATACGGTGGATGGGGCAGCAATTCGTAGCCCAATTTGACCATGACGACGGCGGAAGTGTGATCAGGCGCATTATCGTGGTGAAACAGCACTTTTTTGTTCACCAAATGGGGACATTTTTTCTACAATTTGGGGTCAAATCGGCCCAATAACTCGGCATAGTAGAGAGAGCCCCATGATTGATTTACCCTTCTCGAGGTAATGGATGTGCATCACACTTTGTGAATCCTAGAAAACAGTGGCCATCACCATTTTCGGGGCACCTGGGTGTGGGCCATCAAAAACCGACGTGCGGCCACGAAAAAACTCGTTGAACCAACTCTTGATGGTATAGCCATCGAAGGAGAAGAGTCACCGTATCTACACATCATCGAAGCGGTATTTGAATTTGCTGCGCGTTTTCCCTTCCAAAAAGATTAAGGGGGGGCCCCCATACATGGAACTGAAACTGAAAAATTTTTTTTTCTTCAAACCAATACGTGTGGGGTGTCTATAGATAGGTCTTTAAAAATGGCATTGAGGTTTTTAAGACGATTTTTTTTTCAAAGTCAACCGTTTGAAAGATAAATACTGCCAAAGTGGTCAAATGTGTGTCCCCCCCCCCCCCCCCTCTAACTTTTGAAATAAGAGAGTGAAAAATCTGAAAAAAATATATGCTGTAGATCTTAATAAACACTTTCAACGAAAATTGGTTTGAATGAAATATAATAATTAGTTTTTGAGATATGTCACATTTTTCAAAACCGCAAATATAACTTTGTCATTCATACCAACACTGTGAAAAACAAAGTTATTTTAGCAGACGAAAAATAATATTGGTATGAAGTATCGTATGGTATACGGTAACTACGGGACCCTAGGGCGCGTGGTCCGACACGCACTTGGCCGGTTTTTTTTGTAAAATCGACCGACACGGTCGCTTCCAGAGGCTATTAAAACAAAACAAATGAACGGAATTGACAGAAACTTTGAAAGTAGGCTTCAAAAAGGATGTACTGCATGATAGTTAATACCTTTTGTAACAGCAACGCCAAAGGTCGGTGAGGCTAGGTACCTATTGAGTCACCCTAGTATAACATGGTTTTTGAACGCACCTTGCTTCATGCACGTTAGCTTTATTCATCGCTCGCTACTACAGTACTATTCTACCTACCTATTCTATTATGTTTTGATTTACGAGCGGTGCCTATAAAACATTAAATTAGGCATTGATTCATTATAAAAAGTGTTTTGAACGTTTTATATTATAATCGGTGCTTAAATTACTGTTTTTAAAGGCGCCGCTCGTAATTCAAAACATAATAAAATAGTTTATTTTTAATTTGACGTATTAAAACGCGATGCAGAAAACGAGCCAAAGGTCAGCGCCATCTAGATTTCGGTGATTGAACTAATTCTCTTCATTTATACTATATGGGGAGGAAAAGCGCAATTTTATCCCGATAGATGGCGTCTGGTCTTTGGTACCCGGCCGCCTCAAAGAAAGTGACAAAACATATGGGAATCTCTTGGAGTATTGCACTTTTTAATTTTCTACTGAGAAAATGCCGCATTGTTATGCATGTAACTTGTAAAATATTGGAGTTCATCGATTTCCCAGTAACAAAAAAAATAGTGGGCAAAAAAATATAAAAAAAAGATGCTTTTCCCTCGATTTTCTCCTTTGCTGAGCCTGAAAAACATTATAAATCAAAAGGAATGTTTCATGAATTTGATGAAGCTTCGCCAAAATAAAACAACATTTGAATTATAACAGCTTTGTTCTTTAATATTTCAACCTCAGCAGTTTCTAACATATTTATAACTTGGATGAATTTGATAGGTATATCAAATATGGAATAAGCCCAATATTGGGGCCAAACAGAGAATTAATAGAATTTTATATGCCAGAGTCATTCAAGAAACTTAGAATAATAAAATAAATATGATAAAACGGTTCGTGTAATTTTGGATGGTACAGAAATTCCAGTACAGAAACCTGAAATTACTATTGCACAGAAGGCATCATGAGGCAACTATAAACACGGAAATTCACACTCAGTTGCTTTGTTAAATTTTAAATCATATGCTTCTAATCTGAAATAAAAAGATTACTTGTAAATCTTACACGTAATTTAAAGAAATGTAATGCTTGTTAGCAATTTTTTGTAAGTTGCTATAAACTTTCTTGCCTGTTGTTTTGGCTTTTCTTTTCCGTAATTCTTCTTTTATCTGAGCTAAAGTTAGCATAGAATATATTGTTTGTCCGCAAAACCGAAAAAAATACAATCTAAGAAAGTAAAATCACGTAATACACAGTCAAGACAATATAAGCTCAAACTGACAATTGTTCCAAAGACTAAGCGCCATCTGTAATTCACTTTGCCTTCGCCTCCCCAAAGTGGCCTATCTATTTCAAAATTATATAAGTGTTTTATCTATGGCTACCAACGAACTAAGATATACGTTGATGGCTACTACTATCGAGCTAACGTTAGCCAGCTCTGTAAAGTTCGTGCTGCCGATTTTGCCTGCTTTCGTATCGAATACGTTTCCGAAAAGTAATTTTTTACGCGCGTAAGATTTCTCGATAGCCGTTCGTGCTAAGGGTACTGGAAAGCACTCCGTGCTTGTTTCACTCTTTGACCCCCTGTGACGCGGCGAGACACTACCGCCGCCATGTTATTTTACTCTTTGCCTCTTTGCTCCATGTTGCGGAAATATTTGGAGCCAAATTTATTCCTTTTTAATTAGTTTTAAAAGTAATTAACTATAACAATATTCAATTGGATCTGATTAATTCATAATAATGAATATTGATATTTTAAAAATAATTAGTGGCGCGATTATCACAAAGATAAATTAATATTTGTGATTATGATTAGCGCCACGGCATGCCATTGTTTAACCTCAATGATTGATTACGTACTTTAATGACAATTTTTTTAATGATTTAATTACAAATATACAGTTTTTAGATTTTTCCCTGTAAGTGTAGTATAAGCCGATATTACTTGCCAAATTTCATAGTTCTAGGTTAACGGGAAGTACCCTATGAATTTTGATTCCTTTGAGAGTATCGAAAATGCGTTTTTTGCGGCATAAATGGCAGTATCTTTTTTTTACGTTAACTTAGAACTTTGATTTTTTCACAGCTTCAAGGGACCGTAGACCTTAGTATATGGTTTAAATTTCAACTCGATACCTCCACGCGTTCCTGAGATAAAGGGTCTTGACATACGGACAGACAGACAGACGGACAACAAAGTGATCCTATAAGGGTTCTGTTTTTTCCTTATGAGGTACGGAACCCTAAAAATAAATTCTTCTGTAAATATTAATAACCCTACGGAATTTTTAACCCTAAAAACGTGGGGCGCAGGCTAAAGACAATATGGATGATAAATTTTACAAAATAGATTTAAACTATATGGCAGCGGCCAGTGAAGCACCAGGGCCCTATTCAATAAAACTTACAATCCTACAAATTTGTCAATAAGTGACATATTTGTCAAGTTGTATGACAAGTGCTGTTCAATAAACCTTACAATTATGTAAGAATTTTACAACTCAAAATCTTACAAATATTACAATTATAAATGCTGTTCAATAAACGTTTACATATGTAGAAAACGCCTGTAGATTTCGATGACAATATTGTACTTGTACTATTATGTATTCTGTGATATTGTATCTAAAAATTTGTAGTTGTAATTTACAAATTACATAAATTTGTAAACTGTTGTTGTCCATCAGCCATTTTTATGTCCCCACTACTGGGGCACAGGCCTTCCTTATGGGTGGATAAGGAGGACGGGCCATAACCATAATGCGGGCCCAATGCGGATTGGTGGGTGTTAATGACTGCTAATGCAGCCGGGACCAACGGCTTAACGAGCCATCCGAAGCACGGAGCAGCTCGAGATAATACATTTTTGGTCACCCATCCCATGAGCGACTCTTGCGAACGTTGCTTAACCTCCGCAATCGGTGGGCCAGTCGCTAAACCACTGCGCCACCGAGCTCCTCGAAATTTTTGTTGAAGATTCTTAATTAACGAGGATAGATTTCAAAAATCTTAGAATTTTAAAATAATCGATAGTTGCCTTACTTACCCTAAACTTCTCATTAAATGTGAAATCAGTCACATCAAAAGAAAAAAAAATTCTGTTTTTAATAAATATTTTTCTTTGTCGTTCGATTAGCACGATTTCATCGTTATCACTCCTCTCACTACAAATTTTGGTAAAAAAGCAGCTAAAACAAAAAAAAAATGCCGAGTTATAAAATTTTACCGAGGGTGCGGTCACCTGTCAGAAATGTATTACAATTCTACAAATAAGTAAACTTGTAAATACAATTATGCGTTCAATAAAGCAGTTTTTCCTACAAATTTGTAAATTGTCACCTGTAACAGGAAAATGTTTATTGAACAGAAATATGTAAAATTGTAAGTACAATTCGACAAATATGTAAATTTTCCACCATTACAAATTTGTAACTTGTATTTTTTATTGAACAGAAACTTGTAAAATTGTCACCTGTCACCTGTAATTGTAAATTGTAAATTGTAAGTTTTATTGAATAGGGCCCAGAAAGCATCTGTTATGAACCTCCTTAGCGACACCCGGACTTTGCACCCGGTTCGATATTTTTAATAAAGAAACATTTTAAATAACAGGAAAATAAAGGCAAAATATATTGATTGAAATATTTCAATCGTAATAACTTGTTTTAACAGGCCCACGGTAAAAAAAAATGAATAAATAACTCACCGAAGAAAATTTCAAAATTAAATCATAAAGTCCATAAGAGCTAACTTCGACTAAAAAATCAAAAGCAAAAACCTTAAGTAATAATCATCATTACTGTTGAACTCGCTCCAAGTAATAGTTCTAACTTCTAAAACACTATAAGAATTTAAACGGGCGCCAACAGTAACTTTTCTAACTCTTACAGAATTAATACGAGTAATTAAGCCTGCTGTACATTTCTTGTAGAGCTAATATATGTAGCTATTTTATTTGTTTAGTTTTGGGTTCTATAGTGGCGATCTTAAGAATTCAAAGATATTAAAGGGGTAGAGCTAATATATGTAGCTATTTTATTTGTTTAGTTTTGGGTTCTATAGTGGCGATCTTAAGAATTCAAAGATATTAAAGGGTTCTTCTACAGCGATAGAAAGATATTAAGGCTGCAAAATTTGTGACATAATCCGGGGGTATAGCGAAGTTAGAGCAGGCTATATCACTACTCGTTAGCGCTCTTGTACCCCCCAATAGTACTGTTTGAACTAGAATACAGCTTTTATAACTCTCATTCTTAGCGCTAGTTTGTTAGTTGGGCTGTGGCATTCTTCCGGATCCATCATCAGATCAGCTCAATGACACCATAATATTGCATTGCTTTCAAGTTCTGACCTATGTTTAAAGTTTCAAGTCTCTAGCTCATCGGGAAGCTAGTATAAAATCGTTGGCAAACTTTGCGGACAAACAAACAAACAAACGAAAAAGCAACCTAATAAAAGCGTGTTAAAAAAACAAAGATATTGGCGAGAATGAGCGATAACGTCTTCGTAAAATCTTAATATATAAAATTCAAAGTCCTGACTGAGTGAGATATCAACGCACAGCCCAAACCGCTGAACCTAGAGACTTGAAATTTTGCACACAGATACCTTATACAGTGTAGGCATCCACTAAGGAAGGATTTTTGAAAATTCCATCCCTAAAGGGATGAAATAAGGGATGAAAGTTTGTATGAAAGTCCCTCAGTTTTGAAACTAGGATCTTCAAATTTTGTGTTTATGCTGATGATTGAAAATAAATAAATACGTGTCTCAGCGTTTTTCAAAATTCTACCCCAGAAGGGGTGACAAGGGAGATGAAGTTGTGTTTAGAAGATAATCCTTTATTTTTGAAGTAAAAATCGCTAAATTTGGAATTTAAGCTTATGGATGGAAATCTAACGCAACGCATATTGTATTGGTATAATTTCAACCCCCATGGTGATGAAATGGGGGTGCAATGGGGTAAATAAACCTAAAAATCGATATGGATGTCGTTATTGGGGTTTTCTGAGTTGACGATTGCGAAAATAACATTTATTTTGAAGTCCAACACGGTGGACATGATTTAACTCCTAAAGGGGTGAAAATGGGGTTCAAATTTTGTATGGAAAAACAATATGAAATAGACAGTACAACTTTAAACTTCGTAGGAGCACGTCTAAAAATAAATATACATATATTTTGTTATTTTGAAAATCAACCCCGTAGGGGGTAAATGGGGTAAGTAAACATAAAAATCGATATGGATGTCGTTCTTGAGGTTTTATGGGATAGTGATTGCGAAAATAACATTTATTTCGAAGTCCAACACGGTGGACATGATTTAACCCCTAAAGGGGTGAAATCGGGGTTCAAATGTTGTATGGAAAAATGATATTAAATAGACATTACAACTTTAAAATTCGTAGGAACACATCTAAAAATAAAAAGGCAATTATATATTTTGTTATTTTGAAAATCATCCCTTAGGGGTAAATGGGATAAGTAAACATGAAAATCCATGTGGATGTCGTTTTTGAGGTTTTATGGGATGGTGATTGCGAAAATGACATTAATTTATGGTCCAACAAGGTGGACATGATTTTAACCCCTACAGGGGTTAAAATGGTGTTCAAATTTTGCATGGAAAAAGAATATGAAATAGACATTACAATTTTAAAATTCGTAGGAGCACGTCTAGAAATAAATAGGCAATTACATACCTATTTTGTTATTTTGAAAATCATCCCTTAGGGGTACCTAAATGGGGTAAGTAAACATGAAAATCGATGTGGATGTCGTTTTTGAGCTTTTATGGGGACAGGGACGGGGACGAAATACCTACTAATTAGATTTGGAACACAGGTTTTAACGCGATTTTAACTAAAACATAGGTGTTGAGCACCTACCTTTTCCCGACGTTTCGACCGAGTTGCATCGGCCGTGGTCACGGGCTGACTGGAGCTGCGGTGTTACGCCTCCTCCTCTGCATCGGTGGAATCTTCATCCACCGTCGAACAGTTTTTCCAACTACCGCCACACACAATACTAACGTATTATCAAAATAGTATTGTGTGTGGCGGTAGTTGGAAAAACTGTTCGACGGTGGATGAAGATTCCACCGATGCAGAGGAGGAGGCGTAACACCGCAGCTCCAGTCAGCCCGTGACCACGGCCGATGCAACTCGGTCGAAACGTCGGGAAAAGGTAGGTGCTCAACACCTATGTTTTAGTTAAAATCGCGTTAAAACCTGTGTTCCAAATCTAATAAAATGCAACGCGAAAGTTTAAAAGTGTATATACCTACTAATATCTCTGGACCAATTCTGATTATTGTAAAAAACTAGCTTCCGCCCGCGACTTCGTCCGCGTGGATATTGGAGAAAATCCTTAGGGAACCTTCAGCCAGGATCCGACCAGCCGTTTTTACGCGATTAGGCGGGTCCCCACCAAGCGAGCAGCCTCGTGCGAGGCCCGCCTCACGAGGCAAACGTCTTGCCTCGCGAGGCAGCGCGCTTGGTGGGGACCCGCCTAATCGCGTAAAAACGGCTGGTCGGATCCTGGCTGAAGGTTCCCTAAGGATTTTCTCCAATATCCACGCGGACGAAGTCGCGGGCGGAAGCTAGTAGCATATAAGAATTTTAGTATTGAAAGTAAAATGAAATCGATTAGAACAAAAGGCAGTATAATTTTTACTCAGTGGTTATAATATTAAAACGTCTGTAACCGGAAGATTATGTTTATGTTCCAACCTACGACATCATAAAACTGTTCAAGTTAGGTATCCGCTTTCCGGTATTAATTTTTGTCAAAGCGATATTTAATATTTTTATAACAATACGTAAAAATGCCTTTATAATAATTCAGACAAAAACAAATATTCATATTTAGTAAGTAACCCGTGGACACAGCTGTATTCTATTATATTAATTGCTAAATAATATAGCATTTTATCCTTTTTGAGTTATTCATCATAAAGAGCTATACCTATATCACCTCTTCAAACCATAATATAATTATAATTACCTATTTCATAAGAAAAGCGAGTCATAATGAATTTATACTGGATCAAATTATTACGCTTGTTAGTCGAAATGCAAATAAAAAATAAATAAAATCTATAAAATACAAGAAATGGAGAAACTTTGGGTTAATAAAAGTGATAAATAAGTTATCTAAATAACTTAACTTTTCACGGAAGCTGTAACTAACCCATTGATAATTTAAGTTTAAAAAATTATAGTAAGTACCTACTTAAAACCACGTGAATGTAACCAACAATTTTAACTCTAATATTTTTAGGGTTCCGTACCCAAAGGGTAAAAACGGGACTATCACTAAGACTCCAATATTCGTTTGTCTGTCTGTTTGTCGGTCACCAGGCTCTCATGAACCGTGATAGCTAGACAGTTGAAAGGATTATGCCGATTTTTCTATACAAGCTAGGCCATGATGCGCTTTGATGAAATTACCAATATACTATAGTAATTTTATACTGATTGCGTGGGAAGAATGTCATTAAAATATAATGCCGGAGAAAAGAGAAATCTCAATCTCAAGGAGCTGTTTACAGTTATAATTGTTTGACATTTTCCTATTATATGACATTTCAAAGTCAAAGTCAAATGACGTTAATGCGCATCATGGCCCAGAATCCGGCATGATCCTTTTCACGGATGATGTATTTCTGTTGCAAATACTAAAAACAGAATTAAATAAATACTTAAGTGGGGCTCCCATACAACAAACGTATTTTTTTGTCGTTTTTTGGTATGGAAGCCTTCGTGCGCGAGTCCGACTCACACTTTACTATAAACAAGAAGGGGAACCAATGATATTAAAAAAAAACTTTGAGGCGAATAATAATATCCTACGTTTACAACCAAAAGCTATACATTACGCTGTCCTGAAATATGATCACTGAACGACTTCCTCGGTACTTCGACATCTCATATTAAAATCAGGGTGCGCGCCGCTCATAAATGATAAAAGGATATAAATAAAAATCACGTTTTACACTTTTTCTGCCATAAAACAAATCCACCGTACAAATTGTATTACGTAGACAAGCATCAGAAGCGGAATTGCTTATGATTCAGATCAGATGTTCAGTTTATTGCAACTTAGTGAAGAATCTTCATAAAACATCTAGAATTTACATTATTTACTTTTTCTACTATGATATTAATGGAATAAAAACATTAACTAACACATTTTGCATTTATTAAGTAAGTACTTTTATATTACAGAAGTTTTATTGTATGAAAGTGTATCAAGAATACATTTTTTTTCATTAATCTTTCTCTTCCTTCTGAGAGCATGATCACGAGAAGAGCTTTCGTCGTATTCGCTTCTGCTTCGAGAAATCGTTTAAGGCAGTTATATGACCGAAAGTGGCGTCCTCAGAGGTTTTTATTTAATAAATAAGTTATTAATAGACAAAGATTTTAATAATGTTTAACGTGGAATTTTTAGGGCCCATGGTCTATTATTTTTGGAAGGTAACACTACATGCCCTCGTACGTAGTCATTCGTAGAAGTAGATAGCAAATGTGTTAAAAACGGCCACTTTTAGCAGTTTTGGTATCTACTTCTAGCAGTGACTACGAGGGAATGTAACGATACCATCTAAAAATACTAGATTGTGGGACCTGAAAATTCCAGCACGTAAACATTATTCACCGCGGAGCCACTTTCGCTCACCTTAAAATGAATCTTTTACTTACAGGGTGATATTTCGAACAGTCGACAAATGTAGTGTGGCACCGTCAAACTGAACAACTTTGTCTATGGAACCAACTTAATCAGAGCCAAAAATAATCAGCTGTTCCATAGAAAACGTCAATATCTACTCGACCAAAATGTATGGAACACAGCTGATTATTTTTTTGCTCAGATTAAGTTGGTCCCATAGACAAAGTTGTTTAGTTTGACGGTCAGCCACCAAATTTGTCGACTGTTTTCGATTTGACCCTGTAGGTAGAGTCGTGATAAGCAAAAAATATCAGTCTAAAAAAGTAACCATTATTGCATGAAAATTAATTTGAAAGGCTCAGGCCTTGGAACATTAGGGATTCTGCAAAAAGCACGCGAGTGGAAAACGATTGGGGCACGTCCTCAACATCTTCCGCCGTAAAAAGTGACCACGCTCATATTCAACACTCGCTTTGGCGGATAAGGCTGCGGTCGTTGTAGGAGGTAAAAGCGATAAAAATAACTTATTGTGTTGATCTTCTGGTTTAATTACAGAGTATAGCCGCCAAAAATATACAATAACAATCGTGAATTCATAACACACGGTAACATTCGTGAATGGAGGTAAGGGGTCGTCCATTAATCACGTGAGCCTCGAAAGGGGGGGGGGGGGTAGTTGAAAACATCACGAAGTATCACAAGGGGGGACGGGGGGGTGTAGTGAGATATCACGTGTATTAATTTTTTTCGTTGAAAGTGTGACTTTTAACCGAAAACTGTGTGTGATTGTTGACTCACCGTTACCAGGACGATTTCCCCGCCCACCGCGACAGATTCGTACTGAAAATTGTTGAGATTATTTTGTACCAAAAAAAATGCACGTGATTTAGAGGGAGGGGGGGGGGGTTAACGTAAAACCTCACCATGTATCACCAGGGGGGAGGGGGGGTCAAAAATTAGCCAAAAAAAACATCACGTGATTAATGGACGCCCCCTAACACGTGTGAAAATTAAGCCTAGTGTACATAAGTAAACTATTCCTAATAATTACACGGAATAAAATAATAAAATGATTGTTATCACAAGGTAGTTATTATTTTGGAATCTTAGGTAAGTATTTTAAAATACAAACAATTTGTTCTTCGTAAAACACTTGATTCTTACAAAAAGGAAGGCCTTTTGATTTTAGATTCTTTAGTGTATACTATTCTTGAACAACCGATCACGAATGTTACGTAACACATTAGTAACACACGGTATCATTCGTGAATGAAAAGACTCGTGGATATGACCTAAAAATATTATTTATTATGTAACTTTGAGTTTTTGGACGCCGCGTAGTTTGATTTGTCAAAATAATAGTCTTATCTACACACACGATCTAAAATAATATAGAAAATTTGCATTCTGACCGTGTTATTCTCACTTGAAAATATTAAAAACTCCCGAGGCAAAACTACAGACTACCTTTAAGATGACTTTGAGAGTAAACAAAATGGCGGTTCTTCCTAAACGTTTGGCCAACCTGGAGCTGGGTGTTGCCATGACTAAAAAATATTATCACAGGCGGGGAATCTAGCTAGTTCCGTTGTTATTCGTGGTAGCTTACGTGAAGTAACATTCGGGAAAAAAGTAAGACACAGTTTCAAATTAGTTTTACGTATTGTTTTTTTGGGTTATATTATTAAAAGAATATATTAAAGCTTAGAAAATTAACATAATAATTCAAAAGTGCTAACGTTTCAACGGATCACAAAAAAGTTGTGCAATAATGAGACGTCATAAGTATGAGATGTCTTAGTGGGACACACAAAATTTGTATGGGAACCAAAATTAACTCTATCAAAAAACAAATTGCACTCGTAATAGGCAACCAAAATTAATTTAAATCATTCGCATGAATAAAAATGATACTGCGAAAAAGAAAAAAATACAAGTTAAACTTTAACAATATAAAATATAGAATTTATAGTATTCAATATGTGATGGACACATATTTTTTCCCAAATGTAAAATTTTTGGCGGCCATACTCTACAAACCATAACAGTACCCGTAGCACGAACAGCTATCGAAAAAATAACGCGCGTTAAAGTTTTCTATAGAGTAATTCTTTATGGGAAATCTCATTTCGCTTTTCGGCGGTAGATGGCGCTGTACAAATTTCCCATACAAAATCGCTTACCTTGAATGTGTTTTACGCGCGAGATTATTTTGTGTGTTCATGCCACATACGTAGTAGTGATTATTTCCTCTGTGTTCATGCTACGCAGAATCTGTTTGAAATTTAACTGACAGCTGTTCATTGGTATTCAATCTGGAACCTGTGAAACTGAGACATAATATAATGTGTAATTTTATTGTTAATTGTTTAATAATTAATTAAATTTTATCATTGCTTCAACGCTTCATTTTACAAAATATTATGATC
Source organism: Agriphila tristella (assembly GCA_928269145.1). NCBI lineage: Eukaryota > Metazoa > Arthropoda > Insecta > Lepidoptera > Crambidae > Agriphila > Agriphila tristella. The sequence continues at coordinate 27,846,051 of OV743434.1, forward strand.
AAAAATTAAAATAGAGAAATCGAAAGAAAACCTACTTTAGTATTTATACATTGGCATGATTCCATTCAGTTTTCTCTCGTGTACCTACCCAAAAAAGCAATAGTACGAAACTTGTACGAAACATTTCTAAACCGCTTCCGCCTATCACCACACCGCAGTCTAACGAAATTTTGTATTGGTGCGCAAAAAAGCGGTTTGCGCAGTTATCTCTCATTCCAACCTAATTCCCATGAATTTATGGCATGCGGGCGATCCGCGAGTTATATTTCGGCCTTAATCACGGAGCCGGCCACCTAGCTAAGGGTCGCTTTGTTTGCCAAATGTTGGTCGGCATAACGCGATTTCATTTATTTTTAATTATTGGACTGTGTATGTTTTTTATTTACACCCATGCTTTAAACGCTCTATAAAAGGTTCTGAAACAGTTAGCTTTCTGCCAACATTATAACAATCAGTGTCATACTAACCACAATATCCGAGCGAGAGCATGTCGCGCTCCTCCCCGCGCCCACCCCCGAACGAGTTACATTATGAAATTCAGTAAGTAATACATTAAAACACTCGTTCGGATGATTTTATGACGGACAAACGCGGTGCGGGCGCGAGGGGCGCGACATACCCTCGTTTGGACATTACGACTACCATGACACTGGTTGTTTCAATATTGCCAATAAGCCACTGTTTCAAAACCCTTTATAGAGGATACATGTCATGGGTGTAGATAAAGTTTTGTATGAAACTGTATATAATTAGGTATTAAAAACACTCATATGTTATACTGTTATCACACGAGGCGATGCCGAGATAAACCCACATTCGTGCTTTAATACCCCTCATTATAGTACAGTTGCATAATAGTAGATTATACAACAAGTGAAAAAAGGTAATTTAGTTCGAGGGACTAAGTTGGATCCTGAGAGTAGCGAAGGATTCTAGAGTTGTTCTATTCTTCTAGTAGTTGATTTTTTTCCAGACCTGATGATCGTAACCTGATAAAATGGACTGATGCACGACTGAACATGTAATCTCCCTATAGCTTAGAATAATTCCCTATAGAAAAGCACCCACAGCTAAGACACTAAAAAGAACCTAACTAAAATTGGCGGGATATTTTTTTTTTATTTAATTGTTTACCCAAGAATCTTATGTATAACTATGGCATTAGGTATCTATGGAATAGCTCCATGCTTCCAGCCTTAGAGTAAGACGGGCTTCTACAGAAAGAGAAGCCATACGAAGCGTTTCCCCTCTGCCGAAGTACAAGCCCAAATGGGCATACGCGTTAGTAAAAGCAGTTGCGCCCGGATTTCTTTCTAGACCGAGTCCAGTCGCGCATGTGAACGCTGCTCTGTTTAAAATGTCGAATTGATGAGTTTTTTGCTGTTAAAAGAGATCTTGAACATCAAGTATACAAAAAGACGGTTTTACATTTCACATAAAAGTAATTTTTTATCGTATTATTGCTATTTGTTTACATTTAAACATTAAATTCGTATATTTTATTCTTGATTAGTTGTCAAATTTGTTCAGTGACATCGGGTCTGCTAGTCCATGGCTCGTCCGTACAAATTTCAGATCTGTCGCTAGATAAATCCGAGTTCGCGCCGATGGGAAACTTAGTGATGTTACCGTTAAATAATGTTTGTCGATAAAGTGTTGGTCAATCTGGCCCTGATTCTGCGCCAAATTCATTTGCGACATTTTTGCATGATGTGAGCGCGACAGATATCGCGAAATAAATGTCGAAATAGTAGATTATACAACAAGTGAATAAAAAGGGAATTTAGTTCGAGGGACTAACGGCCGTCTCTCGAGCAAGATAATTAGGCGCATGATAGCTGCATGACAGCTAAGTTCATGACACCGTTTTAATTTGGTCGAGTTGTAGTTAGGAAAGACTTATGCGATTCTTATCCAAGCTGAATACTGACCGTAAGTAGTACTGTTAAATAAACCATATTCAAATTAAAGCAAAACACTGCTAAGAGCTGAAGGCTGGCCCCAGACCTACCGGTTTCATTTCTTTGCTTTGCTGTTCTACCATGGACCGCCGGCCAAGAGGCTCATTTTCAATCTATCGCATATTTTGACCTGACCACATTGGCAAGATAGCCATTAGTTTGGTGTTATCAAATATCGTCGTCTGGGGTGCGATGAGAAGTTTTAGTTTTCGTTTTAAAAAAAAACTGCTGTTTTATACAAAAAATAATAACGAAATTATCAAAATGTATGAAACAGTTCATTTTTTTTCGCGATTTCAGATTTGGTCCCATAGTAAAAGTTGTTCAGTTTTATTATGGTCCCTATCTACCATATTCAGTTTTATAAGGCTTTACCAAACATCTTGTATAAATAAGCGATCGAGTTATTTTTAACGATCGGAGTCCATGTTCAGGGTGGCACATCTCCTAAAAGCTTCCTACTTCGCAATCCAGGCGATAATATTTGATAAAACCAAGCTAATGGCTATCTTGCCAATTTGGTCTAGTCCCAAAATGCGATAGATTGAAAATTACCCTGGTTGGCCGGCGGTCTTTCAAGCAAGGTAGCACAGCAAAGCAAAGAAACGGAACCGGTAGGTCTGGGGCCAGCCGAATAGTAGCCGAAGATTCAGCATCGCTCTGTATAACTTAAAATCGCTTATTATTCACTCTTATGGTTGAATTAAATGCACTTTTTAGAGTGGCGATGGTAAAAAAGCAATTATTCAATGATGTAACTATGATCAACGTTAAGACGGGGAGCGATCACCGATTGTTGTAAATTCAAATTGTTGGGTGTGCAGATGGCAGTACTGTCATGGAGCGATGTTCAGTGTCAGCAGCCTGAGCCCAACTTCCCTGGGTACACATTAGTCCCAACCCAATCACCTACACTCTCGAGCTTTTTGTATAAAGATCGAGCGTATAAAAATGACCTCTTTGTTGTTATTCACCCCATCGTAAAATGATTGAGTTTGTAACCTTTATTCCTTTTTCCGTATCGATATTGCTGCATCGACAGTTGAGCCCAGCCCTTTATGTCAAAAACGTGTCATATTTTGATGTGTGACTCATCCGTACACAAATTTTTGCTGTTTTGTTTTATTTTTTATGTGTGAGTGTCGTCATTACTTGTAGTTTTTGTATGTGGGTATGCGGAACTGCACTTGTGTGCATTTTCCCCCCCCCGCAAAAAATGCCAGAATAATTTGAATAGAGTAATATCGCTAAGGCTTCTCCCTTCGTGACAAACGAAGCCTTTTGTTGCTCGAAGCTTCCAGCCATAGCCTTCTATATTTCCAAGCCATGAAGTTGAGCAGAACGGCAACATCGCATGTGGTCAAGCACATAGTATTATATTATTTTAATAATTATTTATTATTTGTTTTTCCTATATTATCTATGTTTAAACTAGTTGTAAATTGTGATGTAAGGTTATTTCAATAAAGTTTTATATTTATTATTATTATTTATTTATTAGAACATAAGGTTTGAGTCAAATTATTTGAACTTTTCGGGGGTCCTTTAGTACGATGAGCATTTTGATCTAAGCCTCTCCTAGCAATAAATCTTACATCATTGGAAAGGTATTTAAATTTGAAACACTTTATTGTATAACAATAAACGTCAACTATTAGTACTTTGAGAGTTATAACGCTCTGAACTTGACCAATTTTTTATCATTTATGACCTAAAACTCCGAAAATACTAACAATTAATAGAAAGTATGTTTGCAGCAAATATTTATCATATAAAAACCTTTCTAATGATATTTCATTTATTGCTAGAGGTGGGGTAAATCAACTCCCATAGACAATAAACCACTTTTATACTTTAATAACCTTTAACTCCAAAAGTATAAACAATTGATATAAAGTATATTAACAGCAAATATTTGTCTTCAAAAGACCTTTCTAACGATATATAATTTATTGCTAGAGGGCGTGTTAATCAACTCCCTGCTGAAGAAAATCAACAAAAAAGATGACATTTTTGACAGCCATTTTTTCCTGGTTAACATTGATATTTTTCTTATTGTTTAATATACAAAGCATTTCAATAAAGGAACTAAATTATTTTCATATTTTAAACCTCACACGATTACTAGGAAAAAAAATATCGACCTCTTAAAATTGAAATATTCCCATACATTTAGTATGGAGACTGGCCAACGACATGACCACGAACTGACAGTAACAGACGTTGCCAAACTTATGTTCACGGCTTGCAATTATAGAAGGCTATGTTTCAGCCATAGCCTTCTTTAATTGCTAGCCGTGAACATAAGTTTGGCAACGTCTGTTACTGTCAGTTCGTGGTCATGTCGTCGGCCAGTCTCCATACTAAATGTATGGGAATATTTCAATTTTAAAAGGTCGATATTTTTTTTCGTAGTAATTGTGTGAGGATTAAAATATGAAAATAATTTAGTTCTTTTATTGAAATGCTTTGTATATTAAAGAATAAGAAAAATTTCAATGTTAACCAGGAAAAAATTGCTGTCAAAGATGTCATCTTTTTTGTTGATTTTCTTCAGCAGGGAGTTGATTAACACGCCCTCTAGCAATAAATGATGATTCATTAGAAAGGTCTTTCAAAGACAAATATTTGCTGTTGCTATACTTTATACCAATTGTTAATACTTTTGGAGTTAAAGGTTATTAAAGTATAAAAGTGGTTTATTGTCTATGGGAGTTGATCTACCACACCTATAGAAATGAATGATATATCATAAAAAAGGTTTTTATATGACAAATATTTGCTGCAAACATACTTTCTATTAATTGTTAATATTTTCTGAGTTTTAGGTCATTAATGTTAAAAAAATTGGTCAAGTTTAGAGCGTGATAACTCTCAAAGTACTAATAGTTGACGTTTATAGTAATACAATAAAGTGTTTCTAATTTAAATACCTTTCCAATGATGTAAGATTTATTGCTAGAGGAGGCTTAGATCAAAATGCTCATCGTACTAAAGAACCCCCGAAAAGTTCAAATAATTTGACTCAAACCTTATGTTCTAATAAATAAATAATAATAATAAATATAAAACTTTATTGAAATAACCTTACATCACAATTTACAACTAGTTTAAACATAGATAATATAGGAAAAACAAATAATAAATAACTTTTAAAATAATTTTATACTATGTGCTTGACCACATGCGATGTTGCCGTTCTGCTCAACTTCAGGGCTTGGAAGATATAGAAGGCTATGTTCCAGCACGTTTTTTCTTTTTTTGTACATAATTCATATGATGCGCGCTTGTTCCAAATTCAAAATATTTTTATTCACTTGGTGAATAAAAACGCATTTTTAGTTTTATTCACTGTTATCAATAAATTCGACGCACTTTTTCGAGTGACGATGGTAAAAATAAATAATACAGGGTGTAATAAGTACTAGATATTGTAGGGGGTTATTCAAAATCGAGTCAAAGAGGATCAAGATATTATTTTTTTGTGCTGATCTTTCAATTTCGATCCTCACTTTGAGTTTTAAATTTAAAATTAAGTAGCAGCAAATGAAAGTCGCCAGTACTGCCAGATTAGACGAGGACCTATGACTTTGAATCTGATTAAAACCCATATAGATAACCTCTTTGCGGTTCTTGGTTTATCTGTACTAGATTCTGATAAAATTCTTTAAAATACAAAAGTATATACATGAATATAAGATTCTTGGCATATGTGAATGACCTCTTCCCCAACCTTCGTTCAGTAGTAGAATATCCAGTGTCATAGAATAAGAATATAAGAATCTTGAAAAAACCTAGATTAAAATAAATGTAACTAAAATATAAATGATTCTTATAACCGTTAACTACAATTATTAAATTTTCGTGCAATCAAATTGTTTAGGTACCTATACGCATTATTTTGTAAATAGTTGTCAGTTTTTTAAATCAGTACAAACTATATTTAATTTATTTTTTAAAAAGAATTTACATATTTTTGCGAAGGTTCGACTTCTAGAATATTTTTCATTTTATTATACTAAAATTTTTCTACACGCATCAATGGCTAGTTACAAGCAAACGCCACCTGTTGGAAAACTAAATATTCATTTTGTAGGAGATTGCGTGAAAAACACGACTGTTTTCCTTTGGGTGTAGACTGAAATTGGTGGAAATGGCTAGATGTTACCGTTAGGTTTTTCCTTTTTCCACGCACTTGTTCTGTGGGTAACCTAGCCGCACTGATCTCTACTTATAAAAAAAAAGCGGTCAAGAGCGAGTCGGACTCGCGCACCGAGGGTTCCGTCCCATCATAAATATAAATGTTTGGATATGTTACTTTAGAATAGTCTTTCAAAGGTAGGACAGACGGCGGACAGGCAAGAAGGTAGATGGGCGAACAGGCGGACAGGTGGAAGGGCGAATAGGCGGACAGTTAATTTACAAACTTAACCACAGCTGCTTATGTTGACTGAAAAACGAGTGGCTGATACTCTACATTGCAAACTGTTTATATTGATTGATGTATTTGATTCGCTTCCGCTTCAGCTTCCGCTTCCTCGTCCACTTACACTCGCCGTCACCGTAACCGATCTTTTTATTTATCTATCCATCTGATGGTTAAAATTTACTCTTAGGTGATCGTGTAGCGATTGGTCTGCTGGAATGCACTCTGTGCTTGTTTTACTCTTTGATGACCCCCTGTCACGCGGGCGTGACATACCGCCATGTTGCGGAAATATTTAGAGCCAAATTTATTCCTTTTTATTTATTTTTAAAAGCAATCAACTATAACAATATTTGAAAGGATCTGATTAATTAATAACAATAAATATTTATATTTTAAAAATAATTAGTGGCGCGTGATAATCATCACAAAGATAAATAAATATTTTTGATTAGCGCCATGGCAGATTTAAAGAACTTCAGACAATATTCATGTGACCAAAATTATTTTTTATTTTAATAACTCGTTGGGTAAATTAAATAATAATGTAATCATTATGGAAAATAATGAAAGTAATTTATACAGTAACCCAACAATTCGTTTTTTATACAGTAACCTAACAATTAGTTTTGTTATATCTCAAAGGGATTTTGCAGCGTTTTCGATGGAAGCTTCCTGGTAAGGCGGCTTGACTTTTTCAGACACTTCCAACAAATCCTTATGTTACAATATTTGATAAATTATATTTATAAACCTTCTTTGTTGGTAAAATATAAGTTATAATAAACATTATCAACAAATTTCAAGTTTATAGGTCAATTAGAAGTTGAAACTTAACCGCGCATACCATTGCTTAAACCTGATTGATAGATTGATTACGTAGTTTAATGACAATTTTTATATGATTTAATTACAAATGTATTGTTTTCAGATTTTTCTCTGTAAGTGTAGTATAAGACGATATTACTTGCTAAATTTTATAGTTCATGGTTCTAGGTCAACGGAAAGTACCCTATGAATTTTCATTCCTTTGAGAGTATCAAAAATGCGTTTTTGGCTGCATAAACGGCAGTATCTTTTTTTTACGTTAACTTAGAAGCTTGATTTTTTCACAGCTTCAAGGGACCGTAGACCTTAGTATATGCTTTAAATTTCAACTCGAAACCTCCACGCGTTCCTGAGATAAAGGGTCTTGACAGACAGACAGACGGACAGACGGACGGACGGACAGACAGACAGACAGACGGACAACAAAGTGATCCTATAAGGGTCCTATTTTTCTTTTTATGTACGGAACCCTAAAAATCAGGTCAGTGCATGGTCAGTGCCTAGTCCACTGATGTCCATTATACAATTTTTATAATGGATGTCAGTGGCCTAGTCGGAAAAGTTCGCGCCCTCTTTGAAGCATTAATTTGCGTGTTATAAGTAGTTTTGGCAATACTAAACTTGGAACTGTTTGACTTTCTGGTAATAGCGGTAAAATTTATACAAATTGATACATAATTAATTGTCCTTGCTTTTTCATTTTTTCAATATTTTTTATTACATACGTCTGACAATTTTTTTTCGATTAGGGTTCAGTCCCTAATAAAAAAAAATATTGACGCTAGTGCTCAAAGAAAAATTTGAAATGTTAATAATATAATGTTAATATAATAAGTAATAATATAATGTAAGTTAATATAATATAATATAATATAAATAAGTTAATATAATGTTAATGGAGAAGATGCTTTGACGAATACTACTGCAAAAACATGGTTCAGCAGATTCAGTCTGGAATTTTGTACAGATTTTCCTCGCTGTGGTATCTTTATTATTTTTAGTATAAAGATGCCGCGAACTTTTCCGACTACCTAATATTATACTGTGGTATTAACGATTTGTTTTGAACTTATTACTTTTTAATAATATAGACAACAGATTTATAGGTAAGTAATTTTCAGTTTGATAAGAATCATTTATTAAGAAAGACTTATTCGAATATGTCTGTAAGTACTTATTCGAAGAAGTTTTCGTAAAATTGAGACCCTTTTAACATTCGAAAGAATTTTTTCAAATAAGTATCCGACGATAAATAAAAATGCAAGTAAAGAATGGGGGAAAGCACATTTCCACATTTTTTTTTAAATATTATATAGGTGGTTGGTGGGGTTGGTGCACTAGTCATTCTGCATTTTATATAGTCATTTTGCGTTTGTCATTCTCCGTTTTGGTCATTTTGATCTCATAGTATTTTTGCCTTTTAGGCAGAGCGTGATCAGGAAGGAATAAATTAAGTAAAAATATCGCACTTACATTTATTTAACTTAAAAGTAAAATAGTATAAAGTTGAGTTACCTACATTAGTTTACATTTACATTACATCTCAAACATCTTAAAAGGGCTAAAAGTGATAAGCTTTTCCTCTACACATTACCAACTTTTAGGGTTAAACAACTTAGAATAATAACACCTAGAAGCCGTGTCCTTGTATGCAAAGTGAGGCAACTAATACTGAGCCAAAATGGCTTAGTTTTCAGATTTATATCCTTCATACGTTACCTAATCATAACTAAAATCCAATATTATAGTAACTGATCTCCTAAATGCAGAAAAAAATAAACTTTTTTCTACTAATTCGGTATGATTAGGTAACAATGGAGAATAAAAATCTGAAAACGGAGCCATTTTGGCTGTTTGAGTTGCCTCACTTTTGACAGTGCGCTTTGCAGAGAACTATCGTTCTAGGTGTTATTATTCTAAGGTTAAACATTAGAAAGTGACTCGCTATTGTAGGAACATAACGTGGTTTCCCAAGATTTTAGGTTTTACACAATACTTTAGCGTGTCCCGACAACTAACGATATTGTTCACTATGAACTATGTTATCAAAGCAAAATTAACTCATTAAAAGCTTTGTTTGTAGTATTTGGCGATTACAACTTTAGTGTGAACATTATACACTTATTTGTACACATTAAAGCGGTTGTATTCGCCAAATACTACAAACATATTGTATAAAAGAAAATTTTTCGTTGCATTGTACTTCGCTCACGCGTTGAATTTTTGTCATTTTAACTAAGTAAGATAATTTTGCTTTGATAATTACAAAGTTCATAGTGAACAATAATTTTCATCATCATTTGTTATCGGGAGACGCTAAAATATATTGTGTAAAAGCTAAAATCCTGGGAAACCAATAGCGACTCACGTTCTAATCCTTAACTTAAAATAAATGTATAAATAATTCGACATACAGTGGAAGCTGTCACTTCATTTATCCAGGTACAGCAAGTGAAATGTAGTTTTGATCACTTTTATTTTATAGCAATGTCCAGAAACTATACAACAAATACTACCGTATTGTTTAATAACGAAGTGTGGATTGTAACAACGCCTCCTGCATTTGGTCCTTTCGTATCTTCGCGTGTTCTTTAGTAACCTGAAAATAATAACAATATTTTAATATTTGAGACTTGAATATACTTAACTTGCATGGGTCATTAATTTTTAGTTTTCCAAGCAGTTAATGAAGACCAATCAAAGCGAGGCAAGTCGGAAACTTAAAGAATAGCCCTTTTTGAACTTTTAATCTATCAGGCTCTTAAACAGATGAATTTCCCAAATCACAAATAAAAAAGCAAATTTGATCTTAATTCCTTGCGTTGGAATTATCAAGTAGTAACTCACAATAAGGAAGCTGCATATGATGATGGCAGCCTTGCAGCTGATATCCAGGTCACGGGGGAAGTGAATGGAACAGCCGCTGAAGTTTTGTTGGGATGTGCTGTCCAGTTCCTTGTTGATGCTCCCAATGCGCATCTTCGACGCAGTTTCGATCTAAGAGAAAAACGTGAAAGATGAAAACCAACTGGAGTTTAACACCATACGACAGATTGTTCTTTGAATACAACGTAACAAAAAAATTAACTTCAGAGTAAAAAAGAAGAATTTCATTCTAGCAAGATGTCAATGTTTCATTATCATCATCAGCATTTTTATATCCCCTACTGCTGAGGCACAAGCCTTCCTGTAGCTGAATAAGAAGTTTGGGCCATAAACCGCCACGCGGGCCCAGCCAGGATCCGCTCAACGTACCTTCCGACGCACGGAGGAGCTCGAGATAATATTTTTTTATACGATAATACTCACTGCATATACTGCCTTATTGCCATCAATTCCCTGGCCCTTGATTTTGAGTAGGAGATGGTAAAACATGTCGTTAACAGTCATTATTTGTTTGCAAAATGTCGACTGACGTTTGAGAATACACTTTTTCTCCTTGCCTACTTGCACCTCTATCTCCCTGCTCTTGGGTTGTTGGAACTTCATAATCTAAGAAAAAAAAATACTTTTCAGGCATAAAGAGAAAGCAAACTATACTGTGAAAAAGCTGTTCTGTTGTTATCGGAGCATTGTCCTTAGGCAAAACTTTTCGGTCTTACCTCTTGATTTTGAATGTCAAACAGTTCACCCTGATGAGTTGTTCTCGTCCGTCCCGATATTTGAATCATCCACCCCAGTGTCACATCAGCACGGAACACCACGCTTCCATCGGGTGCAATAACATGGTAGATTTCGTCTACACCTTTGGATGCTACCATTGTAATTTTAACTGTGTCCAGTAATACTAGTTGTTCGAGACCGCCTGCACCTGTTTGAAGGAAAGATTTTTGACATATATTATATTTACCTACTGTTATAAAACAACAACTCTAATCTTTTGAAGAGTGAATTTGCAAAAGGCCTCAGCACTTATTAATTATTCTCACAAATAACTAGAACATACACTATTCCCAAAAATCTTGAATTTATAATAATATAATAATAACTTACCATAACTTGAGGAAAGTGCTGAATTTAAGTTACTCGTAGGTGGTTCATGATTGGATTCTAATGCTATTTCTGGTGGTGCGCTCGCATTTGAAAAAACATTGACACGACTATCTCGATGGTCCGTTGCATTGATATCTATGCCGTGATGGCTGGGGCTATAAGGCAAATCACATCCCACATCAAGCCTTGTGAGTCCCAGTTTCATCTCTGCGTCCAAAATCATTTCCGCAGCTTTAAGTATTTTTTCTATAAGTTCTTTTTCTTTTATAAATTGCTGCCTCTTCATATCGATTTTTGACCTTTCAATTCCGAACGCTGTTTCACATCCAGCATCAAGCCTTACGAGGGCCAGCTTCATCTCTGATTCCAAAACCATTTCCGTTGCTTTAAGTATTTCTTCTATGAGTTCTTTTTCTTTAATGAATTGCTGCCCTTTTACTCTGGCTTTTTGTATTTCTACTTCGATCGCTGTTTTTGCCGTGTCATTCATCATTTCGCTATAAGTCTGAACTAACATACCTTGCGTCTTTTCTATGATATTAGGTGGTATATCTTGACATTTTCTAACTTCATCGATGAGTTTTTCATAAGTAGGTGGCACATCTTCGTCTTTTATTTCCATCAATTTTGTGTCTTCGTTTATGTCTTCATTGAGTCCACCGTCGGCTTTCGACGTCATAATTTCCTCCATTTATGTTATCCACAGATACACTACAAGTTAAAACACAAAAATATTAAACTTATTTAACTATGCACACAATATCAACCGAATCCCAATTCCATGAACACACTACCTACCTCGTCAACTGAAGAAAATAAATGAGATAATATTCATCAATATTTTATTTATATATCAACCAAGCGCGTATTTTCTGTAAATACCTATACTTACCGATAGCGCGGGGTATTTCGACGATAAGCACAGTACTACATCAAAATGGGTTAAAATTAACTTCTTAAGGTCAATATAAAGAGCAGGATGAGTTTTGGTGATGATTATCTGTTACTTAGTACTTAATACAGAGTTTGGAATTGAAAAATAAATTAAGTATCTAGTATAGGTAAATACAAAAACTAATAGGTTGGTAACTAATAGACATCTTTTTAACACGTTTTTATTAGGTTGCTTTCGCGTTTGTTTGTTTGTTTGTTTGTGTGTTTCTCCACAAAGTTTGCGAACGATTTTATCCTAACTTCCCGATGAGCTTGAGACTTTAAACATAGGCCGGAACTGGAAGGCAATGCAATATTATGGTGTCATTGAGCTGATCTGAGGATGAAGCCGGAAGAAGGCCACAGGAACTCTATGAAGAAACCATAAAACCCCATCGTGTTTGGGCTCGTTAGAATCGTCTTGACGAGTACTCTAATAGGAGACGTGGTTTAGGGTCTGATGATGAAGCCGAAAGGCCATGCCATAGGAACTCAATATTGAAACCGTGCAACCCCATCAAATTTGGGCTCGTTGGAATCGTCTTGACGAGTTCTTTGTTGGGAAATAGTTTCCAGGGTCTGATGATGGAGCCGGAGGAAGGACACTGGAACTCGGTAATAAAACCATGCAATCCTATCAAGTTTGGGCTCGTTTGAATCATCTTGACGAGTACTTTAATGGGAAATAGTGTCCGAGGATCTGATGATGGAGCCGGAGGAAGGCTATAGAAACTCTATAATAAAACCATGCAACCCCATCGAGTTTGGACTCGTTTGAATTGTCTTGACGAGTACTTTGTTGGGAAGTTTCCAGGGTCTGATGATAGAGCCGGAAGAAGGCCACTGGGACTCTGTATTAAAACCATGCAACCCCATCGAGTTTGGGCTCGTTTGAATCGTTTTGACGAGTGCTCCGATAGGAGATGGTATATTTTTAGTCTTAGCTCGTTAACTAAAAAGCAGAAAATAAAAATTTTATGAAAAAAAACTTTTTGAAAACACGTTTTTATTACAAAAAAGTCGGACTAAAAACATTAAAACGGACTAGTAAAAACAGACAAAAAAAAGTATAAAATAAAATTTTCTTTAAATATTTATTACCCTACAGAAATTTTAAACCTAAAAACGTGGGGCGCATGCTAAAGACAATATGGATGATAAATTTTACAAAATGCGCCCCACGTTTTTAGGTTTAAAATTTCTGTATAGTAATAAATATTTAAAGAAAACATTATTTTATTCTTTTTAGTCTGTTTTTACTAGTCCGTTTTAATGTTTTTAGTCCGACTTTTTTTTAATGAAAACGTGTTTTCAGTCAGCGTCAAATTTATATGAGCGTCTAGAGTAACTGTAGTCAAAATGATCTGAAAAACATAAAAGCAATCAATATAACACGCATATTTATATGAGCAGTCACTGTGTTCAAAATAATTATCTTAGCAAACAAAGCTCTCAAAGTTATCTGTGTAATGTAATAAGTAATGCATTATATGAGAGCTTTGTTTGATAATAGTAGATTATACACCAAGGGGATAAAGCACTGTTTTATGTCACGGGCGTTACATTGAATCCTGAACGTAACGAAGGACTCCAAATTTAACTCCCGAGCGCAGCGAGGGTGTTATAAGTTAATTCCCGAGCAAAGCGAGGGAATTAAGATTGAGTCCTGAGTGCAGTGAGGGATTCAAGCGCCCAAGAAAAAACAGTTTTATCCCGGTGGTGTATACTCTACTTTTCTCACTTTATGCGAGACAATAAAAAACCAGGCTTAGTAGATAGTGTTTATTACAGCATATTAAAAGTGCAAATTGATATTGAAGACATTAGTCCAATTATGGAAAGATAACGTTATATTTTTATTTGGTACGTTTATCGAGGTTGAGCTAGTAGTACTACTAGCTACGGCTATAGCAACTTCTTTCAGCTGGCGTGGCCTACTCGATTTGACAAACAAATGAAGTTCGTCTCAGTGCGAATCTAGTGGGCCACGGCCTCGGTCTTCGAAAATCGAGTTGGCCGCGCCCGCTGAGGACACATTCTGTTTAGTGAAATTAGACTTTATGGACATAGCAATAAGAATTATGAAAGTGAAAATCACATTATTGACCAGCGGGTTATAATAGAATATTATAACCCGGCTAAAGCCAAGATATATAATGTCTTGCTTTCGGTAAGGTTTACATGACATATAATTCGGCATTGTCGAGCATGTGGTGTGAAAAATAATTTTGAACACCCTGACTGCTCATATGAAACAATAAGTAGTAAAATATTTTGAACACCTTGGGGGCTACTCAAATGGCCACTTTTCTATTCGTTCGCTAGCTTAAAAATTAATAAAAAAATAAGCCATAAACTCCAAAATTACATGTCGTAAGTATTTGATTGAATCAGGCGTCACTTGGCGGAAGTCCCAAACCATTTTGAAAAAAGAAATATATGTAGCTTACTTCGTAGTAGTAGTTGGTTTACGCACGATCTAACTCCTGAGGATGCCCCGGGTTGGGGCGAAACACGTGTAGAGTAGCCTAATTGGTGAAGGTGCAAGGTGTGTTGCTGTCTTGCTAAATGCAGGTATTGTGCACTGATATTTTGTGGTGTGCATGTGCATATTATTGCGGGCGGGCGGGCGGTGCATCTTGCATATATTGTTTGCGGAAGTAAGCTACATATATCTCTTTTTTCAAAAAAAAAAATTACATGTCGTAGGCTTGTCAATTCCATACAATACACAACAATGTCTGTGATTTACATAAACTTGCGACGTGGCGAACGAATAGAAAAGTGGCCATTTGAGTAGGGGAGCTAGTGTGCTTACGACAATAATAATATAATGATTCGAACTGCGTAGGTACTAACGCGTTCACTTCATTCGTGCCGCTACCTCCCGCCCGGCCCGCTTCTTCGCCTTCATTCGTGCCGCTACCTCCCGGCCCGCTTCTTCATACCGCGCCCCCGGCGTCGCCTGGGGAGGCGCGCGGGAGGGCGACACAGGGGGTGCGGAATGATGAAGCGGGCCGGGAGGTAGCGGCAACGATGAAGTGAACGCGTTAATATATCAAATTGCTTTTATGTTTTTCAGATCATTTTGACTACTCTACACATATACGCTGACTTTTTCACTCTGCCCTAGGCAGCTAAAGATTCCAAAATGCGGCTTGGGTGACATTTCACCTCAGCCACAAAAAATGTCAGTCAACGATGAGTTGCCCATTCTTAAAATTTATGCCGCACTTTCAGCCACACTATGCTTATGCACATGGTATGTCAGCAATGGCTAAGTGAAAAAAACGAAGTGTTATTTTAATTTTTGCCTAATATTAACAAAATAAAATTTTGCAAGCCTCCCCGTTCGCACAACACTAGATATGATATTTTTTACTTTTCTATTATTACTTACTTACATTTTCTTTAATAAAAAATACAAAATTATAAAAAATAATACCTATATAACAATAATGAAAAATTTCATAACCAATATTTTATACAATATTTACCTATTTAGATTCCAATTCGAAGCAACCAACCAAACTGTTGTAGTTCAATGACTGTTGTACCTATGTCGTGCGAACATGGAAGGCTCGCAAAATTATATTTTGTTAATAAGTAAGTACTAGGTACTTATTTACACTTTGATGGGTACGTTTTTTAACCGACTTCACAAAAAGGAGGAGGTTCTCAATTCGATTGTATGTTTTTTTTTTATCGTTGTTCGCGCGTATCTTCGTCATTTATGAACCGATTTTGATGATTCTTTTGTTTTTCGATTGAGTTTTCTTGCGAGATGGTCCCATTTAATTTTTTTTCAAATCGGTTCAGTAGTTTTTGAGAAATCCTGAAAATACTATGATTTTGCATCAACTAACTTGACGACTTTGTTATTTATGAACCGAATTAGATGTTTCTTTTTGTTGGGAAAGGGGTACTTTTAGTATAGTCTTTTTAACCGACTTCAAAAAAAGGTTCTCTCTCAGTTTGACCTGTATGAATGTATGTTTCTCCTCGAATATCTCACGTTTGGCTGAGCCGATTTTTCTACCAAATAATATACCTAATATAGAAGGTACTCACATTAAAAATAAAAAAATAAAAAATTGATTTAAAAAACAAAAAACCGACTTCAAAAACCTTCCTCTAAAAAGCAAGAAATAATATTCAAATCATTAGATACGCATTATCATTGTTATAATAACAACACGTCTATTGAAGTCGGGTGGGGCTTTTAGAATAAAAAAAGGAAGTTGTCTCCAGCCCCACCCGACTTCAATAGACGTGTTGTTATTATAACAATGATAATGCGTATCTAATGATTTGAATATTATTTCTTGCTTTTTAGAGGAAGGTTTTTGAAGTCGGTTTTTTGTTTTTTAAAACAATTTTTTTTAGAGTTCCGTACCCAAAGGGTAAAAAAGGGACCCTATTACTAAGACTCCGCTGTCCGTCTGTCTGTCTGTCTGTCTGTCTGTCTATCTGTCTGTCTGTCTGTCACCAGGCTGTATCTCATAAACCGTGATAGCTAGACGGTTAAAATTTTCACAGATGATGTATTTCTGTTGCCGCTATAACAACAAATACTTACTAAAAACAGAATAAAATAAATATTTAAGGGGGGCTCCCATACAACAAACGTGATTTGTTTTACCGTTTTGGTACGGAACCCTTCGTGCGTGATTCCGACTCGCACTTGGCCGGTTTTTTAGATTGGTGAGATGGCCACCTTTAATTTTTCAAGTGTCTCAGCCATACTGATATACTCTGTGGCTGAAAGTCCGACATAGGGTGGATATGCCTAACTCCAGCCCCCCCCCTAATACCAGCCCCCAAAAGTTTTTGCTTTGCTTTCATTAAAAAACAGTGAAAATCGGAAACTGTTTGATGGAGCCACACCGCTAGTTAATCCTCTAAGTTGGAAAATCACTATTAGCCGGTCACGTCACCTACAACTCACACAACGAGCAATAATGTTTACCGAGACCGAGTAGAGGTGACTATGTTTGAAAAACAGCATAAAAGCTCGATCGATGCGAACTTTGGGAAGTGTGTTTACGAAGGCAAGATGCAATTTTTTTTAGGTTTTAAGCTTTGCTACTAGTAATAGATTAGATATATAACGTTTTGACATTACTAGTTTGTAATTAAATTTACTAATTTCGAAAAAAATAGGGGGGCTGGAGTTTGACTGGATGATTTTCAATAACTTTCTATTACCAACCGGGGCTGGTATTGGGTATTTAACTTTCGTTTAAGAAATCAAGTTCATCTTAATTTGCTCGTCTCAAGGTTGGAATTTGTAGTGCTATTCACTAGAATTACTAACCCTGCACCCTATGACCTAATTACAGCCGGGTGAAAAATGTTTAATTCCTAAGTTATTTGTTCTGCAAATTAGGGGCTGGTATTAGGATATGTATGAGAACCTAACTCCAGCCGGTCATCTAACTTTACGGCAATATACAGGGTGTTCTCAAATATGATTTTAATTATTTTGTTTTATTTTTTAATGTTAGATGTAAAAAGTAATAATAATTAAAATCATACTTTTCTTCACTCATAGAAACAGAAAATAAATTCAATATAAAAAAATGTATATTGAATTCCACTTCTTGGAAAACGCTTAAAAAAGTTTCAAATAATTATTGATTTCATACTCGTTGATTATATGTTTATTAAACCAAAGTTAACTTTTTGATACGCCATTTTTAATAT
This sequence comes from Agriphila tristella, assembly GCA_928269145.1. NCBI lineage: Eukaryota > Metazoa > Arthropoda > Insecta > Lepidoptera > Crambidae > Agriphila > Agriphila tristella. The sequence goes on from OV743434.1 coordinate 27,863,898, forward strand.
ATGTGTATTCTTAATTGATTAATATCTACAGGAGAGGTGTAAGTTTCAATGACTTTCTATGGGAATCATAATTTATAGCCTTTAGTGTTTTATTATCACTATTGAGAGTTACCAAATTATATTTTTTTTATTTTATACTAACATGGTTGTATTATTTTAGAACACCCTGTACCCGGCTGGAATTAGGGAGCAAAGCGGCTGATATTAGGGCAAAGGCGGCTGGAGTTAGGGTTTTTCGCCCTTCGGACATTTAAACGCTTCTCTATTTTTTTTCCACAAAACTACGTAAAACTAAGTTCTATTTTCGTAATAAAGATGAATCAACCTACCTAAAACTGTATCAACAATATTTTTAAGATAGCAGTTGTGGCAACAACAGAGATTCAAAGTTGAAAAATCCTTGGGGGGGCTGGTAATAGGCATATTCACCTTACATTTTAAGAAGGGGACAACTCACCGCTTGGCTGAGATAAACAGCGTGAAATTTTAATCATTTGGTTCCCGCCGTGGGGTGGTTCCACTCATGATTACAAGCAACTTTTACTATGGGGCCAACAGTCCTCCTCGCAAATAAATCTGCTGTTCCATACAAAAGTGCAGTACCTACTCGACCTTAATGTATGGAACAGCTGATTTTTTTTGCGAGGAGGAGAGTTGACCCTATAGTAAAAGGTGCTTGTAATCATGAGTGGAACCACCCCACGGCGGGAACCAAATGATTATTTCAGCGTGTAGATAAGCCGTAAAGGCTTTTTTTCTTCATTTACGCAATAAATGGGTATAAGTAATAAGTGGGTCTTTTTTTTAACGCTGTCGCTTCCAAAAAACTGTTTCTATCTTAATCTCAATGAGCAAAAAAATATTTAACAGTGTAAGTCTATCATGGGCAGTTTTTGAGATATTTAAGTTTAAAGAATAATAAAATGATTTTTTTTTTTGCTGTGTCGCTTCCAAAAAACAGTTTCATCTGAAAGATCTTATCTAAATAAGCAAAAAAATATTCTTTCAATTTAAGTTCTTCACACCCCACGGAAACGCCCGCTATCTCACTGTACGTAGGTACTATTCGACCATTATGATAATATGAGGTCATGGCCTCTTCACTTAAGTATTTACCAGATATGCATAAAACCCAAGTTATTGTTTGGATTGGACTTACAGCTGTCGGTGTGGAAGTTGATAAAAGTTGTGCAATATCTGGGGTACCTACCTAATGTGTTGCAGAATACAGAAAAGTGTAATTATGTATTATATATACAACGTGTTACAAAATAACCCCTAATGCCGAATATGGTAGATAGGGACCATCAAATTGAACAACTTTTACTGGGACCAACTCTGAAATTACGAAAACAATCAGCTGTTTCATACGAAAACTAAATTACTACCTCGCTGATTTATTTTTCGCGATTTCAGAGTTGGCCCCATAGTAAAAGTTGTTTTGTTTGATGTTCAGTTTTTATCTACCGTATTCGGCTTTAGGAGTTTTTTGACCGAGCGAGCACGAAGTGCGAGCGAAGCGTCTCTGTTTCAGCTTGGGCAAAAATTATTTCGTATGTCTGTATGTTCTCTTCTACAGGTCGCATTTCTCAACGGATTCTCGTGAAAATTTGTGAGCAGGTTCGAAAATTATATGGAATTTTTTTGTCGAGCCAGATTTTTTTAATTTTTAAAAATGGCGGGATAAGCTAAAAAAAACAGGTTTTTCGGCTTTCCAGCGCTGTCTGTTCTCCTCTACAGGTCGCATTTCTCAACCGATTCTCGTGAAATTTTGTGAACAGGTTTGAAAATGATATAGAACTTTATTGTCACGCCACTTTTTCGAATGTTTTCAAAATGGCGGAGATATGTAAAAAAAACATATTGCAGTCCAGCTTTCCGGCTCTGTCTTTTCTCCTCTACAGGTCGCATTTCTTAACCGAATTTCGTGAAATTTTGTGGGCAGGTTCGAAAATCATATAGATTTTTTCGAGTTGAGACAATTTTACAAAATTTTTCGTAATGGCGGAGATATGTAAGAAAAATGTATTGCAGTCCGGCTTTCTGACGCTGGATGTTCTCCTCTACATGTCGCATTTCTCAACCGATTCTCGTGAAATTTTCTGAACAGGTTCGAAAATAATATAAATATTTTTTGTCACGCCAGTTTTTTGAAATTTTTCAAAATGACGGAGAAATGTTAAAAATACATATTTCAGTCCGGCTTTCCAGTGCTGTCTGTTTTCCTCTACAGGTCACATTTCTCAACCGATTCTCGTAAAATTTAGTAAGCAAATTTGAAAATTGTATAGATTTCTTATGTCAAGCCAGTTTTTCATTTTTTTTTAAATGGCGGAGATAATGTAAAAAATCAAATTTCAGTCCGTATTTCCGGCGCTGTCTGTTCTCCTCTACAGGTCGCATTTCTCAACTGATCTCGGTGAAATTTTGTGAGCAGGTTTGATAAATATATATATTTTTTTTTTGTCGAGACAGTTTTTCGAAATTTGTTAAAATGACGGAGATATGTAAAAAAACATATTTCATTCCAGCTTTCCGGCTGTTTGATCTCTTCTACAAGTCGCATTTCTCAACAGATTCTGGTGAAATTTTGTGAGTAAGTTCGATAATTATATATAACTGTTCATTCAAGCCAATTTTTCCAAATTTATAAAAAAAATACTCACCCATTTTGAAATATGATCAAAATTAGAAGCACCATCTAGCTGCAATACTCACGTACCTACTGTGTGCTTTGAAAACTTCATGGCGACATTTTATTTTATTTTTTCGCGAGGTCTACAGCTCACGGAGCCACTAGTAGTAACACCACAAAAATAACCTCTTTATACCTCTATCATTGACCGAGCGAGCACAAAGTGCGAGCGAAGCGTCTCTGCTTCAGCTTGGCCAAAAATTCTTTCGTATGTCTGTATGTTCTCTTCTACAGGTCGCATTTCTCAACCGATTCTCGTGAAATTTTGTGAGCCGGTTCGAAAATAATATAGTTTTTTTTTGTCACGCCAGTTTTTGGAAATTTTTCAAAATGACGGAGAAATGTTAAAAATACATATTTCAGTCCGGCTTTCCAGGGCTGTCTGTTTTCCTCTACAGGTAGCATTTCTCAACCGATTCTCGTAAAATTTTGTGAGCAGGTTTGAAAATGATATAGATTTTTTTTTTGTCACGCTACTTTTTCGATTTTTTTCGAAATGGCGGAGATATGTAAAAAAAACCTATTGCAGTCCAGCTTTCCGGCTCTGTCTTTTCTCCACTACAGGTCGCATTTCTCAACCGATCTCGGTGAAATTTTGTGAGCAGGTTCGATAAATATATAAAAAAAAATTGTCGAGACAGTTTTTCGAAATTTGTGAAAATGACGGAGATATGTAAAAAACCATATTTCATTCCAGCTTTCCGGCTGTTTGATCTCTTCTACAAGTCGCATTTCTCAACAGATTCTGGTGAAATTTTGTGAGTAAGTTCGATAATTATATATAACTGTTCATTCAAGCCAATTTTTCCAAATTTATAAAAAAAATACTCACCCATTTTGAAATATGATCAAAATTAGAAGCACCATCTAGCTGCAATACTCACGTACCTACTGTGTGCTTTGAAAACTTCATGGCGACATTTTATTTTATTTTTTCGCGAGGTCTACAGCTCACGGAGCCACTAGTATATTATTATAGTTTGGTTGGTTTGGTGCGCAAAACCACATTTTCTCAAGGGTACAGAAATAGGGTATTGTATCTTTCATACAGAAAATTGTTATTTGTTATACAAGTGACCAAAACTTTAAATCACGAACTAGCAAAGTAGTCTAGAATTGAATCACGAGCGTACGGAGTGATTCTAATTTAGACTACTGAGCACAGTGAGTGATTTAAAGGCACGAGGCGAACAAAAATTTGGTCTCGTGTAAGACATACAACTTTTCACCTCTACCAGCGAGAAAATTTTCACGTGACTTTCCTGGTAAAAAGCTTAATTCAGCATTAAAAACTTGTTCACTTAACTCTTTTGGAGTTAGACAACTATCTTCATCGTCGGACGCATTCATTTTTGTAATTTATCACAAAAAAAATCGATCAACCTATGCTGAAAAATTTTATTCATAGAGTCAGTAAAGTAGATTCCCGTCGTTTTGATTATACGTTGTGTTTTTCTCTTATTCATTAAAATTCAATCTTATTTAATTATTTATTGACCGAGCAAGCACGAAGTGCGAGCGAAGCGTCTCTGCTTCAGCTTGGGCAAAAATTCTTTCGTATGTCCGGCTGTCTGTTCCAACCTACAGGTCGCATTTCTCAACCGATTCTCATGAAATTTTGTGAATAGGTTTGAAAATTATAAAGATTTTTTTTGTCGAGCCAGTTTTTTGATATTTTTCAAAATGGCGGAGATATGTTAAAAAAACAGATTTCAGTCCGACATCCCAGCTCTGCCTGTTCTCCTCTACAGGTCGCATTTCTCAACCGATCCCGGTGAAATTTTGTGAGCAGGTTTAGTAAACATATAGATTTTTTATGTCGAGACAGTTTTTCGAAATTTATTAAGATGACGGAGATATGTAAAAAGACATTTTCAGTCCAGCATTTCGGCTGTTTGTTCTCCGATTCTGGTGAAATTGTGTGAGTAGGTTCGATATCAATCATATATAACTGTTTAGTCAAGCCAATTATTCCAAAATAAAAAAAATATTCACCCATTTTGAAAAATTATCAAAATTAGAAGCACTATCTAGCTGCGAATACAGTTTGACCATAAAGAGTTGAAATTAAATAAAATGGAACTAAAATTTTTCAGTACAAAATTTAGTAAGTGTTGCCAATTTATTCGTGATTTTGACGTGTTTACATAGAAAGTGGCGCCCTCAATTTTTGTCAACTCTTTATGGTCAAGCTGTACTCACGTACCTACTGTGTCCTTTGAAAACTTCAAGGCGACATATTATTTTATTTTATCGCGAGGTCTACAGCTCACGGAGCCACTAGTTTATAATCATAAGACATATAATTTGTTAATAGATTTCATTAATTTTTCTTATTTGATATTTGTTTCATACATGCGACCTCATTACGTCCATACACTTTATTTAGAATTATCAACCTTCTTAACAACCCTTATTTAAAACTCCTTGGTATATCCATGTATGACACGTGCATAATGCACTCTATCTATCCTTTTCTCACATATCAATTTTACAAGTGTCATCCTTGGGGGCTACTCAAATGGCCACTTTTCTATTCGTTCGCTAACTTAAAGCTTGAAAATAAGCAATTAAAGGATCAAGTCAGACGTCGCAAGTTTATATAAATCACAGACATTGTTGTATTGTATGGAATTGACTAGGCTACGACACGTTATTTTGGTGTTTATGGCAATTTTTTAATTTTTAAGTTAGCGAACAAATAGACAAGTGGCCATTTGAGTAGCCCCGCTTGTCACTTTATTTCTTTGTTCTTTATTGTTGGTGTTAGAAATTATAAAGCACTTTGCCTCACGCTCGCAAAAATCGATTTTGCTGCGGGTTTTTCGCGCCAAAGGCGAGTGCTGGAGAGGTGAAAATTATTGTTACCGAAGGAAAGAAGGAAAGAATTTTTTTTTTTAGTTTTTCCTCGAAATCAAGCGCCCTCTTGTGGAAAAGTAGATCTTTATTTTGAAGACCACGGAAACAAGAAAAAGCACTGCTGTTTTCACTACCAATAGAGATTTTCTAAGGGAACCCTCTAGATGTCGACATTGTTACATTATGTCACACATCCAGTACCCGTCTTTGTTTGTGTGCGTACTAGCTTTGATAATACTTAGTTTTCATGAAAAATTGGTATTTTTAAATTTGATAGGTTTGCATTCTCAATATACTAGAAAAAATACAGTAAAATACTATCCCCGTCAATTGGTAATGCGCTGGAACCTTGTCAAATTAACATACACATCATCGTCATCCGCAACTAAAAATGACAAAAAACAGTAAAATTCTAATAGGTACTTAATATAATATGTTAATTATTGAATTCTTATTTTCAATAAGAAAGGGTCTAGGTTTAAGAGAAAATTACAGTTGTTTTTCGTTTTTGAGGTTAAAATCATGGCCGCCAGGCGCATTACCAATTGACGCGGATAGTAGACACTCGGTGAGCTGCTCGGTAGCTCAGCGGTCAGAGCATTGGACTGGTCATCCAAAGGTCGCGGGTTCGATTCCCGTCCGAGAATAGTTCTAGTGAGAGTCGATTTTTTTCTAGCATAATATTATTTAGTTTTATTTAATAGGTATCTTACTTGGCAGGTAAAGGACGAACTCTTGTTCGTTTTTTTCGAAAATAATGAAGGTATGGTCTGAATCACAATTTAAACCACTTTACCCGACCGTGTACCACTCAAAATCGCTAATTTATTTTAGTTTTCATTCTAGATAGATAGATAGATAACATCTTTATTTCACAACTACAGACACACACATAAAACAGTGCATAAAACCAATGAAACTTAAAAATTATCATGCATCTAAAACCTAAAATTATCACACTAATATTAAGTATGTGTACTGTAGTAGTGCAAAAAGGTCACAGCTCAGCGTTGTATTTGCTTTTTTAGAGCAAATCACTGATTTTCAGCTGCAACCATAGAGGGCCCGCTGAGGCAAAAAGTGCTCGGGATTTATTATTAACATGCATATTATGATCATTAATATAATAACAATAAAACAAATTAAATTAAAGTAGTAATTGGATTCAATGTGTAAAATTAAAAATATATTCGTATTCTATGAAGATTATCAAATACAGATATGTATCTGTTTAATTAGGGACACAATACAACTTCAATTAAAATAAAATAACAAATAAAGAACCTACTCTTAAAGATTACAAGCCAAAGTTAGCGGCCGAGTCCTCCTTGTAGGTATAATTAGTTAATTTAAAAAAGAGACGTACCAAATAGCTAAGAGACTTCTTAGCAAATACTTACAATTAGCATTACTGCGAAATACTAAGATTTTCTTTTCATTAGTTAAATTCATAATTCAAAATCATTTATGGCCGATTGCACTAAACTTAAGGCTCGCCTAAGTCTTTTCCTAACTACAACACGACCAAATTATAACAGTGTCATAAACTAAGCCGTCATGTAGATGTCATTCGCCTAGTTATCTTGCTCCAGTTGTAGATAAGAAAAGACTTAGGCGATTCTTAAGTTTAGTGCTTTCACACCTTAGTTATTCAGTCTAGGCTGTTACAAGCACTTGTGATTGTCATGTTACTTTATAAATATTCCTTACTTTTCTTTAGTAAGGAGGTACCTATCAAAATATTCTTAAATTATTTTCATTTTAATAAAGGCGTCTATAAAAAATAAAGAATACAGGAACATTGTATTATTTTTATTTAATATAATAAACATAGTAACATACAATTGTACCAACAATATTATGTTGAAAATTCCGTCCGTTATTATACTTAGCAGGAAAAATCCAATAAGATTGGATTTTTCCTATTATACTAAGTTAACACTTTAATTTTTATGCAAACAATTAGTAAAAACTTGGTACAAATAAAAAAAATAAAAAATAATACACTTATATTAGGTAAATACATTAACTTAAAGTTAAAGATAAAATCATTATTATTACAATTACTTAATAAATTGTTGAAAAAATCTAAAATCCTTTTGTAATTCATATAAATTTATATAAAAAATAGTAATTTATAATACTATGTTATTAATCGAAAGGATTTTCCGCCATATCGGTGAACGCCTCAGAATCTTTTTTTAATTTTTAAATAAAATTCATTTTTTTTTCGTGAAAGTAGAAAAATGGCAACGCGTAGAATGAATGGACACTTATAAAATCATACAATATTCGACATTATCAAACACGTTCAATTCAATAGCGAGTATGGGATGGTTTTGGTAAAAAAAAACATCCCATCACCATTCATACTTTTAGTTTTAGATCAATTTTATTGACCGCTCTTTAGAATTGCTTTCCTTGTCTCTACACACACCTATTTTGAGAAGAATTTTTAAGACTGTATATTCCGATCACGTTACATTTACAAATTTTCAATACAAATGTCCGAAACAACTTTGCGCGAGCCGTTATGAAGGAAATTCCTATTAAATTATTAAGTACATTATGGTTAAACAAATGCGCAATGTCATTTAGACAAATACCTCATTATTCCTACAAAAACTCTTTAGAACCTTCGAATACCTACTAGTTAAAAAAGCTTTTGTCAATACCTATCTTATTTTCTCTGTAATTAAAATCATTTTTGTAATTTTTGCTCTATAGTGCACTCCTTGACAATTCACACAATAAGTTAAAAAATAAATATGAGGCGTAAGTATTCTCATATGATACAGCTAAAACATTCGTGAAAAATGCCTCTGACAAGCAAATTTGTAATTCCGCTTGAACAGATTGTTGTCTTATGATCATAATAATATTTTTTTCTTCTCTCTAAACTGCACTAATTTAAGAATGTTGCTTCCTAAAACTAGAGCTTACATCAAAAGTAATGCTTACCTTACAATCTTTAGATTTGTCTTTGGAAAAAAAAATGAAAAACAAAAAAACTGACTTCAAAAAAACCTGCCTCTAAAAAGCAGACTTCAATAGACGTTATTATAACGATGATAATGCGTATCTAATGATTTGAATATTATTTCTTGCTTTTTAGAGGCAGGTTTTTTTTTAAGTCGGTTTTTTGTTTTTAAACAATTTTTATTTTTAGTGTAAGTACCTTCTGTATTAGGTAGTGTAGGTAAGTATATTATTTAGGTAGAAAAATTGGCTCAGCTAACGTGAGATAATCGCGGAGAAACATACTATATATAGGTCAAACTGAGAACCTTATTTTTTTTGTAGTTGGTTGAAATGACTACACTAAAGGTATCCCCTTTCCAACACAAAAAACTTCATCTAATTCGGTTCATAAATAACAAAGTCGTCAAGGTAGTTGATGCAAAATCATAGTATTTTCAGGATTACTTGAAAACTACTAAACTGATTTGAAAAAAAAAATGGAACCATTTCGCAAGAATACTCAATCGAACAAAAAAAGAATCATCAAAATCGGTCTATAAATGACGAAGATACGCGCGAACAACGATAAAAAAAGTATACAATCGAATTGAGAACCTCCTCGGTCTTGATGAAGTTGGTTAAAAAACGCTAATTTCGTTTGAAATAGGAATATACAGTCTTATTTTTTTTATTTAATAAAGAGTGTTCTAAGCCATAAAATAGATTACTGATTGATTATTGAAAATCTTCGGTCAAGCGCCAATTTCAGTCCATTCATTAACAATTCTTCTTTCTACGCGTCGTAGTAAAGGAAGTCCTGAAAAAGTAAAAAAAAAAGTTAATTACATTCACCAAACCCCAAAATTATTCGTGTTTTTGTAAACTAATTTAATATTCATTTATTGGTGAATGCTAAGATAATAAGGCAAAATAATATTCAGAATACCTGTAACACCTTTTTTTATATACCTATGGGGTAACCAACATTTGATTTTAAAGTACTTGTTATAGCGGCATTCTCGTTATAGTCTTGTAGGTTGGACAAGGAACATTAGGTATTAGGTGTAGGTAAGAGTTTAGATAGGTTTTACAAAACATACATAGTGTTTTCACATAGCTTTTGATGTGTTTAGTGTTAGTTTATTGCATGCAAATTTCTACCTTTGTTTGTATCCATTTCCGGTAGTTTAACGAATGTCGGTGATTGTACCACACACTTCGGCATTCGGGCATTCACTTGAATTCATTTTAAAACATCTTTCATAAAGAATTTTAGCACTTTTCAATAATTAAAGCAAATAAACTATGATCGTCATCTCGTATGTGCCTTACTCCTTCTGGCTTGTGAGCTATAAAAACCTTCAGTGACGGATAAACAATTGCTGATTTTGGTATTCAGAACAAACGTGACGCAAGCGTTTATGAATGATTGACGTTTGAACATGGCACAGACGAGATGACGCTGAAGATTATGTATGCTGGAAATAACAAAAACTAGCAAACGAAAGTCCAGTTTTACTCCATAGATGCTCAGTGACGCAAAAATAAATAAGATTTAACACTCGAACATCATACAAAACAGAACAGTTCTCATAAAATCGTTGTTTAAACATGGCACATACGGAACCCTCTGTGCCAGTTTTCATTTGACAAAATATCGACAACTAAACCGTTTGGAGCCAAATAAAGCAGTCTAGCAGCGTCACGTTTGATAAGTGACAGCATATAATACTTGAAATTCGATTAGCGTCAAAATGGCGGCGCCAATGTCATAATGTTAATATTTTCATATTGTCAGATATAGTACTGAAATCCTACTATTTGATACCTTTAGTAAAAAATTTAGTACCTTTCTCGTTCTTAAGATAAAGCAATTAAACGTTGGTCCCGCCAATTTGACGTCAAAATGGCGGAACCACACGAAACAACACATCCGAGTGGATAGTCACATACATATATTTTTACTACCTACAAACTACCTCATAAAACTGTAACCTAATTGGCATTATTCAAAGGAAAAATCAGAGATACAGACTTGAACTCCTGGTCCCGCCATCATGATGTTTTTATGATTCGAAAAAATCACGCGAACAGCAATAATTTCTTAATTTTTAATATATATGCATTCACTACCTAATTGCTACCTATCAATAAAGCTTAATAATCCCAATGTAAGCCTTTATTTTAATAAATAAATGTATTTTTATTTATCCCAATAGAAAATATTACTAGCAGTAGTAACACGTGTAGTACGTGGACAAGATAGACAGGATAGCGGACAACGCGGCGGACGGCACAGCGGACTGCGCAGCCGACAACACACTGGATGGAACAATAGAGAATAAAGCACAGTGAACAATATTGTGAACAGCACAGCACATTAGACAGCACAGCTCAATGGACAATTACGCAAATAATTGTAAACATCATCATCATCATCATCATATCAGCCACACGACGCCCACTGCTGGGTATAGGCCTCCCCTAAGGATCTCCACGACGATCGGTCCTGCGCTGCCTGCATCCACTGGCTTTCCGCAACCTTCACCAGATCGTCGGTTCACCTTGTCGGGGGCCTACCCACGGAGCGTCGTCCGGTGCGCGGTCGCCATTCCAGAACCTTTCTGCCCCAACGGCCATCGGTTCTTCTCGCTATGTGTCCCGCCCATTGCCACTTCAGCTGAGCAATCCTTCGAGCGATGTCGGTTACTTTAGTTCTCCTGTGGATCTCCTCGTTTCTGATTTGATCACGTAGGGAAACGCCGAGCATGGCTCTCTCCATTGCACGCTGAGTGACCTTGAGCCTCCTTATGAGACCCATAGTTAGCGGCCACGTTTCACTGCCGTAAGTCATCACTGGCAACACACACTGTTCATAGACTTTCGTCTTGAGACACTGAGGTAAGTCGGACGCGAAGATTTTTCGAAGCTTCCCGAATGCTGCCCACCCGAGTTGGATTCGACGAGAGATCTCTTTCTCGAAGTTGGACCTACCTAACTGGACTGCCTGTACTAGTTATACGTAATGGTCAACAACTTCAAGTGTAGTGTTCCCAACATGAACTGGAGAGGGTACAACATGGGCATTTGACATAATTTTCGTCTTATCCATGTTCATCCTAAGACCCACTCTTTGGGAAGCACTACGGAGATCTTCGAGCATTGTGTTCAGGTCTTCCATGGTCTCAGCCATAAGGACTATATCATCGGCAAAATGAAGTACTGGCCATTAATTTTGATGCCGAGTCCTTTCCAGTCCAAGAGCTCAAAGATGTCCTCCAACTCCAACGCAGCTGTGAACAGTTTCGGAGAAATAACGTCTCCGCTGACGTCAATGGTCGAATTATTGATTTTATCAGTCGAGATCTTTCCAGCTTTGGGTTGATATTCAATGTGCCACGTACCAATCGGTGATCGCTCCCCGTCTTAACAGCGTTGATCACAGTGACATCATTGAATATTTGCTTTTTCGTCGACATGATAAAATCTATCTCATTTCTGACTTTACCGTCCGGACTGACCCAGGTCCACTTCCGGCTTTCCGGCTTTCTGAAGAATTGTAAACATAACTCTTAAACTATAAATAAAATAAAACCCCTTAAATTTTATATTAATTTTTATTTTCTCACATAAATTATGCAATGTGGAATAATATTTAACTGACTTTTATTGAGAAAAGAAGAAAAGAGAATTTACTTGAGAAAAGTACTATTACAAGCCTTTTACGGGAAGCAATTTACATTGTCTCGAATGTTTAAAGCCCTCGCCTACGACTCGCTCGGGATTCAAACTATCATCGACAGACAATATAATGATTGACTACCCGTTCTTGGCTGTAATGTAATGTACTAAATACATTTATTTATTAAAATTAAGGCTTTCACTGGGATTATTAAGCTTTATTGATAGGTAGCAATTAGGTAGTGAATGCATCTATGTTAAAAACTAAAAAAATATTGCTTGTCGTGTGATTTTTTCGAATCATAAAAACATCATGATGGCGGGACCAGGAGTTCAAGTCTGTATCTCTGATTTTCCTTTGAATAATGCCAATTAGATTACAGTTTTATGAGGTAGTTTATAGGTAGTAAAAATATATGTATGTGACTATCCACTCGGATGTGTTGTTTCATGTGGTTCCGCCATTTTGACGTCAAATTGGCGGGACCAACGTTTAATTGCTTTATCTTAAGAACGAGAAAGGTACTAAATTTTTTACTTAAGGTATCAAATAGTAGGATTTCAATACTATATCTGACAATATGAAAATATTAACATTATGACATTGGCGCCGCCATTTTGACGCTAATGAAATTCGTTCGTAAAACGACACATCAATAGAAAAAGCGAAAACAATATTTCGACCCGTCACACTGTCTGGCCCATACTTAAAACTGTCACGTTACGTGAATTTTGCCTCACGCATGTTGTAAAGCAATTAATATTAAAAAGAATTTCCGTCACTGAGGATCTAGCTTTATCTGAAACCAATCATTGCAGTATTTACGATGTAATTCGAAGTTAAAATTAGTATGTAAATAAGCTAGGGTGACAATGAAGTATTATTTTTGCGGACATTGTATTGAAGTTTACTGAGACTGAGAGAGAAGTAATGTGCTACGATACGCTACAGCGTTACTTTTACGCACATTACTTTTTTTTTACGCACATTACTTTTAGGTTTTAACACGACTGCCCAAAAAAGCAGTGTATAATAATATGTGTTCAGGGTTCATGTATGTTTGTAGGTATGTGAGTTTCTTTATTCCACCATAACTTCTAAATGGCTTAACGGATTTAGATGCATGGGGTATCGTTAGAATCCTTACACCATTCCGAGTGACACTGGCTATATTTTTTTAAAGTCAATATAACGACTGTACGACGCCACTTTTAAATGTGAAAAAAAACATATTTTTCTTCAATTATTACAATATGGGCATCAAATGAAAGGCGCACATTCTAAAACTATATCATTTGCCTGTGTGAAATTAAATTAAATAAAGGACATCAGGCACATGAGACCCAAAAGTGTACTAGAATCATAAAACAGCAGCAACATTATTTTTTAACTCCTTCATTTAGCTTTAATTAATTATTGAAAAAAACAAAAGCATATCAATGAAACGGACATCTTTGTCAGCGATTTCACAAGTCTCCCCTGAGTATGTTTGTTCTGTGGCACAAGTGATTGCGCATTAAAAAAAAAGAATGTCTGCCGGCTGTCAGTCAACTGTCAAAAGTGTTTTGTTCACAGATTTTCTGTTTGATCTGGTTCCGACTCGTACATTGTGGTGCTAATCTGTATCACTAATGTTACGTACGTGCACACTACCGTGATATTAGCAATAATTATTATGGCCATAATTTTCCTTATTCCTATACGCATAAGGTTCATCAATGGTCATAATTGTTGGCATATCACGTTAGTGTGGCCCTAGCATAACGCAGCTAACGAAACGTGTTGTCGTGGTGGTGTTGCCATTTAGTGTCGGGGTTTCCAAAAAAAACTTTCAAACATAAATAACTCTTAAAACATGAATATTTTCTATGAATTACTAATTACATGCCTACATTTTGGAAAATACAGAAATGTTATACATTCTTTGGTTTTTTTCTATGCGACACTGCCTAATGTCCTTTGAAAAACTGTAAAAACACGACTGCCCTGCCAAAAATGAACTAAAAAGTTAACTAAATAACAAGTGCCATTGCAGTCGGGGGACCTCTTTGATTAAAAATTGTTCCACAAAACGGTCCCCTGACTGCATGACACTTGTTATTTAATTATCTTTTTAGTTCGTTTTTGGCAGGGCAGTCGTGTTTTAAATTTATTAAGGAAATAAAACTTCAGGAAATCAATTCAATAATTTGTGATTTATTAACGCCAAAGGTGTGACACTAAAAAGTTATTTTGATAACAATAATAATGTCAAATATATCACAGTTCAATCACAATAATGTACAATAATCATTAATGACTAAGAGAATTAATATAAATTGAAAAAATACTAGAAAAAATCGACTCACCCGTAGCAGCTCAGACAGGATTCGAACCCGCACCCTTGGGATTCCAGCCCAATGCACTAACCAATTATGCTACTAGCGACTCGGCTAGTGGAAGCGGCGAAATTTTCTAGTACTTTTTACGTTTCCGCTGTAAGCCAGCGTTATCTCATCAATGTGAACCACTAGCGACTTGGTATTATAATTGGTTAATGCATTGGGCCGGAATCCCATGGGTTTTCCATTCGAATCTTGTCTGAGCTGCTACTACTATATAGCTGTTAAGCCTGGGCATAGTTTAGGGCAGCGATTCCCGAATGTTGTTCGGCGGAAGCCTGGGGTTCCATAAGCGGCTCTCAGGGGTTCCGCGAAAATTCAAGAGTTAAGTAAATATCTTTTTGTTCTAACTTTAAAGTCAAACTATACTTTAAACTTTTAGATTTTTGCATTCACAATGCTATTTTTATATTAAGATGAATAAATAATGAAAAATATTAGAAAAAATCGGCTCACCCGTAGCAACTTAGACGGGATTCGAAATCTAAAAGTTTAAAATTGTACTGTTTCACCTTAATTGATTGTCTGGCACTTGCAAAGGTGCTACAACCGAATGTCGAAGTAGTTCTCTTCACATTGGTGAGATGGCGCTGATCTTCAGCGGAAGCGTGGAAAGTATTAGAAAATTTCGCCACATCCCTCAGCGGCTTGGTAGCATAATTGGTAGTGCATTGGGCCGGATTCCTAAGGGTGCGGGTTCGAATCCCGTCTAAGTTGCTACGGGTGAGCCGATTTTTTCTAATATTTTTCATTATTTATTCATCAAACTATACTTACAAGATGCGAACACCACGCCAAAAAGCCTCAGTTCGGTGTGATTTCACGTAAAAAAAACTACAGTTAGTTTACTTCTTACTTGAGCTATGGTTCCGCCTATAAACAGTGAACCAAAAAGGGTTCCGTAGCAAAAAGAATTCGGGAATCGCTGGTTTAGAGAATAACTGATTTTGGAAAATTGAACACTAGCCAAAGTATCATTTGCAAATTTTCGTTATCGCTTCGCTTTCGAAACATGGTATGGATTTGACGTTTTAAAATTCGATTGTTAACGAAACCTTATGTCAATCCCATACATGTTTCGAAAGCGAAGCGATAACGAAGATTTGCCAATGTTTCTTTGGATAGGCCCTCTGATGCAGAACCATAATAGTCCAACTAAACTATAAGGAATATAAAAATGACGCCATGACAAAAGCTGTTCAGCTTGATAAGCAAATGCTGTTGATCTATAAAAATTGAAGATTGAAAAATTGAATCATTTTTTGTTGAATACAAAAATCGAAAATCTGGAACACCTGATGCAGAACCATAATGGTTCAGCTAACTAAACTATACAAAATATAAAAATGACATCTTTGCAAAAGGTGAAAAGGCTGATGAGCCTTTTTTATGAGGTATGACAATCGAAGATCTGGAACATCTGATGCAGAACCATAATGGTCCAGCTAAACTATACAAAATATAAAAATGACATTTTTGCAAAAGTTGTTTAGCCTGATGAGCATTTTTTGTTGAGGTATAAAAATCATAGATCAAGAACACCCGATGCAGAACCATAATGATCCAGTTAAACTATACAAAATATAATAATGACATCTTTGCAAAAGTTGTTCAGCCTGATGAGCATTTTTTGTTGAAGTATAAAAATCGAAGATCCGGAACACCTGATGCAGAACCATAATGGTCCAGCTAAACTTTACAAAATATAAAAATGACATCTTTGCAAAAGTTGTTCAGACTGAAGATCTGGAACACCTGATGCAGAACCATAACACTTCTACAAGTATTTTCTTATGTAACTACATTAGTTCATTTATATGCATTCGCCGAAGTCATAAGGTCCACGCGTACGTAGTCGCGGGCATCAGCTAGTAGAATAATAAACTTGCTATTTTTTTGTCTGGAAACTGTGTTAAAAATTTGTTTGTGTCAGACGGCGGAATTTCTCAATTTTTTTTTAAATCCTCTACAGAGTTAAAACTATGAAAATTTGTCTCAGAAAAAAATACAAGTAAATAGCCCAGTTATATCACTATATAGAATGATAATCTTGTTAATAATTTTTGTTTAGTAACTGTGTTAAAAAAAATAGTGTCGCGTGGTGGAATTTTCTCTCCTCCGACCACATCTCATACTTCCGGTACCCGGACGGACTTCCGGTTGTCAAAATTGAGTTCAGCGACACCCACAACCTATGCCAGGACACCGAATTCAGCAGGCTTTTTACTTCGGAAGAGTCATTTTGCCAAAATGGCTCGCAAAATGCCGTTGAACTTGAAAATTTTAAGATGAACTACTAGTCTATAAGCCTTAATTTCATGAGTATCGATTGAGAAATGCGACCTGTAGTGTAGAGGTTTACATCTAATTACCCTAAAATACATACAATAATTCTAAACATACAGTTTATTTGTTGAATTTTATTTATAATTTATTTTATTTACTTAAAATATTTTTTAATAATTTATTTAATTTTTATTTATAAATTATTCTTCTCTTGGTAAATGGGAGCGAATGCTTGAGCACTGTCGTAGCATTGTTCTGTTCTGTTTTTCGTCAAGTTTCTCGGGAGCAACTCAAAATGTCATAGCTTTCGCAAGACTGCGCTCAGGTTTGCTAATTAGCTCAGTTTTCAGCTGCCACTGTGACGACGAAATATTCGAATATCTTTGGATATCACAGTTTAATCACAATATGTTCAATAATTAGTAATTTGTTAAAAACTGACTACTTCTTTTGTGTTGATAATTTTATTTAAATAGGCTTTAATTAACACTTTAAAATACTTATCTAAAAACAATTTAGTACATTCCTTACATACTAACATGTCTTCTGTGTTTACATTTGAACATAACGTGGCCTTTACATTATTTTGAGATATTTTAATGTATTTTTTTATATATATCATCTTTAAAAACTTTATTAATAATATCTGACATTATTTTAGTATTTTCATTGGGGGGGAAAAGCCTTCTGTAGTAATATGTATGATTTTGTGGAATAGTAATAAAGAACAAGCTCTTTACACATGTTTCAAAATCGTCTCCCTAATTTATCTTTACTACTTAATTTTTCTCGGGATCTCATAAACTGTTCGCAAACTTTAGTTACCTACCTATCTTACTAGATTGGGTAACAGAATTGCTACTTTTAGATTGCAGTAACTTTTGTTTCAAAAGTGAGGATTTCTTCTTATACTTCGACAAGAGACTACACTTATTACTTAATATTTTTTTTATAATCCTGGATAATTTGATTCAATTGTGAATTTTCCTTTTGAAAAATTTGAATGTAGGTTGCTAACAGAGGTTCCAACCTGAGGGGCTTCATTTTCCTTCTCTATTTCAGTGTTTAATTTCATTTTCTTTAAACTACAACAAACAACATATATTATTATAAGTTTTACAATAAAATGTAACTGGATGAGGATGGCAAGTGATCGGGAGGAAAGGCACGCATTGGAGGAGGCCTATGTTCAGCAGTGAATGGAATATTGGCTAATAATGATGATGATCATTTATAACTAAATATATATTACCTTGTTGCACATTCCACAATACTTGTATCACATCGACTCTTTCTTTTAATAGGTTCCTTATCATTATACAAATTCAAAGTTGGAATTGAATTTGGTAGTAGTCTGAAACAGAAAATATAAACACATACTTAGTCCTCTATCAGGTTACAAGATAGGTAATCAAATCACATATTCAAGCATAAAAAACTCACCCCTTACTGTATAAATCCTTATTTCTAAAGCATTCTATGTCAAAATGATCGGAACAAATCACATAATAATTCTTATTAAAGTATTCAGCAACTTTTACTTTTATCAAAGAATCTAAATCGCTTCGTTTACAAGCTATGATCCATTTTTTCCAATCTGAAAATCATAACAAACAGTCGAACAGTCAAAAAAACAAAAATTAATAAGTTTTATAATCATTATAAACAAGCATTGAAACTTACAAACTGTAGCGTCTTGTCTATGAAACTGTGCTGTCTAGTTCGAATCTATGTGCGACTTCTCAATTTGACTGGTGAGACCCGCTTGTGGGAGGCCAGTCAAACCGATCCGCTAGAAAATCGAACGACGTAAACGTCAGACTGCGTGATTGCGCTTTCCTCAGTTGCTCTTGCTTGATGGTCAATGATGGTCACTGTGTGGCTGCGATCTGTTTGTCTCCCTGGGCGACGTAGGACTTCCGTGATTATACGCCTCTTCAAATTTCAATCGGTGAGATCCGCTTGTGGAAGGCCGATTGAAATGTGCGATCACGGAGAAATCCAGCAGAATCACGTCGGGGTCACCAATTTGGTTCTTAGCTTCTTAGCGACAAACTATACTGGCTGTTTGATTCATCTCCCAAGCTAGGAGCCAAACGTCTCTGAATCTCTAGGCATTCTGAAGAACGACTTGAATCTTTTTGAAATTTATAATCCTTGCATCCATTAACAGCACAAATTGAACCACGAGCAAAAGTACAAGCTTTTTGCGACATTTTATCAGTTTATTTCCGTAATATTAAAATCCCACGATAATAAAATTAAAACACAAAACGTAACGCACGCACTTTCTCTTTGCCTACAATGGTACTATAATACAACCCCTACAACTTTTGAAATCGTTCACCTCACGCCGCTAGGGGCGCTAGTGTGCTTACTTGCCAGAATTTGCCCGGAGCTGTGCGTATTAACTCGGTAGAGTTTCTATAGTATTTGCTGTAGGGATGCTGACCTCTTTTGTCAATTTAATAACAAAAATGACAAAGATTGACAGAGATTGCCCTAGACGACACAATCATATTGCGTAATATTTAATTGCACATTATGATTGAAATGGCCTAAATGTACCTGGGTACAACCGAGCTAAAGCTCGGTTATTACTATTTATTTTAAATGTAATGTGTAAGTTAGGTGATAATAACAAAAGTGCTTTAGCTACTTTGATTTCAGAGCAATGTACCTATGTGATGTTTTTTTCGATATTCGTATTCTCAACCTTAAAGCACTTGTCACAGAGTAACGCCATCTATTGTCTTTAGCTCGTGAGCTTTGTAATAAGATGTAGTTAATTACATAATAATTCCGCGAAGCGTAGTAGTTAGTTTTTATGGCATTAGCCGAGAGATGGCGTCACAAAAAGTTTACCGAAAAACTGTGTTTAAAATTTGTATCGGTAATTTTTTTGTTTTGCACTATTACTTCACAAGTCTCAATAATATAAAAACTCAAAAGCAACATTAACTATTTTTTTAAACTTGTCTAAAAACAATAAAATATATTTATATGTATATATATAAACTTGAACATATAAAAAAAGTAAGTCACCGAGCGGGATTCGAACTCGGAACACTCGTTTCTTGTGGTCCGCGTCCTAACCCGCTGAACCAAACAGACAGACATTGGCCGGCCGCGAACGAAATTAGCGACCATATTAAATTAAAGTAAGTGAACAGTACAGCAACAGGTGTGAAGTGAAGTGTGGTGTGCCGCATTGCTCAGGGTGTGGTCCAGTGTGCTACCTGATGCACGTGAACAGCCTATGCAGCGCACTAAACAATAATAATTGTTCAGCATTTATGTACGCAGATGACCTATGTGCGTTACGCGCGGGCACCGACCTCCTAGAAACCTACCGTCTGCTGCAAGACGATGTCAACACCGTAGTTAAATGGTCTCATGATAATGGCATAGTGCTGAACTCGGATAAAACGAAGCTGTTGGTCATTCATTCACCCTATTTGCAACCACCCGAAACACCTTTGACAGTCGTAGCACATAGTTTTTCATGCTTTCATAATAATAATACCGGATGCACTTGCCATCCGATAGAAAAGGTTAATTGTGTTACTTACCTGGGAATGAAAGAAGATGAAAACTTTTCATGGGCAGCTCATGTTGAATTTGTTTGTACAAAGCTCAGAACTTTATTAGCCAAATTTTATCATTTAAGTTTCAAAGTACCTTCTAGTACCCTAAAAATGCTATATCTGTTACTAGTAGAATCTATAGTTAGTTACGGTCTCGAGTCCTATGGGTTGACATTCAAAACAAACCTACAAAAGATTGAATCACTGCAAATACGATTTTTAAAACTACTCGTTAACAAAAAAATTAAGCATAAGTACCAAGGAAATTACAGAATGTTATTTAAAGTGTGTAAAATACTACCGATAGATCTTAAACACAAATATTTACTGGCTGTCAATCATCATGGGAGTCGAGAGCGCCACTCACTTGTAGCACATAAATATGACACCAGATCAGTGTCGACTGGTAAATATGTTGTACCGAAAGTCAATAACTACTACGGTGATAGAAAACTCAATAAGAGGATCCCATATTTGTTAAATAATTTGCCACACAACTTAAGATCGGAATGTAATAAAAACAAATTTTGTAACGCTCTAAAAAAACATTTATTAGACACCATGCTTTAATTTTATCTGAACACTAGAATACCTTATCAAAATTTTATTATTTAAATTTAAAATACATAGACATAATTTAACATAAGAATTTTTCGAGACTCGTTCCCCCAGTCAAACTATCTTAAATAGTTTTGCGGGACTGATGTTGTAACATAATGTTGTATACCTTGTTTAATAATAAATAAATAAAAATATATATATATATTCTGCGTCGAAAGAAAATCGCATGAAAACGCAAAAACGCGCGTTTTCCCAAACATAAGACTAATCTAGATCGATTGTTTACCCCCGAAAACCCATATATACCAAATTTCAGCGAAATTGTTAGAGCCGTTTCCGAGATCACCGAAATATATATATATACAAGAATTGCTCGTTTAAAGGTATAAGATAATAAATATATAAACTTGAACATAATAATATGGAAAAACTAAAGTAAGTCACCGAGCAGGATTCGAATCCGTAACACTCGTTGATTGCCGTCCGCGTCTTATTAACCCGCTGGACTAGATGGACAGTGGCCGGCCGGACGAAATTAGCGACCATATTCTGCGTCGAAAGAAAAACTCATGAAAACTCAAAAACACGCGTTTTCCCAATCATAAGACTAATCTAGTTCGATTGTTTACCCCCGAAAACCCCCATATACTAAATTTCAGCAAAATCGTTAGAGCCGTTTCCGAAATCGCAGAAATAAATAAATATACAAGAATTGCTCGTTTAAAGGTATAAGATAAGATAATATCTAGGTAGGTAACTAAAGTCGCTAGAATTCAAAGTCCGTGGTAAAACTAACTAACAGCACAGATTAGATAATAGTGCTAGCAGGACGATTAAAGCATTTTTGTCCATCAACGTACGTACATTGTTGTCACCCTATATTAAAAATCTCATACAAATTTTATCATGGATTTTATTGTAACTACTGCAGTAATTGGTTCTAGATGCAGCTAGATCCTCAGTGACGGACATTCTTTTAAATATTAATTGCTTTACAACATGCGTGATGCAAAATTCACGTAACGTAACAGTTTTAAGTATGGGCCAGACAGTGTGACGGGTCGAAATATTGTTTTCGCTTTTTCTATTGATGTGTCGTTACGCGAACGAATTTCAAGTATTATATGCTGTCACTTATCAAACGTGACGCTGCTAGAATGCTTTATTTGTCTCCAAACGGTTTAGTTGTCGATATTTTGACAAATGAAAACTGGCACAGAGGGTTCCGTATGTGCAACGATTTTATGAGATCTGTTCTGTTTTATAAGATGTTTGAGTGTTAAATCTTATTTATTTTTGCGTCACTGAGCATCTATGGAGTAAAACTGGACTTTCGTTTGCTAGTTTTTGTTATTTCCAGCATACATAATCTTCAGCGTCATCTCGTCCGTGCCATGTTCAAACGTCAATCATTCATAAATGCTTGCGTCACGTTTGTTCTGAATACCAAAATAAGAAATTGTTTATCCGTCACTGAAGGTTTTTATAGCTCACAAACCAGAAGGAGTAAGGCACATACGAGATGACGATCATAATAAACTTTCTTGTTTACATATCTCACAGCTGTCTTTTCAATTGACAAGTGACAACTGTCAGATGTGACGTTTGGCGTTCCGATTCCAGCTAACTGAATGTTTCGGACCAATTAATTTATACTTTGGTGATAAAATCAAATAAATAAATATCACCTATTTGTTATTTTAATTAAATAAAGTAAATGCCAATGTCTCGCATGCTAGTTAAGCGTTTTAATATTAATATTCCAACAAAAGGTAAGTATGTTCATAGAATGTATTTTGTCTGGGGGGTAGGTTGTTGTCTATGGCATTCTAGATTTTTCGAGTCGTTTCAACAATGACCGACGTAGTTCGTCGGACGGAAGCCTTTTGTCTCATTCTTGGTATTTCGCCTGTGTCGTGTAGCTGCAGGAAATTTTCGTCATGTGAAGTGAAACCCAATCTATTCTTTTTGGTGGGTTTCTATTAATGTAATGATGCGTTGAGCATCCCTTTAAGTGGTGAGTGTTATAATAATACGAATCTAATTATTTGTCCGTTTTTACCAGTGGTATCAAGATTGTAACTTTGTGTATTGTTTTCAGGGCTCAAGGCTCAAATTGTATATTGTACCATGTTTCTTTCGAGATGATAACCTGTAATGATTAAAGCCCAAATTTGGTAAGTTTCTCAACCTTGTTATAATGTTAGTTGTAAGGTTTAACCTCATATTCAATGTTGGACAATTTGGTGACTTTGATTTTTTTATTACAGGGCTTCTAGGTTTGGTCCAGGAAACGCTTCCAGGTTTCTTCATAGGTTTACTTCAAAATCCCAGGATTAGTCCAGGAAATACTTTGAAGGTCATGGTTTAAGCTGGTTTCGATGTAACGTCGTCGGTGCAGTGGCTTGGCGGGTATTCCGTTCCATGATGTCTCATTAAAATCAGCGCGTCGAGCACATGTTAAACCATACCATTACCATGGATTTATAAAACTAACCAAGGTATTCCGTAGCCTTCTTTTATTATCATCGCGGCAGTGTTTCTGTAGTATGTACCCGGTGAAGTAATTAACGTTCATATCTAGTACAAAATGGTGTTTTGATGACATGTTCAAACTCAACCCGGAGCAGGTCTACAGCCAATAATAGTCATGTTTAAAATTTATTTAGCTTCAGCGTAACTCTGGTCCATGAGCCAGAATGTATAAATAATTCTATTTTACTATGAATGTCTTGTGTTAAGATGATAAGTAATAGGTATCTTAGCATAAGTTTTTTTTGTGAGTACATATGTATTCGGTTCTTAACGGTCCGCCGACTTGAGAGATATGGTAACGTTTGAAAACTTATTTCAAATGCGGAACCGGCCTCTTAATCCGTCTGACTAACTGGAAACGAACAGATATGCCCTCACCTTTACTTTTAAGGGTTTATATTTTAAATCCCTACTTCTTTATATGGTTTTAATTTTATAATGAACCCAAGGGTATTGTTTTTGTAATTAATGTATGGTCTCACTTTAACCTGTTAAGGGTCCCTGTTAAACCATTTGCCCTTCGTGCGGTTTTAACGTTATAATGGGTTCTCGAGGTATTATGTATTAATATAAAATGTGTGACTTCATTTTAACCCTTCGGATTCTTCGTTAAACCATTTACACCCCATGTGGTTTTAAATATTTTTATGACATATTTTCTGCGAATCGTTGTTAACTTGGTATTAGTTATACAATGTGTTAAATAAATGTTTGTTTCAACGTAAATATTGGTTTGATTTATTAAACTCACTTTGTTTCGATCCGTGGACAATTTATCTTTTAATTTTTAACTTTCATTGATATTAACGGCGCCCAAAATCATAATTGTTCCATGGATGACTGAGCCACGCGAACCCACAAAACCCCTTTGCTCTACCGACTAACATTTTCAGTGGGATAAATTCCATCTATACCCCGGGGTAAAATTTTTCCCATTACATACCTATTAGTTTATTTTTAAATTTTCGATCAACACTCGCCATTTTTAATGTCCCCACTGCTGGGGCAAAGGCTTTCCCTATGGGTGGATAAGGAGAATGGGCCATAACCGCCTCACGCCCAATGCGGATTGGTGGGTGGTAACGACTGCAAATGCAGCCGGTAACAGCATAACGTGCCTTCCAAAGCACGGAGGAACTCGAGATGATAAATTTTTGGTCACCCATCCCATGACGGACTCTTGCGAAAGTTGCTTAATTTCCGCACTCGCAGGGCCAGGCGCTAAACTACTGTGCCACCGAACCCCTTATTTACAATTTATTAAATTCATACCAAAAATTGACACAATATTATGAATTTTTTTTTTCTCTCTTGGCAAACTGCATAGTGGTAACCCTAAACCTAAAAAATGTGTTAAGCTTTTGCCCATTAATGGGATTGATTATCGAAAACAATAGTCTGTTTTCGTCTTGGGTTGTCACTTTGCAGTTTTCAATACAAATACGACAAAACAAAATTTCACGAGTTATTATGAAACAGCCTTTAACTAAAAGTGTGGTGTGGTGTGGTGGATTGTGGTGAATCAACGATGTGCGTCGTTCGATTATCGTAGTTCGTTTTTCAAAGTAGAGACCATAAACAAAGAATACCTAACTAAAAATTTAACGTCGTCGTACAATAGCTTCGAGCAACAAAAGGCTTCGTCTGTAAAAGCCCGTCTTACTCTAAGTACAATAGTTTTGTAAACGTTATCTTATTATCACAGAGAGCCTAGTGCGAGTTGATGTTTTCACTTTTCGCTATCGAAAACTATCGTTTTGTGTCTTTCACTCGCATTGACTATGAGCAGCATATCCGATAGTTTTCGATAGTGAAAAGTGAAAACATCAACTCGCACTAGGCCTTCTGGTCGCAAAAGCTACATCACACTAACATTATACTCGTAATAACGTTTGCTAAACGAGAAAAGGGCCCCCATATACGACCTACATTGTTGTTTAATGGTCATACAAAAGTCATAACATTACCACTTTCACGTGCAGACATCTATTCATAGCCTGATCACACCTACCGAGTAGCGTGGCGAGACAGTAAATCCTTCTCGGCCGAGACAGTGATGCAACCGAGTGGCTGTTCACACGTATTTTTGAAGTTACGACGAGACAGTCAGTTCAGTTTTCCGGACAGTACAGACGCGATGGAAAAAAAGAAAATCAATCAAATTGCTAATACCTTTGCTGGCAGAAAAACTGTCAGAGTCATTGGCACAGGAGATATCTGGCATTTAGATGAGGCTATGGATTTTAGAAAGACCTAAGTTAGGTGCTGCAAACACTATTTTTTACCCACGACGGATGGAACGGAACGGAGGCGGTATATGCGTTTGTTTGTTTGTGTGTTTGTCTGTTACCATTTTCCTCGGAAACTACTAAGCCGATTTCGATGCGGTTTTTTGCATTCAAAGGGTTTCATTTCAGAGCAGGTTCTTAGACATGTTTCATAGTGGTAGACCACCAGGGGGCTCTGCAGCAACCAGATAAGTCAAGTTTGTCTATTACCATTTTCCTTGGAAACTACTGGGCCGATTTCAATGCGGTTTTTTGCAATCAAAAGGTTTCATTTCAGAGCAGGTTCTTAGATATGTTCCATGGTGGTAGACCACCAGGGGGCGCTGCAGCAACCAGATAAGTCGCGCTTGAGAAGTTCTCTAAAACTACTCAACTGATTTCGATGCGGTTTTCTGTAATGGGTTTGTAGGTTATCGCCGACGGTTCTCAGATAGATGTTATGGTGTTTAACCGCTAGGGGCGCTGCAGTCATCATTTTCTCATTTATTTCCAAAGCGGTTTGACCAATTTGGATGCAGTTTTCTGTAATAGTTTTGTAGTTTGTCGGCGATGGTTCTTGGTGTTATGGTGTTCAGCCGCTAGGGGGCGCTGTAGTAATCATTTTCCGAATGGTTTGACCAATTTAGATGCGGTTTTTAGAGTAGATAACGTATGAATTCTTTAAAAAGTTTAAAATAAAATGGCAAAATTAAAATTTTTGAAAAAACCCACGACGGTTAAAATTATAACTCTTTATTTAAAAAAGACTAAAATAAGTTTTACAAAAATCCCTCGACTATAAGTGATGTAGGTACTATACATACTTTATCTACCTATTCATAAATTACAAACGCAAGAAAAATCCGTCGGGGGCTGCCATTGCCATTTCTCTAAAGTATATGTAAAGTTATAACTATAACTGAAAAATATTTGTTCATTTGGGGGCAGGTAATGGCAGCCCCAACGGATTTTTCTTGCGTTTGTAATTTATGAATTGGTAGATAAAGGATGTATAGTACCTACATCACTTTTTAGTCGAGGGATTTTTGTAAAACTTATTTTAGTCTTTTTAAATAACGAGTTATAGTGAATTAGAGTTGAAAGAACCTTTCCTTTCAAAAAAGGTTCTGGAATGGCAACCGCGCACCGGACCGGACGACGCCCCGTGGGTAGGCCCCCGACAAGGTGGAAGATTGCCGGAACCCACTTGATGCGGGCAGCGCAAGACCGATCGTCGTGGAGATCCTTAGGGGAGGCCTATGGGTATAGACCTCCCCTAAGGATCTCCACGACAGTGGCAGTGGGTGTCGTGCGGCTGATATGATGATGATGAGAGTTGAAAGAGTTAGTAATAGTAAATAGATTAGAATGGGGTCCAAGTGACTGTCTCGGCCTGTCGCTAGGCCGAGCGCTCGACCGAGCACTCGGCTGTGTTTACAAATACCGAGCGCTCGGCCTAGGGCACTGTTTCGTCACTCTACTCGGTACGTGTAATCAGGGTATAAATAAATGGGTAGGTAGGTACTCACAATAAGGAAGCAGGTTCCAATAATGGCGGCCTTGTAGCGTACGTCCAGGTTGACGGGGAAGCTGATCCTGAAGGCGTCGTTTTTGGTAAGCAACTCCTGCGCAGCCCCGCCCCACACCTTGCGGATCACGCCCACGCGCTGCTTGTTGGGGCTGAAGATCTGGAATCATTATTAGAAGATATTGTAACATTCTACTAATGGATTCCATACAAGTCAAGGAACATTATTGACGTTTAGTACTACTAGTATTCTGAGAGCCTAGTTGATGTTTTCACTTTTCGCTATGAAAACTATCGTTTTGTCTCTTTCACTCGCATTGACTCTGAGCAGCATATCCGATAGTTTTCGATAGAGAAAAGTGAAAATATCAACTCGCACTAGGCCCTCTGTTCTGTCCTTATCCTTATAGCCCAGTCATCACTGAACTAAAGTTTCATGGTATTAGCACAGAATAACTAATAGTACAAGTTTATTGGCACTTTTTTTTTATATCGGTTATGATTGTGACACTTTTGTTTATAATGATTAATGAATATTAATAAAAAAATATCCGATGCGTTTGGTTTTTTACACGACTGCTCAAAACATAAAGAGAGTGTAATGAATTTAGGGTTCATGTATATGTATGGGTATGTGGTGGTTATGTGGGTTTCTTTATTCTACCATAACTTCTAAATGACTTAACGGATTTGGATGTATAGATAGGGTATCATTAGAAACCTTACATCATCCCAAGTAACACTGTTTTTTTTTTATGGCGACTATACGACGCCACCTTTAAATGTGAAAAAATCTTAAATTAAGTATTACAATATGGGCATTAAATGAAAGGCCTCGATGAGCACATTACAAAACTACGAGTATATAATTTTTCTCAAAAATTGTGAAATAAAAAAAATAAAAAAATATCTAAAACACGACCGGCCTGCCAGACAAATTAAAAAGTTAAATAACAAGCACAGATTTACATAATACTATATAGTATAAAAAGTGTCGTTGCAGTCGGGGGGGGGGGGGGGGGGGACCTCTGATCAAAAATTGTACCACTAAACGGTCCCCCGACTGCAATGACACTTGGTATTTAACTTTTTAGTTTGTCTGTCAGGGCAGTCGAGTATTTATTTTTTTATTTTTCCCTATTATTAATTATTTGGGGCTACATAAAATATTGTTTTGTGTGTGAACCTCTGTTATCTATGTCGTTACAAAATCAGATTGCGTCACATCACCCTCTATAGACTTTGATTCTTAGGACGAGAAGGACCTTACGGTTGTTGATAATATCACAATAGTACATTATGAGACAAGTTAGCTTAGGTTGCTCATTGCACACAAGGCTGTGGGTTGCAGCCCGAGCCGCAGGCGAGGGCGTAACTCAGCCGAGTGTGCAATAAGTAAGAGCTTACGAGTTTCATACGACGTTTTTCAACACATTTGCGAGGAAAAAACAAAGTAATTTACCACACAGCAACAAATACGACAAAAACAAACTATGATAAAATTATGATGGGAAAAGGCGCGCAGGTTTTTTTTTGTTTTTTTCACACGCCAAATGCAAGAATATTTTGCGAACAAAGGGGTGAGTTAGCATACAGCCACTTCAAAATTATAATTTTAAGTGATAAAATGCAAATATTTTAATATTTTATAACAAAATATTATTAATTTTGAATAATTTGATAATAATAAATATTTGTTTCACTTAATTAAGGACTTACACATTAATTTATTCCAAAAATGTATATGAATTTTCTGCGGCATAAAACCTCTTTGTTGTTACTAAAAAAATAACTGTATTACCCGGTTAAATTGGGAATGCTCTGTTTACTCGCATAGAACTTGCAGTTAGGTACTTATTTAACTTTGTAGTGATAATTCTATAACCAACTAGTGTTTTATATATTATTACGCGCGTTTATTATAGCTCGGTTTATGGCTCTAAAAGCGATATATTAGGGGTCACTTTACGAGCAAGTGTGTTGAAAAATACATAATACTATAGTATATTAATACTATATATTCAACAAAAACTTGAGGGAGGGCACCTTTACGTCACGTGGATAATCAAACAATAGGAGACGGTCTGGCAAAGTAACAGAGCGACCGGCTAGACACGACAAACGAATTACAAATGCAGTGTGTCATGGCAAGGTCATTGCGGCAGCGGCGCGCGGCGCTTGTGTCAATCATGCAATAAAGCGATATCACTACTTGTTGTATGGTCTGTGAGTAGGGTTGCCAGATGATAGTTTGATAAAGGAGGGCAGATGGGTCTAAAAAGGAAGATTTTTTGTAAAACAGGAGGACATTCACAATATAACCCTAGACCAGGCTGTAATGTGTCTATAGAACTAATGAGTGAAATGGTTCCAACAAGGTGACTGATCACCCGACCGGCTTCGCTGGCGTCTCCCCTTATAAATAATAACAGAACTGACACAGTTACCAGATCGCACCTCAAAGTCACATTCTACAGTGGTGACTGCTGGTCCTTTTACCCTCAAGACGAGGCGGTCTTCAGGGTCGTTGATGTTCAGCACAGCCTTGAGGAAGGTCACCTCTTGGCGGACCACGCTGGCCAGCTGTCCGCACACTGCCACTTCCATCTTGTCCGGACCGAATGTATACGGCCGCCGTAATGCGATCACCTGAAATTGACGACAAAATCTTGGTTTATTATCATAATTTGTGATGAGTAAGTAAGTATTTGTCTAGAAACTTATACAGAAAAATATGATGTTTTTCTAGTAGCCTGACTTGAGAAATTCATTTTATTTGACGGGGCGTCTTACCACTGAATAGTTATAGGTACAAGGTTATTTTTAGACTATACGATACCTGAAAACTGTTTGTTCAGAATCAGTAATAGAAAAAAATCGAAAATCCTTTTGTAATTTATATAAATGTATATGTTACCGGCAATGTGTATTCTCCGGCATTGTATACAATGCCTAGGCATTGTATACAATTCCTGAAACGACCAGGCAATGTATGAAATGATATTCATTTTATACATTGCCTAGGCACTGTATATGTTACAGTCAAAACTCATATCCGGTCAAAACCACTTTTGACTGCAAAAATCAGGCAAAAGTGGTTTTGACTAAGGACGTTGGTCAAAACCACTTTTAACTGATTTTTGCAGTCAAAATTGGTTTTAACTAATGACGTTGGTCAAAACCACTTTTAAATACAAAAATAATGAGTAATAATGATTTAATAATTAGTAATAATGGCCAAATTATGTCGGTTAAAAGTGGTTTTGACCACGAATGTTAGTCAAAACTGCTACTGGGAGCCTATTTAATAATTAAACAAGTGAAAGTTTTATAAATGATGAGATAATTTAAGCTTCACTCACACATTTCAGTGTATGATCACCGCTCTATTCCGCCCAGCTTGACATCAGTAAACCGTGAAATGCAACCAGAGCCATGCTAACGTATAAATAACATTTAAAAAATAATAAAAATAAAAACTACCTATTAATTATTTTTATTTTTAAAAGTAATTCTGACTGACTATTTATATAATTTTCCTTTAGTTTTTATTTGTATTTATCTTTAGATATATTTATTCTCAAATGCACTATTCCTTTCGTAATTGCACCCCACTCCCCCCACATATTATTATTATTAATTTATAAGTTAGCATGGCACAGGTTGCCTTTCCACTGATGTGGAGCTGGGCGGAAAAGAGCGGTGATCATACACTGAAATGTGTGAAAAGCCTGCTTCTTTCCACCTAGCTCCACTGCGCAGTTGCTATTCATTTCAAAAAAAAAAAAAAAAATATATTTATTTCTTCACAAGGTATGTAAAATTAAACAATGTGTTGGATAAACCTTTTAAGTATAAAGATACTTGTGCCAGGAATATCCGCTCCTCCAATCATACTTTTACTTTATACCTATGATAAAATAACATTAAATATTATGTGTGTGCGTAATTGAGTGGGTGTGTGTGTGTGTGGTGTGTGTGTGTGTGTGTGTGTGTGTGGTGTGTGTGTGTGTGTGTGTGCGTATGTGAGTATGTGTATGTATGATTGTGCTATTACGTAGACTGTAAAAGCTCTGTCTCTTCATATGTAAGGCTTATTAACCAATTTTTTTAGAATACTTTTACACTTGTGGTAAGGTTTTGTCAAAATATCCAGTACTTTATTTACTCTATTATATATAGTTGCAGAATTACTTTGAAATTGTTTTTTAGCAAAAACGGATTTTGTTACTGGAACTTTCATCACATTGTCTTTCCTTCTTTTGCTTGCATTACTCGGAATACAATTTATAGATTTCTGAATTTTTAAAACAACTTGTAGAACATATAATTTACGAACTGATAAAAGGTTACATTCACAATATAAATCTTCTGTCGAGAAACGCTTCTTTTTAAAGTACATAACTTTAATTAGAGCTCTTTGAGCTCTTTCTACTTCCATAAAGTTAGTTTTAAAAGCACCTCCCCATATGGAGATGCAGTAGATTATAACAGACTGTACTAGGGAGATGTATAAGGCATTTAAAATATTTTTATTTTGATGATTATTTTTTACATTGTTTACTGGAACTACATGCCTAAGAGATTTAAATATCCAAATAAATTTTCTGACACGCGAAGCTAGCTGTTCAATATGAGAATACCAGGACAACCTTTGATCTATTACAATGCCTAGATATTTAACTTGACTGGTTTTTTTCAATTTCTGGACAGCTGCAGTTTCCACTGGACCTGTTAGTACATGAATGAATTGAGATTTTATAGTCTTCATTTGGCTGTGAATTATTATAGATGCTGAAGCAAACAAAATTAGTTTTTTTTGTATTCAGTGTTAAAAGATTGTATTTCATCCATCCTGCCACCACTGATAGTCCTTCTTCAGTATTTTCCTTAACAATCTCCCAAGAAGACCCAGTAAAAACAACAGCCGTGTCATCAGCATACGAGAATATTTTGGCATTTTTAAGACGTATGTTACAGAGGTCATTAATATATATGAGAAACAGAGTAGGTCCTAAGACACTACCCTGAGGTACTCCGTATGACACGATTATGTCTTTACTTTGATGCTGTTCCAATTTAACCCTTTGTTGTCGACCATAAAGATAGCTTTTGAACAAGTCTAATTGATTAGCTCTTATACCACATTTTTCTAATTTTTGCACAAGGATGGGGAGGGAGACGGTGTCAAAAGCTTTTTTTAGGTCAATGAATACCGCTAGACTTTTTTGTCTTTTATCCATTTGTTCTACTATATAAGTACTAAGAGATTCTACAGCATTTTCCGTAGATATACCGCGCCTAAAACCGAATTGATTTGGTGAAATTATATTATTAGTATTTAAATAATTTAGCAATCTATTATTTATTAATTTTTCTAATATTTTGGATAAAACTGGTAGCACTGAGATTGGCCTATAGTTGTTGACATCGTCTCTAGCCCCACCCTTGTGCACCGGGGTGATTATTGACTTTTTTAGCGAAGAAGGAAAAATGCCTTGTTGAAAACATAGATTAGCTATGTGTGCAATTATTGGGGATACTTCAAGCTTGATGTATTTAAGGAATTTGGTTGAGATGCCATCACAACCAGGTGCACTATCGCTTTTTAAATTAGATATTATCCGAATCACTTCATCAGCATCTGTGTCAAGGAGGACAAATGACTGAGGTAGGCTTGGTAATGATCTCAAATACTGGTCGGAATCATCTGATGGCATAGATGACTGGATATCCTTGGCTAGTGATTCACCTACGCTGGTAAAAAAGCTATTTATATAATCAGCTGAATCTGTTGGGGATGATTTTATGTGCATTAGTTCAAGATTAGGGTTTTTATCTTTATTTGTGAATGTTAGATTTTTTACATTTTTCCAGAGTTGCTTATTATTATTTAATGATTTAGAAAACTTATCTCTCTCGTATTTTCTTTTTAATTTCCTTATTAAATTGTTACAAAAATTCCTATAACGAGTAAATGTGATCTTTTTGATATTATCATGAGGGTTATCGCGAGCCTGTTTTTGTAGCTTATTTCGATTTCTAATGCATCTTAAAATACCGGGGGTGATCCACGGCTTCTTAACACGTTTACTTTTTGGGATTTGAGTTATGAAAGTATTTTCTTTTACCGACTCCACAATTTTTTCTATTAACCAATCAGTCACATTGTTAGGTTCGTTACAGAAAAGTAGCTCATTTAATCTTTTTTCCTGTAGATTTTTAAGGGCACATTCAAAATTAATTTTTGTAATAGTTTTAGGTGCTTGAACACTATTTTTAATTTTAGATATTGATAAAAATGTCGTGAAATGATCGGTAATGGAAGTGTTAAAAATAGCAATGAAAGCCGATGATTTCTTATTATTTATTTTTAACATAAAATGGTCAAGACAGCTTTGTTCCCTAGTTGGTATTGTATGACCTGCCGTGATACCATGAAGAGCTAAAGAATTGAGGTAGTGAGCTCTATTTTTAACCTCGTAGGCTTGCTCTGTAGGTCTTGGTAAGAGATTAATATTAATATCACCTGCAATTATTACATTTTTTTGTGAATTTATTGTTTTTAGATGATTAGATAGCGAATCAGTAAAATTATCAGCATTTCTGTTTGAGGGTGAACGATATATACAAAGTACTATGTGGTTCAATACTTCTATCTGTAAACAAGATGAATGTATAAGCCTTATTTCAGATACTTTTGCTTTTAGGTTACTTTTAATGTATATTACAACGCCATCGTTTTGATTAAGTTGATAGGACGTAGAATATGTTATATAATTGGCTAGTTTAGGTATTGGCTTGTTGACATTAAGCCGGCATTCTGTTAAGATTATGACGTCAACCTCGAAAGCGAAACTACTTAAGTTGATAATAAAATCATCAAAGTTGTGATATATACTCCTGATGTTTTGAGATATAATTTTAAGGTCATTTTTATGAAGCTGGTGATGTTTAGTTAAATTAGATGCATCACACTGTACCGATTTTGCACAGACAAGCCCATCTATTTCCTTTATAGTTTGAACAGTGTTATCCATTTACAAAAAACAATAAATAAACTTGATCAATAATAATGTAATTCAATATCATGGCTGAGATCACAATGTTAATAAGCATTAAAATTAATAATTTAGAAAAAATATATATACTGATTACCTTGGAATATATTTGAAACTTTTTATACTTACACGTTATTAACAAGTGATAGAATGCAAGATATATGTATGGGTTCTTCATATTAAGTATAACGCTATTTCGTATGAGAATAATTTTAAAGAGAAAGTATGAGTTAAAAATAGAATTAAACTTACCAAGAATATTATGTTGGGGCGCACAATGAAGTAAAGATACGTTTCCGAAATTGGTAAACAATTGGTCAAGCACTGAATATGTGTAAAACAGTGTGAGGACATAATAAGTTAGTGTTACGGTGTAGATGAACGCAAAGTTAAGACAGAGTTCGTGTGTGTGTGCATTACATGTATATTTATTTGTATTAAAAATGTGATGTTTCTGTGTATTATACGAAATAGTGGTTGAGAGTTTATTTTTTATTTTTATTCTGTTATTTATTTTATGTGTGTATTTTTGTGTGTGTATTTTTGTATGTTTTTGTTTGTTGTAAGAAAAAGTTGTTACAATTTTTATGATTTCTGTAAACCTAGGACAATGACAAAGGTTGCAGAGATGCATATAAACTAGTCAATCTTCCGACAGCAGTTTGTGAATCTGAGCCTCATTTGTTATTAGAATTATTCGAGTATTTTCGCTTTTTCTTACGTAGATCTTCCCGTAGGCTGCCCAACAGAATTTGTAATTTTTCGATTTGGCAAGATCTCGGGCCAAAAAATTAAGTCGCGCTCCTTTTGCTGTCAGATGCTCAGACAGGAACACAGGAGTTTCTTCCTGGGTTTTGAACCCTAGATGTTTTGAACATAACTTGGCTTTATTCCTTATATTAAAAGCTTTGCCCATTTTCAGAATATCAGTCTTAATCAACGTTGAAGTAGTTTCTACAATTATCGGAGAAGTCTTTTGTTTGTCGACCTTGTTGTTACGTATTCTATAGATGTCCCTAATATCAGACTTATTTATCTTGCAGTCTATGGATTCGCCAAGGTTTAACACCATTTGAATTAGGTCTTCTTTTGTTTCGTTTGATTTTATTGGTACATTTTTAATTTCTACATTCTGCTTTCTACTGTTCATTTGAATTTCCTCTATTTTGTTCTCCAGCATTGCAATAAGTTTTTTATCTTCTTTTTGTTGTTCTTCCAGTCTGACAATTTTCTTCTGAAACTCTTCATTTTGACTTATTAAGAAAGCAACAGAGTTTTCTATATTTATGTTGGATTGTTGGATCTCTTTTAAAGTGGTTGTAAATTGCTTAAGCTCGTTACCTTGAGAGTTCATAAGAGAAGTTATCATTTTACGCATTTCTTCTTTGAATTCCATAAGTTGTGTAGCAACTAAAGTAGTTTCATCCTCTCTTGGTCTCTTATTTCGGTGAAATACAAAATTTGGCGGAGTTATATTGCTTTTGGCTGTGTTTATTTCCGTATCAGAGGCTGATTTGTCAACGGAATAATCGAATAACTTATCCATAATATCCTACGTTTAGATTGAATGCGTCGTAGCACACCGGCCAGTGTCGTAGCTCGTCTCGTAGTCTGCAGTAGTACGCGTAGCAATGCACTTTTCGTAGCACAGCTCGTAGCGAGTGATAGCCAATTTCGTCGACTGAGTTAACGCCTCGATAGCTCTGCGCGCAACACCACGGACCACCAAACCCACCGGCACGAGTTCAAAACTTGGGTTCGACCAACGGATACACTTTCAACTTTCAATTATTTATTTAATATTTTCGATAAAATAATTACGCAGCACAGTCTGTGCACACGTCCACTTGCAATGGGATCCGCGGGGGAAGAGGAGGATTTAGCCCTGCCCAGACTAGACAGGTGTAGGTAGGTATCTAAAGTAAAAGCCCATGGACGCAAACAGCTCTATCCCCCAAAAACTATCAAAATGACATAGTTTCAATATTATATTTAAAATAAAAAATAAAATAAATATTTTGAGATTGAATTTCTGCGTATTTGCAGTTCACAGGTCTCGGTACAATGTCGAATGAATTTTGTATGGACAAAACCTTATAAATAGTTTCATGAAACTTTTTTGATGATATTTCTGGTAATTTTCACTAACCTCCATAACTTTTTATGAGTTTTGACCGATAGTCTGCCTTGAAATCAGGCAAAACCACTTTTGACTGAGAATGTTGGTCAAAACCACTTTTGACTAAGAACGTTGGCCAAAACCACTTTTGACTGCGAAAATCAGTCAAAACTGTTTTTAACTGTGAGCATCGGTCAAAACCACTTTTGACTGATTTTTTCAGTCAAAAGTGGTTTTGACCGGATATGAGTTTTGACTGTAACATAATATACAATGCCTGCTGGTCCACCGGCAATGTGTAAAATAAGTTCATTTCTGTTGTCTGTTCTGTTATAAAAAATAACCTCGAAATTGAAGGCTCACGCTCTGCTGAGAGCCCCCCCGAGCCCCCTCGAGCCCCCCTCGAGCCCCCCTCGAGCCCTCCCCCCCCCCCCCCCCCCCCCCCCCCGAGCCCTCCCCTCGAGCCCCCGCATCCCCTCGAGCCCCTCGAGCCCCCCGAGCCCCCCCTCGATCAAAATCTTTTTATTTTACACATTTCCGGTGGACCAGCAGGCATTGTATACAATGCCTAGGCATTGTATAGAATGCCTAGGTAATATGTGAAATAGACAATAATATTCATTCTATTTCATACATTGCCTAAAAGGGCCAGGCATTGTATATGTCACCGGCAATGTATGAAACGCAGGCATTGTATACAATGCCTGGCCCTTTTAGGCAATGTAATCGAGGGCGGCTTATTGAGTTTGGAACCGAGCCTGCTTTACCCCTGTAGGTCCCGGGTTAGGTTAGAAATTTAAGGCGAGCGCGTAGCGCAGCGGAGCGTGAGCCTTAAATTTCGAGGTTATTTTTTTATAACAGACAACTGTATAAAATGAATATCATTTCATACATTGCCTGATCGTTTCAGGCATTGTATACAATGCCGGAGAATACACATTGCTGGTAACATATACAATGCCTGCGTTTCATACATTGCCGGTGACATATACAAAAATATTTATTCTTTGTTTATTTAAATAATAAGATGCATCAATGATTATAATATTTTGTTAGTATTTAATTAAGTTGAAGTTGGGTCATAGAAATCAATAAATACAATGTTGATTAAACAGACAGACAACATTTACTCCTATATATTGTGTCATCAACCACAACACCTATCGATCCCTTTCAAGCGTAATTTTATAGCCCAGCTGCGACTATAATGGAGTTAGACGTCTGTCAACAACATTTAAGGTTGGTGGTCCGTCCACCAGCGAGGCGATGCGAATTTTGAATAAATTTTTCACTCACATAATTGAACTGAAAACTCGTACGATCCAATATCAATAATTTAACCATTAGCATTTAGTTTTTGAACATTTTTGAAATGGCTGAAATGTTTTTTTTAATCAAAAATTTTCGAAAAACTGAATCGATAAAAATCTTTTGGTATAATCTGCTCACAAAATTCACGAAAATCGGTTGATGCGACCTGTGGAGAACGGACGGACATGTGAAAGAATGGCGCTTCGCTTGGTCAACTAAATTGTAGACCATGAAAAAACTGTATTCAAATTCGCATTCCATAGTAGGTGTTAGTACAAAAAATTGCTCTATGGAATCTATCCAATTACTTTAATCTTATCGAAGTTATCGCACATCTACCTCAATCCAAACCATTTCCACCGCTGAAGGAACAGATTTTTCAGCAACAATTTTCAATTCTTGCTTCGCTCGCTTTGTGTGTATTTCATGACTTCGACGACAAAACTGCGCATAACACGATCGCGACAGCTTGTTACTGCCGCTACCGTGGTTGCGACAGAAGACTACTGCGCATATCGTCATAGCGACTGAACTCCACTGCGGCGCACCCTACTCCGATATAACGCTACTTCGACAACTCAAAAAGCGATGGGACAGTCCGGCAGTGCAACAAACGGTAGGTAGTGTTTATTATTTTTATATTCTCTACCTCCGCAAAACCATTTTTTTTAATTAGAGGGGTGGGGGTGGGGGGAACACATTTGATCACTTTGGATTGAAAAAACATTGAGAAAAAAACCTATCTAAGAGATGCGCCGAATGTTTGGCCGAATATTCGTATTCGGTACATTCGGCATATTTTTTCATGTTCGTATTCGGCCGAATATTCGGTTGATTTGCCGAATAATTACCGAATTATTTAAATTATTGTTAATACAAAAAAATAAACAGTAAGGTCATCAGAATTAACTAGGTAACTACTAAATAAGTGTGATTTATTCCGAAAGGGAATTGTTCTATGCCGACTTTTCGTAAACAAATTGTTCTGTAAGATGTATTTGTACAGAATAATATAATTAGATTTGAAATTAATTTTCTTATTAGTCTTTTTGCTGGAAAACAAATATAAAAATAAATCATTTAAATAGTATTTTTAATTGTTGAAGAAATACACTCATCAAGTCTGTCTAGGGATACAGGAGTTATTTTTATACAAACGAGGTAACTTTGAAGCCTTGGTTTTCTGATAGTGAAGTACCGTGCTATGATCTGATGATGGCTATCTAAAGAGTGAATGGAGGATATTCAGATCGCTATACACACCCGACTGATCTGGTCAGCATTCTAAAAGATTAATGGGTCAGAGTTCTCAGTTTCAGGATTTTCATACATTTTCATGCTATTATCGCGGTTTTTTTAAACATGCCCATTTCTTTTAGAATGCTGGTCAGATCAGTTGGGTGTTTATAGCGATCTGAATCTCCTCCACTCACTCCCTGGATAGCCATCATCAGATCACAGCACAGTACATCCCTGGCAGTAAACCAAGGCTTCAAAGTTACCTCGTTTGTATGAAAATAACACCTGTATCTGTATCCCTAGACAAAGTTGATGTGTGTATAATCACAGAGTTGTCTTATCTAGTATGTGATGAGAACTTATTGAAAACTTCTTTCAAAACATGGCAAAATACCAGTAAGTACCCACTATCATCCAAAGAGTAAACCATAAAAACTACGTTTTTACTTTCTACCAATTTTTCACTGTCGAAAACGATGGCATATTCTAAAAAAAATATTGACTTTGTTGAAATGAAATTCAATTTAATCAAAATTAAAAAATACATCTTCGGTAACAATCATTAATTTACAAATGAAAAAAATAAATAAATGACGAAACTTTAAGAACCACCGTTAGTAGGTAATTGAAGTTTAAATCAAATTAAAATTTAAAGAGAGTTGC
This sequence comes from Agriphila tristella, assembly GCA_928269145.1. Classification (NCBI taxonomy): domain Eukaryota; kingdom Metazoa; phylum Arthropoda; class Insecta; order Lepidoptera; family Crambidae; genus Agriphila; species Agriphila tristella. The sequence continues at coordinate 27,903,633 of OV743434.1, forward strand.
ATCGCCTGAACAAGCCGTGCTACAGCGAGGCCGAGGGTTGCGCGCGGGGCAGAGAGGAGGTGGTGGCAAACGCCTCTCGCCTCTTTTATGGCGCCGAACCGAGACGTATACAAACCCGTTTAACACGCAGAATTGAACCGAATGATTCGGCTGAATATTCGGTTCGGTTCATTTTGGACAAAATATTCGGCCGAACATTCGTATTCGGTTGAACCTACATTCGGCGCATCTCTAACAGTGCATGTATAGGTCTGATGAAAATTATTTTTTCAGTTTCAGTTCCATGTATGGGAAGCCCCCCTTCATCTTTTTTATTTTTGTGTTACATGCACTGTCTGTAGATAGGTTTTATCTCGATTTTTTTTCAATCCAAAGTGATAAAATGTGTTCCCCCACCCCTCTAATTTAAAAAAAAATGGTACTGCGGAGGTAGAGATTATAAGAATAATAAACACTACCTACCGTTTGTAGCACTGCCGGACTGTCCCATCGCTTTTTTGAGTTGTCGAAGTAGCGTTATATCGGAGTAGGGTGCGCCGCAGTAGAGTTCAGTCGCTATGACGATATGCGCAGTAGTCTTCTGTCGCAACCACGGTAGTGGCAGTAACAAGCTGTCGCGATCGTGTTATGCGCAGTTTTGTCGTCGAAGTCATGAAATACACTCAAGCTGGGCCTGTGGAGTTCGCACCTACAATTTCATGTATGTGCGTCTCGTCAGCGTGTGTGCTCACGATTTATTAAAGAGATAGGTACGTCTGCTATTTCTTCATTATTATTATCCTGATGAGAATTGATGATCAATTCACTATACGTCAATTTACTATACGTCTTGGTTTGCGGTTAGTTACAAAAAATCCAATAGTAAGTACGTAGTGTGCAGGTGGGTAGTTAAGTATTTCTTATTTTTACAAATTAAACATATCTATCTAGTTACATACGTTCGTTCTTATCTCACAAAGCTTGAGGACGAATTATCGAATATCTGAAGGTTACTGGTGTGTCACGGTGGTCTAGCCACATCTTTTTCATAGTTTCTACCATTTGTATTCATGCTGACAATCTTGTTTGACTCTTGTTTTTTAACATTGAATTATTTTATTTGCGTACCTACTTATTAGTTTGAATTATTTGTGAGTTAAGTATCTGAACACTGATCATTTGTTTTAATAAATAAATATTTCGCTGAAACGAATTTAATTTTATTATTATTAACTATCATTTATTCTTGTAGGTTTTTTTTAGTGACCGACCGAAGTTTCGGTTTCGGTTTCGGTCATTTTCGGCAAGAAAATCTAGTTTCGGCCACAGTTTCGGTTTCGGCCAAATATTGGCCGAAACTTTCGGCTCAACCGAAACTCGGTTTTCGTGAATTCCCGTGTGTCAATCGGCTAACTTCGGAGTTCGCCAGCCGACGTGAATCGGCGCGATTGTGTTGAGTTGATATTACGTGTTTTAATGTGTATACCTTCAGTTACAAGATTGATTTTAATTGTGAAAAAACATCTAAATGTTTACAATTCCTGTATAACCAGTCATCTCGAAACTTTTCTTCTGACTGCGCAAGAGCGTCAAAAGCTTAGTCAATAGTCTATTCGGACAGGTAGTACGCGTACGGTAAAACACAACAAATAACTAGTCATACGACTATTTTTAAACAATAAATTATATTGATTACTAAAAGAGTTGACTTACAAAAGTAAGTTTAACATACTGATGTTTTTTTGTTAACGATTTTTGTTACATACTTATATTATTGTATTTTTTTTATAAACGCCATGATGATAATTAGAAACATCAGTTGATTTTCCTACAAATGAGGTTCTCCGCCCACCAGGGATTGACCGAGCTGCGATCTGATTATTGCTATCCAGGGAACGAATAAATTAAATCCAGATAGCTATTTTAAACTTATTCAAACAGCTCTTAGAATGCTGATCAGATCAGTTTGGTGTGTATAGCGATCTGAATTTCCTCTATTCGCTCCCTAGATAGCCATCATCAGATCACAGCTTCACAGCTCGATAAATTCCTGGCGGAGAACCAAGGCTTCAAAATTATCTCGTTTGTATGAAAATCGACCACCCCTGGCGAGCTTGAAACAAGCCCTACCACCGACCAACCATGAATGTTTAAAAAAATACGTCAACTTAATGTGTGAATATAAGTTTCGGTTTCGGTTTCGGCCGAAACTGGAACCAGGGCCGAAAGTTCGGTTTCGGTTTCGGTCGGAATTCCAGTTTCGGTTGGACAATATCAGTATTTTTTTGTACAAGGATGGCGTAGCTTCTTGGCGAATATAATATAATAATACAATCTTGGATTAAAGTGATAAGTAGTTCTAAAAAGGAAGCGATTTTAGAACTATCATAATAAATTCTCTGACTTGTTTTCCTTATAAATAGGTACCTCTTAGGCTTCTCAGTAGACATTTGCCAATCATTTTTTTATCTTTTACCTGAACTTTAATAAATACGCATTTAAAACCCCCTCCTCCTTCCAAATTTAAATCCTGCCTTAACTAACAATAAATATAATTAATTATTAGTACCTGTAATTAGATGAGTCAAGAGTATCAAACTGACATTAATAAATAACTGGACCACATAAACTAATAAATCAAACACAAAAGTACAAATTCCTGTTAGTTAGTGGACAATTCCAATCTAGATGTTAGTCACGCGAATATCGTGTTTGGCATTTGCCTTGACCCTAGATTTTTTATCAGCAGTAGTATACAATATGTTTGGGTAGTGATTTCGGAGCTTTTAAAGGCAGATATTATGATCAATTTTATCGACAAAACCCCCCCACATGTTGGGGTCTATTCCCTGTCCTGTTGGAATGACAGGCATTTTAAATTTTACTTTTTATTTTAGATGGCCCTGCCAAAAAATATTAATTTCTCCGGATTTAAAGGTCCTACAGTTATAAAAAAAATACTTGACAGAAGTTAACAAAATCGTCTATCAAGTGAAGAAAATAATTATGTAAACTTTAATCTTTAATATGTCATAAAAATTACTAAAATAAATTTCAATCTGAAGTTAGTGTGCTTTATTTAGTTTCTCACAGATCTCAAAAACTAGGACGTTAATGTACATTTGTTTTACATTTTTATAATACACAGGAATCACACAACACGACATCAAAATCATTGCTCTTAGTTGTATATTTCGAGAGTTGTTGATGTTTGAATATGACCCTTACAAGCACTAATGTTAATTTCCGCAAATAGACGAGAAAAAAAAATTCGTTAATATTTGTTTTTATGGTTTTATGACATTTATATTCAGATTAAATTATCAACTTAATCTAAAAACTGATAAAAATTATTTTAAACGTGTACGATTTTGGGGGAATCATGTCCCCGGTGTGACCACCCAAATGAATGAATGAATGTAGTAGTAGATATTTGTTAGAATTTGCCGTATTCTTCAATTCTTCATGTAAGTAGGATCCTAAGATTTTAATACACCGTCATTTTGTAGTCGTTTTAATTAACTTAAGGGTGTGTTGTACCAATGAAAATAATCATTTTTGCCCAAGAAACATGGGTCGAAAAACTACAAAAAAATTAGGGTCTCCCACACTAACTAGACAGCTAAAACATTTTATTAGTACCTATGGGAAAGTCAAATTTTATTGTCGTTTTTCGACCCATGTTTTGGCAAAAATGTTTAGTTCCGTTAGTAGAACACTCTCTTATGTTAATTAAAACGACTACAAAATGACGGTGTATAGGTAGGTATACAAATAAGGTATATTAACCGCATTCTTTTGGTACTAATACCAAATGCTAGAAAAGCAGCAATTTTGGTGCTAGAAATGGATCATTATCGCGCACGGACTTCTAGTGACATTCTTAACAAGATCGTTGCTCCCACATAATACATATTATTCCCGTTTTGTTAGACAAAAACCCCGTTCCGAATTTACCCTCTACTTGAACTTGTGGAAGAAAAAATATAGGCAAGGTTTTTTCGAGTCAAGACATGAGTCCAATTTGATCAAATCGCTCGGAATTATGTATGAGCGGTGAAGTGACATTCGAGATTCGATTACCATTAAAATAGAGAAAACTCGTATTTCACATAGTACCTAGGTATTCATTAATATATTTTTGACTTTATTCTTAAATTATTGTGTCATTTATTTATTTTCATTTATTTTTTAAAGAAATAAAATATCTAACTTTCTATTGATGGCGTAAATCTAAGTATCTAATATTATGTTTTTCGAGTGCATCGAGAGTTTCGAGACATGCGCCACAAAATCGCATAGGTATAGCCTTGAATGAATGATAGCACTGCAATGTTTTTAAAGATAAAATATTGCACAAATAACATAAAAATTATACTAACCTATACTTAGTACAAAAGCTAACTGTCGTAGCATCAACCAACAAACACAGATGCCGTAGTAACTACGATACGAAGTTGCGTGTAGGAACAATAGGAAGTTTCGATAATGTCTAATCATCGTAATAGCACAACATACAATTTTTAACTTGTATTCCCAAATCCATCCAGCATTCATAGGTTTCTGGTCCAGAACCCTCAATTTTAACATATAAAGCTGCTATGCATAGAGGAAATAATCACTACGTCTGCTATGGATATGTACCGTATAACTTAAATTTTACATTATTATTATGTAGGTAAAGAGCCGAACCACTGACTTTTGTAACACAGGTTTATCCTAGCATGAAGGTCAGCAGCCATCTTGTACTATTATTTATTCTGTGGCCATAGCCAATTTATTTGTTTGTTAACTTCATTAGTTTTAAGGCTTTTGGAAAATAAATATTATTATTATTATTATTGTCCATAGCCTAATCAATATTACGTAGACGAGATAATAGATTAACAAAAACTTTTGTATATCTTTTATCATTTCTCAACCGTTAACGATAATGTAGTAGACTATCTATATTGACTTTTTGAATGTCATAATTTAGCTATCGAGTGCTACGTAAGCCATTAATACTTCAATACATACTGTATTGCCTTTTCAAAATGTTAGATCATTATTCGCTCAAGCATTCGTCTATCTTTAGCCGAATATTGGCGATTTCAAGAGTGAAATATGAACAGCCTTGTTAACGTGGGCGGTCCAGACTACTTTATGTAAGTATAACTCTATGGTTCATACTATTATCAAATATTTAAGAATAGTTATATTTTTCTTTTGAAACTTTTTTAACTGACAGGGGCGCAAAAACATCAGGTTTAGAAATCAAGGGTTAAAACTTTTTTATTATTTTTCTTTAAGTTTTTTTTACAACCTGTAGTAGGTATTTATTATAAACAAGTTCAACAGTTAGTTAAACTCAAAAGGATAATTAGTTTTAGGGTAAGAGTATAATATGTATAAGTATAATATAATAGACAATAAGAGTAATATAAGAGCCAACGCTCTTGTTATATTATATTAGAGAAAAAAAATCAGTTTCATTGTTAAACATTCCTAAAAAGTTGCTAATATTTTCCATTTCATCGGTGATTTCTATTTTCTTTCCTTAGGAATTATAGCCCTAGTCGTAGGAGGCAAAAAAACGAAGAATACGGCTATCCATGAACCAAAGATTTCCTTCGGAAGGATTGATCCTTAGCTTCCTAAGATGGGTTTACGAAGTGGAGCCACCTGGATTTTTCAAGCAGGTGGGGGGAGGGGGGAATTCTGCCTTCACGAAGTCCGAGGTTAATAACTGCCTAAGTTTAGATACTAAGCCAAGTTTGGTATCATTTTCGGATAAATCAATGACAATGACGTAGAATTCATTTCTGGCATAAAAAATGCAAATTATTAAAAAGTTTCCTAAACATTACACAATAACTAATATTTTCAACTATGGCGGCCGAAAGGATTTTTTTGCTTTAAGTCACCGTAAATATTAAACTGATGTTCTTTTTCGCAAACAAAAAATACGATAACAAAGCTTATAGAATGAAGACTTGAAAAAATATAACTTACAAATTTCTTTATCAACCATAAATAGCGAAAAAAATTTAACTGTCGGGTGCCGTCAATTTCTTTTACACCTATGGAAATATTATTATTTTTTATTATAACAATATGGGTATCAAATGAAAGGTAATAAATAGCCAATTCCAAATCTATATACATTATAACAGTTTTATTTAACTGTTTAGAAATAAACTTAAAAAGTATAACGCAGCATTAAAAAATATCAGTAAATTATTAGAAAAACAAAAAATGGCAGTCAATATCGACAAAAAAGGCAAATATCACAAACGCGCATGTAACTATAACTACGATTTCTTTCAGATGTTGTTAGGTACCTTGAGAGTAGTTTTACCCAAGTTTTAACCCTTGGAAACCCTGTACTGCTGGAAAAAGTTGGCACTTGTTTCAGTATTTTCGAAAAAACTACCTTTAGGAAGCGTTTTTCAAGTATCTCTACTCTATACTTTTATAAAGCTAACTTGCTACAATTTGAGTCTATCGCAAAGAAGTTTCGAATTGATATTTAAAATTTTAATATTTAATAAAAATAATAACTTCGTTACATCGGTAACGAAGTTGTTTTTTTTAATTAGCCAAAACAAGAATATTTTCTTTTATTATTATTTTAAAAATAAAAGGATAATAGAGCTCCTACGAGGTATTTTTCTTTTTCAAATATTCCAATTTGTGTATTTAATGGCAATTTTTTTCTTTAATCATGCGAGTATTTTATTTTTGTTTTTATTTTTTTAATAGTTTAACAATTGAAACGTACAAATAAGAATCCAAAAATGAATTCGACATCCTAAATTCATACGAATATGATATCAAACTGGGCATAGCAGCAAAAATCGTGGTGGCTCCACTTCTCTTATATCCATCCTAGGGTCCTAAGGACCAATCCTACCAAAGGAAATCTCTGATTCAGAGAACGCCGTATTATGATAGGATTAAACGAACTTACCTGAAGTGAAGTTCAATCCTGATTATATGAAGTACTTAGTCCGATATAACTATGTAGTACTTGCTTTTCGAACTCTGGATACGCGAATTTCAAAGCAAAAAGCTGGAAACAAAAATAGCCACCTGCCTGGCAACACTAAACGTCAATGTCAATATTTCAGAGCCCCTAGCAACCCAGCCAAGGGAAAATTAATTTAATTACGTAAGAAAAATTAAATTACGGGAGGGCGGGATGTTATATATATCGGACTAAGTACTTCATATAATCAGGATTGAACTTCACTTCAGGTAAGTTCGTTTAATCCTATCATTATATCTTATACTTAGTCCGATATAACTATGTAGATGTTCAGAGAAGAACATAACACTTTAAAATTACAAATTACTTATTATCTCCATTCATAATAAACAACTCAAAACAGATATGACAACTTCCGTCTTAAAAATTAAATTGAATCAAATTAAATTATTTAATATCACTTTAGTAAACAACACTTGGTCAAAATATTCCGAGAAGAACATAACACTTTAAAGTTATAAAATACTTAATAAAATAAAAATCTTTTATTTACGATTTTCCACAAGTAGGACTTAAACTTATGATTAGTAGGTACCTACATTTTGTATGTAATAGGTATAATACGAGTTACAATATGATTTATTGTTACATTATTCATAATCAAAACAGATATTATGTATGACAACTTCTGTCTTAAAAATTAAATTAAATCAAATTAATTTATTTAATACTGCTCTAGCAAACAACACTTAGTTTATTCCGAGAAGAACATAACACTTTAATATTATAATGTATTTATAGTTTCAACATCCATACCTAATCAAAACTTAGTTATTACAAATTCTGTCTTAAAAATTAAATTAAAGCAAATGAAATTATTCAATACCGCTCATGCAAACAACACTTGGTTAGGTTAGGTTCATTCATGGTACGGCTCATTATAGTGGTCTGTTATAAAGTGCTGCAAAGGTCGACGACCTAGGAGACCAACCCACTGCTCTAATAATAGTGTCTACAGAGAGACCTCCTTATGAACACACGAAGTCATGAAAGGCACCACCATCCGACATCACCTGCTTCACTGATGGACAGGTAAGGTAAGAGGCACGATGATGTGGCCATTTGAAAGTAATTAACAAATAATCGGATGAATTATTATTCCCTTAGTTATTTTCGTATTGCGTGTAAGCGTTTTAACTGGACTGGTCTGAACTGGTTGGTTGACAGTAAACTAAGGTAAAATTACTTGAGGTTGACCTCTATCAGGATCTAATGAAAATAGAATATTTGTAAAAAATATTTCGACACCAGTAGCTATGTTAATTTAATATTTTTTATACTGATGGAATTTATAGTCTGGACCCCTCAGGCCAGTGCCAGTACTAACAGCATAATAGTTTTATTAGTGAGCCTTTCTAAGCTTAAGATATTTAATGGGTACATTACATACCGGCAAACATATTATGATAGAACTTCAGAAGGGTCCTACACACTGCTATATATATATATTTTTTTTTTTTTTTTTTATAAATGTATATATATATCCCATAACACTAGTATAATCGAATATCATAGAAAATATTTTTAAACTAAACATTTTTAAAATTTATTATTTTTCATATAAAAAATTCAATAAAGTTAAGACTACCTATGCAAAACACCTTTATGTGAAACATGGCAATGTCATATTTCCGTACCTCTAAATATGAATTAAGTCATCAATGAAAATCTTAGTACCTATACCTAGTATTTGTTAATGAAAGCTAAACCATAGTAAACGTCATCTTACGTTTGTGATAATTGATAATAGTAAAAAAGTATGTGTATGCAAAATAAAGAATTGTCAGGGTAATACATTTTGAAGTAATTTAATTGAGATTGATAAAATCTTCAAAACTATGCATTTTTGGACCACATGTTCTAAAAGATTTTTATTTTTATATTATTCTTATTTTTACTATAGAATATAAAAGTTCCATAGAAACTAATTCTGACACTAACACCACCATATAATCAATAAAGGGCCATTTGCTCTGTCGGTTTAAATTTTTTAAAGAGAAACTTTCAACCAATTAATCAGGGAATGCATCAATATTCCATGCAGGTGGATCCCTGTGCCAGGGATGTATATATATACATACTCATTTGCTGTTAACAAGCTATGCAAAGAGATTGATATAAGTGTCAGACATTCCCAATTTCATAATTCTTCATAATTATTTAATCATTTCATAATTAGCTTCGGTCGATAACATTAGTATAGTTTATTGATTTTATGTATGGAGCAAAACTCCATAGTCACACATCACTTCCAGATCTGTATTCCCAAACCATTTAATAAGGGATATTGAAACTGTGAAACTGAACTCCCCCTAGTCTGTAGACATAGAAAATTTCAGTGGTGTTGCTAATTTCAAGAAGGATTCAACAATTTCTTTCTTTCTTCTCAATTTAACAAAATCTTGAGCAAAACATTTCAATGCAAAAAATGCAGCTAAGAATTCACAATAATTTATATAAAAGACTTGTTCTTCATCAGACCAATTTTACCTAGCACTTTGGCCATTGCAAAACGCGCCCCGACCAATGCCTGACTCCCAAAAGATTTCCATTTTAAAATCTCGTTGCTTTATTTTACTATTAGCAGTAGTAATATTTCTTTGTCACCATAGTGAATCTATTTTTTTTTTTTTTTTTTTTTTTTTATGTGTTTATTGTATTACTATCAGTTGCCTCTGGAGGCTTCAAGGGCTGATATATATATATATATATATATATATATTTCTTTTTCTAAGGTCTTTTTGTAGGTACTTATACAAAACATATGCAACTGCCATAAAAAACGAAACTAAATTTCCTAAGAGATTTACAAATTCTCTAATTTTACAGCTATCTCTTTTTAAGAACTGCTGAATTAAAACTGTTCACTTCCCTTTTTTTTTTTTTTTTTTTTTTTTTTTTTTTTGTTGTTATGCAAATTTTCAAAACCGGAGAATTAATATTAAATTCTAAATAATCTTTCACTCTGGAAGCCTTCAGGAAATTTCTTGTTCTATTAATAATGAAACCTTATTTGTCAAATACAATAATTTTGACATAATGATCTTCGTATATGACGATCCCAGATTGACTCATTTAAATACAGTACAATAGGTATGTATACCCTTATTTCTTAGATGTTCTATTGCAGGTTTAGGTAACTTTGTAAAAACAAATGGCACTGATGCTAGACCAAATGGCAGGCAATTTTTAACTGATATTATTTGCCATGAAAGATGAATCTAAAAATTATAAAGTGTCTGTGATTTACTAGAACTGGCACTAAAAAGTAGGCATTTTTCAAATCTATAGTAGTCATATAGTCTCTTCTTGTTAGTGATTTGCACACTGTCCTAACCTCTTCTAATTTAAAATGAAAAATCTCTTTTAAGTAAAGTATGAACTTGTTAGTACCATAAATTTTAGGCCAGTAAAAATACTTGAAAGAATTGACTACAGATTGGACTACACAACGATATTGCAATTAATTCAAGAAGCTTTTAAATTTCTTTAAAAAGAATTAACTTCTCAGTTAAAATAAAGTTATTATTGCATAGTGAATAGTTTCGTCTAGGTGTATCTGTAAGAAGGATATGGTAACCATTTCTTATACACTGCAATATTACAAGATCCTCTCCCAACATAAATAAAAATATTGCAGTCTGCCTGCAAATGCAAATTTTATCTCTACGGGTAGCAAGATCTGCCTCTGGATCCCTAGTGAGCTCAGTGGAGCAGTGCCTGGTACCCGGGTTGATGTTGGTATACCTCGAGTTGTCTTCTTAGGAATTTAACAGCATCATCTAGCTTAGTGTAAAAACACTCAGGCTGATCAGCTTCCTTTTAATATTTGTATACCTATCTATAATTTAATGACCGACAGAGAATTCTTATAGCATCGCTTGAATTCTTGAAAATAGTCATAGTGTATCAAAGTTTGATTTAGTCATCATGACTATTGTTTGATATATAGTGTAAGATCTATGTTAAGCTTGTATTGATTTTCCATTTTCAGAAAAATGAAGTTAACCAACAAAATCTTTTCCCATTTTTCTGTTTTTCTATCAAGATGTTTTGAAATCTTAGTAAGGTATACTGTTTGTGTTGATGGGAATGTTCCATGTTCTCCGTGCTCTAATTTATCTTTACACATGCTAAGAGAAAAACATTTGGTTAATAACCATTATGTCTGGAGGTCTATGCAACGATTTCCCCACACTTTTAGAGCTTCATGGACAAAAAATAACACAATTATTTAATTTTAGAACAAAATTCTCACTTGATCTTACTTATATCCTAGTACGCTTTTATTCCAACGGAACTATGTATTGTACATAGTCAAGAATATTTGATACCTACTAGGTATCAGTTCATACATTCCCAACAAGAAGTAGGTAGGTATGCTATTATCCCAACGGGATTATGTATTACAATAGGACAGAGTATTTAATACCTACTTGGTATCGGTTTTTACCTTCTCAACGAGAAGTATGCTATTATTCCAACGGAATTATATATGTACAATAGTAAATAATATTTGATAGGTACCTATTTGATATCGGTTTGTAACTTCTCAACGAGAAGAAAACATCGCTGTAACACGAGGATGTTTATAAACAAATCCATCTATCGCCCACCCAACGGGGGGCTCGCATAGTCGCAACGCGATAATGCGTACAATTACTTTGCCAGTTTCTATGTAATAACTTGTATTAATTTTTTACCAGAAATTAGTTTATCAACATAATACAGGCTTCTCCGATGGTGAAGAAGATGAGAACTCAAAATACTTACAATCTTCCGGCTGCTGCAATTTATGGTTTACTTATACTTTTGGTGTTTTCTGCCAAATCTTTTAATAGTTTTTCCTGACAAATCATCTTTCGACTCTTGTTTGGGCATGATAATCACAATTTAACACAATATTACACAAAATATCAATGAAATTTCTAAATAAAATCCCGCAGGGAACAATCGCGTGCGAGCGCGAAAAAACAATTGACATTGACGTTTAGTGTTGCCAGGCAGGTGGCTATTTTTGTTTCCAGCTTTTTGCTTTGAAATTCGCGTATCCAGAGTTCGAAAAGCAAGTACTACATAGTTATATCGGACTAAGTATAAGATATAATTCACCCTACTGACGCCATTAAGTAATACCACGTCATAAATAATACTGCCTAATACTTGTAATTTGCTAAACTTCTATTACCTAGCTGCGTGTTGGATGGCTAATGCGTTTGCTGTGTCGTGCAAACACTTCCATGTTGTATTTTTGGAGTCGTGTCGTGGCACAAAGATTAAGCTCAATACATCTTGGGTTTAGTGGCTGATTTATTCAATGGCATACGTCCGTTCCGTAGTATTTCGTGAGGGAACTGCGAATGACCCGGTTAATTGGAGTCAAATAATTTGAAGGACACATAGTGACCACTACGACTACGTGGCGGTCACTTTTTATATAGTTGTATGTATAGTTACTAAACTAGTTATCTGTGGCCATATTTAGAATTTTGCTGGAGTTACTAAAGAAAAAGAAAGACGTTGTCCAGAAACTACGACGATTTTGTCGTTTATTCCGGACCTAACCCAAAATCCTAACCCCCATGATGGTTAGGAAAGGAAAAACGAAAAGGTTATTCCCAACCTAAACCTCGTCCTAACCGGAACCATAGCGATTATTCCGAACCTGACCCAACTAGGTACAACAGGAGGAAACATCAATTATTCCTTAATAACGGGTGTAACAAGACACTCAACGAAGCCGAAGTCCATGCATTCCGCCCATCATCAGAATCATCTTTGTCTTTTGAACCATACCTGGGAAACCAATAGCTACGAAGTTATTGAAGGTCAAAGTCAATTTTTTTTCAAAATCTTTATGAAATCTTATTTTATTCGTTATTTCCTAATTTTGTCTACAGAAACATTATCAAAATTTAATGTATTTCGTAACAAACGATGGCTTCAAAACGTCATCACCTCTTTCAACTCAGCCGCACGCAGCTGTGTAGCATTCACTCGCAGGCGCGGTCTTTTGTACGCGTTACATTGCGTGGTCATGTATGTATGTATGCAATGCTTTTTAACACCAAAAATTAAAATCGTTTCCCAGCAATAATTTTGAACAGAAATGGTCATTATGATGGGCAGAATACGTAGACCTCGGCTTCGTTAAGGGTCTTGTTACACCCGGTATACCATGTAATGAAACTACTTGGATATATCTTCAACGCCCGAGCGGCCTGATCGGGCCGCACAACAATGGAAAATCTATTGTGTCTCATTTTCCGGCCCTGAAGTATTAAAGAAATTGCCTTACAAATGTACCAGGGTTAACACGAAGCAGAAGGAATTTTGTACAATGGCCCGTCTATACTTTATCTCTGTCGCTCTCACGCTAATATTTGCAATCACCAGATTCTATGACCTCGGTATGTACGAGCGCAATATAATAATAAAAGATAAGAAAATAAAATTCTCTTAAAAATATAGAAGTTAAACCATCCTTACAACTAATATTATAAATGCGAAAGTCCGTGTGTTTGTTTGTTTGTTACGCCTTTACGTCCTAACTACTGAACCGATCATCATGAAATTTTGCATACACGTTGTCAGGGGTACAGAGAAATACATAGGGTACCTTTCATCCCGAAAAAAACATAGTTCCTGAGGGATAGCAAAAAACCTTTCCACGCAGACGAAGTCGCGGCCGGCCGCTATCCTTACTTAATATTATAAATGCGAAAGTCCGTTTGTTTGTTTGTTTGTAACGCCTTCACGTCGTAACTACTGAACCGATCATCATGTAATTTTGCATACATGTTGTCAGGGGTGCAGAAAATGACATAGGGTACCTTTCATCCAGAAAAAACGTACAGTTCCCGTGGTATATCAAAAAAAACTGTCCACGCAGACGAAGTCGCGGGCGGAAGCTAGTCTCCATATATATGTGTTGTTTTGCGAAAAAAAGTCAATATTTTCTTTGTAATTTTTATGTTAAGGGTGATACGGTGTGACTATGAGGGTTAGGTCGGGAATAATCTTTTTGCTTGTTTTAAATTTCAATGGTTATTGACGTTAATAGAATAAACTATGTTGGGATTTACACCATGTACCTGTTTATTTTTGAGACTCCGATATTTCGGCGCAGTTGCATGCGCCATGATCACGGAAGAACTGTCGATTGTTGCGTGCGGGTACATGTTATTGGCAGTCTCAAAAATAAACAGGTACGTACATGGTGTAAATCCCGACATAGTAAATTCTATTAAAATCTTTTTGCTTTCCTAACCTTATTCCCTAGGGGTTAGGGTTTTTGGTCAAGTTCGGAATAAATTGATTATTGTTTATTTAATTCAGAACACGATTAAAAATGCGATTACCTAATTTAACAATGTAACACCTGAAGTGACCAAATTCAAAACGCACTTGTGGTATAAAACAACGTATTTTAAAAAAAAACTAAGTTTTCTCTTTCCCATACATTCTCGAGTGAAGTTGCAGCGTAACACTGTATATTGTTAATCATTAATCGCATTGCACCTATGTTCGTTTATTTTCAGAGGTTTGATTTGTATGTTTATCTTTGAAAAAAGTTACTAGTTTTGTTTAGATCAAGAAACTCTCAATTTTTGGGACTAAAAATACTTATGTCGCGTATATTGCGTGTTTATACTAAGACAAGATGTATTTATTATAAGGTACTTATATAAATTTACCTGTATGAGAAAATACAGAAGCGAGATTACAAAAGCCTGTTCATTTCGGCCAGGTACATAGACGAAACGCTCTGGCTTTTGTTAGCAACTGAAACAATCAAATTTCATTAATTTCAAACGATTTTAAACAAGATTCCTTCGGTAGTGGAAGGATGTGCAAGCACGTGCGACACATGTCTGTAAACGCTAAAAATCTTGTTTAAAATCGTTTGAAATTAATGAAATTTGATAGTTTCAGTTGCTGACAGAGTGCTATAAATTTCATTAATTTCAAATGATTCCAATGGATTTCTAACGAGTAAGCAATAGAGATACGCACTGACCTACCTATTCCTATACCTAATGAAGGGGCTGCTCTGCCGGGTCTTTCATCGATTCATACCATGAGTGATTTATACCACGGTATGAATCGCACAAGGACGCTTTGTGAATTGGCTGTTTCATACCATGGTATGAAACGGCCAATATCTTTTTGTACTTCTATTTGTTCGTGGCCTACCTACGACTGTTTTAATTGCCCTGCCCTGACAGAATTTCAATACCTCCAGTAAATAATGTTGGTACCTACCTACTTGACTGCATATACTATTCTACTTATAAATTGAAGATCCACTACTTCTTCAGTGGATCTCGTTCTTGAGAAGCTTGGTGGCGCAGTGGCTTAGCGCCTGGCCCAGCGATTGCGGAGGTTAAGCAACGTTCGCAAGGGTCAGCCACGGCATGGAATGGGTGACCAAAATTTTATTATCTCGAGTTCCTCCGTGCTTCGGAAGGCCCCGGCTGCATTTGTAGTCGTTAACACCCACCAAACCGCATTGGGCCCAGCAGTGGGGGCATTTAAATAAAAATGGCTGATGGACTTCTTCAGTGAGTAGGTACCTGATTGTCCTGTGTGTCCGTAATGACGATGTTGAACGAGCGGTCCTTCCCGCCCAGTATTCCCATGCCGCCCTTCTCCTTGGCCCGCAGCAACGGCTGTCCATGGCGGTCGGTCACCAAATACTTGTTGCCTGAGAACCCATGACCCTTCTGCCGCACGCACACACTGTCTAATGAACTGAGCTGGGTTATACCTGCAAGATGAGAAATGGTATATTATGAGACAAGTGAGCTTAAGTTGCTCATTGCACACGAGGCTGTGGGTTGCAGCCCGAGTCGTAGGCGAAGACGTAACTCAGTCGAGTGTGCAATAAGCAGGAGCTCACGAGTTTCATACGACGCTTTATCAACACATTTGCGAGGAAAAAACAATATAATGTAAGTATGTGTCTAGTAAAGGACAAAATTTACGGTTAGTTAAAATGTACGGTAAAAAGTAAGTACCTACATGACATGGCTTTTATTTCAAAACGTGAATTTAATAATTCTAAACATATTGTTTTCATCAAATATCTAGTTTAAACGATTTGGAGTATAGTTCTATGAATAATATAATCTTTTATGCACATAAAATGCCATAAGTTCGTGAAATTCCTCCTATATTCTACTATACCACCTCCCATGCCTTTCCTTCAAACACAAGAGCTTTACATCAACCACACATCATTTATTCTGCACTTCAACTACGTAGTACTTCGCTTTTGATGATCTTGTGAAAAACATTAACCGTAACAAACCGATACCGACCGTTAAATATACGAACTATAAAGACTGCAACATCCAAATATCCTAACAAACTATTCCTGAAACAAATACCTACCGTCAAAAATGGGCCATAAGTTATCTCTAACGCGTAATTTTGCGTTTTACTACTTGCTACTGGTTAACCAGACTCGTGATTTACGTATTTATTTTGAAATTTGGATCAAGACTAGCACAGGTGCTGACCTCTGGCTGATTTATAGCACAGAATAATAATGTTCAAGTTTAACAGTCACAACTCACAATCTAAAAACAATCGTCACATTTTTACTAACATTTAACATATAAGTAGAGAAAGATACCAAAAGATCTAGAGTAGAGTAGGGATAGATAGGGACCCGATGACACTTGTTACGAGGGGAGTTCAAAGTATTCTCGATATTGATATGAAGGAAAAGGCAGAAAAATCTGAAATAAATTTATTTTTTTATATAGGCCCCTGCAATCTGAATTCAATACACTTCTTACAATGCGAAATAGTTTTTAAATCTTCACAAAAAATAACTTTCCATATCTAAAAAAAATTATCGTCTGTGGTCGCCTTAAGCTCTTTATCGTCGGAAAATCGTTTTCCACGAAACTGTTTTTTCAGCTTCGGGAACTAAAAATAGTTACTACAGGTGCCAGGTCTGGATTGTAGGGCCTGTAGGGTGGTTGATTGATCTCTTACTTATCATACTTCTGAATAGCGGCCTTGGAAACGCGCGCCGAAAATCGAGCTCCGCGGTGCTCGATTTGGTCACCATTTTTGCGTGTCGCAAAAACCAATGATGGTAAATCGAAGAAATTTTCTAAATCATATCACCTTGGATAATGTCGTAATAGAACCATAGATAAAAACAACCCTCATTACTAACCAGAAAGTTCCGATACCGAGAATATTTTGAACTCACCTCGTATTCGTTCGTTCGTTCTTGGCAGGGCAGTTTTCACATTAGAAAATGGGGCCATGCAGCCGACTTATTGACTTATTTCAAAAAATCTATTAACCAGTGTCACTCGGAGTGTTGTAAGGATTCCAAATCTGTTCAGGCATTTAGAAGTTATGGAATATCCTACTAATATTACATAGGTAAATGTGAAAATTTTTGGGTTTGGATGTTTGGATATTTGTTCCTCAATCACGCAAAAACTACTGAACGGATTTGGTTGAAATTTAGCACACAGATAGAAGATATAGCCTGGATTAAAACATAGAATACTTTTTATCCCGATATTCCCACGGAAACAGGAACCACGCGGATGTAACTGCGGGCGGCCGCTAGTACAAATATACATTGAACCTTAACACAGTCATACACTCTTTTCGTGACAGTCCTCTAATCCCGCGTAAGTATCAGTTTTGACGTCCAGTCCAATGTCCAATAATAGAAAAATATTGAATGAATAATTTTATCAATTTCTTATCCTTATCGATATCATTCAAAAAGCGTTGATTACGAAGTTGTAAAACCATGACAGGAAGTATGATATAAGTATCTAAGCATAAAGTTGAAATAAACGACTTTTTAACGGATACTAGCGCGGTTTTATTGAAAGTACTTTGGTAATTAGTTGGTATTTGGTTTGATTTTTGATTTTCCGACGCGACGTTTCGGCACCTTTGCAGCTGCCGTGGTCACTCTTACGTAGTTATTGCTTTCTCTGTGGTGGTCACGGGGGACTGAAGTCACTTAAATTTTTTAAGACGTTCAGAAATTAATATTTATCAAAAATTTTAATTGATTTTAGTTATTTTGTAATTTAATTTTGTGATTTAATTAATGTTTAAAAGAGAGAATCTACTGAAACTACCACCATTTCACAAAATTGGGAGGCCCCTCCAAGAAATAAATGGCGAAAGAAAACTTGGAGAGGAGAGCCGACCTCCGTCTTATTTATTAGTTTATTTGCAAAAGGAACTAACCGTATCATTAGATCTTGCAGTGTGTGTTTGGGGCTTTAGCTTGTGGATGATGGGGTCCCAAGCTGGTGGAATTTTCCAACCATCATCTCTATTGAAATTAGAATATTTATTTATTTCGATAGCCTCGCGGAGCATTCTAGGAATAAATCTACGTTCCTTAGCAAGGATTTGGGGTTTGTCAATTCTAATGTAATGGTTGGGCCCCTCAAAGGCGTGATCACACACTGCAGACTTGTTATCGCGCCTATGTTTCATGTCAGCTACATGCTCTTTGACGCGGGTCCCTATGCTTCTCTTTGTTTGCGTCCGCGCTAGTATCCGTTAAAAAGTCCTTTATTTCATGTCTAGTGAGCGCGTAGCTTGAGAAGTGAATAAGCATAAAGTTGATAAAATAGCTGACTTTTGGAAAACTCTGCATTTGTAATGTATGATAAGTGTATGATAGATCAGTATTTTTTTAATGATGATCAAAGTAAAAATTAATAAGAGTACCTACCTATATTTGAAAAAAACAGATTGAAATATAATTCTAGTGATCTTTTAATTTGTTCACATCCGCGAAAATAAAACTACTTATTATTTATAAGGCTGTATCTAATATTCGAGAAAAGTAAAGCTAGGGTTTCCTAGGATAGCGGTGCCATCATATGGCCGTAATAAAGCGGCGTTGAATGTTGTCTATGCAAACAATATGGCGACAACGTAACGTCAGAAACCGCGCCATATTGTTTAAGCCTCGATTACATACGCCGATTTAGCATCCTAGCTAGGAATTTTTTTATGATTTTTTATTTTCTATTCTCATCTACAATCTTAAACAATGTTTACTTTTCCGTTAAAGTGTTAATTCAATTTTAAAATCGATGTTATTGTACAATATTTTATTATATAGTACGGGTGGCAATGGCAACCCGAAATTGGTTCCTAGCTAGGAAGCTAAATCGGCGTATGTAATCGAGGCTTTACATAGACGTTTTACGCCGCTAAATTACGGCCGTAATATGACGGCAACGTCATCCTAGGAAACCCTAGCTTAATTGCTTGAGAAGTATCAACGTGTAAACCAAGTAATTACTTGACCTCGCCATCTCCTCTCCTCTCCTCCAATACATCGCTAAGAAATGTCACCAACATCACGTTCACGGATATAGACACCGAGCTATTATGAAAATTTCAATAAACATGATCCAAAAGAGATCCTCGTGAGCGTAAGTGAGTTGCAAGAATCGCAAGGTTCCAACAGGATGGTGCCAAGTGTCACACTTCAAACGCGAGCAAGCATTGTGAGGGACATGATTCCCCAATAAAAAAAAGAAAAACCTCCTTTAAAAAACCTGAAAACAAAAACAGCTTCAATATTAAAAACCTCTAAAAAAAGGAAGAAATAATATTCAAATCGTTAGTTCAAGTTCAAGTATCAAAAATTACGCTACGCATAACATCCTTACTAATATTATAAATGCGAAAGTCCGTTTGCTTGTCACCCATCATCATGAAATTTTTCATACACGTTGTCAGGGGTACAGAGAAGGACATAGGGTACCTTTCATCCCGAAAAAGTATTGTTCCCGAAGGATAGCAAAAACCTTTCCACGCAGACGAAGTCGCGGGCGGCCGCTAGTTATTACTAAAACACGTCTATTGAAGTCGGGTGAGGCTGGAAGACAACTTATTTTTTTTATATTTCTTAAAGAAATACCGTCGATTTGATATCCTCCTTTTTTTGAAGTCGGTTAAAAACTGATTTCACGAAGGGGTGATATCTCCGGCCTTTTCACGTTGTCCCCCATCTTTGTCCCCCTCTGGGTAATATCGGGATAAAAAGTTTTTTATCTAATCATTTCTTCCCGATATCACAGAATAAATAATAGTACAACCGATATCCCCCAGTGGTGGCCAACGGGAATAGACCGTCCATATTTCCCAATGTCCACAAGTCCCGATGTCCTTCTGGCCTAGGACCTGTATCCGGCAGATTTTATTTATAGGAATTTTTAATAAGTAAGGTCTACCTACTAAAGTAATCCGACACCGTATTATTCACTAAGAAATGGTAAACCATTTCGAGAGAAACGAGTTTTCCAAAACTTTCGCAAATTGGATGAGTGTCATCATCGCCAAGGACGTCATTTGGACAATATGATTTATAAAAGTTAAATTTCATTTAAGGAAGTAAAATCTTTATTTTTTATACGTAATCTGCTTCCAAATAGTTAGGTAGGTAATATTTTTAATTTTTAAAAGTGCATTTCTTTCTGGATCGTCTTTATCACCCTGTATATTAGGGGTGCCCATACTTTTTCTTAAAGTGATTGGCCTAGCAACAATTTATAACTAAGACATCGACATTTTGACCGCTGTTGATAAAAAAATGCAAAGTAAAACATACGTATTGGGTGCAATGTCAAATGTGTTATCCTCGGCGATCGACCTTAAGCTCTCGCGACCAGGGAATGATAACGTTATTTTTTAATGTAACGTTATTTTTCACTTTTTTAGCGTTCATTTTAAAATTAACGTTATGTCAATAAATAACGTTAATTTAGATAATGTTACATTGAAATTAACGTTATTTCAGTAATTAACGTTAATTTTAACGTTATTTCTTTCTTTTTTTACCGTAAAACTTTAAAATTAACGTTATTCCAATTAATAACGTTATTTTATAAGCTATAATTTCACCGATATATTGTACCGGTAAAGTTTAACGCTATATTTAACGCTAATTTTACCGGTGAAATATTTTTAACGTTATTTTTACCGGTAAATTTACCGATAAAATGTTTTAACGTTAATTTTTTTTATCGTTATTTTTTTTAACGGTATTTCAATCCCTACTCGCGACCGACCGATTTCACATCATAAAGTGATCAATTCTAAGATCTGCAGGGTGTTTGGTAATAGCCATATAAAGCCAAATATGGTAAATAGGGACCATCAAACTGAACAACTTTTACTTTGGGACCAACTCTGAAATCATGAAAAAAAATCTGCTGTTTTTTCTGCACAACGGGATAGTGCTTGACCTTCACCTCAACTGGTGATGATAAGCGCCGGTGACGTTCAGCGCCAAGCTAAAAAATCCATGTTGGTTTTCAGGGCCCAATTTTGTTTATTTATTTTATTATTCCTGACTTTGTAACATATTTTTGTAGGTACCAAAAGTCCCATGAATAACCCAAAGATACTGATCGATTTGTGGGGGCCAGCAGATTCTAACGCCATAGTAATATGTATGAAAACGTGAATACTCACAGATACACCGGCCCTGGAGTAAGGGGTGGCAGAGTATGTGTGTATACCTTAGGATACACTGGCCTTGGAATAAAGACACTGGGTGTATACTAGAAGATACAGTGGCGTTGAACGTGTTAAGTGATGATAAGGCCAAAGGTGGAAGCGCACTACACCCGGAATTTCCCGGAATCCTCATCACTGAGGAACTGGCTATCTTACCTCTGTCGGATCGGAACACAACAATTTTAAATTGTTATTATTTCGTCAGACTTAGATATGGTGGTAGTAGCTAGCCAGGCGGACTTGAAATAAGCCCTACCACCAACCAAACAGAGTACAAATTGTACCCCCTGGGAATCGAACCCGGCACCCTCGCGTCTTACGCGGGTGGACGAACCACTAGACCACTCAGAAGCGGTTAAGAATTTTTGTTTGAAACAGCAGTTTTATTTGCTATTTCAGAATTGGTCCCATAGGAAAAATGTTCTTTGTATGAGTAAAGTTCACACACCCTAGGAAAATCTATAAGTACCCTAATAATTACCCTGCTGCGATACTTTTTACCCTACATCTCGGGTAAATTACCCTAAGCTGGCACCACTGGGTTTATTTGACCCATTTACCCATTAACTGGTTAATAGTCAGAAAACTCAAACTTAGGAAATTCGTGTTTGCCTTTTGTTTTTAGAAGCACTTCTACAAAGTTTCAAGTCAAAATGTCTATTTAATATTATTTTTCCATACGGAATTAGAACCCCCATTTCATGCCTTTAGAGGTTGAATAATGTCTACAATGTTGGATTTTAAAATGCCATTCTCACAATCAACATAACACACCATCCCATAAAACCTTAATAACGACACCCATACATATAAATTTTGGGCTTTTTTTACCCCATTTACCCCTGAGGGGGTATGTTGGTACCCCATTTTAGGATTGAGGATTTACCCCCTCAGGGGTAAATGGGTAACAACGTAACACGTATTTGCTAATTTGATTTTAGAAGTACTCCCACGAAGTTTCAAGTTAAAATGTAGGTAAGTATATTTATTTTTTTATTCCATACAAACTTTGTATCCCCATTTCACCCCTTAAGGGGTGGAATTTACAAAAATCCTTTCTTAGTGGATGTTTACTTACACTGTATAAAATATCTATCTACAAATTTTCAAGTCACATAATATTATCATTGTTTTACATACCTATAGGAGTTACTTTACTCATTTTGATCTCGTTTCGCCAACTCACTGACTCTTCATCATACAATTATTATCACAAAAAATTCACAGAACTAACAATAAGTAAAATCCTTTTTAAGTTAATAAAAAATATTAATAAAAGTTCATTTCAGCTTTGTTAAAAGTTTGTTGTGTACAATTAAAAAAATTGCCTGTACAACGTAATTATAAGTTAAAAATAGCGTATTTTGGTGAAGGCGCGCAGACGGCGCGAACTACGTCTGGCGACTGACTCACTGGAAGGACAAACAAACGTGTTTACTTATTATTCTGGTATAGATATCGGATTTGAGTTTACACACTCTGATAATATCGTGTTTAGGGGCTAGTCAGTTGCTTTTTATGGTACACAAAACAGACAAGGCAACAAGTGTCATTTGGTTATTGAGTTATAGATATTGTGGTTATAACAAGAAAGTTAGTGCGTACATAAATGTGAGCTATTAATTTAACTATGTATAATAAAAAAAACCGGCCAAGTACGAGTCGGACTCGCGCACGAAGGGTTCCGTACCAAAAACGGCAAACAAATTACGTTTGTTGTATGGGAGCCCCCTTTAAATATTTATTTTATTATGTTTTTAGTATTTCATGTTATAGCGGCAACAGAAATACATCATCTGTGAAAATTTCAACTGTCTAGCTATAACGGTTCATAAGATACAGCCTGGTGACAGACAGACAGACAGACGGACAGACAGACGGACAGCGGAGTCTTAGTAGGGTCCCGTTTTTACCCTTTGGGTACGGGACCCTAAAAATTATAGTATGTATTTTCATTATTATTGTGATCTCTTATACCCAAAAAATTTAGTTAACTGTAATTTCTAAAGTAGGTAGGTACCTAATTAAACTTTATGATTCGTTACTTTATTCCGTTTAATTTTTATGTTGTATTTTTACGAATGTTTAGTACTTAACAACATCACATGCAGGGCAGGATAGTTTAATAATTCAGGGAAAGAATGTATAAGTACCTATAGAGATCAATAAAGATAATGATAAACAGTTTCAATCCGTTTTACATTTGAAATAAGAAAATGTGTTACAACTTAAAATAATACACCTAAAAGCCGTGTCTTTGTATGCAAAGTGAGGCAACTAAAACTGAGCCAAAATGGCTCAGTTTTCAGATTTATATCCTTCATACGTTGCCTAATCGTAACTAAAATCCAATAATATAGTAACTAATCTCCTTAAGGTAGGGAAATTGAAACTGTTTTGTACTTATTTGACTTTGTGTGATTATGAAATAATGGAGAATAAAAATCTGAAAGCGGCGCCATTTTGGTTGTTTTAGTTGCCTCACTTTTGACAGTGCGCTTTGTAGGGAACTATCGTTCTAGGTGTTACAATTACTATACAGAATGGATACTTAACTATGATATTATCAAACCCATCAACGGTTTCTAGGGCGAGGCTTTACAAGCTTTGCATGTTATATTTTTCTCTTCGTGTACTATGGGCAACAGCGTCGCTTACGCTTAACCAATTTGCAACAAAATTCGTGTGCGCGCGTATCGCCCCTGCACGAACTGCGGGCGCGGCGTGCAAGCGATTTTAATCTTAGCAGTGGTTAAGCGACGCTGTTGCCCATGGTACCTATTACATTTCTGATTTTTCACTTTGTTTAATATTTTAGCGTGTGTGTACGGTAATTTGCGTTTCTGGCACTATGCGTCGAAAGGTCTCTTTTTCATTCATTTTTCGGTTGCAGGATCGCAGTCACTTGATTCAGTTGAGTTCATTACTATAACTATGGATAGGGACTATTAGTAAGCACACACTCGAACTCAGAATAAGCTAGGAAATTGCCATTTTTTTTCTCACACACAAAGACTCTCATATCTTCTATGATGTGAAAGATGCTTCAGTTGCTTCGGCCAACTATCAGAAATAAAAATATTTCTAATTTTCGTTCCTTAAGGCTCGGTTATGCGGAAACATTTGTCTCTGTCTTTTTCTTTACTTGTAGTATGGAAAATAACCTCACTTCTGCACTTTTCCGATGTTTTTCGTTGTTTTTTCATCATTATCTTAAGCACAATTATCTTTTTTGAAAAAGTTATTGGATCTACTTCATAGTACGTTAAAGTGTATTTTGATGTAGAATTCAATACGTTTCCGCTATTATTTACGCCAAAAATATGACCAATACACAAACGATTTTGATGATATTATGTTTTTTTTTTACAATCATCTATGAGGTTTATGCAATTCAATACTTGTTGCTACTAGAGAATCTCAGTAGCTTATCGTATGTTTTTTTGTGACTACAACTTTACGTTTTCTATATAAAAATATGGCCCCCGCAAACCATGTTTTCCTATCATGAACCCTTAACGTTAAAAAAGTACCAGATACTTATAGCCCGTGAGCCCGCGTCAGTATTGCCTACGTCATATGACATCATGATGAAATGCATGGCACACGGTCGGAAAAGTTGTGCTGAGCGAGGATCAGAAGATTATCGCAAATAAAATTGGCCGGAAGCTTGGGAAAACTTCCACTTCCGGTCAAAATTTTAAGATTATATTTACGTCACGTGACATCAGTATGAGACCCGTGTCATCATTTAGTTTTCAATCGTAGAGAGAGTTCACATAAGTCTGTCAGTTCTGAAATGGCCGGAATATCTTAAACTTATTTTTTTTGTTTTTTAGTCAATTCAGAACTGACAGACTTATGTTCACTCTCTCTACTATTGAAAATTAAATGTTGACACGGGTCTCTTACTGATGTCACATGACGTAAATATAATCTTAAAATTTTGACCGGAAGAGGAAGATTTTCTCAAGCTTCCGGTCAATTTTATTTGCGATAATCTTCTGATCCTCGCACAGCACAACTTTTCCGACCATGTGCCATGCATTTCACCGTGATGTCATATGACGTAGGCAATACTGTCGCGGGCTCACGGACTATTATTTTTTTCACTTTACACATGTGGCATTAGCGTTATGCGTTATGCGTCAGCATCATTTGTAGTCTGTGGGCATTAGTTAGCTGAGTTTTTAAACATTTGTGTAATTGTGTATAAAAGTTTTAAAATACTTATTGGGCTTGCCGTTCATGTTGTTAAATAAATCAAGAAAATAGAATGGAAAATGCAAATTCTTTAAATTCTCTATACAAAACGGAACATTCATACTTTAACCCTTAATATGAAGTAGGTAAGTATTAACTTTGTCAATACAAAACCGAAGGCTCATTTTTGTGGGTAGATTGTGTTAAGAGGATTGTCAAGCAAACGGTCTCCATACAAACGGCGATAGCGTTCACTCTCTAAACCAGCGATTCTTAACCTCGGGTCGCGACCCATATTCGGGTCGCGAGAGATATTGGGTTGGGTCGCGGGCCCTCAAAGACTTTAAAAATTGATAAAATGTTACGTTTTAAATTGCGAATATTTTAATTTTTTATTCGATCGATGTCATGACACAAAGTATTCTCAAATTTATTACTAGTGGCTCCGTGAGCTGTAGACCTCGCGTTAAAAAATAGCTCGAATTGTATGTTGTTTAAAAAATAATCTAAAAGATCTCGCCACCCCTTTTTCCCACACTGCTCACGAGCTTTTCGAAGCACATAGTGGGTTCGTGCTGTTTGGTATATTATTTGGTATGTATATTTGCAGCTAGATGGCACTTCTAATTTTTACCATTTTTCAAAATAGGTGATTTTTTGGAAAATTTCTAAAAACTGGCTTGAATAAAAATTCTATATAATTATCGAACCTGCTCACAAAATTTCACGATAATCGGTTGAGAAATGCGACCTGTAGTGGAGGGGAAAACAGACAGCTGGAAAGTCGGACTGAAATATGATTTTTTACGTATCTCTGACATTAAAAAAAAATAAAAAAACTGGCGTGACAAAAAAACCTGTATTATTTACGAACCTGCTCACAAAATTTCACGAGAATGGGTTAAGAAATGCGACCTGTAGAGGAGAACATCCAGCGCCAGAAAGCCGGACTGATTTTTTTTTACATATCTCCGCCATTTCAAAAAATTTTGTAAAACTGGTTCTATTTAAAATAATCTATATCATTTTTTAATATGCCCACAAAATTTCACGGTAATCAGTTGAGAAATGCGACCTGTAGAGGTGAAAAGACAAAGCCGGAAAGCTGGACTGAAATATGTTTTTTTTTACATATCTCCGCCATTATTGAAAAAATCAAAAAAGTGGCGTGACGAAAAAAATCTACATCATTTTCAAAACTGCTCACAAAATTTCACGAGAATCTGTTGAGAAATGCGACCTGTAGAGGAGAACAGACAGCGCTGGAAAGCCGTAAAATCTGTTTTTTTTAACATATCTCCGCCATTTTGAAAAAGTTTAAAAATCTGGCTCGACAAAAAAATTCTATATAATTAACAAACATGCTCACAAAATTTTACAGGGATCGGTTGAGAAATGCGACCTGTAGAGGAGAACATACAGCGCCGGAAATCCGGACTGAAATATGCTTTTCTTTAATTATCTCCGCCATTTAAAAAAAGATTGAAAAACTGGCTTGACAAAAAAAATCTATGTAATTTTCAAATCTGCTTACAAAATTTCACGAGAATCGGTTCAAAAATGCGACCTGTAGAGGAAAACAGAAAACACCGGAAAGCCGGACTGAAAAATGTTTTTTTAATATTTCTCCGTCATTTTGAAAAGTTTCAAAAAACTGGCGTGACAAAAAAATCTATATTATTTTTAAACATCCTCACAAAATTTCACGAGAATCGGTTGCGAAATGCGACCTGTAGAGGAGAACATCCAGCGCCAGAAAGCCGGACTGATTTTTTTTTACATATCTCCGCCATTTCAAAAAATTTTGTAAAACTGGTTCTATTTAAAATAATCTATATCATTTTTTAATATGCCCACAAAATTTCACGGTAATCAGTTGAGAAATGCGACCTGTAGAGGTGAAAAGACAAAGCCGGAAAGCTGGACTGAAATATGTTTTTTTTTACATATCTCCGCCATTATTGAAAAAATCAAAAAAGTGGCGTGACGAAAAAAATCTACATCATTTTCAAAACTGCTCACAAAATTTCACGAGAATCTGTTGAGAAATGCGACCTGTAGAGGAGAACAGACAGCGCTGGAAAGCCGTAAAATCTGTTTTTTTTAACATATCTCCGCCATTTTGAAAAAGTTTAAAAATCTGGCTCGACAAAAAAATTCTATATAATTAACAAACATGCTCACAAAATTTTACAGGGATCGGTTGAGAAATGCGACCTGTAGAGGAGAACATACAGCGCCGGAAATCCGGACTGAAATATGCTTTTCTTTAATTATCTCCGCCATTTAAAAAAAGATTGAAAAACTGGCTTGACAAAAAAAATCTATGTAATTTTCAAATCTGCTTACAAAATTTCACGAGAATCGGTTCAAAAATGCGACCTGTAGAGGAAAACAGAAAACACCGGAAAGCCGGACTGAAAAATGTTTTTTTAATATTTCTCCGTCATTTTGAAAAGTTTCAAAAAACTGGCGTGACAAAAAAATCTATATTATTTTTAAACATCCTCACAAAATTTCACGAGAATCGGTTGCGAAATGCGACCTGTAGAGGAGAACAGACAGCGCTGGAAAGTCAGACTGAAATCTGTTTTCTAAACATATCTCTGCCATTTTGAAAAATTTCAAAAAACTTGCTAAACAAAAAAATATTGTACATCATTTTCAAACCTTCTTACAAAATTTCACGAGAATCGGTTGAGAAATGCGACCTGTAGAGAAGAACAGACAGCGCTGGAAAGCCAGACTGAAATAAGTTTTTTTAACATATCTCCACCAATAAGAAAAATTTCAAAAAACTGGCGTGACAAAAAATTCTATGTTATTTTCAAAACTGTTTACAAATTTTCACGAGAATCGGTTGAGAAATGCGACCTGTAGAGGAGAACAGACAGCGCTGGAAAGTCGGACTGAAATCTTTTTTTTTAACATACCTCCGCTATTTTGAAAAATTTCAAAAAATTTGCAAAATAAAAAAAGATTGTACATTATTTTAAAACCTTCTTACAAAATTTCACGAGAATCAGTTGAGAAATGCGACCTGTAGAGAAGAACAGGCAGAGCTGGAAAGCGGACTGCAATCTGTTTTTTTAACATATCTCCGCCATTTTACAGAAATTCAAAAAACTAGCTCGACAAAAAAATTCTATATAATTTTCAAACCTACTCACAAAATTTCACAAGAATCGGTTGAGAAATGCGACCTGTAGGTTGGAACAGACAGTCGGACATACGAAAGAATTTTTGCCCAAGCTGAAGCAGAGACGCTTCGCTCGCACTTCGTGCTCGCTCGGTCAATTACTCCCATTCTAAACTGACCAAAAATCGCAATTTTTTGTTATAGACAGGCAAGTACAAGATTAGTGGATAAAACTGATTAAAAATCGCGCTGCGCCGCCGTTTTTTTTTACCATAGACAGGCATATTAATAAGTGGATGAAACTGAATAAAAAAACGCGCTGCGCGGCTGTTTTCTTTCTATAGGCATTAGAGTTACATTTTTATTTTATCCTTGAAAACAACCCCAAAATCCCGACATTACATTTTCAAATTATCCCGACACATAATACCTACACAAACAGTTTCCCAGGTATAGCAAAAAGTCTGTCCATGCAGACAAGTCGTGGGCGGCCACTAGTCAAAAATAAATAACATGTCATTTTAGTACCTGTCACTGGAAAATAAAATAAAATATTAGGATTAGGGTCGCGTCGCGGACTTCAAATATTTTTCTACTTTGGGTCGCCAGCCAAAAAGGTTAAGAACCACTGCTCTACAGCAATGATTTATGATATGTTTTTGAAATGCGGACTCCTGAGAATAATCGCCTAAAAACTAGGGCTTTACGTTTTGATTTTTTAAATATCTCTAATAGATTTCGAAATATTTGCATTTTATTGTTTTCTTTTCAGCTAAGATTGGCGCTGTTTTTTCTTAATAGATGTTTGCTGCTACTATGTATGTAGGTATAAAGCTAAAGAGTTTTTTTGCACCTATTTTTCTTGTCAGCTAGGGTAAAAATCTACATTCCTATTTAAATAAAATACAGAAAAACAGCAATATTTAATTTATTTAAAACCTAAAAAATCACAGTGTTTAAATGTGGTTTTTCAAATACAACTAAACAGTAATCAGTCTCACACAAAGAAAAATTAAACAAAATATTAATTTTAAGTTTTGCTCTCTATAGACTTGGTATCTTCAGCCGACTTTTCCTTTATTGGTATGGTCCTTTCAGCCACGGGTTCTGACCTGAAGGCGATTAGCTTCAGCTTGCCTTTGTCCAGATGACACTCTACCCGCTCAGGAGGGAATCCTTCAGGGAGCAAAAACCTCCTTTCAAAATGACTCCTCGTCCAGCCATCTTCACGCTTAACTTCCTTCTTGCCTTCAATCATGATCTCGTTACCAACTGTCTTCACTTGAATCTGCTCAGGACTGAAGTTCTGGACGTCCAGATGCACCTCCACTTTCTTCCCGTCGACTTTTACCTCGGAGTCGGAATAAACGCCCTCGATTCCATGATGGTTCTCAATTGAATCCGTCACTTGCTTTATATAGGTACTTGAGGGGGTCGCGGAAAAAGGGGTCCTTGGCGAAGGCAGCGAGTGGATCCTCCAAGACCCTGACGATAGGGTCCCGGTACGCCAAATTCCTCATATGACGCAACCAATACGGCACTAAAGACATTTTGAATTTATTTTTGTTCACTTTCGTTTTCGACTTTTCACCTCGTTTTGACAATTCAAACTGATGCGCCAACCGCGGGCCCGTTGGCTTTATATAGTAACGTGGTAAGCGCGCTCTACCGACGAGAAGTTACGGGAGTAGTCGAGAATATTCGAGGGAGTTTTCGATGTCAGGTTCCTAAAGGGGTGTCCACACCATCCGTTCCGATCATCCTACCACCACCCGATTATCCTACTCCTTATATCCTACTAATATTAGAAAATGTGAGTTTGCATGTTTGTACCTAACTCAATCAAAGGCTACACGGATTCGGATAAAATTTGGCACACCTGATAGCTATTTATAGCATGGATTAAACATAGAATAGGTATACCATATACCTACTTTTTTAACCGACTTCCAAAAAGGATGAGGTTCTCTGTTCGTCTGTATGTTTTTTATGTATGTCCACCGATTAAAGCTCGTTCGCTTAGATAGTGTCGGTACACCCGCAAGCAAATGTGTTCAGAGACAGGCATACCGGCAAGTTTTTGGTAATGTTACTGATAACGGTAAACAATATCGTTATCGGTA
Source organism: Agriphila tristella (assembly GCA_928269145.1). Lineage (NCBI taxonomy): Eukaryota > Metazoa > Arthropoda > Insecta > Lepidoptera > Crambidae > Agriphila > Agriphila tristella. The sequence continues at coordinate 27,934,651 of OV743434.1, forward strand.
TCGATAATTATTTAAGTTGTACCATAGTGTGCGGGCGGGGGGAAGGGGGCGGGTCATGTTTTTTTTAAGATTACGGTGTCCGTCCCTACTTATGTTTATTGAAATACGAATACAATTAATACACACAAACACAAGCGAGGTGGAAAGAGAATTTTAATTAAAAATTAAAATAAAATAAGACTACCTACTATTCTTCATCACTTGAAGTGTCGGAGTCATTATCACCTGTATTTATAATAATAGATCCAACTTCATCATGTTCCGAATCCATACCAAAATATCTATTTTCTTTTTTAATTGCGTTATCTAAACTTTTTTTTGTGTTTACATATTTTACAAAACACCCGTTTTTTTTGTTGGTTCACTTAAAGTTTCATCTTGAGGCACTTCACTGTCCTCCCAAGGACGAAAAACATTTTTAGTATACGTAGCAGAGTCAACAAACACAACTTTTCACTACGGCGCGGCGCTTCGATGTAAACTGCCAATATCCAAATTGACTTGCGGGTGTACGCCGCACGCGGTATCCTTTGTTTATGCGGCGGCATCCTTTGACAAGAAGCGGCACGTGCAAAGGCGGCGCGATGAAAGGGCGACACTATCTGAGCGAATGCGCTTTACTCGAAGACGGCTGAACCGATTGAAATAATTCAAACGTTAATAGATCAGGTTTGTTCCCAAGTTGGTCCCATTTTTTGAAATTTCGAAATCGGTTCAGTATTTTTCAGGAAAACCTGAAAATACTGTCGTTTTTGTTACCATTTTATGAACTTATATACGGATGATCGACCACATCTTCTTTGTTTATGTACCGATTTAGATGATTCTTTTTTTGTTTGAAAGAGGATACTTTAGTGATGATATTATTTTGATTTCATTGTTATTGGACCTTGGATTTTAAAGATATACAAGGGAACTCCTCAAAATCAAATAGAAACTGTATAGTGATTGAAATATTGCTAGGATTATGACAATCTTAAACAAATTAGGTATCTAACTATGGTCAAGCACGTTTTGGACTAGACTTGAACTGAGAAGAAACAACAAACAGCACCATTAGTGGAAATTGAGTTTTTAGTGGAAAAGGACCACGTTAAAGTGTGAAATATAAAAAAATACATTACATCATCGCTTACATTTACATAATATACATACCCATAAACTTAGAATAATAAAGCCAAGAATGATAGTATCCTAAAAGGCGGTCTGTCAAAAGTGAGGCAAAAATGAAATTTATGTGTGCGTAAGGTGCTTGTGTTTACGCTCGACGAAACGCACACAGCAAAAAACTAATGTTACCAGTACATGAAATTTTCCCTTAAAAGTAGGGAAATTGAAACCATCGTCGTACTTAGAGTTGCGATTGTGTAGATTTCACCATTTACATGTAACTAGAGTTTGCTTGTCAAAACTAGAGATGGGCTAGGGTTTAAACCGAAAGTCTATGTATTATATATTTTTTTTAAATAAGATGTCGACTGTGCAATGCTAAAAATGTCAAAATTAAAGATGGTGCGAACTTTTTTGTTTATGAACCGATTTTGATGAAACTCGATTTGGGGCACAATTTTGACAAGAAAACAGCAACGCAATGTTAAAAATATAAAAATCCAAAATGGCGGACAACTTTTTTGTTTGAGAGCCGATTTCGATGAAACTCGGTTCGGGGTATTATTTTAATTAGATAACAGCAACGCAATGTGAAAAATATAAAAATCCAAGGTGGCGGCCAACTTTTTTGTCGTGGGCCGATTTCGATGAAACTTGGTTCGAGGTACTATTTTAATAAGATAACAGCAACGCAATGTTAAAAATATAAAACATCCAAGATGGTGGCCAACTTTTTTGTTTGTGGGCTGATTTTGATGAAACTTGGTTCGGGGTACTATTTTAACAAAAAAACAGCAACGCAATATTAAATATATAAAAAATCCAAGATTGCGGCCAACTTTATTGTTTGTGGGCCGATTTCGATGAAACTCGGTTCAGGGCACTATTTTCACAAAAAAACAGCAACGCAATGTTAAATATATAAAAAATTCAAGATGGCGGCCAACTTTTTTGTTTGTGGGCCGATTTCCATGAAACTCGCTTCGAGGTACTATTTTAGCAAGATAACAGCAACGCGATGTTAAAAATAAAAAAAAACAAAGATGGCGGCCAACTTTTTTGTTTGTGGGCCGATTTCGATGAAACTCGATTTGGGGCACTATTTTAACAAAAAAAACAGCTATGCAATGTTAAAAATATAAAAAATCCAAGATGGCGGCCAACTTTTTTGTTTTTGGGCCGATTTCTATGAAACTCGATTTGGGGCAATGTTTAAACAAAAAACAGCTATGCAATGTTAAAAATATATAAAAATCCAAGATGGTGTTCAACTTTTTTGTTTGTGGGCCGATTTTGATGAAACTCGGTTCGAGGTTCTATTTTAATAAGATAACAGCAACGCAATGTTAAAAATATAAAACATCCAATATTGCGGCCAACTATTTTGTTTGTTAGCTGATTTTGATGAAACTTGGTTCGGGGTACTATTTTAACAAAAAAACAGCAACGCGATGTTCCAAATATAAAAAGTTCAAGATGGCGGCAAACTTTTTTGTTTTACGGGCCGATTTTAGTGAAACTTGATTTAGGGCACTATTTTTCCAAGAAAACAGCAACGCATATTAAAAATATAAAAATTCCAAGATGACGGCTAACTTTTTTGTTTGTAGGCTGATTTTGAAGAAACTCGGTTAAGAGTACTATTTTAACAAGAAAATAGCAACGAAATGTTAAAAAAAAATCCACGATGGCATCTAAATTTTTGTTTGTGCCTGATATCGATGAAACCCGGTTTCGGGTATTATTTTTAAAAGAAAACAGCAACGCAAAGTAAAGTACCGGCCAAGTGCGAGTCGGACTCGCGCACGAAGGGTTCCGTACCAAATCAGCAAATAATCACTTTTGTGGTATGGGAGCCTTCAATCACGTTTGTTGTATGAGAACCCTCTTTAATATTTTTTTCTGTTTTTAGTATTTGTTGTTATAGCGGCAACAGAAATACAACATCTGTGAAAATTTCTCCTGTCTTTCTATCACGGTTCATGAGATACTGATCCTGATGACAGACAGATAGACAGATGGACAGCGGAGTGTTAGTAATAGGGTTCCGTTTTTACCCTTTGGGTACAGAACCTGGTGGCTAACTTTCTTATTTGTTTTTCTTTTTTTTGAACCGAGTTACATCGAAATAAACCTAAAAACATAGTTCACCGCTATCAACCCTTTGTCATTTTTAGGGTTCCGTACCCAAAGGGTAAAAACTGAACCCTATTAGTAAGACTCCGCTGTCCATCTGTCTGTCTGTCACAAGGCTGTATCTCATGATCTGTGATAGCTAGACAGTTGAATTTTTTACAGATAATGTATTTCTGTTGCTGCTACAAGAAAAAATACTAAAAAAAGAATAAAATATATGTTTAAGGGCTGCTCCCATACAGCAAACAGTATTTTTTGCTGTTTTTGGTACGAAACCCTTCATGCGCGAGTCCGACTCGTACTTGGCCGATATTTAACATTTTTATTTATTGATATTGCTGTTTTCTTATCAAAATAGTACCCTGAACCAAGTTTAATCAAAATCGGCCCACAAACAAAAAATAAGATGTAATCTTGGATTTTTTTATGTTTTTACATTGGGTTGCTGTTTTCTTATCAAAATAGTACCCCGAACCGAGTTTCAGCGAAAGCGGCCCACAAACAAAAAAGTTGGCCGCCATCTTGGATTTTTTTTATTTTTAGCATTGCGTTGCTTTTTTTTTTGTTAAAATAGTACTCCGAACGGATTTTCATCGAAATCGGCCCACAACCAAAAAAGTTGGCTGCCATCTTGGATTTTTTTCAATTTTTAACATTGCGTTGCCATTTTCTTATCAAAATAGTACCCCGAACCGAGTTTCATCGAAATCAACCGACAAACAACAAAGTAGGCCACCATCTTGGAATTTTTATATTTTTAATATTGCGTTGCTGTTTTGTTGTCAAAATAGTACGCCGAACCAAGTTTCATCGAAATCGGCCCTCAAACAACAAAGTTGGCCGCCATCTTGGATTTTTTAAATTTTTAATATTGCGTTGCTGTTTTGTTGTCAAAATAGTACCCCGAACCCAGTTTCATCGAAATCGGCCCTCAAACAAAAAAGTTGGCCGCTATCTTGGATTTTTTTATATTTTTAACATTGCGTTGCTGTTTTTTTGTCAAAATAGTACCCCGAACCCAGTTTCATTGAAATCGGCCCTCAAACAACTAAGTTGGCCGCCATCTTAGATTTTTATATTTTTAACATTGCGTTGCTGTTTCCTTGTTAAAATACTACTCCGAACCGAGTTTCATCGAAATCGGCCCACAAACAAAAAAGTTGGCCGCCATCTTGGATTTTTATATTTTTAACATTGCGTTGCTGTTTTCTTGTCAAAATAGTACCCCGAACCGAGTTTCATCGAAATCGGCCCACAAACAAAAAATTTGGCCACCATCTTATATTTTTTATCATATAATTTTTTTCAAATGAGAACATTGCGTTTTTTCAATGCTAGCAACCATTTTAGTAGATAAGTAGTTGTGGAATTGCGTGGAATCTTAATTATGTAATTCAAATGTGTTTAACTTTTAACTGATCAACTAAGTAAATGCGGGGGAAATTTTTTCCCCGTACTGGCAACATTTTCATAAAATATGAAGTGACAAATATAGTTATTTTTGATGAATGATTTACGTAAAAATGTCAGTGAAAACACGTTAATTAGACGTGAAATGTTATCTACAATCTTTCTAGTGTTTTTTGGATGTAATGTGACCTGATTGTGACATCCGTTCATTGCGCAAACCCTCATTTTTATTGAAATTTTCGGGAGTTGTGTTCGACACGAATATCACTTGAGAAATGGCGGGCCGAATAGTCATACTTAGCCATTCTGGCTCAGTTTGAGTTGCCTCACCATACGGACGCGGACTAGGTATCTGGGTCTTATTAATCTAAGCCCATAAAAAGGTAAAAGGACCAGAAGGTACTTACACTAAAAAGAAAAAACTGTTTAAAGACATAAAAACCGACTTCAAAAAACCTGAAAATAAAAACAAAATTAGATTCAAAATTAAATAATATTTTCAAAATTAGATTTTTAGAGGTATTTAATTTTGAATCTAATTTTGTTTTCATTTTCAGGATTTTGGAAGTCGGTTTTTTTGTTTTGAAACAATTTTTATCCCGGTCAAATTGGGATTTTTTAATTTCCATGTGACCGAAGTCGCGGACGGAAGCTACCTAGTTATAAATAAATAAATGCGTTATCGGAGGTAAAGAAAATAACTGTCCCCGCAAACGAAGTCGCAGGCGGCCGCTAGTAAAAGTCAGATTCATCAATGACGTCTGAAAAGCTCACACTTTCCAATCTAAGATCGACTGCCTATCCGATTTCATCCGACAAAAATTTAGGAAAGGATGGTCGGAACGTGTGAACACCCCTTAAGTAAGAATTACTAGCGTCATCTAGCGCTGAGTGGCAGAACTTATAATTAACTGAAAACATGCTATTGTCATTTGGATGTTTGTTTGACAAAATTGTTTTTGTAATGGGCAGCTAAGTATATTTTTTAACATACCTAGATGTAGCAAATCCCTTAAATTTTTTATTACCTTTCTCTGCAGTCACTTCAGGAAATACAAGAATATATATCGCATCAATGAAAAGTTCAAAGAAAGTGACAGCTGCTTACTACGAATTATAATTAGTTTTGGTAACTAGTCACTAGATGGCAGTGTTAGCTTTAGCTGTGGTAAAATTTATCCCACAGTCCCACACTTCGTATAGGTAATTTATCAGAAAAAAAAATCTGTTTAAATTATTATTATTATGCCTATTACCTATACAGAATAACATTGTTACGTCAATAATAATATAATAAAATAGATTTTATTGTTGTGCAATCGTGAATTCTGATGCAATAGCTATTCGTCCAATGCAATAACAACGGTGTAACTTTTACACCAAATGATCGTTTCTTTTCTAATTAGAAAATTAAAATCATTACCTATACCCCTATGCACAGATTATTAATATTACGAGGCTACCTACGACGACCTACTGAATTACCTACCCACAGGTTGTACACCTAACCACAGAATACATAATAGTACAAGTACAGAAGATCCACTCCGCAAAGTCATTTAAATAAATAGCGACTCTATTCCATACACAATAAAGTGCAATTCAGGTTGCACGCCGCTTCCTTGCCTACAGTTATATTCACCTAGAAGTTGCCTCTCTTTCTATCGCGTAGCTCTTATCTTTTCTTACGACTTCAGGGTTTCTTCTTCTAAATAATAATTAAATAACAGGTAGTTAATTTATTACAAGTTATGTGTTTGTGAAATAATGTGTAGTTAAATACGTTTCAAAAAAACATAGGCTAGGTACAGTCAACGCCACATCAGACTACTATACATGCTGACTTTAAAGCAATTTGCTTAATTACGAAATGAAATTGTAATTATAATTAACTTTATTTCGAAAATAGGTAGGTAAGCAAGTACCTACCTAATCTATAAATTATTATTTCAATAAATTGTTTATCAAATAAGACAAGTTAATACCTAAAAATAATAAGAATAAACGGATACTAGTTACTAACTAGGTACCTAGTAGACAAGCACTTCTTACGTTTTGATGTCGTTTGGAACTTTTGGAAGTGTGAAAAACGTGAGGTTCGGATCCTTTTTATTCGTATTAAGGCAGCCCATTGCGTTTTGCGATGTAATATGCCTTCATTTTGGTCATTTATATATCAGACGTGCGAATGAACGACGGACGCGGCAATACGCGAACTACCATCGAAATCGAACTGCTAACGTGCGACCCAGCCGGCACGCGGTAGCCCTCTGAAATTAGTCCGTCCGGACGGACCCGCTACCTACTTGTAGCTTCGTACCTAAAGCGCGGAGTGCGCCTAGCCTGACCTAACTACAAGTTTTTGTTTTGATTTTTGTAATGGGGAGGAAAAGCGCAATTTTATCCCGATAGGTGGCGTCTGGTCTTTGGTACCCGGCCGCCTCAAAGAAAGTGTCAAAACATATGGGAATCTCTTGGAGTATTGCACTTTTTAATTTTATACTGAGAAAATGCCGCATTGTTATGCATGTAACTTGTAAAATATTGCAGTTCATCGATTTCCCAGTAACAAAAAAAATAGTGGGCAAAAAAATATCAAAAAAAATATGCTTTTCCCTCGATTTTCTCCTTTGCTGAGCCTGAGAAACATTATAAATCAAAAGGAATGTTTCATGAATTTGATGAAGCTTCGCCAAAATAAAACAACATTAGAATTATAACAGCTTTGTTCTTTAATATTTCAACCTCAGCAGTTTCTAACATATTTATAACTTGGATGAATTTGATAGGTATATCAAATATGGAATAAGCCCAATATTGGGGCCAAACAGAGAATTAATAGAATTTTATATGCCAGAGTCGTTCAAGAAACTTAGAATAACAAAATAAATATGATAAAACGGTTCGTGTAATTTTGGATGGTACAGAAATTCCAGTACAGAAACCTGAAATTACTATTGCACAGAAGGCATCATCAGGCAACTATAAACACGGAAATTCACACTCAGTTGCTTTTTTTAAATTTAAATCATATGCTTCTAATCTGAAATAAAAAGATTACTTGTAAATCTTACACGAAATTTAAAGAAATGTAATGCTTGTTAGCAATTTTTTGTAAGTTGCTATAAACTTTCTTGCCTGTTGTTTTGGCTTTTCTTTTCCGTAATTCTTCTTTTATATGAGCTAAAGTTAGCATAGAATACATTGTTTGTCCGCAAAACCGAAAAAAATACAATCTAAGACAGTAAAATCACGTAATACACAGTCAAGACAATAAAAGCTCAAACTGACAATTGTTCCAAAGACTAAGCGCCATCTGTAATTCACTTTGCCTTCGCCTCCCCATTAGAAATAGACGAAAGCTAAAATTCTACAAGTACCTAAGTACTTATAGACCTAGCTAGATTGGTAACATTAAATATTTAAATATTTGACAACATTAAATATTTGAACCATAATCCTTTCTAATATTATAAATGAAAACGTCCGTTTGTTTATGTGTTGGTTTGTTTGTTAAGCCTTCACGTCTTAACTACTGAACCGATTATCATGAAATTTTGCATACACGTTGTCAGGGGTGCTGTGAAGGACAAGAGTTGGTACCTTTCATCCCGAAAAAAGGTAGTGTTCCCGAGGGATAGAGAAATAACTATTCACGCAGACGAAGTCGCGGGCGGCCGCTAGTAATGTATAAAGTCAATAACAGCACCCGTCATTTGTTTTGAAAAAAAAATCCTCCATTGTTTGGGACATTGGAAGTAGGTGCTATTCTCTGACTCTCCCTTTCCCGTCCTTTCCAGAAACTGATCATACGAGTAATCAGATTTTCGCTACGACCTTCCGTTTTCGAGATCTGTGTGGCCCAGCTGTAGAGACGTCTCTACAGCTGAGCCACACGTATCTCCTAAACGCAAGACCGACAAACTCTGGTTTTTGGCGACAAAATCCGACAAATTACCGGCTGCACATACGAGTAATCAGATTTTCGCTACGACCTTCCGTTTTCGAGATCTGTGTGGCCCAGCTGTAGAGACGTCTCTACAGCTGAGCCACACGTATCTCCTAAACGCAAGCCCGACAAATTCTGGTTTTTGGCGACAAATTCCGACAAATTATCGACTTCATCATGGCATAGTCAAAAAGTCAGATTTCCAACTTTTTTTTTGTGGCCCAGCACGTGACTGACGATTAACCTACCGTGTAATGTAGTGACTGATGGTTGCATGATGTGATTTGTTCTTTCCATCAGTCAATCAGTCAAACATAATTCATGCATGACTGATGGAATTTGACTGACGCTTGCATGACCATGTAATGGCTGCCTATCGAGTACTTATAGGCACCCATTACACGGTAGGTTTTGCTGTCAGTTTAACCACAGTCACAGAGTACTTTTGTATATACCGGAAATAGAGGTATATCTCTGCGGAAAAAATGGAAAGAGCCAACTAATGCCATCTATGTTCTTTACGGATAACTACTACACTACCACCATTCGTAGGGCTTTGGCGCCAAGCTTTCAAATTTATTATTTTTAAAATTATTAAGAGGGAGTGCAGTGAAATAAAAAGCCGTGTAATGTAGTGACTGATGGTTGCATGATGTGATTTGTTCTTTTCATCAGTCAATCAGTCAAACGTAATTCATGACTGATGGAATTTGACTGACGCTTGCATGACCATGTAATGGCTGCCTTAGGCGCGTTTTTAGTCAACTTAGTGCAATGCGGGCGGGACGAAGCCGGCGTTGCTCTAAGTTTGTCAAGAATCTTATATTCTTTTAGTATGCGTAACCGCAGCAAAATGTTGCGTCTTAGAGAAATGAGAGTATTACAGATAATTAGTTCATAGTTAGATGGAATTTGTTCAAGTATAGCAAAATGTGTTCAAGTTGTACTTTCGAAGTTATTCGAAAAAAACTGATTTTAATTTTAAAAAACGTGTTTCAATCCCTGATATTTGGTGGATTTCAAACAAAATATTGTGGACTAAATGGTCGCACTAAATTAAATATTGAAATATCGGTCGGACTTTAAGGACTCTTTAACATACAATAACTTAAACCACAATTTGTTGGGACGTGGTGTCTTATTAACCCTAGAACCGTACCCTGGGGTACAAATGAAAAAAAATATTTAAAATCGCTGATAACTCTTTTGCTATAAGACGCTTTATTCTGCTCGTTGGTGTATTTACGAGTAGCAGCGAGACGCGTGGATACCTCCACTGGGTGTCAGTTTTGATGAGAAAATAAAACATGTATTACATACATACAGCTGCCGGCAGATAAATTGGCAAGAGAAAGTTGAGACAAAAGATGCGCAGTAGCTAAAAACACAGTGTTTGTAGCTACTGCGCATCTTTTGTCTCAACTTTCTCTTGCCAATTTATATGCCGGCAGCTGTACAATGATACAGGTTTCATAATCTGGTAAAAAATTGCATGGTTTTAAACTGCTCAAAAGAAAATAGGGGCCACCAAATTATTTTCCATACAAAAGAGCTAAGTTATGAAAGGTATTTTTCTGATAAATTTAATTTGATTTTATTTGCATTTTATATTGCACGAAAATTGACAACTTCCTACACTAATAAGTCTATAGATGCAACTTCCCGACTTTAGTGTCGAATTTACTGTATAAATTCCGTACAATTTAATTTTCTCCTATTCGGCGTGTGTCAGTTAGAAAAGAAATTGGAGATTCATACAAAATTACGCGAAATTCATTTTTTTATTATGACTGACACGGTGAATAGAATTGTACAGTAAATTCGATAGTAAAGTTAGCAAGTTGTAAATTTTCGTACAAATTCAAATAAAATCAAAGGACATCATCCATTTTGGTGCAAATGTGAAATGCCAAAAAGCAAAAATGATTTATTCTGATAGATTTTGTCCACCTTAGCATTACTTATTATGGCACCGAAGCTGTAGTAGGTACCGCTATACTCGATATTAATTAATTCAAAGTCTGTTTTTTCATGGCACGAATGTAAAAAAGTTGGCCAAAAAGCAAATTCTGATAGATTTTGTACGCCTAAGCATTAAAGCATATTATGGCACCGAAGCTGTAGCACCGCTGCACTTGATTTTAATTGACTTTATAAAGCCGAATATGGTAGATAGGGACCATCAAACTGAACAACTTTTACTATAGGACCAACTCTGAGATCGCGAAAAAAAACAGCTGTTTCATACAAAAATTTATAACGAAAATATAAATTGTATGAAACAACTGATTTTTTTTCGCGATTTCAGAGTTGGTCCCATAGTAAAAGTTGTCCAGTTTTATTGCCCCTATCTACCACATGGCATTAGGGGTATTTTTGTAACACATTGTATACATCTATGTATTTAGTATTTATCCGTTATTTAATTAACATATGTAGTAGTGTAGGTTCAATCTAATTGTTGATACCTACATACATACTACTTATTTGCGTGGCTGGTCTGGAATATTTTTACTAGCTGTACCAGACATGTTTTGCATTGCATTGCAACGTAAATTATTTATTTAGGTACAAATAATTAACGATGTAATTTAGGTAGTACTAAAGATTAAGCTAATCGTGTTTGGGCCAAAGTGATGCCCCTATCTTTTACTGTTTTTCGTCCAAGAAAAATTGGAAATGTAAATAATTCATCATTTGTGATAAAAATCAGTATTTAGAGGATAGTTAGCGTGTAGTTAGTGCCTTGTTCACGTGCTACAATACTGACAATACGTCACTGAGCAGTGGTTTGCACCAGATAATATTTAAAAAAGTTTGCGGAAATAATCCTGACGTCGTTATTTTAAATATAACTATGAGCAGGATTCTCATACAACACACAATTTGTTGGATAAGGTTCACTTTTTAGGGCAAACACAGACCAAAGACTTTTCGTACGCTCCAGTCGTTAGTCGGCGACATAAGATTCATCATGGATGATCTAGCCAATACATTATCATATCTATGACGGATCTATAGGTACTAAAAACATATGATTAGATATTTAATTTTGGTTTGTCCATAAGTAAATGGTGAACAGAAAATCTTGATTTTAGTTCATTTATTAAATGAACACAAAAAACTTTTAATTGACTGTAAGAGATTCAGCTCCAAAAAATAAAAACATCCAGGGGGGCAATCTCAGTATGATCGATTTTCATTGATATTGTATTACTGTCTGTGTTTGCCCTTTCAATAAATTTTAAAAACAATTATTTGCACAATAATCTAACAAAGCGGTTCTTACTTAGGTAGGTAGGTACTTTATTTATAATATGCATTACCATGTGCAAATCGCGTCAGAAGGTCACACGACACGATTCTGAAGCATGATTCAGGAGTGGGGATATCTCCAAATACTAATATATAGTGGAACATAACATCGTCTTTATCATTAAAAAAGATTACACGAAGAGACAATACCACAGGTTCACAGCAAGGAGACAAATCTTTCAAACTTATTTCAATAGTACAAAAACATGGCAGATTTAAGAATAATTATCTTAGTTGGAATATTTTGCGTAGTTTCTAGCAAGCTTTTAGAAAAGTCTGAAAATCAAGGTAAGTTAGTTTTCAACTAAACATCTATAGGTACCTACTTACATTTTTTTTTGTCTAAACATATAATTCAGAATCTATGCTATATTTTCAGTTAAAGAAACAAATGAAAAGGAGCATAACATTCAGAAACGGTTCATAAATATCGCTCTCACATCAGGCGATTTTGATGAAATTGGCATCAAACATTTGAGAGCTAAAAGAAGGTAAATAAGTAGTATTAAACATATTTTCAGTTTTTATTAGATTCTTTGAAGGATTTCAAAGAATCTAATCAAAACTTAATTTAATACTCTAACATTATTATGAAGAAAAAAACATGATAATAAGTGCAATGATATTATTAAAAAAAATACTTTTCAGTGAAGAAGAAGAATGTGAGAAACTTGAACTTTGCAAGCTGCATGCGCGATCCAGACACAGCTTCTTTGCAGCTTTTGAATTATACTTTGTCAAGTGAGTATGAAATACCATATCAATCACAAAATACACGGTTATTTTTAAAGTATATCTAAAAATGAAAAGGGGTATTCAGACCACGTTAATGAACAACTTTTTCTATGGGGCCAACCACGAAATCGCGACAAAAAATCAGCTGTTCCATACATTATAGTCGAGTCGATGTTGTACTTTTCTATGGAACAGCTGATTTTTTTCGCGATTTCGTGGTTGGCCCCATAGTAAAAGTTGTTCATTAACGTGGTCTGAAGACCCCTTTTAATTTTTAGATATACTTTAAAAAATTACCGTGTATAGTTGCGAACAGATGTTCATGTAAAACAAGATTTATTTTTGTTTTCTTCTGTTCTTGCAGCCATATTAAAAAAATATATAGCCTATTTGTAACTTTACTTTTATCAACAGCAAAGAAAACGCTCGCCTATGGGACCATCAAGCGCACTCGCGACGAAACTGTGAGCAACGTTTTAGCTGTTCCAGAAAGTAATTATTATGGAGAGAAGAAACCAATACGTGGTGCCAATACCACACATTTGTAATAAAAACAAACCCAAACTAAATACAATATTTTTTGAGACAACTGGCGTTCAAAGTAAGTTTGTAAAATGTAATACAAAAAACTTACTGAACCTTATTGATAAACGACATAAAATGGTAAATCTAGTCATAAAAAGCCAATTCATTGTCTATTCAAAGGCATTTTTGCCGTAGATCACCAAATTGTGATTTTATATTTTACCAGTTTGTTTGAAATTTTGGATACTACGTTGTCACTAAGATTAGCAGACAGCCATTTATGGACTTCTCAAAAACATATACTTTTTTTTGTAAAAACTTATGTTAAATTATTTATTAAAAGGCATTTTAATAACAATCCGTTTTATTTCACTTTAGTACTTAAGGAACTAATTCAAACACATCACCACTCCATTTAAATGCATAAATAATAAATTACATTTAACGAACATAATTTAAATAATAAATAGCATTTTCCACGTATTTAATACAATTATAAAGATGTAAAAATTAAATTATTTTATTGCAACAACCAATATATTTTTGACGGATATTTAATACTACAATAAACCCGACAATTTAAGCGACATACGGTTTTTATCAAATGAACTTAACTTGTGACAAGTGCCATTTCCAATATCGCAAAAACTGGTAAGTAACTTTATCTTAACCAAAATGGATTTAACACATACAATTTCTGAAATGACCTAAAACTGATATACCTAAGATTCGCAACAGTCAGTTTTAATAGTAAGTTTCCCTAGATCCACTAAAATCCATTGTAAAGATCCATCCGACGACCTCCGTGGTCGCGTGGTTCGCACGCCGGTTTTCAAGGCGTCACCATCTCTTGAGGTCCCGGGTTCGATCCCCGGCTGGGTCAATGTAGAAAATGAACTTTTCAATATTGTCTCAGGTCTGGGTGTGTCTCATACCACCGTTGTTTCTGATTTCCATAACACAAGTGCTTTAGCTACTTACTGTGGGATTGGAGCAATGTATGTGATGTTGTCAAATATTTATTTATTTATTTATTGATGGATCATTTTGCACTCTTATGTCTACTTTAATCCTTGATTCAGAATTTTTGCCGAGTGGATTTTTTTAGAACAAGTGTGTATCTGAAAATCCAAAAAAGAATAGGTGGCACACGCAACCTTCTTTTATCAATTAGGTACTTCTTTCTTTTAGGAACTTCAAGGGCGTTTTATTTTTTTTATACCTATTTTCAATCACCAATTCAATCAATAAAAAAAACGATATAAGTAAAAAATAAAGCTAGTGAAGTAGTATTTGAAAAAAAAGATTCGTGTGTCACACATTCTTTAGTGGATCTTTAGACATACGTTAGTGGATCTTCTCAAAAATCCACTTTGCAAAAATACTGAAAAAAGGCTGGATTTTAGTAGATCAAGGATTAAAACGGACATAGAATGCAAAAAGATCCATCAGTGGATCTTTAAAATGGATTTTATTTCGATGATATTAATTATTTTTTTGGAATGTCAACACTGAATGAAGCTATGGAGCTTCATAAATAAGATAAAATGTACTATTCACTTCAAAGAAAACATTAAACACGACTCATAAAACAGTACTGCCTCTTTAAAGTACCTACACACTCATAATTTAATAGAAATACTATTTTGTTGTTCTTTGTTTCATCTATTTCCTTCCTTCTTGAAAGAAATACAAGTACAAAACTATTTTAAGCTCACTAGATGTCGCTATATTCAATAACTACAAGTTCGATTGAAAATTTTGATCGTCAAACTCACGAGTCACGAGTCAGTTTGTTTGACGGAGTAGTTCTTATTTATTTGACTATCTATTTAGTTGTTATTTTGAACCTGTACATTTTTTTTTAACTTCTTAACGAGAACCGATATTTATTGATCACAAAAGTTATTTCTACATAGTTACAATCAGTCTACTGCGCTTTTTTCTTAGCGGTACGTTTACCAGCTGCGTTCACAGCACTCACAATATGATCAATACTAGCTGCATCTAGTACATCGGGCCTCGCCGCCCCCCTGGCCCCCCCGCGACCCCCCACCGTGGCCCCCGTCCCCACCCCCGCTGCTAGTGACGTCACTCGCTGCAGCAACATATCGCGGTTCATGTACGCCAGAGCTACAAGACATAACAAAGGAACGACTAGGAAGGACGTCTGGCGAAGCTCTTGCTCTGATGCTTTTACCTGTAAGGTAATAAGAACCATTTTAATGATAAAATCAGTGGGCATATATGAGGATAGTGATGAGAGCAAACAAATCAAGGATTTTAGCAAATGGATAGTTCTTATGTTCAATGGTCTCAATCCACCAAATCAACTGTTTCAATCTTCGATCAAGAATATCCTTGATGACGCTTCACGAACTAAAACAGTACGCAAAAATGGCACCTCAAATAGCGTCCCACTTACAAACTTGGCGCTTATTTTGTACATAATCACCTCTTATTTGGTACAAACTCACATTTTATATCACTTATTTTGTACAAAAAAAACACATATTTTACTTACTTTGTTCAAAATAAGCGCCCAGTTTGTAAGTGGGACGCTATTTGAGGTGCCATTTTTGAGACTCTGACCTTATAAGTATTGAAACCTTCGATCAAGAATACCAGTAAAAATAATTTTAGTTTCGTTAGCTTTATAGCTAACGAAACTAAAATTGTTTTAACTAGCAAAACGTGATTTTTGCATACAAAATTGGTCGAGTGTTGCCATAAAATAACACCAAATTAGGGCAAAGAGAGTGGTTCATCTATTATTTTCTATACATACTGATTTCATTATTATTAAACTAGCGGCCGCTCGCGACTTCGTCTGCGTGGAAAGGTTTTTTGCTATCCCTCGGGAACTATACTTTTTTCGAAATGAAAGGTACCCTATGTCCTTTTCTGTACCCCTGGCAACGTGAATGCAAAATTTCATGATGATCAGTTCAGAAGTTAAGACGTGAAGGCGTAAGAAACAAACAAACGGACTTTCGCATTTATAATATAAGTAAGGATTATTCATTATTATGAAAATCATGTTTACTCAGAACCTTTTTTTAAAATATGAAAATGACTTACCTTAGGACTAAATTCGATGTCAAAACTCTTGTAATTCCCATCGGACTCAAAATAAATAACAGTGTCTTCATAACTATGGGTAGCTTTCGACAAAGTCGATTCCAGCTGCAGTATATAAGTGGTATTATCGGCTGGCAGCCTCGGTAACACTAGCATCACCCCCGGGTTGTCTTGCCCTTGAGGAGTTTCTAATTTGGCGGCGTATAGGTGACTGTGTGGTGATTTGACAGTGGCTAGTGTTAAACGTAAGGATTTGTAGTGCGCCGGCGCAGCGTGAACTAATACGCTTCCGTCAGTGATTTGACGCGGCTGGACTGCTATGAGAACTATATTCTCTATGTCTTTGTTGTTTTTCACCTGCGGAAAGAAATAAAGATAATTTATAATCTGATTCTGTATACCTCCCTTAGTTTTGTTATCAGACTAAGAGGGTGGATTGATAAGTCTATGACTTTTTAATGAAGAAAGACTTTTTTCGGAATATTTTGTTTTATTTCTGTACATAATATTATAGTAGCTCTGCGTATTCAGTCCAACGAAGTTCATACCTCTTTAACCCATTATTTTTTTCTTTCATCGCCTGAAAACTGGTAACTGAAATGAGGGTCCATTTCAGACATCACCTTTTGGCTTGATGAAAATCTTTGCCCGCCAAGACATTTATCAAGACATTTATTCATGTTTGGTAGGAGAAAATATCTCACTGGGGTTGAATCTAGAGAATAGGAAGGATTCGCATCTTCATTCGATGAGTTTTGATGTCATAAGTGCCACCGAGAGGGTCGACAGGGTCATTAAGAAAAGTTAGAACTCGCTTGAGCTTTTTGTTTCCAAAAGTAATAATCTTTTGCAGAATTTGAAAAAAATGTAGTGTAAAGATGCCTTAAGGAGTTTCTTTTTAAGACACAAAAATAAATTATGAATAAAAAGTATTTCTTCTTTTCAAAGTCATGGACTTATCAAACCACCCTCGTACATGCAAAGATGGTGATGTAACTTTTTAAAGACGATGAGTAAAAGAAACCCGTTCAACATATAAAAACCATCTGAAAAGGTCGCTATAATATTGAATGGATTAATAAAAATCGGGGTTTGCTTGATTTAAATCATGATTCACATCACGATTTTTATTGAGTGATATTTTAAATAAAAAAACAATAATTTAAATCAAAATCCGAAAAGGGAATTAATTAAACGCTGGGAGGGCATATTAATCAACTGTAATGTTCAAAACAATGTTTATACAAAGTACGATAGGTGCAAGCTAAGTAAGCTATCCAATAAAAATGAATAATCAATAAATTTTAGAAAGCAATAATAATCACAAGAAAAACTAGGATAATGATCGCAAAACAAATCAAAATCAAAGAATTAAAAAATCACGTTTAAAAAAAATATTTTTTGATTAAAATAAATAAAACTCAACCACAGAATATATACTCTAACGCGAAAAGAAACGACACTTGCGCATGTATGCTCGTAAAATCGCTCGCGGCTATGTGTGCGTGTCTGGAGGCGTGCGGGGGCAGCGCGCGGCGCGCGGGGAGTGCAGCCGCTAGTCGCCGACTTACCCGGCCAAGGGTTCTACTGTCGTTCGCCGCTCGCTTGGCCCATCGCAATCCGCATTGTACCGCATTTCTCACGGACTGACTACGCGACGCGACGCAACATTATTTAATTGTTAGATAATCATGCCCGGCGGCGGGCATTATTATTGTGTTTGTTGTTGTGGCAACAACCAAAAACAAAATCCTGATAAAAGTATCTTCGTATTTTAAAAGTTAAAATATACGAAATATTAGTCATGCCCTTACCCTTCCTTTTACCTTACTTTAATTATAAAAAAAGATCTGAAAACAAGGATTTCAGACGATTAAACTCGTAAACTCGCAAGTAGGTAAAATTGACAATAAATAAATAAAAATACAAATCAAATCTTTCATTAACATGTTAAAGATTAATAAATTTATTATAAATAACAGAGAATATAGTATAAGAGTTGCAATTTATGATGTATCTACCCTACCTAATATATTTAAAGATTAAAAAAAGTTATTATAAATCAAACCTATCTTTCATTAACATGTCCTTGCACAAGTTTATATTTCCTAACATACTATGTTATCTCCTTTGTTACAAGTCTAAATTCGGTATCAACCCTAGCGCTTCCACGCTCTGGCTCAAGGTCGCTGGCGCTCGAACTCTCATGTACAGAGTGTGTCACGGCTGTGACTCAACCCTGTGAAAAATATAATATAGATAGGAGTAATATATTCAGAATAAGCATGAAAATTGTATAGAATACTGACCTCTAACGCGGGTGGCGCTTTGGCGAGTTTCAGCCCGGCCAGCTCAGGCGCGCTTGACTCCTTCAGTTGAATCGTGTATACGCATCCTGGTAACAAGCCTCGTATCCTACAGTGAAAGTATAACAATAATAGTACAAATTACAATATTTTAAAGACAATTTTGGTCTAAGACGAAATCGGCTATCCTATATTTACATAGTCTTAAGTACAATTAATTCAATATTATATGAAATCACCAACAATTTTTGCATTACTTCCATTTATTAGGGTCCGATCCTTTAATCTACTTACTTCAGCCCATGATCCAAGAAAACAAGGTCTGGCATTCCGGGAGTGAACTAGCTTACGTCACTATCCAGTTGCGCGGCTTATTGTCACAAGCAAAGAATTAAGGAAGGTTTTATCTGTCACAGTCATTACAAAATTGTTATAGTCCATTTTGATTGAAGAAGAAGAAGATTGAAGAGAAACTGTTCATCATCATATCAGCCGCACGACACCCACTGCTGGGTATAGGCCTCCCCCAAGGATCCCCGTGACGCTCGGTCCTGCTTGGCCCGCATGCACCGCACCGCGACCGCGCACCCTCACGTCAGTCGACCTTGTCGGGGGCCTACCCACGGAGCGTCGTCCGTTGCGCGGTCGCCATTCTAGATTATTCCGCGAAGAGAAGAAAAATAATAGTAGTTTATGAAACTGACACATAAAGAGGGGTATTAAAACACGAGTGTGTGTTTAAAAACCGAGCCGTAGGCGAGGTTTTTAATAGTATCACACGAGTGTTTTAATACCTAGTTATGTGCAGTTTCATACACTATTTTATCTACACTCATACATTTGGGATTGAACCTACTAAATAAAAGATCAACGTTAGAAAAGAGAGAGAGACTTTGTTTGTATTAGCAAGGTACCTACCTTGTAATAAGTCAATTCCTTAGCTGCATCTAAACTAAAATATCGGGCAGAGTAAATATTTTTTCACTTTTTAAAGCAAGAATAATAAAAACCTACAAAATTCAGTAAGTATAACAAAATGTAAAAATTGAAATCAAAACTTTATCGGAAATGCTTGGCGCGCATTCCATTAGAAAAAAATTTTGATCAGTGCATTTCAATAAACTAATCGCACTAAAGTCATCGATTACCATAGAGTACATTTTAATCATGAAAAATATGTGGGAAAATATCGTTGTTTTTTTTAATGTTACGGCACTGCCTTCTTTTTGGATTTGCCCTGTATCGTAATGAGAAAAAAAGTTATTTTATGATGCAGTTGACTGCATCGTAATGAGTTTATTTTTTAATTTTACCTATCCACGAAAATAAAGTACGTATTTATATTACCTTTTTCGAATTCATATTTGGAACATTACGTTGTGAGTGTAGATAAACTGTTATTTAATATCAGTACATACCTGAAAGCGCCGCTAGGTTCCGTAGTGGCTTCCTCGGGCAAGCAACTGGCCGGGGAATCAGGTATAGGGACCGCTGCTATGACCGCGCCCGCCCACCCCGCGCCGCCCAGGGACAACACGCGCCCCAAGCACGACCACGCCACGCGCTCGCCACTGGAACCAAACACAATATGTATAGGTTCGACCACTTAACACCCCTTTGGACTTGACAAAATAACGTATAAATAAAGTGGAAAGGATGAAGATTTCACCGCAGAGGAGGAGGCGTGACACCGCAACTCCAGTCAGCCCGTGACCACGGCCGATGCAACTTAGTTAAAAACGCGTTTAAAACCTGTGTTCCTAATCAAACGTATAAAGTGTCAAACCAGTACGCTTATAAACACACTAGCGGCCGCCCGCGGTTTCACCCGCGTGGTTTCCGTTCCCGTGGGAATATCGGGATAAAAAGTATCTTATGTTTTAATCTAGGCTATCTACTATCTGTGTGCCAAATTTCAATCAAATCCGTTCAGTAGTTTTTGCGTGATTGAGGAACAAACATCCAAACCCACAAACTTTCACATTTATAATATTAGCAGGATAGGATGAGTCTATAAGTGCCTCGCTTTACGGTCAGGTAGTGGCAACAGAAGCAGCATGATACTGCTGTAGAATGGATGGTATTCCTTCATATTTGGCTTTACGTAGTACTTACTACATATATACCACCCTTATTGAATAAACACTAGATATTTAAAATAAGAATGAAATTATTTACGATTAAGCTCCAAGTGCCTCATTCCACTGACAGGTAAAGGCATTATAGTGTGTAGAATAGAACCGGTGTTTCTTCATTGTTAAGCTTTACGTAATACCACAGAATAGATAATAGTACTAGCGTACAGAAGTTGCACTCCGCAAATCATTTAAATAAATTGCGACTCTTGCACAGACACAATAAAGTTCAATTCAGGTCGCACAGCTCCCTTAGCTCCAAAACATTCACTTAGTAGTTGCCTCTCTTTCAATCGCGTAGGTCTTATCTTTTCTGATGTATGAAACTTGTCCTGTGGCCCTACCATGAGTTGATGCAAACTGTTTACGTTACAGTAAACTATCGGATATACTGCTCACCACTAGCGGATCCAGGGGGGGGCTAAGGGGCTCAAGCCCCCCCAAAACAAAATCATTTGGGTCCACCCCAACAAATATGTTGATAGTTGCCACACTCAATCCACCAATAATACTAAACAAGTTTCTCAGCGAGACTCTAGTCTATTGCGACGATTACACGCGCAGTGTCAGATTGAGATGTTCGAATATTTTTGTAAATTTTCAACCAATGTCACAGAATATAATATGTAGTACTAAAAATACAGAAGCCCATCTGCACGAACGAAGAGAATCAAATAATAAACTACTGTCGCTGCGCTGCAATAAATTAAAATTTCAAGTTGCATAGCGCTGCGTGCCTATTATTATAATCACCTCCGAAGTGCTTCTCTTTCTGTCGCGTTGCTTTGCCTCAACCGACACATGACAACGCTCGTGCGTTGGCTCGATTAAGTCGGCCGCGAGCAGCTAATATAAAAGTTTAAGTGCGGTGTGAGACCAACCTGAAACCTAAGTTGTTGGATAACTTACGAAAGCTCCAAGTGTCTTGCTTCGCCGTGAGGTAGCGGCACGATGGTGTGTGGGGGTGGAACCTATATTCCTTCATGTTAGGCTTCACGAAATATTGGTTATAATACCACCTCTATTGACTTGAACGGGTATGTATTACAACGCCGAAAATTCATAACACATTACGACCGAAACATCGACGCGTAAAAGACCAATTTCAAAATACCAAAAATCCTAAATGTCGATATCCAATAGACCGAAACTTAAAACATCGATAATCAAAACCGATAGTTCGAAATCCCGAAAGTTAATGGTCGATAGTCAAAAAAGTTAAAATGTCGATACATACTTTACCTACACTTACATTCAGCAGGTCGGTTCTGGCATTTCGCCGGCTGCTACCGTGGCAAAAATGTCCTTTCGTGATTTTAAACGTACGACCAAACAACTATTTGACCTTTTAATTTTCGGGCTTTCGTCCATAGGTCTTGTAAAATTAGTTTTTTTCCACATCGGCATTGTATTACATACCCTATCTATTGACTAACACTAGAGTTCCAATAAAAATGACTTACGAAAGCTCCAAGTGCCTCGCTTCGCCGTCAGGTAGCGGCACGATGGTGTGTGGGGGGTGGAACCTGTATTCCTTCATGTTGGGCTTCACGTAGTACTGGTCGGGGGCGAGCGCCGCAAACCGAAGTCTGCCCGCTGCGTCGGTCAGGGCCGTTCGACGGTACGAGCCGCCGCTAACTGATACTAGGCCGCCCTGGTAACGAAAAGTTAGTCATTTATTGACAGTCTTGTTTGAGCTGCTGGGTTTATGTTCTAGTGAGCCATAGCCTTCTATATCTTCCAAGCCCTGAAGTTGAGCAGAACGGCAACATCGCATGTGGTCAAGCACATAGTATAAAGTTATTTTAAAAATTGTTTATTATTTGTTTTTCCTATATTATCTATGTTTAAACTAGTTGTAAATTGTGATGTAAGATTATTTCAATAAAGTTTTATATTTATTATTATTATTTATTTATTAGAACATAAGGTTTGAGTCAAATTATTTGAACTTTTTGGGGGTCCTTTAGTACGATGAGCATTTTGATCTAAGCCTCCTGTAGCAATAAATCTTACATCATTGGAAAGGCATTTAAATTTGAAACACTTTATTATAATACTATAAACGTCAACTATTAGTACTTTGAGAGTTATAACGGTCTAAACTTGACCAATTTTTTTAACATTAATGACCTGAAACTCCGAAAATACTAACAATTAATAGAAAGTATGTTTGCAGCAAATATTTGTCATACAAAAACCTTTCTTATGATATATCATTCATTTCTATAGGTGTGGTAGATCAACTCCCATAGACAATAAACCACTTTTATACTTTAATAACCTTTAACTCCAAAAGTATTAACAATTGATTTAAAGTATATTAACAGCAAATATTTGTCTTTAAAAGACCTTTCTAATGATATATCACTTATTGCTAGAGGGCGTGTTAATCAACTCCCTGCTGAAGAAAATCAACAAAAAAGATGATATCTTTGACAGCCATTTTTTCCTGGTTAACATTGATATTTTTCTTATTGTTTAATATACAAAGCATTTCAATAAAAGAACTAAATTATTTTCATATTTTAAACCTCACACGATTACTAGGAATAAAAATATCGACCTCTTAAAATTGAAATATTCCCATACATTTAGTATGGAGACTGGCGGACGACATGACCACGAACTGACAGTAACAGACGTTGCCAAACTTATGTTCACGGCTTGCAATTAAAGAAGGCTATGAGTGAGCCCATACAGGAGAGTTGTTGTTATAATTAGTAGTAGTAGTTGTGACACACTGGGAGTTATTGTAGTTGAATGAAAACACTGATTCCCGTAAAAATTGTAATAAGTACAAAATAAGTAAAAATATAGTAGTAAGTTAGAATGCTGATTTGTTTCGCTGTAAATAAGTATAAAGAGTGCGCGCAGTTAGTAACAAACAATAACATTTATAACGCGAGTCGCGCTGATGTATGCAAAAATGGTGTGCGGTGAATGAACCGTACAAGTCTCATGTCACCATACTCGAGATACTAAAGCAGAGTCAATTTAAATTGAATAATGATCATCTTTCCTCCCAAATTAAGTCACGTGTAAATTGAATAATAGACTTCACGATCGAAAAATTTATACTTTATTTGGTAAAGTCAATTTATAATTTTTATGAAGTGCGTTGAACAAAATCACACACTATGATTAATACCACCTATACTCTGTTCGCGAAGTTAGGGCGCGCAGATCTCTGCGCTGCGCAGTTGCAAATGGCTCGCGAGCTTCCTCCGTGAATTTTGTACTGCAAACTGCTAGCGCGCGGCATAACATATAGGAGCAACCTGGATTGCGTGCACGCGAACTGCACGCGTTCGCATGCACCTCGTGTGCAAAATACTTATACAACAGACGCCGCCCGTAGCCCAGGTTGCTAATCATTAACACCTCACCTGCAACGGAGTTTTGTCAGCCCGGTCCAATAGTTGCACAGTGTCCTCGGCCAACTTTCGCGCGGATATGATTCCATTGTCATCCGGTTCGCTGTACATGTATGTACGACTCGAGTTTCGCTAACACTTTGTACTACATAGTAACGTTAGTCCATCAATCCAGACTTAATATTTAAATTACCCACCTGCAACGGAGTTTTATCAGCCCGGTCCAATAGTTGCACAGTGATCTTGGCCAACTTTCACTCGGATATGATTCCATTGTCATCCGGCTCGCTGAACATGTATGTACGACTCAAGTTTCGCCAAAACTTTGTACTAGTAACGTTAGTCCATCAATCCAGATTTAAATTACCCACCTGCAACGGAGTTTTATCAGCCCGGTCCAACAGTTGCACAGTGATCTCGGCCAACTTCCGCGCGGATATGATTCCGTTGTCGTCCGGCTCGCTGAACACGTACGACTCGAGTTCCGCCGTCACTGTGTACTTCTTGGACGCGTCCAGAGGACCGAAGCTGTACTTGCCGTCTTCTGAAGTGATCATTGTGAGTTTCACGCCATCTTCTGAAATGGAAATTTGATTAGACAACTACGAAACTGAAACAATGTTTATTTTTTTATATCACACTAAAAAACATGCAAACTTTTGTCACGTGTTTTATAAAGCTGCGTACGGATAACGCGTATCCTGGTACGCATAGTCGGTTACGCGTTTCCTGGAACGCCATATCCATACTTGCAGCTACGCGTATACACATGGAGCACGCGTACCTCGCGTACTTCCGCCGCCGTCAGTGGGTTTTTGGTCGCGCATCAAAGGGGACGCGCACGACCGGGTACGCTATATTTAGACGGCAAAATGGATAGACCCGCGTGTTAATCGAGTTTCAATAATGAAAATATTGTCAGATTGATTCAACTTTATGAATTTCACCGGGTTTTGTGAGATAGCACACTAATTTATTATCGAAAAAACGATTTACTTTACTAATACAAATAAGTTTGTCGAAGTCATGGCGAATGACTGGGGTTCGCGTAGCGCTCTGGATCGATTGACCTCGCGTTTAGGTTCGCGGCGGTACATCGGATATGCATACAGCTGATCCGATGTACGCGTGGACAGTGTAACCCAGGTGTGAACACAGTGTGTGTGTACACAGGAACGCGCTATCTTGTACGCAGCTTGACAAATTGTCGGTCCTAACGCTCGCTCTAGTATGTATTGGCGATAACCCACATGGCGCTAGTATCACGGCGTACAAACGTCAGAGTCACCGTGCGACGCAACGCGAGACAAGATGCGAGTGGTGGGTCATGCACGGCTACGTACGCGCATAGTGGCTAACTTCACAGCCACCAATAAGTTTGAGACGCACTGTACGATGATGGTTACGTCAGCGCGTGCGGCTGGCACGAGCCGTGGCCCGCGGCGGGTATAGTTACATACCGGCGGCGAGCGTCACGAGCGCGCCGGCCACGGGCGGCCGCAGCGCGCCGGCGAGGGTGAGCGTGCGCCGCGCACGCAGCGTGCGGCTGGCACGAGCCGTGGCCCGCTGCGGGTATAGTTACATACCGGCGGCGAGCGTCACGAGCGCGCCGGCCACGGGCGGCCGCAGCGCGCCGGCGAGGGTGAGCGCGCGCCGCGCACGCAGCGTGCGGCTGGCACGAGCCGTGGCCCGCTGCGGGTATAGTTACATACCGGCGGCGAGCGTCACGAGCGCGCCGGCCACGGGCGGCCGCAGCGCGCCGGCGAGGGTGAGCGCGCGCCGCGCACGCAGCGTGCGGCTGGCACGAGCCGTGGCCCGCTGCGGGTATAGTTACATACCGGCGGCGAGCGTCACGAGCGCGCCGGCCACGGGCGGCCGCAGCGCGCCGGCGAGGGTGAGCGCGCGCCGCGCACGCAGCGTGCGGCTGGCACGAGCCGTGGCCCGCTGCGGGTATAGTTACATACCGGCGGCGAGCGTCACGAGCGCGCCGGCCACGGGCGGCCGCAGCGCGCCGGCGAGGGTGAGCGCGCGCCGCGCACGCAGCGTGCGGCTGGCACGAGCCGTGGCCCGCTGCGGGTATAGTTACATACCGGCGGCGAGCGTCACGAGCGCGCCGGCCACGGGCGGCCGCAGCGCGCCGGCGAGGGTGAGCGCGCGCCGCGCACGCAGCGTGCGGCTGGCACGAGCCGTGGCCCGCTGCGGGTATAGTTACATACCGGCGGCGAGCGTCACGAGCGCGCCGGCCACGGGCGGCCGCAGCGCGCCGGCGAGGGTGAGCGTGCGCCGCGCACGCAGCGTGCGGCTGGCACGAGCCGTGGCCCGCTGCGGGTATAGTTACATACCGGCGGCGAGCGTCACGAGCGCGCCGGCCACGGGCGGCCGCAGCGCGCCGGCGAGGGTGAGCGTGCGCCGCGCACGCAGCGTGCGGCTGGCACGAGCCGTGGCCCGCTGCGGGTATAGTTACATACCGGCGGCGAGCGTCACGAGCGCGCCGGCCACGGGCGGCCGCAGCGCGCCGGCGAGGGTGAGCGCGCGCCGCGCACGCAGCGTGCGGCTGGCACGAGCCGTGGCCCGCTGCGGGTATAGTTACATACCGGCGGCGAGCGTCACGAGCGCGCCGGCCACGGGCGGCCGCAGCGCGCCGGCGAGGGTGAGCGCGCGCCGCGCACGCAGCGTGCGGCTGGCACGAGCCGTGGCCCGCTGCGGGTATAGTTACATACCGGCGGCGAGCGTCACGAGCGCGCCGGCCACGGGCGGCCGCAGCGCGCCGGCGAGGGTGAGCGTGCGCCGCGCACGCAGCGTGCGGCTGGCACGAGCCGTGGCCCGCTGCGGGTATAGTTACATACCGGCGGCGAGCGTCACGAGCGCGCCGGCCACGGGCGGCCGCAGCGCGCCGGCGAGGGTGAGCGTGCGCCGCGCACGCAGCGTGCGGCTGGCACGAGCCGTGGCCCGCTGCGGGTATAGTTACATACCGGCGGCGAGCGTCACGAGCGCGCCGGCCACGGGCGGCCGCAGCGCGCCGGCGAGGGTGAGCGCGCGCCGCGCACGCAGCGTGCGGCTGGCACGAGCCGTGGCCCGCTGCGGGTATAGTTACATACCGGCGGCGAGCGTCACGAGCGCGCCGGCCACGGGCGGCCGCAGCGCGCCGGCGAGGGTGAGCGCGCGCCGCGCACGCAGCGTGCGGCTGGCACGAGCCGTGGCCCGCTGCGGGTATAGTTACATACCGGCGGCGAGCGTCACGAGCGCGCCGGCCACGGGCGGCCGCAGCGCGCCGGCGAGGGTGAGCGTGCGCCGCGCACGCAGCGTGCGGCTGGCACGAGCCGTGGCCCGCTGCGGGTATAGTTACATACCGGCGGCGAGCGTCACGAGCGCGCCGGCCACGGGCGGCCGCAGCGCGCCGGCGAGGGTGAGCGCGCGCCGCGCACGCAGCGTGCGGCTGGCACGAGCCGTGGCCCGCTGCGGGTATAGTTACATACCGGCGGCGAGCGTCACGAGCGCGCCGGCCACGGGCGGCCGCAGCGCGCCGGCGAGGGTGAGCGCGCGCCGCGCACGCAGCGTGCGGCTGGCACGAGCCGTGGCCCGCTGCGGGTATAGTTACATACCGGCGGCGAGCGTCACGAGCGCGCCGGCCACGGGCGGCCGCAGCGCGCCGGCGAGGGTGAGCGCGCGCCGCGCACGCAGCGTGCGGCTGGCACGAGCCGTGGCCCGCTGCGGGTATAGTTACATACCGGCGGCGAGCGTCACGAGCGCGCCGGCCACGGGCGGCCGCAGCGCGCCGGCGAGGGTGAGCGTGCGCCGCGCACGCAGCGTGCGGCTGGCACGAGTTGTGGCCCGCTGCGGGTATAGTTACATACCGGCGGCGAGCGTCACGAGCGCGCCGGCCACGGGCGGCCGCAGCGCGCCGGCGAGGGTGAGCGTGCGCCGCGCACGCAGCGTGCGGCTGGCACGAGCCGTGGCCCGCTGCGGGTATAGTTACATACCGGCGGCGAGCGTCACGAGCGCGCCGGCCACGGGCGGCCGCAGCGCGCCGGCGAGGGTGAGCGTGCGCCGCGCACGCAGCGTGCGGCTGGCACGAGCCGTGGCCCGCTGCGGGTATAGTTACATACCGGCGGCGAGCGTCACGAGCGCGCCGGCCACGGGCGGCCGCAGCGCGCCGGCGAGGGTGAGCGCGCGCCGCGCACGCAGCGTGCGGCTGGCACGAGCCGTGGCCCGCTGCGGGTATAGTTACATACCGGCGGCGAGCGTCACGAGCGCGCCGGCCACGGGCGGCCGCAGCGCGCCGGCGAGGGTGAGCGCGCGCCGCGCACGCAGCGTGCGGCTGGCACGAGCCGTGGCCCGCTGCGGGTATAGTTACATACCGGCGGCGAGCGTCACGAGCGCGCCGGCCACGGGCGGCCGCAGCGCGCCGGCGAGGGTGAGCGCGCGCCGCGCACGCAGCGTGCGGCTGGCACGAGCCGTGGCCCGCTGCGGGTATAGTTACATACCGGCGGCGAGCGTCACGAGCGCGCCGGCCACGGGCGGCCGCAGCGCGCCGGCGAGGGTGAGCGCGCGCCGCGCACGCAGCGTCAGCGCATGCGGCTGACACGAGCCGTGGCCCCACACTTGCTGCGGCTGCTGCGGGTCGAACAGCAACGACGACGAACTCGCTGACACTACCGACACTTCACCCTGGTCAAAACAACACAAACTGACTATAAAAGAAACTTTTCGTAACTCATTTTGAGTAATAAGCTGCATTTGCGAGCGATGATGTTTTGAACTAGCTGCGACTCTTTCGTGCCCCTGGAAGTCACCGATGTAAACACAGCCTAAACAACTTACGTAATAAAGATTGGTTTCACATTTCTACTTATAAGAGAAATACTAAATACTTCCTTTAAATAATTAGTCAATTTAACATAAATACTCGAACAATAGCAAAATACTCACATCAGCCATATACATGGTGTGCTCATACATGAATCCCCCATCAGGGTGGGGGCTCGGTTTGAGCGGCCCCACCGGGGTGGCGCCGTGGCCTTCCGAGTCGATTAATAAGGTCACGTCCGTGGCCGCCTCGGGAGATAGCACGCGCACGGTCACTTCGTGGGCGTGCGCTACGAAGTACACCGTCTGCGTACAAGGTACACTATTCTTTAAATTATGTCATGTTAGGTTCGCCAACAGACATGCATGACATTGCTCTTTTGCAAAATGATTTAATAGCATAGATAGGTGGTTTTTAAAACAAAATGTTATTAAACATAGACAAATGCTATCACATTCTAACCAAAAAGAAACAGTCACTGTCAGCTACTTTAAAAATGTTTCGATAGTTGAAGTAGACAAAATAAGAGATTTACGGCCGAATACTCAAACGCTGCTTAACTAAAATCTTAGTTGAGGCAACTGCCATACTGCAGAACTAATGTCGGCCACCATTCTCCTTTATATAGAGCCTGTTCTCATTACAATGGAATTAGATGGAATTTTGACATATTCTGTGGTTCTCTAGCCTCAGCAAAAAATAACATACATAAAGCAATTGATCTTTTAAAACCTTAAAGTTAGATTTCAGAAAAGTTCTCAAAATACATATTTTATTTATTTTAAGTTCTTTTATTCTAAATTTGTTTACAGTTCAAAATGCATTTTTCATTAAGAAGTCTCTTAATATAGTCACATAATCATATATTTTACAACTTGCTTATGTGTACCTATGTATGATGTATGTTTCAAGTTGTGAACCAAAAAAAAACCTGCCAAGTGCGAATCGAACTCGCGCACGAAGGGTTCCGTACCAAAAAACAGCAAAAAAAAAAAAACACGTTTGTTGTATGGGAGCCCCCCTTAAATTTTTATTTTTTTTCTGTTTTTAGTATTTGTGTTGTTATAGCAGCAATAGAAATACATCATCTGTGAAAATTTCAACTGTCTACCTGCAGTCGTTATTAATAGCGAGCAAAAAAAGGCAAAAAAATCACGTTTGTTGTATGGGAGCCCCCCTTAAATATTTATTTTATTCTATTAGTAGTATTGTTGTTATAGCGGCAACAGAAATACATCATCTGTGTAAATTTCACCTGTATAGCTATCACGGTTCATGAGGTACAGCCTGGTGACAGACAGACAGACGGACAGCGGAGTCTTAGTAATAGGGTCCCGTTTTTACCCTTTGGGTACAGAACCCTAAAAACAGTGTTTATTGAGCTTGCGTATGTAAAATCATAAGAAACAATAATGTGGTGTTAGTGGTAGGTCTAGTTGGACCAATACTGTACAATCATTGGATGACCAATCACGACTGCCATGTCGCGCAAGTAGCCAATAGAAACACCGCCAGTAGTTATAAAAGATATAAACTTAATTGTTATTTGTATTTATAGAACCCCAACTTCAAATATAAATGTCTTTTTTGATAAATTGGAACAATTACTAAAAAAAATAAACAAAACTCAAAAAAAAATTATAATTTGTGGGGACTGGAACATTGATGTCTTAAAAAATAACAAAAATACCCAGACATTAAACAGTATCATGCAAAATCATAACCTGCATTTACATATAAAGACACCTACCAGGAAAAGGCCTGCCTAGATCTGATAGCTAGCAATTTACAAGGTGCAGTAGGATATACAAACGAATCCTCATTGTCTGACCATACTACATGCCAAATGCTATCAAGTTATATAGAAAACTATAATAAAAAACTATACTGGTATGAGCTACAAAGAGATCTAAGCATGGAAAACAAAAAACAGTTCTTAGAACACATTAACTCTTTGACATTTAATAATGTAGTAGAGCATAAAGATGCAAATGAAGCCTACAACGCATTTCATGATATTTTTTCCCTTCTCTATTATCTTTGCTTCCCTATTAAAAGAATAAAAAAAGCATAATTTAAAAAAACTAAAGTGGGGTAACAAAAGGACTAAAAAAAAGCTGTGTAAAAAAACGAAAACTTTATTACAACTACATATATGGAAACAATAAGAACAGGGAAAATAATAAAATACAATATCAAAACTACACGAAATCACTACAGAAATGTATGAACGCTGCACAAAGGATTAATAATTCGAAATACATACTTAATGCAAAAAATAAATGTAAGGCGTCCTGGAGAATAATAAATAATAATATAAACAAAAATCTTAATAAAAATGAAATAAAATCTATTAAACATAAAAATGACATAATTAATAATATTAATGACATATCAGAATTATTTAATGATTATTTTATAGATATAGCTAAAAACACAGGTAATACACTATCAAATACAAATAAAAATAAATTAAAAAACAGTATATTTTTGTACCCTACAACTGAAACTGAGGTACATAAAATCATTATGGGCTTGAAAAACACTAAATCAGTAGGTTATGACGAAATAAGCACTGATATTCTAAAAATGTGTGCGCCGAAAATTTGCATGCCTTTGGCACATATAATCAATATTTCAATGGAGAGCGGCATTTTTCCAGATAAGCTTAAATTATCCGTAGTTAAGCCTCTATTTAAAAAAGGAGACGATAGTGATATGGGAAATTACAGGCCCACCACACTTATACCTGTAATATCAAAAATATTCGAAAAAGTGTTGGCTATACGTCTCTACTCTTTTATCACCAAGCATAAAATTATTAACAAACATCAGTATGGTTTTCAGGAAGGAAAATCGACTGCACTAGCTTGTTTTACTTTAGTAAAAAAAATTATAGAAGGTATCAATGAAAAAGTACCAACCGTAGCAGTATTTCTTGACATGTCAAAAGCTTTTGACCACGTAAGTCACGAAATACTGTTACAGAAGCTTCATGACTATGGTGTAAGGGGAATCGCTCACAAATGGTTCGCTAGCTACTTGGCAAATCGTCAACAATGTACCGAAACAACGCGGACGCTTCTGTCCGAGTCGCCAAGTTGTCGAATTCAAACAAAAGTAAAAGTCAGATCAAAGTATCGTCTAATAAGTAACGGCGTGCCTCAAGGCAGTATCTTGGGACCTTTACTTTTTATATTATACATAAACGATCTTCCCGATATAACTACCAATAATTGTTTCCTATTTGCAGATGACTGTACACTTCTGTTTCAAAATAAAAATATTGACGAACTTGAACATGACATTAATGATACTCTTTTTGACATAATTAATTGGATGAATAAAAATGACCTTAAAATTAATATATCGAAAACGAAAGCAATTCAATTCCATACATATAAAGCAAAAAAACTTAACATTGACATACACTATAATAACAATAAAATTGACATCGTAGATAACACAGTATTCTTAGGTATAAATCTAGATGAACATTGCAATTGGAAAAAAACATATAGACAGTCTCTGCACTAAACTAAATAAATTTGTATTTGCACTAAATAGAATCAAAAATATAACGTCTTTTCAAGTAGCCTTACAGGCGTACCACGGATACGTCTCTTCTTTACTGCGTTACGGCATAATAATATGGGGCAACAGTGTAGATTTAGACAGAGCTTTTAGAGCACAAAAGAAGTGTATTCGTGCCTTATGCCAGATAAAAGAAAGAGAATCATGTAAACCCCTATTTCAAAAACATAGAATACTACCTCTACCATGTATATATATACTAGAACTATGCTTGTTGGTTAAAAAGCACCCTGAATATTTTGTAAAATGTAGTGAAAAAAACGATAATTTACGAGCGTCGAGAAAGAATCAACTAGTAATACCTAAATCTAATCTAACTATATTTCGTAAAAATGTATATTGTATGGCTATCAAAATATTTAATAAACTACCGCTAGACATTATTAATCAACCAATAGAGAAAAATATTTTCAGGAATAAATTATTTAATTGGCTCCTACAGTACAGTTTCTACTCGACCAAGGAATATTTGGAGAAAAAAAATTACATCTCTACTTAATCTGACTTATTAATGATAATTTTGCATAATTGACATTTAATTTTGAATATGAGATTTCTGTTGACAATTTTGTAATTTATTGACGTCTTAAAATAATAATAGGTACTTAGTGGTAATAATATTCACTACAGATAGCTGACACTTAGGTACTAACATTTGCATGCCTACAAACTTAAGGCAGAATATTGTTGAAACTTTATTAAAAACATTGTCACCAATCTCAATGTAATGTACACAATATTGTGCAAATAAATATTCTGATTTCTGATTTCTGATTTCCACGTCACGTCTGCGTAATGTTTACATTTTGTACGTTTAGCTGATCCTGCATTTCTTCGGTAATCGTCGATTGCTTATGTAGCGGTATGATCGCACCCCTACAGTCTTCCTAAAGATTATAGTAGTTTATGATACAAGGTTGGTAAGGTTTTTAAAACGAGTTGATGTTTTATGTGTTTGACATTATAACTGTCAGGAGTTTTAAAAAACCTTAACAACCATGTGCCATATACTTCGAGCAACAAAGGCTTCGTTTTTCACGAAGGGAGATGCCTTAGCGATTAAACTCTATTCAAATTATTCTGGCATTTTTTGCGGGGGGGGAAAATGCACACAAGTGCAGTTCCGCATACCCACATACAAAAACAACACTGTAATGACGACACTCACACATAAAAAATAAAACAAAACAGCAAAAATTTGTGTACGGATGAGTCACACATCAAAATATGACACGTTTTTGACATAAAGGGCTGGGCTCAACTGTCGATGCAGCAATATCGATAAATTTTGAAAAAGGAATAAAGGTAAAAAACTCAAATTTACGTACTTATTAATCTTTATTATTTTAATTATCTTTATTTATCGGTTAAATCATTATTTACATCATTATCTCATCATCTCATCTTATTAACAACATTAGATATCTTGTGAAGTATTTCATTAATTTTAATATGTAAAACACAATCAGTTAGGCGATTGCGTAAAGTCAATCGTATTCATTTGACAGTTCATATTGTATCATAACATATGTCATCCCATATTAAAAAACAAATTACATCCGATGGAATACGATATGAACTGTCTGATCAAAAAAAAATGTGTTCCGGCAGTTAGAGTTTTAAGTTTCATAGACGAAAAAAAACATGTACCCCCTGTACCCGGGTTGATTTTTTTTTATATTATAGCTACGTTTATATAAATCAATTTTAAAGTGGTTTGAAGCAGCAACCTAAAGCAACCTATTGACTTTTTTTTTAGAAAACCAAGTGTCCATGCCGAGAAGGGAGTTTTATGAAGAATGGTTGAAACACCATAAAAATGATAAAATTTTTGTTTATTCAATTATATTTCTGTAAAATTAGAGTTAAAAGAGGCAACAGAAGAATGCATAAGAAATATAAAATTAAACATATCTCGGGTTTCTTCGACATTCTACTACTATTTCTCGACATTTATCTCGCGATATCTGTCGCGCTCACATGAATGCAGAGCAAATCATGCAAAAATCTTGCAATAAATTTGACGCAGAATCAGTGCCAGATTGACCAAAACTTTATCGACAAACATTATTATAACGGTAACATCACTAAGTTGCCCATCGCCGAGAACTCGGATTTATCTAGCGACAGATCTGAAATTTGTACGGACGAGCCATGGACTAGCAGATCCGATGTCACTGAACAAATTTGACAACTAATCAAGAAAAAAATATACGAATTTAATGTTTTAATGTAAACAAATAGCAATAATACGATAAAAAAATACTTTCATGTAAAATGTAACACCGTCTTTTTGTATACTTGATGTTCCAGACCTCTTTTAACAGCATAAAACTCATCAATTCGACATTTTAAACAGAGCAGCGTTCACATGCGCGACTGGACTCGGTCTAGAAAGAAATCCGGGCGCAACTGGTTTTACTAACGCGTATGCCCATTTGGGCTTGTACTTCGGCAGAGGGGAAACGCTTCGTATGGCTTCTCTTTCTGTAGAAGCCCGTCTTACTCTAAGGCCATATATAACGTTTTTCAATACATTGCAAGAAAACATTATAGGAACTACTAAAATTGTGATCTATACCACAGAATACATAATAGTACAAAGTACAGAAAATTCACTCCGCATAGTCATTTAAATAAATAGCGACTCTTTCTCAGACACAATAAAGTGCAATTTAGGTCGCACATCGCTTCCTTGCCTACAGTTATATTCACCTACAGGTTGCGTCTCTTTCTATCGCGTAGCTCTTACCTCTTCCAACAACTTCAGGGTTGTCTTCTTCTAATCCTTCAACGCTCGACGGGCCCAACGGGCCCCGCACAACACAACAATGGAAAATATATTGTCTCATTTTCTGTGCTTGAAGGATTAAATACTTCATTACAAGTATTGTGGTTATAATGTGTACTTACTTAAATGTGAAAAAAAAACGTTTCAAATAAACCTAGGCTATATGTACAGTTAACGCCACATTAGACTATATGTTGAATTTAAGGCAGTTTTTATGCCACCGCCACCATACTGTTGCGGTACGAACCGGTTACGGAATCCTTAAATCCAGAAATGTAGGTATTTAGTTAAGTAGGTATAATTCGCTAAAAAAAGAATTAGGTAGGTACCTACATAAGAAATTTGATCAGGAAAAAATACTCACGACCCACCTCTGAATATAAGCTATAACTACACGCTTTCCTACATATTATAATAGGTAGTTGTTACAACTATTTATCAAATAAGTACTCATAAAAATTATGAGTAAAATGAACAACATATTTTTTTTTACCTTATATAATCTTTCAGTAAACGAAAACTTTGAATCCTTCTGTTTATTGCGACAGCCGTCCACGGAACAATTATTAGTATTACGATTCTCCATAATTTATAAATTATAATAGTGAACGGTACAGTGCTGGGAGCAATGAATAATGATCGATTAACCGTCATAGAGGCACAGAATAACGCACGCGTATACTCACAAGCGCGGCGGCAACCCTGACTGATTTTGCAACTTCAAGTTGTCGCGCGCTGTAGGTACTTATCGCGGTAGGTATGGGCGAGTGACGGATGCCTGACTATACATATAATAAAACTGTAAATTCTAAATATTTGTGCGCGAATTACGCAAAAACCGCTGAACGAATTTTGATGGGCTTTTCACAGTTTGGAAGATTGAGGTTCAACTTAAAATCTAAGCTATGTTTCATTAAATTCAGGTGGGTGAAACCAGTGAAACAGCTTGAATTTTCCGTAGTACTAGCTTTCATACACTAAAGAGGTCATTTTAAACTGGTCGCACGCGGTTGAAGTCGCGGGCGGAAGCTAGTAGAAATAAAAAAAACGTACGTAAACAAAAACACACGGCGCCGGCGCCGGCGTGCGGTAAAATCAACTTTCCGCACGCTGTACTAAACCGTAAACAAAAACGCACGGCGTGCGGTAAAATCAATTTACTGCACGCTGGATTGTCATCGTAAGCTCACATTTTCGAGAAACAGTATTTAAAAATAAATAAATATCAAAATGGTAGCAAACTCACGGTAGGTGTTTCACCCTCGGCGTCCGGTGTAGTCGCTTGCACACTGGGCGGTGTGAACTTGTGGCAGGATCGCGGGGTCAGCGTGTAAGTGCCCGCCTTGGGGACGCACTGCTCGCTCGCGCTCTCTGG
Organism: Agriphila tristella; assembly: GCA_928269145.1. Lineage (NCBI taxonomy): Eukaryota > Metazoa > Arthropoda > Insecta > Lepidoptera > Crambidae > Agriphila > Agriphila tristella. The sequence continues at coordinate 27,971,297 of OV743434.1, forward strand.
TGCTATCAGGGTACCTGTTATACCTTCTGGTCCCGTGTATTCCACCTAAAGGAAGAAAATAGTTAGGAAATTACGACCGAATACTCAAGGTGGAAACAAATTATCAGACGCGGCTTATGGACGCGGCTTACTGCCGCGGCTGATAGGTATCTGGGACTATGAAAATACACTGAGGTGTGCAAACTATCGGACGTAAGTCGCGGACGTAACCATAGACTAATTTGACGTCATCGGACGTCCGATAGCTATCTGGCACGCAGGATGTTATTAGAGTGTGCAAACTTATCAGCCGCGGCAGTAAGCCGCGTCCATAAACCGCGTCCGATAATTTGTTTCGTCCTTCAAACGTCACTAAACTTTGAGAGGCTTTCAAACATCGTCCTGTCGCATAATGTCAAAGTTATGATAATGACAGCATAATGTTTGAGAACCCCTCAAAGTTGAGTAGAGTTTGAGTATGCGATCATAGGGTATTAAAAATGTTTTACAAGATATTCAGAACAAATTAATAAATTAGTTAATGTTTTTTTTTATTTTTTTTATTTATTTGAACACCAACATAATAAACATCATTACTAGATACTAAATTTACAGAAAAACAGCTAGATGTCATTACAATTATAGGTGAAGACCGCATGCAAATTTATAAAAGATTATAAGTGATCAAAATGAAAAATTAATAGTAATTGAAATACAAAAAAAATGATTTGAAAAAATTTAATCCAAAATAATATTAAAAATTAAATTAAACATTAAAATGAATTAAATGTCAAAAAATGAAACGGCTTCTAAAACTTACAAAGGATAGATTTGTAATGTATGTTAAAATTAAAAACTTTTCAAATATCGAGTTTGGCGCTGTTAATAGCATTTTGGTAACGACTTAACTAAATTGACAGAACTAAATTTAGTTTTCTATTATTTTCTTTCAGTATCCAAAAGACAAGAACAGAATGTTAAAATTAAGTTTAATCCTGTCATTAAGTGTTCACAAGCGAGTTCCACCATCACTAATTGAGTCATCATCATCATCATATCAGCCGCACGACACCCACTGCTGGGTATAGGCCTCCCCCAAGGATCCCCACGACGATCGGTCCTGCGCTTCCCACATCCAGTGGCTTCTCGCAACCTTCACCAGATCGGTCGGTCCACCTTGTCGGGGGCCTACCCACGGAGCACTAATTGAGTACAACCATACATTACCTGTATGGGGTGTGAAGCTCTCAGTCGTAATATGTATCCAGTGTGCACGAAGTCTGGCGCTTGCACGACGTCTCCCGCTACCGGCACGTTGTGGGATCGCTCGCGCCAACACAAGCGAGTTCCGCCCACTGACACTTCTGCGCTTCCGGCGGCTACTTCGGCAAATCTGTACTCGCCATCTGTACCAAAAAACGATAATAATTTATACTAACTCCTAATGAAGATAGGAGACTGCAAAATAGCAACAAATTAAGTACAAAATGTTAGGAATTTTATATTATTATTTTTTCATGTAAATATTTTTGCCGGGTAATCGATACCATACTTGGCTAACTGACGTACAAATAAACAAAGAATAAGTTTATACCTAAAGTAGGGCCACTTTAATAGGCCACATTTGACACTTCATCAAAATTCCTCAACGTAACCTTGTAACGGCGGGCATCAAATATAATATATTTTTTCTATGTTAGAACAGCACAATTACTTCATGTTTTTCAATTACGAATGTATATTTACGGTAAACTGACCGAAAAAATTAAATTTACGATTTATTTTTACTGAAAAACCATTCTAAAGATAAAAAACATTTTTTGTTTTAATAAAACTAAACGTCGTTACAATGTTATGTCAGTGAAAACTTTTTCTTTTTAAACACTAGGGATGTTACCCAAAAATCGAAAAATGGAATGTTGAATGCAATGAATACTTGTGAAGGAATGAATATTCTCACCATAAATGAATAATCTCAATTTTTATATTAGAAATTGGCGACACGCGACATCAAATTTTATTTCCACTACCTATTTATCGTAGGTAGATACTTGAATTGAAAGTCATATTATTTCAAATCTTCATTATCTTTGTTAGCATTTTTTAGGATTCCGTAGCCTAAATGGCAAAAAACGGAACCTTTATAGATTCGTCATGTCTGTCTGTCTCTGTCCGTCCGTATGTCACAGCCACTTTATTCCGAAAGTATTATGATTACACAGTTGAAACTACGTGCCGGACTACAGCTGGGCCACAAAAAAAAAAGTTGGAAATCTGACTTTTTGACTATGCCATGATGAAGTCGATAATTTGTCGGAATTTGTCGCCAAAAACCAGAATTTGTCGGGCTTGCGTTTAAGAGATACGTGTGGCTCAGCTGTAGAGACGTCTCTACAGCTGGGCCACACAGATCTCGAAAACGGAAGGTCGTAGCGAAAATCTGATTACTCGTATGTGTAGCCGGTAGTTTGTCGGATTTTGTCACCAAGAACTAGATTTTGTCGATCTTGCGTTTAGGAGATATGTGAGGATACGCTGTGGAGACTTTTCTACCTGGATCTTGAGAAAGGAAGGTCATAGCGAAAATCTGATAACTCGAGTGTGTAGCCGTTAGTTTGTCGGAATTTGTCACCAAGAATCAGATTTTGTCGATCTTGCGTTTAGGAGATATGTGAGGATACGCTTACGACCTTTCGTTCTCGAGATCCAGGTAAAAAGGTCTCCACAGCGCATCCTCACATATCTCCTAAACGCAAGATCGAAAAAATCTGATTCTTGGTGACAAATTCCGACAAACTAACGGCTACACACTCGAGTTATCAGATTTTCGCTATGACTTTCCCTTCTCAAGATCCAGGTAGAAAAGTTTCCACAGCGTATCCTCACATATCTCCTAAACGCAAGATCGACAAAATCTGGTTCTTCGTGACAAAATCCGACAAACTACCGGCTACACATACGAGTAATCAGATTTTCGCTACGACCTTCCATTTTCGAGATCTGTGTGGCCCAGCTGTAGAGACGTCTCTACAGCTGAGCTACACATATCTCCTAAACGCAAGACCGACAAACTCTGGTTTTTGGCGACAAAATCCGACAAATTACCGGCTACATATACGAGTAATCAGATTTTCGCTACGACCTTCCGTTTTCGAGATCTGTGTGGCCCAGCTGTAGAGACGTCTCTACAGCTGAGCCACACGTATCTCCTAAACGCAAGCCCGACAAATTCTGGTTTTTGGCGACAAATTCCGACAAATTATTGACTTCATCATGGCATTGTCAAAAAATCAGATTTCCAACTTTTTTTTTGTGGCCCAGCTGTAGTCCGGCACGTGTTGAAACTTGGTAAGTAGATGTATTCTGTTAACCGCTTAACGATTTTAATACAAAAATAAAATAAAAAAACAAAGATTAACCGCCGCCGCTGTATACACCGCCAAAATGGTAAAATGACTGATGATTTTATGATTCGATTTCCATTGCATTTTAGTTAAAATTAAATAGTATCCTCATAAGTACTTTTTCATAATAACTGAATTCATATTCCATGTTATATGTACGTACTTGTTTGTTTAATTATGTTTCCTTTTACGATATAAAATAATAATGGGACAGGGATTTGACTGATGATTTTTTGATTTGATTTCCATTGCATTTTAGTTAAAATTAAATAGTATCCTCAATCCTCATAAGTACTTTTCATAATAACTGAATTCATATTCCATGTTTGAAGTCGGTATCGATTCATTCACTTTAATCGACGTTTTGAAGCTATGAACACCTACGGTCACCTCACTATGAATCGAAAATTGACAAATGTCAAATGTGGCCTATTAAAATGGCCCTACTTTAAGTACATTACTTAAATAAATTATATATTCTAAAATAAGCAAAAATATTGCTTAGCAATATTACTCCTCACGTATAACGTCTCAAAGCGTCATATTCCTCAATAAACTTTTTGGTTATTTAACGTATAAACTTATTCTTCGTTTATTTGTACAGCAGTCTTTGTAGACCTCAAGCGTATTCGTCACATTTTTCTTTCGATCAAGAATATCGATCGAAACATTTTTCACGTTGAGCCTTATAAACGCTAAATACTGCAGACTTTATATTTTGATCAGGCAATATTAATAAAAATATTAATGAATTGTAGTTTCTACTACTACATACCAACTGCAGTAGTATCTCTCGCTTGTCCAACATACGCGCCATCAGGCGAAAGTGGCCTCAAACGAATAGGCAACGCGACGCAATCCACTGGTCGTTTACAACGCACGCGCCCGCTCACAGTGCCTTTTAACTGGGAGAACGATATGCCATCCACCGGCGCATTACCCACTAAGATCTTGTGAGAAAGTGGGTAGAATCTGGAAGGTGACATTTAATTGTAATCTCTGCAAAACAATTTACGCGTCCATATCAAATCTCGTTATGGTTAGTCCAAGATAGCTTAGTGGTTTTAACAGATACTTTTTTTTGTAAATTCCGTCTTAGGAGTCAGCGTCGTAACTAGGGGCTGGCAAGGGGGGCAGCTGCCAGCGACACAACCTTCAGGGGGGCGCACTTTGCTGATTCATAGCTAGAAAAAGTCAAGTCTTGGGGCGCAAATTCATTTCTTGCCAGGGGCGCTCATTATCCTAGAAATATGTCTTGGGGCGCAAAATTCAAATCTTGCCACGGGCGCTCATTATCCTAGAAATATGACTTGGGGCGCGCAAAATTCAAATCTTGCCAGGGGCGCTCATTATCCTAGAAATATGTCTTGGGGCGCAAAATTCAAATCCTGCAAGGGGCGCTCGTGACCCAAGCCACGACGCTGTTAGGAGTGCTTGATTGTCACCAAATCGTTATAAAAATAGCTGAAGATGCTGGAAGCCTACTATGTCAGATACTTATTTTATGTACCTATTATTATATAAATACATATTTATTTACAAAAAAAGTATTGGTCAAAATCACCGAGCTATCTTGGACAGACTATAACGAACTATTTTACATAGAGGGAGCATTACATTAGAGAGTAATAATGTGTCTATCTACTTAATGGGATCATAGATCTTATCGAGAATTAGAATATCATAATGATATTTTTCGAAAGCACGGGCTCATAAATATTAATGGAAATGTCCAACATATCCCAATTTAGAATATAATTTTAAGAGATATTTTTCAAAAGAACTTACTGTAATCCGTCTCTTTGCTCCTGTTCGGATAAATCAACATTGGCCGAATACACTCCCGCCGGAAGGTAAGTACACCATTTACCTAAAAAAATAATTAATTAATAATACAACGAATGATTACGAAATGTTTACAGATATGGTAATTAAAGTTGATTTTATACAGCAACCAAATAGTTTCTGCTTGCGACTTCGTCTACTTGGAGTTTAACTTATAAGAATTTCGGTAGTAAAATATTCTAGAGCGTCACAGCATGACACACTAGGATAGAGTAGTTTTCTATTTTTGTGGAAAAAATATATTTCTAAGATTACTCCTTACATTACATGCAAACACTACCTCTTTATAGTTTTTTTGATAATAATATGTCCATTAGACTAATATGTGACTTGTAGCGGCGCGATCATACCGCTATCCCACTTCTGACACCATGCCTCAACATTGGTGACCACCCGACACTGGGCAGCAGCAACCTTCTGGAGCATCATCTAGGCCATCAAGGTCCATGATCCGCAGAAAATGCGACGTCACTGGCCTACAAACGAATCTTTCGAGAAAGGGGGGAGTGATGTAGCGGCGCGATCATACATAAGCAATCGACGAATGACGAAGAAATGCAGGATGCGTACAAAATGTAAACATTACGCAGACGTGACGTCCTCACGATATCGAAGTTTTCTAAGCACTTCGCATAAATACAAATTCCAACATTCCACAAGCAGTTGGACTGCGGTCCCCAAGCACAGACACCTAGTTCGGTGGAAGTACTTCCCTTTTCGATAAATATTTGGTGAAGAGATCCTGCCTCAACATCTCCTAAACTCTAGGAGGCCTAATGCAATATAGACATAGGTACATCATCAGAGACAGACATAGTCCTAGAGGCTAAATTGGGCAATGCAACAGTAAGTTATCAGAAAAAAAAATGCATTTGTTTTAACAGTTTGATCACATACCACCACTCTCCGCCGGCACGTGCACGTTAACCGTGGCCCCGCCCCTGTCCGCGCGGATGGTCAGGCGACGCTCGCCGGGCGGCGCCACCACGCCACACACCCGCCACCTCGATGCCACCTACAGTAATATGACCACATACCACCACTCTCCGCCGGCACGTGCACGTTAACCGTGGCCCCGCCCCTGTCCGCGCGGATGGTCAGGCGACGCTCGCCGGGCGGCGCCACCACGCCACACACCCGCCACCTCGATGCCACCTACAGTAATATGACCACATACCACCACTCTCCGCCGGCACGTGCACGTTAACCGTGGCCCCGCCCCTGTCCGCGCGGATGGTCAGGCGACGCTCGCCGGGCGGCGCCACCACGCCACACACCCGCCACCTCGATGCCACCTACAGTAATATGACCACATACCACCACTCTCCGCCGGCACGTGCACGTTAACCGTGGCCCCGCCCCTGTCCGCGCGGATGGTCAGGCGACGCTCGCCGGGCGGCGCCACCACGCCACACACCCGCCACCTCGATGCCACCTACAGTAATATGACCACATACCACCACTCTCCGCCGGCACGTGCACGTTAACCGTGGCCCCGCCCCTGTCCGCGCGGATGGTCAGGCGACGCTCGCCGGGCGGCGCCACCACGCCACACACCCGCCACCTCGATGCCACCTACAGTAATATGACCACATACCACCACTCTCCGCCGGCACGTGCACGTTAACCGTGGCCCCGCCCCTGTCCGCGCGGATGGTCAGGCGACGCTCGCCGGGCGGCGCCACCACGCCACACACCCGCCACCTCGATGCCACCTACAGTAATATGACCACATACCACCACTCTCCGCCGGCACGTGCACGTTAACCGTGGCCCCGCCCCTGTCCGCGCGGATGGTCAGGCGACGCTCGCCGGGCGGCGCCACCACGCCACACACCCGCCACCTCGATGCCACCTACAGTAATATGACCACATACCACCACTCTCCGCCGGCACGTGCACGTTAACCGTGGCCCCGCCCCTGTCCGCGCGGATGGTCAGGCGACGCTCGCCGGGCGGCGCCACCACGCCACACACCCGCCACCTCGATGCCACCTACAGTAATATGACCACATACCACCACTCTCCGCCGGCACGTGCACGTTAACCGTGGCCCCGCCCCTGTCCGCGCGGATGGTCAGGCGACGCTCGCCGGGCGGCGCCACCACGCCACACACCCGCCACCTCGATGCCACCTACAGTAATATGACCACATACCACCACTCTCCGCCGGCACGTGCACGTTAACCGTGGCCCCGCCCCTGTCCGCGCGGATGGTCAGGCGACGCTCGCCGGGCGGCGCCACCACGCCACACACCCGCCACCTCGATGCCACCTACAGTAATATGACCACATACCACCACTCTCCGCCGGCACGTGCACGTTAACCGTGGCCCCGCCCCTGTCCGCGCGGATGGTCAGGCGACGCTCGCCGGGCGGCGCCACCACGCCACACACCCGCCACCTCGATACCACCGCCGCTGGGGCGCGCGCCCCGCTAGCCGATACTTGTAATTGGATTGGTTCCACTTCGCATTGCTCTGAAATTATGATGAGAGTTAGACATCAATAAGAAAATATAATAACGATGAAATTATTCTTTTCGGTCCTATAAAAGTGATGGATTTAAGAGCTCTCTAAAACTAACAATTTATTGTACATCTAGGTCAGTGGTTCTAACTTTTGTGATGAAGGACCATTCGACGATATTTGTCTTGCCATGGACCACTCTCTATCACTTCACTCAACTGTTTAGATTGGAGATAAAATACAGTAAATGTAAATAAATGTATGAAGGGTTGTTTATTTGGGAAGGCTTCGCGGACCATTTCTGGTGCTTTCAGGTACCACCATCGGTTAAAAACCCTGATCTAGGTTGATCTGAATGAAATCAATCAATCATGGTTTGGTGAACTTGACCTCCACTATGAATGAAAAGATTATTTTATACATAAAAATAGTTTTATCAACAATTACAGTGCCAGAAGACAAGAGAATGTGACAGAAATTAAAATTTAGACATCAATTATTTAGATTTTAAAGCAAAATGCATCTATGAAGTGACTTACCATGTTGGAAAGTGATTGTATAAGTCCCAGGTTTTAAATGTGGCATTGTAAACTTGCCATTGGCGTCAGTATTGCCTATCGCACGTTGGTCGAGAAGGACTCTAGCCTTAGGTAGTCCATCTCCACCCACTGACTTAGAAAGAGTACCAACCACTGTGAACCCATGCACCTAAGAGAAAAGGAAGACACATTTTAATATTTTAAACAATTTCTATACAACGTGTTTATGAATAAACGCAAAACCTCTTAGGTGGTGATTGTGCTCATTAATATGAACAACTTTTACTTTGGGGCCAAGTCTGCAACTCAACAAAAAAATCAGCTGTTACATACAAGTATACAATACCTACTCGACCAGAATATGTATAGATTTTTTTTCTTTAGTGAGTTGCAGAGTTAGCCCCATAGTAAAAGTTGTTCATACTCATGAGCACAATCACCACCTAAGTGGTTTTGCGTTTATTCATTAACACATTGTATAGTAACTTTTGTCAATATTTTGTAACCTGTTTCAAAGTTTGTCTAGAAGAGATCAGTAACAGCATTAACCTATGTATTTTTTTCATAGAAATTAAGTCTACTTACGAAGGTAATAATAATAATAAACTTTGTTTATTTATAAACTTCACATACTGACTTCAGTGTCTTTCCAAACTATCAAATATCACTAAAGCCTCGATTACATACGCCGATTTAAGGAACCAATTTAGAGTTGCCACTCGTATAAATAAGTTAAATTTTAACAGTGAATTTGCACAAATAACAGAAAGGTCAACATTTTTTATGATTTTTTATTTTCAATTCTCATCTCTAATCTTAAACAATGTTTACTTTTCCGTTATAGTGGAGATTCGATTTTAAAATCGAACTTATTCTACAATATTTTATTGTGGCAACCCGAAATTGGTTCCTAGCTAGGAAGCTAAATTGGCGTATGTAATCGAGGCTTAAGGTAAGTAAATAATGCATAATTTATTTACCTCAAAGGCATTCTTTATGAATAAACTGTCATGCTGTACACTGAAAGGAACAGACTCCGGTTTCACATTGTAGCTGATGGAGGCTTGTCCTGGTGATGCCGAGAGAGCCAACAGTTGGTAGTGCCCTGCAGGGACCAGGCCGAAACTAAATTCTCCATTGCTGTCTGTTATAGAGAAGCAGATAGGAGAGTCGGGGACACCTTGTAAGAGGGCAGTCTTGCACCCTTCAACACGGAATTGTTGGTTAGCCTAAAAATCAAACAAGATATACTTTTTTTCCAGAAAGTTTCTTTTTAACCCAAGCTAAAAGTTATATTGAATGAGTTTTATCGATTTTAGTTTAGTTTAATAAATTATGTAACTTTGATAAAAAACTGATTAATGGTACAGTTTTACTTGAGTAATGGTACATTGCTAAGAATGCATCCGATTTATTACATCAATAGAAAATGCATCAGGCTGGGCATTTTGAAAATAAAGCAATACTATTGGAGTTAATGAGTCAGTCTGATTGATTGTGTAATCTCCCTCTATCAGACACATCCTTAGCAACATAGCATAGCTTAGCTCAAGTGGAACTGCTCCCTTACAGTCTGTTATCAACCATTTGGTAATTGTTGTTTATATATGTTACGGCTAATACCCGAAGTGCGGCTAAACCTAGTTCTAGTCGGCTAAAACTAGGTGTAGCCGATAGCTGTTGGCTAAAACTAGGTGTAACCGATCTGCTTTACTCCTGTAGGTCCCGGGATAGGTTAGAAATTTAAGGCGAGCGCGAAGCGCAGCGGAGCATGAGCCTTAAATTTCGAGGTTATTTTTTTAACAGACAACAGAAAAAACTTTCTTTATATCCCATGCTGCACCTAGTTTTAGCCGGCTACACCTAGTATTAGCCGCGAGCAAATCGGCTTCACCTAGTTTTAGCCAACAGCTAGCGGCTACACCTAGGTTTAGCCGCACTTCGGGTATTAGCCGTAACATATACAAATGATGAAGTAACTATGTTTCACAATTTATACCTCTTTTGAATAGAGAAGAATGTGTAGACCACTGAGCGGAGCTCCAAATGAAGTAACAGACCCTTTTACATCGTAGCCTTTCACAGCCAGTACTCCAATTGGAAGTGCTGTGTTGCCTTCCTTTACTTGCACTAAGGCTTGTGACGGTTCCAACTTCCATCTGCGTGATCACAATTCAATTAGTCAAAGTCAAAATATCTTTATTCAAATAATTGTTATAATGCAACTGTAAATGAAGGATATTAAAACATGTATCACATGAGTGTTTTAATACCTAATTATGTACAGTCACATACAAGTCTATCTATTATCCCCGTCAATTGGTAAAAGGCTAGAACCTTGTCACATTAACATCCACGTTGACGTGATCCGCAACTAAAAATGACATGAAACAAGAAAATTCTAATAGGTAATCTAATATATTAATTATTGAATTAGTATTTTCAATAAGATAGGGTCTAGGTATATAATTTTTTTAATTTTTTTTTGTTATTGAGGTTAAAATCATGGCCGCCAGGCGCATTACCAATTGACGGGGACAGTACACCCATGACATGTATCCTCTATTAAAGGGTTTGACTTTGACTTTCCTCCTCCTCCTCGTCATTATGTCATCCGAACGAGTGTTATAATGATGAATACAATTATGAAATTCCATTGGGCGTGGAAGGAGCGTAACATCCTCTGGCTCGGATATTGTAATGTTGGCAGTGTGTTAACCATTTCAGAACCCTTTATAGAGGATTTAAAGCATGGGTGTAGATAAAAATAAAAAAGCACATTTAAATGGGCCCTCGAAGAGATGGCGAAGATCGTATCATTGTAATGTACGGAGAAGGTAAAAGAAGCAATAATGGTCATAAACTGGTGGAGTTCCTGTTGGAAAACAATCTTAATTTACTGAACTCCATATTCCGCAAAAAATCGAAATCTAAATGGACTTGGGTGTCCCCAGATGGCAAGGTAAAAAACGAAATTGATTACATGATTTCAAACAAACCCAAACATTTTACAGATACAAGCGTAATACAAAACTTAAACTTCAACACTAATCACCGTATGGTGCGCAGTTGCCTAAGAATATACGATAGCAAAAAGCCTAGGCCAAAAACATCAAAATTAAACCTACCACGTTGGAATGACACTAACGAGACAAATACAAAGAATGTAATTGAAGAAATGAAACAAATTGTTAGCTCTGAACTCAAAACTACTAATAAATACAACAAACTCGAAGGCCAATTAAAAGAAATACTCAATACCCACACTAATAAAAGTAAACAAAGCTATATGATTAAAGAAACGTTAGAACTTTTAGAGAAAAGAAAAAGGCTAATATCGGAAAGGCAAAAGAAAATAAACCACAATGACATTTCAAACCTTAGCAAGAAGATAAGAGAGAGCATGAGGAAAGACAGGAAAGCTAAAAGAACGAACAAGATTGAACAACACATTAGAAAAACAGGAGGTCTTAGGAAAGCATTCAAGGAACTTAATGAAAAAGGAAAGGAGTGGATACTTAAAGTAAGGAATAAGAGGAACACTACTTCCTCTAATCGCAAAGAGATTCAGCGAGTTGCTACGGGATATTACCGCCAGCTATACTCAAAACAGGACTTGATGCTGCCTAATACTGGACAGGAATACAACGAAAGCGAGGATGTAAGTAACGGGTGGCGCAAAAGTACTGGCACTAAAGAAAATACTTTTATTTTTTTTATATGACATTTTCTGTCATTCTGTTGTTGAAAATTGTGTAGTGAACAAATATAAAATACACTGAAAATAAACATGGACCGTTTTACTCCCCAAGAACGTGGAATAAATATGGATTTAGTGAGGGACGCTTTTCCAGGCCGAGTTATCTCTCGTTTTGGCGATTTGCCTTGGCCTGCAAGATCACCCGATCTGACCAGTCCAGACTTCTTTCTTTGGGGTTTTTTGAAATCTCGGGTGTATGTGAACAAGCCACAGACTCTCGCAGCTCTAAAAGAAAACATTCGTCAAGAAATAACGAACATATCGCAGGAAGTGTTACGGCAAGTTATGCAAAATGTCATAAATAGGGCTCAAATGTGTATCAACTCTGGAGGTCACCATTTAAAAGACATCATCTTTAAATCCTAATGGTACGAAATTTAATGGCACAAATATACATTTAAAAAAACCTAAATCTAGTTTTCTAATTTAGAAAAAATGTTATAGCTGAACCAAATAGGGTCTTTACTTTTGCGCCACCCGTTATAAGAAAGGCCCAAGGGAAGACATAGGAAACTATAGGCCTATTTCATTGATTTCAAACATATATAAAGTCTTTGCAAAAGTCATACTGGAAAGAATATCTGGAAAACTTGATGAAAATCAACCAATCGAACAAGCTGGGTTCAGGAAAAACTACAGTACGATAGATCACATACACACCGTCAAACAGCTCATCCAAAAATACAACGAATATAACAAGACAATTTATTTAGCTTTTATAGATTACTCCAAAGCCTTTGACAGCCTTAACCACGAGCATATCTGGCACAGTCTTGCAGAACAAGGAATTCACAAAGTGTATATAAACACCATACGAAATATCTACAAAGAAAGTATAGCGAGAATCAAACTAGAATCATTAGGCGAACCATTTCGAATAAACAGAGGAGTAAGACAGGGTGATCCACTCTCGCCAAAGCTGTTTTCAGCAGTACTGGAAGAAATTATGAGAAAACTCGATTGGGACCGCCTAAATATAAATGGATTTCGCCTCAACCACCTTCGATTCGCAGATGATCTTGTAGTACTGGAGGAGGACCCAAAACTATAACATTGGAACACATGATCCAAAATCTAGCAGACAGAAGTGGTGAAGTTGGACTGGAAATGAATCACAACAAAACGAAAGTGATGACTAATGCAGAAGAAATAGAAATAACAGTCAGTGGAAGAAAGCTTGAATATGTTAAGGAGTATGTGTATCTTGGGCAAATAATATCACCCAATGACCTCATGACCAAGGAAATAGACAAAAGCATTACATATGGGTACAACAAATACTGGTCCATGAAGGAAATAATGAAGAGTAAAGACTTCAGCATGAAAATAAAGAAAACCGTTTTTAACACCTGCATTTTACCCTGCCTAACATATGGCTGTGAAACTTGGGCGCTGACAAAAGCACACAGAGACAAATTGGCCAAATGCCAAAGAGCTATGGAGCGAAGCATGTTGGGCGTGAAACTACAGGACAGGATCCTGAATACTCACATCAGGCACATGTCAAAACTTTCTGACATTTTAACACGTATAGACCAACTAAAATGGAGATGGACCGGCCACATGCTTCGCTGCAATAAAGACAAATGGAGCAAACGAGTGACGCTGTGGTATCCAAGGGATGGGCACCGAAGCAAAGGTCGACCCATAAGAAGATGGGAAGACGACCTAAAGTTGACACTAGGGCCATTCTGGACGAGAGTGGCTGCTGATAGGCAGTACTGGAGAGGGTTGGAGGAGGCCTTTGCCAAAAGGCACACTGAGCGGCTAGATGTTATTTAAATATATTATGTAACAACCAAAGTGTAGCTCAGAAATAAAAGGCTTATTATTATTATTAATATCTCTATTTACTTATAACCAGACAAGTGAAAGTCTAACATCCATACTCACAAACATTACACAAGTCTCACAGTGCCCACAGACGCACTGTGTCCCAACAACCACTTACATGCCATACATAAAACCTAATTAAACCAATCGCAAAGCTTTATTTCAAAGCAGTGTATTCGCATGTGTTAGATAATAGAAAACATAATGAAAAGAAATAAAACTAAAAAGTGAAATTAAATGAAATTGTATTTATATTCAATTGAATCGTCCTTTTCTTTTACCCTACTACCCGTTCGGACGTCTTTTTTTTAGCTGAGGAGAAGAACGGGCGGAAGAAACTCGTCAGCTTTATCAATTCAGTCATTTACAAATATATTGTTACAAAGTACAACGAATAAATCATAAAAAAAATATATAGCTTAGTCTCAAATTTATTCAAATAGTATAGTAGTATATCATTTAATTTATTTAGTATTTTATTGAAATACTATATGATTTACCAAATGAAAAGAGAGATCAGATCTCTTACTTTACTTATTAATATCACAAGTAATCAGAATAATCATAAAATAGAATATGAAATTTAACAGGGAATGGCCTCTGAATAATAATTTAGTCACACTCACACTATTCTATAACATTTCCAATCAATTATTCCAAATAACACAATAATAATATACTTAACTTATGAATCGTGTTGCCGACAACCTTTACGCCACTCAAACTAGCCTAAGCTCCGCTATGGTCAACGTCTGTTCAAAAAGTGCCCCAAAACTGCTGGGCTCTTTCTTTTATAGCAGTAACAAACAAGTAAAAAATCATCGAGCTGTCAATACAGAACACGTGTACATAATTGGTCAACTAGAGTACTCTTTAAGTTATAAAAGTAATAACAGGGATGAAAATATATCGAAAAACTATAATTAGATTACAAAATTAATATTGTTATAAATAAATAGTGTAAATGTCGTTTTAACAATGATTGTTTTATTTAAATCATAACCGAATCAACTTCCTGAATCAAGAAGTCTCAATTTTCCTTAAACAACTAAATAGTTTAGTGCTACAGTTATAAAAAAGCTAAAAATATATAACACGGCCATTCTGATGTGTACTTTGTTCTCAAAGTACATTTTAATCAAACAATTTGTTTCGTGTATTATTTTTAAATTGCACAACAATTGCCAAGAAGTTTTTATAAATTAAGTAAGATATTACCAGAGATGTGAAAATGAAAATACAAAATGCAAAATATCTTCTTTAATTTTTCATTTTGAACTATCTTTTTTTATGTATTTTCGTTTTATTTAAAATACTTAATAAAATATGTAAGTAGTATTTGTAAAATCATTATTTTAAAATACGTATTCTGCATTTTCCATTTAAATACTTCCTTTGAAAACCATTTTTTAATTTGAAATGAAATATAGCCAAGCATCTGCAATTCCGCACTTTGAATTTAAATACTTTTCACAAACTATTTCGACATTTCCGGATATAACATGGCCATTCTGCTATGTGTACTTGGACCTTGAAGTACATTTCTAGCAATCAATACTTAAAATTATTTATTGTTTATTATGGGCACAGCCACAAGCACAGCCACAGGTATAGTCATAGTCAGTCACAGCCACAGGCACAGCCACAGCCACAGGCACAGCCACAGGCACAGCCACAGGCACAGCCACAGGCACAGCCACAGGCACAGGCACAGCCACAGGCACAGCCACAGGCACAGCCACAGGCACAGCCACAGGCACAGCCACAGGCACAGCCACAGGCACAGCCACCAGGCACAGGCACAGCCACAGGTAAAACCACAGGCACAGCCACAGTAATTTATAATTCGTCATTATCTTTATTGAGTCCGAATCTCGTACATTATACAAGTAATTTTATAGTAAACTACCTACAATACTCGTAATACTATGTTTCACGAGTTCCGGCCACTTCCGACTGATAATATCACCTGGTTTTTATTAAGAATAATAATATAAATAAAAATTTAACTATGTAATTAATAGGCATGATGACATTTTTTTTTATTTTATATTACATACTTTACTTCTCAAAAAAAAGAAACATTGGTTAAAGAATTATTTCGCTAGCATGAAAACTGCCCGAGGTATCACAGTTTGAAATGCACAAAATTGGACTCACCCGAAAACGCTCCATACTTACGGCTACTCAGTTATGAAGTCACGCTTGAGTAGTTCGTATCAACACGTAGGAAATTTGTTTGGCAGCTATATTAAATATTGTGCTTATCAAAATGGTTTCTTAAACAAATTTACTACCAATTTTACGGACTTATTAAGACTGAGTTGCACCACATAACTTTAACGATAACAAGCTTGTTAAAGTACCGGTTAAGCACAAGTTAGCCAAAAAAAAGAGGTTGTCAGCCAGCATGATGTCCTTTTTTTTTTTTTTTTTTTTTAATTTATTTAAGGCAACAAACAGTCATGTAGAACAAAATGGTTACATGGTAAATGTGATTACAGCTAGAGACCTATAGTGCCTGTAACTAATCTATTATAACATATTTTGTTGAGCCATTCTTAGGACTAGACGATATTACATTAATACTTTAATTGAACTAACAGTATGAAGGATAACTAATTGACAGCTTAATGTGCAATAATTAAGAAAAATTTAACAAAAACAAATTTGAAGAAGCAAGTTGAGTGCTGTATTTTTTTAATTTTTTTAAAAAACAATATAAGTATTGCGATATTGCTCACAACTAGGGTTGCCAACTTTTCGCATCAAATATAGTATTTTCACGATTATTACTTGTAAAAATATAGTAGATGGCGATAATTTTTTTTTACTGAAAAAATATAGTAGTTTTGCCCACTATATATTATTTCAAAAAGTATAGTAGTTGAGCCCGCAATATAGTGGGATACCATATTATAATGTAGGGTTAGCAACCCTACTCACAACCCAAGCTTTGAAAAAGAGCCGATTTGAGCTTTGATAATGATATATTAAATAAATCAATATGTGTAAATTCTTTATTGTAAACGTTAGTGGAACGATACATAAACGAGTTACGCGTATAATTCTTACGATATCGTGGAGTAACGAAAAGTGGTTTAGAACGTGAGGAGCGTACTGGGAGACGGACACGAGAAACAAAGAACAATCTGCTCAGCAACAATGAGGAGTCGACCAAGTTATTTAGAATTTTATAAAGAAATACTATGTCAAACATTTTGCGTCTATGGCGTAGAGATAGTAATTTGTTCTTTTTTAACGAATCGGTGTATGACTAATTTAAATGTCCTTTGACAAGTTTGACGTGACAAATAGGTAGCATTGTCATTTGACAATAACTTTAACTTTGACAGCGTTTTGGTGCAACTCACACTTAATGTATTATTTATTTTAACAAATATTTAATAAATTTTTAACAACTTTGAAGGGTCATAAAATAAATGATACGCAATGTATAAAACCAAGAGTTATACAAGCTACTCTAAAGTTTAATATCTTTACGATTTTTATTAGTATTTCGTTATTTTATTCATTAGTCATCATCCCTGTTGTCAAGAAACTTAATCGGAATTTAATCGGAATCCGTGAAACAGAGTTAAATCAGTTTATTCCACTTTTAATTTTTATATATAGCTAGACACATAGACATACATATATTATATACCAATAACATTCACCCACTGCTAGTGAGAATAACTAACACCAAGTATCTGACCGATCATAAATACCATAAACCAACAGGTATACCAAGAAAAATCTAGATCTAATCTTCAATTCTATAAAATAATTATGAAATAGTGGAATAAATTCACTTAAACGAGCTTGAAAACAGGGTGGGTCAATATGTAACCCTGTGAATCCTTGACAGTGGTATTTCGTACTTTACACAAGCCGTTCGGCCAATCTGACAAGTACAGTTTACTTTGAATTTTCATATATGTGTACGTTGTGATAAACTCATAATAACAATGGTCTTTAAGAGTAACGAAACAATGATGTAGACAAAACTACTACTGCCATCAATGGGCACCAATCTCACAAACATCTCGCCTCGCATCGCATCACTACCACACCTTGTGGTGGGCAGTTAAAAAGTCGTCAATGTAACAGACCATTATGATTATTAGCAAAATTTCTACAACATGTTTCTTTTTACACCCCATAACTCCAAGGTACCAATAAAACCATTAAATAGAATAGAATAGTATAGGAAAAAGTCTTAAATAAACTTTCTTTTTTCATCAAGTATTAAAATTAATTTAATAAAGTTAAGACTATTAATTCAAAACCTTTACAAAACACCAAATTCGACAAAGTCGCATTTTCTTACCTCTATTTTACGTTTAGTGATAACATTGAAAGTAAAAAAAGTGTGTAGTGTATGTAATAAATAACTATCATAAGGTAAATTACCCTTTGAAGTAATTCAACTAAGGTTGATGATATGTCTAAAAGATTTTACATTTATTTATTTTGACCGAGCTATTGGATATCAAAATACAGGGTGTATATCACATTATCTATGAATATAATCTGATTATCTCATCTATCAATATGCATCATAAAAATAAAAATAAATCTTGTTGACTTTACTGTTAATCATTATAAATTTCATCATAATGTCCATCAATCAATGCAATAAGGAAATAAATTTATTAGAACAACTAAGAAATCTGATGGATCATGCGGCTTTATAAGTTTGCGAATCAGTTATCATTATTATCATTAATCATTGTTATCATTAATCATTATTATCATTTTTTTATCATTAATCATTATTTTCAGTAATCATTATTATCAGTTATCATTATTATCAGTTATCATTATTATCATTAATCATTATTATCATTAATAATTATATCATTAATCATTATTATCATTAATCATTATTATCATTAATCATTCTTATCATTAATCATTATTATCATTATCCGTTACAATAAATAATCATTATAATAATTAATCATTATTATCATTTATCATTATTGTCATTTATCATTATTCAATAGTCATGTTGTTATTATTAATCATTATCATAAATCATTACTATCTCTAGTTAATTTCCGCACTTTCGTCATTCGCTGGGCAATTGACTAACAAATCATTCAGTCTTTTGTTACTACTTGTATATTACATACTTATATTATGATATCTTAAAAATTTTCTCTCTCCCAAGTTGTAACTAACTATTTACTGGGTAGGTATGTGATTAAAAACCTAGATGACAATTCACTTTTGTCTGCCTGATCAATTGGATTAAATTGGATATAATCTTATTCTTAATTATCAATTTAATATTAGATAATTATTTTCTATCGATAGAAAATTATACTAAGTACTATGTGCAATCAAGTTCTAAATTTCTTACATTGGACCAACAATGATAATAATGATTGTAAAAGAAATACAAAAGTAAATTTTAGTAAAGTCATCAAGCAATGGATTTTTATTAAACTATAACAGACTAATCCTTTATTTCAAGAGAGTTTGATTCGTAATGCTTCTGTTAAGAGTTGACTATGTTCAATAACCCAACGAAACACGAAATGCAACACTAGTAATTTATACAATCTATTCATGAAACCTCATCAACATCACAAATAACGTTAAAAATTAATATTATAATATTCAAAACTCACTCTTTTAACGTTAATTTCGCAACATCCAAGTCTTTATTTTTCCACTTGACAACAATAATTCACTAAATCGGAAGTAATAAGCTAACCAACGAGTAATTCTTTTATATCAGGGTCCTTAATCATAAAAAAAAGCCACCGAGGGCCTTACCGGCTTTTTCAGCAGGGAGTCCAGTGGAGAATAGTTTTCTTCTCACTTCGAAGCAAGACACTAGATACTGTTGCGACACCAGCTTGTTGCCTCGCCGCTGCGATTTCCAGGATCTGGATTACACAGCGGTAGCACAGCGAAGTCATTCTTCTGGTGTAAAGCGCAGGAAGCGTGGCGGGTCACATCAACATTCACTCTGAAAATGGTTAGGAATTGGTGTTAATACATTGTAATATGGACCAAGTCTATCCCCACTTCTGATGTTAGATAATAGAAAACATAATGAAAAGAAATAAAACTAAAAAGTGAAATTAAATGAAATTGTATTTATATTCAATTGAATCGTCCTTTTCTTTTACCCTACTACCCGTTCGGACGTCTTTTTTTTAGCTGAGGAGAAGAACGGGCGGAAGAAACTCGTCAGCTTTATCAATTCAGTCATTTACAAATATATTGTTACAAAGTACAACGAATAAATCATAAAAAAAATATATAGCTTAGTCTCAAATTTATTCAAATAGTATAGTAGTATATCATTTAATTTATTTAGTATTTTATTGAAATACTATATGATTTACCAAATGAAAAGAGAGATCAGATCTCTTACTTTACTTATTAATATCACAAGTAATCAGAATAATCATAAAATAGAATATGAAATTTAACAGGGAATGGCCTCTGAATAATAATTTAGTCACACTCACACTATTCTATAACATTTCCAATCAATTATTCCAAATAACACAATAATAATATACTTAACTTATGAATCGTGTTGCCGACAACCTTTACGCCACTCAAACTAGCCTAAGCTCCGCTATGGTCAACGTCTGTTCAAAAAGTGCCCCAAAACTGCTGGGCTCTTTCTTTTATAGCAGTAACAAACAAGTAAAAAATCATCGAGCTGTCAATACAGAACACGTGTACATAATTGGTCAACTAGAGTACTCTTTAAGTTATAAAAGTAATAACAGGGATGAAAATATATCGAAAAACTATAATTAGATTACAAAATTAATATTGTTATAAATAAATAGTGTAAATGTCGTTTTAACAATGATTGTTTTATTTAAATCATAACCGAATCAACTTCCTGAATCAAGAAGTCTCAATTTTCCTTAAACAACTAAATAGTTTAGTGCTACAGTTATAAAAAAGCTAAAAATATATAACACATGCAAGGGTCATTTAAGTATTGTTCTTGAATATGGAATTACTTACACGTGAGACAGACAAATAGCAAAACCAATTTTAATCAAGTGACGGCACGATAAAGTGACAGTGACGAATTAAGTGACGGTGACGATATGGCACGGGTCACCAATTAGTTTCGTTCAGGGTCCATTTGAATAAATGTGTAGCCAGGCCAGTTTTTCGGGGGGATCAAGCCCAGTTTTTTTAAGTGGTCTGTTGGTATGTCAAAAAAAACGCTTGACAGAAAAAAGAATTTTACTAAGTATGTCTTCATTTCAGGAGGACGTGATTTGAACCCCCAAATCCCCAACACCCAAGGACAAAATATTATTCTATTTTTATCAAGTCTTTTTCTGTTTATTTAATAAACTATTATGTTTTGTTTAGTTTTCACATTGCATTTATGAAGCTCAGTATAATTGACATACACATTAACTTCGGATAGGTAAATCTAAATTTTGATTGAATATTAAGAAATCTAGACACTTTACCTTGGATGTGTAGCTTTTAAGGTGTATTTCCCTGGAATTACAGGTGTAAAATGAAAATCACCACCTGTAGTAGTGACAGTATTTCTCGTTTCACCTTTCTCATCAATCAGCTGAACGCCTATTCCACTAGGACCTTGCTTTTGGCCAGCGGTTATAACTCGACCGGTGATTCCAAACCCGTTGAAAGAAAAGTTAATATCTTGGCCGGTAGAACACTGGTCTGTAGCTCCGTCGACAGCGAGATTCACTAGTGAAGGCTCGAAACTCCAACCAGCTGGTGGATGGACTTTGAGTATGTACTCTCCTTTCTCATATAATGGAAGAAAATAGTATCCATTGGTAGGTGCACATTCAGTCTTCTCTTTCAGGCTCCCTTCTTTCGTGTATCTAAAAACCGGCGTTACTTGCATTAAAATAAGCATAGGCAGAGACACAAATATAACTGAGAGCAAAATTCAAAGTAAGTTAACGAAGAAATTCCAATTTAGACAAAATTTATAGGTTAACTTACAGGCCAATTTCGATTTTGGAGAAATCCAAAGGAGCGTGGCTTTTAACGAATCCACCACATCCTAAAATATCATTTGCAGTAGCATTATCTGCATCGTATAATAAAATTATAAGAGAAATAATACATTTTGTAAAGACACTAATCGCAGCCATTTTTTTTGTCCACTGTATTTTTTTTAAGTTCCGTTTACGGTCTTGGATAGATGCTGTTTTTCACTAATATTTAAATGAGGCTATAAAATAGACATAAATAGGGGAAAATAGCCAATTATTATTATTAGTACGCTGAAAAAACACCAAAAACTGCCTCATAGGGGAAATAATTCGAACATGAGCGAATTTTGGTTTGGCATAGTTGTAGGGAATATGGTGTCTAAGGCTGGCCACACACAGACGGAATCCCGTTACGGAATTCCGTACCGTACGTGATTCCGCACGCAGCTAATTCATACAAATCTATGGACCTACCACACACATGCGTGATTTTTCCGTACGGGATTTTCATACATTATCAATATTCCGTACGGAATTCCGAATAGGGATTCCGTCGGGTGTGTGACCGGTAGACTGATTATCTAATTAAAAACCACCTAGCGACTGGTTGCAGTTCACAGATGATCGTGATCCATTGCTACTTCTTTTTGGATAAAAAAAACATACCAAAGAAAAGTAGCAATGAATGTCAAATGAAACCGGTCGCTAAATAGTTTCTTTTTAGATAATCAGCCTAAGGCCATCAATATTCCGTTACGAATTCCGAATCGGGATTCCGTCGTGTGTGTGGCCACACACGGAATCACGTAACGGAGTCTCGAAACGGAATCCCGATTCGGAATTCCAAACGCAGCAATTGCATACAAAATCTATGGGCCTGCCACACACATGCGTACGTAATTTTATCCGTAAGGCTGGCCACACACAGAAGTAATCCCGTTACGGAATTCCGAACGAAATTTCGACAATGTATGAAGATTCCGTACGGAAAAATCCCGCATGTGTGTGGCAGGTCCATAGATTTTGTATGCAGTTGCTGCGTTCGGAATCACGTATGTACGGAATTCCGTAATACAAAATCTATGGAAGTCTTGCGTTCGGAATGGTTTTTTTCCGTGAGAGATTCCGAATGCACGGGCCCTCATGTGGAATTCCGTAAGGCCGGCCACACACAGACGTAATCCCGTTACGGAATTCCGTACGTACGCGATTCCGTACGTACCACACACAGACGTTTTTTTTTCGTTCGGAATCACGGCTCAGCTCAGTCAGACGCTAGACTTGGATGAGTAAACATTGAGTGAAGATGAATTATTTTGACGACGATGTACTTATTTTAATAGCGATTTCGCTTAATTTTACTTTACCTGTGCAAAAAAAGCTATGCATGAGTAGCTTAAAACAGCTATTATTAAATATTCGCTGGAACCTTGTTACATTAACACATTCACGTTGACGTATTCAGCAACTAAAAATGTCATGGAACAAGAAAATTCTAATAGGTAATCTAAATTATTATTAATTATTAAATTATTATTTTTAATAAGATAGGGTCCAGGTATATAAACATTTTACAATTGCTTTTCTTTTTTGAGGTTAAAATCATGGCCACTAGGCACATTACTAATTTAAGTCTTCTTAAAAATTAATAAAAAAAATATCTTCTTAAAATAAAGAAATAATGCGTAGTTATTAATATTATAGACTATTGATTATTTATATTACGATTTTTGTTTTTTTATGTAAAAAAGAACTAATAACTTAGCAAAATAATAAAAATGTATGGCCAAATGTCTGGTATGCAGAGCTGTAATAAAAAATGTAGCATTCCGTACGGAATAAAAACGGTTGTGTGTGGCGACCAATACAAGATCTATGGAAGTCTTGCGTTCGGTATGGTTTTTTTCCGTGCGAGATTCCGAATGCACGGGGCCTCATGTGGAATTCCGTAACGGATAAAATTACGTACGGAATGCTACCGCATGTGTGTGGCAGGCCCATAGATTTTGTATGCAATGAGCGGTTTTCTGACAGCAGAGAATTTTAGTATAATTTTATGTCGATAGATGGCGCCTACTTCAACCAGGTAGATTTTTTAAATATTATTTCCCACTAATGGTCATTGAAAACTATTGAAAAGTTCTTCAGAACACGCCAACGGACAACCAACGCATAACGCAACAAACCTCATACTCAACAAACGTATAATAAAAAAGTAATAACATTTCATATTTTTCATAAAAAGCTACCTACCTACTTGGTTCAACGATATCTAGTTCTTTTTTATGAACTATTTTTTTTCTTAAACTGCCTTTTGAAAACCGCTCATTGCTGCGTTCGGAATTCCGAATCGGGATTATGTTTCGAGATTCCGTTACGTGATTCCGTCTGTGTGTGGACGGCCTTAGTCTATAGTATTGGGGCGCAAAATTCAAATCTTGCCAGGGGCGCTCGTTTTCCAAGAAAATATGTCTTGGTACACAAAATTCACGTGCCGGACTACAGCTGGGCCACAAAAAAAAAGTTGGAAATCTGACTTTTTGACTATGCCATGATGAAGTCGATAATTTGTCGGAATTTGTCGCCAAAAACCAGAATTTGTCGGGCTTGCGTTTAGGAGATACGTGTGGCTCAGCTGTAGAGACGTCTCTACAGCTGGGCCACACAGATCTCGAAAACGGAAGGTTGTAGCGAAAATCTGATTACTCGTATGTGTAGCCGGTAATTTGTCAGATTTTGTCGCTAAAAACCAGAGTTGGTCGGTCTTGCGTTTAGGAGATACGTGTGGCTCAGCTGTAGAGACGTCTCTACAGCTGGGCCACACAGATCTCGGAAACGGAAGGTCGTAGCGAAAATCTGATTACTCGTATGTGTAGCCGGTAGTTTGTCGGATTTTGTCACCAAGAACCAGATTTTGTCGATCTTGCGTTTAGGAGATATGTGAGGATACGCTGTGGAGACTTTTCTACCTGGATCTTGAGAAAGGAAGGTCATAGCGAAAATCTGATAACTCGAGTGTGTAGCCGTTAGTTTGTCGGAATTTGTCACCAAGAATCAGACTTTGTCGATCTTGCGTTTAGGAGATATTTGAGGATACGCTTACGACCTTTCGTTCTCGAGATCCAGGTAAAAATTCTCCGTAGCGCATCCTCAAATATCTCCTAAACGCAAGATCGACAAAGTCTGATTCTTGGTGACAAATTCCGACAAACTAACGGCTACACACTCGAGTTATCAGATTTTCGCTATGACCTTCCTTTCTCAAGATCCAGATAGAAAAGTCTCCACAGCGTATCCTCACATATCTCCTAAACGCAAGATCGACAAAATCTGGTTCTTGGTGACAAAATCCGACAAACTACCGGCTACACATACGAGTAATCAGATTTTCGCTACGACCTTCCGTTTTCGAGATCTGTGTGGCCCAGCTGTAGAGACGTCTCTACAGCTGAGCCACACGTATCTCCTAAACGCAAGACCGACCAACTCTGGTTTTTGGCGACAAAATCCGACAAATTACCGGCTACACATACGAGTAATCAGATTTTCGCTACGACCTTCCGTTTTCGAGATCTGTGTGGCCCAGCTGTAGGAGACGTCTCTACAGCTGAGCCACACGTATCTCCTAAACGCAAGCCCGACAAATTCTGGTTTTTGGCGACAAATTCCGACAAATTATCGACTTCATCATGGCATAGTCAAAAAGTCAGATTTCCAACTTTTTTTTTGTGGCCCAGCTGTAGTCCGGCACGTACAAAATTCAAATCTTGCAAGTGGCGCTCATGATCCTAGCCTTGGGGCATAAAATTCAAATATCGCAAAGGACGCACATGATCCAAAAATAAGTCTTGGGGCGCAAAATTCAAATCTTGCCAGGGGCGCTCATGGCATGGCCCTAGCTCCAAAGCTGATTACAAACCACACTGTTTACATTGCGATTATTTAAATATGTACAACAGAAGCGGCAACTTCACTCGTGAATGTATATCAAGAATCTTATATTCGTATAAGGTTCTTGATGTATAGCAACTGGTAATTTTTTTATTAAATTGTTGTTTTGTACCACACTTCACTTTTCTCGTCTTGTATCACAAAAGAGGTTTTACGTAATGAATTTAATCGCATTATGTAGGTATAATAATTATTACATTCATATTTATAAAGGTACCTACTTTTCTATTGTTTAAGTTATAAAAATGTCAAATACACAAATGTTTGTGCACATTTATTTAAGTATACATAAAAATACAATAAAAGAAAAAATTATTAAGGGGTGTATAGATGTACATTATAAAGAATAATAAAAAAACAAAATATAGGCTTAGATGTTACATTTTACTAAATTAATGAACAGCTCATTTTACTTTATGTTGCAACTGCGGTCTTAGTTTTATTCTGGATAGGCAAGAATAATTTAAATTCTGCTGGTAACTCATCTTCTGAATACAATCTGTCAGAGAAATAAACTCTTCTAATCCGACAATTTGCATGTATTTGTACTCTCAGAGTTTCAACATAATTAGTGCCGTAAGCCCGTCGTGTAAAATCAGCCAAATTGAACTGGATTTGATTCCATCCTTCATCTAAGCGCATAGGCATTGTACAAATGAATGGTTTCACTCGCGTTGTAGACTGGTAATTGCTGGCTCTAAATCGTCTTCGAACATTTTTGTCATCTAGAACCTGTAAGCCCATTAAATTGAGGTTAAGATTATTGATTTAATAAAATACAATTAGTTGAACTAGGGCGTTATTCAAATTAACAAGTGCGTATCTAAGCGACTCACCTGAACCTCAAATGTGAAGTACTTTTTAAGGTTTTTGATAATCATAACCAAAAAGGGTAGTTTGATACCGAGGGTCTTCTTCGGATCTGCGGGACAGGTAATGTATGTCGTACTAACATTAGTTCCGACTATCTCCAGCACAAGGCTCTGTATATCATTGTCCGTTATCCTCTTTATGTGCCCATTTCGCACCTTTTTGTCCCAAATTTGCAAAGGTTTGCTGCCTATGCTGTAAAGAATTGACAGGAATCCCGACTGAAAAGTGTTCTTGAACATTTTTTCTATAACGCCCCTATATACTGTGTACTCCTTACATTTAACACACGAAAAACTAAACAGTTTAATCAATAAAAAATATCTTTATCGGTTGCATTGCAACATGACAAACAAAATGACATTAAACACAACAAAAATTTTGAACGCGGCCATTGGCCATGCGTTTGATAACAATACAGAGTTACCATAGCAACGCCAAAAGAGTTTGATTGTCTGTGGTTTACGTTTCAACGAGTTTCTACCTTTATGGGATGTTTACATGGGTCAAGCGATTAAGTAGTAACTAAATGGGCAACTTAATTTTAGGTTAAAATTTAGTGAATAGTCTTCACACGGCTTACGTAGTAAATAGTGTAAGTAGCCAGTGTGCCCAGTTAAGGCCATAAACATAATACCCGAATGGAATACTTAAATACTGAATCGGGCAGCGGTTTAGTTTTAAGGCGACAAAATTACTAAACGGGCGACAAACTGCGGATTACAAAAATTTACAACTATTTACCACTTTGGCAGTGTATACCTCTCAAACGGTTGACTTTGAAAAAAAATCTACAGATCTGACACTACGCGCAACTACCAAAGCAAAAGCATTGAAAATGTAATCCTAACTAATATTATAAATGCGAAAGTCCGTTTCTTTGTTTGTTACGCCTTCACGTCTTAACCACTCTACCGATCATCATGAAATTTTGCAGACACGTTGCCAGGCGTACAGAGAAGGACATAGGGATCTTTCATCCCGAAAAAATGTTCCGTTCCCGAGGGATAGCAAAAAACATTCCACGCAGACGAAGTCGCGGGCGGCCGCTAGTTTAGAAAGAAAGCACACGCCTTTGTTATCAATGCCGCATAGCCTCCGTACATTTAATAGGAATTCATTCTTTATCAAACTGACGATTAAGTGAACGGAGCGCAGACTGACCTCGCATTTAAGGGACCCGCTAGGAACCTACAGCTTTTGTCCGCCCACCTCCTAAGATGGTTCAAATCATTGTAAAGTACAGGAGCTAAATTCAATCCCAAGATTTAATTTTTCGGTTTCTTGAATAGTGAGCTCAAAAAAAGTTATTGGGACCTCCTTTACATTCATGCTCACCACGCGTAGCATGAGCAAACGGGACTCTTGTCTACGAAGACTTGTCGTCTCGACCTTCTAAATTGCTGAGCACAGTGGTGGGACTCGCTCTCAGAATTTTACAACCTTTTTATGTCTTTTAATACAAATATGAGTTTTAAAATATAATATTTTTATTTCCACATCAATAAACGTCGAAATTATCTGAAATGATTCGAAATGATTTAGTTTAAACATGATACTTATTTTTTAATAAGTTCTAAGATAAAGAGACACTCACAAAAGCTTTCACTTCCGTAGACAAAGTTCTCTCGAGCTCGAGAAGAATAATGTTGCCACTAGTAAATATTTATAATTATTTCCATCATTTCTCTTAAAGGGCGTTCCTTTCTATACGTTTCACGACGCAAAACTCTTAAAACCGAGTTAAATATACCCGTATGGATATAGTTCGTTTGCCTTCCTTTTATTGAGAGATTTTTGAAAAGATGACACAGACCAACGCACTTGTTAATTTAGTAATAAATATTGAAATCAATGTATGAAAATAATTTTAATTTACTTTTTTAAGTAAATAAATTAAAATTAAGTAAAATAAAAGTAAAAAAATTACTAAAGGGAAAAAAGTGTAATATTAGGAAACAATATTATTGAATAGGTAGGTACCTTTTTACAATAAATTATTTATTGTATTATTTTAATTTATAAAATTTATGAAAAAATTTAAGAATAAAAAATACTTATTCGTTATTTACTACTAGTAAATATTTATTTTATTTCTTTTTTTATAAATTTTATAATAAAAAAGAATTACTTAAATACAATTTTTCATTTTTTTTCATTCCGGACAGCTGTTTTTGTCGTTTGTGCTGTAACTTCTCTTCTTACCTTAATAAAATATAAACACGGACAACCTAGATTTATTTTTATTGCGAAATTAAAAATTCAGAAAAAAAAAATAAGTCGACAAATCTTTCTCGACCACTCGAAGGGTAGTAGACAAATTTCTCCCACTCAACTGTCAAATTAATGTCAGTTGAAGACAAAAGCTCGTGTTTGTCGACTTTTGACATTAGGCCACGACAAAGAACAATGCGAGTCTACGGTTGTAAAATGCGAGCATGAGTATCTCGATCTCAACCCGACAAAAGTGACATTTCGGTGTAGACAAGCCATTGTTCTGTGAGTCGAATCTTATCTCGATGTTGGTCATGCTACGCGTGTTCAATAGACTGATTACCCTGTTAGACGAGCTGTGGGAAAGTGCTGACCGGATCTGGGGACGCATTTTTGAATCATTAGAAATTAATCTTAAATTCATGCACGAAAGCAAAACGTATACGAAATCAATTTCGATTGCTCCCAATTTCACATATTTTTGAAACAATAGAAATAAGTGTTGCCCTAAAACTCGAATTTTATATCATTTTTCATTTCACGCAAAAAAAATAAAAACCGGAAGGCATAACTCGTTGATTTAAAAAACCGGTAATGAGTTACGAGGGAACGGAACGTAAATTAAAAAGTTATAATGTCATTTGATTGTCTGTCAGTTATTTGATTTTGATATTTCTCTCTCTCTCACGTTGTTTCTACTGGTAAAATATCGAAAACGAGTGGGTCGGACCACTCGTTGCAAAATTCACGTGTATGAATATTCAAATTTTTGAATATTCGTACTCGTGAATTTTGCAAGCGATTTTAGGGATTCGCCTACGAATCTTGCTATTTCATACAAGATTTGGAATTGTAATGATTCAAAAATAGGGTCCCAGGTCATTTTTAAAGACCTATCTATAGAAACCCCGCACGTATTGGTTTGATGAAAAATTTTTTTTCAGTTTCAGTTCCATGCAGCAAACTAAAATCTGGAAGTGTAATTGCAAACAAATATTGCTTAAAAATGGCACCATGGGACCAAAAAGTACAACCCAGCTTTAGTCGGGGCAGCCAGTCACCCGGTGACTGACGTTAGTGCTCTTTTCAATAATATTGCAGTTTGTATTGTAGAGAAAAGATAGAAAGAGAGAGCTTTTATAAATGACGTCCCATAGGCCCTCCGCTGCCTTGCGCGGGACACGCGCGCGGGGCGACATTGATTAGAGCTTAATCATGCACTGCGCAAGCATCTGTCCGTCAAAAACCAGCAATCTATATTCCCGCGCCGTGTACCCGCGCCGGGATCCCGCTTAAGGCAGCGGACGGCCTTATAGTCAAATGGTGTAAGAAACGCAAGTATCTTATTTTTTCGTTTAAAGCTGGCCACACACAGACGTAATCCCGTTACAGAATTCCGAACGGAATTTCTACAATGTATGAAAATTCCGTACGAAAAAGTCCCGCATGTGTGTGGCAGGCCCATAGATTTTGTATGCAGTTGCTGCGTTCGGAATCATGTATGTACGGAATTCCGTAACGGGATTCCGTCTGTGTGTGGCCAGCGTAAGTATAGAAAATATCTATGAGTATACAAATTATGGTCGCTAATAAGCTACCACACCAGTGTCCAGACGCTTTGTGCTGCATAATTAAATGCCAGCATTTTTAGATCCATCCACTTAGTTGTACTTTTCGTGTGGTGCCATTTTTTATTGAGCGGAATGCTTATTCCATAGATTTTAGTTCGCTGGTTCCATTTATGGAGAGCCCCCCTTTAATCTTTTATTTTCAACTGTGTAGTCCTAATACTTTCGGAATAAAATGGTTGTGACATACGGACGGACAAATATACAGACAGACAGACAGACATGATGAATCTATTAGTATTAGGGGTTCGTTTTTTGCCTTTTAGGTTACGGAACCCTATAAAGGGAGGTAAATTACACAAAAATATCCAACCGCTAAGGTAGAGGAGCACTTTGATCATCGATGTAGTAAAAACATAACCCTTTCTTTGCAGTCGGGTAAAAAGTATGAGTCTTTAAGACACTAGTGGCGTCTGTCGGGTGAAAAATACGGCGTTTTGTAAACCAGATATTTCCTTTGGTAGGATTGGTCCTTAGTTAGGACCCAAGGATGGATTTAAGAAGTGGAGCCACCACAATTTTTGTACTTAATCAATTTTTTGAAGTTTTGGCCTTCAGCCCAATCTCGATAGATTTATTGCTTAAGCCTGTGCCCAGATTGATATCATATTCGTATGAATTTAGGGTGTCGAATTAATTTTTGGATTCATATTTGCACGATTCAAATGTTAAACTATTAAAAAAATAAAAACATCACAAAACAAAAATAAAATCCAATAAATACACAAATTGGAATATTTGAAACAGAAAAATACCTCATAGGAGCTCCATTGTATTTTTTTTAAATAATAAAAAAAAGAAAATATTCTTGTTTGGCTAATTGAAAAAAATAACTTCGTTACCGTTGTAAGGAAGTTATTTTTTTATTAACTATTAAAATTGTAAAAATTAAATCGAAACTTGTTTGTGATATGCTCAAATTATATCTTTAACTTAAAATTTAGTGGCCCATTTAGTTACTACCTCCCCTGAGTATATTAATTTGTTCTGTGGTTACTTACAGGTGGAAACAAATTATCGGACGCGGCTTATGCCTCGATTACATACGCCGATTTAGCATCCTAGCTAGGAACCAATTTCGGGTTGCCACCCGTAATATATAATAAAATATTGTACAATAACATCGATTTTAAAATTGAATTAACACTATAACTGAAAAGTAAACATTGTTTAAGATTGTAGATGAGAATAGAAAATAAAAAATCATAAAACATGTTGACTTTTCCGTTATTTGTGCAAATTTACTGTTAAAATTGAACTTATTTATACGGGTGGCAACTCTAAATTGGTTCCTAGCTAGGAAGCTAAATCGGCGTATGTAATCGAGCCTTTACTGCCGCAGCTGATAGGTATCTGGGACTATGAAAATACACTGAGGTGTGCAAACTATCGGACGTAAGTCGCGGACGTAACCATAGACTAATATGACGTCATCGGACGTCCGATAGCTATCTGGCACGCAGGATGTTATTAGAGTGTGCACACTTATCAGCCGCGGCAGTTAGCCGCGTCCATAAGCCGCGTCTGATATTAGCGTATAGTTGGCAGCCTCACCATGGAATTAGAAGACATGGAATACATAAATAGGTACCTAAAGTTAAATTATATCTGAGAAATTGACAATCTTTTCCGAGAGATGGTGCTTTTGCTATGATTGTTATTAATGAATATCGTTATTGTTTGATACCAACATTTAATTAATAAAACAAGTGTAATAATACTTCGAGGATATGGCTAAAAATATTATTCTCACTTTTTTGCTTGATAGTACTCACCTCACGATTGCAATAAAGTTTGAACCTTATTACTGTGGAGCAAAGTTCAATATTGATCGACAGCCTTTTCAGAGTATTATGTAAAAGTTAACATTCGATTGTTAGAAAATAGCAATGAAGAATTCTTGTTTTATTTATATCGTAGGAATCACAATTTCACTAACAATTTTTTGATATATTTATTTGTTTAAAACTTGTACCCGTTTCTCTGGAATCGCCATCGCCTGAAACGTCAAGTTAGCAGCCCACTTAGAGACCGTAATATCTCGGCTTGTATTGAAGCAATGTTATTGAAATTTTGCGTATACGATTCACTATTTTCTAACAATTTTTTGGCATATAAATCATAATGATACGAACTGCATTTCTTAAGGTGTCTGCCAACTTGACGTCAAGTTTGCAGCTCACCAAGATACTCAAATATCTTTTGAATCATAGTATCACTATTTATATGCTATAGTTCACTATTTATCACTATTTATTAACAACTTTTTGACCTAGTCAAAACCTTCTACAGCTTGACCATAAAGAGTTGACAAAAATTGAGGGCGCCACTTTGTATGTAAACACGTCAAAATCACGAATAATTTGGCAACACTGACTATAGTTTGTACTGAAAAATTTTAGTTCCATTTTATTTAATTTCAACTCTTTATGGTCAAGCTGTAATTCCATGGTGAGGCTGCCAACTATACGCTAATGCGTCCGATAAGTTGTTTCGACCTTAATCGCTTGTCCCATGTAAACAGGGCTTTATAGGCGACTTGGACAACTTGACATGTGTATTCCAGCAGACTAATCGCTTAGTCATTAGTTAACACCACATTTTATTAGCGATCGTTCACACGGGCGATCGTTCAACGCGTGATATGTACCTTATGGCCAGGCTATGAGGTACCTTTTCCCATGAAACGTCACATGACTTCTCTCAGTTGTGTGTTCGCATGGACGACGACGACGTTCCATGGGAATGGCCAGCGGGTCTATAAGGTAAAAGTAAAAGCATTGAAGTTCATATTACATTTATAAATACAATATATTTTTTGAAGATTTTATATATCTATTTGTTTTTGAAGAATAAATTTTACTTGCTCAACACAGTGAAAATGATGTGTCAACATAGGGTTATGTATGATCTAGCATACAACTGAAATATTTTAGCATGTCATTTATTTTTCGATTGTCATCTGTTTCGCTGTCCGTATGTAATAAATTAAAATAAAATAAAATCTAAACTGTAATTTGACAGATGGATGTGATTTATTGCTACTTTTCTTTAGTAATTTTTTAGTTGTGCCAAAATGAAGTAGCTATGTATCATATCCATCTGTCAAATTACAGTTAACATGAATTTAAATGTTTTTAGCCGATAGACCCCCAGGCCATAAGGTACCTTTTCCCGTGGAACTTCGTCAACAGTAAAAATATCACGCGTCGAAAAAATCGCTCGTGTGAACGATCGCTTCCCATGCTTAAATAAAATTAAGAAGATTGTAGATAATCTTCTTGAATAAAATCCACTCTATGATGATCGGTGACCCAGCGGTAAGCCTGCTGGAATCATGCGTGATAATGTGACAGTTTGATGACAGTTTGTCGAAGGTCGCTGTCTGTGGTGGTCGCTGTCGCTGTGTCGCTCGCCGTGCGTGCATGTATTTTAGTCTTCATTTTCATAAAATAATCGATCATTTTCTGTTATTTATTTACCAAGTGCTTCGTGAATAATATCCTGAACACAACATTAGAATGAGACTTTGTATGTTCACTCTTTCATAACCGAACGAAGAATAGTTACAGTACAGTGAAAAAATGACAGAAACGTCGTCGAAAAAGTGAGTTCTGCACGTTATTTATTTTAAAGTATTCAGTCTAAAGGTGGTACTTACGTTCTTTTTAATATAATATGATAATATTGCTAAATGCACTCGGCCGATGTTGAGGTTATGGTGTATTGTCTGCGTTAATTTGTATACGAAAAAATCAGTTGATCCTTTGTCATAAATCTTGTCATCACTTTGTTGTTTTAGGAACCTTTAGAATTACTAAATTGGTATTACGAAATTATATCCATACAGGTATTAATTGTATTTTTGTATCACTGTCAAGACAAGCTCATTATTTTCTAATACTCTTTTTTTACCTTTAAATTAAGAACTTTTCTTCTAAACTGTCTTTCAAAGAGATTATTCATGCGTTGAAGGGATCATAGATTTATATCTGACTACTGTACACCAAGGAAGTTCTAGAGTCTGTCTAAAAAGTCAGTAATGTAACCCTGTTGGTTCTGTCAAAATTCTAACTGTAAACATAGCTTTACTCAATTTTATTCAGATGGGTATTGGTGGGGTGGTTGGGTATTTAGGTGGGTATTAAAATTATTTTCGAAATTGCCCATGTAAACTCACTTTTTAGACGGATTCTAAAAGTACCACTGAGCTACAAGAATCTTATATTCGAGCTATAAGCATATAATCTCTTACAAGGCTGTCTCTGACAAAAAGTGTCAAAATTTTCTTCTATTGATGCACTGACGTCCATTATACATGTACGCTGGACAGGCTATTGTCATGCAATGACAGCAATTATTTGTACCATAGCCTTCTATAATTGCAAGCCGTGAACATAAGTTTGGCAACGTCTGTTACTGTCAGTTCGTGGTCATGTCGTCGGCCAGTCTCCATACTAAATGTATGGGAATATTTCAATTTTAAGAGGTCGATATTTTTTTTCCTAGCAATCGTGTGAGGTTAAAAATATGAAAATAATTTAGTTCCTTTATTGAAATGCTTTGTATATTAAACAATAAGAAAAATATCAATGTTAACTAGGAAAAAATGGCTGTCAAAGATGTCATCTTTTTTGTTGATTTTCTTCAGCAGGGAGTCGATTAACACGCCCTCTAGCAATAAATGATATATCATTAGAAAGGTCTTTTAAAGAAAAATATTTGCTGTTAATATACTTCATATCAATTTTTTATACTTTTGGAGTTAAAGGTTATTAAAGTATAAAAGTGGTTTATTGTCTA
This sequence comes from Agriphila tristella, assembly GCA_928269145.1. Taxonomy (NCBI): domain Eukaryota; kingdom Metazoa; phylum Arthropoda; class Insecta; order Lepidoptera; family Crambidae; genus Agriphila; species Agriphila tristella. The sequence goes on from OV743434.1 coordinate 28,006,571, forward strand.
TGGGAGTTGATCTACTACACCTATAGAAATGAATGATATATCATAAGAAAGGTTTTTATGTGACAAATATTTGCTGCAAACATACTTTCTATTAATTGTTACTATTTTCGGAGTTTTAGGTCATTAATGTTAAAAAAATTGGTCAAGTTTAGAGCGTTATAACTCTCAAAGTACTAATATTTGACGTTTATAGTAGTACAATAAAGTATTTCAAATTTAAATACCTTTCCAATGATGTAAGATTTATTGCTAGAGGAGGCTTAGATCAAAATGCTCATCGTACTAAAGGACCCCCGAAAAGTTCAAATAATTTGACTCAAACTTTATGTTCTAATAAATAAATAATAATAATAAATATAAAACTTTATTGAAATAATCTTACATCACAATTTACAACTAGTTTAAACATAGATAATATAGGAAAAGCAAAATAATAAATAATTTTTAAAATAACTTTATACTATGTGCTTGACCACATGCGATGTTGCCGTTCTGCTCAACTTCAGGGCTTGGAAGATATAGAAGGCTATGTTTGTACCGATTTGAAAATCGCCATATTGGCGCTGAGAGCAGTAGATTCTACTATGGCAGTAGTGAGTGTGCTTGGAACTAATTAGTTCCAGTGTACACTCACTACTGCCATAGGATAGGATCTACTGCTCTCAGTGCCAATATGGCGATTTTCAAATCGGAACAAACAATTGGTGACAGTCGCCTGTCCAGCGTACTTGTATAATGGACGTCAGTGACCCCTGGCTGTGATACTTTTTCTTTTAACAGTCCGGTTCAGAATGTCTAAAATGAAAATACTTACCCGACAATGATATTAGAATAATCTTACCCGACAAAGATATGTTATGTCAGTACCATGCGTCGAACGAACGAAAACTAGTGGCTCTATGAACTGTAGACCTCGCCACAGAATACATAATAGTACAAGTTCCACTCCCCAAAGTCATTTGACGACCTCCGTGGTCGAGTGGTTCGCACGCCGGTTTTCAAGGCGTCACCATCTCTTGAGGTCCCGGGTTCGATCCCCGGCTGGGTCAATGTAGAAAATGAACTTTTCAATATTGTCTCAGGTCTGGGTGTGTGTCATACCACCGTTGTTTCTGATTTCCATAACACAAGTGCTATAGCTACTTACTTTGGGATTGGAGCAATGTATGTGATGTTGTGAAATATTTATTTATTATTATTTATTTATGTTTAAGCATTATGTTTAAGCATTTAAATAAGTAGTGTCTCTATCCCATAAACAATAAAGTGCAATTCAGGTCGCACACCGCTCCTTTACCTACGGTTATATTCACCTAGAAGTTGCCTCTCTTTCTATCGCGAAGCTCTTATCTCTTCTAACGACTTTAGGGTTTCTTCTTATAAGTAATAATTAAATAATAGGTACTTAATTTATTACAAGTTATGTGTTTGTGAAATAAAATGTGTAGGTACTTAAATACGTTTCAAAAAAAGCTAGGTACAGTCAACGCCACGTCAAACTGTACATGCTAACTTTGAGGCAATTTGCTTTTTTACGAAATCAAATTGTCCTTAATAATTTACTTTATTTTGAAAGTAGGTAAGTAAGTACCTACCGACTCGTAATCTATAAACTATTATTTCAATAAATAGTTGGGTGACGATTATTTAGCAAATAAGACAAGTACGCAGTACTACGTAACGGATACTAAATAATAACTAGGTAGTAGACAAGCACTATTCTTACGTTTCAATGTCGTTTGGAACTTTTGAAAGTGAGAAAAACGTGAAGTTCGGATCCTTTTTAACACGTTTTTTATTAGTATTAAGGCAGCCCATTGCGATGTAATATGCCTTCATTTTGGTTATATATCACAATGAATGAACGCCGACGCGGCAATATGCGAACACGGCGAGTGAGAGTGACGTGACTATCGAAATCGAACTGCTAACGTGCGACCCAGCCGGCACGCCCCAGAGGCTGCCCTCTGAAATTAGTCCGTCCGGACGGACCCGCTGGCTACTTGTAGCTTCGTACCTAAACCGCGGAGTGCGCCTAGCCTGACCTCGCTTCACTTTGATAAATTTTAATTAATTTGATCGTATAACATATTATACTTAAATGTAACACCCATACCCAGATACTATGATCAATTTTATCAACAAACCCCCCCCCACATATTGGGGTCTATCCCCTCTCCTGTTGGAATGACCAGCATCATAAATTTGACTTTTTATTTTTGACGGCCCTGCTGAAAATTATTAATTTCTCCAGATTTAAAAGTCCTACAGTTATAAATAAAATAGCGAATAATATCATCTATAAAAAAATAATTTGGAAAAATTTTTGCTTTAACACGTCATAAAAAATTACCAAAGTAAAATTTAATCTGAAATTACTCAAAATATTTTTTAATAATTTCTTTTATTTAATTTAATTTTTATTTATAAATTATTATTCTCTTGGTAAATGGGAGCGAATACGTAGCATTGTTCCGTTCTGTACATTTATAATCTATGACAGGATAGGATAATATTTACTGACAATTTGTATTTATAATTTACAAATACAAATATGACAGAAAATCAATTTAAATATAAAACACGCGCATGAAATGTGATCCTTAGATTTTTTGGAAGCTTACTTGTGTAATTTCTACAGTTTCACATAACACAGGACGGCATTTTATTAAGTTTCTCGGGAGCAACTCAAAATGTCAATGTTTTCGCGAGACTGCGGTCAGGTGTGCTATTTAGCTCAGATTTCAGTTGCCAGTGTGAAGGCGCAAGTAACCTATCTACTTACCTCTTTTAAAAAAAATCTAATATCTTCGTTACCTGACCAACCTGTGGTCACACCAACTTACCACACCAGTGGGACTACGGGAGAATTTTTTGCCCATAGCTATAGCTACACCAGAAATAGCCCAACTTACCCTTGACATGAATAATGACAAAGAAATTTAAATCGATCTCAATAGATCAGGAAACTAAAGTAGATCGCAGCCATATACAAGTTGTTCCCCTGCTCCCATTATGTATTAACTAGCTTCTGCCCGCAAAAAATATAACCTGTAGTGCAGCTTTCTGTTGTCAATTTTTTTTTGTCTTCTCCAAACAGAAACTTACCATTTTATCATCTTTAAAATTTTCAGTCAGCAGCACATTATAGAATCTGGAGTTTAAACTCATCTGGTGTTTGTAGAATGTGGCATTTGTCGACTACTTTTAAGGGCGTTTGCTAAGTGTTAAGTGGTTAAGGTTTTCGATAATGTTTGCGAAACATTAAGCTATTAAAATTTGTCTCTTTTTGCTGTATAGTAAATAGAAAAGACACATTGATAGCTATTCAGAAAACTGTCAGTTTTAAGTAAACAAGTAAAAGTCGAACAACATATGTTTTTGTAGTTAGAAATTCCATTAAAGAGTTAGGTATTATAGTTTGTTATAGTCGTAATTTGAGTAAAATAGAGTATAAGGCTCCTCTGGTCCTAGGTTAGATTCCTAGGGGGTTATAATTTGTACTAGGTTTGTTTGGTGGTAGGGCTTATTTCAAGTCCGCCTGGCTAGCTACCACCATCTTATCTAAGTCTGACGCCATACCAACATTTTTTTTATTTCATTGAATACAAATGGCTATCTTACTTAAACTTAAATTAGTACAGTGTTTCTTAAAAACAAATAGCCTTAAACAGTTTTCGCAATTAGAAGCATTGAAATGTATGTAAACATTTCGATGATTAGAAGAAATTATTTGTATTACAATCACATTTATACTTTTATGAACGAACAGTATTGTAACGGTACTTAAATACATAAAACAAGTGCGAGTCGGACTCGCGCACGAAGAGTTCCGTACCAAAAAACAGCAAAAAAAAACACGTTTGTTGTATGGGAGCCCCTCTTAAATATTTATTTTATTCTGTTTTTAGCATTTGTTGTTATAGCAGCAATAGAAATACACGATCTATGAAAATTTCAACTGTCTACCTGTAGTCGTTATCAATATCGTGCAAAAAACGGCAAAAAAAACACGTTTGTTGTATGGGAGCCCCCCTTAAATACTTATTTTATTCTGTTTTTAGTATTTGTTGTTATAGCGGCAACAGAAATACATCATCTGTGAAAATTTCAACTATCTAGCTATCACGCTTCGGGTACGGAACCCTAAAAAAATATGAGCCGTGTGAAAATAAGATATAAATCAATAAAGCCACATCAAGCCTAAAATATGTAATATTATTGTTTGAAAAATTTTTCATTCATCACTTTCGCAAAGTAACTTTAAAAAATAAGTAAATAAGTCAATGTCACGAGAATAGTTGTTGTTAAAACTAGTAGTTACACGATTGAAATAAGAATATGTCTATAATTAGTTGAACAAAAATCGGTATGGAATTTCAGATAGTTACGCCTTGTAACCGTACGAAATGGCACCTGACTTAACCTTAGACAGGAGATGACAATTTTGCCGAGTACCAAGTCATGAAAATACGCAAGATCAGCGACATCTCTCCGTTTCACTAGAGGGAGCAGATGGTAGGGTCTGCAGATATCATCATAAGCAAGATTTTTGTTGTAGTAAATTTTGTATTATAATTAATAATTCTCAAAAACTTTTTTGTATTCTTTCGATCTTTTCTACGTAGACGTTACAATGCGGGTTCCACACTTGGCTCGCACACTCTAATTGGCTTCTCACCAAGGAGCAGTATAATAGTTTTAAGGATTTTACTGACTTAAAGTCTGTAGGTGTTCTAAGAACAATTACAAATCCAAGCATTTTAGAAGCTTTAGATGTAATTAAGTAAATATGTTTATCAAAGATAAGCTTAGAATCAAGAACCACACCAAGATATCTCACGCAATGGACACCTTGCAATGATTTGTTATTTATTGTGTAGGCATTGTGGACTGCGACAGGAGATCTACTGAATGTGATAGTATTGCACTTTGATATGTTAAGTTCAAGTTTACTTATTAAGCCTATCAAGATCCCGTTGGAAGAGAAGACTGTCCGTTGGTGTAAGAATTATTTTGTAAATTTTCATGTCATCGGCAAACAACAAGAACTGAGAGTGAACAAAGCATCTGTCGATATCATTAATGAAAAGCACAAAAAGTAAAGGTCCGAGAATAGATCACTGCGGAACGCCAGAAGGAATGGTGGAAAAACGTGAGTGTGAAGAGAAACCATTGAGAAACACAGTTTGACACCGATCTGTTTAAAAAAATATTGTGTTCCAGCGGTTAGAGTTAAGATAGCCAGTTCCTCAGTGATGATGAGGATTCCGGGCACTTAACATCAGATGAGGTGAAGACCAAGCACTATCCCGTTGTGCATTAAAAAAAAGTAATTATAAGTTTATAAGCCATTATTTATGGTATGGTATGAGGTAACTTCGGATACGGAACTCTATACTGCGTGTGGCCCGACATGCACTTGGCCCGTTTTTATGTATGATACAGCCAATCGCGAAAGTGTCTCCTCGAGAACCTGTTCCTCGCACAAAGGAAATTATGGGAATGTTAATAGATAAAATTATACAAAGGATTCAGAGTACCATGACGATTTCTTCAACATAAAGCAAACCAAATTGATTCAGAGCCTTGAATTTTTAACCTCTGAGTCATGAAAAGGCGCCATCATACTGACAATATAACCTGGAATTTGCAATTATTGCAAAACGGGTTTCGGTCGTAACGTAACGTAACATGGACAAGGTAAAGGGAAAGTAAACAAGTTGCAAGTTACAAGTTTTTTTAAGTATGGCGTACTAGCAAAATTTATTACCGTCGGTACTTCAAATTGATTTGTAAATAAAGTTATTTGATTTGATTTGAAAAAAATTGAGCCAAATTAATTAATGACAGCCTAAATATATTATCAAAAACACTCATAGGCGTGGAGATGTCGGCTGATACGTAACGGAATAATAGAAGTAAGATCTTTCTGCGCCGATCCCAAATAAATTGATAGGCCAAGGACAGGAAAAGGATGGTGATTCATGGTGTTTCTCTTTGTCATCAAATCAGGAAAGTGCAGATACTCAGAACTGATCCTCATCACTCGGCTTGCTCAGCTCATGGCAGTAGTGCGGTCGGGACACAAAGCAAGAAAAACCGCTTCTGTGAAAGTCGCTAGATGCGGGCAGGACCTATCGTCCTGAAGATCCTTAAGAGTAGACTGTTGGGGCGGAGAGGTTCTTGAATTATGTAATGTTGTTCTTCAATTGATGAAATTTATGTTATGACGCTCCGTGACTTGGCTTTTTAAAAGATGGACTGACGACGAAGCTTGCGGGAAGCCGCTGGATACGGCCAGTGAGTTAATAGTCCTGAAAATTCTTGGGAAAGATTTACACCCAGCGAGGTTGGTCGATATTGGTCGAGTCTAATTAGACGCGTCAGCGTCATGTCGTGTACCGACAGGTACTCCGTCAGTTTGGCGAACAGATTGCTGTACACACCCAACAGATCTGATCAGCATTCTAAGAAATTTAAGATCAGAGTTTCAGTATTTCCGTATTGTTTTTTTTAACATATCAGATGGCCATCATGATCATTTAAATCATGATTTAATTATGCCGAGGATTATATATTTCTGTTGCTAAAAAGACATCAGGTTGTTGTATCATTAAACCATCTCTCTCCTGTATGATTTATTATTCCCATATGATAGTAAGGTTTCTTTTTTCTCCACTTTGCTCTATCTAATAGCTAGGGTGACGATGACGTACTGACTACTGAGAGATATTGTTCGAATTTGCACCAAGTCCAGCCATCGTATTTTTGGTTTGCCTTTCCTTCTATCGATCTTTTTACGATTGCTTCCATATTCTGTTTTAGAGTTTTTACAAACTAATGGCTTTGTTCTTCGTAATTAAAACGACCAAACTAAATCTGTGATGTAAATCTGAGAATATCATGGATTACGTCAATTCGTTAAAATTCGTTTACGTCGTCGTTTTTTGACTTAATGCATTGTTCTCAGAACTATTTCAGTTTTGCCTGCGGCAGGCCGAACAATTCTGAATGTATAAAAAAATGTGCTCCTGTTTCTTAATAAGCTTTTGTAGAAACCCATCACCATGACAAATCTTTGCAACCTGAATTTACATAGTTTATTTATAGACTATAGTTTGAGGAATGAACTCATCAACTAAACTATGCGATGAATCCGGAAAATTCCTATTCCTATTCAATTAATGACATGTTTATCCTTATACTTAGTACTTATTCGGTGGATTTAAATCAATTATCGACAGGAACTCGATTTGTTTTTTTATGGTCGACGCTCATTGTTAACAGAGCCAGGATTGAATGTGGGGCGTGAGTCACAGGATGCCATGCCGTTAAGGTGTTCGCGTACCCTACATACTGGCTATTGTTGACTTGTTAGCTGCCTAATTGGCAAACTGGCCTTTTCTATCATGTAGATAATTTATCTGGTAAAGGTTGTCTAGTCTCTAGTTGGCGTATATCTTCTTGTTGAAGGACTTATTTTTTAACTTTTAGATTTTTGCATTCACAATGCTATTTTTATATTAAGATGAATAAATAATGAAAAATATTAGAAAAAATTGGCTCACCCGTAGAATCCCGTCTAAGTTGCTACGGGTGAGCCGTTAGTATTTTCTTTTACTGTCGCAAGATCTTGATCATGTTTGGTCGTGTCTTTGTAACGATCACTTAAATTAAAACATCATAAACATTATCGAATACATTAATGATTTTAATAGTATTAATTCCACTTTTATTCTATGAATTGAAATTAGGTTTGGTTAAGAGGGTTCATGTTGGGAACACTACACTTGAAGTTGTTGACCATTACGTATACCTAGGACAGGCAGTCCAGTTAGGTAGGTCCAACTTCGAGAAAGAGATCTCTCGTCGAATCCAACTCGGGTGGGCAGCATTCGGGAAGCTTCGAAAAATCTTCGCGTCCGACTTACCTCAGTGTCTCAAGACGAAAGTCTATGAACAGTGTGTGTTGCCAGTGATGACCTACGGCAGTGAAACGTGGCCGCTAACTATGGGTCTCATAAGGAGGCTCAAGGTCACTCAGCGTGCAATGGAGAGAGCCATGCTCGGCGTTTCCCTACGTGATCAAATCAGAAACGAGGAGATCCGCAGGAGAACTAAAGTAACCGACATCGCTCGAAGGATTGCTCAGCTGAAGTGGCAATGGGCGGGACACATAGCGAGAAGAACCGATGGCCGTTGGGGCAGAAAGGTTCTGGAATGGCGACCGCGCACCGGACGACGCTCCGTGGGTAGGCCCCCGACAAGGTGGACCGACGATCTGGTGGAGGTCGCGGAAAGCCAGTGGATGCAGGCAGCGCAGGACCGATCGTTGTGGAGATCCTTAGGGGAGGCCTATACCCAGCAGTGGGTGTCGTGTGGCTGATATGATGATGATGATGAAGGGGGTAGCCCTTAGCTTCTTAGTTATTATTGACCGTTTTTAGGGTTCCGTACCCAAAGGGTAAAAACGGGACCCTATTACTAAGACTCCGCTGTCCGTCTGTCTGTCTGTCACCCACCAGGCTGTATCTCATGAACCGTGATAGCTAGACAGTTGAAATTTTCACAGATGATGTATGTCTGTTGCCGCTATAACAACAAATACTAAAAACAGAATAAAATTAATATTTAAGGGGGCTCCCATACAACAAACGTGTTTTTTGCCGTTTTTTGGTACGGAACCCTTCGTGCGCGAGTCCGACTCGCACTTGGCCGGTTTTTTAATATATTATTTTACTAAATATTAGTCAGTTTATTTACAGCTAGGGTATTTATTTTTTATTATCTTCTGCAAACGTTTGTTCTAAAATCGGGTTATTACTTTCATAAATACGTCTATTAAATAATTAATTACTTTATAACCCTCCTTTACATTCTGTTCGTTAATAACTCTCAATTTAGAAACAGCAAAGTTTCCCCACAGCGTTTTGTTTACACACACATCCCCCATGTCAATTGGAGTCAGGTGCTACACCTACGAAAGATATATTATACGTAAATGCGATAATTTAGGGGAAACAAAGACCGACTGACGGTGTAATTTTTTTTTACTATAATATGAATGCTGGATGCGGGCAGCGCAGAACCGATCGTCGTGGAGATCCTTGGGGGAGGCCAATACCCAGCAGTGGGTGTCGTGCGGCTGACATGATGATGAATTTGAACGCTACGTCACTGTATATTTAGTTGGCTACGTTAACTTCCAATTTCTCCAAGTTTTATAGTTGCATTCTAATTTTATAATGAAGCCGATGTATTTTCGTTTTTTGTTTGATGTACGAGTATTATCCTATTTTTATTACATGTTGAATTGTTGATACAAGTAAGTACCTTAATCAGCAAAATATTAAAGCAATGCGTCTGTTGAATGTGCTCCTGGTTTAGCGTAGCGTCTGAAATTCAACTTGCAAAATAGTCACGTCATCGCGTGGGACTATCGAAAAGCTGGATCACGGCTCCGTTTGTTCGTTTCTGGGTCGTCGATCTTGGCTGACCCGTCCCGCCGATGCTACCCGCATATTTCGCACGTGTATATCGCCTATATTATGACAACAGCTTGGTTTTCTCCGCGATCTCTCCCCTTGCATTCAAAATGTTTGGAATGCAACACCGAGATTATTTGTGGAACATTGTCGCTGCACGTATGCATAGATACTGCGGGTGATGTCGGCAGACAGTGTGTCTTCAGTTCATTGTACGCCAGATGGCCCACGCGAAAATACATAGAACGGAAACTCGAGTGTGCCAAACACAAAAGGAATGCGTTGGACATCTCAGGAAACGATTCGTTAAAATATGCGGAATAATATACGCAACTGAGACGCGTGCTTGAATAATTGAGGTCTTCACCTTAAGGGGTTAAGTTGACAATACATTGTCTAATTATGTCGGTAGCCATTAGTGCATTGTCATCTACTGGACTAGGAAACTGCAGCTCAGTTGGGCGTTGGAGTTGGAATACATTACTTCAAACTTGTCGTCTGTGACTAATGAAACTAAATGTGTACCTAATGAAAAGGTCACACCGAATGTTACTAGTCTTAGAATCTGTGTATTATTTATAGACCGACCAACACGCGGTTTTATTTATCTAAAGTCGCATTACTAATCTCCCAGCAAAAATGTAAACAAAGGTGTTGCCAGAGCAAAACAACACAAAAAGAAATAGTATATTGCTAAGTCAAGAGATAAACACACTTACATGGTTTTTCATCACAAACCTAACAAAAATAGATTAGATAAATATTCTGAATCATGAGTTTTGCGTCAAAAAGAGTAATATAATTTAATATTTCATAATAACAGTTTTACAGTAGAAAACATTTTATGACGCTGTGCACACATCAACTGCAAACCGTAAACATCAACCTTTGGTCTTTTTATAAAATTTCATATAAATTAGTATTACGAATAGTAGCTGTAGTAGTAACATTTGTCTTTTGGTATTGGGGGGGAACAGGCGGTGATGCTACGTATTTTTGATAGTTTACATACAGGCAATATCTAAGTAAAGTTTTCTTATCAGTTCGTTTCAAGAACTTTTAACATCAAAAATTATGATAGGTTATAAAGATAAAATTTCTAATTACCATCCTACTTTAAATTAACCCTGTATGACATTATATTCATAATGACTCAAAATATAATATACAAATTAAAAAGTTTTAAAAGTGACCAAAGGTTTTCAATATCTGAAAATGTCACTATCAGGGTCAGTTTGTCAATTTGACAGTGACGTTTCTTTGTTTACATTTTTGCTGGGAGATTAGTAATGCGACTTTAGAGTCGCCTACCGTGCCGCTCTGCCCTAGCTCGATATGTTAAAAAACATTTATGCTCCAGCAATGTTTAATTGTTTATGTTATATTTTCATATTTGTCAGCCAGCTCATCGTTTTCACCTCTGTTTCGGAATATAAACCACAAATCACTGAAAACTGGTTTACTGGGAATTTTACATATAAAATTTTGTCAGGGAATTTTGTTTTCTGAATTATCCTGTTTGTAGTTAGAAGAAATTAAATTAAGAATACGCCTATGCAACCTAGATTTAATTATAATTTTGTAGAGCAATCCAATAGATTAATCCAAAATATTTAAAAAGCTTAATGATATTGTGTGAATGGCAAGAAACATGTATCCCGTTTGTGCCTGTCGATGCTGCTGCGGCCTAGATCCGGGTTATGGCTGAACTTGAGAACTAGGTGGTTAGATCTCTAAACTTGATCCTAAGGATTAAAGGCACGGGCAGTGTCGTGGGAGACGTAGAGTTGGGCGCACGCGCACGATACCGCGGATCGGTTATGTTTATGATGCGTAAAGGATACATGGTTATTTCGAGAACGAACTTTTGTTGATCATTTTTGGATGACTTTCAGCGGCTTGGTTACGTAAATGTTTCGTTTATGAAATGTGTCCAACTTTTTTGTAAAACGATTTGTTTTTTAGTCTTCAGTGTCATTCTCTTTACAAAATCGGGAACAGCTTTTGGTTCATTTTATTATAAGTTACGTTCTGTGAGTTTTTTAAAGTAGGGTTTGAGTGCTAATTTGGAGAATAAGGTTACTAAATTATTTTGTTGATCTCAGTGATTTGTGCTGTTATTGTCTTGTGTTCTATGGTAACAATGTTCGATACCCATGGATAGTGACGGTCGTCTAGTGTTTTGGAAGACTGGAGTGTGGGAGGGTGGAGCTCCCACCCTTAATTGCAATACCTGTAAGAAGCGTCGCGCTGAAAGGATGACTGCCAACGAGCGTCCCCAGGGGTGCGTTCTACGACCGCTACTTTATAACTATTGTAGTAAAATATCTGAAAAAAATTGTTGTCTCATTCGGTAGAAATCGTGATAGCTTTGATACAACTTTGACAGACTTTGATAGATGATTAAAAATAAATTTTCAGAAAGGTGTACGAAATATACATGCGGTGTTTGTCTCTTCAACACATTCCCCAATAATTTTTTTTTTTAGCTATGCCTTTCTTTATATATAACACTTGTCAGTTAGTTCCTGTTACAACAGATTGATTTTATTTAAAGGTTCATTTTCCTCTTAACAAATATAGAACCTACCTATAATTTTCAACAGCAAGCTTACATTTGCCTGTTATTGTTATAGCTATTGACAATGGAACAAAAGGCGTAAATATTAAATATTGCTCTAACGACTTTTGAGATCTGATAGTTAACCTCACAGATTGTAATAATAACGAGACACCTGTGGCCGGCAAATGAGATGTGAGTGCATTCTTAGACGCAAAGTAGTAATGTGTGTCGCCCGCCACCTTGTTACATAATCTTAAGATATTTCCCAAATCTTGATGTAAAAATAATGATGTAAGAAATATAAGTACATATTCTGTTATAGCTACATCACAGTTTATCATACCACGTGCCTTTTCTACGCGTGTGGTGCGGTGCGTCATTTTGTTTATCGTTATATTTCTGAGATTCGTTTTAGTAATGATGACATTAATGTATTTATCTATATCATTTTTATAATGCTTCTTTCTTTTTAGATTTTATTGATCTTTTTAATGTTATTGAATTACCTAAAGTTGGTACTTACTTACTTTTTTTAAGGTAAGTACTGAAGTACCTGGGAAATTCGCTTTGGCGTGAAAAAATATTAAGAGTTTTTAATTCGATAAAATATTGTCAAAAGCCAGTGGCTTTATTTTGATTAGTGATATCATTAATTTCAATACATTTTCTCTAATGTTCATGAATGTTAAGGCAGGATCTCTTCGCCATATGTTTAAATGAGGTTTTCCTGTACCTATGTATTAATTGCATTAACATGTGCAGTTACATTTAAAATTAAAAAAAATGAATAAACAAATGGTGTTGCTAAATGTATGCAATCTTGTGGTTGTTGCTTATGGGCCTGCCAAACCCACTGAGGGTGTGATTAGTTTGATTCATGATTCCTAAACCTTTTAATTAATTTCATGATATTATCTCTACAGCTTTTAATAATGGAACACAAATAGTCATATGCTCAGAAAGCTATCTTTGGATTATGATTGGTTATTTAAACTGTCGACACCACGTCATAAACTTCACCACTATTTAGCTTTGGAGTCATAACTGCGACGAAAATAATATCAATAAGTCAACATTCCGGCAGTATTGTTTATTTATGTATTATTTTAATTACAGCAGTAGGTAGGTACCTATTGAATTAAACATTGACAGACGTGATAGTGGCTTATCATTATCATATACCGGACTTGCAATGTCGCCCAATGATTGCGTTTTCCGGTGTGTTATCTGCCAGATAGCTTCAAAAATTAGAAATACTGGATAAAATGAGCATATTCAATGCCTTACCTCAGCACTCAAATCATGATAGTGACTGCATTCTGTTCCGTCTTGGAGTTTGTGGACATGTACATACGCTCACGCCTGTTTCCCATGGGGGTAGGCAGAGACTATGGGTCCGCCACCTGCTACGATCCTTGCACACTTCTTTCGCTTCATTCACGTCCATCAATCTTTTCATACATGCCCTGCGGTTTTTGTTCTTGTTAATGTGTCTCCAATTCGTTACACGGATAAATAGGATTTCTTAAAACAAGATATTTTGTCTCATATAAAGGGAAACAATATATTATTGGTTCAATGCAATTTTACTTTCTTTCAAGAGTAAATTGCTTTGAACGAAAGTAAATTGCATTGAACCAAGAAAATATTTGTTTCCCTATATAATGAGACACAAAATATCTTGATTTAAGAGTCTTTTCTTGTTTTAAGAAATCCTTTTTTTTCTGTGTATTGATCAGAGATTTGCGAGTGAGATTTAAAAAGTAACCATACTTTAAACCGACTCTAATTTTACAGCTTGTGGCTTTGGGTTTAAATGCAATAAAATATGTTTGGCATACTCAATTCGTAAAGTGTTATTCGATACGCTAGAAAATAGTCGATGCAGTTGAATTGTGACTGGTATTAGTGTGAAATTCCAGATAACTTGCGCTCTAGTAAACATCGTGTGACCAATGCGTGCGATAGTCATGGGTGTCCCTTGACTCGCCTAAAGTCATTGGTCCTAATTTCATTTGGCCGAATTTCTTTGGCCTAAACTCCTTACGTACAATTATTGTTTGGCCTAATAGATTTTTTCGCATCTTTGTCGTTTCGCCTAAACGTTAAATTCCCTCATTATCAAAACGACTAATGTTAATTGTCCTAAAATTTATTAGCATACATATCTTTTGACACAATAATGACTACGCCGAAGTATTGTTAACCCTAATATTGTCTTGCATACATAATTTTTGGCATAACAATATTGTATTGCATTCAAGTTGGTGACAGAAACAAATCGTCAAAAAAATGGGCCTGAGGCCCCCCGCTATAAAGAAAAACTTTTAATGCGAACACCATTACGTTAGGTTAGGTTAGGGTTTTGAACACTTTTATAATGCTTGCATGCATGCATGCATGCTGCATGCTTGCATGATTTTATGCATGCATGCTTTTTTTGCATGCTTGTTCACTTGCTCGCTTGCATGCCTGTATGCTTGCTTGCATGTTTGCTTGCAAAATGCCTGCCGGGGGGTGCAGGGGGGCTGGCCCCCCTGCTCGGGGGGGTCGGGGGGCCTGAGGCCCCCCGCTATAAAGAAAAACTCTTAATGCGAAGACCATTAGGTTAGGTTAGGTTAGTGTTTTGACCACTTGCAGCGGAGCGAGCGAAGCGAGCGGAGCTCCATAATGCTTGCATGCATGCTGCACGCTTGCTTGCATGTTGCTTGCTTGCTTGCATGCTGCTTGCTTGCTTGCATGCTGCTTGCTTGCTTGCATGCTGCATGCTTGCTTGCATGCTGCATGCTTGCTTAAATGCTGCATGCTTGCTTGCATGCTGCATGCTTGCTTGCATGCTGCATGCTTGCTTGCATGCTGCATGCTTGCTTGCATGCTGCATGCTTGTTTGCATGCATGCATTCCTTGCTTTTGATTGCATGCATGCATAATCTGCTCTTGCTTGCATGCAAGTATGCATGGCCTTGTTTGCATGCATGCATGCGTGCCATGCAAGCATGCTATTTGATCTTGATTGTACTTATGTTGTCATGTTTGCTTGTGTGCATACTTGCTTGCTTGCTTGTATGCTTGCATTCTTGAGTGTGATAGGCAATTAAAAAGACAACGACAGGTTTATCTGCTCATTCTTTATTTTTAATTACTTACCAAAAACATAATTATTTAATTTAAATCATGTGCAATTGTTGTTAATTGTTGGTAAAATTGTTCAAAAGTGTTTAGTGAAATTGAGTAATTTTCAATTTACAAGTAGTAAACAATACCGATTAAAAACGATTATTCCTATAATGATTAAGGGAAGTAAACATTCGGCAAAAAAAATATTAGGCGTTACACAATTGTGCGAATCGTTATTTAGTACTTTTAAACATTAGGGGTTATGAATAGTTATGCTTAATGATGAATTTAGGAAGTAAACATGCGGCGAAAAAATTTTAGGCGAAGTGAAAATAGGCCAAACAAATTTAGGTCAAATGAAAATTGTGCAAAAAGTTTTTAGGCCAATAAGTAGTGTGCCAAAGACAGTTAGGACAAAAAAAATTAGGCATTCCAATATATACCCGATAGTCATTCATCGAATCGAAGCGACTTTGTTTAGTAACGATGTCGAGGATATTTTGCACATGAGTTCTACGTGGTGTTAAATCTAAGAAAGTCACTATGATTATAAATCCTGGCACTCTCGTCTAGTCTAGCTGTACCTTGATTACGTAAAGCTGTTGCTAACAATTCTCGATTGAAATCGATTGAAAGCGCGGTTGCATTGCTGCTTTAAGTAAGATAGTTGTCACATTGGTTCTAACTAAAGCAGCAATGTAACTGCAATTTCTGTCAGAGTTGATTGCAACAAAATTACAAAATCACCCCCCTGGTCTATGGTTACAATACAATCAGTTGACAATTCAACCAACATTTTGTATCGATATTAGGGATTATTGTAAATGGATTTTTGTATTATAAAGTTTTAGTATCCAGATAGGTAGTAAAATATGTTCTTTTAATTATGTATGGTTTTGAATGTTTATGTTGGAGTTGAATATGTGCAATATTTGAAAAGATAAAAGATAAAGTAATGACAGTGGCAGGCAATTATAGCCTGCATGCTGTGAAGGTAGTAAATAAAAAAAAATAGTTAAGCAACTCGAACACGCCCATCATAATATAATTGAGTAAATGTGGTAATCAAGTTAGCTGGGGTGCGTATCCACGGATTGCGATAAAGGGTCGGTGACACGACAAACTTGTTTATTGAACTTCTGTCGTTGTGTAATGGACTGATAACTCGTGGGAGCAGACCAGCTGGCTGCAATTACGTGCTCAACTCTACGTATCAATCAAAATTAAAATCAATACTCCTTTGCGTATAACGGCTTTTTTCTATGTCGTAATGCGAAAAAAAGTAAGAAGGTAGGTTAGGTAGGTACAGTCAACGGCAAGCTGGGCTTCCACAACGTGTCAAATTTCTTTAATCATTTTTAAACTTTAAGTCGAACAGCTTAAGGTTCAAAATTTACTATAGATTTTTGACAGTTTTGTAAAGCTTGATATGCTGCTGACTGTACCTAGATCTTGCGTGAATACGATTTGGTAAGAAAAAAATTAAAGAGCCTTACTTGACGACTCGACAAGTGGTAATAGTCATCGATAATCTATTCTATACGTTCTATACTGTGATCGATAATCCATAGAGAGGGATTAGCTACGAATTGAAATTACAGAGGCGTTGATGCTGTTGAGCGAATATTCTGATGAATCAAGTGTGAGCAGATATGAATTTCATTTACAAAACTAAACTTTATTTTGAATTGTTTCAGCGAACTAAAGAAACTTTCAGAGGAGAGTCTCACGCGTCAGCCAGAGGAAGTATTCGACATAATCTGCAAGCTAGGCGAGGGGTCTTATGGCAGCGTATATAAGGTACAAAATTGCATTGAAATACGAATAAGGATAACTTGTACATTGTAAGTGTAACAACTCTAAATGCCCCCTGTTTAGATCATAACGAAAGCACCATCCCTGAGATCCTAGTCTCGTAAAAATGAATTGCCTTCGGTTAAAAAAATAGTCTAGCTCATTGACTTTATGAAGGCACCCCTCCTAAATTTAAAAAGCGGCTCGGTGGGTGGTTTGTTTACTTTGAATCGTATATTCCGTTATTCACTCGTTTCTGTTTGCCTCTATTGTAGGGTAACTCATACTCTGTTTGTTTATAAACTGATCTCAAAGCTCTATCTATATTCTATTGTATGAATGTAATTCAATTTATAAACTGATCTGAAAGCTTTACCTATTGTATGATTGTAAAATCCAATTTATAAACTGATCTAAAAGCTCTATCTATTGTATGATTGTGAAATTCAATTTATAAATTGATCTGAAAGCTCTATCTATTGTATGATTGTGAAATTCAATTTATAAACTGATCTGAAAGCTCTATCTATTGTATGATTGTGAATTTCAATTTATAAACTGATCTAAAAGCTCGATCTATTGTATGAATGTGAAGTTCAATTTATAAACTGATATGAAAGCTCTGTCTATTTTATGTTTAAGAAATTATATTATAAACGATCAAAAAGCTCTATCTATTGTATGATTGTGAAATTCAATTTACAAAGTGATCTAAAAGCTCTATCTATTCTATGATTGTGAAATTCAATTTATAAACTGATCTAAATGCTCTATCTACTGTATGATTGTGAAATTCAATTTACAAAGTGATCTAAAAGCTCTATCTATTCTATGATTGTGAAATTCAATTTATAAACTGATCTAAAAGCTCTGTCTATTGTATGATTGTGAAATTTAAATTATAAAGTGATCAGAAAGCTCTATCCATTGTATGATTGTGAAATTTAAATTATAAAGTGATCAGAAAGCTCTATCCATTGTATGATTGTGAAATTTAAATTATAAAGTGATCAGAAAGCTCTATCCATTGTATGATTGTGAAATTCAAATTATAAACTGATCTGAAAGCTCTATCTATTTTATGAATGCGAAATTCAATAATTCTTTCCTTTGGTTTCCTTCAGTCTTACGGAACCCGTCAAAAATGGAACGCATAGATAATTTAAAGTGTACCTGGCCCACCCCGCTCGCGTGATGAATGAGTTAGAGCCCCGCCGCTTTGTTATGGCGCGGGTCGAACGAAAAATTTGTTATGCCCTATGATTTAACGCGCTATGCGCCACTATAACCGACTTACATAACACTACCGCTAGGATTAAGTTCTTTATCGCTCGCCCATTTGCTAGCATTGAGGTTTTTTGATGGCGGTATTGATAAGGGTAATGTGGATTCGCATATCCAATCCAATCTGACAGCTTACGCCTGTATTAGCACACCTCCGCTCCGGTTCCACCGCGAAATACTGCAGTAGGTTCCGCCATGAGTTCAACAAGCGAAACAAATGCGAACAGGCTGTTCTAATGCACAGATTTTATTCAGGTGCTCCCTCACCGGGAGCATTCACGTGTACTGTAACATTATTGATTCGTCTTTGAGCGTTACATTACAATAATACCTCCCTGTCTGATGAGCATTCGCTCGGTTCTCCTCCTTCACTGATGTAATGCTCAAATCTGTAACGTTACATTACACGCGAATGCTCCCGTTGAGGGAGCACCTGATTTTACCCGATCGGCTCCGACGTTTGACACACGCAAAAGTAATGACGCTAAACCGCTACGTAGATGTGATCCTTATAATATCGTAATCGATAGAAGACAACTCATAGCGGCACTATGGCGGAACTACCACGGTGCCGCTGGAATGGTGTGCTACAGGCGTCAAACAATTTTCATCTGTCTAACGTTCAGGAATATTCATGACTCATTTATAATATCATTCAAAAGTGTTCTGCTATCCGCTCAAAATAATCAAGACTCGTTTTCACACACTACAGGCACTGCACAAGGAGAGCGGGCAAGTGCTTGCTATCAAGCAGGTGCCCGTCGACACAGACCTTCAAGAGATCATCAAGGAGATCTCGATCATGCAGCAGTGCGACAGCCCCTACGTGGTCAAGTACTACGGCAGCTACTTCAAGAACACAGACCTCTGGGTGAGTTGGGGGTTTAACAGATGACACTTGGAACAGACTATCGCATGGGTAAGGAATTGCTTCATGTACAGTCGAGGAATGAAAAGGTTGATCATCCTTTGATGGAGGTAGTTTGTTCTCACATGTAGCTACCACATAAAATCGCGGATTACTTCAACATTTCAACTATTTTGTCGTTAAAAGTAAAAGAATATATAAAACTAATCAAACACGATCCGATCACTATCCTAAGCTAGTAAAATTCTAGTACAAACCTTTACGGAGGTACAGTACGAGGCATGTATCTTGAAATCGGGTGGGGATTGCGCGGAACACGTATTTTGGGCATGCGTTGCGGTGAGGGGCGCGGGCGGCAGGACAGGGGCGCGCGCTATTGGTTGCTCAAAACAGCACATGCGCGAAATTATCCCTACTCCGTCGATAAAATTTTAAGATACATGCCTCGCACTATAGGTAGATGGGACTGCAAAAACTCGATATGTACAAAAATTAATATAAAAAGTCAACCTCTTCATTCCGCCACTGTACCAACCACTAATCCCTTAACGAACAATTTCTTGTTAAGTTCCTCATATATTTATATCCTGCAATTTCCTGTCTACAGATAGTTATGGAATATTGCGGCGCGGGATCAGTATCGGACATAATGAGGTTACGAAAGAAAACACTGTCTGAAGACGAGATAGCGACAATATTATGTGACACGCTAAAAGGTTTAGAATACCTGCACAGAAGAAGGAAGATTCATAGGGACATCAAGGCGGGGAACATTCTGCTGAACACGGAGGGACATGCGAAGCTAGCCGACTTCGGAGTAGCGGGACAGCTTACTGTAAGTAGATTGAAACTTTCAAAAATGATCATCAATATAAATCGAGAATTCAACAGGTAAAATGAACCTACAACGATTAATTTTAATGTCTTTTTGAATCCTCCTTAACAAATTGATCCCGACCTGATATCTTTGTATGTACGGTCAACGGCACGCTGAGCTTCCACAACGTGTCAAATTTCTTCAATCATTTTTAAACTTTAAGTCGCGTTGTTTAAGGTTCAAAATTCATTACCTATAGATTTTTGTCAGTTTTGTATAGCTTGATATGCTGCTTACTGTACAATGCGATTAAATTGACGATTGACAGTGATCCGCTGCAACTTCAATCGATAATGTATGGCAAAGAGTATATTTTACAGATTAATAAGTCGTTTTGTATCGCAAGCGCCCTGAAGTTAGCCACTTCAGTTGTACATTGTCAATTTAATCGCATCGTAATCCTGCTTTCAGTCTTGTTAGGTATTGGTGACCGCTTAAGATGCTAAAATACGATAATAGGTGTCTCATCTCCTCGACATGACTAAAGAGTTCGCTCGCTTTCAGGACACAATGGCGAAACGCAATACAGTAATCGGGACCCCATTCTGGATGGCGCCCGAAGTGATCCAGGAGATAGGCTACGACTGCGTGGCGGACATCTGGTCGCTGGGCATCACCGCGCTCGAGATGGCCGAGGGCAAGCCGCCCTACGGCGACATACACCCCATGCGCGCCATATTCATGATACCCACCAAGCCTCCGCCCTCCTTCAGGTACCTATAGAGTGTAGCTGTATATAGGTGATCTAGGCGATCTGCTACGACTGCGTGGCGGATATCTGGTCACTGGGCAAGCCGCCCTACGGCGACATACACCCCATGCGCGCCATATTCATGATACCCACCAAGCCTCCGCCCTCCTTCAGGTACTTATAGAGTGTAGTTGTATATAAGTGATCTTCTAGGAGATCTGGTACGACTGCGTGGCGGACATCTGGTCGCTGGGCATCACCGCGCTCGAGATGGCCGAGGGCAAGCCGCCCTACGGCGACATACACCCAATGCACGCCATATTCATGATACCCACCAAGCCTCCGCCCTCCTTCAGGTACTTATAGAGTGTAGTTGTATATAAGTGATCTTCTAGGAGATCTGGTCTTGGACGAATTAACCACTGGACACGAAACGCAAGAAAAATGTATGAAATCACGTTCAACCAATTTTTGCGGGGCGAGGGGGGATTACACTTGTCAAATAATGACAATAGTGCTTAAAGAAGTCGATATTTTTTTATCGACACTGTAAAGAGTGAATGAATGAATGAACCTAATGAGTTTATTGAATTCATGTGTTTGATTAATATTGAAGCGGACTTAATTTGTAATATTTATTACTACTTTATATTTGAAATAATTGTTTTCGTTTACTTATTAATAACCTAACATTAAAGATGATTACACTGCATCGAAATTGTTCTTTCATAATTTTTATAGGATATTGGTAAATTATTTCATGACTTTTACTCTGTGGAATTCTTAAATGAAAAACTGGTAAAAATGCACTCACAAATTCATAGAAACCATAATAAATGGTTTACAATAGGTGTTTAGTTAGGATATTGTGCGATAATCACGAGTATGGGTAAGGCCGTAGATTTTGCCACTTAGTAACATAATATGTTAATAATGCTTCTATGTTACGGTAACGTATAAGTAACATGAATGCCTTACAAATTTAGGCAAATTCAATGTCGGGACAGAATCTTTATTCATTTTTTTTTGTTTTAACGAATTAACATTGTAGCTTTCTGTTTGAAAATGTATGCTGCATATACGGTGGTGTTTGGTTGGTATCCATGTAGTCTCCCTGCGAACTGCTTCTACCCATTTTCTTTTTCGTACTGGATCAACTGGGAATCTGCAAAATTATTTTCAATTCATACCCATTTCTATTAAAATTAAAGATGCTTATAATTTTTTTATAAAACTTAAATTAAAATCCTTCACTTTACAATCACATCGATACTATTTATCGATATTTGTAACAGCCCCTTACTAATAAAAAATGACAAGCAAATGAATGAGTGACTGATATAATCCAACCAAATTAAATGCAATGCAACTTTTATGAAGCATTTACTTTACCAATGAGTACTTTTTTAAAATGACGTGTTATATTTTGTTTACATAGCAAATTTTATTTATTTTACGAAGAAATAGCTACTATAATAGGTTGCAAATGTACTTACGCGTGAAAAGAAACATTTCTTGATTTTCCACTAGTATTTTTGCAGTACAATACGAAGCATTTGCCCATTTTTTCTATCAATGTTTCGCCTCGAGCTCTCGCGTAACACTGACACCGCGATATCGTTTACTGAGGCTATCGGTCACAGTAAGTGGCTAAGGGGTAAAGGCGAATATGGCTGTCATTTCGCGTCCAGTGGTTAATTCGTCCAAGGATCTGGTACGACTGCGTGGCGGACATCTGGTTGCTGGTTATCACCGCGCTCGAGATGGCCGAGGGCAAGCCGCCCTACGGCGACTTACACCCAATGCGCGCCATATTCATGATACCCACCAAGCCTCCGCCCTCCTTCAGGTACTTATAGATGGGGTCGACGCTGCTCGCTTCCGTAGGTTTACCCTCGAGACCCTACTAGTGACCCTGGGTGGTGCCAAAGAGCAGCTCCTTCTGGTGGTAGGCTTAGGCCGTGGCTTGTCACCACCCCCCGAACAAAAACATATCGCCAAGCGACAACATGTCGTGTTCCGGTATGATGTCCGGGGTAGCCGAAAAAGGGGCTGGGTCTGAGCAGTTGCTTTAGCCATGCTTTGCCGCATTTTACTACTCATTGCTGTCACACCTGGCACCTGATGCTGGAGAGCAGCGGGATCCGAAGCACAGTGCTGCCGCTGGCTGACCGCAGGAAGTAGGGGGCCCAAGTAACGAGCCAGCCACTTGTGAAAGGCTGCCCCGCCACCTAGCGAAAAATCCCAGAATGCTCCACCTTGCCGGATGGGAGGACCAGGTGGCCATCTCTGGGGGGGTTCGGGCGTCCCCGCGGTCTCCAGATGAGTTGTTCTTTGCGTGTGACAGTTCTGGGCATTCTCTTGGTATGCACGGTGAATGCCTCGCCCAACTGCCAGCCCCTAGCCTAATACAAATTATAACTACAATTATGGTGAAGTACAAAAAGAAAAAAAATACACAGCGGCTGCACTTCCTCCCACTGAAAGTGCACCTCACCAATATCCGAGGTCTGCACTCAAATCTCCACGCAGTCCACCATCATCTTGAGACTGAAAAACCGCAGCTGCTGTTCCTCACCGAAACGCAGATCAAATGTCCAGCTGACACGGCATACCTCAATTACCCAGGGTATACTCTGGAGCAAAAGTTTAAGCCCCATGCTGGAGTATGTGTGTATGTTCGTGATGACATTTGTTTCAAACGTCTCAAATGCTTCGAGGAGCCCAAGTACTCAACCATATGGGTTTTGGTGGACACTGGCTTCGAAAAAACCATCTACGCTGGTGTCTACCGTTCGCACAGCGGAGATCAAGAGACAACCAGGCTATTCGATCATCTTAGTTGCTCGGCAGACATAGCTCTAGCCCGGTATCCAACGGCGCAGTTAGTATTTCTTGGAGACTTTAATGCACATCATAAGGATTGGATATACCCCTATGAAAAGACGGACCATGCCGGGAGAGAAGCGCGTAAATTTGCACTGTCGCTAAATCTTTCCCAGTTAATAAACTGTGCTACGCGGGTGCCGGATGTTGACTCACAAAAGCCTAATTGCTTGGACCTCCTGCTGACTACAGACCCAGATCGACATACCGTCTCGGTAACTGCTCCTTTGGGATCCTCGGACCACAGTGTAGTGAAATCGGTTTCCGTTTATACCCCACATGATCGAGACCCTATTGGAACAAGACGCGTATGGCGATACAAGTCAGCAGACTGGGACGAGATGCGGCATTTTTTGCATCCTTTCCCTGGTGGCAGGTTTGCTTTTCTTCAGGAGACCCGTCGAGCTGTGCTGTTGCTGTAACCGAAACCATACGTCAAGGCATGGAGTATTTTATTCCATACTCAGACGCTCCGACGCACAGTAAAACCCGGCCATGGTTCAACAGTGATTGCCAGCGATCAGAAGCGTTAAAGCAAACAGCTTACCAAGCTTGGGTTACTGCTCGGTCTCGAAAAGCTCCAAAAACTCAAAAACTCAAGAAAGCCTTTAACCAAGCCGCCAAGTCTTGCAAGAAAAAGTTACGCAGGGCCCGTTTTGACCATATCGGACGTATTGGCACCAAATTAGCTTCTTACCCAACCGGGAGCAAAGCGTTCTGGTCTCTCGCCAAAGCAGTCCAAACCAACTTCTGTCGCCCTACCCTACCACCTTTACAAAAACCTGACGGTACACTTGCTCACACTGCGAATGAGAAAGCAAACCTCTTTGCCTCCCTCTTTGCAGAAAATTCGCATCTTGATACTGCAGGGAAAGAGCCACCTAAGCTTCCTCAATGTGAGTCCACCATGGGTGATATACACATCCACCAGAAAGAAGTGCTTAGAATCATGCGAACTCTTGATGTGAACAAAGCAAGTGGACCTGATGGTATACCGGCAATTGTCCTGCGTAACTGTGCGCCTGAGTTGTCTCCAATATTAACTCGCTTGTATCGCCTCTCACTCGAGACTAAAGAAGTTCCTAAGTCATGGAGGCTTGCCAATGTGCAGCCAGTGCCCAAAAAGGGCAGTCGTGATGACCCATCTAACTATAGGCCTATTTCGGTCACCTCCATAGTCTGCAAGATTATGGAACGTGTACTCAATAACCGCTTATTAACATACCTCGAAGAAAACGATCTCCTAAGTGACCGCCAATTTGGCTTCCGACGAGGTCGTTCAACTGCTGATCTTCTTGCGTATGCCACCCACCTTTGGAGTGAGGCCATCGATAATCACGGTGAAGCCCTTGCCGTCTCTCTAGACATCTCCAAAGCCTTTGACAGGGTCTGGCATGATAGCCTTTTAAGTAAGCTTCCAGCATATGGAATCTCTGAAGACCTTTGCATTTGGATCTCTGACTTCCTTAAGGAACGATTTATCCGTGTCGTGTTGGAAGGGTGCACGTCCGACCAACGAGCGATTGACGCCGGTGTTCCTCAAGGATCCGTTCTGTCCTCAACACTCTTCTTGCTACATATAAACGACCTGCTAACACCCGGAACCTTTGGGTATGCAGACGATAGCACAATAACAGACAGATACTTTTCAAATGCAAGGGCCAACAGAGAACAAATAGAGTCTTGTCGAGAGGATTTAGTCGGACGGTTGAACCTGGCACTTCAGGATGTCTCTGACTGGAGCGATGCCAATCTTGTTAGGATCAATGCGACAAAAACACAAGCGTGTCTCTTCTCTGCAAAACGAAGTGCATTCCATCATTCTCCGACTTTCCGTGGTGCATCTGTACCAGTGACCGATCAGCTACAACTCCTTGGCATGTCAATTTCATCCAATTTGAACTTCGGCGAATATATAGAGTCCATAGCTACAACCGCTGCAAAAAAGCTTGGAATTACTTCTCCCCGCATCAGCTGCTACAACTTTATAAAGCGCAAATCAGACCGGTCATGGAGTACTGCAGTCACCTTTGGGACGGATCAGCAAAATACCAGCTTGGCGCTCTAGACTCGGTCGAAAAACGGGCTAGGCGACTTATTGGAGACCCCTAACTCACGAATGCCAAACTAAATAGCCTCGACCACCGCCGTAGAATAGCTTGTTTGTCGGTATTTTACAAGATGCACTTCGGAGAGTGTGCGAAGGAATTACACGAATTAATTCCTCCAGCCCCATTCCACCACCGAAGCACTAGATGCAGATTAGCGTACCATCCTTATGTTGTTGATATTCCAACCATCCGCACAAAGCATTTTGCTAACACTTTTATAATGCGAACAGCTAAGGAGTGGAACAGCCTGCCTGCCGATGTGTTTCCTGATAGTTACAACTTGGGCCTTTTTAAGGCTAGAGTGAATAGGCTTTATCTAAGTGAGCATGCTCCATCGTAGTCTGCATCATCACTTAACAGGTGTGATTGTGGACAAATGCTCACTTATTTTCAATAAAAAAAAAAAGTTTGTATATAAGTGATCCATAAGATCGGCTACGACTGCGTGGCGGACATCTGGTTGCTGGGTATCACCGCGCTCGAGATGGCCGAGGGCAAGTCGCCCTACGGCGACATACACCCAATGCGCGCCATATTCATGATACCCACCAAGCCTCCGCCCTCCTTCAGGTACTTATTTAGTCTGTAAAGAAGTGATCCAGGAGATTGCCTTCGACTGCGTGGTGGACATTTGATGTATGGCGCTCGAGATGGCCGAGGGCAAGCCGCCCTATGGCGACATACACCCCATGCGCGCCATATTCATGATACCCACCAAGCCTCCGCCCTCCTTTAGGTACTTTAGAGTGTAGCTGTCACAGAATATATAATAGTAGGTACTAAACGTACAGAAGCGCAGATGGGCTTATTTGCAGATGCAAATATAAGTAATCAAATAATAAGTAAGCTACTCTCGCTGCGCGGCAATAAAGTACAATTTCAAATTGCATAGCGCTGCGTGCCTTTAATTATAAGCCCCACCAAAGCTTCTGTCGCGTAGCTCTGTGTCAACTGTCAACTGACAAATGATATCCCTCGTGCGCT
Source organism: Agriphila tristella (assembly GCA_928269145.1). NCBI lineage: Eukaryota > Metazoa > Arthropoda > Insecta > Lepidoptera > Crambidae > Agriphila > Agriphila tristella. Next base: position 28,033,234 of record OV743434.1, read on the forward strand.
TGCTCAACTGAGTCAGCCGTGAGCAGTAGGCTTCTAGATCCCCGTCTCTTCTTATCTTCATGGTTACAAATAGATAGGTAAAACAAAAGTAGCATTATAACTAGACATCGAATTATATGCACTAACGAAGTGCCAAAATATGCATGTAATTATGCACTAAAAAAGGCCGAAATATGCACTAAAAACTGATAAATTCCCAAAATATGCTAAATAAAAAAATAAGTTTTAATTAAAGACGTTACAAGAACAGTGCAATATTCTTGAATGAAATTATGCTTAAATAGTTTTTGTGACAATATACAATTAAGTATTTTTCCAAATTTTCGAGCGCAAGTGACGTATATCACCCATTATCGATTTGTACAAGAAGCTTATACCTCCCTCCAATGGAGATTGCACGGCCATATGTCATAGTGAAGATTGAAAACAGGTCCTTTAGTGACGTGACGGCTTATTGCTACCTCTTTCTTTAGTGTTACAATACGTGTTCGTTGTTCGTTCGTTCGTGAGAAACGAAAACGTATTGTAACACTAAAGAAAGAGGTAGCAATAAGCCGTCACGTCACTAAAGGACCTTTTTTCAATCTTCACCATGACATATGGCCGTGCAATCTCCATTGGGAGTATAAGCTTCTTGGATTTGTAGGTAGGCCGAAAACAACCTGTCTAGTGTCTACCTACATCAACTGACGTTATTGGACAAAATTTAAATTTGGCGCATTTCTGGAGAAACCTGTTTAGGCAGCGTGCCATTTGATGTAAATAGGCATTAATGTTCTTCATGTCATGTCTTCAATACTCGGGTTTTTACGCAAAAACGCGTCAAATTTTTTACAAATCTTTTTGATATTTAATTAAGAAGAGCATTGTTTCCAGTATTTCTATTGATTAATTAAATAGGGCGAGCTTAAATAGCTCCCTATACATACCTCCCGCTACTAAACGAAATATGCTTGCACGATTGGGAAAAAAGGTTAAAATATGCATTAACGTCGTAAATAGAGAGTTATATGCATTTGCATATGCAAATATGCAAATGCATAAAATCCGATGTCTAATTATAACATTTTGGTATAAAAATCACTACTAGCCATTGGGTATTTGTGCACTAAGTTCGCATTCAAAAATGAAAAACCGAAATTGAAAAGTCCGTAGTCCCAATTTTTCACAGTCCTATGTGACATGTCATACATACTCAGTTGTGCACTATTCACGTAGTGTAATACGTTGTGGGGAATTCAAATCCGATTCCTGACTTCTTCTTTAACTAATCGAGCCACAGTCTAAAACATCGCCTTGTGGATTGTTACAGAGAGCCGGACCAGTGGTCGTCGGAGTTCATAGACTTCGTAAGCCAGTGCCTTATTAAGGCCCCGGAGGAGCGAGCTACTGCTGAGTTCTTGTTGAATCATGAGTTTATAGGTAATAAACATTTTAATTACTACATTTAATAAATAAAATCACTTTAAATGGAGAAGTTTCATGATGTTAAAACTGCTTTATAAAACTTCATAAAATTAATAAATTGCCTTAAATTAATGTACTAGGTAGTGAAAAAAAATTTAGCATCCGTCAGTATTTGGCAGATTATCAATAATTTAAGTTGAATTTTTGCGCGATGCCATTGTAAGGGCATGACGTCATCCGACCTGTTGCTTGTATGGCGGTGGCGCGGCCGGCCGCTGGAGGTTAGGAGTGAAAGTGAAAGTGAAAGTGAAGTGAAAGTGAAATATATTTTATTTAAATAAGCTCACATAATAACCATTTTTAAATCGTCAATTCTTTTACCCTACCACCCATTATGACGTCTTTTAACTGACAAGAAAAATGGGCGCAAAAAACTTGTCAGCTTTATCAATCAGATGGAACGATATTTACAAATATGAATATCGTTTCCAGACTTTATATTAACAAAGATTAACAAATAAATAACATTATTGAATTAGCTCATTTCTTAATGAGTTTCAATTTAAATTTCTTAATCAATTTACAGATTTTAAGCTAAATTCAAAGTTTGAACTTGTTATTCAGTCTAGGCTGTTACAATAAATAAAAATAAAAGAAAAACATACAATTCAATATGCATTAAGATAGGTAGTCAGAAGCAGACCCATTCCCACTGGCAGCACCAGTTCCCGAACATGACGCATGAACCAGCCATCTCTTCGCTCAACCATATTTGAGCCTCATACGACACCACCGCAGAAATGATTAAAGAGAGCATGACATACTAAGACTACCTATGTTAAGGCATCGAATTGAAAATTTATATCCAAAAGAGTCTGTTCGGTGCTTGATCTTACCATGGGCTTGTAGGAAGTTACTTACCATGGGGCTTCCAGCCGAACAGTTTAGGTGATGCTCGTTGATATTAAAATACTTAAATTCAACAACAAACGAACGTTAATGCCATCAATGTGGTGGTTATTGGGCATCCCACCACACCGCAGTGAGTGAGGGCGTTAGCCCGAACGAACGGAGGTGGGGTAGAATGCCCAATAACCACCTACTCATGTAGAATTTTCACTGCTAACTTAAATTATTTTCTCCCACATGTAGTCGTCCGTATTACGTATTTTTTGTAATCCACGGTTATTCGCCAACTTCATTGCTATTTAAAACAGCGAGCGTAAAGGTACTATACATACACACATTGACCGCTGCATGCGCATTGGCTGCCAATTGACAGCGCGTCAGCTGTCTCCTTCACTCCCACACGCAAAGCACACAGCTCGCTCTTTGTACAATATGGCCGAATAAAGTAATAGAAAAGAAATATTTTTATTATATATAAAAATATAAATACAATACATACGTGTAAAATTAAGCTTTTTCCGATCTCTGACCATTGGAATGTTCGTGTGTGTTACTAAGTTAAATGAACATTGAAAGTGGCGGAAGCTTTATTCATCGATGTCAGCCATTTTAAATGTCCCCACTGCTGGGGCAACAGGCCTTCCTTATGGGTGGACAAGGAGGATGGGCCATAACCCGTAGTGACGCAGGCCCCAAGCGAATTGGTGGTTGTTAACGACTGCAAATGCAGCCGAGACCAACAGCTTAACGTTCTTTGCGAAATATGGAGGAGCTAGAGATAATACATTTTTGGCACCCATCCCATAACCGACTCCTGCGAAAGTTGCCTCGGCAATCTCAGGGCCAGGCGCTAAGCCACTGCGACACCGTGCTCCTTAGTATATTCATGATACATATGAATTTAATACTTGTTGAGAGTTTTAGTTCTTGTATCTTTTAAATCATACTCTCGAATCAAATTGAAATTTTGACGATAAGAGCTATAAGTATTTGATTGAATCAGGCGTCACTTGGCGGAAGTCCCAAACCATTTTGAAAAAAGAAATATTATGTAGCTTACTTCCGCAAACAATATATGCAAGATGCACCGCCCGCCCGCCCGCAAAAATATGCACATGCACACCACAAAATATCAGCTTGCTTCTTGCATATATATTGTTTGCGGAAGTAAGCTACATATTATATTCCTTTTTTCAAAACGATAAGAGCTATTTTTGTATGTATTTGTTTCGCAGGTAACGCGAAGCACCCGAGCATCCTGAGCACGATGATAGCGGAGGCGCGCGAGATCCGCGAGTCGCAGGTGTTCCGCAACGCGCAGAACTCCAACAACGCCAAGACATTCGCTGCGGTAAGCGCTGCAATAATACGCTATTTACTATACATGTACTTATTGCAATTTCAATTTTAAATTCATATTTTTACACACACAGTGCACCTAAACACACAGAAATACCACACACATACACACCGACGCTCACGAACACGCACACACTTGTTCCCGACATAGCACAGTTGCTGGTACCCGCGTTTCATCTGGGTGACGGCTGAAAATCGGTGTTTTGTTGACACCGAGCCTAGACCCTTCTTGCTGCTGCACACACATACATGCCTTCTTCTGAGTCTCTTTTGTTATGTTATGTGTACCTAAATGACAATTTTGTTTGTCTTTTTTATTTTTAGTTATATTGATGACTAAAAATAAAAAAGAGCCCGTTACGATTTTGCCGCTGACTGCAGCTCTCTCGCTCGCACATTTCATGTTTTCTCAAGATTTCTTAAATCTGAGTGCGCAATTGAAAAATGTGTCTCGGCCACTTTTCGCAATATAAGACAGACATTTTAAAATGTATTCCAGTTTTTTGTTGCTAAAGTACAAAAAGTTATCGTTTCTAACAGTTATTTGAACTGACAAATACGATAACTTTTTGTACTTCAGCAACTCGAAACTGAAATATAAGTTGAAATGTCCGTAATCTTATATTGCGAAAAGTGGCCGAGACACATTTTTAATTTACGCACTCAGATTTACAAAATTTTGAGAAAATATGAAATGTGCGAGCGAGAGAGCGGCAGTCAGCGGCAAAATCGGTACGGGGCCTTAATGTATGCAATTTTTTATTTGTATGAATGTGTGTGTTTTAGCAAATAAACTTCTTATCTATCTATCTATTTATTTTGAACACTTACACATCGAATTAGAACTCACCAGTTTTCTACGCGTAGACGTACACGTGCACATTTTATTTCCAGTAACCTGCGAACTAAAATATATGGAAGTGTAATTGCGGACATATGTTGCTTAAAAATAGCACCACAGTGCAAAAAAATTACAACCCGCATAGCATTTAGTCGGGTTAGCCACGCGCTCGGTGACAGATGTTAGCGTTCTTTACAATAATTTTAGATTGTATTTTAAAGAAAAAATAATAGTAGTTTATGAAACTGACACATAAAGAGGGGTATTAAAACACGAGTGTGTGTTTAAAAACCGAGCCGTAGGCGAGGTTTTTAATAGTATCACACGAGTGTTTTAATACCTAGTTATGTGCAGTTTCATACACTACTTTATCTACACTCATACATTTGGGATTGAACCTACTAAATAAAAGATCAACGTTAGAAAAGAGAGAGAGACTTTGTTTGTATTAGCAAGGTACCTACCTTGTAATAAGTCAATTCCTTAGCTGCATCTAAACTAAAATATCGGGCAGAGTAAATATTTTTTCACATTTTAAAGCAACAATAATAAAAACCTAAAAAATTCAGTAATAACAAAATGTAAAAATTGAAATCAAAACTTTATCGGAAATGCTTGGCGCGCATTCCATTAGAAAAAAAAATTTGATCAGTGCATTTCAACAAACTAATCGCACTAAAGTCATCGATTACCATAGAGTACATTTTAATCATGAAAAATATGTGGGAAAATATCGTTGTTTTTTTTAATGTTACGGCACTGCCTTCTTTTTGGATTTGCCCTGTATCGTAATGAGAAAAAAAGTTATTTTATGATGCAGTTGACTGCATCGTAATGAGTTTATTTTTTAATTTTACCTATCCACGAAAGTAAAGTACGTATTTATATTACCTTTTTTGAATTCATATTTGGAACATTACGTTGTGAGTGTAGATAAAGTTTATTACAATCACGTCCTGTATAGTCAAATCGTGTAAAAGACGCAAATAAGGCAAAAAGATGCAGAGATGTATCGAATAATGAGTATACAAATGGTCACTATTATACAACCAGTTCAGTCGCTTTGTGTTGTGCTGCATAACTAAATGCCAGCAGTTTTAGCCTTGCTTTTGGTTGTAATTTTGCGTTGTGCTATTTTTTGAGCGGAATGCTTGTTCCATAGATTTTAGTTCGCTGTTCCTACACATAGACATACACGCGCAGATTTCATTTCCTGTAACCCATTGACTACCAATACTAGTAAACAATTGATATCCTATCTATTGTCTTCCACAAATGGCGGTAGTGAAACGCTTATTTGTATTTCAGGGCGAGGGTTACGACGAGGAAACCATGAAGCAGCGTTCTGACGGCACTTTAGTAGCGCGCCGCACCGGCTCCGCGGAGCTGGCCGCGGACTTGGGCACTATGGTCATCAACGAGCCGGATGCCGACCTCGCCACCATGAAGCGTATGTACACGGTGATTCTTAAGTCACGTGCTTCGACCAAGAATATCCTAGATAACGCTTCACGAACTAAAACAGTGCGCAATATTGGCACCTCAAATAGCGTCCCACTTACAAACTTGGCGCTTATCGACCGGACATCTAGGGTATTCTTGACCGAAGGTCACGTGACAAAATTTTAAGATATTTTCAGTCCATGAATGAAACTGAACAACTTTCTATTTTTATTTTGAAATGTCATTGTAAGTAGGTATATGTTTTGTCAAAATTAATCTTTAAGTTATTATATTCTAGCCAGTTAGTTAGTTATAGAAGTCAGTATGTCATTTTCATGGTTGCCATTTTTTATTGTCAGTAAAAATCGCAGTACTTTCATCCGCAAAGAGAACCATTGGATAATTAATAGATTTTGGAAGGTCGTTAATATATATTAAGAATAAAAGTGCCCCCAATATGCTATCCTGTGGTACTCCATAGCGTACATTCCTAGGTGGTGATAGATATTTATGTTCTTTACCAGTGTTTAAGTCTAACCTAGTTATTTCAGTTTGTTGTTGCCTTTCCATTTAATAGGATTTAATTAAGTTTAGTGCACTTCCTCTTATTCCATAAAGTTCTAGTTTACGCAAAAGTATACTATGGCTTTCGCGATTGAATGCTTTACGCATATCCATATAGAGGGCAGTAACTCTTTTTTTATGGTCCAAACCTGTTAAAACCTCTTTTGGAAAATTTGTCCCAGCCCTAAGGCCTAAACACGTAGACGTTTAATTTACTAGTAGGTTTTACTTTAACGTCATTTATACAACAAGGGCGTTTTACTAGATTGTCCTTCTGATACGGAGGGGTGTTTAGGCCTTAGGGCTGGTTTATACGGGGCAGTGACTGGAGCCAGTGACTCGGTATTTTAGACCCAGTAACTGAGTACATGTAGACAGGATCGGCAGTAAGTCGTACTGTGCCCGAAAATAGAACGGGTGGCTAGTCAACTGGACTGACTTGCGCGCGACAAATCGGCCCCCGTATAACTATAAACCAGGCATTAAATCTGCGGGCATGAAAACGGCGAATGCCGAGATACGGCGACCGCCCGTTTCTTGCGCGTCACCTATACTGTTCATGTTGTTGTACGCATCGCCTCGCCATCGCTCGGCCGTCGCCATTCTCGTGCCCGCAGCCTTAAGACCTCTTTACTAATTCGATCCAGGTCACGACACGGATCCAATGGATACGAACCGGCCCAAGTACCGGCCGCTGTTCCTGGAGCACTTCGAGAAGAAGGAGGTTAACCACCTGGGGCTGGCCGCCGCCAACGGCGCGCCCCCGCCCCCGCCCCCGCTGCCCAACGACAACAGGTATGCAAACTAGTTAAAACATTTATTAACCCTCGATCGACGCAAAAAGCGGGGTGTTATGACCACAAAATATTGAATTTACAGATGGACCACTCTCGCCGCCCTTTTTTAATTTTTTTATGCCGAAGAAAAACGCATTTTCGCGCTTCCCCTCCCGCAGGTGAGCGAGAGGGGGGCATGTGGGACTCGCCAGGAGGGGACCGCAACATTCAACGTTGCGGCTCCCTCCACGACTGCCTCCCGTGATTCCACCCAACCAGTTGGTTCGATGGTATCTCGGGAGGAGGGAATACCTACTAAAAAACTCCGGCACTTGCCTAATCGCCACCGGTCGGTCGTACGGGGGGTCACGGGTGGTGTTCACCCCATTGACCCGGTGGCTCGCCCGGCTACCCAGGCCTCCTCGCGGTCGGGAGATAGCCGGGCAAGTTTGGCCATCTCCCCAGACGGCCGGGGACCGTGCAATGCGGGTAGAGATGGGCAAAGGACCCGATTTTGACCCGACTGCTGGGTTTAAACCCAGTCAACGCCCATACACAATTTGGTTGAATTAAATAAAATCTTGAGAAATAGGAAATGTTATATCATTTGAATATTTTTCTGTATTGGTTTAACAAGAAATTGTTTCCATAGAAACGTCACATTTGACTTATCAATACAAATAAAAAAGCTGTAAAAAGTTTCTTTAATATACAATATGGGTCTTTATTGGGTTTAAACCCAGTGGTCGGGTTTAAACCGGGTCTTTTGCCCATCTCTAAATGCGATGCGGGCGATGAGTCACCTCCCATTGCCCGCGTTGTCCCCGTTAAATCGGTATGAGGTGCGCGTAGCGCCCCCTCCTAGCGCCCGACCGCCTGCGTCGGAGCCGGTTCGCATGAGCTTCCTCTTCGCGAACCCGCTCCGATGCCTCCTTCTGGAGGACAACATCCACACAGAAGGATACTACCGCCTCCCAGGATCTCTCGGTCAGCATGGCCTGTACCACACTGGTCAGCGAGAGATCCCCCCAATCACAGCGACTAGAGCGCCGCGCTGCGGAGCCCAGGCAGGACACACCTCAAGGGTGTGCTGTGCACTGTCCTCCGCATCGCCGCACTCGTAGCACTGTGCGGACGCTTCCTTACCTATCCGACACAGATACTTTCCGAAGCATCCATGGCCGGAAAGTATCTGCGTCAGCCTATAAGTTAGCGTCCAGTGCTTCCTAGCACACCACTCTTCCAGCCGCGGACAAATTGCCTCTACGGTTCGCACTCCGTAGGGTTCTCTCTCGAGCCTCTCCGCCCATGCCTCTAGCCTCACCTCCTCCATCATGCGACGGGTGGCCTCCACCTCCTCGGGAGCAGGACGTTTTCCCCTTTCCAACGCTGCTTTGCGCTCACTGTACACCTCCCTGAGTACTTGAGCGTCTAGCTCCCAGGGAGGCGTACCAGCAAGTGCACGAAATCGTCATGTAACCACGGACAATTCTAGTAGCCATCGCCCTCTGTGCCTAACGGAGCTTTCTGACATTTTTCTCGGACAAACAAAATGGGGCGCTTTGTTCGCAGCGGGCTCTCTATCTGCGGAGCGCCGCCGCTACGAACTTTGTGTTATAAGTTTGATGTATGTTTATCTGTCTGCCTGGCCACAGGATGCCAAACGTAGCTCCTAAACGAATGAAACGATTTTGATTCCTACCTTGACCTGCACTGCGGAAGACGCCTGCCTCGCACTGTCCTCAATATTTTTCAATAATAACTCATCCATGAATGTGTTGCGTTACTTGATCATACAGTTCTATGCAAACTTAATGGCGGTTGTAAACTGTGGCTCTCCCACCTGCTAACATCTAAATTGTGTGCTGCGCATCATTTCGCTTGATGTTCGGATCCGCCATTAAATTTACATCGAACTGTCTTTAAATTATTAAAATTTATAAAATTTTTGAGTGTGAACGACGCCAAGGGGAGGCGCACCAATGACTCGAAAAACTAGGGAACCTTTGACCAGGATAAAAGGTATCACTATCCACGCATTCCGCCCATCATCAGGATCATTTTTGTCTTTTAGACTATACCTGGGAAACCAAAAGCTACGAAGTTATTGAAGGTCAAAGTCAACATTTTTTTTTCAAAATTTTTATGAAATCTTATTTCTCTAGTTTTTTCCTAATTTTTTTCTACAGAAACATTATCAAAATTGTATGTATTTCGTAACAAACAATGACTTCAAAACGTCATCACTCAATGATGGGATGAAGGCAACGTTTATGTGCATGAAAACGCACATTTTCAACTCGGCCGCTTGCAGCTGTGTAGCATACACTCGCAGGCGCGCGCGGTCTCTTGTACGCGTTACATTGCGTGACAATGTATGCAATGCTTTTTTAACACCAAAAATTAAAATCGTTTCCCAGAAATAATTTTGAACAGAAATTTGACAGAAATGGTCCTGATGATGGGCAGAATACGTAGGCCTCGGCTTCGTTGAGTGTCTTGTTACACTCGGTATGTGTACCACATCCGTCCAAATGTCTATCTGTCCAAATCCGTTCCGTCGTTAAGGCTTAAAGAGGTAACAAACGCACACACTAACTGTCTCATTTACAGTATAAGTATAGGAAGTAAGATTTATACTGTGCCTATAATGACTTGAGAACACGTTGATTTGCTCCTTGGACGAATCAAAGATTTGCTCTCAATGCTCACGTTGTTTCAGCGAGGAAGATGGTGGCACATTAGTTCGCGCGCTGGTCGAAGAAGGCAACTTTGAATTCGTAAGTCAACTTCACGTGGTGGCGCTGCTGCCGCTGTAGCCGTTACTAGCAACTCTGCGCTAGCCGCTAGCAACTCTGCGCTAGCCACTAGCAACTCTGCGCTAGCCACTAGCTAGCTCTAGCGTAAGTCGCCCACGCATGCAGCCCTATCATTGCGTGGGCGTCGACCGGTCTTGGCAGTAGAAGATATTGTTTTAATGGGTAGTAAATAACATCTTTTGAATAATTATAACGTAACGGTAATGGTACTTATTTGGAATTGCTAATTTTGGAAGGTAATGCTAATTTCTTCAAAGTATCAAAACTCCGTCACAATTTTTTTGGTAACAGTTCTAACCTAATCTATTCTACTTTATGAATATATTTCAACCGCCTCTGTTGTCTAGTGGATTGCCCAACCGTGTGAGACGCATGGGTCCCGGGTTCGATTCCTAGGAAAGAGATGCATTTGTACTCGGTTTCGTTTGGTGGTACGGTTAATTTAGAGTCCGCCTGGCTAGCTACCACCATCTTACCTAAGTCTGACGCCATAACAACATTTTAAAAATTGTTGTGTTCCGGCAAGATAGCCAGTTCCTCAGTGATGAGGATTCCGGGTGTAGTCGGCCTTATTGTCACTTAACATCAGGTGAGGTGAAGGCTAAGCAGTACCCCGTAATCAGGCGCGGTCCGAGGGGGGGTCACAGGGGACATGACCCCCCCCCCCCCCCCCCAAATCGTACATGTTACATAAAAAAGCAAAAAATTTACAAAAAGCAATTGTATTATTATTAGTGTCCCCCCCCCCCATTTCAGGTTGCGACCGCGTCTCCGTTGTGCATAAAAGATTAGTTAGGTTAGAACTGTGTCGAAATTGTGTCGGAGTTACTTTTGGCCGAGTTTTCTGTCATCTTAGCCATATTTGTATATATAAAGAAATACATTGAAACAAAAATCTTATCAAGATACAACATCTTAACCTATGTCTGTACATATTTACTGCCCATTTTGACAAAACTGAATCATATCCCAAAATCATTCACGGATCAAGTTAATAGAGTCTGTCTAAAAAGTCTGTTTACATGAGAAATTATTTATAAAAACTTATACTGGTAACCCTGTTGGTGCTGTCAAAATTCGAATTGTAAGCATATTTATTTATTTAGATGGGTATTGGTGGGGTGGTTGGGGATTTAGGTGGGTAATAAAATAACCTTTGAAATTACCCATGTAAACAGACTTTTTAGACAGACTCTCATCTTTACTAATTCATATGTTTCCCGTAGTAACAGCCAAGGCCGGATTAATTGCATGGTGGTTTGGAGACTGTGTCTAATTACGAACCAATGGAAATTGAATCTTCTGCATTTGTGATAAAATCTAAAATGTCCTTTAATATATTTTTTACCATTGCCACTCTAAAAAGTGCGTTTAATTCAACGATAAGAGTGAATAATACGCTGTTTTATTCACCGAGTGAATAAAAATATTTTGAATTTGGAACAAGCGCGCATCGTATGAATTATGTACAAAAAAAAAATAAAACGTGCTGAAAGTATGGAGCTATTCCATAGATAAAGCTAAGTTATACAATTAAATAAAAAAAAAAAATCCCGCCAATTTTATTTAGGTTCTTTTTAGTGTCTTATCTTTGGGTTCTTTTCTAAAAAAATATCTCGCCAAATTAATTAGGTTCTTTTTAGTGTCTTATCTTTGGGTTCTTTTCTTTATATTAGAGGGAGATTAGATGTTCAGTCTTGCATCAGTCCATTCCATCAGTCTGGTACGATCTTCAGTCTGTAAAAATTCAAAGTCTAAACAAACTGATGAAATAGACTGATGTCAGACTGATCATGTAATTTCCCTCATAGCATGGTTGTTTTATGTCATAGGAAAACTTATAGTTTCATTATTTATTTTCTAACGGTTAAATTACCGATTACCTATCTAAATAATAAAATTTGATAACTATAAATAGGTACTATAGGTGTAAGTACTGCTATTATGTTTTCTCGCAGTCAATAGTAAAAAGTAGAGTACACAACTCGTGAAAAAAAATTTCATCTCGGTCCTTTGTATCCCTCGTTTCGCTCAGGATTCTACTTTTGAATCCCTCGCTACGCTCGGGATTCAACACTAGAATCCTTCGCTGCTCTCGGGATCCAACATAGTACCTCGAACTAAATTCCTTCTTTTTTCACTTGTTGTATAATCTACTATTTTAAATGGTTGCTTGATCCCAAAGTGCTGCCTTCGACTTCAGGTTTATAGACAAAGGACAATAAAAACTTTTTAGGAATGCTTAGAAGCTTTGGTGTGGTGTATGTGTTTTAATTTTGTTGTTTTAGGATGTGACATTTATTTTATAAGAATGAGGATAAATACTTAAATAGATATACAATTTGAAATAAAAAAATCTATACACATTTATTCTCCATCATTCATTTTCCACTTCAACATTATCAGACGTGTTAAAATTACTCCGGTAGTATTTTAATACAATATTCCTAGATTTTGTATTGTTTTTATTATTATCTTAACAATGAGTTTTGTCAAAATAGGTTCTTTGATATTTTATTGTCTCTATTTTTTATTTATTTAAATATGACCACAAACAGGTTAAAAATATTCCTTAAAATGAATCTTTACTAAATAAACATTGTCTTTATCTCTCTCAATATCTATATGCATTATGTATGAGTATTAAAAGCTTAACCAGAAAATGGCAGATAACAGATCAAACAGAACAACTTTTACTATGGAACCAACTCTAAAATCGCGAAATAAATTCAGCGGTTTCATACGTCTTCATATTTTCGTTATTATTTTTTGCATGATACAGATGATTTTTTTGTGGTTTCAGAGTTGGTCACATTCACATAGTAAAAGTTGTTCAGTTTGATGGTCCTTATAGCTACCATATTCTAGTTTAGCTATTAATTCTGTTACACGTTGTGTAAGCTGGAACCAAATTATGTAAAAATACTGAAACAATGGGTAGTGTTGCTTAAACTGAAAAACTTTCTCCAAGGAACATACACTCGACGTCAGAAAAATCGCACCTCTTCCAAAGTAAGTTTAGACTTAGCCACCTGCTATTGCTAGCTAACGTTATATCGTGTAAATGTTGATACCTATTGAAAGTACATTTAATGAGCTTTCAATTAATCATTGTTTGATTTTATTAACATAACAGTTACCATAATTAAACGCTTAAGGCCGTCCGCTGCCTTAAGCGGGATCCCGCCGCGGGTACACGGCGCGGGAATATAGATTGCTGGTTTTTGACGGACAGATGCTTGCGCACGGCAATGAGCAAGCTGTAATCTATGTCGCCCCGCGCGCGTGTCCCGCTCAAGGCAGCGGAGGGCCTAATGGGTTATTGCTTGCGCCGCCGTAAAAGGGAAATAAAAAGGGTCAATTCAGGAAATGCGGGTAAATTCGCTATCGAGATGATGGAGAAAACACACTTCAATAGTTCAACAAAAAATGGAATACCCAAGATGGATAGATACTATTGCTCATAAAGTTGCTCAAACATTCCAAAAAAAATGAGGCAATGTAATGTTGCTCGGAAACTGAATCTCAGTAATTAGCAACATACACAACATACCATTTTTTTGTTGAACTATTGAAGTGTGTTTTCTCCATCATCTCGATAGCTAATTCACCCGCATTTCCTGAATTGACCCCTTTTATTTCCCTTTTATGGCGGCGCGAGCAATAACGCTTTAAGCGTTTAATTATGGTAACTGTTATATTAATAAAATCCAACAATTATTAATTGAAAGCTTATTAAATGTACTTTCAATAGATATCAACATTTACACAATAAAACGTTAGCTAGCAATAGCAGGTGGCCAAGTCTAAACTTACTTTCGAAGAGGTGCGACTTTTTTGACGTCGAGTGTAGGTTGAAAAATCTTTTTTTCGCCTTTCCATAGTAAGTCGGTCAGCTGACCAATAAATTTTGTATGGGAGAATGTTTCTTTTTCGTTTTTCGATCTCTGTTCCTTGGAGAATATTGTTAAATTTTAGCAACACTATCACCTGTTTCAGTATAATCACTTCATAGTCTCAATCAATATCTTACATAATCTTTCTTGGCCAGCTCTCCTGTCTGCCCGTCGGCGAGCTAGAAGCGCGCGTGTCTTGCCTGGACGCAGAAATGGAAGCTGAGATCGAACAGCTCCGAGCGCGATACACTCGCAAGCGGCAACCGATCCTCGACGCCATACACCTCAAGAGGAAACGACAACAGAACTTTTAGCCCACGCCCCGATTCTACAATACGATAGGCATGCGGGCTTAGGGATTTGTTGGTCTTGTATCTCGTTCTTGTTTTACACTTTAAGAGAAAACGACAACAGAATTTCTAGCCCACGCCGCAACTCTGCAATACGTTAGGTATGCGAGCTTAGGGATTTGTTGGCCTTGTATCTCGCTCTTGTTTTACACTTTAAGAGAAAACGACAACAGAATTTCTAGCCCACGCCGCAACTCTGCAATACGTTAGGTATGCGAGCTTAGGGATTTGTTGGCCTTGTATCTCGCTCTTGTTTTACACTTTAAGAGAAAACGACAACAGAATTTCTAGCCCACGCCGAAACGCTGCGATACGATAGGTATGCGGGCTTAGGGATTTTATAGTCTTGTATCTCTTGTTTAAGACTTTTCAGTCAACAGTGTAACTTATTTTCTAGAAATTATATCCACCCCATAACTACAATACTCATTAAAATCTATCTTATCTTCACATTTGGGATGTCAGACTATGACTTTTGCTGTTGACCAACGCGTCGAAGGTACAAACAATGTACCCCACTGTTTATAATGTCCCTAACGTGTTTTCACGTATGTTTTGTAACAAAAAATATTAGACGAGTGTAATTTAGACACGGAATTATGTCTTGTGATATCGACCGTGTGTCTACTTGAGTGATATACAATGGCGACAACAAATATGAAGAAGTAGGAAAAGCTATTATAAAATACTTATGTCCTTTCATGAATATATTTAGTTTAATAATACTACGTCTTAACGAATTTAGATAACGAAATCCACGTATTCTTCTCTTTACGTAGATTGTTCTCATTGTAATAATAATTATCGTACCGCCTCGTCGAGGACTTAGACTTAACTAATAGTTCTAACTGCATTACACCTCTTTGTGGACGTTGAGTACCTCGAAACTCTTAATACCAAAATAACTATGAGTCGGTAGCGTTGACTACACCCTATATAATATGTTCAACAGTTTACTGATACTTATTGGACAACTATTTTGTATACGAGGTGCTTCGATGGGGTGCCAAAAAATCATAATAAGTTCCTAAGTCGCAAATATAGTCCGTAAGCCCGCCACAATATTGCCTACGTCATATGACATCACGATGAAATGCATGGCACGCGGTCGGAAATGTTGTGCAGAGCGAAGATCAGAAGATTATCGCAAATAAAATTGGCCGGAAGCTTGAGAAAATCTTTCACTTCCGGCTAAAAATCACTTTTGAAGGACTTCCGGCCAGATATGGCTTGGCAGACTTATTTAATCTCAAACACACTATTATTAGAGAGAGTTTACATAAGTCTGTCAGTTCTGAAATGGCCTAAAGTACTTGAAAGACGGTGCCAAAGATGGTCACCGGAGACATTTTCCTACGTCATGTGACATCTTGACGAACATTATTATAAACGTTTTGAAATAATAAGTGTGTTTGAGAATAAATAAGTCTGCCAAGTCCTTCTTAAGTGATTTTCAACCGGAAGTGAAGGATTTTCTCAAGCATCCGTCCAATTTTATTTACGATAATCTTCTGATCCTTGCTGAGCACAACTTTTCCGACCGTGTGCCATGCGTTTCATCGTGATGTCATATGACGTAGGCAAAATTGTCGCGGGCTTACGGACTAAAAACAATATACTATCGCGACTTGATAAAAACCTAAATTGGCCTAATAATTTTCTAAATTCGTTTACACAATCAGCCAAGTAATAATAAGTGCCATTATAAAAGGTTTTGAAGTTACGTGTGGAATAATGTTTAAGGCAATTGACACTTTCACACAAATATTTGAACACCAATTGGTTATAAATGGCTGTGTGCTCATTAATAAATATCGTAAATGGAGGTTTAAGAATGTTGAGCTGCTAGTTGTAGTGAAATGTTAATAAGTAGGTAGGTTGTTGAGTAGCGGGGTGAGTTAAAAAAACATATCCGTAGCTGATGGCACTGTTCGCTGTGTGCCTTTGATTACCTTTATTTGCAATGAGTCATTCTGAATTGTGTCACACCACACTGTGACTGGTTGAGAAAAAAATCGCAACGAGTAACATTGTGACTCAATGCGCATTTTTATTCTCATCTAGTAACACTGGTTCGTGTATAGTGTGACACGTTCGAAAAAAGTTAGTATCAAGTCACATTGTTACTCGTTGTGATTTGTTTCTCAACCAATCAGTGTGACACGATTCAGTGTGACACGATTCAGTGTGACTCGTTGCGAAAAAAGGTTAATTTGACCGCGAAGCATTCAGCTAGGATTGTAATATTGTGCTGGCTAGTCGTAAACACAATGCGAAACTGTGTTATGTAGTAAATAGGGTGCCTGAAGTTGTATTGTTTGTGGGGGCAAACAAGCGTACATTATTTTTTGCATAGTTTTTGTTATTCGCTTTACAGGAGTTTAGACAACTCGGCATCGGGTTTATACCTATATACAGTGCCTTTGGTCTTAAACTAGCGATAATTTAAAGGCGTGAAACACACCTAATTTTATCGACAAAAACACCCACATTTTGGGGCCTACCCCCACTCCCTCCTGTTGGAATGGCCGCCATTTTAAATTTGACTTTTTATTTTAGATGACCCTGCCGAAAAATATTAATTTCTCCAGATTTAGAAGTCCCACAGTTATAACGAAAATACTGTTCGAAAGCCAATAATCACACCTATCAATTCAAAAAAATGTGTTAACTTTCAACCTAAATACGTCATAAAAAATTACTTAAGTAAAATTTTACACGATGTTTGTACGCTTTTTTTAGTTTTTCTAACATGTGGGTGGTGGGTGTAAAATTAGGTGTATTTTACGCCTTTAAATTATCGCTAGTTCAGGACCAAAGGCACTGTATAAAGTGTACCATATAAAAACTTTTGTATCTTTGGTTTGATAAATAAATGTTAATGAATTTCTAAAATAAATGAAAATGGAAATATCTATACAATTTTGATGAATTATTTTTTTATTCTAGCAAGACTTATAATTCTGTACATAGTTAAGAGCTTAGAAAACTATCGTTGTCTCTTTTGCTCACACATGCTGTTTTACCGACATGAGCAGTATTATCAGATAGTTTTCGATATCGTTAGTAGTTTAAACTCCTAAGGACACTGTTTACCCCTGATGTAATCGACTGATATTTTGACGACTTGTTTTGTGCTGCATGAAATATATTTGTATTGCAGATATAGATGTAAGACTTACACGTAAGTAAAACTAATAAAGGAACAAATTAGCATTAGCGTCGGCTTTCAGTTTTACGTTTGACCAACGCAAGCCATATTTCAAGTATTATTTTTCTATTTAACATTCATAAAGCACTACTAGTTTAGTGAACAAAAAATTAATAAGGCTTGCACAGCGAACAGTCGATGTATTTTCGTATGCGTAACCCCAGCAAAATGTTGCGTCCGTAAATGAGAGTATTACAGATAAAATTAGTTCATAGTTAGCTGCAATTTGTTCAAGCATAGCAAAATGTGTTCAAGTTGTATTTTCGAAGTTATTCGAGAAAACTGATTTTTCTCGAATAACTTCGAATAACAAATATTAAAAAAAAAGTAACGTTACCCCAGCAAAATCAGTTTTTCTCGGACAACTTCGAAAAAACAACTTGAACACATTTTGTTATACTTGAACAAATTGCATCTATGAACTAATTATCTGCAATACTCTCATTTCTCTAAGACGCAACATTTTGCTGGGGTTACGCATACTGTATCACGTATTTAGTTTACTTAGCACTATCTATTTATATTAGTGGACTAATCTAATCACTGCTCAACTAGAGCGAAGTAGAGCAATTATTGAAATATAATTATCTTATTTTTTTTTCTTAAATAGACAAGTCTAGTTGGTGCTTCTGCAAAAAAATTACTTTGGCCTGTATTCTATTTTATAATTTTCATGACATGTATTATTTGTAGATAGTTAAAAAATGTAGTGTTCTATTGATTTTCATACATAATAGGAATGATTTCTTTTTGTTGCGATTTAGCAATCGTATGTTCCATAATACGAATTATTTAGTTCCTTATAGGTATTTTAGATCTCAATTTATCTCGCAAATTGTATCATAATATTATTAATACTTATGTATGTAATGTTAGATCATATCGACTCATTGTACATTTTGAATTCGGTAGCAGGTTGTGAGAATGAATTTATAATCAATAGTACGAAACATTTTTACATTGGTTGAATTGAAAGAGCAATACATTTCTCATGTTTATTAATGCATTTTTCATTATGTACTTTGCACGTGTGTTTAAATGTTACGAAAAAAATGTGATTAATTAAAATGGATTTAGTCGTGAGTTTACGTTCTTAAGTAATTGTGTTCGAGTTTAGATTTATTAGTCGTATCAGCTTATGGCAACTTTTCAGCAGCCTTGCGACTTTCATTTTCTCTTCACTTAATACAAATTAAAATGACAGATACAAACTTTTAGAAGTGCCATTAGTAATAATTAAATATAGTATTTTCTTACTTCTAGTAATAGTTGTGATGAAATTAAAAATATCTTTATATCTTAGAGAGGAGAGAATCAGTGATTGCATAAATTAAGACACATTATGTTTGTGCTACGTACAGTTGAGTCTTTGTGCGGTATTGATTGTCGAAGCAAATATTTTCTGAAAATTATTACACAAACAAAACACATGTTTTATCTTAAAAAGGCATATTTATTGTAACAATTTTCTTTAACATAATATTAAGGGTTAGCAGTAATACAACGAAAAGTTCAACTTCGGAAAATGTATACATTATGATGGATGGATGAGCCAACTCACGGATGTTATTAAACAAAACTTTGTGCATTTATCGTAATTGTTTCACAAATACTTACTTTTAAGATTCAGTGTTTTAATGCCATATATCAAACTGGCAACATAAGTAAGCTATCAATGACATTCACATATTTATAAAACGTGAAAAAAAACTTGAGGTTAAATTATGAGCGGTTTGCTACAAACATTATTTCCGTAAGTTAACCATATGAGTTACGTAATTGCTGATTCTTAATAGAACATTTAATTCGGCCTACACAATATATTGGAATAAAAGGTTATCTCTTTGAAAAATGTACAGGGTAAATTATATAGTACGTACATATATTTTTTAATGCTTGGCCGCATTACTGCTAAACATTATTTTGTATTTTAACAAAACCCGAGTATTTCTAATGCTATAGCTCTGTGAAAGTAAATAATGGATTAGTTGATATTGTCTGAGTATCTGTAAAAATTGTGTTATTTGTTGACCGGGGGCCCTACCGCCTAACTCAAAGCTTTAGCCAGAGCGATAGCTATGCTCTATCCGTCCTTGTCATATCACAACACGATGACAAGGACGGACAGTGCACTGACGACATAAACCAAAGCCAGAGTCAAAGCGAGAGAGTTAGGCGGTACGGGGGCAGTTGTCTAGAAATGCATTTTAAGGGTGTATATGTTACGGCTAATACCCGAAGTGCGGCTAAACCTAGTTCTAGCCGGCTAAAACTAGGTGTAGTGTAGCCGATAGTTGTTGGCTAAAACTAGGTGTAACCGATCTGCTTTACTCCTGTAGGTCCCGGGTTAGGTTAGAAATTTAAATTTCGAGGTTATTTTTTTTAACAGACAACAGAAAAAACTTTCTTTATATCCCATGCTGCACCTAGTTTTAGCCGGCTACACCTAGAATTAGCCGCGAGCAAATCGGCTACACCTAGTTTTAGCCAACAGCTAGCGGCTACACCTAGTTTTAGCCGACTAAAACTAGGTTTAGCCGCACTTCGGGTATTAGCCGTAACATATACACATCCGTAATGCACGCGTTCTTTTAGCAAACCGGGCGCCAGGCGCATTCGTCAGATATGTATGTACGCACCCTAATAAGAACCATGACAATGTCAATAAGTCTTATCAATGGTAATGTTCAAATTGTACCTTGTATCTTCGCAATAAAGTTAAATTGATACAAACAGTTGAGGACTGTTTATGCGCCCTCAGTTAGTTGTTGGTGAGTGTGCGCGCATGGTGGACGTGTTTTTTGTGTGTTAGGAAGATGTCACTACCGCATACGTTAAAAGAAATAAAGTGGGGACGTTTTATGTAACAAGATAGGCAGAAACAGAAAATTAGAAATAAAAAAGTAAAAAGAATCACAAGTGGTCAAGCTTACAACGGTTTGATTAATTGAACGCGTGCGGTACTGCGTCTGCACCGTGTACAGTTTGTTGTAGCGTCATGGAAGTGCACTTTGTAAATCTGTAGCCTGTTGAAGTGTTGATAGTTGCGTATGCATTATATTTTTGGACAGACAACTCACTGATTAAAAATATAAAAACAATATAACAATCTTCTTATTTTGAACCTGTCAAATGAAGAACCTGATTTTCAGCTAAAATTAGAAAATGATTAACCTATTACAATACCTACTTGTTTCTCTTATGTTAAAGAAAATATCGTATTATATTCAAATAATATATTTTGCTATAAACAACTCTTGCATAGCCATAATGCACTTTCGACAATACAAATAAGTAGTTGATACACAACTGTAACAATTTAGTTTTAGCTCTAATCTCAATAGTAATATCTGTGGCAATATTCATATTTTTAACGCTAGGTGCACATAAGAAAAAAATAATACTTTTCAAAAGATCTATCCCCGATTGGGAATGTTGATGACTAGTATTTTCGAATAGGAAACCATTTTAAAGTAGTTAATCTCATGAAAATTATAGCTACCATTTGAATAAATAAAAAATACGAAATGTAAACGATCAAGTTCTAAGTTATAAATAAATCACAGACAGAAAAGGGCATTGGGTAAATTTGGAGTAATGGCAAATTTTTCGGCACTTACCCACTCTTGTAATTTGTCTTTCTGTAGTCTCTTGTGAAATTATATTGTCTTCGATTGTGCTTTACGTGATTGCAAATGCAGAAATATCAGTACTTTGTGCGAGTTTTTTCACTTCACGCTCGATCGTGAGCGCGTTAGAATTTTGTATGGCGTTGACGAAGTTCACTGCGTATTCCGCCAGATTGCGGGCCACCAATTATAGAAAAAACCGGCCAAGTGCGAGTTGGACTCGCGTACGAAGGGTTCCGTACCAAAAATGACAAAAAAAAACACGTTTTTTGTATGGGAGCCCTCCTTAAATATCTATTTTATTCGAATTTTAGTATTTGTTATTATAGCGGTAACAGAAATACATCTGTGAAAATTTTAACTGTCTACCTGTTGTCGTTATTAATATAAAGCAAAAAAAATCACGTTTGTTGTATGGGAGTTGGAAGCCCCCTTAAATATTTATTTTATTCTATTTTTAGTATTTGTTGTTATAGCGGCAACAGAAATACATCATCTGTGAAAATTTCAACTGTCTAGCTATCACGGTTCATGAGATACAACCTGGTGACAGACAGATGGACAGCGGAGTCTTAGTAATAGAGGTTCCCGTTTTTACCCTTGGGTACGGAACCCTAAAAATGGAAGTCGAGTAAAAAACTCGCACTATGCACTCAGTATTCATTGATATGTCAGTATTTCTAATCACACAAAAAACAAAAGGCCACTTTTACCCAATGCGCTCCTTATAAAGTAAGATAAAGTTCATAGTGTGACATACTATATTCGGTGGGAAGTATCATAGAATACTACCTTACTACAAAGCGACGTTAATTAAAATACAGATACTAGTAAAGAAGAAGGAACAACATAGAAGTACCTAAAAGTAGGCATCTAGCCTCTGTAAATGCTAAACCTAGACGTCGCCGTTTGGCGCTAAATTGAGTTCAAGAGAGGCTATCCTGTTTTATTAATCTCTATTAACTAATTTAAATTAAATTATAAAAAAATCGAATGAAGTGTTTCAGTATTGACAACACTTCATTCTTATAATGTTCGTAATTTCTGAGTATTTTCGAGAACTAAAGTTAAAACTTCTGCATTTATCATGCACAAAAAGGAACTTCGTTAACTAACCATCAATATGTAAAAGGCTTATACTATTCGAATTATCAGATATCTATAGAACAACATCTCACTTACAAATTACACAATATTATTGTTATATTGTCCTTTCTCAGTAGGCTCTTTTTGAATATAACTTTAAATATTTTTAACTAAAATTTTCTTTGGATACAATCAGGTTTGGACTAAATATTGATAAATACAACCTGTATTTCAACAATAATCCTACTTAATCACAGTTAACATGGAATGTGACAGTTAACAGTAGCCTTGCTGTATCATAAATTCGTTTTTAATATAAAAAAACATGATAACATCAATACTACAGACTACTTACTATGTAATGTATAACTTCATCATCTATGAGAATAAACAAAATTCTTGACTAAAGTCTTTTTATCCACTTGGAATTGCAAAGTTTGATATCCTATGGAATAACAGTGAAAAGAAAATATAATAGGCATATACTAGTGCCTGAGTATCATTTGGCAGTACAGGAAGCTGTCGAGCACTGAAAAAGAAAAAATAAGTCTTATAAAAAGTAATAAAATAAAATATAAACTCTTATGTTCTACATTAAATATTGTACCTATTTTTTTAGAGAAACAAAAAGCACATTATTGTTTACAGTTTAATACTTTTAAGTGTAATTTAAACATAACAATAAGGGCATACGCTGTGTTAAACATGATCCTACCGCGAGCACACCAGGCGAGAATATTGCTGGTTTTCTGACAGACAGATGCTTGCAGTGCATGAGTAAGCTGTAATCTATGTCGCCTCGCGCTGGGATCCCGCTTAACGCAACGAACGCCCTAAAATGTCAATACTCACAATACTGTGCTCCACTGATCAACAGTTCATACATTTGTACAGGTCCCTTCCCCTTGAGTACAATCTCGCAAACAAACACATAAACAACTCTACTTGTCTCAAATAACGAGTCCAGTAGTAGCCAAGTGGTGATATTCTTGCCGGAGTTCTGTGTCGAGCTCCGGTTCATCACCACACAGGAGTTTAGGAAGCCAATGGCGCTGGTGACTACCATCAACCCAGATATAAAGTAATGAACAACTGGAAATGATTTGTTAAGTTAATTAACATTGCTGGGCCCATTCTTGTATAATGTAACATGAATTCTGTGTATGGACAGTATTACAAGCATTTCATGAACTTGAAACTTGCGTTGGTCCACATTCATTGGTCGACACTTAAGCCCGATTCACACATCAGTTGCGGGACAGTACCGCCACCGTGATAATGATTCTTTCATACATTCTCAATGAATGCATCCGCACCTGTCAGTGTCAGTGATGAGACAGTGCTCTCAGTGACTGTAGTTGGTCTCAGTGTCTGGAGTAGTGAAAGTATAAAATAATATTTTTTATGGTGGCGGTACTTACTGTGCCGGAACTGTGACTTCACTGACGTTTGGATCGAGCTTTAATGTTACATTACACAAGTCTGGACGTGGCCTACATAAAACAAATGAATAAAACTTAGATACAAACAGAGAGAACAATAAGCTATACTCACTTAATTCAGATCCTTCCAATGGATCCAGATAAAAAAATTCAGGATTCAGTAAACGTAATAAAGCCATCACAAATGCTGTAGTTGACGATATCTGTAAAATAATTTTTTACAAAGAAGGGTAGTTGTAAAATTAATGCATTTTGGTATAAATTGTTGAAAATAAGTTGTAAATTGGGATCTAAAATGTCAAGTATGATAACTAATAATGTCTATTTGATAAAGAAACAGCATTATGTATTTATTTAACTGATAAGTAAATTTCTATTTGATATAGAGATCTACTGTTTTATAACTGCTACCAAGTGATTTTACATAATAAATAAAATATTTTAGTATGATTAAGTACTTCAAATTATTGACAAAAGGAAGAATAATTAGATAAAGTCGTAATATTTAAAATCTAATAGGAATTTTCTTAAAACTTTCCTACATACAGTGAATGTTATGGTTGGAAGGAACCTTTGAATAATGGAAGCACGTAGAAACATAACGTTTAATATTTCCGCTTCTCGTACGACAAGTAGTGTTTAGCGTAATTAGCGCTCCTCAACTTCGCGGAGTAGTAAACAGTGAAATCGAAGCGTGTTTACTTACAGAGAAAACTGCAGCGACAACTCTGATATACACTTTCAGATCCAACTTAGGCATCGTTTTTGACTGTGTAGACATTTAGCTCTCCTCAAAACTGAATCACAGGATAATTCGTTGTTTTTACTGCGGATACATTGATTAGGAGTTCGACTATCGAAGGTTAGTTAGCCGCAACGAAATTCTGTAGAAATCAATAATAAAAAAAAGCACAGCAAGCAACGATTTGTGTTTACACGCTCTCAACTCTCAACAGCTGTCATGCATGTGTCACTGTCACTGTCAGACACAGAACACCACACCACACCACCAACCTCGCGTTCCGAATCACGCTCACAGCAGCGCTGTTAGCGCGAATCCGACCAAATTAAATAGTCACAAAATATTACACAAATAGGGTATTTGTGTACCTACTTCATTTAATGGATTTGGAATTAGGCACAAGAAGCTTATACCTCCCTCCAACCTACCTGTGGATATAAGCTTCTTGCACACCACATAGCAACAAGTGTGCATTCCAGCAGGCTAATCGCAGAATCACTGATCATCGCAGTATATGTACATCCATGGAAGTAAGCGATCGTTCACACGAGCACTTTTTCGCCGTTTTATCGCGCGTTTTTTCTGACGTTTCAAATAGAACATATCGCAACAAATCGAACATAGTATTAACTCAAAAAAATTGAATTTTGAGTTATTTATATTATTTACAAATGTGAGCGTATTAACTGTGTGTGACTTAATTTTGCCTGTCAACTTTTATATAAAATTAATTGTTATTTTGAGTTATTACTGTTTTGTTTCTTTATTACTTCTGTTTTTTAGTTAATACTCTTTGCACTCTAGGTGGTTCTAGAAAGTATCTTGTATAATATTCTTATACACCGTTATTTTTAAAGTAGGTATATCTTGAAATTAAAAGGGGTGTTCACACGTTAATGAACAACTTTTACTATAGGGCCAACCACGAAATCGCGAAAATCGATCATCATAGAAAATTACAACATCGACTCGACTATAATGTATTTTTGACAGTTAAACTTAATAAAACGCTGTATCACGCGATATACAAGGTTATTTTTAGTTAATAGAAAACCTCCGTGCGTGGGATTGATCTGCCCCCCTACAATGACCTGCATAACACGATATATATCGCGTGATATAGCGTTTTATCACGTTTAACTGTCAAAAAGACAAAGGAGTTTGACAGTTGAGTGTCGATAAAATGCTATATCAATATCACGCGATATAATATCGGTCATGCTGGGGGGCAGACCATCAAACTGAACAAAT
Organism: Agriphila tristella; assembly: GCA_928269145.1. Lineage (NCBI taxonomy): Eukaryota > Metazoa > Arthropoda > Insecta > Lepidoptera > Crambidae > Agriphila > Agriphila tristella. Next base: position 28,058,959 of record OV743434.1, read on the forward strand.
TTCATAATGGTACCAACCTTGAAATCGCGAAAAAAAAGTCAGCTGTTTCATTCATTTCGATGGAGTAAGATTGTACTTTTGTATGGAACAGCTGATTTTTAGGGTTCCGTACCAAAATGGTAAAAAGGAACCCTTATGGTGTGACTCAGTCTGCCTGTCTGTCTGTCACAGCTGGATATATTTTAAGATGACGTTTGCCAAACTATTTTGCAAATAAGAAAGACATTTTTTTTTAAACAGGGACTGAAAAAAGGGGTCTAATTTGAAGTGGGGCGACTAGGACATGTGGGGTGTCATAAACTGTCATGTTTGCACATTTTAAATCTTTTTTTTTATTTCGCATAGTTTTCGACTTAAATAATTCTATGTGATAGTGCTGCCTTGAGCGGGATCCCGGCGCGGGTACACGGTGCGGGAGCCCGTCGCGGGGGCCCGCGCCGTGCTCCGTCGCGGACAAACAGCCCGTCGCGGGGACCCGCGCCGTGCTCCGTCGCGGACAAATAGCCCGTCGCGGGCTCGGACACGCAGCGCTGCTCTATGAATATACAAGAAACAGCCCCGCTCGCGTGACCCGTCGCGCGGGACCCGCGAACGTGCTCGCCGCCCGCGCCACGTGCGGCGGGCAATCCGCCACACGCAGCGCTGCTCTATGAAAATACAGGAAACAGCACCCGGAGCGGACGCCCGCGCCGGGATCCCGCTCAAGGCAGCGGAGGGCCTGAACTTGACCAATTTTTTTAACATTAATGACCTAAAACTCCGAAAATACTAGCAATTAATAGAAAGTATGTTTGAATCAAATATTCGTCATATAAAAACCTTTCTTATGATATATCATTCATTTCTATAGGTGTGGTAGATCAACTCCCATAGACAATAAACCACTTTTATAATTTAATAACCTTTAACTCCAAAAGTATTAACAATTGATATAAAGTATATCAACAGCAAATATTTGTCTTTAAAAGACCTTTCTAATGATATATCATTTATTGCTAGAGGGCGTGTGAATCAACTCCCTGCTGAAGAAAATCAACAAAAAAGATGACATCTTTGACAGGCATTTTTTCCTAGTTAACATTGATATTTTTCTTATTGTTTAATATACAAAGAATTTCAATAAAAGAACTAAATTATTTTCATATTTTGAACCTCACACGATTACTACGAAAAAAAATATCGACCTCTTAAAATTGAAATATTCCCATACATTTAGTATGGAGACTGGCCGACGACATGACCACGAACTGACGGTAACAGACGTTGCCAAACTTATGTTCACGGCTTGGAAATGAAGAAGGCTATGTACGCATAGATGAAATTATATACTGGTTAATGGTACGGAAACCCTCGGTGCGCGAGTCCAACTCGCCCTTGACCGGTTTTTTTCGTAATTTCGAGGTTGGTCCTATTATTGTTCAGTTTTATCACAGAATACATATTACCTAGTACAAGTGTTTTATGGTCTGATCAACCCCACGAGAGGTTTTGTATTAACTAAAAATAACCTTGTATATCGTAATGCTGGTCATGCTAGGGAGGCAGTATTATACTATCCTACTACTTGCCAATACCACCCACCTGAGTTCCGTCCCTTCCGGAGCTTTAGGCACAGCACAGAATACAATCATAATAGTACAAGTCTTTAGGACTAAGATGCTAAAACCGTCTATATTATCCTATTAAAAAAAGGGAATTAATTAATTAGAGACTGGAAATAACTAAAGGCGACGACTGTTAGTTAATGGGATACTTAAATACTCAACCTGGCAGCGGTTTATTTTTTGAGCGACTAAATAACTAAACGGGTGACAATCTGTGGATTACAAAAAATACGTAAAACAGGCGACTACATGTGGGAGATAAATAAATTAAGTTAGCAGTGAAAAATCTAAATGAGTGACAAAAATACTGATTGGGCAACTATACATAAACTTCGTACAAACTGAGGCGAATTCCGCGCGCGACGCGGGACGAGAATCTGCGCGATTCGATCGCTCGCTTAAGCCTCCCAAACTGAGGTAAATCCCGCGCGTGATTATTTATGGGTTTTTCAATAAGAAAAGCATGTCTTTTGATATTGAAGCTGAGGTTTTGTTGTTATTCGGCACTGAAAAACAATCTCAAGATGTGAGGAAGAAAAGAATAAAATGGGACCATGAGCTGAGTACCTACTCAATGCAATGCATAGAATTAATTAACAATACATTCCCATTTTGGGTATCAAAAATACTGAATATAGCGTACTGAAATGAAATACGAAGTGGGCGATGGACTGAGGGCGGCTACAAATGTTGAAAATGGGTGACTTTAAAATACAAATTGAGTAACTAGTTATTCAAAATTCAGAACGGGCGACCAAATTACTATTTGGGCGACAACCTTAAGGCATACAAAAAATATAGTTATATATTTTATTTAATCACTGAAAACCTCATTAAAATCGGACCAGTGGTTTTAGAGATAAATGGTAACATTGGTTTGCGCCAAGCGCACACATTCTCTCACCCCAAACGCCTCATACCTACCTTCTCCGTTCCGTCTCGTGGGTAAAAAAGGCAAACATAATAACCTAATAGAGATGAAGAAATTACAATGCTGGGCAGCTTAAATCAGTTACTAATTACCTCTAGGGGAAATAGATTTTTCTTTGGGTAGTATTTAATTGGGTAACAACAATAAATTCCCATTTTGGGTATCAAAAATACTAAATAAGTATAGCGTACTAAAATACTAAATGGGCGACGGACCGAGGGTGACTACAGATATTGAAAATAGGTGACTTTAAAATACAAATTGGGTAGGTAACTAGTTAGGGTAGTCAGAACGGGCGACCAAATTAAAAAAACATAAAAAATTGGCATATATTTTATTTAAAAAAATATGACTATTATTCTAATCGAGATGACAAAAAACAAACAAACAAACGAGAAAGCAGCAGCCTAATAATAATAATAATAAATAGGTAATCTTAATATATAAAAGAAGATACTGATTGGTGACTCACGTATCAACGCACAGCCCAAACCGCTGGGTCTAGAGACTCCAAATTTGGCACATAGGTTCCTTATGAGGTCTAGGGTGTAACGTTGTGTTTTTCACTATTACAGAAAAACCACGTTTCATTCTCATATTATTAATATTCCATCTTATTTATTTATTTACAAGTTTAAAACAGTAATTTATTATTATGATTCATAAATTTTCCTTAACCTGTATTTATTTCATACATGCGACCTCATTTCATCCATACTCCAAATTCAAACTATCAACCTTCTTGTATAAAACTCCTTGGTATCTATGTATTTTATTTTTTATAACTGACAACATTTAAAAATATTGATGTATTCTACTATCCTTTTCTTACACAGCCATTTTACATCATTCATCCTTGTCACTTTATTACTTTTTTTTCTTGTGAAGAACATGTTCGCTGCGTTTCCCGCGCTTTCTTGGGAAAATTTTTATTTACTTTTCATGGCGCGAAGCCTATTTTTGCTCCGAGCTGAGGAAATTTTAAAATATTTGTTAAAAATTTGTTGATTCCTTGTAAGAATCACATAAATTATCGTTGGGTAAGTGTTTTAAAGAGAATAAATGTTGATTTTTATGAGTTTTGCACACAATTATTGAAATCGTATGTTTTTTAGGCTTTTCATACTACTGTTCGCTTTTGGAAAGTTTTGTTGGATCATCAAAGACGCTGCATTATACAATTTTCATGAAAATTGGATTAATAAAGGGTACGTATTTATATAATTTTAAATTATTCTTTGTATTTATTTTTCTTTCTTTATTTTTTCCTTTTACTAACTCCTTTTTTTTCCTTCAATTCCTCCAATCCAGGAGGGAAGAGGAGGGATTCACAAATTCCCAAGATACATTATTTCACTAATGCGCTAATTCCCTAATTGCCTGATTAATAATCATTGATAGATTTCATTCGATATTCTATTATTCACATTCAGTCACTGTTTTTATTAATTTGATCTACGATTTGATCTGCGACTGTCATCAATCTGCGAAGTTCTACAGCTCCAATCCAGATCCCCTGAAGATTATCCGTGCTTTTCGTCTACATCAAGTAAGGGCGTTCTAATTTTTATGACTTTTATTTGGCAAGAAATACTGCAACTTCGGTGCGAAGACGGCAGTATTAAATCGAACCTCTATGACCGCGATTTTCTAGTAAATAACTTTAATTACTTCAACTAAATAATCTTCCGTAGTATTTATTATTTTAAGAGAGCAAAAGATTAGGTAATAGGTACCCACCCCATTCATTGGTTTTACATGGATTAAGTACTATAACATTTATATCCATTTGTTTATGTAACTGTTGTAATTAATAATTTGATGCCTAATGGTTTTAATTTGTCTCAAAGTTAATAAGATATAATAGTAGGAACCTTGTATCAACGACTTATACTTAGTTTTGATGCTTAAATATCTGTACATTGTTCTTATTATTTTTATTATACTTATACATCTAAAAACTCCTTTTATTTATAAATATTAAATCTGCTCACTCTATTCCCTGCCTTTAGCCGGGCCAGGGAGAGAGGTTGACAGTTTGCGCCCAACGTGGGGCCTTTTCTTTTGCTCTCTCTTTACGTAAATGTAAAAATATATTTTTCAAGATGTACAGACCTAGGTAGGTACTTCACTTGTATTTTTTTTGTAAAAAAAAAATTGTTTGTATGGCTGTTAGCTTAAGCGTGGCCATGATTTTAAATTGAAAAGTTTTAAAATTTGATTCATTTTTACTGTGTTTTGTAAATATTTTGTGTTTTGTTGACTGTTATAAGTATTGTTCAAAATTTGTATTATTTTTAAATATTGTTTTATGTGAATTTGCTCTTTTAAAATGGATTTGTCGAAAGTATATTTTCACGGGCTCTTATTTATGAAGTATCGATCAGATCTGAGACGCCTGAGGATACCGTTTTTAAATTAAAATGTCAGATGAAAAAACTACAAACTGATTTTTCTCCTTTTTACGAAATTATTAATGTTGTCGTGACCTACAAAACCGAATTTCCAGTTATTGAACAGAAATTAGATGAATTAAAATTGAAATTAGAAGAGTATCTTTCATCGGGTAATAGAGCTGTGTTAGCCCGTGCTCGCGCTCTTTTTTGTCATTTGTATTTTAGGTTAGATCGAGTACCGGCGGAGTCGGAGATGGAAGTTAAAGGTAAGGCAAGTTGTATGGAAATTTTAAAGGGTTTGCAAAGTAGTTTAATTCGTGATGAGCGTCCTATTAATATAATTTCTAGTGCGCCTATTTCTTACCGTTCGCCTCAAGCTGTAGAGTCGTATGATTTTTTGAAGTGGGGTGTTACATTCAATGGCCGAGGAAATCCACATGCATTTTTAGAGAGAGTGGAGGAGTTGGCCATTGCATATAACATTCCGCAAGCCAAACTTTTTACCGCAGCGGTGTGTTTCTTTGCTGAAGAAGGCTTGACATGGTATAGAGGTAACAAAACCAAGTATCAAGTTGGTCAGAACTGCGGCATTGTTAGACGAATTCGTACCTGTTGATTACGATTATAGGTTGCTTGAGGAAATTCGTTCGCGTTTTCAGGGTAAAGATGAACCTGTACATATTTATTTTTCCGTAATGAATAGTCTATTTTCCCGTTTAAAGAAGACTTTTAGTGAGGAAAATAAACTTGAAATTTTACTGCACAATATTCGACCGCACTTTTCACAGCAGCTTGCATTAGTAAAAGTACAGTCGGTTGATGAATTAAAATCGGTTTTGGGGTGGGGTGCACTAAGAAATGATTTTTCAAAATTCACCCCCTAAAGGGGTGAAACAAGGGTCCAAAGTTTGTATGAAAGTCCGTCAGTTTCGAAGCTAGGATCTTTAAATTTTGTGTTTAGGCTTACAATTGAATATTAATCTATACGTGTCTCAGCGTTTTTGAAAATTCTACTCCCGAAGGGGTAAAAGGGGGATGAAGTTGTGTAAAGAAAATCCTTCATTTTCGAAGTAAAAATCGCCAAATTAATTATTTAGGCTTATGGATGGAAATTTAACGCAACCTATATCGTTATTGTTAGTATTTATTTTAATCCTTAAGGGGGTGAAATGGGGTAAATAAACCTAAAAATCGATATGGATGTCGTTATTGGGGTTTTCTGGGACGGACGACGATTGTAAAAATAACATTTATTTTTAAGTCCAACACGGTGGCCGTGATTAAACCCCGAAAGGGGTGAAAATGGGGTTCAAATTTTGTATGGAAAAATAATATAAAATCAAAATTACGACTTTAAACTTCGCAGGAGCATGTCTAAAAATAAATAGGCAATCAATTTATTTTTTGATTTTGAAAATCAACCCCTTAAAGGGTCAATGGGGTAAGTAAACATAAAAATCGCTATGGATGTCGTTCTTGAGGTTTTATGGGATGGCGATTGCGAAAATGACATTTATTTTGAAGTCCAACACGGTGGACAGGATTAAACCCCCAAATGGGTAAAAATGGAGAGGGAGAGGGAGAGGGAGAGGGAGAGGGAGAGGGAGAGGGAGAGGGAGAGGGAGAGGGAGAGGGAGAGGGAGAGGGAGAGGGAGAGGGAGAGGGAGAGGGAGAGGGAGAGGGAGAGGGAGAGGGAGAGGGAGAGGGAGAGGGAGAGGGAGAGGGAGAGGGAGAGGGAGAGGGAGAGGGAGAGGGAGAGGGAGAGGGAGAGGGAGAGGGAGAGGGAGAGGGAGAGGGAGAGGGAGAAGATTCAAAATTCTATCCCCGAAGGGGTGAAAAGGGGGATGAAGTTGTGTTTAGAAGAAAATCCTTCATTTTCGAAGAAAAAATAGCAAATTATAACTTAGGCATATGGATAGAATTCTATAACGCAATGTATAGGTATTGTTATTGGTAGTATTTCAACCCCTATGGAAATGAAATGGGGTAAATATACGGGTATAGGTTTTTGGGGTTTTCTGGAATGACGATTGCGAAAATGACATTTATTTTGAAGTCCAACACGGTGGCCATGATTTCACCCCTAAAGGGCTGAAATGGTGTTCAAATTTTGTATGGAAAAAGAATATAAAATAGACATCACAACTTAAAAACTTCGTAGGAACACCTCTAAAAATAAATAGGCAAACACATATTTCGTTATTTTGAAAACATTCCCTTAGGGGGTAAATGGGGTAAGTAAAGATGAAAATCGATGTGGATGTCGTTTTTTAGGTTTATGGGATTGTGATTGCGAAAATGTCATTTATTTAGAAGTACAACACGGTGGACATGATTCAGCCCCAGGGGACGGGGACGAAGACTAAGACGATGATGGAGACGGAGACGGAAACGGGAAACGGGAATGGGAACGGGAACGCAAACGCAAACATGAACGGGAACGGGAAAGGGTAAAGAAACGGGAACGGGATACCTACTAAACTAATATCTCTGGACCCAATTCTGGTTATTGTAATAAACTAGCTTCCGCCCGCGACTTCGTCCGCGTGGATATTAGAGAAAATCCTTAGGGAACCTTCAACCAGGATCCGACCAGCCGTTTTTACGCGACTAGGCGGGTCCCCACCAAGCGAGCAGCCTCGTGCGGGGCCCGCCACAAGCGGCAAACGTCTTGCCTCGCGAGGCAGCGCGCTTGGTGGCGACCCGCCTAATCGCGTAAAAACGGCTGGTCGGACCCTGGTTGAAGGTTCCCTAAGGATTTTCTCTAATATCTACGCGGACGAAGTCGCGGGCGAAAGCTAGTAATAAATAAAAAATAAGAAAAACTAATAAAAACGTATTAAAAATACCATGCTGGGCAGCTTAAATCAGTTATATAATCACATACCTGCTTGGTATAATAGTCGCCCACTCAGTATTTTTGTCACCAATTTAGAGTTTTCACTGCTAACTTAAATTATTTATCACCCATAATGTAGTCGCCCGTTTTGACTATTTTTGTAATCCACTGTTTAGTTATTATGTCGCCAAAAAAATAAACCGCTGCCCAGTTTAGTATTTTATCCCATTAACAGTCGCCTTTAATTATTTCCAGTTACCCAATTAATTAATTCCCTTTTTCTTTATACTTAAATGTTATTATATCCCAGCTCTGAATCCGCCTCTACAGTCATTTTTTTAACACGTTTTTATTATTTTTATATTATTTCATTCAGTTTCTGTGACACTTTTATAGGTAAAAAATTGGTTTTTTTTTCAATACCATGTTGTGGCGTTGGCCATGTTGTGGCATGTGGTGGCTCACAATCGCCATTCTGTACCCTTAGCACGAACAGCTATCGAAAAAAATAACGCGCGTAAAATCATTCGATAGTGCAATTTTGTATGAAAAATTAATACAGCGCCATCTATCGCCGAATAGCGAAATAAAATTTTCCATAGAGAATTCTCTATCGAGTAATTTTACGCGCGTCATTTTTCTCGATAGCTGTTCGCAGATGTTACTTTCGATTTGTGAAGTCGAAGTGACTTTTATTTTTGAAAATTTTTCACGCAACCGAAATCCTGGAAGTTTTTTCTTCTATTCTATTCCTACCTATAAAAAATATTCAGACAATTTTTTCAGACATTCCCCATTGTCGTCATGCATATTAAGGGTTTAAACAAGTAAAATAAGCATTATTACATCTGTCTGTTTGAATGCAATTAAAAACTGCTTCAAATGTTAGTTACGGCTGTCAGAAATCACTCGGCGAACACTTTGGTTGCAGTTGCAAACTGGGCAGGGCAGGGTGACAAATGGTTGATTTTAAATAATATCACATCATTTTTTATTGAGCTAATTTGCTTTAGCCAAGTGTAAGCTTAATGTTCACACAGCTCAGTAACGTTAACTGCATTTCATACAAATAGGTATGAAAAAAAAATTTTTTTTATACAAAGTTGAAAATCTTTGAAATCAATAAACCATTCTAAAGTATTAAAGACAAAAAATCTAAATGTAAGCTTAGTGAAAATTTCCAACAAATCTGTTTAGAAGTAGATTTTTTTGTTTGTTAGGAAAACTGAGGGAAACAAAAGTTAACAAAACACATAGTTACCTATTGCTTCGTCACAACAAATATTAAACAAAATCCTCCGCCGCGTCTGTCTGTCCATCTGTTCGCGATAAACTCAAAAACCGGCCAAGTGCGAGTCGGACTCGCGCACGAAGGGTTCCGTACCAAAAAACTGCAAAAAATCACGTTTGTTGTATGGGAGCCCCCCTTAAATATTTATTTTATTCTGTTTTTAGTATTTGTTGTTATAGCGGCAACAGAAATACATCATCTGTGAAAATTTCAACTTCCTAGCTATCACGGTTCATGAGATACAGCCTGGTGACAGACAGACAGACAGACAGACGGACAGACAGACAGACGGACAGCGGAGCCTTAGTAATAGGGTCCCGTTTTTACCCTTTGGGTACGGAACCCTAAAAATGACTGCATGGATTATAGATAGAATGATTCATGAGGAATGTTTAGGAATATAATTTATCAAGGTTTTGTGTTTTGTGAAGGTGAAAGAAATAATAATTTTCACTGTTCAGTACTTAGGTACTTACCTAATTTTATTTTTATTTTATGCGATTAATCGCTTATTAAGCTGTCAAAAGACAATGGATTTCTTGTCCTGTTTCGGTGGTCGGTCGTGTCATGCTACAGGGGTGCTAAGGTCAACTACTTACCTGTAAAAAACGATACTTACCACTATAACTCGATGGGCAAAATCATCGGGTAAAATATTGTAATCTAAAAAATTTATGCATTGTACCGTAGTACCGTTTCTCAATGAGGATGAGGATCAGTAACGATTTTTGTTAAGTAGCTTATCAGAAAGCTTATGCCACCACATGATTAATTGTGAAGAAATTTTTACGATATCTCTTAAACCTGAGAAATTATACGAGCTAAAACGTGCTAAAACACTGTTATTTTGGGGGGTCCTTATGACGTCATCGAGACATACGCGAACCTTATATCGTACGTGATAAAGCACATATTGCATTTACCTTGGCATTTCCTTTAAAACCCTTAAAACTACGGATTTCAAAAAATCATTCACTAAGTTTCATAGCTATGAATATGTTTTTATACTATACCTTAGAGTAAGACGGGCTTCTTTGTTGCTCGAAGTACTATACCAATAAAACTATGGGATTCAAACCTGTTACTGATCCTCATTTAGGTGGGCGAGATTGCACAAAATAAAAGAAACATTTAAAATTTGAATTTGGAATAATGGAAGGCTAGGGACGGGGTGGTGTTCATTGTTAATGGTCGCGGCACGCGATGTCATTATATGCCATTCATCGGACGAACTCAATTCGATTAACTCGATTCGGTTGCAATTAATTCAATTATAAATTTACGAGATGTTGACTGTTATAAATTCTGTTAAATTATAGAACTTATGATAATTATTGATTTACGGTTTGATTATGGTTAGATTATTTACGATTGAGACTTGCATATTGCTAAATGAGTTTCAATCTGTTCTAAAATCGGTCATGCAATAACATTGTGGCTCTTTTCTTTGATATTAATATTTATTTATATTCATGTTTTAGTATGAAATGAATTAATAAAAAATAAATAAACGCTTGAAAATGTTCACACAGCGGTAATTTATTTATTTGTTCAAGATCTACGTTTCGTACCAGTTTCAGAATGATGACTTTGCATGAAATAAAAAGGATATGGAAATAGCTCTTGCCTTCTTGTCACTTGCCATTTCTTTTCAGTTCAAGGTCTTCTGTCGTAGATTTATGAACTAATAATGGCGTAGCTTTGACTTTCATAAATGCTTTGTGAAAAAAATATTCATTATTAAGTAGTGAATACTTAAGTAGATAGATTATTCTTCGTTTTCTTTGCAAAATCGCTATTGTGTCCCGTTTCTATAGTGTACCTAAATATTAGGTCCCCAGTGTCCCCACCACAGATTACATGATGTCCCCACCTATTAAATCGGTGTTTTGAATGGATAATTTTAAAGAAGTTGCATTTTCCGTACTAACATACCTAATCTTAATTAAAAAAAAATATGCACTCATGTTTGACCACTAAGATAACGCATACTACTTAATTAGGTTAAGCGAAAAAAAATTGTTTTGGCTAAGTTAAAAGTATTATAAAGTAGTCATTTCTGCTAACAAAAAAGAGTAGTAATTTTAAGGTTTTTTTTTAAGTTTAGAAAACTATACTTAATTAAGATTTTGTTACTATCTGTCTTTGATGGTCATTATTCGATATAATATCAAGCAATTGACGACTATTCTAAATCATAGAAGTGCGAGGTTCTCTATTTGTGAGAAAAAAACGCCAGTTTCTTAAGTGGAGAGTGGCTACCCAATATTTATTTAATTTAATTCTTCACATGTCCAGCATGCAAAACTACTCCATATCACTTTGGACGATGTTAATTTTTGTTTTCTTTGTCCACTTGTTTCTGTTGGTCAGTTGCGTGGTCAGTTGCATTGTGCGCATCCACCCTTATTGAAATATATCGAAATGCCACAGCAAAGTGGATCTTATCACTTTAGTGTAAGCTTCAGAATAGCATGTTTCACGAGAATATATCAGAAACTAATTGCTAAGCAATAAAGCGGTATGGTCACCCGTGAGTTATTGAGAGGGATCCTTTGACGCAATTTCCTTTATTGAATAATAATTGGAAGTGGCTTCGTCGAGTGTGATTTTAACGTTAAGTACCTAAGTAGGTAGGTATAATGTAAGATAGGTTTGAAAAATGTTTATCTACCAGCTAAAATACATTTTCAAGATTTTCTGCTGTAGGTTTTGCCTATATCTATAGATCTACTGATTCCTTTGCAAAAAAATATTTATTGACTCGTCTATGAAACACACATAGGGTTCTATTATTTAATTATATTATATTCTAAATTCTTTAGCATAAACAGTTTACGAATCTGTGGAATAACTTACTAAGTGCCATTTCCGACCTACTTTTCAGAATCCAAAGGGCATCGGGACAGGACATTGTCCCGCACAGATGATAACTTGACAGCAATATGCAATATTGAGAGGCAATAAAAACGGCGGCGTTCGATATTCAAAATGTTTGTGACCATAACTCACGGGCTCAATGATCCATGTGAAATATGCAGTAAGTACGTTATACAACGTGTCACAAAAACCCCTAATGCCGAATATGGTAGATATAGGGACCATCAAAAAAATCATCTGTTTCATCATTTTGATATTTTCGCTATAAATTGTATGAATTGTTAGAAAAAAAAAATCATCTGTTTCATCATTTTGATATTTTCGCTATAAATTGTATGAATTGTTAGAAAAAGTTAAATAAAGACTAATAAAAATTAAAATAGGAAATGCACTATTTGAAATTACTTAATTGAATAAAAATCGACATTCGATCATCGGCACATGTTCAACTCTTCACGTCATTTATGATCGATGATAACTAATCGAGTTAAACAACTCGATTATCGTTCTATCCTATCCAATCTATCGCATCGCATTGCATTGATACAGTACGGTACGTACGGTACGTACGACCCTTTGATTAATTCATTTTAAAAACCTAAATAGTAAAAACTAAACCTACGTATAGGGCTACCATTACCACCATCTGGTACCTAATAGACAATATCTAAAAATCCTGACAAAAAGCCTTATTTTTACCAAAAAGTCCTGACATTTTGCTAAAGTACCCACACAGAGTGACGTAAGCGATAGCACATTTTTCTTTTAATAAATCATTTAGGTATTGTTGTTTCTTGTTATAATGACTTGTCAAATTAATATTTCAAGTAACTACCCTACTTAGACAAAAAGAAAGTTTCGTTTTTCGTTTTTGAAGCTTTAGTTGTTCAGTTGATTATTTATAATTTTAAATGTTATTTATGCTAAAATTTATTTTTTATTGCTAAATTACTTAGTTGATTGTTCTAATTAATTGTTAGGTACAAAAAAGAAAAAAAAAATAAAGCTTATTTTTGAGGTTTGTTTTCTATTCTATAATGTGAATAATCAAAAAAGTCTGACATTTTCTAAGTCCGGCCGGAATCCTGACAGGGACCCAAAACTCGTGACGTCTGGTGGTAACCTACGTTGGTAAATCCACGTAGAATTTTTCCGTTCTGCGATAAATATTAATCTTGACGTTGTTGTTCTTTTGTTTTGAAATAAACCAAACTTTATTTTTGTTATTTCTTTTAGTTCTAGGCTAGAAATATCTAATTGGCAAAAGAAGCTTTGAGCTTTTTCGTCAAATAGCTAGTTGCTCTTAATTTCGCCCGCTTGCTCAACGGTCCCATGGTGTAATGGTTAGCACTCTGGACTCTGAATCCAGCGATCCGAGTTCAAATCTCGGTGGGACCTAGTTTTTTTGTAAAAATTCAACAATTTGAATTATCCTAATCAAAATAAATATTTTGATTGGGATTTATTATGCTAAAATGCATTAATAAAATAAAATGTACTTAATTATAAAGTATAAATAGGTATTAAATTATAAATAGTGCCAATGCAATACTATCCTTACTAATATTATAAATGCGAAAGTCCGTTTGTTTGTTTGTTTGTTACGCCTTCACGTCTTAACTACTGAACCGATCATCATGAAATTTTACACACACGTTGTCAGGGGTATAGAGAAGGACATAGGGTACTTTTCATCCCGAAAAAAGGAACTGTTCCCGAGGGATAGACAAACTACTATCCACGCAGACGAAGTCGCGGGCGGAAGCTAGTTTATTATAAATGGACTTTTTTTTTCATAAAGTCAGGTTTCTTTTGCAAGCTTTATAAATGCACGAAATACTCAATATACATAATGGCAAGAGTCATAATATCTCGACGCGTGCCGAGCACGTGCCAGAGCGAGTAAGTATTAAATCGCGAGTTTGAATTAGTTTTTTGTTTAATGAGCAAAAATATCTAATTGCTTTGAAGCTATTGTGTTCAGAATAATCTCCAGCGCAGCTTGTTAGCTGGAATTATGAAGATATACAGTTTTATCCTTACTAAATAATATTAACTTACTAGAAAAAAATACTACTAGCACCAAATCATATTCTCGAACGGGAATCAAACCCGCGACCTTTGGAAGTCCGGTCCAATGCTCTTACTAAGTTTTATCGAACTTATTTATTAGCCTACTTCCTACATGTTATTCCGTTGTAGCATTTCGTTTTTTAACACGTTTTTATTTACAACTAAAAAGTTTAATTTTTTGGTTTTGATTTTGAAACAAAGTTTTTATTTTTGTCTTTGTGATTTTTTTATTCATTGGTGTTTGTCATTTTTTTTTTTTTTTTTTTTTTTTTTATTTAGGACAACCAACACAATAAACGCTATTTACATTCCATACAACAGAACGTATGCTAAAGGTTACATAATAAGGCGCTATCGTACTTACAGGTTGCCACGGCATGCACTAAGATTAAGCTATTAGTAAGCAAAGACTAACCAATTACTAATTACCAACTAATTACTAACTAATTAAAATATCGAAAGATACAAATACTACTAATTTGTTAATTAAGAAGTTGCAACTCAAAAATAATAAAAGATATTCATACAAGTTATGTTTGTTAAACAAAAACAAAAAGAAAACTTATGATCTTGACACGAATACGTTGGTTAACAATGATTTGAATTTGCGTGGAGGGTGATGCAAGTCAACATCAATCGAAGGAGATGAGGCAGATAAGCGTGACAGGCGACTAAAATGTAACTGCATTCTATTAATGGCGGAGAAATGACCGAGCTTGGTCTTGGAGCTCCTTTCTTTAAATGGTAGATATCTAGATGGTCGAGCTGATTTAAAAGGGACATTGAAATTTATTTGTTTTAATAAATCCGGACAATCCACGTAACCGTTAACCAATTTATAAAAGAAAAAGTGATCAAGCAATTGTCTTCGACTGTCGAGGCTGAGCAGCTTGAAATGATTTAAGCGTGAGTTATATGATGGGAGTTTCCTGGCCATTCCACACTGAAAAGACAAGTGCCACAAAAATCTTTTTTGAATGGACTCTAGACGACGTTTATGAACTTCGTAATAAGGTGTCCAAACTACACTGCAGTACTCTAAAGTTGATCTAATCAATGAGTTAAATATCGCGATTTTACTTGAAGCATTTTTGAAATCTCTACAGTTACGTATAATGAACCCTAACAGTCTAAAGCATTTCCTGGCTAATTTATCGACATGTTTATGGAAACGCAGCTTATTATCTATGTATACTCCAAGATCCCGAATCTCATCTACTTCATTTATTACTCGGCCATTTAGTTTATAACACTTAAAATAAGGCCCCTTCTTACGACTGAAATGTACGAAATGGCATTTATCGGTGTTTAGAATCATTCCATTTATGTGGCACCAATGTGAAAACCGGTCTAAATCGTCTTGAAGCAAACAACAGTCATTATCGACCTCTATTTGTTTTACAATTTTAAGGTCATCTGCGTATAGGTGTATTTGTGAGTGATGAAAACATGACGATACATCGTTGATAAAAATGTTGAAAAATAATGGAGCCAAATGCGAACCCTGTGGAACCCCGGACAACGCCAAAAAAGCACTAGACTCAAAGCCGTTCACCACTACCTTCATAGATCGTCCTGCAAGGTATGATTCACACCAGCTTAAAAGGTTACCTATGATACCACAGTGAGAAAGCTTGCTTATTAAGACTTTATGGTCGACCTTGTCGAACGCCTTACTAAAGTCTGTGTAAATGACGTCTACCGGCGTCCCACGATCCACAGAATCCACCACTTCCGACACAAATCCCACGAGATTAGTCGCTGTTGACCTAGCTTTGATGAATCCATGTTGCTGAGGCATTAAAATATGTCTTACGTGCCAGGACACAATTGGATAGATAAGAGTCTCAAAAACCTTACCAAAAATTGACAAGATTGATACAGGTCGATAGTTTTCTACAGCAGACCTCTCTCCTGACTTAAAGATTGGTACAATAAGTGCTTCTTTCCATGCATGTGGGAAAGATCCTGTTGCAAGTGACATGTTGTAAATCCTGGAGAGTGGTTCCGCTAGGACTTCAGAACATTTTATTGCAAAAAATGAAGGAAATCCATCAGACCCAGCACCCTTACTAGGCTCAAGTCTCTTTAAGGCTTTTTCGACCGTTTCTTTTTGAAAAGACAGATTACTGAGCGTTTGACAACATTTGTGCTCGGGAGTGGTAGGATGAACTATTTGACTAGATGCCGATGCCTGGTTTGTATCATAAACGGAAGAGAAACATGACGCAAAGAGATCGCAGACCCCTGTCCCTGTGCTTTCTGAGGTGTTTTTATAATGCATTTTAGATGGATATGAATTATTGGTATTGTTGCGTTTATGTTTTATAAATGACCAAAAGAGCTTAGGATTCGAAGTGATTGATGATTCGATGGAAGCGATGTAATTTTTGTAATCTGTATGTGTAATTTTTAAGCATCTGTCCTTATTAGTACGATATGAAATATTATCTAAAGGATTCTTGTACTTAAGAAATAGCACACGATATTTATTTTTTTCTCGTAACAAGCGAATCAAAATGTTGCTGTACCACGATGGGTATTTGTTAGTAGAGTGTCTTGATTTTGGTACATGTCTTTCTATTGTTTCATTTAGAATACCGTAGAACACTTCCAGCATATCGTCAACACCCGAACATTCCGCGAACTCTTTGTCCCATGAAATTGATTTCAAACCGTCGATAATTTTACAGTAATCCGCTTTAAAGAATTTATATCTTAATTTTTGGTTCGTTTGTAATGCTTCTTGTGTGGTGTCGCAAATCAATTCAAATTCTAGCGGTGGGTGATGGTCGTCAACTTTTGACAGTGGTGAAGCGCACACCTTCAAGTCGTACACTGAGATATTCGATAGGACAAGATCGAGAATTCGGTTTTTCTTATTTAAAACACTATTATATTGGTTCAGAGTATTCAAAGTTATAAAGTCCAAAAGCTTTTGCTCGTACAAACTACTATGATTAATTGAAGCAGCCAGCGTTGAACCGATTGATTGAGTCCATTGAATACTACCTAAATTAAAATCTCCTACTACTAATATGTTATCAAATTTTTCTAAGCATTGATTAGCATTATCTAGAAAGTGATCCAGTATATGACCTTGTAAGGGAGACGGTAGGTACACGCCACAAATAATTATTTTTTCTAAACTATTGTTCACTTTAAATTCAACGCAAACCCACACATCCTCGCATTTGCTTTCACAGTTCGACAGCCGAAAGGAAGAAAAACGCTTGGATACTGCTATTAGAGCCCCACCCCCTGATTTGTTAAAATGGAAACCACTGGATTCACGGTCCCGTCTATACACAAAATATTTATCAGTAAATAATTCCGAGTCCAGTACATCACTAGCCAGCCATGTCTCGCACAATACAATGACATCGTATTCGCAGGATAAGATGCTGAGGTATACATCACAGGTCTTAGTTCGTAAGCCTCTTACATTTTGAAAATAAATACTTATTTTATCCGAGAAATTAGTAAAGTTTTATTATTAAACACAAGATAGAAATTATGTAATGTAACGCAATAACAAACAAAAAAATAATTACAACAATAGATTAATAATCACATCACTTAAGGCTATTAACAACATCTATATTACGCACGAAAATAGCATTCGTGTTATCTGATTTACGAACGTAAACTCGTCCGCCGCGTACCCACACATATTTATAATTTAATTGTTTAGAACGTAAGCGAGCCGCAGCGTGTAAACTTTTGTTTTCAACCGTCAGATTCTCAGCGACAAACACTGCCGATTTCTTGTCATCCAAACCCAGTGCGCCAGTATGTAATTTTTCTTTCGGGTGGTCCTTATTATACTGAATTACAGCAGCCAACAAAGAATCCCTAGTACGCGGGGTGTTAAGTTTTACTAATATAGTGCGAGGTCGGTTAGAATTCGGGTTCGATTTAGCTATGCGCGAGCAATAAAGTATATCGGTGTCGTTAATTGGGTATTTAACCACATTACCGAGCTGTTTCACAATCGTTATTACATTTTCAGATTTGTGTTCAGGAACACATTGGAGCTCCAAGTTAGAAGCCCTAGACATTTGATCCATTTGACGAACTCGACTCGAGACTGCAACAAGTTCCGATCGGAGAGATTCATTTTCAGATTTTAAGTGCTTAATTTCCGAACTGTGTTTGTTAATGTCTGAGTTCAGTGAATCGTACCGCTCGCTCAAAAATGATAAGGACTCCTGAAATCCGCTAAGCTGGTCATTTACTTCTCTAAATTTGACATTAATCATATCTTTTATTTCATTAGTAAACTCGCTCATTACAGAACGCATCTCATCTCGCAATATTGATTGAATATCGGAGCGAGTGACGTAATCTGAGGTAGTACCTGGGTCATACTTGCTTTGGACCTTGCGGCGTGTAACATTAAAGGTTATATCTGCCATCCCGGTTGGTGTGGACGGACGAACTAATTCGTTGGAGTTGTCACCTTTAGGTTGTTTGTTTTTACAATTGGGACACATCCATTGCGATTTTTCATTTTGTCTAATCTGTTTTGTCTCTTCCGATGATAGGTTCAAGCATAAATAATCATAAACTCCCGCACAACGAGCGCATTCCAAGTAATCTTTATCCTTTAGTTTGTTATTACAAACGGCGCAATTCTTCATTGTATTCAACGTTCGCTGATATTATGTAGGTGGGTATAGCTAGGTATGGAATGTTGCTGCAACGGCCGGTGATCGACAGAGACAAATATGCCAACTGACTGCTCCCGCTGACTTCGCGATGACACCGAGCGCACCCGAGGACCCACGACACTAGAAATCCTTTTGTTTGCGTGAATTCACTGGTCACTGGATAATCAACTTTGCGACGTAATTCGAGATATGAAAATAGTTTGCGCGACAATAATAAAATTGAGAAACAACGAACGACACGTCTGCTTCTAACAGCCACGGACGAATATCATATTCATATAATATGCATAGACTTATTATATGCTACCTCTTTCGAACATAATAATAAGTAGGTACAACGTTGATTGAGATTGAGATTAAATAAGTCTGCCAAGCCATATCTGACCGGAAGTCATTCAAAAGTGATTTTTAACCGGAAGTGAAAGATTTTCTCAAGCTTCCGGCCAATTTTATTTGCGATAATCTTCTGATCCTTGCTCTACACAACATTTCCGACCGTGTGCCATGCATTTCATCGTGATGTCATATGGCAATACTGTCGCGGGCTTACGGACTATTAGTAAACTTTTCCTGATTTCAGGGGTATGAACATGAACATGGACAAAATTAACACTTTGATGAACTGTTATTGTACTATGATGCTAAATTAATCAAGTTGTATTATTTAAAATCGCACTTTATTTATTCTACTTTATTTTTACAAAACACTGCCAAACAGGGTCGCACTCAGTTATGCAGCGATTATCGCCACGTGCGCGTGTGGGATCAGGCTAAGGGTGCATTCCCACGTCACACCACATAGTAAATAGTCTGTCACATAGTAATTTTTGTGTCATAGGGTAGAAAAAGGGCTGGACGTCACTGTCCTCGATTTTGACCTAATTTGATTGTGGATTGATGTAAGTGTAGGGTTACCCGATCTAATAATGAGATTGCCTGACTTTTTCCCTGACTTTTCAGTAAACCTGACATTTTGTACATCTACATTCTTAATTTAGTTGACGTTTGATTTTTATTTTCACCAAAATGATTTACAAAATTATGTGTCTTCATTAAGTAGGTACTTACACTTTTTGGGATTTCAAAAATCCCTGACAACTACCAGTTTTTCCCTGTTTTACTGACGGATGCCTGAAATTGTTAAGAAAATTCTTGTTCATCATTCATTTCATTCATCTTAGATGGTAACCCTATATAAGCCTAATAAGAGCTAATTGTACTACTTTTGTTGCGTTTTTAGGGTTCCGTACTCATAGGGGACCCTACTACTAAGACTCCACTGTCCGTCTATCTGTCTGTCTGTCACTAGGCTGTATCTCATGGACTGCGATAGCTAGACAGTTGAAATTTTTATAGATGATGTATGTCTGTCACTAAAATAGAATAAAATAAATATTTTAGTGGGACTCCCATACAAGAAACATGTTTTTTTTTGTCGTTTTTGGGTACGAAACCCTTCGTGCGCGAGTCCGACTCGCACTTAGCCGTTTTTTTGATGCATAGAGAAGATATTGTACAATACATACGTACATAAGAGATTGTTGTAACTTACCTATCATTTTTATGAACACCTAGCTAAATTGATAGCCCCCGTGTAACGCGCCATAACGTTTTTCTGAAAAACGTTACGTAACAACCAAGTGACTATTTTTACCTAAAAATCACAATTACATTCTGTGGCGTAAAGTGCCGGAAAGGAAGTTACGTAACGCGTAGTTCAAACCCCCCCTTCCCGATCCTGTAATGCATCTTAACGTTTTACAAAACCCCCCCTCCCCCCTAAATTCGTTACGTAATACTTGAATGCTCCCAGGATTCGTGCTAAGGATAATTTTAGTTTAGTAACTTTTAGTCTTTCACTAAGTTCGAACGGAATTGGATTAATTTTGTTAGGTAACTGGATCTAAACATGGATTAGAGTCGGCTTATCGACTCAACCCACACAAACAATTCTGAGAATTTCTGATTATTACTTTGATTATCATTTAAGTTAAAAATTACTTTATTGGGAATGGAAGTTGTTTAGAACCAAGATATAGATATTACATAATTTTTCGTCATTCAAAATATAAAATTGAGCTTCGCTCGAAAAATCAACTTATACTTATTACTTATCTTGTATTTTTTTTCTTATTTATTCCCTTATTTGACTTATTTCTGATTTATTGCTGTCACTTAAATATATGTCAGTCTGTGTGTCCATCTGACTTCATATTTGCATTATTTTGCATCAGAGCGCGAAGGTGTGTCTTGCCAACCCTAAGCCAGGTAAAGTAAGTATAAATAGTAGATTATACAACAAGTGAAAAAAAAAGGAATTTAGTTCGAGGTACTAAGTCGGATCCCGAGAGCAGCGAAAGATTATAGAGTTGAATCAAAAGTAGAATCCTGAGCGAAGCGAGGGATACAAAGGACCGAGATGAAATTTCTTTTTTCACGAGTTGTGTACTCTACTTTTTACCATTGACTGCGAGAAAACAAAATAGCAGTACTTATACCTATAGTATTTAGTTATCACATTTTTATTATTTAGGTAGGTAATCATAATCAGTAGTACCTATTTAAACATTAGAAAATAGTGAAATTAGAAGTTTTCCAATGACATAAAACAGCCACGCTAAGAGGGAAATTACATGATCAGTTTGGCATCAGTCCATTTCATCAGTTTGTATAGACTTTGAATTTTTACAGACTGAAGAACGTACCACACTGATGGAATGGACTGATGCAAGACTGAACATCTAATCTCCCTCTAATACCTATATAGAAAAGAACCCAAATATAAGACATTATAAATCCACGTTGGATTTGTGGATTTCAATAGCTAAATTCAGTCAAATAAATAATATAGGTAAAAGTAAAATAAATACATAGGTACCTATTCATTTAGACAAAAAAGCATAAAAGTTAGTCATTACATACTTTATATATTTTTATATTAAAATTTTATATACAGGGTTATCTGTATAACACCAACAACCACGCAGGAGTAGATATCATAAACAACTTTGTTCTACGACTTTTCCGAAAACAGACAAAAAAATATCGACTCTCCATACAAAATGTCGGAACAGCTGATCGAGTTTTATATGAAAAGTCGAATTATTTTCGGTTGTCTTCGGAAAAGTCGTAGAACAAATGTTGTTGTTTATGATGTTAGTAATCTACTCCTGCGAGGTTGTTGGTCTTTTACAAATAACCCTGTATGCAGGCACGTATCCAAGGGGGGGGATAGTTGGGATTTATCCCCCCCCGAAATCCAGAACACACAGTAGGTACAGGACTAAATTCAAATTTAGCGAGACACTCTCGTCTGGATACGTGCCTGCCTGTATGTATGTACGAGTAAGCTTTATGTACCTACCTAAAGTAAATTGTATTAAAAATTATCTAAACGAGGTCGATGAATTTCAAAGTACAATGGATTAATTTCTTGGACGAATCATTTCAAATCAAATTCAACACTGAAATTGTTGATTACAAGTTGGCTTAAATCTAAAACGACATTTACTTGGCTTCTATTTCAATATAAGCAATTCGGTTAAGTGAGTCGGATCTTTGACATCTAATCGTACCGTTTACGTAGTTACGTCTAATTAGTTTCAATAAGTCTACTTACTTAATTACTACCTACTTCCTTTTTAGAGTTCCGTACTCAAAGGGTAAAAACGGGACCCTATTACTAAGACTCCGCTGTCCGTCTGTCTGTCTGTCTGTCACCAGGCTCTGTATCTCACGAACCGTGATAGCTAGACAGTTGACATTTTCACAGAATTGATGTATTTCTGTTGCCGTTATAGCAACAAATACTAAAAACAGAATAAAATAAATATTTAAGGGGGCTCTCATACTACAAACGTGTTTTTTTTTTTTTGCCGTTTTTTGGTACGGAACCCTTCGTGCGCGAGTCCAACTCGCACTTGGCTGGTTTTTTAGGGTTAAGTAATTTGCTAACAGTTAAGTACCTAATATAAGTACTTATTTATTTTTTATTCAAAAAACCAACAGCTAAATCAGATACAAAATGAGTTTTACATACTTCAGGTGAAAATCATCGTACTTATCACATTCTTTATATTTTTATCGCGCAAGATTATTACGGGAATTCGGCAACATTCAATAATAATATATTCTTAATTGCACACGAAAACACATTACAAACAAAGAAACAAAGAAGAAAGTATACAATAGGCGGCCTTATTGTTAAACAGCAATCTCTTCCAGGCAACCTTAGGAGAGAGAGAGAGATATAAGATACAGGACACTGCAACTATTTAGAGGACAGTCTTAGTACATAAAATAAAACTTCAGGAAAATGGAAAAGAAAATAATAAAAATAATTATTATATTTAGAATAGAAGTGAGGAATAAAAGAAGGGAAATGACTTCTGACTTGATTACGAAATGCCTTTTTGATACCTTTTGGTAGAGAGTTGCAAAAACGGACTGCATGAACAGAATGAATAAGAGAAAAAATCAGAGGAATGACGCAGAAATTCAAGAGTGAGGTTAGAGGAAAAACGCAAGGTACACTGCATGGACGAGGAAAGGAATGAGAAACAATCTTTGAGATAGGGAGGGGAAGTTGGCAAGAAAAGTGTGGAGTAGAGAAGGGAAAGAGTGTGTAAGCCCCTGCGCCGGCGAATAGGAAGCCAGTTAAGTCACTTAAGTTTGGCATGGGAGTGTGACACATGGTCTAATTTGCGAAGTTTGAAAATAAACCTGATACAAATGTTCTGCTATACTTAAACATTTCTTAACATGTAGGTAAGTAGGTAATAAGTAGATGAAATAATGTGGTTAAGGCCAAATAATACCTACAACTTACACACAATATTCAAAAATAACAATACAGTTGTAATCTTTCTTCAAGGATGTAAATAATACATAAGGCTCTTGGAAATGTGATACGAAAAACATATAAGATTTCTGTGTTCTGAGAAGATTCCGCATTTTGCGACGCATTTGCTGCGAAAATCGTATTAGGTACACAATATGTTTATTGTGGCGAATGGCGAACTGGTTTAGCTAAGAGATTAAGTATAAGTATAATGTTACGTCCCAGTTATACAATTGAAAGAAGTTATAGACACTTTGTCGATATTGGCATAGATTATACTTACTTAGGTATGTGAAATAAACTGCCAAAGCTGCGCCACAGCTTTCGTAACGTAATATGCAGTCTACTTGCATACGCAATATTGTGGGTGTTCTACGAGCTCAAAATCAATGGAATACCGCAAATCGATGTACAGTATAGCCATTTGGTACACGTATACTTGAGGTGAAAACAAAATTTTGGACCCGCAGTTCTTAAAAATTCTTCCCTTAGGAAAGGAGCTATGGTGTCACCTTTTTTTTGTATGAGAAAAAAATTTTTTTTGTTCTAAAACCTATCGTGTATGATATTGAATGAAAGGGCTTGCTGAGCCAGTTCCAAAAATATATCACATCGTTATATTTCAGCCACTTGTTTTAAATTAAACCAAAAAACATTTTCAAAACATACCAAGTTTGGGCTCCTACAGATACAATATGGTTTATTTATTTTTAGAACCGGCTCAGCAAGCCCTTTCATTCGATACTACGCACGATAGGTTTAAAAAAAAAAATTTTTTTTCCCATACAATAAAAAGATGATGCCATAACTCCTTTCCTAAGGGAAGAATTTTTAAGAACTGCGGGTCCAAAATTTTGTTTTTACCTCAAGTATACGTGTACCAAAGGGCTTTGCTGTACATCGATTTGCGGTTTTTTTTGCGTACGCGTAGGACTATATATGCATACGTCAACGATGTCGTTATGCGTGTATTAGGGTTCTCTATTTCTGTTAGTAGTAGTTTTCGGGTAGTTTAAGTGTCCATAATAGACAACGATATGGTTTGGGAGGGGAGGGTCATTTTTTATATAGAAAACGTAAACTTGTAGCCACAAAAAATCATAAGTACAACAAGCTAAAGAGATTCTCTTGTTGCTACAAATATTCAATTGCGTACTTACCTCACAGGTGACTGTAAAAAAATCAGTAAACATCAAAAGCGTTTTAGTAGGTTGATATTTTTGGCGTAAATAATAGCGGAAATATATTGAATTCTACATCAAACAAAATACACTTTATCTACACTCACAACGTAATGTTCCAAATATGAATTCAAAAAAGGTAATATAAATACGTACTTTATTTTCGTGGATAGGTAAAATTAAAAAATAAACTCATTACGATGCAGTCAACTGCATCATAAAATAACTTTTTTTCTCATTACGATACAGGGCAAATCCAAAAAGAAGGCAGTGCCGTAACATTAAAAAAAAACAACGATATTTTCCCACATATTTTTCTTGATTAAAATGTACTCTATGGTAATCGATGACTTTAGTGCGATTAGTTTGTTGAAATGCACTGATCAATATTTTTTTTCTAATGGAATGCGCGCCAAGCATTTCCGATAAAGTTTTGATTTCAATTTTTACATTTTGTTATACTTACTGAATTTTGTAGGTTTTTTTTATTCTTGCTTTAAAATGTGAAAAAAAATTTACTCTGCCCGATATTTTAGTTTAGATGCAGCTAAGGAATTGACTTATTACAATGTATCTAGGTACCTTGCTAATACAAACAAAGTCTCTCTCTCTCTTTTCTAACGTTGATCTTTTATTTAGTAGGTTCAATCCCAAATGTATGAGTGTAGATAAAGTAGTGTATGAAACTGCACATAACTAGGTATTAAAACACTCGTGTGATACTATTAAAAACCTCGCCTACGGCTCGGTTTTTAAACACACACTCGTGTTTTAATACCCCTCTTTATGTGTCAGTTTCATAAACTACTATTAACGTACTGTGAAGTTGCTTCAATTACTTTTATTTAATAAAGATAATTGTTATAAATGATGAAAAAACATCGAAAAAGTGCAGAAGTGAGGGTATTCTCCTTTACGCTGACTTCAAAGTCTTTGAATTTATATTTGAGTTCTAAAATATGGAAAGTGTGTAATGGATAGTATGGGACGATTTAACAAACACCCCAATTTAACAAAACACTGATGGTAGATAGAGTTCTTGCAACCTTTTGTAAACATTTTATATACGCGTTACGATACCTCCTACGCATTTGAGCCAGATATTTTTATGTCGCAGTCGGAAAAGTGATTCGGCTAACAGTGTGAGTGGCATGTTTGTCGACCCATCCAGCTGATTGCGTGTCTAGCTACCTATCGCGAATTTGAATAACCTCTTTATTTGCACGAAAGGTGACACTAACCTGAATGTGAGAATAGGTGTGTGTATTAGGGGTTTAAGTATGAAATTGCCGTTTTGTATGGAAAATTTGAAAAAAAAAATGCATTTTCCATACTAACTAATAGTGCCTTAATTTATTTAACAACCATTACGCCAATGTTTTAAAACTTTTATGCACAAATGTTGCAACACTCAGGTAACTAATGACATATACATATTGTGTTAAGTGAAAAAAATAAGTATCGGCTAAATATAATGCTAAAGTGTTCATTTCTAGTAACGAAAAAAAGGAGTCACTTTTGAGATATTTTTTTTAACGTTCAGGAAAGACAATAAGAAATATTTTAATTACTGATAGTGGGCTGTAATGATCATAATTCGAAATAATAACAAGTAGCTTATGAAGCCTCTGTGTGTGAGAAAAAATCGGCATACTTTAATCCAGAAAGTGTTTTGTTGTTATTTGAAAAGTGTTTGTTGATATTATGTTGCATTCATTTATTGGTTTTATTTTTTATAACAGTAAATGTTTTAAAAGAGGAGCGTTTCTAACAGTTACTGTTAGGTTCGTACTTTACAGACGCTATCTAGTTGAACGAATGATTTTCAAAGAAAGTTCAATCCGAGTGTCCCATTTGCCACACGCAGGGAAAGAGGTAAGAAGTTTTACTGAAAGAAGACTTACTGCTTAACTGCTTTCAAAGAATTCCAAAAAATCTCCTGCCTTAACTAGGATTTGAATCTACCAAATATGAGGAAAAGCAATATTTTAATTTTACGATGATCAAATTAAAAATTACTCATTAGGATGTTTTTAATAACACAGCATCTTAGACAGAAGGAAGACCATTAGATTTAACATTTATTAATTATGGTAAGTATTGTATGTATCGTTTGAATTTTTTAAAATCTAAAATGCAGTTCTAATTATTTTAAAATCTAAAAAAATTGATTAAACAAAAAAAAAACCGACTTCAAAAGACCTACCTCTAAAAAGCAAGAAATAATATTCGTAATAATAAAAACACGTCTATTGATGTCGGGTGGGGCTGGAGTACAGAATCCTTTTTTTATTCTAAAAGTTTTTATTTTTAGTTTAGGTACCTTGTAGGTAAACATACATACATACGGGTCAAACTGAGAACCTTATTTTTTTAAGTCGGTTAAAGAACTACACAGATATCCCTCTTCCAACAAAAAAATAATTATCTTATTCAGTTCATAAACAAAGAAGTAAGTAATACGATCTTCGAACACTATCATCGAGGTAATTCACACAAAATCATACTATTTTCGTGCTTTTTTCAAAATTACTTGAAAAGATACAACCGATTTCCAAATTTTAAAAAATGGGACCAACTTGGGAGTTTACCTAATGTAATAACGTTTGAATCATTTCAATCGGTCCAGCCGTTTTCGAGTAATCGGTGTACATACACAAAAAAAAAACAAATATACAGACGAACAGATAACCTCCTCCTTTTTGGAAGTCGGTTAAAGAAGATCATTCAGTAAAATTACATATCTTCAATAAATCTAATTCAATATAACTTTGCCTTCATATTGTTACAATATTTTGGGACACCGTAGATAAAAGTACATTCTTGTTATAAAAATACGGAAAAAATATAATCTTTTAGAAACTGTAGGTATTATGCTTCAGACACGCTTTGATCGGCTTTATTGCAAACTGATACCATTGAAAAATATGATATTCGAATATAATTTCAGTACAATTCAGATATAAATCGGGGAGTATCGAAAACATTTTATGAAAACATATTCGTGAGGCAATGAAAGGAAGGTTTTAGTGTAAACATAGCTGTATCATATTTCAGTAAGTGTACCTATTATACAGGGTGTCCCAAAACTTTGCCACACGGAGCGAAAGACCTTAAATATTGAAGATAGAAAATTTTACTGAAAGAAGACTTCATTATGTTTTTAAAAATAATTGGAACTGCATTCAAAGATTTTAGAAAAATCGCCTGCCTTAACCAGGAATCGAACCCACCAAAATTTTGTTTATTTATTTTTACGATACCAATCGAAGGGATTACCTACTCATAAGGATTATTTTTTCGCTGAAGGATTGACGGAATTGTATCCATAGAGTACATTGTAACATAAGGAAAATTGTATCGTGTCGAATCATATTTCAATTTTGTGTATATTACACAAATAGTTTTTGTAAGATATCGGTATCTATAGAATATTTCAACTGAAATATGAAAGAATTATTTTATAAGAAAAATTATATACTTAAGTGTAGTGATTTTTATTAGGTTGGTCATGGTAGAATGCTAAATCTAAATTAAAGATGTGATAACAGAAATAATTTTGATTAAACTTCAATGCTCAAATTTGCTCTGATAATACAACTCCTTTATAATTAGAGGAGTTAAATAATGTTATAAAAAATATCCTTTGAGACATAAACGTTCCAATCTTTAAACTACAATATTTTGATCTTTTGGGATTACCGAGCGAAAAGGAAGCTCTTTGTCAAAAAAAATGTATCTCAATTTTCTAAACTTTTAAGTATGATGTTGACTGAGTTTTATTAAACTGACTGAGTAGGTATTTTGAATAATGGGTTATTGCATTGGACCATTTTTTCATTTCGCAATAACTTGACTGGTTAAAAACAATGACAACGAAACAAAAAGGAAAATGGGACGATCATATCGCATGTAAGTACCTACCTGGAATCGCCTCGTTTATACCGATGTATTATTTTATATTCATGTCCTGTCGTAAACAGACGACAGTTCATATCAAGAGGTTCAAGAATATCTCCAGACTAAAAGATTTCTATTTACGTAAGTTTATGTGTATGAAGACTATTTTAGGTATGTCAGTGACATAGTCATAATTTCTATGTATGTTTGGTTTGCGAGCGACAGATAGGTTTATTGTTAGATAGTGTGCAAGAAACACTAATGAAATTCTTAATATACAATACACCTAACCTATTTATAAGCATCAGGTATTTTATATTTATTTGTTTGTTGCCTTTGCTTGTTACGTTACGTAAACAAGCTGTATCTTGCAAGCAGTTGGACTGTCCCTTTAAATGTCATGCCGGCTACCTACTGTGTAGCTGCTGCTGTTGTGCCTTGGAGTAATATTTTATCTACGCGAATATCTGGAAGTGAAATCAGGAAAAATATCTGTAATTTTTTTGGTTAGGTATTTTTTATTTTACCTATGGATAAACCGTCTACGAGGACCCGACTTCATTAGAAGTTCTTTAAAGTGAGATTATTATGGGTACAACCTGTAGGTACACCTAATTAATAATAATCACAGATAATATAATACTATAATAATGCAGATTTGAATATTATTTCTTGGTTTTTTGGAGCTGTTTTTAAGGTGGTTTGTATGCTACTGTCTGACAGACTGACGAACACCTCTTGCAAAAGCTTTTCGCAGGCTTATGTAGTAGTCTTGAAGAAATATAAAAGGTCTATCTTTCACATCCAGTAAGTAATATTATCTTGGAGCGGTCACGGGGCAGTGGGTGTGTTACTACGACGCTCGTGTTTCAGGCGGCATACAAAGAAGCTATATAGTAAGTTATTACATCGCAAAAATAATATAGGTATGTATACAGTGGAGTTAAAATGGCAGCATGAGCACAATCATAGGTACTCAAATATTCGATTCAAAATCCTAAGGTATTTTTGCAATTCATAATAAATATTATTTTTGTTTAGTGTCCTATGGCAATAGGGAATATGCATAAGTCACCGATTTTTATAAATTTGAGCTAGATCGCTGCGGACACTTATAAAAACATGATGGAACAGGAAAAAAAATAAAAATATGTATTCTTTTAGTTTTATCACACGATGAAATCAGGGGAAAATAACGATATTTTTTTTTCATTTTCGGATATAATTCACTTTACAGTCAGATAGAATATCGAATAAGAAATAATATTTTGTATGACACATATGTACTTAAACGCAAAATTTAGGGAGATAATTGAAGATTATTGGCTAACTCCATATTAAATGCGTCGAAACACACCTGAAACGTGATGTGTGAGGTCACCGTTTTGTATGGAGCGTTTTCGGCGGGTGCTGCTGCGCGCTAACTTCAAGTAACTATATCACGAGAAAAAAACGCAAGAGAAAAGTTTTAATATTACAGTTAATTTTCTCACGCATTATACTTATGATTAAGATTAAAAAAAAATTTGATGCATATTCCCTATTGTCTGAACAGAGTATGAAGTAATTTTCAGAGATTTTTCATCAAGCAAGTGTAACTAAACATGATTTTTTGCCTTGTAACATACAAAACACTTAATAAGTAGGTATTAGGTGCATTTTACTGCAGCAGTGTGGGGCTAAAGTTTCAGCATTGAATTGAGTGATTGTCACATTTTATATTTCGTTAGAGACTGTTATTATTATGATATACATATGTTATTAATATGATATATGTTATTAATATGTTCACGAAAATGACTTTTGTAATCTCCCTGATGTAATAAGTACTGTAAAGATGTTGAAAATAGGATAGCGACGGAAACGATAATTTTGTCAATACTGACATCCTATGCCACCTTATGCCACCTAACAGTTTCCTTCACAGAACAAAGAAATGTTTTTGTGGTTTCCTTTATGAAATTATTATATACTTCTCAAAAGAAAATAGGGATCACTATATGGTTTTCCATATAAACGAGCTAACTTCTGAAAGGTATTTTTTTATAATAAACTATCTGTGTGCTATTCCCAAACCCGTTCAGCCGTTTTACGTAATATATCCATAACTCGTTCATGCCCCATTCCCGTACCCGTTCTCGTTCCTGTTCCCGTTACCGTATTATTTCAGCCTTTTAGGAGTTAAATCATTTCCGGCGTGTTGAACTTCAAAACAAATGCCATTTTAGCAATCAACATCCCATAAAACCTCGATAACGACTTTCATATCGATTAATATTCGGAAAATTACGAAATTCGTGTTTGCCTATTTGTTTTTAGTAGCACTTCTACAAAGTTTCAAGTCAAAATATCTATTTTTTTCTTTATTTTTAAAGGAGCTTTTGTAATAAAGTTACATGTCAGCCCCATCGTAACTATAATATTATGTGGGGATATGCACATAAATTAAAATAATTATACTTATTAACATGAGGTATTCGACCTTAAACTGATGCTATGTGCTGCGAACCTGTAAGGTCAAAAAATCTATTAAATATTATTTTTCCATACCAAATTTGAACTCCCATTTCTTCCCTTTAGGGGTTGAATAATGTCTACAATATTAGATTTCAAAATAAATGCCAATATCGCAATCAACATCCCATGAAACCTCAATAACGTCACCCAAATAAATTTTATTCCATACGAACTTTGTACACCCTTAGGGAGGAATTTCAAAAATCCTTTCTTAGTGGGTGTTTACACTGTATAAAGTATATTGTACAAAATTTTAAGTCTCTAGGTTTAGTGGTTTGGACTGGTCTGTCAGTCACCCCTTCATTTTTAACCGACTTCAAAAATTTGAAAAGGAGGAGGTTATCTATTCGTCGCGTATATTTTTTTTATATGTATGTACACCAATTACTCGAAGACGGCTGAACCGATTGAAATGATTCAAACGTTATAACATGAGGATTGTTCCCAAATTGGTCCCATTTTTTTAAATTTTGAAATCAGTTCAGTAGTTTTCAAGTAATCTTGAAAATGCGGTCGTTTTTTTCGTAACCATTTTATATGAGTTCAGACGGATTTTCAACCATTACTTTTTTGTTTATGAACCGATTTAGATGATTTTTTTTTTGTTTAAAAGAAGATACCCTAGGGATGATACCATAATTATTAATTTCATTGGTATTGGACGTTGGTTTTTGAAGATACACGAGGGAACTCCTCAAAATCAAATAGGAACTGTACAATGATTGAAATATTGGAAGGTTTATGACAATAAAAAAAAACAAGTTAAGTATCTATCTATTGTCAAGGACGTTCTGGACTAGAGTTGAACTGCGAATGCCCAACGGAACTCGTGGAAATTGAGTTACTCGAGGTATACCATTGAAAAATGTGAAACATTATAACGTTTTATTTTATAAAATCATCGCTTACATACCTACCACAAAAAAGTTTAAAATAAAAAAACTTAAAAAAAAGGAAAAACTCCTTCAAAAATCTTAAAAACAGATCTATAAAAAGCAAGAAATAATGTTCAAATCGATTAATTAAAACACGTCTATTGACGTCGGGTGGGGCTTTTAGAATATAAAAAATACAATAAGTAAGTAAAAAAATTACTTCCAGCTGCACCCGACTTCAATAGACGTAAAATTACTTAATCGATTTGAACATTATTTCTTGCTTTTTATAGATCTGTTTTTTAAGATTGTTTAAGGAGGTTTTCCTTTTTTTTAAGTTTTTTATTATTTAAGACATTCAATCTGATTTTATTTGAAATCGATATTGTTCGAAAGCTGTTAGTAAACTTGAGGAATTTACTATCGTATTTGCTGCATCCCTATGCATATAGGGATAATATACGCCCCCTGGCGTCCATTAATCACGTGATGTTTTTTTTGGCCAATTTTTAACCCCCTCTCCCCCCTGGTGATGCATGGTGAGGTTTTACGTTAACCCCCCCCCAGCCCCCTCTAAATCACGTGTATTTTTTTGGTACAAAATAATCGCAACAATTTTCAGTACGAACGGTGGGCGGCGAAATCGTCCTGGTAACGGTGAGTCAACAATCACAATCACACGCAGTTTTCGGTTAAAAGTTATGCGTTCAACGAAAAAAATCACGTGATATCTCACTACACCCCCCGTCCCCCCTTGTGAAACTTCGTGATTTTTTCAACACCCCCCCCCCCCCCTTTCGAGGCTCACGTGATTAATGGACGACCCCATGCTATTAGCTTTCGAACAACATCAAATTCAAATAAAATCCTATTGAATTTATTTATTAATAAAACACCTTTTAGAAGTTAGCTCATTTGTATGGAAAACCACGTTTGGCCACTATATGGTTTTTCATACAAAAGAGCAATTTTCTTTTTACAGTACCTATATTTAGATTTCATTTTAATAGTAAACTCACACTGTTCACTCGTACTCCATAATGTCTAGATTTGCAAAAATTACCTATACCTAGTTATTCAAAAGCTATGTATTCTAACTGACACACTTGAAAATTAGATTTTAAATTAGCCGTGCTTCTCCTCACCCCGTAATACCTACCTACCACTATCATTTTCATTACATAGTTCCGTGTTAGTAGACAGATTAGACAGGATATTGTCGGTTTACCCGATGTTACTGCAAAAGCTCGGATGCCATCACATTGAAAATGTTTTACAGTGACGAGACGCATGTCACCTCTCCCGTAGCGTACGTGACGGGACGAGGCGTGTGACGATGTCGATAACAACTGTCCCGACTGCATGGACATGCATGGAGCCACGTCGTCAGTCTGTGATTACAGCTTCTGTTGAGTTGGTAAATACCATACCTAGATAGCGGCAGTCCGCGACTTCATCTGCGTGGATAGTTATTTCTATCCCCTGGTAGTATTATGGCCGAATACTCAAACGCTACTTAACTTTGAGCGGCTCTCAAACAGCATGCTGTCTTTGTCACATCTTTGACATTTAATGCGACAGGACGACGTTTGAGAGCCCCTCAAAGTTAATTAGCGTTTGAGTATAGTTAGCAATAAAATTCGTGTGCGCACGTTGCACGAACTAAACGTATATTGTGACGGTGCGATTTCATTATATTTGGATGAAGGTATCTCCTTATGTCATTTTGTGTACCCCTGCCTGACAACGTGTACATAGGTACAAAGTATCTTAATTTAAGACTTGAAGGTGTAACGATTAGTAACAAACAAACAACTTACTTTCGAATTTGTAATATTAAGTTAATCATGATTAGGTACAGTAACAGTTATTAGGATACTAATACTTTGGTATGTAGTCATAAAATAAACTACAATTATGCTGATTTAGCCAGATTAACAATCTCTAGTGGTAATTATAATTAAAAGGTGCTTCTATTCACAGGCGTACCTAGGTACATGGTAATATAAAATATGTTTTTTTATAAAGTCTTTTTTTACGAAGTTTATTTTGTAAACGAGACAAAGTGACTTAATTGTAAACCAATCGAATAAAATCTCAAAAGAACATTTCAACTCGTTCATGTTTATTTATTTCCATGTCTATCGGAGGAAAGCCTTTTGTTTTCAAACATCTTGAAAGAAGCCTTGACCTGATGCCTTTTAAAACCCACTACAAATTAATTAGGCGTTCAAAATTTATAGGGCATCATTTTGTGTGTCAGCATTTTCTGCCAATTAAAGTCATTTGGCCTTCAGTCTCTTGGGTCCTAAGGGTTCACTAACGTAAGCTAAATTTCAAGAAGGGTTTTTAACGAGGACTTAATTAAATTTACTTAGTTTGGGACTCAATAAGTAATTGGGTTTCCATTATTAAGTTTACGTGCAATTTATAAGAATTGAACTTAAATAGCTCTGTAAGGTACTGGCACCCTGTAAGGCCCGCCTAATTTTAAAACCTTGTGAAATCGACAATTTGGATATGATAAAGAAAAAACATCGACATATAACAAGGGTGATTAAAAATAAAAATAAAAAAATTATCAGAATAATGGTACTTACCTAACAAAAAAAATATCAATAAGTTATTTTTTCTGTGATTAATTTTCGACGCCTTTGGTACGTGGGCCGAGTTAGGGGTATTGAAAAATCGACTTAAACTTACTTTATTAAATCAAAAACCAAAACATGAATCTACCAATAAAAGTAATTTAATCGATTATTTTGATTATAATTACTAATACTATATAATAGGTCTTGCAGTACAGACTTTTTCAAACAAAAAATAGTTTTGATTGGCTATGAATTCTAAATTCAAATTAATTTTGTTTTAAAAATATGAGAAAAAAAGCGCGGGAACGTTTGACGGGAGTGACGGTCTTTTCAAACAAATAAAACTAAAAAATATTTAATTGTTGCAATTTGTATATAATTTGTATAAAAAAGGTGTAAATAATCAATATTTCATTGTTGTAAATAAAATAAAACTGTAAATATGGGGAAGAAGAGTGGGCGAAAACGAAAGAAAAAACTTGAAGACGGGAGTGGAGGCGAAGGTGGAGAGTCCGACTTCAGTGATACCTGCTCCACGAAGTCCCTGGAAGAAAAAATGGAAGAGGATAAGTACAAAGATTTTAGAATCCCAAATTATGTTCGGTTTTATCCAGAACAAGGCGGCAATTTTGAATATGTTGTATTCATAGAGAGTACGAAAAGTGACCAACCTATAGGCAACCGTGACATGATGTCATTGGCTAATTGTTTAAAGAAATACAACAAGGGCGTCAAACAATTGCAAAGAATTAACAAACACAAGATTGGAGTAATTTTTGAGCGGCCAGGCCTGGCTAATGCGGCACTACAAAATAAAAAATTTTTGGACGCTTACAGTTTGGCTGCCAGCATCCCTGCGGCGGCCAGCGAGGTAACAGGAGTAATTACACATGTACCAATAGATTTATCAAATGAAATGATTTACTCCGCACTGACTACAACCAAAAATATTGTGAGTATTAGGCGATTCATGAGAAGGTCAAAGATGGATAATGGGCTAATCAAATTAGAACCCACAAAAACAGTTTCAATTACTTTTTCGTGCCCGGTGCTTCCTGAAAGCGTCGATCTCAACAGCTGGCGCTTCGAGCTGCGTCCTTACATTCCTCCAGTGAAGCAGTGCCTCAAATACTTGAGGTATGGGCATATTGCCAAATATTGCAAGAACTCCGAACGCTGCTCCATATGTGGTGAGTCTCATAATTTTAAATTCTGCTTGAAATCACCTGAAGAAGCCATCTGTTGTCACTGCAAGGGAAATCATGTTGCCATCTCATCACAATGTCCTGTTAAGAAAGAGAAAATACAATTAAATAGAGAAAAAGCTCAAAGCAAAACATATTCTGCTGTATTAAACGAGAAGTCATTCCCTCCTCTGAAACAAAATCCCATTGAAATGCTAGCTTCACTCCTGAATTCTGATCAAATACTGAATATGGTTGTTGAGTCTGTTGTTAAATTGATAACAATGAATAAAACTAATGATACAATTATTTCCACTCAGAGTATTAAAGATACTCTCTTAGAAACAATTAAAAAAAATAAGAAATAAATTATTTAATTTTTTTTATGGATATTTTAAGAATAGTTCAATGGAATGCTCAGAGTTTACCTGCACATAAATATTTATTATTAAATTTTTTGCAAGAGTATCAGATTCATGTAGCTTTAGTATGTGAAACATGGCTAAAGCCTCACATTCGTTTTAATATGAAAGGTTATAATATAATTAGATTAGATTCTGGTACAAGACATAATGGTGTAGCCATTTTAGTTCATAATAGTTTACAATTTGCTAAAATAGACACTTCTTTTGATGATTCAATTCAAAATATAGCTGTGCGATTGCAGTATGGCAACAAAGAAATTTCGCTTATGTCCTTGTATAGTCCTGGTAATTGTGATGTTTCATTTTCTAAAATAAAACTTAATAATTTAATTTCTAATTTACCGGGCCCTTTGTTGATTGCCGGCGATTTTAACGCACGGCACACAGCATGGGGTTGTAGTAATATTGATACACGTGGTCGTGATATTCTTGAAAGCATCGACGACAATAACTTGGTTCTTTTGAATGATGGTCAGTTGACAACTGTTGGTTCTAGTAGATGGCAAAGGAATGCTTTGGATCTTACTATGGTATCACCTTCTCTGGCATTGCAATGTGAGTGGTCGGTCCATGACGACCCTATGGGCAGCTATCATTTACCTGTAATTATAAACATCACTATTAGTAATAATAATAATGATTCATCTGATTATCTTACACCTCCTACTTCTTACAATTTTCGTTTAGTAGACTGGCAAAAATATAGCAAAAACGTTGATTACTTATTACAAAATTTTTACATTGATCAAACTAATCCATTAAAATGTTATTCTAATTTGGTTGCGTTATTAGATCTTGCATTGCAGCAGTCAGCTATTATCAGCAATAGGTCTTTCTCTGTTGACCAATCAAATCAATCGGTTAGGAAATTTCAGTCCAGAATCCGCAAAAAACGTATACCACTACCATGGTGGAATAAAAATTGTGCAAAAGCAGTAGAAGATTGTAAAAAGGCATATATTGAGTTTAAAAACAGTCTTACAGAAGAAAGTTTTCTTAAGTTTAAAAGGCTACAAGCTGTTAAAAAAATTGTTTTAAAAAAAGAAAGAAACTTAAGTTGGCTTTCATTATGTCAGTCACTAAATAGATCTACACCCATATCTAAAATCTGGAGGATTGCTAAGAGGTTTAATGGTCAACCTGTTTCTTTTAAAAATGTTTATACAGATTGGATTCCAGAATTTCTTAAAAAATATACACCAGATACTGTTGAGGCCCCTTTACAATATGTAAATAGTATTAATCCTGTACGTAATAGTAATTATTTATTAGCACCATTTAATTTTCAAGAATTTAAAAATGCAATTTTTTCACGACGAGATACAGCACATGGCCTCGATGGTATTCCTTATAAAATGTTAAAACATACTACAGATAATGCCAAAAATATCATTTTGAAAGTTTATAATTTGTTGTGGTCTACCTCTGCCATACCTCTGGATTGGAAAAAGGATTGTCTGGTTCCTATTCTAAAACCGAACAAAGATAAAACCAAAGCAAATTCATATCGGCCAATAGCTTTAACATCATGCATGGGAAAAGTGTTTGAACAACTTCTTAAACAAAGGCTTGAATTCTTCATTGAAAGTAATCATCTTTTACCTTCAAATCAGTTTGGTTTTCGTAGGGGTAGATCCTCTAGAGAGAGTATAGCACATCTTCAACTTGATATTTTTGATTCTCTCAAACAAGATAATGTTCTTATTGGTGTCTTCTTCGATGTCGTTGGTGCTTTTAATAATGTGAATCACCATATTTTAGCTGGTGAACTTCTTTCTCTTGGTATTCCTGAAAAATTGGTTAATTGGATTTTTGAATTTTTGCATGGTCGTGAGGTTTATGTGAAATCAAATAATCAGTTAATTGGACCAAGATATTCATACAGGGGTGTGTGTCAAGGGGGCATATTATCCCCATTGATATATATACTATATGTACATAAATTGAACTACATATTAGGTCCACAAGTAAAAAATTTGCAATTTGCTGATGACTTAGTTATTTACTTCTCTGGATCTGATATTCGACAAGTATCCTCTATAGTTAATTCTGCTCTTAAAAAATTAAATAATTATTTCAGTTACCTAAACTTAGATGTAAGTCCAGAAAAGTCTAAAGTTGTTGTGTTTGGTGAATGTGATTTTGATGTTGATATTGTATATAATAATATTAGTCTGCCATTGGAAAGTGAAGTCAAGTTCTTGGGTGTCATATTTGCTAATAACCTTTCTTGGAATAAATATATAGAATATTTGCTGGGTAAAGCCTATAAGGCATTCAATGTCATTAAAAGTTTATCAAAAATTGATCCTAAAATTCTATTAATGTTGTATAAATCAATTGTGAGGAGTCATTTTGAATATGGCTTTTTTTGTTTTGGGTCTGATCCCAAATTAGTAAAAAAATTAGATATCCTGCAGAATCATAATCTGAGATGCATTACTGGTGCTATGAAGACTACTCCCATTAACTCTTTGCAGGTGGAATGCAATATACCTCCACTTCAATTCAGATTCAAATTTTTAAAATCAAAGTTTTTGTTAAAACTACTTTCACTGTCTACTCATCACCTACTCAGAAAAATTGAATTTCTCTATACAACATATTCTCCTTTGAATGTACCCCGAATCCCCTATCTGTTTCATGACTTCTCGGATATCGTAGAGTTCAATCAGCAGTATAACATTCATAAAACTGAGAATAATTGGATATGTTACACAGGATCTTATGATACACATTTTTGTGACCTGAATATCCACATTCACCCTGATTTAAAGAATAAAGAAGAAGTATATGAAATTACTGATAATTTCCCTCAGCATAGACATATCTATACAGATGGTTCCAAAAATAATGATAATGTTTCGATGGCTGTTTACATACCTTATTTGAAAACGGGTCATGGAATTAAACTCCCGGGCCAAATGAGCATATTTTCCGCGGAGTGTCTTGCTATTCTTGCTGCGCTACAGTTTATTGAGGAGAACACCCAAGAATGCACTCAATGGTTAGTCCTAACAGACAGCATGAGCTGTCTCAAAGCTTTGCAAAATACCAGATTTGATACCGGATGTAACTATATTCTACAAGATATTAAAACAACCTACTTCAAGCTCAAAAGTAATAATATTGATATAGTTTTTATGTGGGTTCCGTCGCATATTGGAGTATCTGGAAACGAAAGTGCCGATAAGTTAGCTAGAGCCATTACAAATGACGCCGCAAATGTCAACATTGACATTAAAAATGTTGCTATACCGTACTCTGATTTACTACCAAGACTTAAACTTTTGTCAAAACAAGACTGGTCCACTCATTGGCAAGAAACTCTAACAGTAAAAGGAACTTGGTATGCGAAGATTAATAATGTTCTTGGCTGTCGTCCTTGGTTCACAAAATCAGCAGAATACCATAGCAGAAAGTTTTATACTATCCTAACACGCCTGAGATTTGGACACTGTCGATTTAACTCACATTTACATAGAATGCGTATTATCACATCTCCAACATGCACTGAATGCAATTTAGGTGTGGATCAGACTCTTAATCATATATTTTTTGATTGCCCTGCTTACAACATTCAGAGATTAGTCCTGGTGGACAGATTATTAGAAATATATAAGACATCTTATAGCATCCCGCGCGACATTCAAGACATTCTCACAAATCCTGAAACTTATAAGGATTTATACAACTTTGTTGTATCATCGGATTTGGAACTATAAACATGGATAAGACTTTGAAGATTTATATCACACTGAAGATGACAAGGAAAATGGAATAGGAAGTGGCTACGGCCTTATATAACCCGGACACAGAAAAAGAAAATTGAAGAAGTGGCTTTGGCCTTACATTACCTGGACACGGAGAAAATAATAATTAAAGAAGTGGCTTTGGCCTTACAAAACTCAATTACAGAAAAATGAAATCTAGAGGCTGGAATTCTTGTAGTTGAAATTATTTTAAATAAGACAATGGCTGTATGGCTCTGCCTTTGCCTTTCCCAACTGACGGGAAGAAGATATTAAAAAAAAAAAAAAAAAAATATGACATTCTATTTACAAAATCAGTCTTTTGTTTATTGATTAGCGTTGTACTTTCATCATTTCAACATTTTTCCTCATAATGGATACTTCGAAATTTCGTGTAATTATGGAATATGAGTTCCGTCGTGGCACCAACGCGGCACAAACGACACGTAACATCAACGACGTTTACGGAGAGAACTGTACAAACGAACGTACAACCCGTTATTGGTTTGCTCGGTTCCGTTCTGGGAATTTTGTCTTGAAAAATGAACCTCGTGGTCGTCCGGAAACTTTGGTCAACAATGATGAATTAAAGGCGATTGTGGAAGCAGACGAATCGCAATCTACAGCTGAGCTGGCAGCAGCTTTTGATGTTAGCATCAAAACAATATTGGTCCATTTGCACAGATTGGCAAGATAAAAAAGCTTGATAGATGGGTGCTCCACTGCTACTTCACGACAACGCGCGACCCCATAATGCACAACAGACCGTCTCTAAGCTGCATGAGTTGGGTTTGGAAGCTCTCCCTCATCCGCCATACTCACCAGAATTTGGACAACTTTTTAGCGGGAAAAAAATTCAATTCCCGAGAGGCAGTACAAAACGCTGTTGTCTCCCGTCCAGCTGATTTTTTCAAGAAGGGCATCCATAAACTGCCACAGCGTTGGCAAAGATGCATTGATTGCAGGGGTGATTACTTTGAATAAAAGAAATAAATAAGTTCGAAAAAAAATACTTTAACTTTTTTCAAACAAAACGGCAATTTCATAGGTAAAGACCTAATATATTTTTTTGTTACTTACATAAAAAAAGGATACAATTAATATCAGTAGTCTCTAGAAGCTAGGTAATGTCTATGGGTGAAAGAAGCATAGAAGACAGTGATCCGCTGCAACTTTACTCGAGAACGTATTTCAAAGAGTATCAAATAGTAGCAAGCGCTGTGAAGTCAGCCACTTCAGTTGTGAATACATATTATTATAGTGGCAAAAGACAGGTAAAGAGGTCAAAATTATTGAGGTTTATTGATTTTGTCTTCTCAAAACCCTGTTATATTTTCTGAAATATAGAGAAATTGTTTACGTATAGATAAATATATTGTCATAGATATCTAAAAGCACAACATGAATTTAGTTAAGTGCGGCTTCATGTGCCATTCTCAGCATTCCCTGTATACAACATAGAAGTCTTTGCATTCCCTCGGCAGAATGCGCCAGGAATTTCTCACCGCAATTATGGCGTATGAATATTGTGCGATAATATATTATACGTAATGTTATCACAATATCTAAGGTCATCTTTTTTCACCGAATTCTTTTTCTAAATAAACATTTTAAGGGCTACTCTAAGGTACATTTTTTTACAAACCTACCTAAATACCTGAAATATATTAGTACATTACGATATTATTCGGCTCGGGCTGAAATTCCGCCTCGCATGTTATAACCAATACGCACGTATATCGTACGACGTTTTTTAACACCCTTGCGAGGAAAAAGAAAAAAATACGCTAAGAGTACATTTTCGTAAAATGACTTGGCATTTTTCATGTTTTTCCACTTCAAGAAATTTTCATACGTGGTTATGTATCTATTCTGTCCTTGGATATTGACGGCAGCAAGCTATCGCATGCGGTTCGCGCTTCTGTTAGTATATCCGGTGGAGTTGAAGTAATATATTGCTCATCTTCATTATTGAAAGTTGTCTTGTTGTTTAGATATTCACAATACAAGTACAAAGAAAAGAAAATTTGAGAAAAATGGCGCGACGATTATTTTCTGCCGTGGCTGCGTGAAAATGTTGGCAAAGACACAGAACATAGAAGTAGATAGAAGTAGTATGAGCTCAATTTAGTATGAAAACCAGTGTAACCAAACAAACACATTAAAAATCGAAGCCAAGCCCCCCCACTTAATAGTTACATGCTACGCACACACACTTTGTGAACACATAATTGGATAAAAAGTAAAAATGTATAATATCCAGAAAGCCATAAATCACAAAGTTTATTTATTTAGATTCAGTCGTATCACCATAGCAACTTGGTACCAAATTAAATAATACGTATATTTATAATGTTGCTACTCAGCCGCTAGATGGCCTAAGCTAATTTTAATAGTGCGATTTACCACCTTATTTATTAACACATAAAGTACTTTTAGAAAATTAAATGAGATAACGGAAAACGGGTTGGTTAACATTCTTCACTTAGCTTATCCTAAATAGTTTCATATCAAGGCTCCAGATTCCTGCGTGATTCACGGCGTGAATTCACGACGTAATTTTGCCGCGAAGTCGGCGTGAAAAGCATGACCCTCCACACTCGCTATCGTTCACAGTTTAGTTCGCGCGCTCGTCGAGAATGGACGCCGAGTTAAGCACTGCTATCTTTGTTTTTTAGCATCCCATAAAATGGTTTCGGCATGATAACACTCAATAATCACAAGTTCCTGCTCGTTCGTCCAAATGACGGTCATTTTGACGCACCGTACTCCGCAAATAAATAAAAACCTCAAGGCACGGTACTGTTTTCACGCGCGAGTGTGGATGCGCTTGCGTTCACGGGAGGTTCGCGCACCGCGAACCCTTTGAAGCGGGCGCAAATACCGACACCGAACGGGGAACAAGGCGTGAACAGGCGCGAAGCCCGTGAACGGGCGCGAAAACCATCCACATTCGCGCTTCACGCCTTTCACGGGTGTTCACGCCGCGAATGTGGAGCGCTCTTAAACCCTATTTCATGATTCGGTGGAATCCTGGGCCCCTATTTTTGAATCACTCGACTGGCGTCGAGCGCTCGTTTCTACTGATTTTCGTTCGACATATGACTCTATTTCGAACGTTTGAGCCATATGTCGAACGAAAATCAGTAGAAACGAGCGCTCGACGCCAATCGAGCGATTCAAAAATAGGGTCCCTGGGGTGCGTTCCGTGGCTTCGCTCGAGTGCACTCGAGCGCACTCCGGTGCGCGCTCTAACCGTTCCGTCGTTTGGTGAAATTTTACTCTGACAGCTGTCAGAGCGTAGTTTCATCCGTTCCGTGGCTTGGAGCGTTGTAACCAAACAACCATCAAAATAGATGGTTGAAAAACGCTCTGACGTTTACCTTACCAAAATATGTCATTGTCATTTTGAAATTATTTTGTATTTTGGTGTTTTTGTGTCTAAGTTTCAAAAAATTTCAAGGTTTCTACTCAAAAAACAGATTTTTATTTGATTTAGTTTAAAGGAAAGTTTAAATTATCCGTATTCCAAGTGGAAAACGAAAACTTTGTACCTAAAGAGCTTATAAAAACAACTCGATCGTTCCGTCGCTTGGTTGCAACCCAAACGGGTTAAATTTTAACCAAACAACTACACCCAAAGCGACGGAACGCAGCCCTGACATTACTTAATTACTAGGCAAAAAATATTTGAATTTCAAAATTCAGAAACCCAAATAAAATAAATATATCGGATATCG
Organism: Agriphila tristella; assembly: GCA_928269145.1. Lineage (NCBI taxonomy): Eukaryota > Metazoa > Arthropoda > Insecta > Lepidoptera > Crambidae > Agriphila > Agriphila tristella. The sequence goes on from OV743434.1 coordinate 28,102,651, forward strand.
GATGTTTCGAAAAGCAACACTTACAGATAGATACCTCAATGGTGAATTCCACCACCATCCTTTACAGTTAGCTACCTACCATAGGGAAATCTTTGTTTCGGAGAGTACGCGGGAATTATAAGTAATCACCCTATTTACAGCAAATAAAGTTATTTGTATTTATTTGTATTTGGGATCTGTGACCAACAAGACCTGACAGCTGAGCTTCAGCATGTCAAGCACGTTCTGCGAAGTAACAAATTGCCAGTACCACGCCTCCCCTCCAACCCAGAAACCGTGTCAAGCCAGCCATAGTAGAACGACGACCTGCCATTCTACCTTACACGAAAGGTGTCATTGACAAGATTGTAGGTATTCTGAAGAGTGTGTCTATCAAGACCTCAAGCCGACGAGGAAGATAAACCAACTCTTACGACCTGTCAAGTGCAACATCCCTTTTCAAGGTGCAGGCGCTAGGCGTCTACAAACTAGATTGCTACTGGGCTCTCTTACATTGGGCAAACAAAGAAAAGTATAGGCGTAGAAGTATATGCGCGTTAAAGAACTTGCCAAGTTATGTGCCGGCACTTATACCTATCGAGTTAATTTCAATAGTTACTTTCCGCCCCGCACAAGTTCAGGGGGTCAAGTCTGCTAATGTTAACGTCAAAAACGTGGATCAATGGTGTTGGAATGGTAGTGCTTTTTGACACAGTTCTTATTTCTTATACCGAAAATTGAGATACAATGTGTTTCCGTTTTGGGTTTAAAATTCACAATCTGTTTTGGTTTTGGGTTTTAAAAACAAGAACTGTGTCAAAAAGCATTACCATTCAAACACCACTGAACCACGATTTCGACGTTAACATTAGCAGAATTGACCCCCACGAGTGTAGTATTCTAAATCTAAAAATAACTATAAAACGTTATTTTTATAAAACTTTATGACTACATGACCAATTTCAAAATTACATTTTAACTAAGAATTTTTTCCTCTCATTTCTTGAGACTTCACAGCCTTGTAGGAGAAGCAATTTTCATTAAATTGCCTCGAATGATTAAAATCCTTGACAATAAAGTGCTAGCTTCCCGGACTCGCCTATAACGTACTATTTAAGTTGACAAAAATTTCGTGCTGTTTTTGCGTGTTTTCAGTGGTGTGTGTTATTTAGACGTTTATCATTTACTTATAAATTTTTTGCTATGGTGATAATACTTTTCAACTCTTCACAGTCACATCTTTTCTCGGTCTCCCCTATTGAGTGACATTTCCGCCATTCTATATTTTAGTGTTTATGAAAGTTCAAGAATATGTCAAATTGTGCGGTGGAATATGGATCATAAGTGTATACCGCATAAAGGTGGATATTTATTGTTATGAATTTTAAAAGGAAAATATCAGTTGAATTTTTAATTAAAATCAAAATTAATTAAATAAAGCTCGCCTCCGATATTTTATGCACCCGTTTGCTAAATGATATATGATATATGGTGGATATCGATTTTGCTCTTTTATATAATGCACCTCGGCATTTTTATATTATTATTGAAGATTTTTTTGTTTGGCTTTCGTTCATACGACTGACGGAGCAAAATTCAAAGATGATTATGAGCTTCGCAGATATGATGTTACACGGGTGCCGCCCACATGCGACTTCTACTGGGGGGAAAAAAAAATCTTTGTTCTGTGGGCAAAGACGCTAGAGCATGCAGCCAAGTTTTTAAATTACCGTATAAACTATTTTATTTTAAATAAACTCAATCTGTGAATGCACACTGTCTACTGAATGGCGCCGCTCGGCGATTAGTTCGAAATTTGAATAGCAACAGCGCGCTGCTCACTAGCTCCAGCTAGTCGTGCGGCGGCGATCGTTCCATATTTGAAATGGCAAATAATACTGTTATGGAATTTGTATGGACTATAACTTAACTATTTGCTTTAATAACACACGCATTTTTTATGACCCGCTTTACATATTTAAAACCGGTGGAATTACATCAGCTTTACGAGCAAGGGTGTTAAAAATAAAATAGTGCACGAAATTTTAAGGGGTCATTGTACCTACTCATGCATACAAACACAGAACATAGAAGTAGATAGAAGTAGTATGAGCTCAATTTAGTATGAAAACCAGTGTAACCAAACAAACACATCAAAATTCGAAGCCAAGCCCCCCACTTAATAGTTACATGCTACGCACACACACTTTGTGATACACTTAATAGTTACATGCTACGCACACACACTTTGTGAACACATAATTGGATAAAAAGTAAAAATGTATAATATCCAGAAAGCCATAAATCACAAAGTTTATTTATTTAGATTCAATCGTATTACCATAGAAACTTGGTACCAAATTATATAATACGTATATTTATAATGCTGCTACTTAGCCGCTAGATGGCGAAAGCTAATTTTAATAGTGCGATTTACCACCTTATTTATTAATTCATAAAGTACTTTAAGAAAATTTAATGAGATAAGGGAGACCGGGTTGGTTGACATTCTTCACTTCATCATATCAGCCGCACGACACCCACTGCTGGGTATAGGCCTCCCCTAAGGATTTCCACGACGATCGGTCCTGCGCTGCCTGCATCCAGTGGCTTCCAGCAATCTTCACCAGATCGTCGGTCCACCTTGTCGGGGGCCTACCCACGGAGCGTCGACCGGTGCGCGGTTGCCCTTCCAGAACCTTTCCGCCCCAACGGCCATCTGTTCTTCTCGCTACCATTGCCACTTCAGCTGAGCAATCCTTCGAGGGATGTCGGTTACTTTAGTTTATCCTGCGGATCTTCTCGTTTCTGATTCGATCACGCAGGGAAACGCTGAGCATGGCTCTCTCCATTGCACGCTGGGTGACCTTGAGCCTCCTTATGAGACCCATAGTTAGCGACCACGTTTCACTGCCGTCAGTCATCACAGGCAACACACACTGTTCATAGACTTTCGTCTTGAGACATTGAGGTAAGTCGGACGCGAAGATTTTTCGAAGCTATCCGAATGCTGCCCACCCGAGTTGGATTCGACGAGAGATCTCTTTCTCTAAGTTGGACCTTCCTAACTGGACTGCCTGTCCTAGGTATACGTAATGGTCAACAACTGAAAGTGAAGTGTTCCCAACATGAACTGGACAGGGTACAACATGGGCATTTGACATAATTTTCGTCTTATCCATGTTCATCCTAAGACCCTCTCTTTGGGAAGCACTACGGAGATATTCGAGGGTCTTCCATGGTCTCAACCATAAGGACTATATCATCGGCAAAACGGAGATGTGTTAGATACTGGCCATTCATGTTGATGCCGAGTCCTTTTCAGTCCAAGAGCTTAAAGATGTCCTCTAACGCAGCTGTGAACAGTTTCGGAGAAATAACGTCTCCCTGTCTCACACCACGCTGCAGTTGGATAGGATTTGTGTTCTGGTTCTGTACTCGGATCGACATGGTGGCATTTTGGTATAAGTATCGCAACACCTCGATATACCTTAGCTTATCCTAAATAGTTTCAGATTCTTCACTTAGCTTATCCTAAATAGTTTCAGATCAATAAGTCGTTTAAACTCTATTTCATAATTCGGTGGGAACCTGACATTTCTTAGTTACTAGCTAAAAAATATTTGCTAAACATGGCGGCCTTATCGCTAATAATATGATATAATAAACTTATATAAACATACATACACTTAAATATGCAATAATAGGTACTTAATTATCTCGCATTTCATGAGACTTCGTAGCCTTGTAGGGGAAGCAATTTTCATTAAATTGCCTCGAATGATTAAAAGCCATGACAATAAAAATTCAACTCTTCACTGTCACACCTTTTCTCGGTCTCCCCTATTGAGTGACATTTCCGCCATTCTATATTTTAGTGTTTTTGAAACTTCAAGAATAGGTCAAATTGTGCGTTGGAATATGGATCATAAGTGTATACCGCATAAAGGTGGATATTTATTGTTTTGAATTTTAAAAGGAAAATATGTGTTGAATTTTTAATTAAAACCAAAATTAATTAAATAAAGCTCGCCTCTGATATTTTATGCTCCCGTTTGCTAAATGATATATGTGGATATAGATTTTGCTCTTTTATATAATGCAACTCGGCATTTTTATATTATTTTTGAAGATGTTTTTGTTTGGCATTCGTTCATACGACTGACGGAGCAAAATTCAAAAGATGTGCGGAGTTTCGCAGATATGATGTTACACGGGATCCGCCCACATGCGACTTCTACTGGGGGGAAAAAAAAATCTTTGTTCTGTGCATACAAACAACTTTTACTACGGTACCTACCAACATTGAAATCGCGAAAAAAAATCAGCTATCCCATACATTTTGATCTATTCGATTTTAATTTTTTATGGAACAGCTGATTTTTTTTTCGCGATTTCAATGTTGGTACTATAGTAAAAGTTATTTGTATGCATGTGACCCCTTAAAATTTGAATGACCTTATATTATTTGGAATTTTTAAGACCCCCAAAAATGTATTACCTAAGGATTACCTACGTTACGTACCTTTAGACGCAAAATAGGCAATTAATTAGCAAAAAAATTTAATTCTTATATTATCAGATTCTCAAAATAGCCAAAATTGTAGGCCCACAGGGCATGGTAAAGATTTAAATCGCTTAAATCTTTGATGGTAGGTGGTAATTATGTGGTTTGCAACAATGCTTTCATTGTTCCGCACGTATGTACTGTATGGGTAAATAGTCCCTGTTGTGTACTTATATGTAACTAAACACGGTTATTTTGTTAATACGACTGTATTAACAAACTTTTTGCCAAAGAAAGAAACATGGGTCGAAAACCTTTTTTTTACTTTCCCATACATTACAATGTTTTTGTCTAGTTAGTAAGTAGGCAGGGACGTATTTACCCTAGGGTCCAAGGGGGCCATGAAATTATTCGTGAGAAGGGTTACAATTTGTTTTACATTTTTTTACAACTATTTAAATTACCTACTTTTATTTTAGAAAATGAAACTAACTATAAAGCGCGCTATAAATAGACAGCCAAGATTACAAAATTAGTACTATTTTATTCGTGATTAGGGTTACTAATTTTTTTTACAATAGATAGCGTCAGCCGCCCCACTATGTACCAACAGCCCAATCTAGCTGGACAAAAAGGGTCAAATCCTTTTTCCATGGCCTTTGCTATATCGATAGCTAGTACAAAAAGAAGAAAGTCTGCGTGATGTGAGTTTGTCAAGTTTTGAAAGTGATTCCGATTTTGATTGATACTTATGTCAAAAAACAAATAAATATATAATTTATAAAAGTATTAAGTATTTTTTTATTTATAATTACATAAATTAAAAAAAATGCAATAATAACACTTGAATTAAAGCAAAAACAAAGTTTGTACAACCTCAAATAAAAGTCCAATATAGATTGACCTAAGTACACGTAGTTCATCGATGCAAGTAGGGTTCAACTTACACTGGCTTTATGTTTCTACGTAATTACAGCTTGTTTTCTATTAATTATGTATATATTGATAAATAAGGCATCAAAACATTTAATTAAGAACTCATTTTAAGTCTAAAATAATATTGTCCAGCTAGATCTGCCATTTGGTACATAGTGCGCCCCTCGGGCTTAGCTTTAGTGCGCCTTTCATCATTAGTTATACCAATCATTTATTGACGAACTGCAGTGCAGAATGTCCATTTTCCGTTCATGATGTTACATGATTACAAAAAATCGCGCTGCGCGGCCGTTTTTTTTACAATAGACAGCCAAGATTACAACATTAGTAGGCTATTATATTCGTGAGTAGGGTTACTATTTTTTTTGCAATAGATAGCGTCAGCCGTCCCTCTGACTTAGCTTTAGGGCGCCTTTCATAATTAGTTATACAAATCATTTACTGACGAACTGCAGTGCAGAATGTTTATTTTCCGTTCATGATATTACAGTTAGATTAGTAGATAAAACTGTCTAAAAATCTCGCTGCGCGGCCGTTTTTTTTATTACTTATAGTCAGGCAAAATTACAAGATTAGTGGATAGAACTGAGAAAAATCGCGCTGCGCGGCCGATTTCGTAATAGTTATTATTCAGGCAAAATCACAAGATTAGTGCATGGAACTGACAAAATGTCACGCTGCGCGGCCAATATTTTTTACTGAAGAGTGAAGAATGACAAAATTACAGGGTTTTTGAATGAAAATGATTAAAAATTGCGCTGCGCGGCATTTTTTTTTTAGTAATAGACATGCATCCTCTTCTTCTCGTACGTAACCCTAGGGGCGGCATACCTTATTGGCCCAGGACGCTGAACCCTAAAATACGTCCCTGTAGGTAGGTACCTATGGGATTTCATTGGTAGAAAACTCCCTTAAGTAATTTGAAATGACTATACAAAATTAAAAACGGTGTACGTATACTTAATAGAATGTAGGCATGTGGGCAAGTCTTATACATGTTTTCTTAGTTTATTTCTTTGTTTAACGCTAAACAAACTATTTAAGTTGGTAATTGATGGGACTAGGTATAGTTTTGAACTTTCATTGAGTTTTAAGTATTCGTTCATTGTTGTTAATTGTAGAGTGTTTGGGACTGTGTGGGATGTGGGTATTTTAAAGTTTGCTCTAAAGGCCCGTTCAAACTAAGCCTCAGCAAAAGTTCGGGAAATTTTAATTAAACACTATCCCATTGTAAACCGTTAAGCTCGGCAAACTGCTTTAGATTTTATCAACGGATTACTAACAAACTAGAAGTTAAACATCGTTAACTTTTGTCACAATGGTTCTATAATTATCGCCTGACCACGCGAAGCGGCGAATAACAAAGCGAGATGACGAGCGAATTCTTTCTTCATATTGCTCGCCTGACTGGCTCACCGCACAGCATTTCACAAATTCGTGGCATATCACATCACACGCCATGTATTTAGCCTTAGAGCAACGAGGCTACCGTCCGGAAAGACGCGTTGTTCTAAGTATTTAGCCATTCGCTCGTCGCGTCGCCTTCTTCTGCTTCGCATGGCCACAAATAGTTTCTAGTCATAGTCAGGATAAAATTAACGCTGACCTAAAAGGTTGGTAGTGAAATCACGATCCACATTGTACCTAGTGTCTGACACGGGGACGATCATGTTGGGCTATAATCAAAGTCAAAGTCAAACATTTATATTCAATGTAAACCTTTACAGGCGCATATTTAACGTCAAGATACGACAATCAATTAAGTGAACTCATCAATCACATCACACGATACCCGTGAAAGCGGTCAGGAGTATTATCACCAAGGCCACTAAGAACAGAAATACCATGTAGAGGCATAATTATTGAACTCCAGAACTTGTCAAGGCATACCATAGAAGTCTGTAAAACCACCTTGATAGGACAACAAAGGAAGAGAGCCATTCAGTTCTCCTTATAAAAAGGTATACCTACCTACTTTCGGCAACCCGTAGAGATTGCATCAGGTGCGAATATATGAGGAGAGTCCTGATACCGCTAGGATGACAGCTTACAGCTTAGTAGCAGGTTGACAGGTCAAATAACCTAATGCCTGGTTCATACAGGGTCAGCAATATGTCAGTACAGTAACCCAGTCCAGCGCTGACTTGCTACTGGGCTCGTGTAGACACTAGTTTCAGCCCAGTCCAGTGCTGACTTCTCGCTCGCACTTCTTCTCTTCTCTTCTTCTCACTCACCCTTATACCTGAGACAGTAGTACCCGCGACGACTCAACAAGTCATCCAAAGTAAAAAGATTCTAAGTACATTTTGACCAAAGATCTAGTGATCAGGTAACGCAGAAATAGTTTGGGTTTCAAAAGATCTTTCAGTATTTCTACGATGCTAAAATTCATAAAGAAAAGAATTTCTCTTGGAAGTTTAAAGGACGGTTGTAGAGTTGCTACTATCACGGTGTGCTATTACTTAATAACAGTTTATAAAGGCAACAAACGGTAGAACAAATAACTTATTATTGTTTCATACAGGCTGAGGCAGAAATATAAAAAAAAACTTATCTATCATATACACAAAGTCGGTCTCGCAAGAGTTCTCAAAAACTACGAAACCGATTTCGACAGGTATTAAGAGGAGGTTTTTTTCTTGAAAGTCCCTTATAGTATAGGTATGAATGGATTGCGCTAATTAATAGGTGAGGCGATTATGTGAAGGTATCTTGAACATTTTATCATCTACATTAATATTTATTTTTTATTCAGTTCAATTATTAGGTCTTTACGTACGAAATTGCTGATATTTTTTCACAAACAGAGATCCCATAAAAGAATCATGTACCTTGAAAGTGAATCCTTTTTTGTTCGTAAAAATTACCACTTTATTTTACCACTTTGGCAGTGTATACTTACTTATTCTTTGAAACGGTTGACTTTGAGAAAAAAAGTTTTAGAAACAACAATATCATTTTTAAAGACTATTATATTGACATCCCGCACGTATTGGTTTGATGAACATTTTTTTTCAGTTTCAGTTTCATATAAGGGGAGCCTCCTTAATTTTTATTTTTTTTATTTTTGTGTAAAAATCGTAAAGCGGTTTACAGAACCAAGTTTCAACTGTGTAATCCTAACACTTTCGGTATAAAGTGGCTGTGATATACGGACGGACGGACAGACAGACAGACAAGACGTTGACTGCCAAACTACTTTCTCAACATTTACTCGAAACTAACTAATGAATAAAAAACGGTTATTGATTTTAAATTACAAAAATATTTTTTTACAACACTCCGTATCGAATGCTGACTTTTTAGGGTTCCGATACCTAAAGGGTAAAAACGGAACCCTATTACTAAGACTCCGCTGTCCGTCTGTCTGTCTGTCACCGGCTGTATCACATGAACCGTGATAGCTAGACAGCTGAAATTTTCACAGATGATATATTTCTGTTGCCGCTATAACAACAAATACTAAAAACAGAAAAAAAATTAAGGGGGACTCCCATACAACAAACGTGATTTTTTTGCCGTTTTTTGCTGGATGTTAATAACGACAGAAGGTAGACAGTTGAAATTTTCACAGTCACAGACAGTTTCTGTTGCCGCTATAACAACAAATACTAAAAACAAAATAAAATAAATATTTAAAGAGGGCTCCCATACAACAAACATTATTTTTTTTGCCGTTTTTTGGTACGGAACCCTTCGTGCGTGAGTCCGACTCGCACTTGGGCGGTTTTCACACTATCTAGCAATCACTTGCTATCTTTCTATTTACTTGTTATGACGATCGCTCCACAATAGCTACCTTTTATCAGGAAGATTTTTTGTAGCCAGCAATGAGGTAGAAATGTTTGCACTGTTTTATCAGGCACGACCTTCAGCAAAACAAATACTGTGTAATATTTTTGCTGGGTTTATAAATTTTCACTCACAAATCTATAGCATAGGTATAATGTAACTACATATACACCGTTATTTTTTAAGTATATCTAAAAATTAAAAGGGTTGTTCTCAGACCACGTGAATGAAAAGTTGTTCACTTTTATTATGGGGTCAACCACAAAATCGCGAAAAAAAAACTGCTGTTCCATACATTATATTCGAGTCGATGTTGTACTTTTACATGGAACAGCAGATATTTGTTTCGCGATTTCGTTGTTGGCCCCATATTAAAAGTTGTTCATTCACGTGGTCTGAACAACCCTTTTCATTTGTAGATATACTTAAAAAATAACAGTGTATAACAAAATGAAATGAAGGTAAATTTTAAGATTCGCTCGCGATAAGGTTATTTTTATTAAATCACTACATACATTTATAAATCAAGGTCCCCCTCGCCGTCGCCTCGTCTGTCTGTCTGTCTGAACGCGATAGACACAAAAACGACTAAACGGATTTTCACTAATGGACCGAGTGATTCATGAGGAAGGTGTCGGCGTATACTCCCTACTCACTAAGGTTTTGTGTAAATTGGTTGAAATATGACGATGATTGTCAGAAAAATCACGCCGGCTGGGAAATTTACATGCTGCTGCGTCGGCAAGTTTGTATCGTATATCTTCTGCTAACCGCTGAGAAGCCGGACGGAGAAGGACGGTCGCTAGTATAAAAAACAAACCGGCCAAGTGCGATTCGGACTCACGCACGAAGGGTTCCGTAACAAAAAACGGCAAAAAATCACGTTTGTTGTATGGGAGCCCCCCTTAAAAATTTATTTTATTTTGAGATACAGCCTGGTGACAGACAGACAGGCAGATGGACAGCAGAGTCTTAGTAATAATAGATCTAAATAACGTATTTTTTTTTATTTCTTAAGGTCACATTTTCTCCCATTGAGGTAGGTAGGGATTACTTTTTCCACTTCTTTCTTTAGCGGCATATACAGACGGATATGAAAGTATATTCTTATTTTTTAACCGACTTCATCAAAAGGAGGAGGTTCTAAATTCGATTGTGTACTTTTTTATATCTAACGATTTCGGATACTTTTCTCTTGTTAAGAATATTTTCAACATTCGCCTTAGCGATTACAGATGATATAAAATGTTCATTGTGAATTTTAGAAATCTAGTAGTATTGTAATTTTCTGGAATTATGAAGTACAAGGAGGTCACGCAAACAGGCCAATTGTTAAATCTATTCCAAAATAAAAAAAAACGGCTAAGTGCGAGTCGGACTCGCGCACGAAGGGTTCCGTACCAAAAAACAGCACGTTTGCTGTTGTATGGGAGCCCCCCTAAATATTTATTTTATTCTGTTTTTAGCATTTGTAGTTATAGTAGCAATCGAAATGCAGTCGTTATCAATATCAAGCAAAAAACGGCAAAAAAACACGTTTGTTGTATGGGAGCCTCCCTTAAATATTTATATTATTCTGTTTTTAGTATTTGTTGTTATAGCGACAACAGAATACATCCTCCGTGAAAATTTCAACTGTCTAGCTATATCACGGTTCATGAGATACAGCCTGGTGACAGACAGGCGCGGTCGCAGCCTGAAATTTTGGGGGGGGGTCACTAATAAATTTTGTAAATTTATAGAAGCAGTGCCGGTTTTAGCACTACCAGCGCCCTGGGTAATATTTCTACGGGCGCCCCCTATATGCGATTCCAAGATTTTCAATTTTGCCTGTTAGTTAAAAAACGGCCTCGCAGCGCGTTTTTTTAGTCAGTTTCACATACTAATCTTGTAACCTTGCTTGTTAGTGGAATAAAATGGCCGCGTAGCGCAGTTTTTAGTCAGTTTCATCTGCTAATCTTCTAATTTTGCTTATTTCAGTAAAAAAACCCCGCGCAGCGCGTTTTTTAGTCAGTTTCATCTACTAATCTTGCTTGTTTATAGTAAAGAAAAACGGCCGCGCAGCGCGATTATTAGTCAGTTTCAACTACTAATCTTGTAACCTTGCTTGTTTATAGTAAAAAATGGCCGCGCAGCGCAGTTTTTGGTCAGTTTCATCTGTTAATCTTCTAATTTTGCTTATTACAGTAAAAAAAAACGCCACGCAGCGCGATTTTTAGTCAGTTTTATCTACTAATCTTGCTTGTGTATAGTAAAGAAAAACGGCTGCGCAGCGTGATTTTTAGTCAGTTTCAACTACTAAACTTGTAACCTTGCTTGTTTATAGTAAATACCATTTTGGTGCGGAACCTTAAAAATGGCCGCGCAGCGCAGTTTTAGGTCAGTTTCGTCTGCTAAACTTCTAATTTTGCTTATTACAGAAAAAAACTACCACGCAGCGCGATTTTTAGTCAGTTTCATTAACTAATCCTGCTTGTTTAAATTAAAAAATAGCGGCGCAGTGCGATTTTTTGCCAGTTTCATTCGTCGCTTGGTCGCTATCACCAGCCAACAATACGATTGATAGTCGACCGGTCGGTGGTCGGGCGTTTTCGGCGCACGAGGGCGCCCAGTGCAATCACACCGCTTGCATCGCCCTACTGTCGGTACTGCTGTCAAATAGAAGATTTCTATTTGACGTTTACGATTTTGGGGGGGTCATGTCCCCCGTGACCCCCCCCTTCGGACCACGCCTGGTGACAGACAGACAGACAGACAGACGGACAGCGGAGGCTTAGTAACAGGGTTCCGTTTTTACCCTTTGGGTACGGAACCCTAATATAAAATACAGAAATTAAAAACCTTATCTGTGGATTTAATTGTAAATACCTTCATAATCTCCGATGAGTTCTATCTAATGCATATCACTGAGCTATAATCACTGTTAACAATGCAATTTACCTACTTATTTAGGTTTTAAATGTTCTGATTTGGATTTGTTATGTTATTAACTTTTAGTTTCATAAGAATATTCTGTAGGAAACTTCATCGAAGTCAGTTTTCGTTTTAGCGTTGAAAAGTGCGATAGGGCCGTGCTATCTTATTTTTTTTAAGTAATAATAAAATTCACAGATCTCGTGCTCTACACGACTTGAAAGGGCATTGAAATTAATCTACCTATTATAGATTATTAAAAAAAATATTATCTTGAAATTCGTCGAATTAAATTTTCAGGAACAACGCGTAATTTTTCGGTCGAATTTTTTTTTTCAAATCAAATTTTTTTTTTCAAAACAACTTTTCCAAAATATTTTTACATCATCTTAAAGCCCTTCGAATTCCGCGTCTTTTGAGCCCTTGTGGCCGCACGCGAGCCGACCGCCGCGTGATATCGCACCTCACACCGCGCAAAACTCGCGGCTCAACCGTCACCAATATCGAAAAAAGTGTAATGACCTAAAATGTTCCTTGGTTCAATACTAGGTGTTATTTTTTATATTTTTGAAATCCGGCCCCGTTCTCGGGATATCGGAAATTTTCTGTGAAAACACACGATTTTTCGGTAGAGAAAAGTAGTTTTTTTCGATTTCCAAAAAAGTTTTTGACTTTTCGAAAATATTTTTTACATTTTCTTAAAGCCCTTCAAATTCCGCGTCTTTTGAGCCCTTAGAGAACCTCAGTGTATCACGGGTGAGTCGCACTTTTAGCAAAAATGGGGGCCTACTGGAGTGAACGAAAAAACATTTTCAATGTTAAAAATGTTAATACAGATACATAGGTACAACATTAATTTAATTCTACTATTCATTTATTCATTTATTCATTTTAACAATTGGTGAACATGCTGACTTACAGTTATACCAAGACGCCAACATGTTGTAATTATTATTAAGACATAGAATTATTATAAGTACAGTAATTTGTTAATAATTAAAATAGCAATTTATCATCTGTCAAAGAGTTAACTTAAATGTCAAACAAAATTAATAATAATAATAAAACAAATTACATAAGAAACATATAAAGATGTCAAATAATAAACAAAACAAAACACACATATCTACTTAAAACTAACTTAGACTAAAATTGTAAATGTCAATAATATTATGATGTCATTAAATACTAATATAGTCAAAATTATTAAGATGTCAATTGGTACAAAAAAAAACAGAACAGTAATAAAAAACAGGCATACGCTAAAATTACAAATGACAATAATATGATGTCATGGATATTACTAATAAAGTCAAAAGAAATTTTTGAGATGTCAAAATGGTAAAATGGTAAACGGAACAAAGCACCTATTAAAAATTAATATAAATTACAATAACAATAATGTCAATAGATTATAGTGTGATGTCACAAAAATACTCATTAAATTCATTCAAATAATCAATTTAAAATTCATTCATTAAATATTTAAGAGCCTTTCTACGCAACTGTCCAAAATGGTCGGCAAATAGGTCAATACTATAGTCATGGGCGAGCATATCTCCAATAAGGCGTAAAGCACGGGTAGTGGGTGCGTTCGCGGCATACTTGGTGCGTGCCTGAGGCCGCTGCAGCAGGCGAGGCCACTTCCGCGGTGCCACCGTCCCCGCCTCGTCCCAAACCAGTCTCTTGGGAGCTAATAGCCCCACTTCCCTAAGTACAGTTGGGTTATCTACTTTGTTATGTATTATAGCCAGATAATACATCAAGAGCTGCATGATTCTCCTTAATTTCAGGGTATCCATGTCAACCATACCTGTCACAAATAGAGACGGATACAAGAACGGATAGTAACCGTACCTTTTCTTGTACAGCCAACGAGCGTACTTCCTTTGCACCCTCTCAATCATAAGGCAATACTTATCCTCATATGGATTCCAAACAATCGCACCAAACTCAAGTTTGCTGCGGACATAAGCATTGTACAGCACCGTAGCAACTCTAGAATCGTCAAACTGTGCAGAAGTCCTCATTATGAAACCCAAGATTTTATTACTAGCAATAAACGCTCTTTCAAAAGATTTTTTCTCGGAATTTTTCAATAAACCTACGCAATTCATTGATATTAATTTGCTTTCGGTGCGGTTTCCATCCCGACATGTTTTTGATATTGTCACGAAAATGGAGTCTTATTTTTCTCGTACAAAGTATTTAAGCCCGTAATTGCAACATGGACACTCGATGACGTAAATGTAATAAACGCGTTGTTGTTTTTTTATTCCTCTGTGGGAAGTTTCGTTCCGCCAAATTTGACCCTAGTTGAAATGGGAAAAACCGGCCAAGTGCGAGTCAGACTCGCGCACGAAGGGTTCTGTACCTAAAAACGACTAAAAAAACACGTTTGTTGTACGGGAGCCCCCCTTAAATATTTATTTTATTCTGTTTTTAGTATTTGTTCTTATAGCGGCAACAGAAATACATCATCTGTGAAAATTTCAACTGTCTAGCTATCACAGTTCATGAGATACAGCCTGGTGACAGACAGACAGACAGACGGACAGCGGAGTCTTAGTAATAGGGTCTTTTACCCTTTGGGTACGGAACCCTAAAAAAGGAGGTTCTTATTAGTTGCGATTGCGATTTAGAACTGCTTTATAGTGGGGCCACTTTCAGACTTATCTTGTTTAGGTATCAACCCAGACCGAAAGCGGCGCCGCGATGACTTTTAATAAATTAATATTGTAATCATTTATATTTTATTTAATAAAAAAACGTGGAATTTTGAAGACCCTTATAGTCTAGTATTTTTAGAAGGCATCATTGCATTCCCTCGTACTCATTTCTAGAGGTATAGAGTAGATTAGCAAAACTGTCAAACGTGACTGTTTTTGACACATTTGCTATTATCTGCTTCTACAAGGGAATGTAATGATATCTTCTAAATATACGCAAGACTATGGGTCTGAAAAATTACACGTAAAGTTTTATTAAAAATCCTTTCCTATTAACAACTTATTAAATAAAAACCTCTTAAAGCCCCATTTTTGGTATGGGATGCACCTCATGGGAAACAAGCCCATAGGTTGAAAGCGTTGAAAGGGGTACGTATCAGAATGTCTAAAGTTAGTTGTCTAAGCTTAAAATGGCAAAGTTCAAAATGTAAAAAATTTGAATGTCTATCGATTAAAATGTCGAAAGTTCAAAATGTCAAAAACGAAAATGTCTAACGGTCAGATAGTCCTAAATAAAAATGTCTTAGTTTAAATGATCAAAACTTAAAATGTCCACTAATAGTCCAAATACCTATAATAACGTATAGAATTTACTTATTCCTTTCTTTCATTTAGGTACTCAATTAATTAGGTTAAATAATTGCGTGTTAACCTCTGTGACTCCGCCGCACATCACCATAGCCGCGCCGCTCCCTGATTCGGTAGCCGGTGCCAGTTACTGATTCAGTAGCAAGTGAAAAAAATCTACCAATTGAGTTTGAAATAGATTAGATTTTTCTGGCGCTTCGCCGGCCGCTGCCGCAGCACGCTCGCTTCGCTCGCTCGGCTCGCGCGCTGGGTTCATGTCAACCTAACATGCTCGTCGCTACGCTCCTCGCAGCTATGTCGTGATTGTGGCGGTCTACGGTTTTTAAGTCCCAGTAGACTAGTTTAGACTAATTTCCGGGAGCTAAAGTTGCAATAAAGCATTTCAGGCGAAGCCCAAAGACACCTCCACAGACTCAATTAACCTCAAAGAAGGCGATTCGTTCTAAGATCCAAACCAATTCAAATAAATCATTGTGAACTTATGGCCGATTGCACTAAACTTAAGAATCGCCTAAGTCTTTTCTTATCTACAACTCGACCAAGTTAACTAGGCAAATGACAGCTACATGACGGCTAAATTTATGACACTGTTTTAATTTGGTCGTGTTGTAGTTAGGAAAAGACTTAGGCGATTCTTAAGTTTAGTGCAATCGGCCATTAGACTTAATGACCATTGATATTTAACTCGTCAAGTATTTGATTCGTTTGATACTTTGAATTTTGCTATTTGAAATTTATACATAATGATTTCAGACATTTTAAACCATTTGAATTTTGATTTTTGACATTTTGAACTTTGCCATTTTAAGTTTAGACATTTTAACTTTAGACATTCAGATACGTACCCGTTGAAAGCCTATAATGAAAGAAAAACGAAAAGCCAACTTTACAGTTTGGCAATGCCATCGTACTCTGTTTTGCAGAACTTCTATTCGTATTTCAGACAAAAATATTTTGCTGAAATAGCGCTACAAATGCGTTTGGACATAGTAGAAGATTCTACTATGGTTTGGATTTCAATTGGAAGTATATGTACGAGTATTTTTCACCTTTTCAATATTTAATGAACGGAATATTAATCTTAGTATTTTATTCTTTAGGCTTTTAGTAATTATGATTATGATTCAATAATGTTTTTCCTCAGGCTCCTTTTGGTTATAAAATATCAAGAAAATACTTGAGAAAAATATTTTCCTTATTGTTGCGAATTTTCTTGCTCCTTGGAAGAGATTAAATAATATGTTTTTTTCTGGTTTTTATTATCATTGACATCATTTCTGCAATTTACATAAATATTTGGTTGTTGCGGAAATGTAAAATCGATGCTACTTGACTAAACACAAGAGTGAAATTATTACTTTTTTAGATTTTTTATAATAACGTTAATTGTTTACAACACGCAACAATTCGCAATTTCTTTTTACATTGGTTACTTTTAATGTATAACATTGTCAGATTTAAAAGGCAATGGGGAATGTCCGAAAAAAATCAAATTGGCTGAATATTTTTTTATATGTAGGAATAAGCTCCCTTGGTATAGAAAAAAGTTTCAGAATTTTTGGTTACGTGATAAAATTTTAAAAAATTTAACTCTCTTCGACTTCACAAATATACAAAAGTACCTAACAGCAGAATGGAGATTCCACCTTTGCCACCACCTGCCACAGCCACAACATGGTATTAAAAAAAAGCTTCAAGTTCAAAGTTTTGACATTTTGACATTTGTCATTGTCAAAATGTCAAAACTTTTTATTTTTTATTCTTGTAGTTGTTGTGGCAGGTGGTGGCAAAGGTATAATCTCCATTCTGCTGTTACTTTTACACATTTGTAAAGTCGAAGAGACTTTAATTTTTTTAAAATTTTCTACGCAACGGAAAATTCTTAAACTTTTTTCTATTACTAAGGGAGCTTATTCCTACCTATAAAAAATATTCAGCCAATTTGATTTTTTTCAGACATTCCCCATTCATTTGAAGTATTTTTTGAATATTTTCTATTGAATCAGATTATTTAATTTCTAGATTAGGTTTATTTGTTACGATTGCATAGTCAATATTATGAACGACTTTGTCGTATTTTTTATAACTTGCATAATTTAAAATAAGCGGCTTGCTTTGACTCTTAACTTTGTCCTTGACTAGGAAAAACTTTATGAAGAATAACTGCAGTTTACTAAAGCGGTTGTTCCTTTTTAAGATTAACTAGCCTCCGGCTTTGACTTTGTCCGCGTATGGACAGTAGAAAAGCCCCAGTAGGTATCCTTTTTGCCCGCGACTTAAAATAAAGGCAACCAGTAGAAAATTATCTTCTTGGAGTCCTTGGTGTATGTAAGTGTTATTTCGGGTATCGGGGCGAGGAGCAAAACACAGGTTCACTATATAACAATCTAATATCGACTGACTCTTACATCGGCTCAGTGCCGTATAACCGGCGCCAGTTTACCCACAGTGTCCGGGCACGAAAACGGCGGCGGCGGGGCGGCAGCGGGGCGGCGCGACAGCGGAGCGGCGGCGATGCATTCAACAGTATGGCACAGTATGGAGACGCGCACGAAACGGGCGGTGGCGGAGCGGGGCGACGAGCGATGCACGGGCGGGAGGAGAGCGACGAAAACAAATGAACAAACTTGTTCGATTTGGTAGCCCGCGATTACAGTAGTGTTGTGTTGAAAATATAATAGTGTCTGTTTGATTACTAAGTAGGTACCTATTTATTATTGTTTATTATTTATTTATTTATTACAATGTGAACTTACAGCTAAACCAAAACATTCACATTGGGCAATTTACTTAGATAAAAAATATTTTAAAATAAATATATCTAATAGGGTTAGTATGGATGTCGGCATCTTGGACATCATTTAAAAAACACAAGATGAGCAAAGGATCCGATTTTGAAACTAGTTAACGCCTATAGACCATTTTTTCGAACTAAATAACATTTTTAGACATAGGATCATAGACTTATTATATTACTATATATATATCGTCCTTTGAATATTTTTCGGTACTGATTTAACAAGAAATTGTTTCCATAGCAACATCACATTTGACACATCAATAGAAATAAAAAAACTTTAAGAAGTTTCTTTAACATACAATTTAGGTTAGTCACTACGATATTCTAAAAAGCCCTAGTCCAGTAGGACCACGAGTACATAGTGGTATACCGTGGTCCTACCAGTAGGTCAAATCGGTAGGTCCACGGGACCTTAATGGTATTTAGCCCATCTGTCACAACACTACTAACGCGGCTGACCGACCGCTATGTTTCGTGCCCACGTTCTCATCGCCCCGCCCCGCCGCCGCTCCGCTGCCGCGCCGCCCCGCCACCGCTCGGCCGCCGCCACTTTCGTGCCCGGACACAACAGTAAGCTAGTACTGCGGAGAGTACAAGCTGATTTTCAGGTTCTACCGACCCGAATTAGATAAAACATTGCTTAGATTTTAAATTGGATCCCAAGCGAAACTGTGAACATTTCATCAAAATCTTCCTATACGTACTTTACATCTCTAAGTATGTAAAGTATGGGATGGCAAGCGCTTGACCGATATCACGCATGGTGGGAAGCAATGATGCGACTAGGGAAACGCGCTTCCCTAGTAGAACTAACCATTCACTCGCAACTTGAAGGCTCCCAGATTGTACGGTCAGCAACGGAACTTGCTTAACACTTTAGTACTTTGTCAAAGTAACTTTTTAGACTAGGTTGTTTCAAAATGTGAAACATCTTTTAAATTTGAGATTTTTGCATTCACAGGGCTGTTGTCACTTGGTAGCTCAGCGGTCAGAGCATTGGACCGGATATCCAAAGGTCGCGGGTTCGATTCCCGTCCGAGAATTGATCTGGTGCGAGTCGAATTTTTTCAAGTTATCATTTAGTATTGCGAGACATCTGTCGAAAAGTTGCTATGATAAAGTACTAAAGTGATAAGCTACTACTCGTTGCTGACTGTACCTATAGGGAAATAGACTCAGACAAGATGGGAAAATAGAGGATTCGTCTTGGTAGCAAACCATGTGGCATAATGATCCATTATCAAATTCAAACATTTCTCCCATAATGTAATCTTTCTACAGTTCGAGAATATTAGTGACTTTGGTTAGCATTCATGGCGAGGCGAGCCATTCAAATAATCCAGATTTTGACCTACAAATCAATATTTAAAATAATTTACATTACTTGGTAAAAATAAATACATATAAATAAGTTGTTTTTTTCTGATTACATAAATAACAGGTAAAGCGAAAGTAAGCAGATAATGTATTGACGTCATTGCGTTGAAAAATTTGATGACATGACAAGGTTCAGTTTTGTTACGTAAACTAATGGAGGCCACCTGTGGCTGTGGCCACGCACAAACAAACACGCGACTTTAAAAAATAGGGTCATTTTATCTTTGGACCCTTTTTAAATATTTGATGAACCCATACGTTTCAAACGATACGAGTATAAAGATACGAGATAAAATAGGCCTATTCTACAGTTCTACTATTTGAAAACAAAAACGGACTAAAAAGTATAAAATAAATTCTTCTGTAAATATCTATAACCCTATACCTACAGAAGTTTTGAACCTAAAAACGTGGGGCGCATGCTAAAGACAATATTGATGATAAATTTTACAAAATGCGCCCCACGTTTGGTCTTCTGAAATAGCGTTTATTGCTAGTTTGACGACAAAATTAGCAATTTGGTTGATTTTAAAGAGCTGTCATAAGACTAAGGCTGGCCCCAGACCTACCGGTTCCATTTCTTTGCTTTGCTGTTCTACCATGGACCGCCGGCCAAGAGGCTCATTTTCAATCTATCGCATATTTTGACCTGACCACATTGGCAAGATAGCCATTAGTTTGGTGTTCATCGTTCATCAAATATCGTCGTCTGGGGTGCGATGAGAAGTTTTAGTTTTCGTTTAAAAAAAAAACTGCTGTTTTATACAAAAATTAATAACGAAATTATCAAAATGTATGAAACAGTTCATTTATTTTCGCGAGTTCAGATTTGGTCCCATAGTAAAAGTTGTTCAGTTTTATTATGGTCCCTATCTACCATATTCAGTTTTATAGGGCTTTACCAAACATCTTGTATAAATAAGCGATCGAGTTATTTTTAACGATCGGAGTCCATGTTCAGGGTGGCATATCGCCTAAAAGTTTCCTACTTCGCAATCCAGGCGATGATATTTGATAAAACCAAGCTAATGGCTATCTTGCCAATTTGGTCTAGTCCCAAAATGCGATAGATTGAAAATTACCCTGGTTGGCTGGCGGTCTTTCAAGCAAGGTAGCACAGCAAAGCAAAGAAACGGAACCGGTAGGTCTGGGGCCAGCCTTACGGTTGCTTGAATCTTTATACAATTGTCGAGTAAATGCGATATAAATTCGTCGAGTCCACGTTTACTAGACATTTTTATAGAACCAAAAAGCATTGAATGCTAAAAGATCTAGAAAGCTGCTTTAATATTGCTTTTTGAATTAAAAGAACCATTTAAATTTCATCCTAAATGTACATGTGTTTCGTGTGCAATAAATTATTATGATTATTCATACAAGTGTTTTACAATCCGTATCTCTTTGCTAGTTGGGTAATAAGCTGAATACCCCACTGAAAGTGTCATCCACAGAGGTTTTTATTGAATAAGTTTTTAATAGAAAAGGATTTTAATAAAACTTTTCGTGGATTTTTCATAACCCTTTTGGTTCGAAGTCATTTGTAAAAGTAGATAGAAAATGTGTCAAAAACGGCCACTTTTAGCAGTTATGCTACCTACTTCTAGCAGTGACTACGAGGGAAAGTAATGATACTTATAGACTATGGGTCCTATAAATTCAACGAAAAGTTTTATTAAAATTGTGTGTTAAAATTAACATATTAAATAAAATTCACCGTGGCGCCACTTTCAGGTTAGCGCCTTAAAATCAGGCTGTTTACAATAGTTTGTCAATGTCAAAAAACAAAGTAGGTACCTAACGCAAATCTACGGTGGGAGATCTTATGTTGAGAAGATATCTGAAAAAATAAGAAAGATGTATCATGCTTTCATAGTTGATTTGCGATGACTTTCGTTTTTAGGACTGCCTAAAAGAATTGCTTCCGCCCGGCCCAACGCATATTATTTTCCGATGAGGAAAATGCACAGTCTTCAATATTTTTTTTTCAATGTTGAGTTGCAAACGTACTTATTTAAAAAAAATGTGGTGTAAACAAAAACAAAGTGGAAGATAGTACTCGATATTTTTTAGAAAACTGCAAAGAAATATATACTTACTTAATATTAGATAATATAATGCGCAGTACGAAATCATCATCTGGCAGTGACCCATTTTTTTTGTTTTTCTGCATTATCTACAGCTGTTAATAAGCCATGTGGAAATCCATTTCCATTGTAAAAGTACGAAAACGCGATACATTATTTAATAAGAAAAACTTAGCTTATTTGGTCTGAGGAAAGCTTTTCTTCGAACCGAAAAGTTTCGCTACATCCAGAGGTCGTACACCTAATTCTTCATTAAGAAAAAATATCAACCATGACGTTTTATTCAACCCGGTTCCCGTTTGTAGGGAGGTCCGAGGGTTGAGGGTGTGCGGGGGTGGAATAAAAGCAAACGAGCGTCCCTCTTTACGGCACTCCGGCAGTGACTGGCGTGGGGACCGTACGCGTCACGTTCGCAGAACATTTCGCGCGATTTGTGAAAAGTTGGTGAAACTAGAAACATGGTGCTTGCCGATTTCTTGACGGAAACTAGAAGGCGATGGTTGAAGGTGAGGTTTTTTATCCATTGATATGTTTTATCTGTGTTTATAGATAAAGTCGTCTTAGTTGTAATCGGACAAGTGATTTGCGCGAGTAAACATTGAAATTAGAAACATGTTTAGATTTTAGGAATTCTGTCTGATCAAGATAATATTCACAAGTTTATTTTCTAGAACTAGTTTTTGTTTTTTACACGACTGACCAAAAAAGGCGTGTAATGTGTTCAGGGTTCATATAGTAGGTATGTATTTTTGATTAAAAAACCTTTATTTTGTCGAATTCAAAAAGATAACCATATATTTTCTATTAGCATTTAAAGTTGAATGACTCCTGAATCTATTGAAATTCAAAATCATTGTTTTGATCATCGCTTTGATAACTAAATGGAACGGGGCCGAAGCTAACTCTATTCATGCTATTGTAACAGATTTATCAGTAAGTAACTAAAGGAATTAAAAAAATATTAAAAACACACGACTGCCCTGCCAAAAACGAACTAAAAAGTTAAACAACAAGCGGTCGGGGGACCTTTTTATGAAACAATTTGTGATCAAAGTGGTCCCCCGACTGCAATGACGCTTGTTGTTTAACTTTTTAGTTCGTTTTTGGCAGGGCAGTCGTGTTTTTAATATATTTTTAATTTATTTATTTTTATTTCACACATTTTAGTAACATGTTATACAGTTTTGGAATGTGCTCATCAAGGCCTTTCATTTGATGCGCATATTGTAATATTAATGGCATCGTACAGTCGCTAAAAAAGGACAATGAAGGCGACCTTACAATTTCGACAGTTGAAGAGGTTCTGGATAAATCTGGATACCTGATTTCACTCAAATTTCGTAGAAATGCTGTTCCATTTTTATTATTACACGACTGCCCAAAGCAAAAAGAGTGTATATGTTTACACGACTGCCCAAAGCAAAAAGAGTGTATATGTGTTCAGGGTTCATGTATGTTTGTGGGTATGTGAGTTTCTTTATTCCACCATAACTTCTAAATGCCTGAACGGATTTGGATAAATGGGGTATCGTTAGAATCCTTACAGCATCCCAAGTGACACTGGCTATATTTTTTTTAGAAAAAATCAATAGGCCGTCTGTACAACGCCATTTTCAAATGTAAAAAAAATATTTTTTCTTCTATTATTACAATTTGGGCATCAAATGAAAGGCCTTGATGAGCACGTTCCAAAACTATATAATATGTCACTAAAATGTGTGAAATAAAAATAAATAAATTAAAAAAATATTAAAAACACGACTGCCCTGCCAAAAACTGTTAAGGGGACCTTACTATGCAACAATTTTTGATCAAAGAGGTCCCACGACTGCAATGACACTTGTTGTTTAACTTTTTAGTTCGTTTTTGGCAGGGCAGTCGTTTAATATTTTTTTAATTAATTAATTTTTAAATTAAAACAGAAGATATCTGGAACCCTTTAAACAGAGGTGTAGTGTTAAGGCCCCAATATACCTCAAAGTGTCGCCCTGATCTTAATTTAATTTATTGCTCGCTAAGGACATAATGTATCGAAAATTTACATAACATACAGATTGAACCTAAAATTCTATAGTTTATTTACAAGCAATAACTGCAGTAAAATGAGTTATCTGTATTAGTAGTAGGCAAAAGAGCAAAAAGTGGCCACTTTAAGCACTTTTGCTTACTACTACTACAACTAAGTACTACAACGAACTATTATTGTGGTTATGAATTGTATATAGACTATTAAACCTTAGCTTTAATCTGTACATGTAATTTTTCGATACAATTTAGGTACTTAGCGAGCAATAAAAATTAAGATGAGAGCGCCATTTAGTGAAGGAGTTGGAAAAGGAAGGTGGTAGTGCATTTTTTGATGGTCCAGGAGCCACCAATCCTGAAAGCTCCGTGACACGGATTCTAATATTAAAAAAATAAAATAAAAGTTAACGTTTAGACGAACAAGATTTGCTTGGTCGGCGTGAATTTGATTAGCCGGAAATATTTTAATTAAATTATTTATTATTAAATTTCCATAAGTAATTTTTTTCCGTCATCACGGATTTTGATCAATCTTATATAGAATTTTGTGTGAAATATTATGTTCAACAAGAAAAAATCCGGCCGACTAATGATTTTTAGGCGGAAAGGTCACGCATACCTATTTGAATGGTGTGATAAGGGGTAAAATTTATTCATTATCACGGAAACCTTTTTTGTTTTTTTTAATTCACGCGTTTTAATGTCTCATTTATAATTATCTTGGCATGCGTGCTTACAAACTGCCGAAAGTATCGCACATACCAAATTTTAACTCTTCGCGTTTTAACGATTTTTGTATCGATACAATAGCATTCGATCCTTTGGTGGATCGATACACATGCATAGAGGATCGGATCGAAAGAATCATATTATGTATATCGTATGTAGTGTAATCAAGCAAGTGAAATCTATAACAGTATGATCCTCACTCACACAATAAAATTTGGTATGCGCGATACTTTCGGCTGGTAGTAAGCACGCTTTCCAAGATAATTATAAATGTGACATTAAAGCGCGTGAATTAAAAAAAAGGTTTCCGTGATAATGGATAAATTTTACCCCTTATCACACCATTCAAATTCACCTAAAAATCATTAGTCGGCCGGATTTTTTCTTGTTGAACATAATATTTCACACAAAATTCTATATAAGATTGATCAAAATCCATGATGACGGAAAAAAATTATGGAAATTAATTAATAAATAATTTAATTAAAATATTTCCGGCTAATCAAATTCACGCCGACCAAGCAAATCTTGTTCGTCTAAACGTTAACTTTTATTTTTTATTAAAATTATTAGAATCCGTGTCACGGAGCTTTCAGGATTGGTGGCTCCTCGCCTATGAAATAGTACCGTTGAATATTCTTCTATACGTCATTACCTATTTTTCTATATATTTTTCGTGAATAAGGGATTGATAAACTTTAAGTATTATCCAAAAAATATAAAATTTATGAAAATGTTCTTTGTCTTTGCATATTGTTTTAGTCGAGCGAAGATACGAATATCGTACTTTTAACCATAAAATAATCAAGATCGTTTATGAAACTACAACATATATTTTTATCTGCTCAAAATAAAGAATATTTGATTGTTTATCGTTGAAGAAGAAGTTCAAAATAAAGAATATTTGATTGTTTATCGTTGAAGAAGAAGTTCAAAATAAAGAATATTTGATTGTTTATCATAGGCCAAATTCGATAATTTGGAATATACTGGCCTTAATACACAGATAACCGCTATAAGATACGTACTACGTGTCAAGTTGACACTGTCAACTATAGTATTATTATTTATTCCCAGACTATAGTTAGAAGATTGCTTGAAAACGGATGTCAAGGTGTCAATTGAGAGTCTCTTTATAAAGCAATGGAGCAGATAGTTATATTATTCTTTTGCCAATTTATTTTTCATAACCGTAGTTTAAAAATGATGCCAGGGCCTTATCTTTATCGGTTTACAAACATAATTACATTACTGCTTAATGACATTTATGAATTCGTCTAACTTAAGTACAGGGTTAATTAAAAGCAAATACATTAAGCACTTAATGAGAATATAATTAAATCCAGAACAAACTGTGGCATAAAATTTATTTAATCCAGAAGCATCCAGTGGCATAAATCCAGAACAAACTGTGGCATAAAACTTGAATCTTTTTTCTTATGGTAGTTAGAAGGAAAAGACGTAAATTTTTGAAAAACAAACTTTACACCTGTCTTGCAATGAGTAAGTAGTAACTTTGCCCCAAATGATTAAAATGTTAAAAATAAATTATATATTTTTTCTCTGCTCATACTGTATTTATTAGAGTACCCTTTGCATTCTCTTAATTATATTTTCTCAGTTTTTTTGGAGTAAAACAGTGTTTATATATTATATGTGTATATTAATTCCATTATAATGTGTATGTTAGTAGTTATTGTACCCACTACTCATACGATATCGGGGTTGGTCGTTAACTAAATAGAGTTTGGGACGGTTCTCCTTTGAACCATTAGCCAACACAACTTTTCATCGGCGAATGTTTCTCTAAAATATCTTTCACCTATGAATTTTTACTCTGCATTATCTTTTGCCAACGAACGTTTCACCGGCACGAACGTTTCGCCGGCAGTCGTTTCAACGGCGATTGTTTTGCCTGAGCAAAATTTTGACATTGATCTTTTCATCGCCAGACGCAAACAATATAATAAATGCGAAAGTAAAGTACTTAATAGCTATAAAATTAGGATTAAAATTATTTAAAAATTAAATCTATATGCTGATGCCGCCGTCTAGCGATATCATTCTGCATTTTTTTGCATTTGCGTATGTTTTTATTACAATCACAAATTATTTTGTTGATAGTATACATATTTCTTGTTGCTGCAGTTCATATTAAAATACATTAATAAAAGTTTTTCCCAATTGTAGAATGAAAATTGTGCTTCACAAAAAAATTGGGTATCTTCAACCTATTGATTGTTAAAAAAATTGATCATATTATAATATAGCATTTTATTTATTTTTATAATATTCTTGCGTCTGGCGATGAAAAGATCAATGTCAAAATATTCCTCAGGCAAAACAATCGCCGTTGATTGAAGCGACTGCCGGCAAAACATTCGTTGGCAAAAGATAATGCAGAGTAAACATTCATAGATGAAATATATTTTAGAGCAACATTAGCCGATGAAAAGTTGTGTTGGCAAATGGTTCAACGGACAAATGACTGTAGGAGAACCGTCCCAAACTCAACAAAATACTTCATATCCTTGGTTCATATTCGATATTATCTACATCTAATCAAACCATTATGAATAGTAAACTATAGTCAACAAATGATTATGGCCTCATTTACGTATTTGGTTTCATATTGTAATGTGACATTGTATTTCTCTAGCATCGCATATAACTGACCAAGTCGAACTTCAAAAACATCTGGATTACGAGAATTTTATAGTTTCTTATTCAAGCTGTTAGAAACATTTTATAAGTTGCTGATGGTGCTGCGACAATATGGTCAGATCCTCAAAATTAAAAGCAGATGGCACTACAGACTAAGTTGCGTTATAAATATAACAAACCCAGGTTCATTGTCCAATGAATCACATAATGATATGATATGATACATGGCACGTTTTTACCAACTTGACCATGTTTACAAATCAAATATTTTTTTTAAGACGAAGCTGAATAAATTCTACTGTTTAGTATGGGACGTAGGAGGGACATTGTCTAATTTGGAAAGCAGTAACCATGATGTCAATTTTTTATGTATTTTTTTATACAAGGGCCGTGTGGCAGTTCACAGTCACTGTTGTATCGGGACAGGAAACAAGATAAATTATTTGTTTACGGTTAGCTACCACCATCTCACCCGAGTCTGACGCCATAACAACAATTTGACATTGTTGTCTACCGGCAGTTAGAGATAATAAATAGCTAGTTCCATAGATTTTGAGGATTCCACGCTTCCATCTTAGGCATAAGAAGCTCTTAAAACTTGCCAGTTCTATGAATGGCTATCAATTCGTCTCTTCTATTTGCTATACAGAGAGAAAGAGTTGTAACATTGACCAGTTTTCAAAGCTTGCAATTGATTAAATTGCAGCTTTGATTAAAATAATCAAAGGGCCTGAGGCCCTTTGATTGGCGAGATGAAGTCCAAGCACTCCTTGGGTCATGGCCAGTTGCATGATACCTTTGAAAATAAAAGTTAGAATTTACAACTATAATCAGAATATTGTGATTTTCATTTTCAACTTAGGTAGTAGGTAGGTGGCACGCTTAAAATTACGCACGCGTGCGAGTTCACACACACATGTTGATGAGAATATTTTTGGATAAAAATGTTTTACTTAATAAAATGTAAACAATAAAATACAAATTTCAAGAACTTGCCAACAAGTCAAGGTATATGTAGTTAGAATATACCCACCAGTTTTGACATCTAATGTGATAAATAAATAGTTTGTGCCCATTATTTACTTAACATTATTATGTACACTTAAATATGTTGTAATATCACTAGTTTAGTTGCGAGTGACGTAAATTCTGTCATAATATTAGTAATGTTACTGTTAGTTTCTCTAATATTGACAAACGTAATGTTAACTAACAGAATTCGCGTAAGTAACTTCAACATTATTTGATTGGTACATAAAATCAAAACAATAAATTCAAATGTTGTGTACTTAATAATTTAACATTCATCAATTTAAAGTTAAATGAAATAATTGCATATAATTAAAATTAATTTCTTACAGAGATAACAATATATAAAATAATGCTTTGCATTCACATTTTACAATGGGACCAACTCTGAAATCGCGAAAAAAATCAGCTGCTTCAAACATTTTTATATTTTCGTTATTAATTTTTGTATGAAATAGCAGATTTTTTTTCGCGATTTCAGAGTTGGTCCTATAGTAAAATTTGTTCAGTTTGATGGTCCGAAGAAACGGTTTTCTCATTTTGCTCTATTTCATTAACACGTTGTATATTTGGCTTTAGGGATGTTTTGTAACAAGTTGTATAGAAGAGAGTATAGGTACCTATTCTATTTTATCACTGAATATTTTTTGTTTCTGTAAGATTAATTATTATCATATTTCCTCTAAACAAAAGACAATTTAAATTATCTGACAATCGATTACCTAACAACAATAACTATAAAGTAAGCAGCATAGCTATTGATAGATAGATGCGTGAGAATGGCCATTTTCTTAAGTACGCGTAATCAGCTGTGGTACTAATTTAATACTTATAGTACTAGGAAATGAGAGCCGATTGCGGCCATCCACCACGTGAGCCAGGGGTCACGTGACTGCTGCAGCCACGACCCTTAGGGTTGCCTATTGATTCTTTTAAGTTAAACTGCCCCCCTACTCAAAAGGCCAACATTCTATAACTTTACGTAGGTACGCTTAACTTAACGCTATGCTTACTATTTAAACTTAAATATTAGCAGTAGACGATTAAAGCACATGAAAACATATGTAAATCACAGAGTTTTATGTATTGTATGGAATTTCAAAGCTTACTGCACGTAATTTTATAGTTTACTGCTTATATTAAAGCTCTAATAATAAGCGTAGCTTTCAAACGCAAATATTGTTGGCCATTTGAGTAGGGGGGCTGTTTTAATCAGAAATTAAAAAAAAACCTATATGCTGCGTTTATTTATTAACCTGCTGAAAAAGAGTTCAATCTTCACGTACTTATTCCAAAAGCTATTTCAGTTCGGAAACACTAAATATAATGTCATTATAAAGAGCTTTTTACAGTAATTAAAAAAGTAAATACTATTAATCATTGAAAATTTGTTCGAAAACTTACATCCAGTTTAAAGTCTTAGTCATTATTATAATAATAACAGATTAGAAGCATTAGTGTTACTCAAATTAATATGAAAACGTAAAGACTTTCTCAGAAAGTATAAATATTACATAACCGAGAAATTTAAATATTCCACCAACTTATAACTATTTCTATTATAATAGTAAATATAAGAAAAAAATCGACTTGCCACCAGGTTTTCTATTAGCTAACATGAGAGGCAACTTGAGAAGTTGTTTATTTAATCTCGTTGGCATTTTGTCAAATGTGCTGAAGCAGGCTGAAGCAATATCCTTCTCATTGTCGGCACAGCAGTGGTATGACATCGCTCCGGCATAGAAAACAAGTGTAGTTGCTATGGTTACCGAGGCGAATGACTATGGCGAGACGATGTCGCATCGCTGCTTCACCGACAAATGAGAAAAGGGCATGATAAAATTAAGATCTGATTAATCAAGACAGGTTTCCTTTTATTAAAAAATATATTATTTTTTGACCTGACTTTTAACATTCATTTTCAAAATGTACCAATAATACCAAGATAAAAAAAAACATAAAGATACTTACATTTTATCATTACGTTACTGTGAAACGCTCTGTAGAAAAGAGTTTGAAAATATAGTCCCATCACTCTGTGGCCCTATAATGTGTTGATGCAAACTGTTCTCGCTTCCGTAAATTATCGTTTTCTCTCTTTCACTCGCACTGACTGTGAGCAGTATATCCGATAGTTTACAGGAGCAAAAACAGTTCGCATCAACTCATGGTAGAGCTACAAATGTGGAGTGACAACCCTGCGGCCATTGTCTCGTCGATTGCCTCACTTTGGCAAAGGATTGCTACCTTCGTTTCGGATAGTATGACAGATTGACGGTAGATCCGATGACGGTCTGGCAACCGCGATGTTTTCCTATTGCCTCAACAATAGTTGTTGAGAAATATTTGCCTATTGTAATTCCGAAATGTTTGTGCTAAAACGTCATTGACGTTATCTTGGACGTCATACAAACACGTTTTTATTATGTAACTTACAGATACTACTTATCAATGACAGATGTAAAAATATGAGAATTGGGAACAGAACATAAATAAGTACATGAAAGAAACAGTCCGTAATCAAAACTAAAAAATGCTCAAAAAATTACCAGTGAATGAAAAGAAATTAATGTCAAGACAAGCTTATAACTTGGTTATTAAAAAAACTTTTCTTTTATTTAAAAATAACTTTACTCAAATAAATAGAGTAAAGATTAATTAAAAAAATAATTTTAACTATAAATTATGGAAGGGCTTTACAAATAATACGAAAAGTAATGGATTTTTGTTGCAAACTGTTAAATTACAAACATTGAATTATAAACACCGAAATATTACTAAAAGTCTTTTTTAAAACTTAATTGAGTTTTTAAAGGGCGAGACCCTCGTGAAGTTGATTTGAAAAACTTTTCTATTCTACTTACGATGAAAATTAGCTTAGTATAGTATTAAGTACTTACCTACTACTGAACTAACAAACTAGGGCAAATTAAACTAAAAACGAATTTGTAATTTGAATAATAAGTACCTATCTATTATACAACGTGTTACAAAAAACCCTTTATGCCGAATATGATAGATAGAGACATAAACTTAATATTCTTGAGCATAACGAAAAATTTTCTAAGTCTATGGATAGAGACCATCAATCTGAACAACTTTTACTATGGGACCAATTCTGAAATCACGAAACAAAAATCAGCTGTTTCATATAAAAATTAATACCAAAAATATCAAAATGTATGATACAGCAGACTTTTTTTTTAACACATTGTAAGTATAGTTTGAATCTACAACTGCAGTTCACTACAGTCACCTTTGCACCATAAACTTTAAAAAAAGTTCTAATTTGCGCTAGTATTTTAGTTGGAAGACGATGTTAATGTTCAATCTTTCTAACCGATAAGCTATCGGTTATGCTACGCATATTGTTGTGTCTCACATTATATGAAATCACCGTCTACATATATGAATTAAATTAATATGTTATTCATAAGCACAGTGGTATATGAATATGAGTAAAGGAATATGATAAAGACAGGAACTAAGCTAGAGGTTAAAAGACTCAACTTTGATCTCTCCGATTTATTTTCGCTAACAATCAATTCGATTACTTAGGTATATTATATTAAAATTTACCTACAAATATTTAGTTATATGGATAAGTTACAATAAATTGCACTAGTATTTCGTAATCGGTGTTGATTCAAAATATTTAGCAATTGAAATTGGGCTCTGCAAAAAAATTCAATTGATTATTGATGTAGTTTTTTAATAATTTTATTATTGCTATAAAAAAAATTGATTTAAAATGTGTACGTTTCTTATGTTTTTTTGTCTTTTTGTCCTAGTCATTCTGCATTTTGGTCATTTTGCTTTTGAGTCATTCTGCGTTTTGGTCATTTTGCCCTCATAGTCTTTTTGCCTTTTAGGCAGCGAGATCAGCAAGATACAGAACCCAATACTCACGATTCGAAAGAGCTTAAATTTTGACTTGCAGGGTAAATATTAAACAAATTGTAGACAATGACAGTGTGTAATAGTGTGCAAAGCAATAACAGTTTGTCTGATAATGCGAGATTTAATGTACCTGGTAGCTCTATTTACGTATCTTATTTACAGTGTATGGTCTATTACATAATAGTAATCAAGTTAATATAATTTAGCGAATCATTCGTGTATTCATGTTGAAACATGAGAAGTTGAGGGATAGATAAATTATATTTATCTTTGTAGAGAGTTTGTCTCTCCCTCGAAAACAAGTCGAATCTCAACTCAAACATCTTAGAGACGTAGATTAACAGTAATTTCCCTGCTAATTAAATCATGCTCTGGATTAAATCGTGACTGTAATTATTAATAGGTATATCGATCTTCGATATCTGTATCATGAGTATTAATATTCTGTACCAACTTAAGCAGTATATATTGGCAGGCAGATCGTATCTGATTAAAACATGAATAATAGGCACTGATTACAAATCTAGGGCTTGATAACAAAAGGTCTGACATTTGTCTTATAGGTCGGGAGTTAGACCAATTAGAGCCCGTCAGAATTTATTAGTTAAATTGAATTGTTGAAGCAATCTCTGATATCAATATAGTAAATATGATTTAGAAAGTGGGATAGGATTGAAAGTAGATATATTCAAACGTAAACATACATAATCATTAACAAACTACGACCATAAGAAAATATTAAAGATCCATTTTTTATACCTTCTTCAAATTTCACTTAGTGATATTAAACTCAAATGTTCTTTGCTTTGTTGCAATATTGTTTGTCTTTATTTTAGTTTATTTGTTATTAAGTATTTTTGATGAAATATCTGCTACACACACGAATATTTTGTAAAATAATCTTGAGATTGGTTTACAATATTTAGCTTAAATGTCGCAACCTTTTTATAAGGTAAATTGGTAGTTATCTACAACTTGTCATAAAAAGCTGTGTCATTCAATATTGTATAAAGTCTAAATATTAATTATATTTCTCTCATATAGAGAACTTATTCTGAAAATGGGATAAGAATCTAATTTTATCGCGCTCAATTTATTAACAACGATATATGATATTTTTACATGATTACAGGGAGGGTGGAGTTTGAGGAGAGATTGTTTTTGTGGTTTCATTTTAATATAAAGTAATTGAAAAAAGTTGAATAAAAGTTGAACACTTGGTGATATTATATTATCTTGTGAAGTTATAAATAGTTTTATTTCTTACGCAAGAAGCCAAGTTTAGCATTAGAATCACAAATTACATTATCGAAAGCTGGTTTTTCTCCCATTACCGTTGGGGTTGGATTCAAGTATTCTCAAAGCTCTAAATAAAGTCAGCAAGTTGACGCCACGGGTTTAAGGGGGCTCGTGTAAGCCCACTTACTTTCCAACATCCTCCCGGTAAAGTAATTTTGATCTATAATGCTACGGCTTCACTGCGTTAACGTTGACGTTAATGGTAATGTCCAACTACGCGTTAGCTAAGGCATTATATGTATTTAGTACAGTCGTTTGAAAATTAACACGTTAAGGGGCCATAATAGGAAAATATGGTTTGCGCGGGCCATATTTTTATATAGAAAACGTAAAGTTGTAGCCACAAAAAAAAAACCATACGACAAGCTAAAGAGATTTACAAGTATTAAATTGCGTATAAACCTCACAGATGATTGTAAAAAAAAAATCTGAATATAATCAAAAGCGCTTATCGCGGGCCATATTTTTGGCGTAAATTATAGCGGAAACGTATTGAATTCTACATCAAAATACACTTTAACGTACTGTGCAGTTGCTCCAATAACTTTTTTTCAAGAAAGATAATTGTGCTAAAGATAATGATGAAAAAACAACGAAAAACACCGAAAAAGTGCAGAAGTGAGGTTATTTTCCATACTCTTTACACGTAAAGAAAAAGACAGAGACAAATGATTTCGCGTAACGGAGCCTTAAAGTGTTACAGGGAACCCCCTGAATAACAATCTCCTTATTAAATCTATTTTTATTGTCCGTTATCACGGTCTCCCCTATCCAAAATTGTCAATCCGACATAAAAAAAGATTAGGGGTACCACGGGCCATATAATTTTCCTATGGCACCCCTTTCTCCCCCTTGGGTGTTCCACGGGCAAAAAAATTTGCTTTCTGTATCTGTGTATGTATACAGCCAAGGCGTAGTTTTATAGGCCTCACCGCTTTGTTCGGAAGAGTCCGTCTTACTTTTATTATTTGGTATGAGATTACTGGCAAAAAGTATTCAAGATTAGAACAAGATCGATGAAGCATATGCTTGACATGTGACAAAACGTCAAGATCATGCATCTCTTTCATTATTACCTACATACTGCTCAACCTTAGCGATAATTTGGCTCCATGGGAAGTGTTGTCAAAAGTGGTAAACCAACGAGGGGTTTTCAAATTGACATTAAAAAAAAAGAAAAGTAACATTTGCCTCACTAGATGGCGTTGATGGTAAGAAGGAAGTCAAAATTGGTAGTAAAAAATACTTTGAATCCCCTATTTTTTTCAACGCCATCTATCGAGCCTACAGCTTTTTGTCATTTTGAAAAGCCCTCATTATTTGGCCGATCGTACCTGAAGGTACCTTGTGCTGGCAATCTTCATTTTATGCATTTCGATTCCAAGGCATAGACATTAAACATTGTTGTCAAAGTACATTGCAGGCAAATTCAGTTTTTAGGCATCGTGCATTTTAGGTACTTCGAGTTTCAGGGTTTCAGGTATTTTACGTTTAAGGTATTACGCAGTAGTGGCAGGTAGGTACTTCGCTCAAAAGGGAATTTCATTACAATTCTGAGAAATGAGGACAGATGTTTTAGGACTTTAGGTGAAATCGAATTTAGTGCTTCAATGATTTCCTTTGACCAATTGAAAATATGTTTCACTCGGAATTCTACGATGTTTCATTATATTTTTAATGAGGAATATACAGGGTTATTTGTAAAACACCAACAACCTCGCAGGAAGTAGATTAAGTACTAACGTCATAAACAACAACATTTACTGTTCTACGACTTTTCCGAAAATAGACAAAAAAATCGACTTTCCACACAAATGTCCGAACAGCCGATCGAGTTTTGTATGAAAAGTTGGATTTTTTTGTCTGTTTTTGGAAAAGATGTTATTTATGATGTTAGTAATCTACTCCTGCGAGGTTGTTGGTGTTTTACAAATAACCCTGTACAACGATAAAAATAAAAATAAAATTTAGAAGATTTTTCTTTTGTTCGTGATATGAATAATAATGATATAAGCCATGGAAACTTATTTGATTAAAATATAATTTCTAATGATAAATGAGCACTTTAATATACTTATAAAAAAATAGATATTGCTAAAACTCCCAAAGTGTATACAAAAATGATGTTTGACCAATTTGTACATTGATAATATAGATTTATGTATGAAAATTTACATATTAGTTAATTAGTAGTAGTTATCCACAAGTCAAAAATGTATCTTTGCTCTTGGCCCTAATCGGCCTTGGCCGGTCAACCTGTCTAAGGCCACGTGGATCTCGAGGGAAATCAAATGAAATTCGGGTCACAATTAGTAATTTTCCACACATCATAATATTAATGTCAAAACATTATTAAGCATTTTCAGTTCAACTAGTTTACTCAATTTTATACAAAAATGTCTTAAGTACGCAGTAAAACAAAAATTATGGAAGTACCTAATATAAGTAATATTTTTCTTGCATTACTTATCTGAAATTTGAATGACTGAAAGAAAAGATATTTTAGTTACAACTACGTATATTAATTTTATCTTTATGGGTATGTGAAAAGTAAACATTGTCTTACCTATCGTAGTTAAATGAGATTACAGTGGAGCAGAAGTATTTACCATTTAAGATACACTTTACGAACTCTAAAAACAATTAAAATGAAAAGGAATTCTAGGCAGTAACTCTTGATTCTTGATAACTACCTACCTATGCGTTTCAAGTTATAAAATAATACATTATTAAGTGGTAAAATAATAATAAATTCATATTGATATTTTTTCTGTTATTTTTATACAAATACTTACTTGCAAGTATAAATATTCTTTTAATTATGTGCTCAACCGACTATGTGTAAATTGCTACAAGAAAATTACCCTCCCTTATCTCCGATACCGATCGGATGCCCTTGGATCTAACGTTCCATGAACTATTCCAGGGTTAATTTATGAAATTAAATTGATTATTCATAATCTAGCTGAGGTTAAAGTTAATGAATAATGCTACTGTACTGAATAATAAACCTTAATTGAATTACAATAGACAACAAAATATTCTGATACCTAGTTCAGTAGGTTCTTCAAACTGACCTACCCCCTACTCAAATAGCCATTTTTCTATTTGTTCGCTAACTTAGAAATAAGCCGTAAACTCTAAAATTACGTGTCGAAGGCTTGTCAATTCCATACAATACAACAATTTCTGTGATTTACATAAACTTGCGACGTGTAACTTGATCGTCTAATTGCATTTTTAAGCTTTAAGTTAGCAAACGAATAGAAAAGTGGCCATTTGAGTAGGGGGGCTAAACAATTGCAAAGAGGGCGTAGACACGCCGTCTCAAATTAAATATTTTATCACAGTGACTTGTCACAGATACTTGCAATAAATACTCGTATCAACCGTCACTCGATACGGCATAACATGAATATTTATTGCCTGGAACTGTGATAGCCCCGATCCTGTCATTTATGCTACATTATGTATCTATAATAACATGAGTTCAATGAATTTCTCATCAATTTATTAGAGCGTAGATAGTTGGTAGACCTAATTACCTACATTCTTGGTTTCGTCGTCGGACGTATAGAATATGAATTACATTGATTGAATATTAACATCCATTAATGACCAAAATAAATAAACAAAATCTATAGCGCTTTCAGGACTTTTTCATAGTCCAATAAAAGGCAAACAATTTGCACAGACTTTTCACCTACCCTTTAACCAAAGCTTTTAAACCATTGTTAAATTATGTAGTTACCTATCACGCAGACACAATTTCTTAATTAAACTGAGGCCTTTGACCTCTGAATAATTCAATTAATTTTATAGCTATTTTAGGTCTCATTACTTCGATACAAGTCTTTGTCATTTCGTATCATTTGAGTTGGTATATAAAGCGCGCTTCCGGTCTGAACAGTCATTGCTATTGATTGGTTAACACTGAAAAAAAACAAAACCAGTGTCAAAATACTGAAGGTTATGACCTCTATAGCTACTTAGCGTCAAGAAATTAGGACCTATTTCTTTATTAGTCCTAATAGACCAACCTTCAGTTTCAATAGCATATGAGATAAATGCTTGGGCAGTAGAGTATATACACATTAGTAAGTCGCTTGATGGACTTACAAAGTAAACTAAATACTAAAGGACATTTAGGAAACCAAATCTCGTTAGAAAATTACGCCTGGGTCAATAGCATTAGATTGTCGGAAATTAATTTCTCTAATTGATATTTAAATCGAAGTACAATGTTAAAGAAACATGACTAATTATAATTATTCCATTCAAATTAAACATAACATGCTATTAAGTAATTGCGCAGTAATATGAAGTCGGCTAAAAAAAGCTGCGATACGCACTTTTAACGAATAGAATATAGTTTAGATAATAGTTTCTCCAGATTTTATTTAGCTCATGCTAGTCTAAACACAACTCATCGACGTCAGAAGCTTTCACAAATGGGTTCGGTATTTATATCGCATTTGTTTACTGTGTGTAAATTAATTTCATCTATAAAATTTAATTTTACGTAAACACGTACGATTTGTTCTGTTCTCCTGGTTCCACGTTGTTGGTAATTTATTGTTAGTGAAAGACAAAAGGATTTCGACATCAAGATTGCCTTATTGAATTAACAAAAGAAAACTGACTACGGATTTTCGGTTAACCGCACATTAGGTTATTGTAAATATAGGGTTTCTAAATTTTCCGACTTTTTCCCTGACTTTTCAGTAAATTTCCTTTTGTACAACTACATCTACATTCTTCATTTAGTTGACGATTGGTATTTTTTCTCACTAAGATGATTAACAAATATGTTCTCATTAAGTACCTACTTATACTTTTTGGGATTTCAAAAATCTTTGACAACTACAGTTTTTCCCTGTTTTCCTGACGAAGGCCTAAAATTCCTGGCACGTTAGGAAAATTCCTGTCGTCCCTAGTTATATACCTAGTTGGTTACTAAGTTCTGTAACTATGGAAAACATGAATAATACTAAATTTACAAATAATGCTACAATGAATTATATACCAAATGAAAGCACAAATATTTAATATTATCATGTATTAAAATTATTCGAAATGACCGCCTCTGGCATGAATACACGCCTTTAGACGACGAGGCCAGTCATCGATGGCAGCACGAACTACCACCATATCCAATTCTGCGACTGCCTTGAGAATAGCGCGCTTAAGAGAGTCGAGATTCATGTGGGGCTTAGCACATGCTTTCTCCTCAATAAGTTGCCATATGGCATAATCCAGAGGATTTAAGTCTGGGCTGGAGGATGGCCATTCTTCCTGCGCGATAAAATCAATTTTGTTAGCCCGAAACCATGCTTGTGTAGATTTTGCTTTGTGCGCAGGGGCAGAGTCCTGCTGGAAGACCCATGGCTGGTTTTGAAATAAAGTGTGGCTTAAGGGTTTGACAACAGGTTCCAGAACGGTATCTTGATAGACTCTAGCGCCAGTTTTCACACCTTTTTCACAGAAATGAACCTTACTTAGCCCTGAATAGGACACCCCCAGCCAAATCATCACTGATGAGGGGTGGTGACCTCGTTGGACCCTCGGAGCAATCATGCTGGCTTCTTTACTATTCTTAGCGTATACTCTATCATTTTGACGGTTAAAATTTTCTTCGACTGTGAAGATTTTTTCATCAGTAAACAAGATTTTTCGATGGCCGTTTTGTGCGTACTGCTTTAGTAGAGCGCGACTTCGTGCTAACCTCATAGCCTTCAATCGTGCGTTTAGCAGATGGCCCTTTCGTCTACGGTAAGCGTGAAGCCCAAGGTCATCATTGATAATTTTTTTAAGGGAACTTCTCTTCACAGTCATCTGTATTGCCAATAACTTTTGCTTCCGGACGGGATTTCTCGTGATTCTCGCCTTCACTGCCTTGATCACAGCTGGTGTCCGAACGGTGCGTGGTCTTCCTGATCTTTTTCGGTCATCGACGGTCAAGGTATTACTGTACCTATGGATAGTGCGATAAATAAATTGCTTGTTGATTTTCAACTTTTGTAGCAACTTGAAAATCATATTCGGTGGCTGCCCACATTTGTGCAGAGCAATTACAGCGACACGATTCTCCTTCAACCCCCATTCCATGGTGAAATAAACAAAATATGATATACGTGTGGTATGGAATTATAGCTTATAAAACTGTCAATAATATGTCATTTTTATTTTTTCTTTTCATTTGTTTTAATGGCCAGTAATCGATAAAGAAACTCAGTAACAGAACTTTCGACCAACCTGTGTATATCGTTGAAAATTACAATTAGACAAACTAATATTCTTTTCGTTTTGTTTCAGGCGTTCAAGCTTTTCAAGGGCAGTCGGTCGCGCAAGAGCACACGCAACCGAATCTCTCCAGCACTGGTGCGTTCCCCATCATACAACGGAACCGTCGACGCTCGCTCAGAGATTGACTTGCAGCGCTTTTGCGCTTGCCGCGCCTCAATGCCGCCGCTCCGCCTCGCAGCCGACTGCGACTCTGGCTCTTACCACAGCGGATATAACAGCTACAGTTCCCGAAACGAGTCAGAAAATGATTCGAACTTCGATGGCGCTCGTTCCGATTCAGCGTACGACTCCGCCAGAAGCAGCCCCTCGAACCACAGAGCTCCCGTATGCTACGCCACAGTCACTTATTTTAATGTCAATGACAGCGAGGATAGCAGCAGTATCAGAACAGAATACACGCTCCTCGACTATGAAGCAGATGCCGATCAAGATGAGTTAAGGCAAAACATGATAAATGAAAGCATAGAACTCGTCAGTTCGTTATGAACTGGTTAAAAGAAAAACAATTTGTGAGTGAGGCTTCGCGAGTTCCGCTGGGGATTTACGGGATTTTCCGATGAGTTTTGTGTTCCAATTGGTTTCAGAGTTTCAATTGAGATTATGTTCAAACAATACGTATGGACGTAATTCGCCTACTGAAATAAAACCTGTTTGAAAAAGTAATTACTAAGCTGCAATAAGGAAAATCCAATACCTACGTTTTTTTGTTTTCCCAAACATTTTCTAAGTAGGTACAGTCGGTGTCAGATCAACCATATTGTGTTTGTGTGGTGTGACTAGATTTAAGTTCGCTGGGTGTAACCAACCACCTATACATGTAGAAAACAGTTAACCAATTTTATCTACACTCACAACGTAATGTTCCAAATATGAATTCAAAAAAGGTAATATAAATACCTACTTTATTTATGTGGACAGGTAAAATTAAAAAATAAACTCATTACGATGCAGTCAACTGCATCATAAAATAACTTTTTTTCTCATTACGATACAGGGCAAATCCAAAAAGAAGGCAGTGCCGTAACATTAAAAAAAACAACGATATTTTCCCACATATTTTCCATGATTAAAATGCACTCTATGGTAATCGATGACTTACTGCGATTAGTTTGTTGGAATGCACTCATCTAATTTTTTTTTTCTAACGAAATGCGCGCCATTTCTAAAGCATTACAAATAAAGTTTTGATTTCAATTCTTACATTTTGATATACTTACTGAATTTTGTAGGTTTTTTTTATTCTTGCTTTAAAATGTGAAAAAGAAAATTACTCTGCCCGATATTTTAGATGCAGCTAAGGAAATGACTTATTACAAGGTAGGTACCTAGCTAATACAAACAAAGTCTCTCTCTCTCTCTTTTCTAACGTTGATCTTTTATTTAGTAGGTTCAATCCCAAATGTATGAGTGTAGATAAAGTAGTGTATGAACTGCACATAACTAGGTATTAAAACACTCGTGTGATACTTAATACCCCTCTTTATGTGTCAGTTTCATAAACTACTATTAAACTATTAAGAAAAAATCGTGTTTAAAGACAAATAAGTCTATTTTATACCAAATTTTGTAAATCTTTTAGCGGAGTTAGCGTACTATGGTAGGTTTACCAAAGTGTATGTGATAATAAGAGGCGAGAGTATAATTTATAAGAGTTAGTATAATTAGATGTTTATGTCCGTTGATCTCAAAACAAATTAATTTTATTAGCATGTAAGGAATAATAAGATCCGTGTTTTTTCTGCTCTTCCTGAACAACGATGTTTTACAAAAATGTTTGAAGTATTCATAAAAATTTTATACACTAACTGACTACCTATTTATATAATATTTTCACGAAGAAAAATTAATCTTTTACCCTTTTATCATATTGTGTAAAATATATTTTCCATAGATAACCCATATGCAAATATTGAAACTATAACATCGTTCTGTGTAGTGCAAACGAGTGTGTACTGGTGTTATCTAAACTGATTTTAAACATAAATGAAATTTGAATGTTAAATTTTTCTTACAAATATTATTTGTAAAACAGTAAATTTTTTATTCAAAACTTGTGTATTCGTCGTCGAACATAATTTTTTCCTTTGGTTTGTACAAAAAACTTTTTCTTCCACTCAAATGACTTAAAATGTAAGTAAGTATACTACAATAGGAAAACGATATTATTTTCTTGTGGCAATTTTTAATATTTGTTTTATTTTACTAAGGAAATTCCAAGCCAAAAAGTATACGCGGTGCGTTGTTGTTAGTTTAATATTAGTTTAGTAAGTACTGTATAGTTTTAAGCCTTAATATAAGATTGATATTGAATGAGGATTAAATATCTTATATTTTAGTTGTGTCTTTTCCTTTTTTCTTGATACCCTAGGTATCTAACTATATTCTATAATTTTATTATAGTGTTAAGTAGTAGGAAATTGGGCTTTCTGACTCACGGTCTTTCAACATAATTGAAGTTTTAGTTTTCAGTCTAAAGTGAATCATTCAACTTGAGAGCGCGCTTGAGAGGCGCCTAGCGGCGCCTCTTGTGCGCGCCCTAAGTTGAATGATTCACTTTAGACTGAAAACTAAAACTTCAATTATGTTGAAATACCGCGAGTCAGAAAGCCCAATTTCCTACTTTCACGTTTTTACATCTTCGCATCCACAAACTGGATTTATTGGAATCGTTTAGTGTGACAGTTTCACATAGGATGAGTATTACTACCTAGCTAGGTTCCTTATTGGTGAACATCAGCGATATTGTTCATAACCTATAGAAAATGAGATATTATTGTAGTAGGTAAGTAAATAATCCTAACTAGGGAACCTACTATTAGCTCTCAGTTAAAGTGAATAGTAATACCTATATTCTGAATTAGGCCTTGTTAAGGTCTCAGCTTTCAGTTAGAGTGAATAGTAACTACTTAAAACTTCTGTGTTCGAAAAGTTTGCAATTCAGAACCTACAATTCTGCATAAAAGTATAATATTTTATTAATAATGATTATCTTTTCTCTATTTATGTTATAAATAGAAATAAGTAAGTAGGTCAACTGTAAACTGAGTCATGCGTAATTTAGTTCTGTATTGCATAAACAAAGGGAAAA
Source organism: Agriphila tristella (assembly GCA_928269145.1). NCBI lineage: Eukaryota > Metazoa > Arthropoda > Insecta > Lepidoptera > Crambidae > Agriphila > Agriphila tristella. Next base: position 28,145,396 of record OV743434.1, read on the forward strand.
TAAAACAGTAAAGATATAACACACTTAATATTTATTAGGGAAATAATTTTAAAAATACTCTTCTTTACATATTTGCTCACTCATTTTATCAAGTATTTCACGTGCAGCTTTATATATTTCATCCTTGAAAATATTTTGAACGAAATGCTGACAACATATTTCAGCGGTACATTTACAAATACCCACGCTGTTAAATCGCTCCGCATCATAGATTTCTAACTTGATAACTTTGCGCCCCATGGCAGGAATTTTGATATAAGAATATGTCTCGTTTTCTTTGGTTCGCTTTCTTGAGACGTCTGATCCTTCACCAACTTGTTTTCCATAATTTTCTTGAACTTGATTAGGACGAATAAAATTAAACAGAGACTCGGTATCCTGAAATTAAAAAAATATATAAGCTTGAGAAGTGAATATTAAAAAGAAATGTGAACATTTTATTGCTTCTCGTTATCGATTTAGCTTGCTTTCACAAATTATGTAGTTTAAGTTTTATTAAACTTACCGACATTGTCCTTTGATCTTCAGTTTTGAACAGATAGGCACACGTGCGACCACACTCAACAATATTTTAAGACTGTAAAAATACAGATGAACTGGTAAATTCCACAATTGTTTCTACAGCATTTTATTATAACAAAAAATACTTACATAGAAACTGTTACCTACTGTGCGCAAATCTGTTAATCAAGTAGCTACTTACTTTATGGATATTCAAATTGGTATAGCATAGGTACTTACACTTTAAAATAAATTAATAAATAGTATGAGGAAAAACGTATGACAATATTAGTATTACTTACAAAGATATTGATTGCCTTTCTAATATGGAAATTTTGGTGACATATGCACCACGCGTCGTGAAGTGCGCGCACACACCAGTGTGTATTCCATATCGGGTAAGTTTCTTTCGTCTTACAACGAACCACCACTAATGCACTTCCTGAATTTATTTATAGACTTGTACGTGACATCGATGATGTGTAAAGCTAATAATTGTTTTTATTATAAATTAATATTCTATTTTCTTATTTAAAGTAAACATGTAACATGTAATCGGATACTTTTCTAAACAAGCTAAATGTCATTGTAAAACATTACGTGTTGACCTATTTGGAATTACTATAAAAACCCGGTCAATAAAAAATTAACTTTTATTGTGTTATTTCGTCTCCCGACGCCACACATTGCAGATTTTACTACTAAGTAATTCAAGTTATCGCGTTTTCAAATAACTTCAGTTTTAAAAAATAAGTGTTTTAAAAGGAGCAAGAGGATTAATCATGTAAGTATACGATTGAGTTTTACAAAGATGTTCTTTATAATATAAGTGACTAGATTTTCTCCATACATTTTCTGTGATATTTTTAACGTGATTAATGTTTTAAAATAATCTTTATAAGGTCGAGCAAACAAGAAGTACAAGCGCACTTGAGCGAGAGTAGCTCATCGAGCGATAGCAGCTCATCGAACAGTCGGGAGTCATCCCCCGAGCGTGCGCCCCAACCATTGCCGGAGCCTGCAGCACATGAGCGGAAGAGGAAGTACACACACTCACATACTTCTAATAAAAGGTAGCCATAATATATTTCTTATATATTTTTCTATGGTTTCATAAAATATTCCTTTTATTATATTTTAAATAGTTATCATAAAGATAGAGGTTTATTTATTGTATGCTATTAACTCAGTTACTTCATTTAAAACTCTCTTATATATTCGTCAAATGATATTATTTTAGAATTTACATAATTCTTGTACAAGTTATATATTTGAAAAGTGTGTTTGTTGAATGTTGAAAGAACCGGAGCTATGAATTAGTCTGATAATTGCACGGGTTATAGTTTGAAGGCTGGAGCACTACATAGATTACTTTTTAGCTCTGTGTATTCCGCGCGTGTGCGATACCGCGGGCGGAAAGCTGGTATATTATAATAAAACTAGTCTAACTAAAACACTGACCTAAAACATTTTTATTCTAGAGCTAAACATGGAGAAAAATCAAAGAAGAGTCAGAAGCATAAGGTGAAGAGTGATGAGCGTGTGGCACAACCACCAGCTGAGAAGTCTTCCGCCAAGGTCACTGCGAAAGATATTATGGGAACCGATTCGGATGCGGATGAAAATCAAAAAGCCGGTAAAAAAGATGAGCTTATATCTTATTTGTGTCGTCGCGGATCTAACGGCATTTCCAAACAGTTCAATCCAGATATTGGAGGCTTACGTTTTGTAGATCTTAAGCTTTATATGTGTAGTGAAATTGAAAGTATTTCACCTATGAACAGGTGGCGTCATGCTGTAGTAACATTGAAAACTAAAATAGACGACGACAATCCAGCATACCGTTATTTGGTAAAATTTTTAAAAAAAGTAAAAAATAACTTCAAGGATTGTCCGATCACCTATGTTAGTACGCCGAATCAGTAAATATTAAAATAAAATACTTACTGAATTCTTGAATTATCGCATTGTACATACTAAATTCCTAAGTTTTTGAATACTTTGTTGAATTAAGCACTTAATCATAGATATAATATAATATAGTATTCATACAATATACCTATTTTTATCCCAGTTTCATTGTATAAGTAAGCATAGAATAGTTTTATTGTTTAAGATGATTATTAAAACATCAATATTAATTAATATATTTTTATTCTTTCAGACAAAAACCCCACCAAAGCAATGAATGAAAAACTAAATAAAAATAAAAATAAAAATAAAAATAAAAATAAAAATAAAAATAAAAATAAAAATAAAAATAAAATAAAGATTTGTACTGAATGTAATATTCAAGTTTTGGAAAGCTCTTACAGATTTCATTTAAGAACTAATTTACATAAAAAAAATTGCTTATTGAAAACTACTTTCGATAACATTTATATTATAGCGTCAGCTTTTCGAGAGAGAATAGTTACTTATAGAGTAAACTCTGATGATAATGTTTGTTCAACTCCCGAGGAATTTTTACATAAAATTATGGATGATGTTAAAAAACTTATAGTCATGAATTTGTCTAAACATGGTTCCGTAAAACTTAATTTTGAATTGTTTGCTAATTTCAAATTACCTACATCGGATGAAATCCATATGAAATCATTCAATACTAAGTATGAGACCATATTTAGAAATACTGATTTATCTGAACTGTATTCAAAAACTCAGAATATATTGATTAATAAACTAAGTGAATTTCAGCACCGTGAGTCAGGCTGGTGTTTTAACTCTGTCAGTCATTTAGAAATAAACGTTAATAAATACTCCCCTCTTAGGGGTGGTAGCTATTTAGAATTATCAAAAGAAATTAGTAGTACTAAAAGTTGTCTAAATGTGAAAAATTATGACAATCATTGTTTTGCATGGAGTATAGTGGCTGCTTTATTTCCTTGTACCAAAAACGTCAATCGTACGAGTTCATATCCATTTTATTCTTCAGTTTTAAATATCAAAGGAATGAATTTCCCACCATCATACACAGATATTAGATTATTCGAAAAAACGAATCCTTCTATTAGTGTCAGCATTTATGGTTTAGATAACAAGAATCATATCACAGGCCCATTATACATGACAAGTCAGAGAAAAGAAAATCATATCAACCTATTGTACTTTGAACAGAAATCCAGAGGTCATTATTGTTTAATAAAAGACTTGACAAAACTTACTAGACGACAACTCAGTAAACATCATGGTAAAACATACTTATGCGAAAGCTGTCTTCAGTTTTTTATAACACAGGAAAAATATAACTCACACACTTGTTCTAAAGTTTTAACAGTATTACCAGGTAAAAATAGTAAATTAGAATTCAAAAATTATGAAAGACAACAGAAAATTAATTTTGTAATTTATGCTGATTTCGAAAGTTTACTATTAAACACGCATGAAAAAAACAGTTGTAATACCGAAACATATAAATTACATCAACCTTCATGTTTTGCATATTACATTTGTTGTTCACATGATGAAAGTTTAAATAAACTTGTGCTGTATAGAGGTTCAGATTGTGTTGAAGTCTTTATAAAACGTCTAATCGAGGATGTAAAATATATCGAATGCATACTTAGAAAGAAAAAACCTATGCTACCGATGACTCAGTCACAAAAAGATGAGCATCGGAATGCAAGTATTTGTCATGTTTGTAAATTACTAGTTAATGATAAAGTTGCTGATCATGACCATATAACCGGTGTATACAGAGGTGCTGCTCATACTAAATGCAACTTATTATATAGAGTGTGTCCCTTTGTGCCAGTAATTTTTCACAATTTAGCAAACTATGATGCTCATTTGTTCATAAAAGAATTAGCTAATTATGAAGGTGATATCAAAGTTATTCCGAAGACTAAAGAAAAGTATTTATCTTTTACAAAATTTTTGAAAAACCCTAATTTTCCTTCATCAATTCAAATTAAATTTTTGGACTCATTTCAGTTTCTCAGTTCCAGTTTAGACACTTTAAGTAAAAACTTAGCAGATATAGATTTAAAACATTTACAAAAAATATTTAATTTCGAAGAACAGTTTTATTTACTTCGTCAAAAAGGTGTATATCCTTATGATTATATGGATGCATTTAAACGATTTGAAGAAACAAGTTTACCAGTAAGAGACTACTTTTACAATAGTTTAACCGGTGAGCACATACATGAAGAAGATTATTCTCGCGCACATAAAATTTGGAAAGTCTTTAACATTAAATCGCTCGGTGAATATACCGACTTATATTTGAAATGTGATGTGTTGCTTCTATGTGATATTTTCGAAAAGTTTAGAAATAGTAGTCTTAAGTATTATAAACTCGACCCAGTTTATTATGTTACTTCTCCAGGCTTAAGTTGGGATGCCATGCTTTTATATACAGGTGTTAAATTAGACTTGCTAGATGATAAAGATATGTATGAAATGACAGAGAAAGGAATACGTGGTGGCCTAGCTCAGTGCTCGCTTAGACATGCTAAGGCGAATAATAAATACTTGTCAAACTATGATGAATCAGTACCATCTAGCTACCTTATTTACTTAGACTGTAATAATCTGTATGGTTATGCTATAATGCAAAAAATGCCTATGTCTGACTTTAGATTTTTATCTAACGATGAAATTCAAAATTTAAACATATTAAGGATTAAAGATGATGCTGAATTTGGATACATCTTAGAAGTTGATCTGGTTTATCCTACTGATTTACATTCAAGTCATAGTGATTTACCATTTGCACCGGAAAAACATGTTCCACCGGGTGGCAAAACTAAAAAACTTATTGCAAATTTATATGACAAATTTTATTATGTTATCCATTATGTATATTTAAAAGAGTGTATGAGAAATGGTTTGGTGTTAAAAAAAATTCACCGAGTGATCAGTTTTCGACAGCAAAATTTTTTAGCTAAATACATAAATTTAAATACATATTTGCGTCAAAATTCATCTTCCACATTTGATAAAGACTTTTTCAAACTTTTAAATAACGCTATTTTTGGGAAGACAATTGAAAACAGAAGAAAACAGGTAGATGTCAAATTGGTTACAAAATGGAGAGACACTAATAATAAAACAAATAAAATAATTGGAGCAGAAAAACTAATTTCGAGACCCAACTTGAAAAGTATATCCATATTTTCAGATAATTTTGTTGCAATTCAGTTAAAATTAGAAAAGATTATTTTAGATAGACCAATATACATAGGATTTTCAGTACTTGAATATGCTAAACAACACATGTATAATTTTCATTATAATTGTATTAAAAAGAAGTACAACGAAAACGTAAAGTTATGTTATACTGACACCGATAGTTTGCTATATTTAATAAATAGTAATGATTTCTATACTGAAATGAAAAGAGATATTGCTTATTATGATACTAGTAACTTTGAAAAGAATAATGTTTACGGTATGCCTGCCTTGAATGCAAAAATACCAGGTCTTTTTAAGGATGAAATGGGTGGTGATATTATTAAACAATTTATTGGTTTGAGAGCAAAACTATATTGTATCGAAAGTACAAAAACTCAGATAAAAAAAGCAAAAGGTATATCAAAGTCTGTAACTAAGAAACTGAAACCAAGTCACTATGAAAACACACTGAATAAAAATATAAATATAAGATGTAGTATGAATTTAATTAGATCTTTAAAACATGTATTATATTCACAGAGAGTTAATAAACTGGTGTTAAATAGACAAGACGATAAACGACAAGTTCTTTCAAATCAAATTTATACTTTACCATGGGGGCATTGTGACACTTTATTTTAAAGGTTAAATTAAGATAGCTGTATTGTTTGTATTTTGTTAAAATTGTATACAATTTTATTATTATGTAAGGAGTGAAATATAATAAATTTCTTATCTTGATTTTGAAATTTCCTAAATCTATACAAAGACCTAAAAGATACACTATCTATTTAAAAAGATGAAAACAAAATATAAGTAGTGGATAATTGGGGTTCCAGTAAGCAGACAGTTCCGTTACGACGTATGTGCCGGTCGCCCAACTGCTTAGCTTACTGTGACATATGCAAAGATAACAAAAAACGTTGAAAATGAGTCTACATCTTACTTTATTGAAGCTTGAAAATTTACTAATTGATAAATCGAAATATTGGTTGTTTAAAGATTTCGAAACTTTTAGAAACCAATGCTTGAGTTCAGATATTTTTCTGTATTATTTTGATTTGCTGGGAAACATTGACGATGCAAACTTTAAACTAGAGCCCCATGTGTTTATGGATAATATGAAGCTGTTTTTCAAGATTTGTAGTTTGGTGACAGACAATCCATGGAACACGCAGCTTTTGGAGCAGTGTACCTTTGAAAATAAATATACTGATAATTTTGAGGAAGCTATTGCTAATTTGGAAGAAGACGATGATGAAATTGTTTGCATTCAGATCCAATAAATAATTTACCTATATTTCATTTATTTAACATAATCTGGATCTTATTTAAAGAAGCTACACATTCTTTCAGCCTTTATACTCATAATGAAGCTCGTAAAGCAAACTCTTTCGTTGGAGGTCAATGATTTGAACATTGATACCAAATTGCATAATGCAAGGCATAGCAAGCTATTACCTAGTACAATACGGTGCATAATTTGTGGCCCATCAAATTGTGGGAAAACAAATGTTATGATAAGTTTATTATTACATGAAAATGGCTTGAGGTTTCGTAACGTTTATTTATATTCCAAAACAACTTTTCAACCTAAATACAAATTTCTACAAAATGTGTTAAAAAGAGTAGAAGGAGTGAAGTTTTTTGGATTCAATGACCATGATGAAGTTATTCACCCCAGAGATGCTCTTCCAAATTCCATCATTATATTTGATGATGTTGTATGTGATCGACAATCAAATATTCGTAATTATTTTACCATGGGTAGACACAACAATATTGACAGCTTTTATTTGTCACAAACATACTCTAAAATACCAAAACAATTGATACGTGATAACGCTAACTTCTTAATAATCTTCAAACAAGACGATATTAATCTAAAGCATATTTACAATGAGCATGTTAATACTGATATGGTTTGGCTTTCTTTTAAAAACATGTGCTCAGAAATTTGGAAAGACCAGCACAATTTTTTAATAATTGATAAAGACAGGCCTATAGCACAAGGAAGATACAGAAAAAAGTTTGACATATTTATAATATTCTGAAAAGTATTAAGCTATCATTATAACACTATATATATACTACTACTATATATATAAACCAGTTGAAACGATAATAATAATATTAGTATCTTTATTTCTATTACAATTAATGGTTGTGTGTTAATGATGGAGGAAAATATTAAACAACAATTAATTAAGTCAGTTAACTCTATACAGGCTAAAATAAAACAAATGAAAAATGAAGACGACCAAACTGAATTAACTATGAAAAAGTTGCTGAAACCTGTGAGCGTTCCAATTAAAACCTTAGTTGAAAATAGCTGTAATAATAATAATGATAATAATCAACTTTTGCAACATAACAATATGAAAAAATCTAATTCAGTGCACAGCTTTAGTACAGCAAGTGATGATTTCAAAGATTCAAATTCTAACAATACTGTTATTGGAAAAAAATATGACGATGATGAAGATGAAAGTGAAGACATAAACATTTCATACAAAAGCTCTGATTTTTATGACGATGAACAAAATATTTTATTAAAGTCATTAGTGAAAGATGATTTATTAAATATTTATGAAAACCTAAATATTCCATGTGGAATAAGAAGTCTAAATCAAAATCTATTTATGGGTGACTCAAAAGTAATTTTATCTAAAATGGACAATGCCCCGGGTTATGACTCCAAGTATTTCATTACTATAGATAGTGAACGATGTGAATTAACACCAGGACTAAAAGAATTGCTGTTATCTAAGAAACCCGATTTAAGTTTGGTTTCTGAAAATGATAAAGTTAAATATAAACACATGCTGTCTATAACTAACGCACATAGAAGAGATTATCATCCTAATGGACAAATCAAAGGTGATAAAAGCGCTAAATATCGTGAAATAATCAAACCATTATTCAATAACACCGACATAGAAAAGCATGGTGGAAATTGGTTTAAAACGTATGGATCTAATACTGATTTGGTATACTGGGATGATCCTAATGAGTTGAAAGAAAGATTAAAATTACTGATTGCTTCCAAAGAAGCTGGTAATACTAATCATGACAATGAAATTTTATCTATTATTGAAGAATTGAAAGAATCTGGAATTATTAAAGAATAAAACCATGAACTCGATAAAATGAATATTTAGTATCAAATAAACATTCAATATGAACGTCGACAAATTTGGTCACCATGTACATAAAAACAAAAGAATTAAAAATGATTTGATAGTAGTTGAATGTGCTCTAAAACATTTGAGTGATAACAATTTGGATGCTCAAAATAAAATCATACGAAATGTAAAATTTCCAGTTTACGTAACAGATAGTGCAAACAAAGAATATGTTGATAAGTCTATTGAAGACATCTATAAAAAGATAGATAATAAAAATACTACAGACAAAGAGTTATTATATAAATCCTTAGAAAAATGTTTAAAAGCCATTCAGTCAACTGATAAGAAGTTGAGTGAGTTAACTGTTAAATTAAATAGTTTTGAAAAAAGTATAAATAATAAATCCAAAAAATGAGTAAATCCGATGTGGTTAATGAAATACATAAAAATGTTAGGGTGAATTTTCTACGACGAAGAGTTATTATGAAAGATATTGATGACTTGTGGCAAGCTGATCTAATTGATATGCAAGCTGTCTCTAAAGAAAACAATGGTTATAAATATATTTTAGTAGTAATTGATACATTCTCAAAATATGCATGGGCCTATCCATTAAAACGAAAAACAAAATACGATACATGCAAGGCTTTTACTGATTTATTCAGTAATGGACGTGTCCCGAAAAATTTACAAACTGATCTTGGGACAGAGTTTTATAATGAGGAACTGAAAAAAGTTTTTGCGAAATATAATATCAGACATTATTCCACGTATTCTGTTAAAAAGGCCTCTATTGCAGAAAGACTTATCAGAACATTGAAAATGAAAATGTATAAATTATTTAGTTTAAAAGGTAATTATAAGTGGAATGATGGAACTTTAAATGATGTGATTCATGAATATAATCACACTTATCATAGAACTATAGGTCTAAAGCCTGTAAATGTAAATAAAAATAATGTTAAAATATTATATGACAGGTATGCTAACCTATCTAATAAAATAGTGAAGAGACACAAGTTTAAAGTCGGGGATTTTGTGCGAATAAGCAAATACAAAGGAGTATTTGAAAAAGGTTATACACCTAATTGGTCAGCCGAAATATTTAAGATAATTAAATTACAAAAAACGTCTCCACCAACATACTTAATAGAAGATGCAAGAAATCGGGTTATTTTAGGAGCATTTTATGAGCAAGAATTATTGAAAGCAAAGCATCCTGATATATACTTAATAGAAAAAGTATTAAAAACAAGGGGAAAAAAGGTATTTGTGAAATGGTTGGGTTTACCCTCGAATGAAAACAGTTGGATTAATAAGTCAAAAATAGTTCAGTAGTATATTAATATAGGAACATTCTTCCACAAAACTAGTTCCATACGAGTTATGGTAGACAGCAGTCTACTAAATTGGTTTATAAATAATTTACCTTTTGAACTTCACTTACCTGGATATAATTATTGTGGTCCTGGAACTAAACTACCAAAACGACTTGATCGCAGAGAAAGGGGTATTAATTTATTAGACGAATACTGTAAAGAACACGATATAGCTTATTACAAATCATCTTCATTAAGTGATCGTCATAAAGCTGATATAAAATTAATGAAAATGGCACGAAAACGTATTCAAGCTTTAAATGCTGGTCTAGGAGAAAAGGTTGCAGCTCATCTAGTGAATAAAGCTATGTTAGCTAAAGTATGCACAGGCTATGGTTTGAGAAAAAATAAGAAAGAAAATGAAGAAACTCTTAAAAGTGGAGGTGGTATGAAAAAACATTTAAAAAAAATCGTTTCTCATACAAAAAAACGTTTACAAAAACTAAAGCCCAAATGTAAAAAAATGGCTATTGAGCTAGCAATAGCAGCAGCTAAAGAGTGCATGAAAGATTCTTCTGTAAAACTACCTCGAATAATTCCTATGCCAAAAACTGGTGGAGTTCTTCCTCTCATACCTATATTTGCTGGATTGTCTGCGGCTGGAAGCTTAGCCAGCGGAGCAGCAGCAATTACTAAAGCTATTAATGAATTTAAAGCCGCTAAAAAACGTTATTCCGAACTAAAAAGACACAACGAAAAGATGGAAACTTTGTGTATAGGAAAAGGTTTAGAAATTAGACCTCATCATAATGGATTAGGAATTTTTATTTCTAATAAAAAAAACTAACTAATTGGCTACCCAATCGAGCTTTGAGCAATATCGATATTATTAAAAATGCTAAAGATATTCCATTCTTTCGAGGTGTTTATATGCGTGATCAATTGCCGGAGTATCCACTTTCAAAAGAATGTGGTATTATTAATCTAGATAGCTCCAAAAATCCAGGTTCTCACTGGGTAGCCTACGCTAAATATCATAAAAGTATAATGTATTTCGATAGCTATGGTAATTTGAAGCCACCAAAAGAATTTATTTCTTATGTTGGTACTAGTAATATAAAATATAATAATGAAAATATACAGCGCAATCACCCTTTTAACTGTGGGCATTTATGTCTTCAATTTCTTAGAAATTTTTGGTCTAAAATATTAGATAAATAGATAGTAAAACTTTTAAATTAGTTAGTATTAAATAATGTCTATTACTTTAACCATCACTGGAGAAAAGTCCTACTTGGAATCACAATTCCAACCCCCTTTAACTTTATGGGAAAAATGTGAATGTGGATTATTATACTTTTCCGCTTTAAATTCCATACCAAATGTAACTGCTCTAAACAACATATTTACTTATGGTGATGATAATAAGCAGTTAAAAATACCTATCGGAACTTACGATCTTTACGATATTGCTGAATATCTTGAAACAAATATCACCGATTGTGAAATCAAGATTAAAGCTAACAACAATACGTTAAAGTGTTATTTTTATTGTTCTCAAAAAGTAGACTTCAACGTAAATAACAGCATTGGACAGTTATTCGGCTTTCAGAACGTAAAGTTACAAGCAAATAAATGGCATGAATCTGTAAGTCCAGTAAACATTCTGCCTCTATCTGTGATCAGGATTGAATGTGATCTAGTGCAAGGATCGTATAACAACGGCTCGCCCTCACATATTATACATGAATTTGTGCCGGACGTATCACCTGGTCACCGATATATAGAAATACCGAAAAATATTGTATATCTACCAGTTAACAAAAACAATATATCATCTCTGAGTGTAAAGATTCTAGATGAACACGGAAACTACATTGATTTCAGAGGAGAAAGTATTCAATTGCGTCTTCATTTACGTAGAGCGACATGATAGTGTTTTATAAAGTTCAGAATACGAACACCAAGCGTGTCAATACCCGACATAGCGTTAAAGTCTCCACACGTGTTAAACCTGTTAAAAAAATAACTAAAGTCAATAAAAAATTTCTTCAGACCCTAGGATTTAAAACATGAGTATTCTCGGAATAAGTGATTTACCTCAATACGATAACTCAATTGAAAGCTATGAAATTCATACTTATAATCCTTACAATAATAACTTCAATGAAAATGATGAAATAAGAATTCCAATTCATCAGCAGGATATATACATATTACCATCGGCGAGTGCTATATATATTGAAGGAGATATACAACTCTATGATAAAGACGGTAAACCTATGCAAAAAGCTGTTAAGCTCACTAATAACCCGGTTTTATTTCTATTTCAAGATATTAGATATGAGATGAATGGTATTGAAATAGATCGCATCAAAAATTCTGGCATAACCACATGTATGAAATCGTATATATCAATGAATGAAGGGGAGAGCAAAGTTGCAGCTATATGGGGATGGAGTTTGAATGGAAGTATTAGGATTAATAATAGTTTCAGTGCAGTTGTGCCCCTTGATAAAATATTAGGATTCGCAGAAGATTATAAGAAAATTATAATTAACTGCAAGCATGAACTTATTTTAAACAGAGGTCATAGCGTATTGAATAGTGTAATTTTGCCAGATGATGTCAAACACATTAAAATAAATATACAAAAAGTACAGTGGCGAGTTCCACATATTAAAGTTTCGGATTATGAGAAGCTATCTTTGCTTAAACTTCTTGACAAAGATAAGCCTATCCAAATTGCTTTTAGAAACTGGGATTTATATGAATATCCTGTATTGCCTAAAACAGTAAAACATTCATGGTCAGTAAAGAGTAGTTCACAAATAGAAAAACCTCGTTATGTGATTTTAGGCTTACAAACAAACAGAAAGAATAGTAGAACTCTGGACTGCTCTGAGTTTGATCACTGTAAATTAACAAACGTTACATTATTTTTGAATTCGCAATATTACCCCTACGAATCTATGAATTTGAAGTTTAATGAGAATAAATATAGTATATTATACGATATGTACACTAAATTCCGTCACTCTTATTACAACATTTCACCAGACCCATTGCTCAATCTAGATAATTTTAAAAACAAGGCTCCCTTATTCATCATTGATTGCTCAAGACAAAACGATAATTTGAAAACTGGACCTGTAGATGTGCGAATAGAAATTGAATGTTCTGAATATTTACCAGATGATACAACAGCATATTGTTTAATTATTAATGATCGTCTGTTTGAATACAAGCCTCTGAGTAAAATAGTTCGAAAATTATCATGAAGGTTATTGTAGATGTACAGGGTTTTAAAACAGATGATAATACATTCATTCTAAAAGAAATTGCTATTCTAAACAAACAACACTTACAAGTTCTTCTTATAAAACCTCCATATCCTTATTACGAGCTAAGCAAAACAGAGAGGAAACAGGTAAATTGGATTGAGAGAAACAGAGCAGTTTACTGGAAAGAGGGTTTCATACCATATCCCAATCATAAGGAACATATCGTGCGACTGTTGTCAAACAAAATTATTTATACTAAGGGAATAGAAAAAGTGAAGTGGTTAAAAGATGTAACAGAAAATAACAATGTTTATAATTTAGAAGATAAGTTTTGTCCTAGTTTACTTAATTTGTATGATAAGTATAAAGACTCAAACGATGTATTTAGTTGCATGTATCACACTCAGGTGTGTGCATTAAAAAATGTATTTTGTTTAAACAAATGGTGTGAAGATAATAAACTTTTTTAAATAAAATTGTCTCTTTCATTTTATACCTACCTACCTATCAATACATTTTATATGGGTACTTAACTAGATAAAACTGCTCTAGAATAATGATAATCACTGAAAGGTTCTAGCATGGTAACCTATCTATCTGTAATGGACATCTCATCCTTTGCATAAATAGGATTACTAACATAAAGCACTCTCCAAAATCTAGTTCGAGTGTAGGGAACTTACCTAAGTATACTTACTCATCCTATGCTTATGTAAAGCTATCACACCACTCTCTATAAATCCAGTTTGTGGGTGTAAAAGTAGGAAATTGGGCTTTCTGACTCACGGTCTTTCAACATAATTGAAGTTTTAGTTTTCAGTCTAAAGTGAATCATTCAACTTAGGGCGCGCACAAGAGGCGCCGCTAGGCGCCTCTCAAGCGCGCTCTCTGTTACTGTGACTACTGTGTTACTGTTATGTGTGGACTTACATTTAAACAAACGTAAACCAATTGCAGTAGAATTAATATAACTCCGCACATTTTGCATTCTAAAATTTCATCGAAATTACCTTATTTTTTTACTGCAATGCATTACTCGTATGTCAAGTAAGCGGTATCGCTGTTGCATCGGAATTGTAGGTACTAGGTATTTGAATTATATTTTTTTCTCAAACATGCTTGGAAATTCGATCATTATCTTCGTGATAAATCGGATTTGCTGGAAACTTCCAATAAGACGCAAGCAGGCAGCAGCGTCTTGAAAAAAGTATGTAAAAATCCATAATAGCCATTATTATGATTTTCTTTTTGTTTTGGATATTTAGAGGCAGTAATGTTGCTATGAAAACTCTTAACAGTCATGAGATTCTAAAAGGAGATATCGCGCCTCTGCAGTAATGTAGGTAGGTACTATTAGTATTTTATAAGCAGTTTAAAATTGGTGGAATATGCCCCAGTAGTTTCACAATAAAACAATACATATTTAAACAGCTTTGAAAAAAGCTCCTCTCTTCATTGTACGGACAAAATTATTGGACGCGAAAAATGTTAGCCGTCACAAAATCTTTTACTCGACTATAAAAATATTTTTTAAATCTGCCACAAACATTCGAAAAACCCTATTTCGTCATAATATTATAAAACCGGTCGCAGATTTACTATGTTGCAATTATTATATTTTCAAGCACAACAATGGCTGCTGGGGTTAAAAAGATTCGTGCGAGCATTTATGCGCAGTGTGTGCGAACAGGTTTCCATTCAAAATCACTCAGGTGACAATGTGGAGTAAGATGAAAAGTGTGGTTGAAAGGTCTTTGTGACCAGATATGTTTTATGCATAATGAGGTACTTAGGTAGTCAAAATTCTGGTGATAGAAGATCATTTCGACAAAAAAGTTAATTTTGTGGTGTTTTTTTTCATAGATGCGTGCGATGTTACAGAATTAGTAAATACGATAAAAGCTGAACGTGGTACCTACAATGTGATTAAATTGACAGTGATCCCCTGTAACTTCACTTGAGAAGTATGGCAAAGAGGAAAATTTTACAGATACGTCGTTTTGTACCGCAAGCGCTCTGCCGCAGATCACTGTCTATTGTCAGTTTAAACGCATTGATAATACCTATTTTAATGATGGTTGGGGTTTTTGCACTAACAATAATATGAAATATTCGATATGGCAAACTTGAAACTTGACACCTAGTATTTCTAGTTTATTTACCTAGTATTTCTAGTATTTTTTCAATTATATTAATTATGTTAATATAAAAATAGCATTGTGAATGCCTAAAATCAAAAAAATTCAATAATAATTACCTAGGTTGTGTCCACACCACCCCGAGTCTGAAAGAACTTAAACTTTTAACAGTAATTATTATAATTATTGTTTTTGTAATTTTCATGCTTTTGGAAATATCGTCTTTCGTTATCGTCGATTCGAAAACAATTGAAACATCACTGAAATGAACTTAATATTATACAGTCCTGCAGATTTTGGGTGGTACCGTGTTTTCGTGTCCGCATATGTTTTTCTTTAATTTTCTCGTTTGTTCTGAGGCTCGCTCGTACTACTTATTAGCTATTCATAATGAACTTTTGGCGTTAAGCTTACTGTAAAAAAAACAAATTGACTTTTTGTCGCAAAATGATAAAAAAAACACATTTTAAACTCGTCCTGGAGCGCAATCCCGGAACAAGTTAGTCAGGTTTCGCGGATTTAGACGCAAGTTCAATACAAATATTAGTTGTGATTTATAAAATGTACTTATATTTAGTGGGTTTGGAGCATTGTAAAAGTATTGCCTATTGAATAACTATTGTTTGGATACCTTTTATTTATATTTTGACACGTGTTACTGCTCGTTAAGTGTTTGTACATACATCCGAGTGCACGTGGCTTCGCCTGCGCCTGAATGAGAATTGAGAGCTTTATAAGCAAAAAATACAAAAAAAATATGGCTGTTAAAATATCCATCAAAACGTGAAGGTGAGTGAACTTATCAGTTCTTATTTATCCAAATCTATATTTTGAAACTCCTATGGGTTTGTATTTTTTTCGTAAAGATTTATTGAACGATTTTACAAATGATCATGATTCATGATATTCAATAACTTCACCGTGCATTGATGGTACAATCAGCAAAAACGTAACTTTCGTATAAGTTAAAGTTAAGTCACTTTTACGCTACGGTCGTGAGCCAACCTCGATTTCAAGATGGGACAATGGTTTTTACTGTATCAATTTTATTGCTTCTCAATCAGCAATTACTTATCAATAAAGTTTTTGGTAAAAACATAAGGGTATCCAGCGGTGAAGGGCCCACACCATGCATCCGATTCCCATCGGCTGACCTTGTAGAAATCCCACCTCACGGATCCACTATGCACATCATAACATTTTTGTAGAACGACTTCGCCATAATTTTTCCCTTCGCCACTGGTTTCCACATATGTATAAACAGCACTATCGTTACCAAAGTAAAATTTTGACAATGATAATTAAGTCTAGACAATGACGCCAGTGCGTTTGTTTGTAGATATATACCACGATTGATAAAAACAAATAGGTACACAAAATACTCACTACTGGTGTGAACCTACAAATAATGAGTACCTACCTACGAGATTGTTTCTTTCCTCGGGAAGACATTTGTTTAGTAGCACAGACTTAAGTTGTATGGTCTGTGTTTAGTGATAATAAGATAGGTATCTCTAGCACAGACAGCAAACATAGGTATATAAATAAACTAATATTTAGGTCTGTAAAGAATCTCTTTTGTTTCAAAATGAAGCTTCGAAAATGAAAATGGAAGTTTATAGTTTCGTTTCGTGTGGTTTCGTGACGGATATTATTTTTCAGGCGTATTTTTGCGTAAATTATTTTTAGTAGGCACCTGCACCTATGCTGTTTTCTCGTACATACTACAAGATTGATGTGTAATTTTCGTAGGTTACGCTATTCTGTAATATTTTACTTAATATATGGTTTAATAAAAAAACTGTTTTACTTTTTACCTGTTAAATAGACCCTTATTAAAACAAATCGAGGGGTATAGTCGCTCCCCTCTCTATTATATTAACGACTGGGAAATTCAATACATTTCATAAGGATCCCATAGGGCTTGCCTTGAACTCTAGTATGATTCTTCCCAAATACAATTAGTAAAGTAAAGAGAAGCTCTTCGGCCTTTGGGTTCCTTTAGACACTACACTAACCTTTGTTTGGCGATGACGGGTATTATATTATTATCTGTGGAGGTAAAAGTTTATTATCCAAAGTTTGTTGACCCACGTCACGATGGCAACCGTAGATGACCGAAGGTCGATAGCGATGGCAAGTTCTACGAAATGGAAAGTACGGGTTTATCAATTTGCTTCAATTTGTATTTGTTTACCATTTTATCCTTTTGGCCGAGAGTGACGGGCGCTACTATAAATATTCAATAAATTAATCGAGTGAGGATTGGTTGTATGCTCTATGAGTGAGGAGCTCGATGGCGCAATGGGTTACATTTTCCTTCGTTTGTTGAGGTTAAGCAACTTTGGCAAGGGTCGGTTATAGGATGGTGACCAAAAATTTACTATCTCGAGCTCCTCCGTGCTTCGGAAGGCATGTTCAGCCGTTGGTCCCGGCTACATTTGCAGTCATTAGTAACCACGAATCCGCATTAGGCTCGCGTGATTGGTAATGGCCCATTCTCCTTATCCAACCATAAGGAAGGCCGGATGTGCCCCAGCAGTGGTGACAATAAAATGGCTGGTACCGGACAAATAACACCAATGAGGATCAGTAACAGGTTTGATCCTATAGTGTTATTGATAAAATATAAAATCATATTAATAGCTATGAAACTTAGTAAAAGATTTTTTGAATTCCGTTTAGAAATGGTTGAGCTGTTAGTAAGGGGTTGAAGGAAATGATAATGAACAACTTTTACTATAAGACCAATTATGAAGTCGCGAAAGAAAAAAACAGCTTTTTTATACATTTTGATATTTTCGTTATGAATTTTTTAATTAAACAGCTGATTGTTTTTTCGCGATTTCAGCGTTGGTCCTATTGTAAAAGTTTTCAGATTGATGGTCTCTTTAACCATATTAGGCAATCGGGTTTTTTTTGTAACACGTTTTATACCTCAGTGAGTAAAATAGTAATTATCTGCTTGATTTACCCGATATTCAATTTTATATTCTCATTATAATAAAATTAGCCCCTGAAAAATATTTTTAATGGCGAGTTTAACGAGGCTTAATTATTGATAAAGGGCACCATACAGTTAGCAAGTCAAACACCACACGCCGCCACAGGGTGCACACACGAACACACAAAAACATCGCGTTTTTGCACCCTGCGCTCGCGCTTCCTACGGAAGTACGTCAGAGCGGAACAGAAACAAACTGCGACCAGAGTGACAGAGACGGAACTCGTGGGAAACACAGGGGTGGCGATATCCCATACGATCATTGAAGTGGCACGGCCATGAAGTACAGAATTTGTTTAGTACGACCCCTCGTTGGATTATTGCGGTACTTTGTTAGGTCAAAGTTACTGTTTAATTGCATTAATCGAATTCATGTGTGATAGCCACCTGTGCGATGTTAATCGCTTTAATGAGTGTGGCAAATGGCGGCATCGTTGTGGTCAGCCTATCCCTAGACCCCTACCCTTATGGTCACAGGTGTTGTAGCTATTTTAAAAAACTGTTACGGAATTTTAATGGTTTTTACTCATAGCCTTGGAGTTTAAATGTAACGTTTGATTCTACGTACACTTTACGGGACGCAATAGTTCTTTTTTTATTTTTAGCATTCACAATGCTGAGCTACCGAGTTCGGTAACTCAGTGGTAAGAGCATAAGATCAGTCTTCCAAAGGTCGCGGGTTTGATTCCCGTCCGAGAATGTGATCTGGTCGAAGTCACATTATTTTTTAGTACTTATATTATTTAGTATCGTAATAGATATGTTTTATTTAATACGCCTTCCTCTCATTTTTATCTTATAAGAGTGGCTGTGAAAGTTGGAGAGCATAATATAAGATCTCCCCACAGTCTAATATGCATTTTTTTTTTAATATTGCCAAAACATTCGATTCCTCTAGTATATTTGCATGAAGCTATCAATAAATTACTTAGACATAACGTTATAATATTGCAAAAGACACAACTCTTATTTTATTTATATAAATTTTACCTCATTTTACTTTACAAAATTGACAAAAGCTAAATTATTTCTACTAATTAAAACAAACAAGGATTTATTTATCTAGGCTTTTGCACAGATTCCATAATACAAGGAAATCTTCACAGGCTTTTTGAAATCGAAATCCCTTTGGTATTTAAATTATGCTAAAATTCTGTTGATTTACACTGTCAACATTACCTGTAAACAAGTTGAATCTTGACTCAAATGAGAAATAGAATTAAATCCGTTAAGTTACGCAATTTAGGTCAAAAGAAAGACAAAAGAAAGGTTTCATAAAATAATTTAATCTCTTTTTCGATGAACGTAATTTATAGATTGAGATAAATATTTACAAATTTACAAAATTGTTATTTTGTTCATATGTTACGTTACGGCTTATACCCGAACTTAATTTTAGCTATTTAAAACTAGGTGTAGCCGATAGCTTTTAAATAAAACTAGGCGTAGTCGAGGTGTAGGCTCACGCGCCGCTGCGATTCGCGCTTGCCTTACTTTTACAGGAGTAAAGCCTTGGACGAATTAATTCGTCCAAGAGTAAAGCACATCGGTTACACCTTGTTTTAGCCAACAGCTATCGGCTACACCTAGTTTTAGCCAGCTAAAACTAGGTTTAGCCGCACTTCGGGTATTAGCCGTAACACATACAGCCATACATACATAAAGCTTTCAAATACCACACAGTGCAAATAATATGCATTTGTAACAAATGGAAAATAGATTTCGTTATGGCTTTCTCTCTATTTTACACTTTTACATGTAATAACAAAACAAAATATACAAAAAGACATGTTGATAAAGTTTTTGGCGTTACGGAACCGCATAGAAAACATCGTCATAATTATTATGCGCAGTTATTAGCATTACAAAAAAGTCTTTATGGAAAATCTTAAGCAATTCAAACATTAAAATTCCACAAAAATTAGCTCATTAATTATTTACTGTAATTACTTTTGATAAAAGTTTCAATCAGAAATTAGCGACTGTTGAAATAAGAAATTATTAATTCAGGTGCGAACAGAGCCCAAAATCTTACGCACAAACTAATTTAATTTACATATACTTTATTGTCAATAGCAATTTACTGTTATTTCACAACCATTATTTCTTTTCGAATTACCTATCACTTTTTTGGTACAACTTTTTCGGATTTTGAAATTAATGTTAATTCAGTAGCTACTTATTTTGAACAAATGACAGTCTTTGGCAAAATCCAAGCAGTCTTCTGTGTTGATACAGCCCAAATTAAAGTCCCTAAGTACCTAAAACATTAAAGCTTAATTTTTGGTCCTAATCTCTAGTGACTATTCGTATAAACTTAATTCATATAATACTATATTGCTATCACACAACTTACGTAGTATTTATAAACTTGTACATCTTTACAACAGTAAAATCTCGAAAAATATTTATAATTTTAGCTATTTGCCATAAACTCTGAGATCTATCATAACAGTGGCTTTGTAAGACTCCAATCGTAAGGACTACAGGAGAAAAGTATTTTTCTCTTTCCTCACTTTAAAAAGGAATAAGAAAATAAGTTCGTGTTTAAATGGAGTCATTGGACTATCTATATAGCTAATATGCTAACTCTGCACCCCAAGGTCTATAGGGTTTTGAGCTATTCTGTGAGTACTGGTGATGTGGTGGGTGGTGGGGATATGGTGCTGGATAGTGGGGCGCTGGGGGAGCAGCGTGGGGTCCAGGAGGAGCCGGGGGCGCTGGCGGTCCCGGCGGGTAGTGGGGATAGCTAGGGGGTGCGGAGAGGGGAGCTATCGTTGGTCCTGACACTGCCGTCGCCGCTGATGACGTAGCCGGCTCTTGTCTCTGTCCCAAATCAGTATACCCGTGCTGTGGCTGCGGAGCGACCGGCGCCGCTGGATACTGAGGGTACCCCCAGTTGGCTGACTTCGCCGCCAATTCTCGCTGCGCAGCGAAGCACTGGAGGTGACTCATGAGCCTCAACCGAAGAGGATCTTGTATGTCCAGCCCTTCGCAGCTGACGAGGTACCTCGCTACTTCAGCCGCACACTCCCTGAAGCCGATGCTGTGGTAGTCCATAGCGTACCTTTGAGGGTCGTAAGCGAACGTGTCCAGGCCTGCAACAAGAAAATGCATTATTTTATTATTATTCAGCTATCATATTAAATCTCCAAACTTGACCGTGCTTTCTTAACATTATGTTTTTTAAATGATGCAAATCACCCCACGTGGACCAGATGCAAGTCTGAGGAAAACAAAGCAGCTTGACTCCATTCATGGCGCCCCTCGTAAGGACCCTTGCGCAACAAGTTAGGAAGACAGAGATGGGTAAAGACGCACGTGTGGTGCGAAAGGGAGAGGTGGTGGCATGTGTAACGGCACCCCAAGTCGTGCGTCTTCGAGGGGTTGGCAAAAAAGATGGGCCGCTATCCCCTTCCGCGGATGCACGAGAAAGGTCGAAGGAACTGGGTTAAATGGTGAACTGGGCCACCGGAACAACGGTATGCCCGTAAGTAATGTGATTTATTTTTCTTTTTATAACGGCTTAGGTATCAAGTAATTAAGACATAATTTGTTTTTACCAAATAAAAAAATAAATGGATGACCATTTCAATTGACAGAAGTGCTCGTTAATACTTTGATTTCTTTCGCTAGATTCTAACACCGAATTAAAAAAATAACCTAAGGGTTATATATACCTACACTAATAGTACACTATAGTATTGTGTAATTTGTGTCCTTACTTATATCTTTGATCGATCAACCTATAAGTTAAACCTTTTGATATAATGATCTTAGATTAATTATGCTCACATCTTCCGTTCAAAAATTAAGTCCTTTGTGTTTCGCAGGTATTTCAATATCAAACGTGGACCACTTATACTTGTACGATTCTAACAATAGTAGCCTCCCTTCCTTCCGGTTGTTATGTGTTTTTATTTTCTATTTTTTTCTATGCAGGTGTGACAACCCTTCTTCTAAGCGTCTTGGTCCGCTTCCGCCTGTCGCTGTACTTTTGAGACGCGAAAGTGGATTGCATTATGTAAATCTGTTTTTGATTGCACCTTGAAGTTTTTACTTTTGATGATCTTAATGAGGTGAATGTGAGTTAGTTTGTTTGTGTTTTCTATAATTTGGGAAGGCAAACACAAAGCTAATTGTTTTTATGTTTCTTAGTAGGTATAATTTTATTATAAAACGTAAGCACTTAATTTTTTTAAGGTTTTAAATTTTTAGTGGGAAGTTTTGACCTTAAATATACTTACTCGATTGCTAGACTGTGTTGTTTCAGTACCGTACTCTGCGTTGTTTATTGCTAGACTGTGTTGTTTATTAGTACCTTACTGTGCTGTTTATCACGAATATCTATCACAAAAAACGCGTGTAAAAGTACTCGAGTAATTTATTTATGGAAATAAATAATCCCACCAAAAACATTTTCATGTATGGTGTTGCCAAGACTCCATATGGTTTGCACTGTCAAAAAGTTATGAGACCTCATGTAGATCCAAGCTTCTTACTCTACGCGCCCTAACTCTCCAAGCCCTAACTTCAAAAACTCTTCACCTTAGTCAAAATATCGGATTTTGCTTTTTGGCGATAGACGGATCCCTATACAAAATTTCTCTATGGAATGTTTTTACGCGCGTTATTTTTTTCGATATTTATGTTCTTGCTACGGGTACAGGACTAACAAGTATTTCAGATTTTTTCATTTCCAAAACGTGTGGTTAGTAGCTAGAATTCCAGTCGTACTTTGTTCTGAGTAGCAAAAAGTGACGTTAAATTAAGAAAAATTTTAACGACTCCGTGTCTCGTCAAATTTTGATTATAGTTTTTCTTGCCTATCAAAAGTGTCTCCCAATTTATTTTCCTGTACTACGAGTAGGTACATAACACCATTAAAATGGTTTTAAACAGCAATCATATTTTTGTCATAATCTTTGCTACCCAATCAAAAGTATTATTTTTAGGGTTCCGTACCCAAAGGGTAAAAACGGGACCCTATTACTAAGACTCCGCTGTCCGTCTGTCTATCTGTCTGTCTGTCACCAGGCTGTATCTCAAGAACCGTGATAGCTAGACAGCTGAAATTTCACAGATGATGTGTTTCTGTTGCCGCTATAACAACAAATACTAAAAACAAAATAAAATAAATATTTGAGGGGGGCTCCCTTTCAACAAACATGTTTTTTTTGCCGTTTTTTGCTCGATATTAGTAAGGACAACAGGTAGACAGTTAAAATTTTCACAGATGATGTATTTCTGTTGCCGCTATAACAATAAATACTAAAAACAAAATAAAATATTTTATTAAGGGGGGCTCCCATACAACAAACGTTTTTGCCGTTTTTTGGTACGGAACCCTTCGTGCGTGAGTCCAACTCGCAATTGGTCGGTTTTTTCTTTGGTATTGTGTTGAATGGTGTGAATTGGTATATGTTAGTCTATGGTGCACATGCTATTATTAACATTTTGAAAGTGTTACATTCACAATAATTTTATCAACCATGACTTCGTTTAACTCCCTAAACGCTACGAAATCGAAATATCTTCCCACGGCGCTCAATGGTAAATATTGCCGATTGCGAGTCCTGAATTAATGTGAGGAGGGCGGCATCCCCCTGCCCTCGGCCCGGTGCCGGTGGGGCGAGTGGGACCGCGCGCTACCGCCGTTCCCACACGCCCCCCCACCCGATAATTGTTATCTTATAGTAGTGGCTGGGGATATAGTATTACTTACTGGTCGTTATTTGTATGGTGTAAATAAAAGCAAATTGATAACATAGGTTTGATTAAAGGGATAAGCTTTTGACTGGTAGTAGGTAGCAAAGATTATGACAAAAATATGTTTGCTGTTCAAAACAATTTCTATAATGTTATGTAGTGTTAGTATAAGAAAATAAAATGGCAGACACTTTTAATAAGCATGTAAAACAAATCAAAATTTGACGTGATTTGACGGGAGTCGTTAAATAGTTTCTTAAAACGTCACGTTTTGCTACGTGTTACGACTCAGTACATAGTACGACTGGAAATACTGGAATTCTAGCTACTAACTACACTATTTGGAAATGAACTACACATAACTTATGTGTCTACTCTTAGTTTAAGAAAATAAAATGGCAGACACTTTTAGTAAGCACGTCTAATAAAAATTTGACGGGAATTGACAGGCGTCGTTAAAATGTTTTTAAATTAAACTTTACGTTTTGCTACATGCTACAACTCAGTACACGACTGTATTTTTTCTTACAACAATATTACAGTTAAAAATCTCTTACACCCGTCAGTCATCAACCAATAAGAATACTTCAAAGTGCTCTACCGACAAAAACCAAACTTAATTAAAAGCATGTAAATAAAAAAAAGCGTCCAGTGGTTATGATACCGGGCCATATCTTCCTGTGTAGTTTTTGTCGGCGCCAGGTGTTGACTGTCCTACCTGGTAACGTCGGTCAGATGGCCGACCATTCGGCTTTGTGGTCTGAATGCGATTTTAATACAAACCAATGAATGACTTCAAAAGTGTAACTTTGAAAGATTTTGCGCGTGAGAATAATGTGATTCGTTTTTTTATTTGTATGTCATTGTGATATTTGTTTGTGTGATTGTATTTTTGTAAGAAGTTATTGTGTACTTTATGATGAAAGCTCTAAATAAACACTGGGCTGCACTTTTAGACAAAAGGAGCTCATATCAAGGCATTTTTTACCGCACTAGGTACTGTTTATACCTTCGCTCTACTTTATTTCTTAACTTCGAATTAGTATGCCTTTTACCTTTTTTGTTTTTTAACTTATATGTAACTTCGGAAGTGATTATTTCAGCTCTCGAACCGTACAGTCAACCGCAATCAATTTGTACGCGTAAACCACATTTCATTTTCAATAGCGGAAGGAAGAACAATTATTGTTTAAATAATTCACCGGCGTTTTTAAATGTCATGCCATCTTTCCATGTAAAAAAATATTTTTTCGTTGCTACTAACCAACTAACTTAACTGTCTTATCCTAATATCCAATTGTTGTACGTGGGTATTATTTTCGTAAATATTATTGACATAACAATCAACATGCACTAGTACATTTAAAAATGTGTTTTAATATTTTTAATTAATTAAAAATTTACTAATCATATTTGACAACTTTTAGTTAGCCCGTCCACTAATTTTTTTTAAGTATTCTGAAGTTTTTTGAGCCAGTGAAAAAATATCGTCTTCTTTATACTTACAAGAACGAACCACAGTTTGTGATCAACTGATAAAAAAAGTTTTTATTTGAGATAACGAACACAGCTCCAGTGGCCCACTGCTAGGGACCACAAAAACCTTTGGTCCACCTGTCGCCGTACCCGGAAACGGCGTGGGAACCGCCGAGAACCCGGAAAGGGCCGCCTGCGCCCGCGCACCGATCACACACGCCCGCATACGCGCGATCCCTCGGGAGCGTTTGTACGGGAACTTTTTAATCGTAGTGAGTCGGTAAGGGTATGTGGTTATCTTTTATTTGTAAATAGATTCACCAGTGATTGAATGACTCACGTGAAAAAAAGTTAAACCGATTCTCGTCAAATTTTGGGAGCAAGTTTGAAAATGATATAGATTTTTTTGTTACGCCACTTTTTCGATTTTTTTCAAAATGGCGGAGATATGTTAAAAAAAGATATTGCAGTCCAGCTTTCCGGCTCTGACTTTTCTCCTCTACAGTTCGCATTTCTCAACCGAATTTCGTGAAATTTTGTGGGCAGGTTCGAAAATCATATAGATTTATTTAAGTTGAGACATTTTTTCCAAATTTTTCGTAATGGCGCAGATATGTAAGAAAAATGTATTTCAGTCCGGCTTTCTGGCGCTGGATGTTCTCCTCTACAGGTCACATTTCTCAACCGATTCTCGTCAAATTTTGTGAGCAGGTTTGAAAATTACATATAATTTTTTTGTCACGCCAGTTTATTCAAATTTTTCATAATGACGGAGAAATGTAAAAAAACATATTTCAGTCCGACTTTCCAGCTGTCCATTTTCCTCTACAGGTCGCATTTCTCAACAGATTCTCGTGAAATTTTGTGAGCAGGTTCGATAATTACATAGAATTTTTTAGTTTAGCCAGTTTTTCTAAATTTACCAAAAGTCACCATTTCGAAAAATGATTAATATATAGAAGCGCCATCTAGCTGCGAAATAATACCAAACAGTACGTACCTACTCTACGTGCTTTGAAAAGCTCGTGAAAACAGTGTGGGGAAAAAGGGGTGGCGACATCTTTTAGATTATTTTTTAAACAACATACAATTTAAAGCTACTTTTTAACGCGAGGTCTACAGCTCACGGCCACTAGTTTTATTATTTATAAAAGGAAAATATTCCCACTGAATAAAGATAGTACCTACTCGTTTTGAGGATGTGTAAAGAATTCACAGATTTCGCAGTTCCCGCAAGAATCGGAGCATTGAAAATGAATATAAAAATTTACGAAAAAACTAAATCAAATCAAAAGCAAAATCCTATAATTTTTCTAAGGTATACTAGGTACCTTTTTATTTTTACGATCGATTGCCGCTGACTGATTCGACGCAGCTGAAATATTAAATCAACTAATGCACTTCTCGTCTGCTTCCGCATCTTTCAATACCATTACCATGACGATCGGTCAATAATCATAGAATTGCATTTTTTATATACCGAAATACCAGTTTTTCTAAAATTCCAAATCTAAAGGGACCTCCTACAGGTCACAATTATAAACCGATTTTCAAAAAAAATTCGCTTTCAAAAAAATTTCGCTATTTTTTAGCTAAACTAATACCCTAGGACCCATTTTTTCATTTTTTCTTAAGTCGGTTTTTTCCTCGAAATATTTACAATTTAGTAAACAAACACCCCCCAAAACACCCGAATTTTTTGAAATTTAAAAAAAGTTACCAGCCGAATTTCAAAATTCAAATGTTCACACGTGTCTCAATAAATTCCTCAACTTTTGGTACCTACTATTCCCATCTCGATCCTCTTAAAATCCTCGGAACTATGACCAAAAATACGTCTCAGGCGATTTGCATTTGATAACCATTTTCAATGGTAAAAACGTGCATAACATTAAAAAGTAAAGGTGATAAAAAATTGAAAAGCGATTTCAAAGGATAGCAAAAGTAAATCGAATGGTAACATTTTTGCTTTTTTAGAAATCCCGTTACGCATTCAAAGCTTTTTCTTGCGAAACTGTTATGTTTTTTATCAAAATGGTTTTATTGAAAGAGGAAGTAAGTCGTTGAGGGTATGAATGACAGGTTTTATTCAGCCATACATAACGGGAATGATTCCGCAGATTCGAGGAAAGTGTAAATTAAAGGTTACGGGCTGTTACTTCCTGCTGTTTTTTTTTATTTTAGAAACCATTTGATCCATTTGATTTATTGATATGTAGTTAAAAACACACTCGAATTCTGTTGCATGTATGAAGATTCTGTACAAGCCGACGAATCATTATCTACACTATTGATTAGAAATAAAATCCGCTGTACCTACTGTTTCTTGCAGACGGCTGGCAAGAGCCAACTATTATATATTCTGTGCTTGAGCTCCATGAGCGAGGTGTTGATGAGATCGCACCGCTTCTTAGTTCGATAAAATGTTCTTTGTCTCACCTTTAGCTTGCAGCATCTTCAGATGGTCTTCAGTGAGCTGTAGGACCTACACCTCCTCCAGCTCGGTGCTGCCCTGCTTCTTGCACGTGGCTGGCATCAGCCGCTTGAGCTCCGTGAGCGAATTGTTGATGGGATCGCACTGCTTCTAAGTTCGATAAAATGTTCTTTGTCTCACCTTTAGTATGCAACATCTTCAGATGGTCTACAGTTAGCTGCAGGATCTTGGCCTTCTCCAGCTTGGCACTTCCCTGCTTCTCGCATATGGCCGGCACGAGCCGCTTCAGCTTCGTGAGCAAAGTGTTGACGCGATCGCACAGCTTCTTAGTTTGATATAATGCTCTATGTCTCACCTTTAGTATGCAACATCTTCAGATGGTCTACAGTCAGCTGCAGGATCTCGGCCTTCTCCAGCTTGGCGCTGCCCTGCTTCTCACAGGCGGTCGGCACTAGCCTCTTGAGCTCCGTGAGCGAGGTGTTGATGAGATCGCACTGCTTCTAAATTCGATAAAATGTTATTTATCTCACCTTTTAGAATGCAGCATCTTTAGATGGTCTACAGTCAGCTGCAGGATCTCCGCCTTCTCCAGCTTGGCGCTGCCCTGCTTCTCGCAGATGGCCGGCACGAGCCGCTTCAGCTTCGTGATCAAAGTGTTGAAGCGATCGAACAGCTTCTTTAGTTTGATAAAATGCTCTATGTCTCACCTTTAGTATGCAACATCTTCAGATGGTCTACAGTCAGCTGCAGGATCTCGGCTTTCTCAAGCTTGGCGCTGCCCTGCTTCTCGCAGGCGGCAGGCACTAGTCTCTTGAGCTCCGTGAGCGAGGTGTTGATGCGGTCTCGCCGCTTCTTCTCGATCACCCCTCGCCGTCGCTTGCGGGTCATTAACTGGCAGGAGTCACCACCAGGAGATCTGGAGGGGAATTTAAAATTAATAAGTGTTTTAAAACATACCTAAGTTAAGAAATGAAATAAGTGAACAATTCTAGTAGGTAAAGAAAAAAAAACCGGCCAAGTGCGAGTCGGATTCACGCACAAAGGGTTCCGTACCAAAAAAGGGCAAAAAAACACGGATGTTGTATGAGAGCCACACTTTAATATTTATTTTCTTCTGTTTTAGTATTTCTTGTTATAGCATCGGCAAATACATCATCTGTGATTTCAACTGTCTAGCTATCACTGTTCATGAGATACAGCCTGGTGACAGACAGACAGATAGACGGACAGTGGAGCCTTAGTAATAGAAGGTTACATTTTTACCCTTTGGGTACGGAATCCTAATTACTATTTTTTACAATCTCAAATGCTGAAATTGCTTTCAATTTATATTGTTTGATTTTTATAAATTACGAAAACTTGAATACATTATTGGAAATATCACAATAAAGGTTTAACTTGCTCGAAGAGTAGTTAATTCTACAAATTCAGTGGATTATTTAATATTAACAAGTTCAAACTACTTCAGACATAATCAGATCAATGAAACTATGATTAAGTTTAGTTCAAAACACTTTGGTTTTGAGATTAATCACAAATAAGTCGTTATCTTATATCTTTAAACGAGCAATTCTTATATGTATGTATATAAAATTTCTTTTTTAATTTTTATTGTTTTTAGACAAGTTTAAAAAGAAATTAGTTAATGTTTGAGATATCAATGTAGATTATCACCTAAACACCACCATATGTGTGTATGTCTAAGTAAGTGAGAATGTCGTCCTTGCGTCCTCGAATTTTAAGAAATAAAATAATAAATAATAATAAATAATATTACAATAAATAGTTATAACCGAGCAAAGCTCGGTCGCCTAGGTACTGTTTAAAAAAGAGAAGAGAAGCACTTTTAAAATATTCGTGAAGATTAAACAAAACTCGTGTTTTACGTAGCCTTATAAATATTCGTAGCACGTGCTACGGCGTAGGCACGTGGGCTGTGTTTACGAAAATTAAGCGCTTAGTTTTAATTACTTCTATTTCCTGTTAAATTTGTTTATCAACGTTGTTTCTTAGTAGAAAATGTGTTTTACTAAATAATTTCTTTTCGTTGTTCCGCGTGAATGTTCTTATGATTATGATGTACATAGTTTGACTTCAATTTTAAGGTGACATAAAACTTTGTGTTACTTATTTTGGCTTGCTCAATATTACTTTACCATTTATACGAAAAATAAATTTGGATTTCCTTTATTATTTTTAGAATTGCAATATTTGATTTTTGCAGTAGAATAAAAAAATACCTAGAAACAAAAAAAAAAATATATACGTGACAAAGTGAGAACCTCCTCCTTTTCAATTTTTGAAATCGGTTAATAAAAATTATATGTAACAGAAAATTTTAGTATTTGATCTATAAGAAAGTAGTAAAAGTATACGTACTGCGCATCTTTACTGCTGCTTTCTTCAGAAAAAGCATCATCCTCGCTTTCAGAGTGGGTCCTCTTCCTCTGCGCTGGCGCAGGAGGGGGCTGGGGGGCGGCCGGGGGTCCCCACCCGTACCCCCACTGGGAGGGCTGTGTCTGACCCTGAATAGGCTGTTCCATATGACGGTGATGGTATTCCATTTCACTTAAATCACTATTGTCTGGCACTAAAGAAGTTTACGACAACCAAAAAGTTTTAAACTATCTTGTTTTACAAAGTTCACGATTCCAAAAAGTTTCGATGTTATCACCCAAGAAAGTTTGAGACACGTGACGATCGCGGTAAAGCGCGGTGCACACTCGCCACGTGCGCACGCGTGGACGGCCGGACGCGGAGTGCTCGCCGCGTGCCGCCCCGTGTGCCGTCACCCTACGGCGTGCGTACCCCATACACACCGCGTTTAGAAATTCACCATCTACTAACAGCTGTTAAACTTGGGAAAATGAACTTTATTCTTATCTGTACAAGGTCATGTTCTTGCGCATTCAAAGTTGGTAACTATTACTTCACAACAAAAAAAGTTTACAACCACATTACAGTAAAATTGTCCCTATTGGAGTTCCTTAAGGATCATAAGTGTCGCATCAAATAGTAAAGCTGCATATTAAACAGTGAGATTATTAGTTGCAAAAAACTTTAGTATGAAAATAGTTGTTTATTCCTTAGAAATAGAGTTTATTTTTGTATGGAATATTGTAATTTGGGTGGTTCAGAGTGCCGCGTGTCAGGCGCACGGTGGGAAACTGAGGAGCAATTAGGAAATGCAATTCCATTCGCGAACTATTGGTGTGAATGTTTTCGTCCGGGGGTTCGACCGTGGGACGGTAGAAATACATGGCCAATATTATATAAAACTTTAAGTCCGCTTTTGTATCCTCCCCTTATGATTTTCCGCGTTAAATATTAGCTAGGCTTATCTCTATGTAACTGACTGCTTTCAAAGTTTCGTGATTTTATTATTGCTTTTAAAGGTTAACGGAGAATGAAACAAAACTATACTTATTACAGCAATATTTTTCTTCATACTTAATTTAAATAGACTGCAACTATTATCCTCTTATTTGTAAATTTATAAATGCAGACTTTATCACGTTACTGAAACTTAAAATTGTAATCAACCACATTGTATAACACAAAAAATACAGTCATTAAAAAACTCTTTTATTAGGCATAAATAATAATTTTACTATTATCTCGCCATAGTTACAATGTAATTGTAGTGACACGTCTTATCTTCCGATATAATTAAGTAGGTAATTATTTTGTACTATTCATGGCGAACAAATTGTCCTAATTCAATAATAGTTACAGATAGCAAATGGTAAGTAAAAGATATCTTCTCTTGGGCGGCCGGCCGGCCGGCACGCGCGACGCACGCCGGGCGGGCGGCCCGCACACGTGCTTTGCCCTTAATGGGGAGGCGAAGGCAAAGTGAATTACAGATGGCGCTTCATTCTTTGGAACAATTGTCAGTTTGAGCTTATATTGTCTTGACTGTGTATTACGTGATTTTACTTTCTTAGATTGTATTTTTTTCGGTTTTGCGGACAAACAATGTATTATATGCTAACTTTAGCTCATATAAAAGAAGAATTACGGAAAAGAAAAGCCAAAACAACAGGCAAGAAAGTTTATAGCAACTTACAAAAAATTGCTAACAAGCATTACATTTCTTTAAATTTCGTGTAAGATTTACAAGTAATCTTTTTATTTCAGATTAGAAGCATATGATTTAAATTTTAACAAAGCAACTGAGTGTGAATTTCCGTGTTTATAGTTGCCTGATGATGCCTTCTGTGCAATAGTAATTTCAGGTTTCTGTACTGGAATTTCTGTACCATCCAAAATTACACGAACCGTTTTATCATATTTATTTTATTATTCTAAGTTTCTTGAATGACTCTGGCATATAAAATTCTATTAATTCTCTGTTTGGCCCCAATATTGGGCTTATTCCATATTTGATATACCTATAAAATTCATCCAAGTTATAAATATGCTAGAAACTGCTGAGGTTGAAATATTAAAGAACAAAGCTGTTATAATTCAAATGTTGTTTTATTTTGGCGAAGCTTCATCAAATTCATGAAACATTCCTTTTGATTTATAATGTTTCTCAGGCTCAGCAAAGGAGAAAATCGAGGGAAAAGCATCTTTTTTTTGATATTTTTTTGCCCAATATTTTTTTTGTTACTGGGAAATCGATGAACTCCAATAATTTACAAGTTACATGCATAACAATGCGGAATTTTCTCAGTATAAAATTAAAAAGTGCAATACTCCAAGAGATTCCCATATGTTTTGACACTTTCTTTGAGGCGGCCCGGTACCAAGACCAGACGCCACCTATCGGGATAAAATTGCGCTTTTCCTCCCCATTGTACAAGATCATTGATGCCTTCGAACTGAATACTGTTGATTTCTCTAGTTAGGTCATGGTGTCAATGGTATAATTTAACATTTGATGACCTCGTAGGTACTAATTGTGTGAAATCAGAAATGTCGGGTATTTTAATGATCAAAGTCAAAGTAAAAAATATCTTTATTCAAATAATTTAAAAAATCAAGCGCTTTTGAATCATTCGTCTATATTTTTCTACCACACGTAAAATTTGTTATTTTGCAATACTTAGACTGAGTTATTTAATAATCAAACATTTGGTTTCTTTGCAGTAGGTTTTTTTACAGTACATAGGAAAGTCAGAAGACCCACACAGAATTACGAAAAATCATAAATAGATGTTTTAGAAAAGTATGAATAAAGTGTCTTAAAGAAAGTATTAGGGCTATCATTACTTCAAAAGCTCGCTGGTTCGTTTTTGGGAAATAATGCCTTTGTCGATATCACGTCAGTGTAACGGCAAATAACTTTGTCTTTCGAAATAATGCTATAATATCGAATAACGTAAGGTAACTTTCTAGATTGTTACTAATTTACTAACCTCAATACGGGGAAAGAGATAATTTGATAATATTTTGTCAATAGTTGGTCCGATAATATGTCCCCAATGAGGTTGTTCGTCGCCTGCTGAGCGCTGCGTGGCGTCGGCAACAAGTGGCGAAATGCGAAGACTTATTCACTTCTCAAGTTAGACAAGTAACACTTGTGAACATTTAACATAGTACGAGTATTTTCTCTCTACTTCAATTATGTTTCTCATCAAAAATCTATTTTATTTACAAAAAATGTTGTCAAAAGATGAGAAGAGATAACTTAGATACTTAATTTAGAAATTCCGTCTCAAACGAAAGGGTTTTCCATGAATACCATTTCTTATTCGGAATTTTTATTTTCATTAGGTATTCAGTTCTTTACTGGCTTTTTTGTAAGTAGTTGATTTCAAATTATGGTAGGGGTTTCACGGGGTAGCAAGAAAATGTCCATTATTGTCAAATTATAATGATATCGACAGTATATAGCTATGCAAAATTTAATTTATATCACCATTCCTCGAAATTGGCAACATAAACCTTAGTGTAGCTAAAGTTTATGTTGCTATGTAGGTAGCTACCTAAAACCTTTTGTAATTGGTAAATAGCTTATATTACAGCTAATTTAATTTCTAATATATTCACGCGAAGTAAAGTGAGGTTCGAAGTGAGATGCTAGTTTGGGTACAAAATCGACATGCACGTTACTGAAACTTAATTGTAATCAACAACATTGTACAATACAAAAAATACAGCCATTTAAAAAACTATTTTATAACGTGGACCAAAAACCGCCACCGGACGGGGAACGCCGCGAAGCGCGAACGCGAAGCCGCGAAGCGCGACGCGAAGCCGCGAACCCCTCCACACTCGCGGATCGCGGCCTTCGCGGGCTTTCGCGGCGCGAGTGTGGAGCCCTTTTTTAACT
The DNA here is from genome assembly GCA_928269145.1 of Agriphila tristella. Classification (NCBI taxonomy): domain Eukaryota; kingdom Metazoa; phylum Arthropoda; class Insecta; order Lepidoptera; family Crambidae; genus Agriphila; species Agriphila tristella. The sequence continues at coordinate 28,179,790 of OV743434.1, forward strand.
GCCACCGGACGGGGAACGCCGCGAAGCGCGAAGCCGCGAAACCCTCCACACTCGCGCTTCGCGGCCTTCGCGGGCTTTCGCGGCGCGAGTGTGGAGCCCTCTTAAGGCATAAATACTATTAAATATCTCGCCATAGTTACAATATAATTGACATATCTATGCTTTCGAAATTATTAAATTAGGTACTTTTCGAGCAATTTATCCCTATTATAATAATACTTAGTGAAGGTTCCCTAATTATGTCCTTTTCTATACCCCTAAGAACGCGTATCCACATGGTGTTCGGTTGAATAGTTAAGACTTGAAGGCATAACAAACAGACTTTCGTGTTTATAATATTAGTAAGGATGACGTAGCCAAGAGCTGGCATTTAAGATATTAAAATTAGTTGGATATACTTAAGTACTAGGGCGTGTTTTGAATATTCATAATCGTTTTAGGAGTAATTGAATTCCATGTATATTTCTGTGCGACAACAGTCGACTATATTGCTTCATAATAAGAGTTACCACTACTGCTATGCATAAATTAAGGACAGGGTTGAATGAAACTACGTCATTTCATTTCTTCATGCGTCAACATGCGTTAAGACAAGGGACGTTCTTTAACCTCTGTAGTTTTGTAGAATTTGCCTTTGCATGGAAAGTTACTTATAAAAGTTTTCCTCTGTGAGCCTTTTAGCATGCCCTTTTTTGAGGGCTCTATAATAACTGGTTGACATCTTTGACCCATGATCAAATAAATAAAATCGCTAAGGTACACACACGGATGTCTTATTTATTTATTTATTTTCCGGAGTATTTTTTTTTAATAAATTCAGTGCTTAAAATGTAAATAGGTATTAAGGAGACTAAAACATTTAAAATGTTTTATATAGGATTGCAAAAAGATACTTATTGGCGGCGAGATATTGAAACCATTTTTGGAATATTCCGAAAAAATAAAATAAATAAGACAAAAATTTTCAGTGGTTTCTTCATAAACCCTTTAAAACAGTTAGGTGCCTATTAATATTATGTTATTACAAGTTCCTAGTAGTCAAAACCTACTTAAAATAAAAGCAATAATTTTCTTGTCGCCAGGTGTTATTTATCTCGAAACTTGGATAAGTTACGTACCTAAAGTAATCATTTCGGTAAGTAAGACGAAGATTCAGCAGTAAGATAACGATAAACTGACTTAAACTTTGGATATGTAGAAGGATATTCGTATAATCGGATCTTTACAAAAGTCCCAGTATGATTGCAAAGAATTAATTAATCAATTTAGAAACCGAGTAATGATTAGGATTTTTACAAAAATCCAACGTGTCTTAGGTAAATCATGTTCTGACAATCATAGTTTGATTGTCACTCTTAGCTATTATGCAATCAGCATTCAAGTTTCCAATTCGCTGAAATATACTAGGATTTTTACAAAGATCCTAAAAATTGCTCGGACGATTGCAAATCTCTATGTTACAATGACGTAGGATTATTGCAAAGATCCGGTTTATCCGATTATCCTACGACAAATACAAATCAACGACACTTCGGTACACTCTGTCCAACATAATATTTTCCTGAATGATTATTTTCATTTTGATTTACACATAAATCAATATAAATTACATTTACTTAAACATGTTGTGTGTTGGACTAAAAGTGGTGACGCGGTGGATTTTGTTTGATATCGTAATTCTAATACACAATTTAAATGGAATTTTTAGGGTCCTGTGGCCGAATACTCCAACGCTACTTAACTTTGAGCGGCTCTCAAACAGCATGCTGTCTTTGTCATATCTTTGACATTTAATGCGATAGGACGACGTTTGAGAGCCCCTCAAAGTTAATTATATAGCGTTTGAGTATTCGGCCATTATTAATCTAGTATTTTTAAACGGTATCATTACGGTCCCTCGTAGTCACTGCTAGAAATAGACTGATAGAAGCAAAACTGCTAAAAGTGGCAATTTTTGACACATTTGCTATCTACTTAAGACGACGCCTCGTGAAAAATTTTTTTTACAGGCTCCGCCCACTCACCCCTCGTATCCCATAGTGACATTCTGCCTTCAATCGTAAAGTTTGATTTTCGCGCCAAATGCCTGTGAGGTTTCATCGAAAGTTTAAAGAAGAAGAATAGAGAAACGATGGAGTCGCAATACATTGTATTTAGAACATTTTCTTTGATAATTTAGGTATCTTCAAATTGAATGAAAAATGAAAATGAATACAAATACCTAACAATAGTTTATTAATTGTAAAAAAATACTATTATTATTAATAAAGTTGTGCTTTAGAGAGATGAGACCTTATCAGATAATTAGTGTGTCATGAGGAGAAATCCACCCACCAATCCGCATTGGGCCCGCGTGGTGGGTTATGGCCCGTCCTCCTTATCCACCCATAAGGAAGGCCTGTACCCCAGCAGTGGGGACATTAAAATGGCTGATGGATTGGAGGAGAAATCTGTTTACTAATAGCAAAATTTGTGTGAATTGTAGTTTTTAAGATATTTGAGAAAGACTGATTTTGCTGGGGTCACGTTTTAAACATTACCCTGGCAAAAAAAGTTGTTTCAGCCTGGAACCAAATACATTAATAGATAGCTTTTGTTGCATAGTAAATGTTAGCAAATAGCAAAAATTGTGTGTGTTATGGTTCTTGAGTTATTTAAGTTTTTGCTGGGGTAACGTTTTGGGATTTCCCAGATCTCGAAAACGGTTCAACGCAGAAGTTTGAAAAAAATGCCACTAAGAGACCTTAATTTGTTTAAATTTGTTTAAACGTTAATTTCTTATTTGGTTGTCGCAAACCAACGTAATTAAATGGTTTCGAAAAACAGAAAAAACGAATTTGCAAGTAAACAAGTGCACTTATAATTAAATAAACAGCTGTAAAAAATAGCCGTGGTAGACACTTACTACGTCAAGAATTTTAGGCTTTGTTACTTTACACGATATAAAGATATAAACAAATTTGATAAATTTTAGACCGGTCGTACTTAATTTATCAAATTTGTTTATATCTTTATATCCTGTAAAGTTACAAAACCTAAAATTCTTGACGTAATAAGTGTCTACCACGGCTATTTTTTACAGCTGTTTATTTAATTATAAGTGCACTTGTTTACTTGCAAATTCGTTTTTTCTGTTTTTAGAAACTATTTAATTACGTTGGTTTGCGACAACCAAATCAAAAACTAACGTTTAAACAAATTTAAACAAATTAAGGTCTCTTAGTGGTATTTTTTTCAAACTTCTGCGTTGAACCGTTTTCGAGATCTGGGAAATCCCAAAACGTTACCCCAGCAAAAACTTAAATAACTCAAGAACCATAACACACACAATTTTTGCTATTTGCTAACATTTACCATGCAACAAAAGCTATCTATTTATGTATTTGGTTCCAGGCTGAAACAGCTTTTTTTGCCAGGGTAATGTTTAGAACGTGACCCCAGCAAAATCTGTTTTTCTTAAATATCTTAAAACTACAATTCACACAAATTTTGCTATTAGTAAACAAATTTCTCCTCATGACACACTAATTATCTGATAAGGTCTCATCTCTCTAAAGAACAACTTTTTGCTGGGGTAACGCACACCATTTAACCGGTCGGCCTATAGTACCAATACGAACAAGAATTGTTAACGACATAATCGCCTAAAACGTCACGTTTTCGAGTTGTAAGCTATTAAAGTTGAACTGATGGCGACACCACTGGGTAGATTTGAAGCTAAAATAAAACGTAGGTATGGGCTCTAGAATATTGTTTTATGGTCATCTAGGTCCCGTCTAAGTTGCTACGGGTGAGCCGATTTTTTCTAATATTTTTCATTATTTATTCATCTATAAAACAGCTTATGTCACTTTGTTAGATACCTACTTATTATAGCGTGCGCATGATGCGTGCCTAAATAAATAACGTAATAATGCGAGACGTAAGTATTCGTTTTGAGATTATTTATTATTATTGCTATTCTTTTTGCTTTGCCGTTGTCGCGTAAAGAGACTAATGATTCTGCAAAATAATAATATTTGTTCACGATCGAAACTTGTAAAAGTTAAAAGTTGTACCACGGGTCGGGAAAGAAATTTTATTTCACAATATTTATTAGTTTATTGTTTTGTTACGCAATGGCGACTCTTGGAAGGTTTGTTCTGTTGATAATTTTCATCTCCTAAAAATAGGTTGGATAAGTATTAGAGACTCTTTGTCTTTGAAATGTGAGAGAAATTAAAACTGTCATTGTCAGTATACTGTCATTTTACGTGTTTTGGCTAGTAAATTTTTGGAGCGCTCAAGCACAGGTCTGTCCTCAAGGAAGGCTCGCGGCCGTCTGAAATTTCGGTGCAAAGAGGTAAAGTAATATAGCTTCCCAGCGCAAAGAAAGGGACAACAATAGCGCACGCATTCCGAAATAAAATAAAGTAAGCGACATTATGAAAATAGTTGATTTATTAAAAAACTAAATTATTTTTGAAAAAATTGGTTTTATCAAAAGTTGGAACTATTTATTACTTATCTTATTAACATAATTTCAGTTCAAACTATGAGTCCGTTTGCTTACAGTACTGCAAAAATGATATGAGAGGCATCAACTTTGGATTTTTTTTCTATCGAGAAAATTGTTTCCATTCATGTTTTGAGCTTGATCAAAAAATTTTGTTATTAGTCTATTTTAACATATTCCAAAATTAGAACAATAGTAGTAGGATCAATAGGACTAAATCTAAATTGAAAACCATGAAAATCCACGAGGTATCCTCTTAACTACGAATCGTGATACCTTCTAAGAATTTCATTTAATATTATAATTCTAACACACAATTTTAATAATGTTTTACGTGGAATTTTTAGGGCTCACAGTCTAGTATTTTTAGACGGTATCGTTACATCCCCTCGTAGTCACTGCTAGAAGTAGATAGCAAAACTGCTATAGAGGCCGTTTTTGACACATTTGCTATCTACTACAACGAATGGCAACGAGGGCATGTAGTGATAACCTTCTAAAAATACTAGACCATGGGCCCTAAAAACTCCACGTAAAACATTTTATTTTTCCATCATTTACTTATTAAATAAAAACCTCTGAAGGCGCCACTTTCGGTGGTATATAACCACCTTTATTATGATTCATTTGATTTTATGAATAAACGCTTCGATTATTCAAAACTCGAACGCCAATTTTTATTTTGTGATTTGCACTTGACTAAACTTTTGCGCCATTTTTTCAAACAGTTCTTTTGCAAAAGTGTCGTGTGTATTCTTCTACTTTAATCCCATCAGGTTTGCCTTCAATCCCACTCGTGGGCATTGTTCCGCACGTAATCCATTTTCTATCAAAGAAGTGCATCTTAAAAATAGGATTCCAAGTCTCAAGGAGTGAATAAAACTTTTGTGACTTTGTTGGCAATAATTTTTTTTGTTAATATCAAGATCATGTTAGGTCTTTTGTTAAATACAGTAGATAAAGCTTAATCTCGGATGCCTTTTTTTCAAGTTTGGTGACAAAAAATATAAAAATACCTTTTTATACTTTTTACACAAAATAGTTCGTTAAATATTTAAATATAAGAAGTAAAAAATAATATGAATAGTCTCGAGATAAGTAAACCCCTGGAAATATAGAACTATAACTTTTACTTGTTTTAAACTATCGATAACACTGATGGAAGATGGAAGTCAATTCAATTTCACACAAGTTATTTAATGTTATTCGTTCTCAAAAATGCAACCCGTTTTTTGAGGGCGTGAGAATACTCTGTGGGACTTTCGGACAGGTGCCGAATTCGTTCAACTATTGTATTTTTACACTGCACATTGTATTCATTATTACAAACTTATTTTTGCACGTATCGAGACCGTCATTTGTTCCAAAACTGCGATGTTACTTAATAATTCTACGTTTTTCAAATGCAGCAATAACTTTGTATTTTGTATGAAACGCATTTAAAGTAGGTTTTTGAGGTTTATGCGCGTTTGATTGGCTATCGAGAGCTGTTTTTGTGTCGAAGTCAATATTTTTGTTTATGTTTGTGATTTACGACCGAAGGTTCAAGGAGACAGAAAGAAAAATGAGAACATCGATTCTCACTTCTTTCGTTCGAAATGTTTTCGTTTCGGATAAGGCTGCTTGTTTATTTATTTTAATACTTATTATGAAGCTAACAAAGTGCCGGATTCGTGGTTAGCAAGGTATAAATACGAATTTTAGGGTAGGCGTAAAAAATACGTTTATAAAATCTCTTTTACAATGTTCTTTGACAAGCAGGTAAATATGGGTTATCTAGGAATAATCCTTTGTTTTCCAAATAGCTTTTCATGTTTATGAAATTGCAATAGAATTTGAAAAGTACCTATGTACTTATATCTTTTCAAGTATCAGTCTCTAGCACGAATAAATAATAGTACTAGTATAGTATTATATCCTCTAGGGTAAACTGTAATGAAGCAAAAATGGTAGCGTAGGGGAAGCCCGGGAAAGACGAATATGTTAAGGAAAAAGCTAAATCATTCGCAAATTTCTAATCAACAACAGTATTTTTTATTATTAATTTATACTTTAGTTAATCATCTTTGGAAAATGCTAGTAAAAACTTTGAAACTTAAATAAATTCTACATAAATTTTCGGTTAAAAAAAAAGTGTCCGTTATCCGTTTTGCCCGACCCCCTTGGGTAAAACGGATACACCCCCAGGGCAAAAAGGATAAGTAATGCAATTAGTGTTTTAATCGTCGCACTCATCACAGAGTAGGTGCCTACCCCTAAATAAGAAGAACAGTTCTCGTGTGCTCACCTCTTGCATTGGTTGCACTGTATCCATTCTTCGATAGGCGGGTCAAAATATGCTTCGGAGCACAATAAACATAAGCAACTTATTTCCATCCTTTGTTGTTTTATGTTTACTAGAACCAGCCAAATCTAATTTTGAGGCAAAATTAGTTTTTTTGCATGTAGATTTGCCAGGACCTGCCAACTTAAATATTTGATTTTTTTTATATGTAGTTTTATCCTATCCGTTTTGCCCATATCCGTCTTGCCCAAAGCACTAACATGCAGAAGTTGTATTAGCTTACTTCAAAATTTCTACCGACGAATGAAAAGTTACAAACACAAATTAAACTTCAAAAAACACACAATCGATTAAACAGATGCTATACGTTAATACTTAATAAACAATACAATAAATCAATACACTTATCTTGCCAAAAATCGTAACAAAACAGCAAAAAACTTAGATTTTTATTTTTAAAACAAGTGCAAGCATCTATTGTTTTGATTGAACTGTCATGGCGTGGCTGAGTTGCTGTTTTACCGACCCGAGCTTGTCCAGTAGCTCTATCTATTGTAGGTTTTTAATAAAATCGAGTATTCGTCTTACCCACACTATGCATCTTGCTTCGGCTTCCCCTACCTATTGTTCTATTCAAATAGCACGGTTAGGTGCGCATCGTGGAATAGTTTGTGCGCTTGAAAATGGGTGCGCTTCGAGGAAAACCTCATTAATTTATTTTATGCTTCTTATCAGTACCTAGGTATAATTTTTCATGAAATTGCATTTGACATTAATAAACTTAATTTCACCATTTTCAGAAAAGCATTTAACATTTTTTGGTTTGCTTGCAAAAATACAGGCACAATGTCAAAGACTAAATACCATTGAAAATGATTAAACCTCTAAAGGTATACCGAAATTAAGTGTTTCAGTACTTAAACGTCACAATTTAATTCTATTCTCGACTGAAAATAGGCATTCCGAAGTCCTCGGTAACGTCGTTAAGTTAAAGTTACGCAGTAAAGGCAAGCGAATAACTGAATCGCAGCTTTTGATATTCCGAACACTCAAGTGTCTGCGCTCTGGCGCTGAAGAGCCATAGCTGCGAGCTTTAAAGCTTGGCTCTTCACTTCACAGGCTTCAGTTTTCAGGCCAAGTTAGCTTCAGTAAGTTAAGTACTTCGTACTATAACAAAGTGAAACTATAATAATATAAGGAGGAACCAAATTATGTAACAATGCTGAAGAAACAGGCGAGTTGCAGGTTAAACTAAACAACTTTCTCCCAGGAACAATGAATTAGGTCGATCGTATTGTATGTTTATATGTAAAAATAGTTCAAAAAGGGTTTTGAATAGGTGGCAAAGTTATTATGAATGAAAAATATCTTTATTTAAATAAGCTCACATAATAAGCATTTTTAAATCGTCAAATTTTTTGCCCTACCGCCCATTATGACGTCTTTTAGCTGACAAGAAAAATGGGCGCAAAAACTTGTCAGCGTTATCAGATGGAATGATATTTACAAATATGTACATATCGTTTCCAGACTTTATATTAACAAAGATTAACAAATAAATAAGATTATTTAATTAGCTCGTTTCTTAATGAATTTCAAATTACTTAATCAAATTACAGGGTTCAAGCTAAATTTAAAGTTATTATACAGTCTAGACTGCTACAAAGAAAAAAACCATTCTATTCAACAACAATCAGCATACAATTCAATTATGCGTTATTATAGGTATTATTATGTAGTAAAGCTTAATAATATTGAATAAGTAATATTTAGAGTTTGAGCTTTATTGTAAACATTACTAAGAAGGTAGCAAAAAACACAAATAAAGGCAGATTCTACTCTTATGAGGCATATTACATTTCGACTGTGATTTTTGCGTAAAATGGCCAATTTTGGCGTTATCGATCTCAGAAACAAAAATACATTAACACTTTTGACTTATTGAATAGTGCAGAATAGCTATTGGAATAGTTCATAGCGGCCTCGCTTTTTTGAAAATTTGCTTAACTTTATAATTAAACCCGATATTGCAGAGAAAGATTTTCATAAAATGCGCGAAGGCACTTTTTTGAGCTCATGGATTGAACAACTCTTCCATATAGAGCCATCTGGGCGTAAGTCTGGATAAGGCCAAAATAGGTTTTTTGATCCATTAATCTACGTTTTTTTTTAGCTACAAGTGCATCTTACCCGTTTTTTTGTACGATCTATAGTTATAAAATTACATCAGTCTATAAGGGCTTATGTATATGCTGTAGTGCGAGCTAGGTGAGCTTAACTACACATCAGTCGTTTTGGCATTTGGACACTATACTACCTAATTCAGTCAACTAGACCTATGTCATATGACGCCTAAATGACGCTGGACCCACATGTAATTCTGTGTAGATATATTTCGTCATACGCCTTTATCGCTCGCACGTAATGAAGAGAAAAAGAGATGGGAATACTTTACACGCTGGATGAGTAACAAGGACAGAGTCATTGTTTTGTTATTTTTTGCCATTTGTTGACAAGATCGCAGCATGGGCGATTTTTACCGATTATAAGAGATGTTATTTAGTGAAAATTGTAGGGTTTTTTACAAAATAAACGGGAAACACAGACTCAAGCAAGGAGTTCCACTTTCTAGCGGTACGGATGATAAAATTTTAATCAAAACGCTTAGTGCGAGTCTTTGGAATATCCACCAAAAACGTGATTCGTACGTCTTCTGGTTGTCCGATGGAAGAAGGGAGATGGCAGAGTTTGGTTGTGCCATTCCGATAAAAAACCGATAAACTTGCAACCTTACGTCTATGCTCGAGGATTTTGAGCTTATTACAGAAAATATTGTCATTGCCGATGAGCTTCTTGGCCCTCTGCTTAATGGATTCAAGCGTCTGGAGCTGGCATTTGACGGAGCCATCCAACAGATGAGAGCAGTAAGTACGCCGCTATCGAACTTGCGCTTGGTATAGATTGAGCAGCTGTTCCGGCGTGAAGTACTTTTTCACCTATGCCAGAATGTCAAACTTTTTAGACAACTGTGCTTTATTCTCAATGAATGAGCCAATATTGAGTGTTGGAGTCAATGACATTACGAAAAGCTCTAGTTGATTTGTAATCAGCACGGATACACCTCGGAAAATAGGAGCCAAGTCGAAATCACTAATTTTAGCAAAAAACAGAGTACATACACACCTGGGTTGTTGATGGATTGAACCTGACCAGTGACCAGATTAGCATCGCCCCACTCGGAGACTACCTGCAATGACAGGTTCATGCGTCTGACCATCGCCTTCCTAAGACACTAGACCTTCTACACCGGCTTGAGCATAGCTCTCTACAACGGTGCTATCTCATCTGCGTACCCCAAAATACCGGGTATTAGCAGGAACAGCGTTGCAGAGAGTAGAGTACAGATCCCTGAGGGACTCCGCCATTGATAGCCAACTAATCGGACGAGCATCCATCAATGACAACTCGAATCGACCAATCTCTCAGGAAGTCCTCCTCTCACAAACCGGTGGGAAGTCCGTATGATGAAAGCTCGTCAGTAAGGTTATAATGCTACACCCTGTCAAAAGCTTTCGGGATGTCAAAAGAAACGGCGAGCGCCTCTCCATACCTACCTTTCGATGGATTTGATGGATGGCGTATGCTAGAAGATCTCCAGTTTTGGCGAAACGCGTATTGTCGGTCACTGAGTAGGTTGTTTGCTTTTAGATACAACATGAGCCTATGGTTCAGTACACGTTCCATTATCTTACGAAACCCAAAATGGTCATGTAATTAGAAGGGTCGGCGCGACTACCCTTTTTAGGCACAGGTTGCACGTTAGCCAACTTCCATGGCTTTGGAACTTGTCCCTTTGCCATAGACCAGTGGTTCCCCATTAGTTCTTATTGTACCCTCCCCCTCGTTCCCACAAAAATGATATATACAAAATAAAAAACCTTGCTAATACAATTCTTAGTTTAATAAGAGATTGCTCCGCGTACCCCTTTGATGCAACCTCGTGTACCTTTAATTGGGAAACAAACACTGCCAAAGACAATCTGGTACAGGCGTGTTAATACCGGAGCTAGCTCAGGGGCGCAAGTCCTAATAACTATGGCTGGTATATTATCCAGAACACTGGCTTTATTCATGGATCAAGCAATGCTTTTTTTGTACTTCTGATGCGGATTTAAAATCATTAAAATCCCACAACTTGGTAAGCCCGACGGTACAGCATTAGCAGGATCTAAACGCGAACACTTGGCAAATCAATCGGCAAATAAATCTGCCTTTTCCTTGACGGTATGCGCCAAAGATCCGTCTGGTTTCCGTAGAGGAGGCATTGAGGGACAGCAGAAGTTGACCTCGACAGATTTTGCCAGATTTTTTTAAGAAACAAGTTTTCCCTATGCGGAGCTTGGCGGCTTTGTTAAAGGCTTTCTTCTTTTCACGTATATTTCTAGCTTTACAGAGTCGAGCATCAACCCATGCAAGATATGCCCCATGTTTCGACGCTACTACATCTTTATATTTGGCATAATACCAAGGGTGAACTTTGTTAGATAGAGGCATGTTAGAGAAGGGTATAAAAATACTCCATACCCTGACGAAGCTGAACGGTCACAGCATCCGTGCAAGCTGAGGGATCGCTGGAAGAAAAACATACCTGCCGCCATGGATAAGTCACAAGAAGACATCGTATTTCTTCCCAATCTTCCGACTTGTAACGTCCCGTATCCATCGGGAGCCTTTTGAGCTTGGGTCGGGCGAAGAATACACCGACACCGACTCCATCACATAATGGTCAGAGCTACCAAAGGTGAAACCGACACCGAGTAATGGTCCGGGTCTGATGTCAGCAGAAGGTCCAAGAAGTTTGGTGTGTGCCCGTCAATGTCTGGTATTCTAGTGGCTTCTTAGACCAGCTGGGTGATGTCTGGCATCAAGGCTAGCTTACGTATTTCATGACCAGCGTGGTCGTTTCATTAATAAGTGAAAACAGCCAGTCCTCGTAATGGGCATTCAAATCTCCCGGAACCACTAGTTGAGCGGATGGATATCGCTGTAGGGCAACATCTGCCTTCTCAATAAGTAAGTTGGTTAGCCTTGTAGTCTTTAGCGTCTCCCATGTGCCAGCTATAGACAAAAGCATAGAGAATTTTCTGTAAGCTAGTGTTCACTAGAACCCTGATAATGGAAAGGGTGGTGTCTTCAAGATCAACGGAAATGCTGATAATAAATGTCATGTGCGTGCAAACATGCTCACATCACAATTCAGTAATTAGTTTCGACTTTTATTAAATTTGGAAAGCTTGCTAGTTAAAAAGTACTAAATTACTCTTTCAAACTTACTTCTGTTCAGTGACATTTAGGCATAACTATGGTACACATAATAGGTATAGTTGGAACAGCTAAGGCAAATAGGCTTATTTTGAGTATACGCCAATGATTTTTAAACGACTGTCTAAAAAATGCGAACCAAAGAGACTGATCTTATAATTACGTCCAGCTATAGAAGTCAGTTTTATCAGAGAATTTTCGAAGCATATAGATGTATTCTGATATAAGATAATATAACTGTGGTTTTCTAAAGGCATAAAGGCGTATAAAATAATTAAGCCGCTGTAACTTCAGAAATTTTCGAACCACAATGGCGTATATTTGTTTTGTGTCCTTATGAGTCTTAATTTTGGATGCGATAAAGGCGTAAAACCTGACTTTACCTAAAAACACTATGTTTTCTGCTAAAAACTAGCATTAAATCGATACATAGGAGCATTCGTGTGTGCGTAGATATATGAATTATATTAAACAAGAGCTTTTTTTAAAAAATACACAGTACTCGTCATGTGATATTAAAACAAAACTTTCTTTTGGCTCCCCTGAAAAGTTACAAAAATAGAGTTACGCCCAGATGGCTCTATATAGAAGAACTGTGTTAAACAATTGAAATAAAAAAAATGAATGCTATCTCTTATATAGTCGAATAGTTCATAGCGGCCTCGGAATTTTGAAATTATGTATAGGATATGAGAAAAAAAATCCCAATCAAAAACCATAAAACCACTAAAAAAGCTCAGAATTAACTGTGGATTTCTCCTAGATACATTATTATTATTACGTAAAAAATATATCATAATAATCTTTAGTTCATAAGAAAATCAAATTGCATACTTTTATTTGTTGTTTGTACTTGTGTGGCTTTCTGTGTATGTTCAAAGTTGACTCTAAAAAAACGTTCACCAACTTTAATTTTCCTTTCTAACCCTTTAACTTTGCAGTGAGTCATCATATTACTTTTTGTCGCGGACACATATAAATGTATTTAGTAGACCCAAAGGTTTCTCTAGGTTGTATCGCTAAAATCCGTCAAAATCGAAATTTCGACGAAAAAATGTGATAGGGCCCTTATTAGATCTAGTAAGTTGATTTATTATATGTTAGGTAAGCATGCTCTCACAGAAACAGACTCAAAATGAGAGATGATTACGAGTTTTCCTTCGTTTGCATTGGATTCTCATTTCCCGATATCATGAGATTCTCACAAATTGCCGATAGCGTACGTGTCTGGAATAGTGTGGCTTTCATAAACAACAATAAGTATACAGAATTGGGTCAGTTCATAGATCCGGATATTAGCCCTATTCTGCCGTGGTATAACAAAAATGCCGTTAACTGACATCTGGGTGATTTTCAACTTTGGATGGTACATTAATAAGAAAAAAAATCCCTATCGACCTGTATACGCGGTTTATCGATATTATGTATAGTTTCGGAAATAACTATAACAAAAATACCGTTATATACCTTCTTTCTCGTTTGTGATAAGCATAAATGCCGCTAAGCAACATTGCGAGTTAATATAGCCGCTAAAGTTCATTAACTTATATTTTTGTTATAATTTTTCCCTATGATTACTTCACTAAATTGCCGTTTTACGGTCTTTTGCAAACTGTAGAGCGGTTAAAGTACTTTAACTGTATTATTGTTATTAATTTTTTACTATAGGAGTTTACGTTTGTTAAGCAATAATGCCGTAAACTGACAGAGCTAGACTACTATAACGACGTTTTAGCTAAACATATATGAGCCTTTTTTAAGTGTTTTAAAAGACAATATTTTTATTTTAAATAGAAACACTAAAATGCCGTTAAGGTATATTTAGCGGCATTTTAGTAAATTACTCATGAGAAATTAGAAACATCGATGATGAACTAAACGAAAAAAGCGTTTATTCATATAATTAAATAATATTACAATATGACAGAAGAACAATTAAAAAGTGTTTTACTTCATGTATTTATTGGTACTTTTAGGTCTCAAATTGGTGTTGTCATTGAGAAGTTACATAAGTTCAAATTTTTACCGCGTTTTTTGCTTATAACGCAAAATTGGGTTTAGGTAGATAACGGCATTATAGATATACCACGGCAGTATTGTACACACAGTTCCTGATAAAACCGCGGTGGCTAGTTAGTTCCAATTCCACGAGTTGCATTATGTACCTGATTTATTTTATTATGTGCCGCCTAGTGTCCGCCCAAGACTTCGTCTGCGTGGAAAGTTTTTTTTGCTTTCCTTCGGGAACAATACTTTTTTCTGGATGAAAGGTACCTACCCTATGTCCTTCTCTGTCTGTACCCCAAACAACGTGTAGGTATGAAAATTTCATGATGATGGGTTGAAAACAAACGGACTTTCGCATTATAATGTTATTTTACTTATAAGTAAGGATTGCCTAAATCTTGGTTGTAGATAATGTAAGTTGGTGGACTATCTATTTCACAGTCACTATCTAACACTGTAACATGTGCTTTATACTTATTAGAGTGTGTAGGTACTGTGTTATTATGAATTTCTTCATTATTCATTCTTAGGGGTATATTAATTTACTATAGTCACTTTTGTTAAATTTACCACTTCAAAAGCGTTGAATAAGCAAAACCTCTTTTTGTTTTGCATAGTGAATATTAAAAAGTGTTGAAGCAGTTGAAGTCTGCAAGTGATCGTTGGAGGGCGGGCGGGCGGAATAGGTCACTGGGTCGCCGGCCTACTGTGCACACGTATGATGACGCACCGGACACAGTTGGTTGCCCAGCGTAGGCAAATTAAAGAGTTGCCCAGTCATTGCATTCGGTATCTGGATATTCTGGATTTATATATTTTTTATAGAAGCAGAGTTGCAAGCAGGTAGCGCCTTTGATGGCTCTGGTGACGTCCGTAAGTAAAACTGATGGTTGAATAGGTACCGTACCTACTATGTTTTCATGGCTACAACAGGGGATACAATCCGATATCATTTGCAACGTTTCCTTTCAGCAACATTTTTAAGTGCAGCGGGGCTACTCAAATGGCCACTTTTCTATTCGTTCGCTAACTTAAAAATTAAAAATAAGCCATAAACACCAAAATAACGTGTCGTAGGCTTGTCAATTCTGTACAATACAACAATGTCTGTGATTTACATTAACTTGCGACGTCTGACTCGATCATTAATTGTTTATTTTTAAGATTTAAGTTAGCGAACGAATAGGAAAGTGGCCATTTGAGTAGCCCCCCTGTTTCACATAGAGTGGAAATATCTCTTGCGTAGTTTCCCATTTAAACATGCATCCATTCATAAAAGATCGATGAAAAATCCTGTTGGGATTTGAAATGCATTTGTTTCATATGTACAAATGCCATTAATTTAGCTTTGTACCTACAATAGAAGTTGTACAGAATTTCGACCGCTTGCCTACGCAAAACGATTTTTTATCTGTTACTCTTTACCAAGGGTCTGACATGCTTTGATAGAGCGAGATCGTCTTATTGAGATTCCTATAGGAGGAAATAAAGAAGAGTTTCATGTTTTATCTCTATCACCGACCGGACTTTTTTTCATGGTCGGGTTATAGGCACAGTTCAACTAGGCAAAACAAACAAGTGAGGTTATATCAAAAGTGCCAAAGAAATTAAAGGTTTTGTGGATTACTACCTAATTTATACATAAAATTTATTATAAATCGAATGTGTAGTGTTTGTGTCTAGCCAACAAAATGGTGGGGTGTTCAATATTTGGCTACAAAAGCAACAAATAAAGAAAAGAAGCGGGTGTTACATTTCATGCGTAAGTACACTGTTTTCTATATATTGATCACGTATTTCTTTCTCAAACCTCACAGGAACCAAGTTTCTGAGCTAAATCATTAGTTATATCATGGAAAACCTGATAAATAGGAAAACTCTAAAAATTATTTCTAAAAATAACCTCGGAAACATTTGACATGCAAACCAGGAAAATTGCGTATTAATCTACGTAATAGAAGCCAGCTTAGCATTGACGTCCACTAAAATCAGTAGGTTTATAAATCGATTTCCGGATGCCTACCCATATAGAAATTTTTCCCCAAAAATTACCCCATATTTCAGGGAATTTAGAGCGATTTGATTTTTCCAGATTTCCGACGGAAGATAAAATTCGTGAGAAATGGATAGAAGCAACTGGAAAAAAGAATTGGCATAAGTACACACGAATTGATTTGTAGAAAAAGTGTGTCTGTACATCCTTATCCTTACATATAATAAAACAGTAAAAAAAAGTGTGTCTGTTTGTCTGTTTGAACACGCTAATCTCCGGAAATACTGAACGGATTCGGATGAAATTTTTTTGTTATATAGCTGTTAAGCCTGGGCATAACTTAGGGTATAATTGATTTTGGAAAATGGAACACCTGATGCAGAACCATGATGGCCCAACTAACCTATACGGAATATAAAAATGACACCTTAGCAAAAGTTGTTCAACCTAATGAGCATTTTTTGTTGAGGTATAAAAATTGGAGATCTGGAATACCTGATGCAGAGCCATAATGGTCCAGCTAAACTATACAAAATATAAAAATGACACCTTAGCAAAAGTTGTTCAGCCAGATGAGTATTTTTTGTTGAGGTATAGAAATCCATGATCTGGGAACACCTGATGCAGAACCATAATGGTCCAGCTAAACTATACAAAATATAAAAATGACACCTTAGCAAAAATTGTTCAGCCTGATGAACATTTTTTGTTGATTTAGTAACTTTTAACATTATAACACTGCTACAAGTATTTTCTTATGTAACTACATAAGTTCATATGCATGCGCAAGTCAAAGTCCACGCGTACGAAGTCGCGGGCATCAGCTAGTTACATATTATATTTAAAAAAAAAATTGATTGTCTGTTTGAACACGCTAATCTCCGAAAATACTGAATGGATTCGAATGAAACTTTTTCTGTAATATAGCTGTTAAGCCTGGGCATAACTTAGGGTCGGTCTGGACAAAAAGAGTGGTTGGTCGGGACCACTTATTTTCGCGATTTCGCTTGCAATACTTTGTTTAATTAGCGAGTCAAAATGTTGACTTTCACTCACTACGGAATTCAAGTACTGTAACGATTCCAACTACATTTTAGGGTATTTTTTTTGCGATCATGGCAGCCCCATATTTTGACGTCATAATATATCTATCCCTTACACCCGGTCGCTCGGTGGCGCATCTACCCCTTTTTAATATACTATATCTATGCTCTTTACCATACATTATCGTGTGAAGTTGCCGCGGATCACTGTCTGTCTATTGTCAATTTATTCGCACTGTAATGACTAACAAGTGACTAACGTTCTTGATTTTAGATGACAGAATGACTAACGTTCTTGATTTTAAGTATACATATTTAGTGCTTGTGTTCTGCCAATATTTTATTTCATAGCTGGAGTGGCAATGAAATAAAACGTTGGCTATCTGTGAAAAACAAACTGTGAAGGACATCCACTCCAGGGTAACAAGTCTCCAAGGGATGAGCCTAAAGACGGCGCATCTCCAACACCAATTCCTTACTCCTCCTTATTTTCTCCCACAGTCGTTCCTTTTCAGAAACCCCCTTTCTTTCAACCAATAGTAAAAAAACACCTTCGTGGACACGACACGACGAATATTCATTCATGTCACGAAACACAACTCAATCACATCACACGGTAAGAAATTATACGATCCGTTATGGAATAGTATATTTTTTGTTTGAGAAGGTAGCGGGACTTTCGTATTTTTTTTAGACTTTCGTAAAGCAGTTACACACAAAATTATCTACCGCATTACAATCAGTCAATAATCTAGAGTTACAGAATAAATACGATTAATGATAAAAAATACTGCGCACCAGACTTTTGCAACTTTACTATAAAATCAAAGTAGTTTTTATTGTCAATGACAAAAGGGCGTTTTTGGAAATTTTACGTAATATTTAAAGGTGGTATTTAGATACCGTTCCCGTGTGAATGCGGGGTGAATGGGGTGTCGAGGGGACAATGCCTTTATGCGATTGTTTAATGTAGGTACCTACTCCTACTCACTTTTGAGCAGGTTGATCAAAGTCAAATAATGGGACAGAGGAAATTAAACCGGCGATATTTCTGAATTAATATTTGAATGTTATAATTGTTTGGGATTTTAGAAACGTGAGTTTACTTTGCATGACGGTCGACAAAAGTACGAAAAAGTAGAACTTACACTATTATACAGGCTGTCCCAATACTTTGCCACAGGAATGGAAAATAGGGAAATATTGAAGGTAGCAAATTTTACTGAAAGAAGACTTCATTTTGTTTTTAAAAATAATTGGAACTGCATTCAAAGATAAAAAAATGCCTGCCTTGACCGGGAATCGAACCCACCAAATATGAAAAAAAAACACAATATTTTATTAATTATACTTAAGTACCTACCTATATAGTCTATATACGATACCGATCAAAAGGTCTCACTCATTAAGATTATTTTTTCTTGAATACCACAGCATCTTAAATAAAAGGAAGACCATAAAATCGAATATTTTTAATTTTAAATATTAATAAATACGTAGGTACTTGCCGCCGCCCGCGACCTCGCCTGCGTGGACAGTTTTTTGCCATCCCTCGGGAACTGTATCTATTTACGGATGAACTAGGTACCCTATGTCCTTTTCTGTACCCCTGACAACATGTATGCAAAATTTCATGATGATCGGTTCAGTAGTTAGACGTAAAGTCGTAACAAACAAACGAACAGGCTTTCGCATTTATAATACTTATTAGTAACGATGGGGTGGTATTATTGCAATGAGCGGTTTTCTGTTTATTTTTATGTTGATAGATGGCGCTATACAACTAGGTAGGTTTTTCTAATTTTTCCTAGCAGCTGAGTATACCACTGAATTATTTAACACTCGACACTGGCAAAAATTACTCCCTGAAGAGGAGTATATTGCCATAACCATGCTATAACAACTGTCAAATTGACAAATTCCTTTGCTTTTTTCTTTAAAAGTTATGTACTTAGTTGAACAACGACATCTAGCCGTATTTTAGGTACTTCTTTTTTTAAACTGCCTTTTGAAAACCGCTCATTAAATAAAAATATGTTACAAATTATTAAAAAAAAATTAAGTCATTTTTCAGTAAACTTTCCAATCTTCAATATTGAAGGTACTATGCGTCGAAAGGATTTTCCCTCCGTATAGCAAAGTTTTGGGACACCCTGTATATTCTGTGGTAAAAGTTTAAAAAAGGGGAAAAATCTATGAAGCCAGAACATTTCACCAAACCTTGATAGCATTGCTATACTTACCGTTACAATATCCGTGGACTTCGCTGGAATGCGATTTCCTTCCGCATTTTCCTAGCTAGCCGCTCCGAAAAATAAAATGAAAATTCGAAATTTCAATTTGTTCTTTATAGTTACTTTCTCATGTCTAGTGGTAGGGGGGAGAGGCTCTACATACCACATATCCCAAATGTTGTAGGTTTGTGAAGACTCTGCAAGGTAAACGGTTGCTTTTGGATACGTCTAATACCGTCCAAATATTCAGAAGTCAGTACATAATAATGAATTTAAAAGGAAAACTATCAGGTAGGTTTTACAAGTTATTATTATTATTATTAATGGACAGGCAAACAGTTGAAACAACTGATAAGAGCCTGTATCCAGTTATATCATGGGTTGAGTTTATCCTTCATTAGTTTTTAAATATTTGTCCAATCTATTCTTAAACTGATTCGTATTCTGTGCAGATATCACTTCTTCTGGCAACTTGTTCCAAGCTACAACTAGGTACTCTATTTAATATTAAAGAAATGTTTATGTGGATTGTTTCCTGATAGTGCCTTTGATAATTTGAGATGATGGTCTCGTAGGTTTGTGTTTCGTGAGTACCTACTGGAATAGTTATTTATCAAAATTCTCGATGTCATAGTGTCCATGCAAGATTTTATGTTTCTATTAAGTCCCCACGTTAGTTAACAAGTAATCGTTTCGTTACTCGGAAAAAAATCCGTAGATACATATTGAACTAAGTTTCACTTAAAATACTTAGTTGTAGTCGTAAGTAGTGTTAAACAGGGAGTTAATATAATTTAATAGCCATATATAGTATGGTATGAGGCTACGGAACCCTAAAGGTACTGCGCGTGGCCCGACACGCATTTGGTCGATTTTTTACAAGTGTAGGTACGGTCTCGTAACGACCTAGGTACATTTAATTTGTTTAAAGTCATCAGTGTTTTCACTCAGTCCACATTCAACTCGCGACTCATAAATTATCGTTACATTAATTTTCATTATCACGCATAGGTACGTTATTTTTAAAAGTTACAAAAGTTTTATCATTAATCTCTTTTGGTGTATGGTTATCCTATCCATACATCAAAGTGGTCCTTCGAGCCGGACTCCAAAAACGTCAACAGCACTTAGTTTTCATCATATTTTTGCAAACAAAACCTTCAAGAGGCTAACATGATATTCGATAGATAGGCAGTGCGATACTTGCTCCGCGGTCCCCTCATAATTTCTACGAGAGCGGGTGGCGCGTGCGAGTCGCGTGTGACAGCGCTCGCGCCGCGGTCCCACGCGCGCGCCCGACGCCCCTCATCGCGGTTATTTGCATTTTTTTTACACTTCCATCGAGGGGTTATCGATGATTCGATGACGTATTGGTTGCTGTCAGCTCTTTAAAAGTTATTGATTAGCTGAAACCCCTTTTGAGGAATAATTTTTTCGTTTCGATTTGGTTTGGTTGCGGTAAATTAAGTTCTATTGATGTTATGCTGCTTAAAGTAAATTATAAGTTGTGCTCATCAGTATAATTCAAGCCTAAAATTACGTAGGACAGTCGGCAATAAAAGTTGCTAATCATTACTTTGTGTCATACAAACTGTTTGAACAAAGTACTAAAATGATCAGCGACTTTCGTTGCTAGCCGTAGGTACCATTAGTAGGGATTTAATCTTCGTTTAATAATCGTCTATCGTTTTCACCAATGGAAAAGTGTAAAAAAATGCTCTCTCTTCACTAGTCAGGTCAGGCGATGAGCAAAGATAGCATCTATCTAAAAAGTTTATTTTCCGATATGGGAGTGAATATTGGCTAAAACCTACTTTCCACGCACACTAGTTTGCGAATTACAAAATGTATGGTAAGTATTCCTATTCCTACTTTTTTATTTTTTTTTATTTTAACACAAGGCTTTTGTTAATAAGTATCGGCTTATATTTATGATCACCATACTAACCTAACCTAACCCAGAATTAGTAAATGCTCACCTGATCTTCTTGGGCGGTTTAGGATTTGGTGTTAGGTACATTACAATACAATGGGCCTCCCCAAAAGCGCAATTTTATCCCGATAGGTGGCGTCTTGTCTTTGGTACCCAGCCGCCTCAAAGAAAGTGTCAAAACATATGGGAATCTCTTGGAGTATTGCACTTTTAATTTTATACTGAGAAAATGCCGCATTGTTGTGCATGTAACTGTTAAAATAATGGAGTTCATCGATTTCCCAGTAACAAAAAAAATATTGGGCAAAAAATATATTAAAAAAAGATGCTATTCCCTCGATTTTCTCCTTTACTGAGCCTGAGAAACGTTATAAATCAAAAGGAAAGTTTCATGAATTTAATGAAGCTTCGCCAAAATAAAACAATTTTGAATTATAACAGCTTTTTTCTTTAATATTTCAGCCTCAACAGTTTCTTACATATTTATAACTTGGATGAATTTGATAGGTATATCAAATATGGAATAAGCCCAATATTGGGGCCAAACAGAGAATTAATAGAATTTTATATGCTAGAGTTATTCAAGAAACTTAGCATAAAAATAGAAATATGATAAAACGGTTCGTGTAATGATTGATTTACCCTTCTCGAGGTAATCGATGTGCATCACACCTTGTGAATTCCAGAAAACGGTGGCCATCACCATTCCAGCCGATAGATCAGTCTTCGCCGCCTTCTTCGGAGCAGGTTCGCCAGGTAAAGTCCATTGTTTCGACTGTTCCTTGGTCTCTGGTGGGTACCAGTGGACGCATGTTTCATCGACGGTCACGAAACGATGCAAGAACTCCGCCGGACAGCGCCAAACACGTCGCTGATGTGGTCTCACGGTTGCGCTTGTTGTCCGGTGTGAGCAAACGCGGCACCGATCGCGCCGACAGCTTTCTCATGCCCGTTCTTCGTGTTAAATATGATGCACCGTTCCTTCTGCGATGCCCACAGTCTCAGCTACCTCGCAAATCTTTAAGCGGCGGTCTGCCAACACGAGGTCGTGGATTTTTTTACGTTTTCCTCCGTAGTAGCCGTTTTCGGGGCACCTGGGTGTGGGTCATCAAAAACCGACGTGCGGCCACGAACAAACTTGTTGAACCAATTCTTGATGGTAGCCATCGAAGGAGAAGAGTCACCGCACACATCATCGAAGCGCTGTTTGATTTCGATGCGCGTTTTCCCTTCCAAAAATAAGAATCGAATCACGGAACGATATTGCTCTTTTTTAATTTTTGTAAAATCAACCAACACGGTCGCTTCCAGAGGCTATTAAACCAAAAAAGGGAATTGACAGAAACTTTGAGAGTAGGCTTCAAAAAGAATGTACCTACTGCACGATGGTAAAACTTTTTTGTAACAGCAACGCCATAGGTCGTTGAGGCTAGGTTCTTATTGAGTCACCCTAGTTAGTATAAACACGGAAATTCACACTCAGTTGCTATGTTAAAATTTAAATCATATGCTTCTAATATGAAATAAAAAGATTACTTGTAAATCTTACACGAAATTTAAAGAAATGTAATGCTTGTTAGCAATTTTTTGTAAGTTGCTATAAACTTTCTTGCCTGTTGTTTTGGCTTTTCTTTTCCGTAATTCTTCTTTTATCTGATCTAAAGTTAGCATGGAATACATTGTTTGTTCGCAAAATCGAAAAAAATATAATCTAAGAAAGTAAAACCACGTTACACAGTCAAGACAATATAAGCTCAAACTGAATTTAAATCATATGCTTCTAATCAGAAATAAAAAGATTACTTGTAAATCTTACACGAAATTTAAAGAAATGTAATACTTGTTAGCAATTTTTTGTAAGTTGCTATAAACTTTCTTGCCTGTTGTTTTGGCTTTTCTTTTCCGTAATTCTTCTTTTATCTGAGCTAAAGTTAGCATGGAATACATTGTTTGTTCGCAAAATCGAAAAAAATATAATCTAAGAAAGTAAAACCACGTTACACAGTCAAGACAATATAAGCTCAAACTGAATTTAAATCATATGCTTCTAATCAGAAATAAAAAGATTACTTGTAAATCTTACACGAAATTTAAAGAAATGTAATACTTGTTAGCAATTTTTTGTAAGTTGCTATAAACTTTCTTGCCTGTTGTTTTGGCTTTTCTTTTCCGTAATTCTTCTTTTATCTGAGCTAAAGTTAGCATGGAATACATTGTTTGTTCGCAAAATCGAAAAAAATATAATCTAAGAAAGTAAAACCACGTTACACAGTCAAGACAATATAAGCTCAAACTGACAAAGGGTCCAAAGACTGAAGCGCCATCTGTAATTCACTTTGCCTTCGCCTCCTCATTACATGTTTTTTTTGGTAGGTATGCTAAAGTATTATAAGATTCTTGGTATTTTCCCATCATAATCTATGTAGCGCCATCTATAATTTTTTAAGATGCTCATATGTTTATGTATCTGCCTGCGCCATCTAACGGTTGATGTCGATGTCATTTGTTTCATACCTTTCTCCTTTGCTTTCTATCAAAAGCCGGTACCCACGCGTGATCCTCAGTACCCAGATGATTTAATTCCACATAGTTGCTACCTGAAGTCTACCTTCACAGGAATATATCATAATTAATAGTACCTCAACAGATAAGGAAATATTTAACAAATAAAGTGGTCCGGCCGCAGAGCAATGCTCTCTGGCCGCACCAACTCAAATTTTAAAAAGTGTGATGCATTTTCAAGAAAGTGATATCCCAATAAAAGCTACCTAAATAGTACCTTCCACACGACAACTGCCAAGTCTCACACTCTTAAAACAACCTGGGGGCAGGTTTAAGGTTAACTGGTGTATGTTAACGACTACAAATGCAGCCAGGACCAACGGCTTAACGTTCCTTCCGAAGCACCGTTTTTTGGTCACCCATCCCATGACCGACCCTTGCGAAAGTTGCTTCTCTTCGCTGAAAAGCAGTCCTTACTAGCCGGATTAAATACTTTGAGCTTAATTATACAAATTAATAGTTTGATGAAATAAAAGAGCAATATTCTCTAGCCTGAGCACAAACTAGGGCTTGTATCTTCTAAGCCAAGAGTTTTATTTTACGAAACTTGTCGTGTGGAAGGTACTATTTAGGTAGCTTTTAATGGGATATCACTTTCTTGAAAATGCATCACACTTACGATATTGACCTGCTGCAGAGAATGCTTCCTAGCCGGACCACAAACTACGGCTTGTAACTTCTAAGCCAATGAGTTTTATTTTACGAATCTTGTTGTGTGGAAGGTACTATTTAGGTAGCTTTTATTGGGATATCATTTTCTTGAAAATGTATCACACTTACGATATTGACCTGCTGCAGAGAATGCTTCCCAGCCGGACCACAAACTACCGCTTGTAACTTCTAAGCCAATGAGTTTTATTTTACGAAACTTGTTGTGTGGAAGGTACTATTTAGGTAGGTTTTACTGCGATATAAATTTCTTGAAAATATATCACACTTTTTAAAATTTGAGTTGGTGCGGCCAGAGAGCATTGCTCTGCGGCCGGACCACTTTATTTGTTAAATATTTCCTTATCTGTTGAGGTACTATTAATTATGATATATTCCTGTGAAGGTAGACTTCAGGTAGCAACTATGTGGAACTAAACCATCTGGGTACTTAAATGTGGTCCGGCCACTGAGGATCACGCGGTACCCACCACAGAGACAAAAATGTTTTTTCTATAAACTACAGTATCTATGTACCTATTGAATTTTCCATTTTATATAGGTATTTTATTTATCGATATGATCAAATAGAGTTTGGCCAGGGAGTAGTGTCGCGTCGCGTGGTTGGAAAAGGAACCAATTTTACGCTTTGCAAGTGGCGCCACTATTTAGATGACACAACTCACTTGCCAGCACTGACGTCCATTATACACGTATGCTGGACAGGCGAACGTCACCAATCGTTTGTTCCGATTTGAAAATCGCCATATTTGCGCTGAGAGCAGTAGATTCTATACTATGGCAGTAGTGAGTGTACTTGGCATTAATTAGTTCCAAGTACACTCACTACTGCTATAGTAGAATCTAGTGCTCTCAGCGCCAATATGGCGATTTTCAAATCGGCACAAAAAATTGCTGTCATTTCATGACAATAGCCTGTCCAGCGTACTTGTATAATGGACGTCAGTACTTGCCATGTACTTGCCAGACTCCTAATAACATTTACTTTCAATCATAAACAATATGAATATAATATTCTTGTCAAAAACTCACTTTATCTCTAAAATCGTTCCGTGGAGAGGAAAACAAATGAAAATATATGTTTCCTTAAATAATATATTTATTTATAAGAGCATTATCATACATGATTTTATGATGTCTGCCATACATTGTGTAAGAGATTGTTTGTCTTCTAACCGAATAATTTGAGATAAGCTCGGCGCCCTCATCTTAATTAAATTTATTGCTCGCTAAGTACATAAGGTAAGTATCGAAAATTCTCTAAGGTTCTATAGTTTATTTACAAATAATGACCTCTGTAAAATATCGAAATCACGAAAATAAAATCAGCTGTTACATACATTTCCATGGAGTAGGATTGTACTTTTGTATGGAACAGCTGATTTTTTTTCGTGATTTCGAGGTTGGTCCCATAATGAAAGTTGTTCAGTTTGATGGTCTGATCAACCCCACAAGAGGTTTTGTATTAACTAAAAATAACCTTGTAGTCCGTTGTAGTAGGTAAAAGAGCGAAAAGTGGCCACTTTTCTCACTAATCGCCTAAGATGAGGGTCACACAAGTAGTGATTTTTTATAAAGTCCTTATTTTTAAGTGTTCACTTGTCGTGGCTGGATCGGGAGTCAGGATCTGAGGTGTCTCTCGCCTCGTGTTCTAGCTCGAAGTCATCCACCGCCATAGGTGTATCTGTAAAGATTTCTCCATCAGCCATTTTAATATCCCCACTGCTGGAGCACAGGCCTTCCTTATGGGTGGTAAGGAGGATGGGCCATAACCCACCACGCGGGCCCAATGCGGATTGGTGGGTGTTAACGATTTCAAATGCAGCCGGGAGCAACGGCTTAACGTGCCTTCCGAAGCACGGATGAAGTAGGGATATTACATTTTTGGTCACCCATCCCATGACCGACCCTAGCGAACGTTGCTTAACCTCTGCAATCGTTGGGCCAGGCGCTAAACCACTGCGCCACCGAGCTCCTCAAAGATTTAATCAGTGTTAAAGCTCGAATTAACCAAATGTGAGGGGAGTATTTTTAAGGTCTCTGCCCACTACACCGTACCATACCATGACCGTGAAAGGAACGTGTCAGGCAAAAAGAAAATCTTTGTATTGAAAAGTATAACAAGTGTAGTAAAGTAACGCGCGAGCGAGGGGGCATTCCTTGAAATAATCCTGTAAACCTACCTCCTACTTAGGGGTATGTGGTATTAGTGGTAGCCGAATAATTAAAAACACCAGTCGACTTTCATACAAACGAGGTAACTTTGAAAACTTGGTTCTCCGCCAAGGAATGATCTAGCTGTGATCTGACGATGGCCATCCAGGGAGTGAATGGAGGAGATCCAGATCACTATACACACTTAACTGATCTGATTAGCATTCTAAGAGCTATTTGGATATTTAGAAAAAATATCTGTGAAAATAGCATTATAATGTATGGAAATCCTGAAACTCAGAACTCTGATCCTTGCAGCTCTTATGCTTATCAGACCAGCTAGGCGATTACGTAAAGTCAATCGTATTTATTTGACAGTTTATATTGTATCATAATATATGTCATCCCATACAAATTGCAGCCGATGGAATACGATATGAACTGTCAATTGAATACGATTACCTTACGCAATCGCACCCCAGTTGGGTGTGTAAAGAGAACCAAGGCTTCAAAGTTACCTCGTTTGTATGAAAATCGTTTGAATGAAAATGTGAGAGTCAGAGGGAGAGTGTGTGAGAGAGAAAGATAGCTCTCTCTAGAGGGAGATAGTGTGTGTGAGAGAGGGAGTGTGAGAGAGAGAGAGGGGAGAGAGAGAGAGAGGGGAGAGAGAGAGAGGGGAGAGAGAGAGAGGGGGGGGGGGAGAGAGAGAGAGAGCGAGTATACGTGTGGTATACATACAGATGTATGTGTACGTACCCAAGTGGTCTAGAGTGACCCCCATAGCCTTCCTCAGCGCCGGCAAGGTGGCGAGCGCAGCGGGCGGCACGCGCGCGGCCATGCCCCGCAGGCAGGCTGCGACTTGCCGCGCCAGCTCCCGCTCCGCGCCACCCGCGCGCACCGCCAGCGATAGGTGCCACGGCGGCGGCGCTGATAGTCTGCAACCAAACATACAAATTGAAGGGTATAGTCACACCCCGGACCCTCCATACAACCACGCTATTATAAATAGATGACGTCAGATGACGTTTTTTTACACGCGCAACTGTGTGTGTAAGTAAGTGACTAAACACTATCAGGCCTACTTCACTCGCTCAAGGTCGCGCGATAAGCACCTACCGCTAGCCGTTCAGTCGAACGAACAAGTGAGCAGAGGGCCGCCAAACGCCTGCCACCGTAAAAGCGCGGCATCTTACTGCCTGCGTAGGTATTGTCTCTTTATAATATGTAGTAACAATTTCGAATCGACATTACTGTTTCGTGTACGGATGTCAAAATCAAAAAACCAATAAACAATTGTCGTTTTTCACATTATGATATATGCTATGCAGTTCATTTAAAAGAAGACAACCCTAACGTTCCATCGTCAGAAAAGATAAGAGCACACGATAGAAAGAGAGGCAACTACTAGGTGAACTGCGTGACCTGAATTGAACTTTATTGTGTCGGAGCAAAAGTCGCTATTTATTTAAATGACTTAGCCGAGTGCTGCTTTTATACTTGTACTATTAACAGGGCTCTGTCACTCCGCGCGCGAGTCTGAAGCGCTCGGCGTCCTCTGAGAGGACAAATTTCATACATCAGAAAAGATAAGACCTACGCGATAGAAAGAGAGGCAACTACTAATTGAATGTTTTGGAGTGAAGGGAGCGCTGTACGACCTGAATTGCACTTTATTGTGTCGGAGCAAGAGTAGCAATTTATTTAAACGCTTTTGCGGAGTGCAACTTCTGTACGCTAGTACTATTATCTATTCTGTGCTATTAGTTATTCTGTGATACTATGACGAAATTACGCAACTGAAGTCTGGCATGACTACTCCTGCAATGCTATTTAAATTACTTACAACTGAATAATTTACTTTAGACTAGTAAATAACACTCTATTTTTATGAAGAAACTGTTTATTTCGACATACAGCACTGATTTTTAGAACTTTTACACACATGGAAAATGGAAAAAAGCCGGGCGATCGAGCAGAGCAAAGCAAAAGTACAATGACATCTAGAATTTTCTCCCGCTGATTTTGACAATGACGTTGACAGTTTTTTTTATTTTATTTACTAGTTTGGGTTTGGACACAACACATTATGCCGAAATAACGATGCGTTTTTTTCATTGCCGCCGAACTTCGGTCGCGTAACTTCGGCATAGTATGTCTAGACACTGTCTCGGACAGTTTATATTGTACTGGCGATCGGCCCTGGCTTCGCTACGGTGTAGTGTGGAATTTGACACCATGTATTACAAAAACCGCATCAAAATCCGTTGCGTAGTTTTAAAGATTTAAGCATACATAGGGATATAGGGACAGAGAAAGCGACTTTGTTTTATACTATGTAGTGATGAGTGGCGTTCAATGGGGATGGCAACGCAAAGCTAATTGCAGATGTCGCTGCGTACGCTTGTTCTTAAGACAGTAGACGTTCCGAACAAATCTATAGGAATAAAAATAGATATTTAATTTGTGGTATTTTTTACCGAAAGTTTAAATATTCATAGACCCAAAATTAATATTTAAACTTTCTAAATGCACAGCACATGCTGAAATTGAAAGCCAAATTAAGGCGTTTTTCTTCTTACTGAATTTATATTTTTTTTCTTAATAATCTGTTTTTTCGGAAATCTGTAAGTACTCACATTTTTACAGCTTATTACACAGAATTTGGTCATTTTAAAGCTATTAAACCGATTTTTAAAGTAAAAGCCCTTTTTTTTGACGGTTTTTGTGGAACAAGCGTACGTAGTGCCACTTTGACAGTTGCCTTCCCCATTCATAATTCGCACTTTTTGGTAAACAACGCATTGAGACGGAGTGTCCTCTCTATAATACGTAGTACTTATATCTATTCTGTGATAAAGATACAAGGGAACAGCATTTATGTTGCATGAAATATTATGACTAATATTATAATTTTTCGGGGTGCTGATTTCAGATCCGAAGTCAGATTGTTTGTATCAGCTTTAGCTTTTGAGATATAATCAAAACGCGTTTTTAAAGAAAAATATATATTTTATTAAGAAAATCATTAGAAAAACAACCACTACTTATCACAAAAAAAAATAAGATTTTCTAGCTTGACTTGGTTCGTGAGGGCTGCTTTAAATGCTCCAACAATAGCATGCCATCATGTGAGCATCCCAGTGACCCTGGTAACGTTTCTCCATAGTTCGAATACCTTGGTGGAACTGTTCCCCTTGTTCTTCACTCAGATCACCAAGATTTTTCAAGGAGACGGTCCAAATGGCTGTGGGGGAAGTGTACCTTGATGCTCATATTACAACCAAGCTGCGGGAAGGGTGACAACACCAGTTCAATATGCTCATGCGGAGCAGCTTTCATCCTTTTTATTTTTCCTAGAAAATTTTGTTCAGTCCAAACGAATTAGTTCCAGGCATTATTTCAATAAACTATTCAAGTTTTCATCCTTTATCAATTTTGTTATTTGTGAACGATCAAAAATTCCGGCTTTATGTTTCTCTGTGCTCAAATATCTGGGTTAAAAAAAATCAGTTTTCCCACTTTCATCACTTGAAGAAGAGCTTTTTTCTTCTAAGTCGTAATTATTTTGTGTAGATGAAGAAGCTTGAGGTACTGGCGCATCGCCGGAGTACAGGACTAGTCGAGTAACAGATAACAAATTAGGGTAAAACCATTTCGACCGGTTTCATTTATTAATCCTGATTATATTAACCACACAAAAATAACAATAATCTTGATGATTTGAAGTTTCCCGCCACATCATTGGTGTTTGATACTTTAAATTGGAACTTTTCTTATTTGCCCATAATCTCGAAAGACTCTACACATGTGTTACATACCATATGAGGAACCCAGTACTTGTCACGGGTGTCCAAAGTGAACCCAAAGTAATCGAAAAACACCTGTTTTATGAGTTCCGCCACATTTAATCTACAATTTTTGATTTTATATTCACCACAGATGTTACAAAGTTAGTAGTTGGAATTGTTTTCACAGATATTTCTCGACGTAGCCATTGTTAAATAAAAAACTTTTTTAAAAAGCAGCTTGGTTGATTTGAAGTTTAAATGTGACTAGTTCAAAAATATGTCTGACAGCTGTATCTCAAAAAATAGAGCTGCTATAGAACAAATGAGAATAGATTTCAAATCAGCGACCTCAAATTAGTTAACAACAGGCATAAAATTCCATGCAACAAAAAAAAGTTTAATATTTCCCTTGTCTGTCTTTCTGTCTTATGCAGCAGCTCGTAGGTGTGTTGCAGCGCGGGCCCGATGCCGTAGTCATGCTGCGACGACGTGATTTCTTCCTCTACCCCTAATTATAAAACAGTTGCATAATCAACTATTACCTATCCCTCTGTTCCTTCTCCAACTTGTGCAGCAGCTCGTAGGTGTGTCGCAGCGCGGGCCCGATGCCTTCCTCCAGCCCTAATTATACAACAGTTGCATAATCAACTATTACCTGTCTTTCTCTTCCTTCTCCAACTTGTGCAGCAGCTCGTAAGTGTGTCGCAGCGCGGGTCCGATGTCTTCCTACAGCTCTAATTATACAACAGTTGCATAATCAACTATTACCTGTCTCTCTGTTCCTTCTCCAACTTGTGCAGCAGCTCGTAGGTGTGTCGCAGCGCGGGCCCAATGTCTTCCTCCAGCTCTAATTATACAACAGTTGCATAATCAACTATTACCTGTCTCTCTGTTCCTTCTCCAACTTGTGCAGCAGCTCGTAGGTGTGTCGCAGCGCGGGCCCGATGCCTTCCTCCAGCCCTAATTATACAACAGTTGCATAATCAACTATTACCTGTCTCTCTGTTCCTTCTCCAACTTGTGCAGCAGCTCGTAGGTGTGTCGCAGCGCGGGTCCGATGTCTTCCTCCAGCTCTAATTATACAACAGTTGCATAATCAACTATTACCTGTCTCTCTGTTCCTTCTCTAACTTGTGCAGCAGCTCGTAGGTGTGTCGCAGCGCGGGCCCAATGTCTTCCTCCAGCTCTAATTATACAACAGTTGCATAATCAACTATTACCTGTCTCTCTGTTCCTTCTCCAACTTGTGCAGCAGCTCGTAGGTGTGTCGCAGCGCGGGCCCGATGCCTTCCTCCAGCCCTAATTATACAACAGTTGCATAATCAACTATTACCTGTCTTTCTCTTCCTTCTCCAACTTGTGCAGCAGCTCGTAAGTGTGTCGCAGCGCGGGTCCGATGTCTTCCTCCAGCTCTAATCATACAACAGTTGCATAATCAACTATTACCTGTCTCTCTGTTCCTTCTCCAACTTGTGCAGCAGCTCGTAGGTGTGTCGCAGCGCGGGCCCGATGCCTTCCTCCAGCCCTAATTATACAACAGTTGCATAATCAACTATTACCTGTCTCTCTGTTCCTTCTCCAACTTGTGCAGCAGCTCGTAGGTGTGTCGCAGCGCGGGCCCAATGTCTTCCTCCAGCCCTAATTATACAACAGTTGCATAATCAACTATTACCTGTCTCTCTGTTCCTTCTCCAACTTGTGCAGCAGCTCGTAGTGTGTCGCAGCGCGGGCCCGATGCCTTCCTCCAGCCCTAATTATACAACAGTTGCATAATCAACTATTACCTGTCTCTCTGTTCCTTCTGCAACTTGTGCAGCAGCCTTGGACGAATTAACCACTGGACACGTAACGTAAGAAAAATGTATGAAATCACGATCGACCAATTTTTGCGGGGTGAGGGGGGATTAACTTGTCAAATAATGACAATATTATAGGGTGATTTAGCCGGTTTCCGGCCATAATTGCCGGCCAAATATTATGGATTGTGAAACTCATACATTAGTTCTCGGCCAGGCGGCCGAAAAGCAAATGCCCTCCCAAAAATGCATTTAGTTACTCGGCCATCAAATTTAAATGTATCACACCGAAAACTTTACGCGTTTAATTAAGTTAAACAGTACTAGAATTGAGCCATAGCGTGTAAGCGCTAGGGTTGATACCGAAATGGAATTTAGACTTGTGGCAAAGGAAATTACATAGTAGGTATGTTAGGAAATAAACTTGTGCAAGGACATGTTAATGAAAGATAGGTTTGATTTATAATAAGTTTTTGTAATCTTTTAATTATATTAGGTAAGTACACATCATAAATTGCAACCCTTATACTTTATTTTCTGTTATTTATCATATAATCATTTTTTTAATCTCTTAACGTGTTAATGAAGGAAAAGTTTGATTTATAATCATTTTTATTAGGGTTCCGTACCCAAAGGGTAAAAAACGGGACCCTATTACTAAGACTCCGCTGTTTGTCTGTCTGTCACCAGGCTGTATCTAATGAACCGTGTTAGCTGGACAGTTGAAATTTTAACAGATGATGTATTTCTGTTGCCGATAAAACAACAAATAGGTACTAAAAACAGAATAAAATAAATATTTAAGGGGGGCTCCCATACAAGAAACTTTTTTGACGTTTTTTGGTACGGAACCCTTTGTGCGCGAGTCCGGCTCGCACTTGGCCGGTTTTTTTATTTATTGTCAATTTTACCTACTTGCGAGTTTACGAGGTTTAATCGTCTGAAATCCTTATTTTCAGAGCTTTTTGTTATAATTAAAGTCGGGTTAAAGGAACGGTAAGGGCATGACTAATATTTCGTATATTTTAACTTATAAAATAGTCGATAAATATTTATTTTATTAAAATTCAAAATATGGTAAAGTTGCAATAGTAGGTCCCATCAACTATGGCAACTTTGACATATTTTTGTTATTTTAAAATAAGATATAAATTTATCGCTTACTCTATAGGTACTTACTTTTCTGGATCACTGGGCAATACGAAGAAACTTTTATCAGGATTTTGTTTTTGGTTGTTGCCACAGCCATAAACACAACAATAACGCCCGCCGCCGGGCATGATTAATTATCTAACAATTAAATAATGTAAATTAAACGCGTAGTCAGTCCGTGCGAAATGCGGTACAATACGGATTGCGGTGGGACAAGCGAGCGGCGAGCGAAAGTAGAAAGAACTAGAGATGGGTAGGTCCGCTCTTAATTAGGAGTTGCATCAGGATGTACATCCAGCTCTGGTGATGTACATCCAGGTCCCGTGTCCGTCGGACCCATATGGGTCCGGCGGCAGACTAACTGTCGGTCGTGATCGTGAACCTCTATCCCCTAAGGCGGAGTCGGAATTGGGACGGAATGCGGATTGAACAGGATAAATAAGAAATAAAAATAGTATGGGACAAATCAGTCTCATATATATTTTGTAATAATCATGAATTACCAATAATCTCTAATTAAAAAGTAAAAAAAAAACAAAAACCCCCTAATTTGGTAAAATATCTAAAAAAAAATCTAATGATCAAACATAAACAAAAACACTCATTGGGTAGATAACAATTGAAAACATCGAATACCTGTAATACTTATCACGAAAAACAAAACCAAAATAAATACGCCTAACAACAAGTTTGAAGCTAGATAATTTGAGAACAGGAGTAATTTGAAATGAATTGAATAAATCACACCCGCGCTAACGAACGATGCATATCCCCACGCGCGGTCCCACTCCGACTCCGGCCCGCCACCGCCTCCCCGCCGCACCGCACCTCCCCCCGTGGTCCGTAATCCCGTGATTCAGTTCCACAACCGATAAGTTACTCTATGAACCGCTGTGCAATCCGCTCCGGGGTGAGCGGAATCCAACTGGTCGTTGGATGTACATCCATCACTGTGGCATGTGATGCAGGTCCACTGATGCGTTTCCAACCGGACCTACCCATCTCTAGAAAGAACCCTTGCCCGAGTAAGACGGCGACTAACGGCTGCACTCCCCGCGCGCCGCACGCAGCCCCCGCGCGCCTCCAGACACGCACACATAGCCGCGAGCGATTTTACGAGCATACATGCGCGAGTGTCGTTTCTTTTCGCGTTAGAGTATATATTCTGTGGCTAATGCCACTTTATAGTTAATGAAAGCATTAAAATATTGATTTCATTAGTTTGTTGCATCAAACTACTTTAGGCTAAAAGCTTTAACTAATGAGAGCCCTAAACATTGTTGCCAATAATAAAGTTAAAAAATGAATGGGATGACCGAATGGTTAAGTTTTGTTTTGAAAAGTATTCAAAGTTTGTATTTAAATTGGCCAAAAAAACGCGTTTGACACATAGTATGGTTTGACAACTGACATTTTTCTTTCAAATTCGTTGGTTGTGAAATTTTTATTATTTCGGTATTATTTTCTTTGTGAGTAAAAATCTCAAAACGAAAACAAAAACGTGAACGAACGTGAACAAATAATTAACTCAACAATTATTTCGCCATTGTTCCTTGAAAAGATGGTCAGGAAATGTCAGGGAAAAGTCAGGGAATTTATTTGGACTTTAACAGTGGACACTCTGGTAAACACTATTGTAACTTACGTTCCAAATAACTCACATGCACATTTTTGCTACTTTTAACGACACACCTACCCTGTTCAATTTTCGCCCTTCTTCCCCACGACCCTACCAAGGCGCACCACTGGTAGTGTCGCGGGTATTTTTTTCCCTTCTACACTGCCGGCCCAGTAGTGTCGTAGGTAAATGAAAAATTCCATACATATGCATTTCCCACGATACTACCATTAAAAACTTAATTATTGTTAATTAAACTTAATTAATAAATTGTTAAAGTCCTTGTCGCGCGACCTTGAGCAAGAGAAGGAGGCCTGCCCCCCTACTCAAATGGCCACTTTTCTATTCGTTCGCTAACTTAACGATTAAAAATAAGCCATAAACCCTAAAATTGCGTGTTGGAGGCCTGACACTTCCATACAATACTACAATGTCTACTTGCGACGTGTTCCTTGATCGTTTAATTGCTTATTTTCAAGCTTTAAGTTAGCGAACGAATAGAAAAGCCCCCCTGGTTATATTTCCGAAATGGCCGAAAACCATAGGGGGCCGGCAAACCAGCTAGCTCACCCTACTTTGTTTACATACCAAATTTTATTTATTTTACGAAAAATAGCTACTATAATAGGTTGAAATTGGCTTACATGTAAAAAAAAAACATTTCTAGATTGCCCGCTATTTTTTTTGCTGAACAATACGGAGCATTTTGCCCATTTTTGTACCAATGTTTCGCCACGAGCTCTAGCATCACACTGACAACGCGATATCGTTTACTGAGGCTATCGGTCACAGTAAGTGGCTAAGGGGTAAAGGCGAATATGGCTGTCATTTCGCGTCCAGTGGTTGATTCGTCCAAGGCAGCAGCTCGTAGTGTGTCGCAGCGCGGGCGCGATGCCTTCCTCCAGCCCTAATTATACAACAGTTGCATAATCAACTATTACCTGTCTCTCTGTTCCTTCTCCAACTTGTGCAGCAGCTCGTAGGTGTGTGTCGCAGCGCGGGCCCGATGCCTTCCTCCAGCTCTATTTATACAACAGTTGCATAATCAACTATTACCTGTCTCTCTGTTCCTTCTCCAACTTGTGCAGCAGCTCGTAGGTGTGTCGCAGCGCGGGCCCGATGCCTTCCTCCAGCCCTAATTATACAACAGTTGCATAATCAACTATTACCTGTCTCTCTGTTCCTTCTCCAACTTGTGCAGCAGCTCGTAAGTGTGTCGCAGCGCGGGCCCGATGCCTTCCTCCAGCCCTAATTATACAACAGTTGCATAATCAACTATTACCTGTCTCTCTGTTCCTTCTCCAACTTGTGCAGCAGCTCGTAGGTGTGTCGCAGCGCGGGCCCGATGCCGTAGTCGTGCTGCGACGAAGTGATATCTTCCTCCAGCTCGTTCAAGAACTCCACGTCCAAACCCAGCTCGGACAAGCTGCGAAGCTGCTCTAAATCCACCTTGATCTTTGCTATGTCCTGGCAACATTAAATATGTTATAATGAGGATCCGTAACAGGTTTGAATCCTATAGTTTTATTGATATAAGTAATATAAAATCATATTAATAGCTATGATACTTAGTGA
The DNA here is from genome assembly GCA_928269145.1 of Agriphila tristella. NCBI lineage: Eukaryota > Metazoa > Arthropoda > Insecta > Lepidoptera > Crambidae > Agriphila > Agriphila tristella. The sequence continues at coordinate 28,216,415 of OV743434.1, forward strand.
AAGATTATTTTGAAATCCGTTTGAATGAAATGCCAAGCTCAATGCAATATGTGCTTTATCACGTACGGCATAAGGTTAGCGTACGTCTCGATAACGTCAGAAGGACCCCCAAAATAACAGTGTTTTAGCATGTTTTAGCTCGTATAACTTCGGGGCCATTCATAAATTACGTCACACGAATTTCATAATTTTTGACCCCCTCCGCCTTCCCCGTCCTTGTCACAGTTGGTCACATTTGAGAGACCCCCTCCTCCCTAGTGTGACGTCACATATTTTACAATTTTACATCTAAAAATAATTATTGAATTAAAAAACAGCTTAGAAATATGTATTATTTCAATTTAAATGATTTTGAAATGTGACGTCACGAAATTTAGGACCCCTCCCACCCCCTTGTCACACTTCGTCGACCTCCTCCCTCCCCTTAAACGTGTAACGTAATTTATGGATGGCCCCTTCTCAGGTTAAGGAGATATCGCAAAAATTTCTTCACAGTTAATCATGTGGTGGCATAAGCTTTCTGATAAGCCACTAAACAAAAATCTTTACTGATCCTCATTCATCATATCAGCCGCATGACACCCACTGCTGGGTATAGGCCTCCCCCGCGGATCTCCGCGACGCTCGGTCCTGCTTGGCCCGCATCCAGCGGCGCACCGCGACCGCGCACCCTCACGTCGGTCCACCTTGTCGGGGGCCTACCCACGGAGCGTCGTCCGGTGCGCGGTCGCCATTCCAGAACCTTTCCGCCCCAACGGCCATCGGTTCTTCTCGCTATGTGTCCAGCCCATTGCCACTTCAGCTGAGCAATCCTTCGAGCGATGTCGGTTACTTTAGTTCTCCTGCGGATCTCCTCGTTTCTGATTCGATCACGTAGGGAAACGCCGAGCATGGCTCTCTCCATTGCACGCTGAGTGACCTTGAGCCTCCTTATGAGACCCATAGTTAGCGGCCACGTTTCACTGCCGTAAGTCATCACTGGCAACACACACTGTTCATAGACTTTCGTCTTGAGACACTGAGGTAAGTCGGACGCGAAGATTTTTCGAAGCTTCCCGAATGCTGCCCACCCGAGTTGGATTCGACGAGCATTTATATTTATATATATTTTATATTTATATATACTATACATACCTCTATTTTTTTTCCTTTCTCGTTGTTACTTGTCTCTTTGTATAATGTGTTATTTTGTGTGTTGTTAATAAAAGATTTTCTATTCTATTCTATGCCCTGCAGGGGTGTTTTGCAGCTGATTTGACTAACTAATACAACAACAAGACTTAAAAAAATTCTTACGAAATCATCCTTAGTTTGCGTGGTTTCTGGCTGAGCCTTCTTCTCCGGGAACAGGGTTTCCATATCGTAGAACAGCCTCCAGGGAGATTCGGGCTCAAAGCGGAGCATCTCCTCGTTGCCCTGACCACTCTCCGCATCTGTTAGTACGTATACAGGGTCATTTTGTATTGACCATTCAAATTTTAAGGATGTGTTCAGTCTATTAAAATGAACAACTTACTCTAAGGAACACAGGGCCAAATATGTAAAAAAAACCGACTATCCAAAGTAGTATCCATACAAATCAATGAGATCACTCACGTGATCAATTTAGTATGGGATGACCAAAATTTTGTGGCGAAATTCGACACATGTTTCTTAGAGAAAGTTGTTAAGTTTCATGGCTGGACACATCCTTGAAAGGATCATGCCGGATTCTGGGCCATGATGCGCATTAACCATACATATCTCATTGACTTTGACTTTGAAATGTCATATAATAGGAAAATGTCAAACAATTATAACTGTAAACAGCTCCTTGAGATTGAGATTTCTCTTTTCTCCCGCATTATATTTTAATGTCATTCTTCCCATGCAATCAGTATAAAATTACTATAGTATATTGGTAATTTCATCAAAGCGCATCATGGCCTAGCTTGTATAGAAAAATCGGCATAATCCTTTAGATGGTAAGTTTAGAATGTCCTGATATTTTAATAAATTTTGTATTCCTTTAGTTTTAGTTCTGTATAATTGCCTTGACGCGTTTATACGCAGCGTATAAACGCAGCGCGTGCTGTACAGTCACGTCTATAAATAATGTATTCAGTTTAGATCTTTGTCACTCTAAAAATATTACTTATTTGAAGACTCTTAAGCAGGCCATGTACAATAGGTTATGCATGACGGTTCGGTTTTAACCGAGCTGCAAAACCTTCGTGCAAAACCGAGTTCAATAGAGGACACACGCTAGGTTATGCATGACGATTTTGATCTTACAGGCATAACCATCATGCATAACCTAGAGTGTATGGTCGGCTTTACGCTGTAAGCCAGCGTTCTTTCAATAATGTGAGGTATCACCTTGACATTCAATTGACATATCTTTCTAGATATTTTGACTTAGATCACAGAATACATATTATAAGTACTACATTTTATTTGAAAACCAACAGCGTTACAATTCTTCTAATTCTAACCACTAGCAAGGCCAATTACAGGTTTTCCGTAATAAACTACTACTAAGATGAAATAGCTATACCTAAAACTTTTTGTGAGATTTTAAAATTCACAAATGCTAGAGTCTGGTCAAGTCAACGAAAGATGAGACTGGCAAAAAGCGGTAAATTCAATGGCAACTCTGATTATAGTCGGAAAGATAGTTTTGATACTTACTTGTTATTTATTATAATAATATATAAAGTATCAAAACTATCTAATATATGATTTATTATGGGTCTTTTTTGTCTTGTACTAGCGATAATTTAAAGGCGTGAAATACACCTAATTTTATCAATTATCATTTTTCGGCAGTCTAAAATAAAAAGTAAAAAAAACGGACTAGTAAAAACAGACTAAAAAGTAAAAAATAAAATTTTCTTTAAATATTTATAACCTACAGAAATTTTAAATCTTATATATTATATTATTAACGTGGGGCGCATTTTGTAAAATTTTTCAATCCTATTGTCTTTAGCATGCGCCCCACGTTTTTAGATTTAAAATTTCTGTAGGTTATAAATATTTACAGAAAAATTTATTTTTTACTTTTTAGTCTGTTTTTACTAGTCCGTTTTAGGCTGGCCACATACAGACGGAATTCCGAATCGGGATTCCGTACGTACGTACCACTACACACAGACGTTTTTTTTCGTTCGGAATCACGGCTCAGTCAGATGCTAGACTTTGAAGAGTAAACATTGAATGAAGATGAATTATTTTGACGAGGATGTACTATTTTAATAGCGATTTCGCTTTTACTTTACCTGTGCACAAAAAGCTGTGCATGGGTAGCCTACAACAGCTATTATTAAATGTTTGATATCAGAATTAAAATAATCTTGGCTTCAAGTCTTTTGGCCAAGTGCATATTCAACTAAAATTATCTTCTAAAAATAAAGAAAAAATGCATAATTATAGACCATTTATTATTTACATTACTCAGTTAGGTCAATTCTATTGTTTTTTTTTGGTAAAATAGAACTAATAACTTAGCAAAACGATAAAAAAGTATGGCCAAAAGTCTGGTATCCAGAGTTGTAATAAAAAAAGTAGCATTCCGTACGGAATAAAAACGGTTGTGTGTGGCGACCAATACAAAATCTATGGAAGTCTTGCGTTCGGAATGGGTTTTTTCCGTGCGTGATTCCGAACGCACGGGCCCTCATGTGGAATTCCGTAACGGATAAAATTACGTACGGAAAGTTAACGCATGTGTGTGGCAGGCCCATAGATTTTGTATGCAATTGCTGCGTTCGGAATTCCGAATCGGGATCCCGTTTCGAGATTCCGTTACGTGATTCCGTCTGTGTGTGACCGGCCTTAATGTTTTTAGTCCGATTTTTTTGTAATAATTTAGTCCGTTTTAAAAACGTGTTTTATTTAAAGTTTTTTTTCAGTAAATTTTTATTTTCTGCTTTTTAGTTAACGAGCTAGACTAAAAATATACCATCTCCTATCGGAGCACTCGTCAAGACGATTCAAACGAGCCCAAACTCGATGGGGTTGCATGGTTTTATTACAGAGTCCCAGTGGCCTTCTTCCGGCTCCATCATGAGACTATTTCCTAACAAAGTACTCGTCAATACGATTCAAACGAGCCCAAACTCGATGGGGTTGCATGGTTTCAATATTGAGTTCCTATGGCATGGAATTTCAGCTTCATCATCAGACCCTGAACCTCGTCTCCCATTAGAGTACTCGTCAAGACGATGCTAACGAGCCCAAACACGATGGGGTTGTATGGTTTCATCATAGAGTTTCTATGGCTTTCCTCCGGCTCCATCATCAGATCCTCGGACACTATTTCCCAACAAAGTACTCGTCAAGACGATTCAAACGAGCCCAATCTCGATGGGGTAGCGTGGTTTTATTAAATAGTTCCTGTGTCCTTCCTCCGGTTCCATCATCAGACCCTGGAAACTATTTCCCAACAAAGAACTCGTCAAGACGATTCAAACGAGCCCAAATTTGATGGGGTTGCACGGTTTCAATATTGAGTTCCTATGGCATGGCCTTTCGGCTTCATCATCAGACCCTGGACCTCGTCTCCCATTAGAGTACTCGTCAAGACGATGCTAACGAGCCCAAACACGATGGGGTTGTATGGTTTCATCATACAGTTCCTGTGGCCTTCTTCCGGCTTCATCATCAGATCAGCTCAATGACACCATAATATTGCATTGCCTTCCAGTTCTGACCTACGTTCAAAGTTTCAAGTCTCTAGCTCATCGGGAAGCTAGGATAAAATCGTTCGCAAACTTTGTGGAGAAACACACAAACAAACAAACAAACAAACGCGAAAGCAACCTAATAAAAACGTGTTAAAAATTGCGGCCATTCCAACAGGAGAGGGGATAGACCCCAACATTGGGTGTTTTTCTCGATAAAATTAAGTTTATTTCACGCCTTTAAATTATCGCTAGTACAAGCAAGACCAAAGACACTGTTTAGCAAGTATCAAAACTATATTTCTGACAACAGAGTTGCCATGAGTTGTTTTTTTGAATTTGCCGCCTTTTGCCAGTCTCATCTTTCGTTGACCAGACTCTATTTTTATACAGTACTAAATAAATATATACTAGTTTTTTTTTAAAAGCAGCATTTTTTTTAATTATATTAAAATGTTGCCGTTAGGACAATATTATTATAACATGTAAAGTAACTCACGCATAGTGTGGTAAATGAGATGGGACTCCTCTTTGGTGAGCGTCGCGAAGGTGCCGTCATAGGAGGGCGCGTACGAGCTGAACGGGCCGTAGTTTAGGGGCTTCACGCCCTTGGCCAGGTTGCGCCGATCCTCGCGGGGCGCTGCAAATTGTATGACCATCAGCCATGTCCTCACTGCAGAAGCACAGGCCTTCCTTATGGGTGGATAAGGGGCACCCTACCCCGTCCTTGTCACAGCTGCTCACATTTGTGGGACCCCCTCCCTAGTGTGACGTCACATATTTTTCAATTTTGCATACAGAAATAATTATTGAATTAAAAAGCAGTTCAGAAATTTGTTTTATTTCAATTTAAATGATTTTTAAATGTGACGTCACGAAATTAAGGACCGCTCCCACTCCCTTGTCACACATTGTCACATTTCGTCGACCCCCTCCCTCCCCCTTAACGTGTGACGTAATTTATGGATGGCCACTAAGGAAGATGGGCCATAACCCACCACGCGGGCCCAATGCGGATTGGTGGGTGTTAACGACTGCAAATGCACCTGAGACCAACGGCTTAACGTGCCTTCCAAAGCACGGAGGAGCTTGAGATAATAAATGTTTGGTCACCCATCCCATGACTGACCCTTGCGAAAGTTGCTTAACCTCCTCAATCGCTGGGCCAGGCGCTCTACCACTGCGCCATCGAGTTCTTACTTGCTCTTAGTTGGACAAAATACTTGCGTGAAAGTGTTAAATAAATGGGTAGTATGTATTTAATCGGGTAACAATAAATTCCCATTTTGGGTATCAAAAATACTGAATATAGCGTACTGAAATACTAAGTGGGCGACGGACCGAGGGCGACTACAGATATTGAAAATGGGTACTCTAATCCGTGGATAGCGGTGTGGGTTGCACGATTGTTAATATTGGAAATGTAATAGTTTATAAATAGTATTAATTGTGTCAACTGTTTGTTATCCCAAATAAATAAAATAAAATAAATTGGTGACTTTAAAATACAAATTGGGTAACAAGTTATTCAGAACGGGCAACCAAATAACTATTTGGGCGACAACCTTAGGGCACACAAAACATTAAAAATTTGGCATATATTTCATTTAAAAAAGATGACAACAATGACAAAAAAAACAAACAAACGAGAAACCAGCCTAATAAAAACGTGTTAAAATACTTGGTATAATAGTTGCCCACTCAGTATTTGTCACCCATTTCAAGTTTTCACTGCTAACTTAAATTATTTATCACCCATATGTAATCGCCCGTTTTGAGTATTTTTGTAATCCACTGTTAGTCGCCCGTTTAGTTATTTTGTCGCCCAAAAAATAAACTGCTGCCCAGTTTAGTATTTAAGTATCCCATTAACCGTCGCCTTTAATTATTTCCAGTCACCCAATTAATTAATTCCCTAAATAAATTAAGAGTACTAACTATGTAGCGAGCCAGTTCCCTGCTGCAGCTTGCCGATGTACCTGCCCAGGGTAATAGGCTTATCTTCCGATGTAACGTCCACCGTATTTGTCACCAGGCACAGGGTTGTTTTTCCATCGGAATCCATGCGCGGGAATGCTAAGAGAAAAAAACTATTAAGAAGCTGTCATTATAAGTTTAGTTACTCACCGCTTCTATTTTTTCGGACGTTTTAGAATTCAGCGATAAATATAAAATTGATAACTTAATAAGGAGTAGCAAAAACGATACACAATAAACAATCACTACATTGGCCACAAATATATAAGTACAAAATATGTTTGCTAATTGCAAGCAAACACAATCTCTGTACCAATTTTTTTTTAACTACACTGGCCTGCAAAACTAAGTACTACAGAGGTCTATTTTCATACAAACGAGGTAACTTTGAAGTATTGGTTCTCCGCCCGGGATTAAACGTGGTGTGATCTGATGATGGCCATCCAGGGAGTGAATGGAGAAGATTCAGATCCCCATACACACCCAATAGATCTGATCAGCATTCTAAGAGCTGTAAGGATAAGAGTTATCAGTTACAGCATTTCCATACATTTTAATGCTATTTTCGTGGTTTTAATAAACATATCCAAACAGCTCTTAGAATGCTGATCAGATCTATTGGGTGTGTATGGGGATCTGAATCTTCTCCATTCACTCCCTGGATGGCCATCATCAGATCACACCACGTTTAATCCTGGGCGGAGAACCAATGCTTCAAAGTTAGCTCGTTTGTATGAAAATAGACCTCTGTAGTACTTAGTTTTGCAGGCCAGTGTAGTAAAATGAAGATATGACATGACTTTTTTAATATTAACATCTAAAGTTTAAGTTTCTCTGAAGATTAATTCAGTTTTTTATTACTTAATCTAACCAGTATTATATTATCTGTGATCTTACCGACAAGCACAGATAATATAAACACAAGATTATTCCTTAGGGCTGGTATACATTATCTTAGTTGTTAGTAGAGTGCAAGTATTACTCAAATGCAAGTGCATTAGTAGTTTTGGTGCCTTTCCAGTGAGCGTTTACACTTCTTCCAGTAGTGTCATTTGACTAAATGCTCTTTACTAATACCACAGACTACCTAGGATGCTAAACTAATACGTTAAAAGTGTTGATTTAGATGCTTCCAGCGAGAAGTGTCGCGCGAGGCAAGAACTGGCACGCAGGGGGTGCTACTCGAAACAAAAATAATTTTGATTTAAGTTATACATACCTATATAACTTTATTTGTCAAGTCACAATGATTAAATACATTGATAGTAACAGCGCTAGCAGATAATGACAGCTATCCTCCGCGCTAGTTAAAAAAAAAACCGGCCAAGTGCGAGTCGGACTCGCGCACGAAGGGTTCCGTACCAAAAACAGCAAAAAAATCACGTTTGTTGTATGAGAGCCGCCCCTAAATATTTTTTTTCTGTTTTTAGTATTTGTTGTTATAGCAGCAATAGAAATACATCTTTCAACTGTCTACCTGCAGTCGTTATTAATAGCGACCAATAAACACCAAAAACTCACGTTTGTTGTATGGGAGACCCCCTTAAATATTGATTTTATTCTGTTTTTAGTATTTGTTGTTATAGCGGCAACAGAAATACATCATCTGTGAAAATTTCACCTGTCTAGCTATCACGGTTCATGAGATACAGCCTGGTGACAGACAGACAGACGGACAGCGGAGTCTTAGTAATAGGGTCCCGTTTTTACCCTTTGGGTACGGAACTCTAAAAACTATGTTACAACAGAGTAGTACTTATCGTCGTCTAATAGTAGCCAACATACATTTACAGTATACCTACGCAAGGTAAACAGATAAAATTCACTTAACTAAACTCAACTTACTAATATTCTGTCAACTTCATACAGTTTTTATTTTAAATTTTTAAATGTTTGTATAATAATATGTTTGTTTTATATAATTTGAGTTGTGAGTGAGAGTGAGTAAAGTTCAAAGGCAACTTGAACGTTACTCGCTTTAGTCGCGGAATAACTAATAGTACAAGGTACAGAAGCAGCACGAGGCAGTCATTTAAATAAATAAAAAACGACTTTAGCTCCGACACAATAAAGTGCAATTCAGGTCTTGCAGTTCACCTAGTAGTTGTCTCTCTTTCTATCGCGTGTTCCTACCCTTTCTGACGACGCAACGTTAAGGTTTGTGAGTGAGAGTGAGTAAAGTTCAAAGGCAACTTGAACGTTACTCGCTTTAGTCACGCAATAACTAATAGAACAAGGTACAGAAGCAGCACGAGGCAGTCATTTAAATAAAAAAAAGCGACTTTAGCTCCGACACAATAAAGTGCAATAGGGAATATGCATCAAAATTTTTTTTTATCAAAATCAATAGTATAATGCGTGAGAAAATCAACTGTAATATTGAAACTTGTCTAATGCGTTTTTTTCTCGTAATATAGGTACTTGAAGTTAGCACGCATCAGCTCCCGCCGAAAACGCTCTATATAAAACGGTGACGTCACACATCACGTTTCGGTGTGTTTCGGGCGCGTTTAATATGGAGTTAGCCAATAATCTTCAATTATCTCCCTAAATTTTGCGTTTAAGTAGATATGTGTCATACAAAATATTATTTCTTTTTCGATATTCTATCTGACTGTAAAGTGCATTATATCCGAAAACAAAAAAAAAATTTCGCTATTTTCCCCTGATTTCATCGTGTGATAAAACGAAAACAATCATTTTTTTTATTTTTCTTTCTGTTCCATCATGTTTTTACAAGTGTCCGCAGCGATCAAGCTCAATTTTAGGAAAATCGGTGACTTATGCATATTCCCTATTCAGGTCGAGCAGTTCACCTAGTAGTTGTCTCTCTTTCTATCGCGTGCTCCTACCCTTTCTGACGACGCAACGTTAAGGTTATCTTCTTTTAAATGAACTGTGCAGCATGTACATAATGTGAAAAACGACAATTGTTTATTGGTTTTTTGATTTTGACATCCGTACACAGCACAGTAATGTCGATTCCACATTGTTACTATTATAAAGAGACAATATCTACGCAGGCAGTAAGATGCCGCGCTCGTACGGCGGCGGGCGTGTGGCGGCCCTCTGCTCACTTGTTATAGGTGCTTATCGCGCGAGCTTGAGCGAGTGAAGGAGGCCTGCTTTAGTCACTAATGCACTCTCCTAAAGCACTCTATTAACAGCTAAGATAATGTAAACCAGCCATAAGATAATGTAAGCCGGCCAAATATGTATGTTAGTCTGTAAGGTATATATTATATGGGCCTAGTTTCCTGAATTAAATAAATAAATAAATAAAAAAAATTATATCTCACCTTTCTTGGCGAGTCTCCTCCGATGCTGTTCCCTGGCGGCTTCCATCTGCAACTTGACGGTGTCGTCGGGGCGCTCCGTGCCGCCGTCGGACGCCGCCGCCTCCGCCTCGGACCCGCCGCTCTTCATCGGGCTCGTGCGCTTTAACACCTTGTGCTGTAGGGCGACGGCTCATTTTCATCTGGCACGGAAGCCAGGCCGACTATCAACTACGGTACAGTACGATTACTGAACTTGGGATATGTGAAAATATTTACAGAATTGAACTTTACAAAGATAGGCCCTGACCGAAAGTGGCAAAGCGGTGAATTTTATTTAATATTGTTATTCTAATACACAATTTTTAATAAAACTTTTCGTGGAGTTTTTAGGGCCCAATGTCTAGTATTTTTAGACGGTATCATCACAAGCAGCCAGTGGCGGATTTACCCTAAGGCCAAGTAGGCCCGGGCCTAGAGCGGCCAGATCCTTTAGATATTAGGGGCGGCCAAGCGAGGTGAAAAATAGACTGATGATAGGACTCTTATAGGACTTTAAAAGCTTTTGCCGCATTTGACAGGCATTTTACAGGCGTGCGGCCGGCACTAAAGCAAAGACAGGCATTTTTAAATTTCGCGAATGAAATATAGAGGATGTAACAGACTAAAAATCTCGGCAATTTTTTTTTGTAAAATACAGGCAAGATTACAAGATAAGTAGTTGAAACTGACTAAAAATCGCGATGCGCGGCCAGTTTTTTGCCTTTTTTATGATATTAAAGTCCGAGTTACAATCTGACTAGCTTTTGCAGCATTTGATAGGCTTATTACAGTTTAGACTGGCGTGCGGCCGACACTAGGCTGAGTGTGACAGGCTTTTTTGTATTTCACGGATGAAACCACATATTACAATATTAGTGAATTAAACTGATTAAGAATCGCGCTGCACGGCCGTTTTTTAACTATAGCTAGACAGGCAATATCAAGATATAAGTGGATGAAACTGACTAAAAATCGCGCCGCGCTTTCGTTTTTTTTGCTGTAGTTTTGTGCAGGATGCACAAAACTAACACAACAGGCAATATAACACAGACAGGCATCCTCCCATACATAGAGGCTCCGAGCTCCCCCCCATGATGGGAGCTGAGAAAGGGGCGGTTGGTACTATTCGGCCTAGGGCGGCCAAGACTGTAAATCCGCCACTGCAAGCAGCCTATACCCAGCAGTGGGTGTCGTGCGGCTGATATGATCATCACATTCTATCGTAGTCACTGCTAGAAGTACATAGCAAAACTGCTAAAAGTGGCTGTTCTTGACACATTTGCTATCTTCTTCTACAAATGACTACGAGGGAATGTAGTGATAGGTACATTCTAAAAATACTAGACTAGGCCACAAAGTTTTATTAAAATCCTTTTCTATTAATAATTTATTAAATAAAAACCTCTGAGGACGCCACTCTCGGTGGGCTATCCACCTTAAGAGCCATAATTGCATAGTAATGCTGAATGTATGTGTATGTTTGATTCAATAATCGTACCCATTCAAATCACTTTACATGCAAACACTAGGGCACTAGTTGTCACGGTTTCCCCTAGTTGTTGAAACTTCACAAAACAACATCGACTTTTGAAGCAAAATAAAATGGCTAGTCTCTAACAATCCACTACGAAACTTTATTGAAATGAATAATTGTAAATTTTCACCTTGCGCCCGTATGTCCTAAGTGGCTGCGTTGTAAAAAGTGATTTTTTAAAAACTTTAGTAAACAGAAAACAGTTAATATCGCAAGGGCTTGACTTGACAGGAAAAACAATGTCAATAATTTTGAGACAGGGTAGATCCACAATTATTTTATTACTGACAGTGACAATATATTGATTTTCTACCCTCAAAATTTATGTTGGAAAAGAAGACCCGAAAATTAATAAAAAAATAAATTCATAATATACTTACTAGGGCAGTGTTTCCCAAATAGTTTTTTCTATGTACCACTTCAAGAAATAGTTCCCGCATACCCATACGGCAGGAATGATAAATAAAATTGAAATCACATGTATGATATTATCTCAGTTAAGGGGCCGTACAACACTGGAAGCAATTTTCATAGCAAAATTTTTGAAAATATTTTCCAATGATATCTCAGTAAAGGGGCCGTACAACACTGGAAGCAATTTAATTAAATAGCAAAATTTTTGAAAATATTGTCCATTTTATAGTGTTTAATGAAAGTTTCGAGATAGGTTCATTATTATTTGGCACATCAGTGAAAAAAATTGGAGGTCACTTTACGATTTTTTCTTATCGAGAATAGTTTTAGCTATAAATATCATCTTTCTTCTGTCAATCGCAAATCTGAGTACCATAATTTACTTTTATATATTATTTTTTTGGGACCAATAAATCAATACTGTGTGAAAGCTATTTGGCATAGTACAGGGCCCTATTCAATAAAACTTACAATTTACAACTTACAATTACAGGTGACAGGTGACAATTTTACAAATTTCTGTTCAATAAAAAATACAAGTTACAAATTTGTAATGGTGGAAAATTTACATATTTGTCGAATTGTACTTACAATTTTACATATTTCTGTTCAATAAACATTTTCCTGTTACAGGTGACAATTTACAAATTTGTAGGAAAAAACTGCTTTATTGAACGCGTAATTGTATTTACAAGTTTACTTATTTGTAGAATTGTAATACATTTCTGACAGGTGACCTCACCCTCGGTAAAATTCTATAACTCGGCATTTTTTTTTGTTTTAGCTGCTTTTTTTACCAAAATCCAGTAGTGAGAGGAGTGGTAACGATTAAATCGTGCTAATCGAACGGCAAAGAAAAATATTTTAAAACACAATATTTTATTCTTTTGATGTGACTGATTTCACATTTAATGATAAGTTTAGGGTAAATAAGGCAACTATCGATTATTTTAAAATTCTAAGATTTTTGAAATCTATCCTCGTTAATTAAGAATCTTCAACAAAAATTTCGAGGAGCTCGGTGGCGCAGTGGTTTAGCGCCTGGCCCACTGATTGCGGAGGTTAAGCAACGTTTGCAAGGGTCGGTCATGGGATGGGTGACCAAACATTTCTTATTTCGAGCTCCTCCGTGCTTCGGAAGGCACGTTAAGCCGTTGGTCCCGGCTGCATTGGCAGTCATTAACACCCACCAATCCGCATTGGGCCCGCGTGGTGGTTATGGCCCGTCCTCCTTATCCACCCATAAGAAAGGCCTGTGCCCCAGCAGTGGGGACATAAAAATGGCTGATTGACAACAACAATTTACAAATTTATGTAATTTGTAAATTACAACTACAAATTTGTAGATACAATATTGTGATCGAAATCTACAGGCGTTTTCTACATATGTAAACGTTTATTGAACAGCATTTATAATTGTAATATTTGTAAGATTTTTACTTGTAAATTCTTACATAATTGTAAGGTATATTGAACAGCACTTGTCATACAACTTGACAAATATGTCACTTATTGACAAATTTGTAGGATTGTAAGTTTTATTGAATAGGGCCCAGACCTCTTAAGAGATTACTGCGCTCACCCCTGGAGGTACGCATACGACTAACTGAGAAACACTGAACTAGGGGATTGTAAAAGTTATGTAAGTAAATGTGTCTACTTGTTTCCTGACCAAATTATTTTTAACAATTATGTGATTAAATTGACAATAGACAGTGATTTGCTGCAACTTCACTTGAGAATTTATGGCTAAGAGAAAATTTTACAGATTAAATTAGGTCGTTTTATATCACAAGCGCTCTGAAGTTGGTCGCTTCTGTCGTACATTGTTAGATCAATCACATACTAACTGAATTAAAAATAATGAATCAATCAGCCCAATTTCACATTGAAATAATATAACACATTCAACATATTAGAAAGATACATCAATGCTAACACTCACAACATCCATCTTTCCGATGTCAAAGCCAAGTTCTCGGATCGGTATCTCGTACATGTAGGTGAGCATGTTGCCGAGCGGCCTGAGCTTCTGCGGAGTGAGCTGCTTCAATCCAGCGTGCAGCAGTCGTTTAGCTGCCTTATGATATACAGTGCCAGGCTTATTGTATTTCATTGCATTATTGCACATCAGTTTGAAATCACTCTGTAATAATAATATTATAACGGATCAATCTTACCCTTAAATACTGATGAACAATATTAAGCTATAACGTTGCAAACATTTGAACTCAGTAGCTATTTTATGTGCAATATCTTATAAAAAATACTTACAATAAAACAATTCAAAGATTTATATTCATTGTCATCAATCTTTTGTTTGATAGTAGAAAAGTCCATAGGTCTCTTTATAATAGTAGAGTAGCCCGGAGCAAAGTTATCATTGACAGGCCAGGCAAAGAACTGGTTAGGATCCCGCTTCTCCAAGTTGCGAAGCAACTGTTCTAAAAGGCGGGATAGTGGACGGCGTTTTTGACTAGCCTGCAAATAAGCAGAATTATATCAATAACATGGTCAAAACAAAATCATAATTAGACAATTTAAGCATTTCATTACAGTGATGACATTGATAAGCTGTGCTAATGTTAGTCACTTTGGTACAGTAAGTAGGTACAGTCGAGTCCATTAATATGTTGGCACATTTGACAGGATATTGACTTTTATTACAAACGCATAAAGGTTGACCAACTGTCAAAAGTGCCAACATTTTAATGGACTCGACCGTACCTTTAAGTTAACCTGCAAGGCACCCAACTCAACGCACAATAATAGTTTTCTGGGTACTGGAGCACAAAGGCAAAAGTACAGATTCCGGCAAACATCTTGACGCTCTTTCGACAGAGTGGGGTTAAGTTCGCGCATGTGCACATGCGAGCGAACAGAAGCACGCGCCCCTCTCCCGGAACCCACGTACCTCACCGCTACGCATACCCAAAATACGCGTTCTGTACAATCCCCACCCAATTTCAAGATGTTTGCCAGCTACTATACCAACCTTTAGAACACAAGTGCGAGGCTCCCGATGGGAGGCCGGCGAGTTGGGACCAGGACTAAATCTGCGCAGCAGTTTCTTCGGTAGTCCTTCATCATCAGTCTCATCATCATCATCAGATAGTTTTATCTAGGTAAAAACAGGTCGTATTTGTTGGTTTAACGGTTCTACTTTCCATTAACAGACCACGATTTTGGGGGAAGGGGGTGAGGGGGGAGGAGTAGGGGGAGGGTGGCAACCCCTCCCTAAAGTTTGAAAGTTAGGAGATGGATACTTTCTTTTTAATGGTTAAAAAAAAACAAAAAATATGTAAATTAAGCAGGGGAGGCTAAAAAAAAGGTGGGGAGAGGAGAGGGGACGTACGTTCAAAATTTCGCACGTAAAAAAAGTCGTTTCTGGCGCTTCGCCGGCCGCTGCCGCGGCACGCTCGATTCGCTCGCTCGGCTTGCGCGCTGCACAAAGGAGTATTTTTGCTCGAAAACTGGTTAAAAGTCCAATTTAGAAACTAACGCAAAGTACTCTCAAACAAGTTTTTTTATAAACCTTATTAACCCACAAGTCGGGTAGAAGGCACAAAATTTACACTACGCGGCACGCTTTGGCGTACAATCAGTCTGATAGTCATACGTGTGCATAAAATATCTTTGTTCTCGGCGTTCTCAATATTTTCACAACTTCAAATGTGATTTGTGGTTATTTTTGAAGGCTGCTACAATAAATTGTTTTAAACATAGAAGACGAGGGTATGTTCTGAATTTTTCATGTATTATTTTATTATTTTAATATGTTAATTATAAGTCTATTAAGTGTTATTTCAGACATGTTATAAATAAGCAATTTTTTACTTAGAAACAAATTCACAGGCATTTTTGTTTATGTGTCGGGCTTTGTCGGGCAATTATTTTTTTTATATATGAAAGTACGGACCCTTATCTATCATATTTAGTTGAAATTAGTTCCTCATTCTTCCTCCATTTTGAAAAAAAAAATTATAACTCCAGGTCGACGAAGACACTTCCAAGTCCTTAGACACTAGTCTTGAAAAAAATAATGACTGAGATGGCGACACTGATTGCAAATATGATTAGTATAATCATATATTTTGTGAAAATGTCTTCATTTTTATTTTTTATTAGTAATAATTTGTAAAATTGCATTTTTTTTACTGAAATGCAAAAAGAACTAATAATATGGCTTAATATTTAACGAATATTTTTCTCACTGATATTATGTCGTTTTCATTTCACTAGAAACATCAAATAATTTTGACCGGGTTTTTGATACAAATACTCCTATGTGCGCTGGGTTCATGTACACCTAACATGCTCGTCGCTACGCTCCTCGCACCTATCATGTGACCTGAGGTCCTTTAGTAGTGCAACCAACCTAGTGCGCCGCCATTAAAAGTAAAAAATTGCGACACAGGTCTAAAATTAAATTTTTAACCTAGAAAATCTCAATTTTTAGATTTTTTTTCTCGCGTATTATTTGGTTCCTAAACATAAAATTTCGTATACGTGTTCCAAATCATGAGTTCTTTACATAAAAAAATATGAATTCGGAACTCGTGGTCCGCTAATGGAAAGGTGAGCCAGATTTATTGTATTGGACTATGTTAGTTTATGCCCAGCTTACCATATCAATTTCACGGCGTCTCCGCTTTTTCTTCTTTGGCTTTTCATCGCGCTCCTTAACCTCATCGTTAGCAGAGTTTTCTATATCACTTATTTCTAATTCTTCTTCTGAAATTTCATGATAGAAAAAATTACACAAATAACTAGATAATTTATTGTAAAGTTAGGTTATGTTTAAACTTACTGCAACTTAATTTCTCTATATCATCCATAGTTAGAGATTTGATTAGAAATATTCTCAAATATTAATCGGAATGGATACTAAAACCATTTCTATTTTATTTTATTTCAAAGAGTAAAATAATATTTTTATTTTTAATTCACTCAACATCAAGCACAGACAGTGTTGCCATGCCAGAGCCACTGCCAGACGATCACAACTCTTGCCCACTGAGGTTGTTAAAATTGCCCTTTCCGACACAAAATCGCCCATAATCGTTAAGACGACGCCTCGTGAAAAAATTTTTTTACAGGCACCGCCCACTCACCCCTCGTATCCCATAATGACATTCTGCCTTCAATCGTAAAGTTTGATTTTCGCGCCAAATGCCTGTGAGGTTTCATCGAAAGTTTAAAGAAGAAGAATAGAGAAACGATGGAGTCGCAATACATTGTATTTAGAACATTTTCTTTGATAATTTAGGTATCTTCAAATTGAATGAAAAATGAAAATGAATACAAATACCTAACAATAGTTTATTAATTGTAAAAAAATACTATTATTATTAATAAAGTTGTACCATTCGGCGTTTTTCAATACATTTGCGAAAAACAGATTTGTAACTTTTGCGACAGAGGTCCATTTGGGGCCATCCATAAATTACGTCACACGTTAAGGGGGTCGACGACGTGTGGAGGGGTCCTAAATTCGTCAGTTCCAATTCAATAATTATTACTAGATATAAATCGTAAAATATGTGACGCCATCGTTTCTAGTTTTGCCCTTCAGAAGTGCGAGAAAAATAGTTTTAGAATTTTTAAAGCAATATTTATGGAGAAATGGAGAATGTGACGTCACTAAGGGTTTTTTACATTTCATTTAAATGTAAAAAACCCTTAGTGACGTCACAGCTCGGCACGGCGAAACACACACCTTTGCTCACATTTTTTTATCTGGCCTACCCACATAAAAAAAATAGGCCATTCAAAATGTCACATAAAGAGAAATGGGCAAAAGACGCGTTTAAGCCCGACCATTGGGTTTAAACACATAATTCCCCCCCTCCCCTCCCCGTAGGAGCTAAATTTAATTAAACAGATTTTATGCAATATGTTGTGTTTAAAATGAAGATTATTGAATTTACTCAAAAAAGCTTGTAATATGGTAATTATTTTGACAACCTTCTTTGAACAAAGTCGAGGTTGCCGCGCTCCTCCGATGGTGACGCAGCAAAGTTGTATGGGATATCATTATTGTCGAGTTTTAGCCACCAGCAATTTCCTTTGAGAATCCATTACTGTCGAGTTTTTTTTCAAACATAGTTGGCTGAAAATACAACATTGTACAACGCACTTGACGTCGTTCATAAACACATCCCGCTCGCACACTATACGCCACACCTATCGCTCTCTCATTCACACTTGTTGTGGTAAGCGTGGTGAGCCGCCATTTTCAATCCCATTCTTTTTCTGCGCGTGTGTTGTATTATTGTATGTAGGGGGCGATGCGGGCGACGGGCGACGAACGCCTGCCGCTCGCACCTCTCACGACCCCCGTTCTCGTCTCCCCTCGCGCCTCTGTGCCCCGCAGGCGAGGACTCATTTAACGTGTGCGTCACCCCAGCAAAAAGTTGTGCTTTAGAGAGATGAGACCTTATCAGATAATTAGTGTGTCATGAGGAGAAATTTGTTTACTAATAGCAAAATTTGTGTGAATTGTAGTTTTTAAGATATTTGAGAAAAACTGATTTTGCTGGGGTCACGTTTTAAACATTACCCTGGCAAAAAAAGTTGTTTCAGCCTGGAACCAAATACATTGATAGATAGCTTTTGTTGCATAGTAAATGTTAGCAAATAGCAAAAATTGTGTGTGTTATGGTTCTTGAGTAATTTAAGTTTTTGCTGGGGTAACGTTTTGGGATTTCCCAGATCTCGAAAACGGTTCAACGCAGAAGTTTGAAAAAAATGCCACTAAGAGACCTTAATTTGTTTAAACGTTAATTTTTTATTTGGTTGTCGCAAACCAACGTAATTAAATGGTTTCGAAAAACAGAAAAAACTAATTTGGAAGTAAACAAGTGCACTTATAATTAAATAAACAGCTGTAAAAAATAGCCGTGGTAGACACTTACTACGTCAAGAATTTTAGGCTTTGTTACTTTACACGATATAAAGATATAAACAAATTTGATAAATTTTAGACCGGTCGTACTTTAGCGATCGAATACACAGTTTCCATAACATTAAGACACATGGCATACATTAAACAAATTTAAGTAATTCATTAACATTCCTTCCTGTTAATTTCAGCTTTCAATTACGCCTATCATGAAAGTTTTAACAAAAACAAGATTAAGACAGCAATTCTTGAATAAGCCGACCAAATTGTAAAGGTCACTAAAAAGCGACCGCGCCATTCATTAGCGTAACCATCTTAAATGAACGGGATGCTATGGATCTTTTGTTAGTACAGTTGCGTACAAAAGTTTGCTGGTCGGATTATCTTTAAATATAAAATAAGTATCGGGAAAACTCACGATTGGCTAGGCCGATTTTGGTTTTTAAATGTTTGTCGTATTCCAGGGGAAGGTTTAAGCGGTAAAAAATATATATGAAAAAAGTGCGAGGTAGTTCCCGTAAAAACTTACGGGTAAATGTTTTTACCTGTCAAACATAGTGGTCACTGGATTGACATGAGTAGGTTTGGTATTAAAATAAAACATTTGGTTTGATCAAACAGAAGCAATAAATTACTATAAATTTATATATTGATACTGACCAATAAATCACACTATAAATTGCTTACCGAGATTATTACCTACTTAGGTTTAGATTATTATTTACATTTATTTATGGTTGAGTGCCTTCAAAGTTTTAACTTTCGTGAATCATTCATTACATTCTTTAAAACTACTATTAATCGCGTAAATGTATTTTTTGATATTAATAAACACGATATTAATTTATAAAATAGAAAACTAGTAAAATCTTTGCAATATGAATAACACTTTTCTTCATAACTGTACAAAACATCGGATGCTAAGCTGCTAATTTGCGAAGATAACCCGTACGTATGGTGCGGTCGCTTTTTAGTGACCTTTACAATTTGGTCGGCTTATTCAAGAATTGCTGTCTCAATCTTGTTTTTGTTAAAACTTTCATGATAGGCGTAATTGAAAGCTGAAATTAACAGGAAGGAATGTTAATGAATTACTTAAATTTGTTTAATGTATGCCATGTGTCTTAATGTTATGGAAACTGTGTATTCGATCGCTAAAGCACGACCGGTCTAAAATTTATCAAATTTGTTTATATCTTTATATCCTGTAAAGTTACAAAACCTAAAATTCTTGACGTAATAAGTGTCTACCACGGCTATTTTTTACAGCTGTTTATTTAATTATAAGTGTACTAGTTAACTTGCAAATTCGTTTTTTCTGTTTTTAGAAACTATTTAATTACGTTGGTTTGCGACAACCAAATCAAAAACTAACGTTTAAACAAATTTAAACAAATTAAGGTCTCTTAGTGGTATTTTTTTCAAACTTCTGCGTTGAACCGTTTTCGAGATCTGGGAAATCCCAAAACGTTACCCCAGCAAAAACTTAAATAACTCAAGAACCATAACACACACAATTTTTGCTATTTGCTAACATTTACCATGCAACAAAAGCTATCTATTCATGTATTTGGTTCCAGGCTGAAAAGGGTAATGTTTAGAACGTGACCCCAGCAAAATCTGTTTTTCTTAAATATCTTAAAACTACAATTCACACAAATTTTGCTATTAGTAAACAAATTTCTCCTCATGACACACTAATTATCTGATAAGGTCTCATCTCTCTAAAGCACAACTTTTTGCTGGGGTAACGCACACCATTTAACCGGTCGGCCTATAGTACCAATACGAACAAGAATTGTTAACGACATAATCGCCTAAAACGTCACGTTTTCGAGTTGTAAGCTATTAAAGTTGAACTGGTGGCGACACCACTGGGTAGATTTGAAGCTAAAATAAAACGTAGATATGGGCTCTAGAATATTGTTTTATGGTCATCTAGGTCCCGTCTAAGTTGCTACGGGTGAGCCGATTTTTTCTAATATTTTTCATTATTTATTCATCTATAAAACAGCTTATGTCACTTTGTTAGATACCTACTTATTATAGCGTGCGCATGATGCGTGCCTAAATAAATAACGTAATAATGCGAGACGTAAGTATTCGTTTTGAGATTATTTATTATTATTGCTATTCTTTTTGCTTTGCCGTTGTCGCGTAAAGAGACTAATGATTCTGCAAAATAATAATATTTGTTCACGATCGAAACTTGTAAAAGTTAAAAGTTGTACCACGGGTCGGGAAAGAAATTTTATTTCACAATATTTATTAGTTTATTGTTTTGTTACGCAATGGCGACTCTTGGAAGGTTTGTTCTGTTGATAATTTTCATCTCCTAAAAATAGGTTGGATAAGTATTAGAGACTCTTTGTCTTTGAAATATGAGAGAAATTAAAACTGTCATTGTCAGTATACTGTCATTTTACGTGTTTTGGCTGGTAAATTTTTGGAGCGCTCAAGCACAGGTCTGTCCTCAAGGAAGGCTCGCGGCCGTCTGAAATTTCGGTGCAAAGAGGTAAAGTAATATAGCTTCCCAGCGCAAAGAAAGGGACAACAATAGCGCACGCATTCCGAAATAAAATAACGTAAGCGACATTATGAAAATAGTTGATTTATTAAAAAACTAAATTATTTTTGAAAAAATTGGTTTTATCAAAAGTTGGAACTATTTATTACTTATCTTATTAACATAATTTCAGTTCAAACTATGAGTCCGTTTGCTTACAGTACTGCAAAAATGATATGAGAGGCATCAACTTTGGATTTTTTTTCTATCGAGAAAATTGTTTCCATTCATGTTTTGAGCTTGATCAAAAAATTTTGTTATTAGTCTATTTTAACATATTCCAAAATTAGAACAATAGTAGTAGGATCAATAGGACTAAATCTAAATTGAAAACCATGAAAATCCACGAGGTATCCTCTTAAAACAACGACGTAGGGGAAACTTTTATACCTTGACACCCTTTGTACCTAGAATAATGTTAAAGGCTCCAGCACACCGGATGCGTAATAGGGTGGGCCGATTTTGATCATTTTCCGAATTTTGCTTCACAAGACCCCTCAAAAGTTGCGTATGGCGACGTAGGCTATAGGAAAAATAATATAAAAAATTAAGATTATCACTTTTAGCCCTCTACTAGCGTTTGAATTTTTATAAAATACCTACATTTTGTGTATATCAGACTTAAGAATTTAGCATTAAAAGACCCCTCAAAAGTTGCGTAATGCGACGTAGATTCTAGGAAAAATAATTAAAAAAATAAGCTTAGCACTTTGAAACAGGAATTTTATCAAATCTGATTCGAAATTTTTTATTTTGTTTAATTATTTTTTACAATATTTGATTGCTATCTACTATTTTTTAATTATTTTTCCTACAACCAATGTCTCATTGTGCAACTTTTGAGGGGTCATTTAATACAAAATTCTTAATTCTGAAATACACGAAATAAGGGTATTTTATAAAAATTCGATCGCTAGTAGAGGGCTCAAAGTGATAATCTAATTTTTTTTATTATTTTTCCTATAATCTACGTCGCATTACGCAACTTTTGAGGGGTCTTGCGAAGCAAAATTCGAAAAAAGATTAAAATCGGCCCACCCTAATGCGTAAGCGTATGCGTAAGCGTGCACGTAGACGTACCATGACGTTGTAATCTCTGAAACCTTATGAGACATGGCACACCGCTTGCGTAACGTACGCGTGCACGACACGTAGACCGATGCGTAACCCTACGCATTGCAGCTCTCATGAGACAACCAGGCTGCGTACTTACGCAGAGCCGAACGCATTGATGACGTTGTACTCAATGGCATTCACTATTGGACGTCACACCGAACAAATACGAACACGCTCGTATCTTTCCTGCGCGTCACCACGCGCGTAACCACGCGCGTAACCACGCGCGTGACTACGCATTCGGTTATATTTGTTTACAAATAGTACCGGTACTACCGGTAGTAAGTGGTGTTTTATTTTGTTTTTAAGTAATGAATAACGATATTAAAGAAAAACTAACTGAATTAGTGCGAAAAAATTAGTCCATTTACTCAATCTTCGTCTGACATCTGGCACTAGAGTCGCAAAAATGGCTGCCGCAGCGACTGGGTACGCAAGGGACAGGTTGCGTTGCGTGCCGCGTAGACGTATGCGTAACCCGGTGTGTCAGGGGGTTACGTGCGTAACTACGCGCGTGTACACGCACGCGTAACCACGCGCGTGTCTACGCATCCGGTGTGCCCAGGCCTTAATTCAGTCCTCCGTGATCACGGCAGCTGCAAAGGTGCCGAAACGTCGAAAAATTAAAAATCAAACCAAATACCAAGTAATTACCAAAGTATTTTCAATAAAACCGCGCTAGTATCCGTTAAAAAGTATTTTATTTCAGGTCTAGTGAGTGAGCGCGTAAGCTTGAGAAGTGAATATAATGATAATTTTTCGAAAGCTCCCGCCCTTTACATATCCAAACTAAGCTATGATTTTGTGTTTGAGTACTCTGTGCCAAGTTTTTTCATGTGGTTTCTGGTTAGTGAGTTCCGCGATTTCCAAAATTGCCCATATTTTACCGGGTCAAAGACTTTCCGCCCTTTTTGCCTTTTTTTCAAAAAAAAATACTATAATTACCCATGTCGTGGGCAATTGCCCACGGTCTGGCAGCACTGAGCGAAAACGCGCTGTCAGCGCCGTAAAAATGCGCTAGATTGCGCGCCAACCACAAATGGTTTACTATTTATTTGCTCTTTATTAGGGCGTCGCCAAGGGTGGTCAAGGTGGTGCGGCTGCCCCCCCCCCCTAGAAGTTAAAAAAAATTGCCACCTGCAAAGTAGGTGACAAAAGTCCTTAGGCCAAGCAATTTACTTGCTTTTCCGATGAAGCCCGCATCACAAAACATGAATAAATTCACCAAGAGCACCTACAGTTCATATAATTTTCATCCTCCTTAATATTAACTTGCTCCCCGGGCCATGGGCTGGCGACGGACCCCCTTGGCTCTTTACAATGAGTACCTATTTAGATAAAATAAATTTTATGACAGCATGAAATGAAACAAAGATACATAAAATTATATATTATATTACTTTGTGAATGATAAAAAACCGTTATACAGTAGAGTCGGCTAAGTGCAAAACGAGCCTTATAATCTGACAGAACAGAGAAAAAAGAAAGTTATCTACGTACTGCTTAAAATTTTTTGTTCGAATGCTTGGTGTATCACAAAAATACTAATTAAGTATAGAATTTGTATAATTTTAATAGATTCACCAAGATTTCAACCAAATTAATACAGCAGGCCAGCAGGTAAATACTTAATCTATTAAAATCTAAAAAAAGCGCTAGATTTAGTGCTAGGTGTTAAAACGCGCTTCAAGAAAAAAAAAGCGCTAGATCTGGCGCGACGCGAAACGTGCTGTTGGCAGCACTGACCACAGAGAAGATAGAAAGCGCACCAGCAGTGTTGGGTAAGGACCGACCGAGATCTCGGTCTCGGTCTCGGTCTCGGGTATACGCTGACGCATTCCTCACAGTAATGGGGAGGCGAAGGCAAAGTGAATTACAGATGGCGCTTCATTCTTTGGAACAATTGTCAGTTTGAGCTTATATTGTCTTGACTGTGTATTACGTGATTTTACTTTCTTAGATTGTATTTTTTTCGGTTTTGCGGACAAACAATGTATTATATGCTAACTTTAGCTCATATAGAAGAAGAATTACGGAAAAGAAAAGCCAAAACAACAGGCAAGAAAGTTTATAGCAACTTACAAAAAATTGCTAACAAGCATTACATTTCTTTAAATTTCGTGTAAGATTTACAAGTAATCTTTTTATTTCAGATTAGAAGCATATGATTTAAATTTTAACAAAGCAACTGAGTGTGAATTTCCGTGTTTATAGTTGCCTGATGATGCCTTCTGTGCAATAGTAATTTCAGGTTTCTGTACTGGAAATTCTGTACCATCCAAAATTACACGAACCGTTTTATCATATTTATTTTATTATTCTAAGTTTCTTGAATGACTCTGGCATATAAAATTCTATTAATTCTCTGTTTGGCCCCAATATTGGGCTTATTCCATATTTGATATACCTATCAAATTCATCCAAGTTATAAATATGCTAGAAACTGCTGAGGTTGAAATATTAAAGAACAAAGCTGTTATAATTCAAATGTTGTTTTATTTTGGCGAAGCTTCATCAAATTCATGAAACATTCCTTTTGATTTATAATGTTTCTCAGGCTCAGCAAAGGAGAAAATCGAGGAAAAAGCATATTTTTTTTTATATTTTTTTGCCCAATATTTTTTTTGTTACTGGGAAATCGATGAACTCCAATAATTTACAAGTTACATGCATAACAATGCGGAATTTTCTCAGTATAAAATTAAAAAGTGCAATACTCCAAGAGATTCCCATATGTTTTGACACTTTCTTTGAGGCGGCCCGGTACCAAGACCAGACGCCACCTATCGGGATAAAATTGCGCTTTTCCTCCCCAATTAAATCAAAATTGTTGACTTCTGTCATTTGGTAATTTGCTGTCGACTTGTTTGTAATAGGTATTATATCACATTCAGTTTTACAAATGAATGTGAATGTTATTTTAATTGTCTTTTATAGTGGTCGGCGTACAAGCTCAAAATCAATGGAAAACCGCAAATCGCAGCATAGCCGTTTGGGACAAATATACTTGAATTCAAACCAATATTTTAAGCCTTTCATTTCTTAAAATTTCTTCCCTTAGGAGAGGAGTTATGGTGTTATATTTCTTTTTGTACGGGAAAATTGTTTTGTTCTACAACCTATCATGTGTGGTATCCAATTAAAGGGCTTTCTGAGCCACATTGTTGCATTTCAGCCACTTGTTTTAAATTATACCAAAAACGTGTTTTTTCCAAGTTTAGGCTCCTACAGATACTATATGGTTCAAATATTTTTCATAAAATATATCTCAAATGATATGTAGAATTTTCATATCTAACCTCAAAAAAGCGATTTTGTAAATATTGACATTTAGTATTTTAATTTTTTGGTTTTAATGATTACAAAGCTTTTACAAACTGATTAGGGGGCGTCCATTAATTACGTGAGGCATTTAGGGGAGGGAGGGGGTCGAGCCTTATCTCACCCAATCTCACGTGGGGGACAGGGGGGTCTAGGCAAATATCATGTATTTTTTTTTCTGCAGGAACAGTATCGCGAAATAACTAGGTTAAATAAAGTTAAACATTTTTCATACCAAAATATGGCTAAATCCTAAACAATAATGTTTATTTAAATAAATGCAAAGCAAGGCAAGCACAGATTAACGTAATCACACTAAAATTATACGTTTTGACAAATCTCACGACATCTCACCAAGGGGGGAGGGGGGGAGGGGTCGAAAAATCGCCAAAATCACCTCACGTAATTAATGGACGCCCCCTTATGTATGATAAAAAAAACATATTTGTTATGTAACCTATCGTGTGTGATATCGAATGAAAGTGCTTTCTGAGCTGTTTCTAAAAATATATTTCAGCATGTTCAGGATTACATTTTAGCACTTGTTTTAAAATAAACCAAAAAATCTTAAAAAAAAATACTATGCATAAGTTTGGGCAAAAATTAGAAAAAATAAATACTAAATGTAAATATTTTCAAAATAGATTTCTTGAGGATTGATATGAGTGAGTATAATATTAAGTATTATATATCTTTTTAATTTCAGATGTATTTTACAAAAAAAGAACTTAACCACATCGGATCTGAACTGAAGGAGCCCAAACATTGTATGTTTTGAAAATGTTTTGAAATTTAAGAACCGGCTTAGCAAGCTCTTCCTTTCAACATGAAACACGATAGGATTTAGAAAAAAATCCCCATACAAAAAATATGACACCATAATAAATAACTCATCTTCTAAGAAAAGATTTTTTAAGAACTGCGAGTCCAAAATATTATTTTGAGCTCAAGTAAAAGTGCCGTACCAAACGGCTTTGCTGTACATGGATTTGCGGATTTTTTTGCGTACACCTAGCACTATTATGATTAAATAAAGAATTTCAATTAAATTAAATGTGTTTTTCATCAATATTCGCCATTTTATAGTAACATTTAAAAAAATTCAAAAATCTCGGTCTCGGCCGAGACTTTTTTTAAATCTCGGTCTCGTCTCGGTCTTGGTACTCGGCGAAAAGTTGGTTCGGTCGGTCCCTAGTGTTGGGGGAAATGAATGTTGGGTGCGAAATTATGGTGCTGCCAAGCTAAAAAATTATTGTATTTTGAGTCGAATTATTCATTATTGTATTTTTTGGCAATCATTTTTAATATTTAGGCCGTTTAATTTAACAATGTACAACTGAACTGAAGTCACCCAACTTATTTAGCGCTTGCTCTTTTTTTACTCATAAATTCTCGAGTGAAGTTGAAGCGAATCATTCAATACAATGGTAATACTTCTAAATAGGTACAAGTTCAAATTTTATTTTTTAAATAATGATTACACCTTCTTTTATTTTTTATGTTATTTATTAAATACCAACTTTGATTATTAATTATGAGTTTAAATAAAAAAAAGATAGTTTATATGATTCCACACAGGGAAAGGCAAGATGAAAAACTTTGGCAAGAAATGAAAGCGAATAGGTACCAACTTTACGGCATAATAGAGACAAAAGACTAGTAGAAGTGTGACACCACAGACAGAATAATTTTGTGTCATGTGCCATGATGTTGTACCTATATTGTGTCAAATCGGAAAATATTGTAGGTATAAAAGTGTACAATAATGAGAAAGCTATGTTTTATTGTACAATCTATTTTCGTATCACGAATTATTGTAAGAATCCAATAATTATTGTATGTTTCCCAACACTGCGCACCAGCACCACAGAACAAGAAAAAGAAACAAAAAGCGCACAGATAGCGTTGTTGCCATCTCTAAAAATGAAAAAGCCGGACTAACCCGTTCGTTAAAAAAGCCGAACTTTTGAACCGAACGCAAAAAATTTAAGGATTTTTGATTAAAATATAATATCAAATAAAACACAATACCTATTTAAAAAGGGATTTTCATGACGGGGAACGCCCACCATCCCACACCGCACGCGGAGGCGACACGGCTACACGCGTGGTAAATATCGTGATGATAAATTTTAATCACGGAAAGTAATTTTTACCGAATGTTCAATATTTAAAGGTCGCTGTATACGGGACGGGAAAAACCCCGGACGGAACGGGGACGGAACGGGCACGGGGCGGGGACGGAAGGTGATCCTGACGGGGAGTTTAATGCATACGCAACGTGCTAGTCGCGACAGTTGACGTGGTAGTAACGTGCTAGTGTTGTGAAAACAACTTTATTAAAACACTATTTTTGCGATTAATTTTATATTTTCAATCTCAATTGATACAATTCCACTTTTTTCTAAACCGATTTAAGTATTTAGCTAAACTGACTTAAGATTTTAAGTAGGTACCTAAAGTCTGTCCATCCTTACTTGTCTTATTTAGTGAACAGTTTTTGACAGTTGTCATACGTCTTTTATACTTAAATCATTATTTATAAATATGTTAGTAACTTTATGAAATTGTAGTTAATTTATTAACAATTTATTTCGTAATCTATGTGTGGAAAACCATTTGTTGTATTTTATAAATGATTATTTCAATAAAGAGTTGGGTGAAGATTGTTTACCATATAAGACAAGTAAGGATGGACAGACTTTATGTATATCTAATGAGCAGTTTTCTGACAGCTGATAATTTTAGTAAAATTTTGTTGATAGATAATATGTAAAATTTTATAGATATACTTCAACTAGGTAGATTTTTAAAATTATTCGCGCGAAGTGTCAGAGAAAAGTTCGACGGAACACGCCAAAGGACAACCAACGCACAACGCAACAGACCACATACTCAACAAACGTATGATAAAAAAGTAATCACGTTTCATCCTTTGCCTTTTTCTTAAAAACCTACCTACTTAGTTGTACAACGACATCTAGTTCTTTTTTATGTACTACTTTTTTTTCTTAAACTGCCTTTTGAAAACCGCTTGTCAAAGATTTTTTACCATGGAAATTTAAGCCTCGATTACATATCCAGCCCCCGGACCGCCTAACTCTCTCGCTTTGACTCTGGCTTTGGTTTATGACGTCAGTGCACTGTCCGTCCTTGTCATCGTGTTATGATATGACAAGGATGGATATAGTCTAGCTATCGCTCTGGCTAAAGCTTTGAGTAGTAGGCGGTAGGGCCCCCGATTTAGCATCCTACTTAGGCCGCGTTCCGAATCACGCCAACAGTGCTCACAGCGTGTGACGTCATTGTACACCGGTCCAAATCATTAGCACGCTGTCAGCACGCTCACGATACTATTGATTCGGACCGCTCGTGAGAGCGCTCCGCCGCTCACACCGCTAACGTTGGATTGTATAGAACAACATAACCTCAAATGGGTTAATCTCGGTAAAGTAAATATTTATTCTAAGGGATAGATAAATAAAAAGACACGAATTAAGTTCCTTCACTGAGACCAATTATTTACTAACCAATTTTAAACTCTCAAAGCTTTAAAATACTTATTACCACTGCTAGCTCTTTCAACATCAGTTTACTATAATTATTTCGTTAGTATCTTTACAAAACACCTGCAGGTCAATAAAATCACAAATAATGACTACAACATCCACAACGATTCACAATTTAACCACGTATTTTTAGTCAACAATGAACTTTGACATTGAAGTTTGACAGCTACACCGACTACGCTCACAGTGCTTTGGTGGAATACGCTGAGCGTCGTTAGCACATGCGATGACGTCATCTGTGACGTCACTTTAACTTACGTGAGCGTTGTAAGCATGATTTGGACCGGGTGTTAGCGCGCTCACAGTGCTGTAAGCGTGATTCGGAACGCGGCCTTAGTAACCAATTTAGAGTTGCCACCCGTATAAATAAGTCAAATTTTAACAGTAAATTTGCACAAATAACGGAAAAGTTAACATTTTTATGATTTTTTATTTTCGATTCTCATCTCAAATCTTAAACAATGTTTACTTTTCCGTTATAGTGTAAATTCATTTTAAAATCTAACTTATTCTACAATATTTTATTGTCAAGTACGCAACCCGAAATTGGTTCCTAAAATCGGCGTATGTGATCGCGGCATTAGAACCCCTGAACTCTATTCTATGCCGGTAAGCCTCTGAAAAATATGTTGAAAACTATTTATTTGAATCTAAACCTTATTCAGATATAGGTAATTTAAAGTTTTGCTATAGTTACTTAATGAATAAGTAGATAGAATATTGTATTACGATACAATGCACGCATCACAGAACATTATCGAAAATCAAAATGTCATTAGTGTTAAAATCCAAAATCCACAAAACAGCTTTCCATTACACATCACTAAGAGCGAACGGAGTTTCAATGCATACGTAACGGGAACGGGGCGGGAACGGAACGGGAACGGGGCGGCGACGTGCTGCCGACGGAGTTTTTCCCGTTCCGTTCCCGTCCCGTCCGGGCCCCGTCGTGCCTCCGCTCCGTATGCAAGCTCCTATACATTTTGTATGAAACGATATTTTCCCCGCTCCGTCCCCGCCCCGTCCCCGTTCCGTTCCCGTCCCGTATACAGCGACCTTTACTTTCCATGGTTAAAATTTACTCTATGGTAGAGTTGGACGTTTAAACGAAAAGCACTTAAATAAGCGTGCTTATTTAAATAAGTGCAAAAGCGCGCTTTCAATTTTAAGCAAAGTGTGCTTTCTACTTATTGTAAAAGTCCCGCCATCTATCATGTTGTGGTAGAACTACTTGCTTTAACGTTCCTATTCGGCGTTTTTGCCATTTGAAGGCAGCACTTTATGCAACTTTATTTAGTTGGTTTGAATTTTTTAAACGAAAAGTAAAAAAGCAGTAAGCAGTACGCTTTTTGCTGTCTTGGAGTGAGCACGTGTCACGTTTTCGTTCAGTTTGTTGCGTTATTTGCGTTGTATGCTTAAATTGCTAACGTGATTAACGTTTTGTTGTTAATAAACCTTGTAAAAACGTTTTATTTTATGAGGTGGTGATATGAGTAAATGAAATTTTGTAAACACTATTATTTGAACTGCATTAGTTTTAAAGTTGTGAAAATAAATAAAATGTCGTGAATTCAGGAAAAATTTGCAGAATGCGATATTTGTAAAGTTAAAGTTAATTGAAATATAAAAAAAAATATTAGGTTTTATTCAATATTTTGTTTATATCACAATAATTTTGTTCCGTTTAAAAAGCTCTCCGCGTAGTTTGTTTGTTATTGGCAACACAACGTTGCAAGCTTTTTACTTCAACGGTTTTAACACAACGTACAAACGAAAAAAGCATTTAAGCAAAAAAGCACTTTTTTAAGCGTGCTTATTAAAAAAAGTACAACGTTTCAACGTTTAAAAATTTTAAGCCGTTTTTTCCACCTCTAATTTACAATGCGTGCAGAGGTGGAAAAAACGGCTTAAAATTTTTAAACGTTGAAACGTTGTACTTTTTTTAATAAGCACGCTTAAAAGAGTGCTTTTTTGCTTAAACGCTTTTTTCGTTTGTACGTTGTGTTAAAACCGTTGAAGTAAAAAGCTTGCAACGTTGTGTTGCCAATAACAAACAAACTACGAGGAGAGCTTTTAAACGGAACAAAATTATTGTGATATACCTAAACAAAATATTAAATAAAACCTATTTTTTTTATATTTCAATTAATTTTAACTTTACAAATATCGCATTCTGCAATTTTTTCCTGAATTCTCGTCATTTTATTTATGTTCACAACTTTAAAACTAATGCAGTTCAAATAATAGTGTTTACAAAATTTCATTTACTCATATCACCACCTCATAAAATAAAACGTTTATTAACAACAAAACGTAAATCACGTTAGCAATTTAAGCATACAACGCAAATTACGCAACAAACTGAACGAAAACGTGACACGTGCTCACTCCAAGACAGCAAAAAGCGTACTGCTTACTGCTTTTTTACTTTTCGTTTAAAAAATTCAAACCAACTAAATAAAGTTGCATAAAGTGCTGCCTTCAAATGGCAAAAACGCCGAATAGGAACGTTGAAGCAAGTAGTTCTACCACAACATGATAGATGGCGGGACTTTTACAATAAGTAGAAAGCACACTTTGCTTAAAATTGAAAGCGCGCTTTTGCACTTATTTAAATAAGCACGCTTATTTAAGTGCTTTTCGTTTAAACGTCCAACTCTAAATGCGTGTAGCCGTCGACGTAGGGTGAGTTGTGACGTGAGCAGTGCTGGTAGGACCACAGCTCATGGGCTCCCATCAAGAATCTTAATTATATCCATATTCTTGGCTCCCATACATAAACACGATACGACGGACGCGTCGTCGCGTCGTACCACGTATGCGGCGTTGAAAACTACGACGGACGAGCATCAACAATATTTACGACGCGACCTTCGAATCGTCGATTCGAATTTGACGATGATTCGAATCGATATGATGATTCGAATCAGGGACCCTACCGCCTAACTCAAAGCGATGGCTATTCTCTATCTGTCCTTGTCATACCATAGCACGATGACAAGGACGGACAGTGCACTGACGTTATAAATCAAAGCCAGAGTCAAAGCGAGAGAGTTAGGCGGTAGGCCTACAGGTGATGATTCGAATCAGGTGACGATTCGAATCAGTGTGAAGATTCGAATCGGTTCTAATCAATTGAAAAAAGTATATCTTTGAATTTTTAATAGCTAGGTCGGTAGGTAGAGGTAGGCAAGTAATTATTATAGAGACACAAGAAATTTACTTAATAATGGTATATAAAACAAAAACAACTCAGTATTAATAATATATTGTTACGCCATCAAAGCTAAGAATAAAAAAACTAATTCGAATTCAAACGGTGATTCGAATCAAGCAACCGATTCGAATCAGGTGATGAATCGAGTCAGGTGATGAATTCGAATTGGTGATGATTCGAATCAGCATAAATACTCATTCGAATTGAGCTTGGATTGACGTGATTCGAATCATTCGAATCAATGAGAGCTTTTCCAAAGGACTAAAAACTATAGGATCGATAGATGGCGTTGATAAATTAAGCACTGTCAACTGAGGCGCGTTCAGAACCTACGCTCCGAGTGCAACCAACCGCTCTAACGGCGGCGTATCAAACATTACAGCGTGACGTTCGGTTGACACAACTTTGATTGCACTCGGAGCCTAGATTCTGAACGCGCCTCAGTTGACAGTGCTTAATTTATCAACGCCATCTATCGATCCTACAGTACAGCGACGAAAACGAAGGAATATTGCCGTTCCTCCTACGAAGTAATTGCATGCTAAAGTAAAAGCATTCCGAAAATGGACAATTATTTTAAGATTAATTAGTTTTCGAAGTAGAAAGACATCTTTGTGTAACAAACAAATGGTGTCTTTTTAAATCGTTTAATATGGAAACTTATAAGTTTACAATTTTGAGACTGAGTTGATTAATGAATATAAACAGAAATAAATATCTCTAATTTTCTTTTTCCCAAACGCTGTAGTAATAGTTATCAGTTTATTGTCAATTTTACTTAGAGGCGCGGTTTTATCAGACCTAGCTTGAAGTACCGACCTAGGGGCACGATATTATCAGACCAGGGGGTCAATTCTGCTAATGTTTTCGTCAAAATTGTAGTTCAATGGTGTTTGAATGGTAATGCTTTTTGACACAGTTCTTGTTTCTTAAATTCAAAACCGAAACACTTTGTGTTTCTTAAAGCCAAAACGGAAACATATAGTGTCTTGATTTTGCGTTTAAAAAACAAGAACTGTGTCAAAAAGCATTATCATTAGAACACCATTGAACTACGATTTTGACGAAAACATTAGCAGACTTGACCCCCAGTTTGATAATATCGCATTTTCCCATTTTTTTGTAATTTGCTCATATTTTTGTTTTGTGTTTTATTTGGATGATTTTGAAGATTCGTTAGCGTAGCTAGATAAATTCCTCACCTCTAGTCATATTTAGTTTTTATTTTAACCCAACCTGAGGTTAGTTATATACTAATTTCCTTAGGGGCTCGGTAATACCCTACTCTCCCCTACTCTACCTTTACAAACACATTCATACGAGTACATTTATAAAAGTAGGCGTAGCGGTTAATTTGTTTTACTCAAAAATGCTTGTAAAATTGTCATTATTTTGACAAAATCCACCAATCGAGTTAGAAATAGTTTTTTTCTGGCGCTTCGCCGGCCGCTGCCGCGGCACGCTCGCTTCGCTCGCTTAGCTCGCGCGCTGGGTTCATGTCAACCTAACATGCTCGTCGCTACGCTCCTCACACCTACCTCGTGACCTACGTTCTACGGTTTCTAAGTCCTAGTTCCTAGTAGACTACTTTAGACGCATTTCCAGCAGCTAAAGGAGATGTCCCAGCGTTGCCCCAGTTTCATTTTATTTAATTACTTTCATAATTAAAAAATGCTTATTACATTTTATTTAGGTATCAAGAATTGATTTATATCTAGAAAAACAATTACAAAAACATTAAGGTTGTTTTCTGAAGTATTTTGTAAAAAAAAAAAAATACTTAAATAGTACTCTAATGATAAAAAATTGTGATTTAAAACCGTTTTAACTTAAAAATCCCACTTTTTAATGCAGGAAATAATTATCAATCTGATTCTAGATTAAAATACCTACTCTGACATACTACTTTTATTAAGACGCGATAGACTTTAATTTTTTGAGAATGGTGGGGCAAATGACGTAGGCGCGATGGGACATGTCTTTTGCTATAAAGAATTCCAGGCAAAATCCAAAGCCTTTTATAACTATGATAGCTTGTTGTTTTACCATTGAAAATGGTTATTAGATGCAAATCGCCTGAGACGTATTTTTGGCCATATCTCCGAGGATTTTGGGAGGATCGAAATGAAAATAGTACCAAAAGTTGAGGAATTTATTGAGACACGTGTAAATGATTGAATTTTGAAAATCTACCGGTAACTTTTTTGTAATTTTGTAAAATTCCAAAAATTCCGGGTTTTTTGCGGGGTGTTTGTTTACTAAATTGTTAATATTTCTGGAAAAAAACCGACTCAAGAAAAAATGAAAAAAAAGGTCCTAGGGTATTAGTTTAGCTACCAAATGGCGAAATAATTTTGAAAATCAGTTAATAATTGTGACCTGTAGGTGGTCCCTTTAGATTTGGAATTGTAGAAAAACGGCTGATTCCGTACATAAAAAGTGATGTAGCTTCTATGATTATTGACCGATCGTCATGGTAATAGTGTTAAAAGGACGAGAAGTGCATTCGTTGGAATTTTGAAAATCGGTTAATAATATTTCGGCTGCGTCGAGGCAGACAGTGGGCGCTTTTGTGACACGAGGCGGAGCCGAGGGTCACAATCGTAAATAAATAGTAACTTTAAAAATATAATAGGATTTTGCTTTTGATTTGATTTTGGTTTTTCGTAAATTTTTGTGAAAAATATAATAGGACTTTGCATTTGATTTGATTTTAGTTTTTCATAAATTTTTGTGTTCATTTTCAATGCTCCGATTCTTGCGGGGACTGTAAAATCTGTGAATTTTTTGACTAATTTGTTAATTCGGTATTAAGTAGTTCGGGGTACAGAATGTAGGTATATTAACTCTCGGTTTTTTAAGCTTCGGGATTTAGTCTTTTAGGTAAAATGTCCTTTCGGGATTTTAAACGTTCGGCCATACAACCATTCAGCCTTTTAATTTTCGGTCTTTCGTCCATAGGTCTTGTAAAATTCGGTATTTTCTACTTCGACATTGTAATGCATACCCGTCTGGATATTTACTCACAAAAAGAAGTGAAATCCAACCAAAAACATTTCCATGTATAATGTAGCCAAGACCCTTCCTGATTTCCATAATGGCTCGCACTGTCAAAAAGCGGTGTCCCTTTTATTGCATAACATTAATAATCCTCATTTGAAAAAACCATAACATTAAATTGCATAACAATGAGAATGCATAATTTAAAAATATATACCATTATTTATTATAACAATTAAAATCCATAATTATAAAAACAATAACTTTCAAATTCATAATATGAAAATTCATAATTTTAAAATACCTAGGTGATAATAGTACATTACTGACGCGGTCTATAATGACTGCATTGCTGGCAGCGCGATGATGATGGCCGATAGCGTAGATTAGCGCAGGTCCAGGCCGTCACAGCGCGGTCAGCATTGCAGCCCTTGATGGCCAAGCTGGAATAAAGGCCGAGACCGGAGGTCGAGGCCTTTATAGCGCGGACAGCAAGGGCTGCAATGATGACCAAGCTTGAAGGCCGAGAGCGTAGTTAAGCTCAGCTTGAGGCCATCATAGCGTGCAGGGACGTATTTTAAGATTCAGCGCCCTGGGCCAATAAGGTATGCCGCCCCTAGGGTTACGTGCGGGAGGAAGAAGATGCCTGTCTATAGTAAAAAAATGCCGCGCAGCGCGATTTTTAATCATTTTCATTCAATAACCCTGTAATTATGTCAATATTTAGTAAAAAAATTGGCCGCACACCGCGATTTTTTGTCAGTTCCATCTACTAATCTTGTTATTTTGCCTGACTAATAAGTATTATATAATCGGCCGCGCAGCGCTATTTTTTCAGTTTTATCCACTAATCTTGTAATGTTGCCTGACTATAAGTAATAAAATGATTTTTTGTGAGTTCCATGCACTAATCTTGTAATTTTGCCTGACTATGAGTACCAAAAAAAATCGGCCGCGCAGCGTGATTTTTGTCAGTTCCATCCATTAATCTTGTAATTTTGCCTGACTATAAGTTACAAAAATGCGACCGCGCAGCGAGATTTTTAGTCAGTTTTATCTACTAATCTTACTAATCATGTAACATCATTAACGGAAAATGAACATTCTGCACTGCAGTTCGTCGTAAATGTTTGGTATAACTAATTATGAAAGGCGCCCTAAAGCTAAGGCCGAGGGGCGGCTGACGCTATTTATTATAAAAAAAAACCGGCCAAGTGCGTGTCGGACCACGCGCCATAGGGTTCCGTAGTTACCTTATACCATACGATATTTCATACCACTATTATTTTTCTGCAAAAATAACTTTGTTTTTCACAGTGTTGGTATGAAAGACAAAGTTATATTTGCGGTTTTGGAAAATGTGCTATATCTCAAAAACTAATTATTATATTTCGTTCAAACCAATTTTCGTTGAAAGTGTTTATTAAGAACTACAGCATATATTTTTTTCAGATTTTTCACTATCTTATTTTAAAAGTTAGAGGGCCCCCCCCCCTCTAACTTTTAACACACATTGGGACACACATTTTACCACTTTGGCAGTGTTTATCTTTCAAACGGTTGACTTTGAAAAAAATTCGTCTTAGAAACCTCAATGCCATTTTAAAAGACCTATCTATAGACACGCCACACGTATTGGTTGGAAGAAAAAAAATTTTTCAGTTTCAGTTCCATGTATGGGGAGCCCCCCCTTAATCTTTTATTTTTTTAATTTTTATGTTAAATTCGTTAAGCGGTTAACAGAATACATCTACTTACCAAGTTTCAACTGTGTAATCCTGATACTTTCGGAATAAAGTGGCTGTGACATACGGACGGACAGACAGACAGAGAGACAGACATGACGAATCTATAAGGGTTCCGTTTTTTGCCATTTAGGCTACGGAACCCTAAAAACAGTAACCCTACTCACGAATAAAAATACTACTAATCTTGTAATCTTGGCTGTCTATTATAAAAAACGGCCGCGCAGCGCGATTTTTATCAGTTTCATCCACTTATCTTGTAGTATTGCTTCTCTATAGTAAAAATGTTAAAAAAACGGCCGCGCAGCGCGATTTACAGTTAGTTTCATCTGCTAAATTATTGTCTCATGTAAAAAAAATGAAAAATAATTGTTGTAATTTAAATTAAAAGTAATTTAAATTGTTGTAAAAAAAATTGTAACCCTTCTCATGAATAAATTCAAAAGGCGTCCCGAAGCTTGCGAGGGGCGGCTCGCGCCGCCCCTCGCAAGCAAAAAATCAAAATGATCATTTTTGAATTTTTTGATATTTTCGACATTTTTGATATTTTTGAATTTTGTGAAATTTTTGAAATTTTTGAAATTTTTGAAATTTTTGAAATTTTTGTCATTTTTGACATTATTGACATTTATGACATTTATGTCATTTTTTACTTTTTTGACATTTTTGAGTAAAGCACTATTCAAGACTTGGTCCAAAATGACAAAAAAATAAAAAAGGCAAGAAAGTCAAAAATATCAAAAAGGAAAAATAGTAAAAAAGTAAAAAAAAAATTCAAAAACACCATCTACAACAAGACAACACCCGTGCAAATAAAGAATGGGATTGAAAATGGCGGCTCACGGCGTTTACCACAACGAGTGTAATCCCATTCATTAACTGCGCGGGTTGTTCAATGTACTTTTTTCACGAACTATGTTTGAAACAAAACTCGACATTAATGGATTCTCAAAGGAAATTGCTGGTGGCTAAAACTCGACAATAATGAAATCCCATACAACTTTGTTGCGTCACCATCGGAGGAGCACGGCAACCTCGACTTTGTTCAAAGAAGGTTGTCAAAATAATGGCCATATTACAAACATTTTTGAGTAAACACAATAGATATGGAATCAATCTAAAATAAGAGTAAATATTTTTTTACTTTTGCTAATTTTAGTTTTTAGTTTTTAGTACTTTCTCTTTATCATGGCACAGCCGATTTTGTTAATGAGTCCTTGCGCTTTCCGCAGGTGACAGCTGAATAGGTTCTGTGTTTTGTTCCATCATCGGGGCAAACATATACGCTGAGCTTTTACCTATTTGCATCGCTGTGACACACAATTTAACCAGTAAGTAAGTATTGTTTAGTTTCCTATATGCACTATTGATTTGATTGTTGAAATTATCTTTTCATTTTATTTTTCGTCTATGTGCGTGTGTTTGAGATGAAAATAAATAATTATCTATCTTATCTATCATGGTAAAAATTAGAGCCCAGCCCAGATTGTTTACGCAGCTAGACATAAAAAGCGGCCAAGCCCCAAAAATTCACAGATTTTGCAGTCCCCGCGAGAATCGGAGCATTGAAAATGAATACAAAAATTTACGAGAAATCTAAATCAAATCAAATGCAAAAACGTATTACATTTTTAAAGTTACCTAGGTAGTAATTTTATTTATTTTTACGATTGTGACACTCGGCTCCGCCTTGTGTCACAAAAGCGCCCGCTGACTGCCTCGACGCAGCCGAAATATTATTAACCGATTTTCAAAATTCCAACGAATGCACTTCTCGTCTGCTTCTGCATCTTTTAACACTATTACTAAGACGATCGGTCAATAATCATAGAAGCTACAAAACTTTTTATGTGCGGAAACACCCGTTTTTCTAGAATTCCAATCTAAAGGGACCACCTACAACAGGTCACAATTACTTACCGATTTTCAAAATTATTTCGCCATTTGGTAGCTAAACTAATACCCTAGGACCTTTTTTTTATTTTTTCTTAAGTATATTTTTTTTCCGAAATAATTACATTTTAGTAAACAAACACCCCCCAAAAAACCCGGAATTTTTGTAATTTTGCAAAATTTCTAAAAAAGTTACAAGTAGATTTTCAAAATTCAAAGGTTCACACGTGTCTCGATAAATTCCTCAACTTTTAGTACTATTTTCATCTCAAAACTCTCAAAATCTTTGGAGATTGATCAAAAATACGTCTCAGGCGATTTGCATCTTATAACCATTTTCAATGGTAAAACAGAATGTTAGAATTGCGGCCAAAAACACACTAGCCGAGCGAGCGTACCTTTATTGCTTTTAAAGTTTTATCTTGTTACGTACAGTAAATATGCCATTTTGATTAACAGTAACAGTTACGATTATTCACATTATTTATATTAAGAGTATGGGCTTTTATGAGTATTAAAATTATATGTGTTAATTTTATGTTTTTTCATCGTTAAGCATATTGACGTTTTTCATAATAAAGACATTATTTTTAAATATACACATACATTTTAAAATTCTGGATTTTAATGATTATATCATAATGCCTAAGCATTAAAAAAAGCCTAACACCCATTTGCACTAAACTTAAGAATCGCCTAAGTCTTTTCTTAACTAACTTAAGACATTCTTAGCAAAAAATTGCATTGCACCAACCTTAAGACGTTCTTAAATACACTTTAGGCTATTCTTAACTTACGGGCCCTATATCGAGCGCCCAAGGCTTAAGAAATTCCTATGTTATGAATTGTAAATCTGTGGTTATAGCCTGTGGCCGTCAATTGTGACAAAAACAGAAATAGTTGCTGAAAAATTGAAGATTCATGGAACATTCATTGAAATAATTGAATTACTAAACGACTCGGTGGAAAATCACAAAAATTGCCGTATTTCATTCAATACAATTGCTGCACTTATAAAAGAATAAGTGCAGCAAAGTAGAGAATGAATGGTTCAACTCTAACTTAAATTGTAGACCTCAAACAGTTGCTGTGGCTGGCTATGAGTCACCTGTTTACTATGCTCACTCAGGTATACCCCAGGGCTCCCATTTAGGTCCAGTCCTTTTCCTAATTTTTATTAATGATGTTACTTCTTGCCTCAAATTTAGTAAGGTTTCTCTTTTTGCAGATGATCTCAAGTTATTTAGATCAATCAATACTGCATTCGATATCCAACTCTTACAGACAGATCTAGACAACTTACACTATTGGTGTAGTAATAACGGGATGAAATTAAATCCTGAAAAATGTTTTCATGCTACCTTCACAAAAAAGTTGAAACCTTTAATCTCAGAATATCAACTGAACGGTGTTTGTCTGAAGAAGGTAACAAACATAAAAGATCTCGGAGTTGTCTTGGAAAGCAAGCTTAAGTTCACCTCTCACATCGATGCCATAGTCAAAAAATCGGCTCAAATGCTGGGCTTTCTAAAAAGACATTTACAAGGTTTCCAAAATCACCAAACGAGAATTATTCTCTATAATAGTTTCGTACGTAGCAGACTGGAATTCGCCTCAGTTGCATGGAACCCAGTTTACGCTAACGCTTCCCAAAGAATAGAAAGTATTCAACGAGCATTCACAAGACATCTTGCGTTTAACGCACCTGGAATACATCACAAGGCTCCGTACGAAATAAGGTTATCATTCTTCGAAATAACTTCTCTTATAAATCGTCGCACAATGATGGATCTTGTCTTTCTTCACAAACTCATTAACCACAAAATATCGTGTCCTGACCTACTTGCTGCTATAAATCTAAATGTTCCATACAAATATCCTCGCAAACCACTTACTAAAACATTTGCATTGCCACGCCACCGAACCAATCTAGGTCTCCATCATCCCATAGCTCGCATATGCGCAGCGTATAATGACACCATCAAGAGGTCTCCCAACTTGGATATTTTTCGGGTATCGCAGTCAGTTTTTAAGAATATGCTACAGAAACTGTTTCAAATTCACTCACGCTGAATCTCTTTCTTTTCCTTTTTAGAGTCATTTTGTAGGATATTACTAAATAAATCTTTTGTTGTGACGTTAAAATTAAACGTACCTATGTTGGCGTTCAACTAATTTGTATGTACCTAGTAAGTAGCTTAATTTAGTTTATAATTTATAAATTTGTAAAAGTTCTGTCTAACGAAAGTTGTAAAAGCCTATAATAGGCATGCATATATGCAATCTAGAAAATTCAATATCCTGTAAAAATGTTTCCATGTGTATGGCTGTAAGCTTACCTTAATAAATAAAATAAAAAATAAAATAAAAATAAAATAAGAACGTATGAAATAACCGTACTTGTATGTAAACTTCTGGCATAGGCTGCCGTGTCAAGGTTAATTTTTAACCCCAATTACCGTATAATACGGCAATTACCGTACCATTGGCAACACTGCTGCGATTTGATTTCCATTTTCTAAATTGACAGTTGATGACTTAACTTTTTCGGTCACCCTACCAAATAAAATAAACCAACGGCTTATCTTTCGTCTCCTTTTAACTCACGAATGAATCCATGTGATGTTATAACCAAGAAAGTATTCTATGACCTATATTACTTCGCCGGTTTAAAAATCCATAAACAATTAATATTTACATTCGTTCATTCTTTCACTTTACTTAGCAAGGCGATGCCCAAGTGAATATAAGATTCTTGTGCCCAAGTTACGACGTAGTCTGTTAGTGCAAACAAAAATTTCAGCTCGGCATTTTTAGGCTGTTCCTAAGCTAAGAAATATTTTAACTAGGACACGCTTAACTTGAGTTTAGTGCAAACGGCTGTCAGTGTTTTCATTATACTTAGGCATTTTCAATTATGGATTCTAATATACTAGACCCATGGATTCTAATATAGACCCCGTGCGAGGATGTTGGTATTTTACAAATAACCCTGTGTATGCTTTTCAAAGAGAAGAAGACTTCAAAAATATATACAAGGTGTTTCTTTTAATGAGCTACACTACACTACACTGAAGCAAAGCGAGGGCGGGTCGCTAGTTTAAGTATAATTTTACATTACGATACGGAAATAAGAGTAGTAAGTAGTAAAAGTAGTCTGTTTTCCCTTGTTTCTCTCTATCTCGAAGTAAATATAATAAGCACTAGATACGTAGTACGCCATGTTAGCCAACAAATCGACTAACCGATCTATCGACTATCGGCGCGTGCGCAGCGCAATGCAATTAACTTCATACAGGTACAACTTGTAATAGTAGTTGCTGTTTGTTGCTTTTGTGTGTGGTGCAAATTTTAATAACTAATAAATGTAATTAAATAAATTATCAAAAATCATGGAATCTGTCGAAAAAATAACGTGCTTAAAGAAAACGATACCATAAGGTTTTATTTATTCTTATGTCGATACCTAGTGTAATTTTGTATAAGAAAGTACTTACAGCGCAATCTACATCCGTCCGTAAAGCGAAATGACATTTCCCATACACAATTTATTAGTCTATCGAGTTATGTTCGTGCTACCCCTAGTAGGTAAAGTACCCCTACTTTACCGCGATACTACAAAAGCCTGTTGATTTCGGCCAGGTACCTGGACGAAACGCTCTGGCTTTTGTAGTAAGTAGGTAAGTACCTACCTACCCCTAGATTATAGAAAAGAATAACGCGCGTAAAAAAATCGTTAAAATAATTTTGTATGGGAGTACAGCGCCTCTGCTTCAGCTTGGGCAAAAATTATTTCATACCTACTTATTATGTCCTTCCGGCTGTCCGTTTGTTTTCCTCCACAGGTTGCATTTCTCAACCGATTTTCGTGAAATTTTGTGAGCAGGTTCGAAAATTATATACTTATAGTTTTTTTTTGTCGTGACAGTGTTTCGATGTTTTTAAAAATGGTGGAGATATGTAAAAGAAATATTTCAGTCAGGTTTTCTGGCGCTGGCTGTTGCTGCTTTCGAAACCGGCCGAAGTTGCAACCGAAAACGATACCATAAGGTTTTATTTATTCTTATGTCGATACCTAGTGTAATTTTGTATAAGAAAGTAGGTACTTACAACGCAATCTACCTCCGTCCGTAAAGCGAAATGACATTTCCCATACACAATTTATTAGTCTATCGAGTTATTCGTGCTACCCCTAGTATAGTCCCCCTAGATTATAGAAAAGAATAACGCGCGTAAAAAAATCGATAAAGTCATGGCTGTTCTCCTCTACAGGGGCCGTACCGGCTAACGCATCGATTATCGAAAAGTCTGCCGAGTTTCAACTTAAAACAGAAAAATCAAAGTACGGAATTTTAGTTTTGTACTTTCTGTTGACGTAATTTGGAAGATACTGATGTTCGTGTGACATTATGAATTGGGGTTCGCCATTTTGGCCCAATTGGGGCTCGAATTATCTGTTTTAATTTGAAACCCGGCAGACTTTTCGATAATCGATTCGTTAGCCGGTACGGTCCCTGCTGGTCGCATTTCTCAACTGAGTCTCTTGACATTTTGTGAGCAGGTTTGAAAAGAAATTTAGAAGTTTTCAGTACAGCCAGTTTTTCGAAATGGCGGGGATATGTAAAAAAATACATATTTCAACAGTTCCGAAAAATGATCACAAATGCAACAATTTTTTTTTGTTAACGGTGCAAAATAAATTTTGTTTATTGAAATTTTTTCATTTTAGGCATTCACAAGCCTATTTTTATATTAAGAGAATTAATATAATTGAAAAAATCGACTCACTCGTAGCAGCTCAGACAGGATTCGAACTCGCACCCTTGGGATTCCGGCCCAATGCACTTGGGCCAGAACCCCAAGGGTTCCAACCCCAAGGAATAGGTCGAATTT
This sequence comes from Agriphila tristella, assembly GCA_928269145.1. Taxonomy (NCBI): domain Eukaryota; kingdom Metazoa; phylum Arthropoda; class Insecta; order Lepidoptera; family Crambidae; genus Agriphila; species Agriphila tristella. The sequence continues at coordinate 28,260,545 of OV743434.1, forward strand.
CCATGTCACCCTGTATAGAAGACAGATGTACCAACCAAGGTATATTTTTTTTCATTTAAATATTCGTATGTGTTTGTCTGTGTTAATGCACTATACGTTTTCCTTATAATTGTGTACGAAAACATTACCACTTTGTGTTAATAGCAATAAAATATTTAGTTCTATTCCAATCCATTTAGTTAGCTGTATGAAACTTAGAAAAGGCACGCCGTAAAGTCAGCAGCGTTTTGTTATTGCATCCTTCCGTGTGATCGGCTAATTAAATTGGCGGACTCCGTGCTGGCTAATAGAAAATCGCGGTTCATAAATCTTTGGTTGCGTTTTGTTGCTCCTGCGCAGAATAGATGTTTTGTTAGAAACTGCTGAATGGTACTCCCTGAGTAATGGTGCTGTTTTAGATAGGGATGCATCGATACGCCTTTTTGCCGATACGATACCGATACCGATAGGCTCTTATAAAAATTTCGGCGATACCGATACCGATACGCTTGGTAAATTTAAATGAAGATAAAAAACGTAAGCACCAAAAAGTAAAAAAATAGTCATTGCTGTCGGTCGTATACCACATTGTTCTGTAGAACAGTCGTGGTTTTTAGTATTATTTTGAATTGTTTAGGTAATTTTAATTTATACATTTTAGCAAAAATTTGTTCTTCACGTTTTGGAATGTGCTCATCAAGTCTATTCATTTGATATTCATATAGTATCGGAATGATGTAAGGATTCTAACGATACTCACATCCAAATGTGTTCAGGCATTTGGAAGTTACGGTGGAAAAGTTCCCCAAGCATTAATCGTGCTTTCTTTGAAGCTCTTTTGCAATGAAATAGAAGAAAAACGCGCGCCTTTACATCACTTCTTTGAAACGCTAAATTTGAAATCTTATATGAAATATCGTTGTAACGACACTAAAAATATCGCCGATGCCGATATATCGGAAAACCCGAAGTATCGCCGATATATCGGTATCGGTATCGGAGGCACCCCTAGTTTTAGATAAATTATTTTCGCTAGCGGAAATACTGGTGAGAAGTGCCTTTTGTTTATCTCTGGGTGAGTTGAATGAAGAAAGGTTATTGTTTTTGTTCTCGAGTCAACTGTGCAGTTAAAATTGTTTATGTTACTATTAAAACTAGCTAACCTCAAATTAAAATTAGTATTTTATTTCTTATGGTTTATAAATAACTATTTTAAGTTATGGGGTATTTACACGGAGCGACTTGGCAGGCGACTTTAGTCAATTATAAAAAACCGAATCGCCAAATAATTGAAATTAGGTTTGCGATTAGATTTTGCAAGCGATTGTTGATAAAAAGCGCTAATGGGGAGGCGAAGGCAAAGTGAATTACAGATGGCGCTCAGTCTTTAGAACAATTGTCAGTTTGAGCTTATATTGTCTTGACTGTGTATTAGGTACGTGATTTTACTTTCTTAGATTGTATTTTTTTCGGTTTTGCGGACAAACAATGTATTCTATGCTAACTTTAGCTCATATAAAAGAAGAATTACGAAAAAGAAAAGCTAAAACAACAGGCAAGAAAGTTTATAGCAACTTACAAAAAATTGCTAACAAGCATTACATTTCTTTAAATTTCGTGTAAGATTTACAAGTAATCTTTTTATTTCAGATTAGAAGCATATGATTTAAATTTTAACAAAGCAACTGAGTGTGAATTTCCGTGTTTATAGTTGCCTCATGATGCCTTCTGTGCAATAGTAATTTCAGGTTTCTGTACTGGAATTTCTGTACCATCCAAAATTACACGAACCGTTTTATCATATTTATTTTATTATTCTAAGTTTCTTGAATGACTCTGGCATATAAAATTCTATTAATTCTCTGTTTGGCCCCAATATTGGGCTTATTCCATATTTGATATACCTATCAAATTCATCCAAGTTATAAATATGTTAGAAACTGCTGAGGTTGAAATATTAAAGAACAAAGCTGTTATAATTCAAATGTTGTTTTATTTTGGCGAAGCTTCATCAAATTCATGAAACATTCCTTTTGATTTATAATGTTTCTCAGGCTCAGCAAAGGAGAAAATCGAGGAAAAAGCATATTTTTTTTGATATTTTTTTGCCCACTATTTTTTTTGTTACTGGGAAATCGATGAACTCCAATATTTTACAAGTTACATGCATAACAATGCGGCATTTTCTCAGTATAAAATTAAAAGTGCAATACTCCAAGAGATTCCCATATGTTTTGACAGTTTCTTTGAGGCGGCTCGGTACCAACGACAAGACGCCACCTATCGGGATAAAATTGCGCTTTTCCTCCCCATTGCAACGATATGTCAAATTTGACATATCGTTGGCTAATTGACTAAAGTTGGCTGTCAAGTCGCTCCATGTAAATACCCCATTACGGGTTAAATATATTGAGAAAAACATCTTTGGAATAATCTACGTATTATGTATACACATACCTACCATCTTCCGAAATCACCTATTTGTTCAGGCAAAGAAAGCTCAAAAAATGTATAGAGGGAAAAGCTTGGAACACAATTTTTGACTTCGTAACTTTGTTTAGACTAGTTAGGAGGTGAACATATTATCAAAAGTCCCCGCCCGTAGGTCTCATTTTTCGGTTTTTCACATATATCTCAGAAACTATGCATTCTAGCGACATGAGATTTTTTACAAAATGAAAGCTGATTAATTTTGCTACAAGTTTTATTAAGTCAAGTTTTTCGATATATTGTATAGTTTAGAGATATCTGCTCCTGAATATCTGTCTCTTAGATTAGGACCCTTCAAGCAGCTTCAGATTTGTTTAGTCTCATGTCGCTAGAACGCATAGTTTCTGACATATATGTGAAGAACCGAAAAATGGGACCTTCAAACCCCCCCTCTCCCCCAGCATAGGGGCTATGCGCTGGAACTTTTGATTTGTTCAAACAAAGTTACGAAGTCAAAAATTGTGTTCCAAGCATTTCCCTCTATACCTTTTCGTTTACTGGGCTATGTATCTATGCTAAATTTTAACTATAAATTATTAAAAAATATAAGGGATGAACACGGGAAAAGGCATTAGGTAACCATGTTATTAGAGAAAAAAAACGACTACCGACAGACCGCCCGTACCTTTCTTTGGCTCAAAGGGCTAATAAAATATTAATTCTATTATAAGATTACAATGGATTGAAAGTCTCTCCGGTTTTTTTAATAAAAAACAAAAAAGGACATCTTCAAAGAGACTCTGAGGCGGCAATATCTGATTATCACTTACACAACTCATTCGCGATCATTAGCACCGTACAAAGCGGGATAAATAATAGACAAGTAGAGGGGGGCTATTCAAAAAATGCGGGGCCATCGCTGTTCCCAATTAGCATGCGCGATGGAATATTCCTGACGGGAGCGGAGCCGCGAGATCGCTCGATAGTCGCTGGACGCGCAATCTAAAGAGTTAGCGCAAAATTATGGAAGTAACACTCGGGGTACGGTTATGGGGTTGGATACAGGACACGAGCTCTATTCTACTGCAAAAGTAAAAAAAAAATTGGCCAAGTGCGAGTCGGACATGCGCACGAAGGGTTCTGTTTTTCTGTTTTCAGTAGGTATTTGTTGTTATACCAGCAACAGAAAATACTTAAATGAGAATTTAAACTGTCTAGCTATCACGGTTCATGAGATACAGCCTGGTGAGGTGACAGACAATTTGGTCCCGCTTTCACCCTTTGGGTACGGAACCCTAAAAAGAGAAGATCTATGTAACAAAGACAGTCAACACTGTGCATGAAAAAAAGCTTTTTTTAAGAAAACATGCATCAAACATAACGTAAAAACAATCAAAAACAGCTTCTAAATAGTTGAAAAATTGTAAGAAAAAATATTAAAATCACCAATACGCATATCAGTAACGTCTTACTAAAAAAAACGTCTATTGAAGTCGGTTGGGGCTGGAGGTCATTTTTATAATAGGGAATATGCATAAGTCACCGATTTTGATGAATTTGAGCTTGATCGCTGCGGACACTTATAAAAACATGATGTAACAGGAAAAAAAATAAAAATAAAATATTATTTTAGTTTTATCACACGATGAAATCAGGGAAAAATAACAATTTTATTTTTTTATTTTCGGATATAATGCACTTTACAGTCAGATAGAATATCGAATAAGAAACAATATTTTGTAAAACACATATGTACTTAAACGCAAAATTTAGGGAGATAATTGAAGATTATTTGCTAACTCCATATTAAACGCGCCGAAACACACCTGAAACGTGATGTGTGACGTCACCATTTTGTATGGAGCGTTTTCGGCGGGTGCTGCTCCGCGCTAACTTCAAGTAACTATATCACGAGAAAAAAACGCAAGAGAAAAGTTTTAATATTACAGTTAATTTTCTCACGCATTATACTTTAGATTAAGATTAAAAAAAAATTGATGCATATTCCCTATTGTTAAAGCCCCACCAGACTTCGTTTTCTTCTTTCTTAAATGGAACCATCTCGAAAAAAACTAAATCAAACAAAAAAATAATCACCAAACTCGGTCCATAAATGTCGAAGATACGCGCGAACAACGATAAAAAAATATACAATCAAGTTGAGAACCTCCTCCTTTTTTGAAGTCGGTTAAAAAGGTTAATTATTTTCTTGCTTTTAATCTTGTTGTTAATTAAAACGACCAGTTTATAGGTAGTTATTTTATAAAAGTTATCTTTCCAGCGTATTCCGTCATTTTATAGAAAAAAACATAATTATTATTTTATGCATTACAGTCCATCAAACACTTCCGTCTAGTAATTTGTTTTTTTTACATTAATCTAAATCGAATACGACAAGTTTTTGAAAGGCCAACGATTACTTAATTAGAAGAGTGTTCTAAAATAAGAATTAAAAGAAAAGGTACATACGAATATTAATATGAAGCATTTGGTCGGGTTTGCATGCGCAATAGGGAATATGCATCAAAATTTTTTTTAATCAAAATCAATAGTATCATGCGTGAGAAAATTAACTGTAGTATTAAAACTTTTCTCTTGCGTTTTTTTCTCGTAATATAGTTACTTGAAGTTAGCACGCATCAGCTCCCGCCGAAAACGCTCTATTCAAACATGTGACGTCACTTATCACGTTTCAGGTGTGTTTCAGGCGCGTTTAATATAGAGTTAGCCAAGAATCTTAAATTATCTCCTTAATTTTTTCGTTTTAGTACATATGTGTCATACAAAATATTATTTCTTATTGGATATTATATCTGACTGTTAAGTGCATTATATCCGAAAATGAAAAAAAAAATCGTTATTTTCTCCTGATTTCATCGTGTGATAAAACTAAAATAATTCATTTTTTTTCTTTCTGTTCCATCATGTTTTTACAAGTGTCCGCAGCGATCAAGCTCAATTTTATGAAAATCGGAGACTTATGCATATTCCCTACTACATTCCTCTATTACTCTATGTGTACTGAATGTGCCGTCCATAACACGAAGATGTCACTCCCGAAGCAGGCATTCCTGCAGGAGTCCATGGGATTCCTGGCCCTTTTAACTATTTAATTCGGTCGTTTACGGGAACAGAGATAATCTGAGCCTTTGTCTGGTCCCTTTCATAAACACGCCTGGTTGGCACGCAAAGTTATGAATGCAGGAGGATGGAGGAAAATTTTTAAGTCCAGAGGAATTCTGGTCTTTGCCGCTGGTTTTAAGGGGTACTAATGGGATTAATTTTTAATTGCAGTTTTATTTCAGGTTGTAATTAAGTACGTAGAAACAAGAAGCAAGGTCGCGTTGTTTAGTCTTAATCAGATAGATTTTTGAAAAAGCTGCTTTTTTCTTTGAAAACTTTTTGAATTTCTATGAATTTTCGACACGTGTCAAAAATGATACTTTTTCTCGTAATGTTTTTATTTTTACGGATTGTCAAAAATCTTCTTTATTTTTGTAATAAGTACTTTTGTAGCATCATGTACTGTAGTTTGATTGATTGTCTGTGTTGCGTCATGTCAGTAAACAAGTAATATTACAGTATTGCTGTCGATTTCATAATCTTCCTTCCTGGTCGATGCGTTATTATGGGGTTTGTTGTTAATCGTTTTTTTAAGCAGTGAAGAGTTCGGTAATAAGCTGTAATAGTTTGTATTATAGATGCCAGCAGCACTAGAATTTTAACGTTATATAGGTACCTACCTACACACTTAGGTACACAGGACCATTCTAAATTTACCATCCGCAAATTTCATGGATGTATCCAGTCCATGAAACTGAAAAACTTTCACCAAGAAACTGCCGATTTTTGCCACAAAATTTTGGTCATCCCAAGCTAAATTGATTACGTTATTTCTTTGATTTGTATGGATAGTCGATTTTTTCACATATTTGGCCCCAACTAAAATCATTGTTTGAGTCATCATCATCATCATCATCAGTTGAGAGCTGAAACCAGCCCTCCTACTTCAAATCGCCAAAATTCTTAATGTTTGAACGCTGCGCTATGCTTATTTTTCATACTGCTGCTTCTGTACTTGTACTATTAGTTATTCTGTGATCACAGACTTAGATGTATTGTATAGAGTTGACAAGCTTACGGCACGTAATTTTATAGTTCACTGCTTATTTTAAAGCTTTAAAGTAAGCGTAGCGTTTTAACGCATAGAATGTTGGCCATTTGAGTAAGTGGGCTGTATCGGCACAGAAGTAGGTACTATAAATATTACTATGGTAGATTTTGACTGCGCTCTTACGTTTTTTTAACATAGTGGCCACATACGAGTAGAGACGGAATCTAATACGGAATTCTAAAACGGAATGTTGACAATAATGAAATTTCCGAACAGAAAAATAACGCATGTATGTAGTAGGTCCATAGATTTGTATGGATTTGCTGCGTTCGGAATCGTTCCGATTCGGAATTCCGTATAGTGTGTGGCCAGGCTTAATAATAATGCTAAATGTAAGTAGGTAAATTATTATTTTCAAACAGGTAAGTTATGCTAAACATAAACCGTGCTAATTATGCAAGTTGCATTACCGTGAGATTGGTTACGGAAATATTATATTGGTGGCTAGACACGTAACAGTTAGCCTGAAAAAACGACGACATAGTTACTTCATCAACCTGTTGTGGTTTAATTGAACTATGTAAGTAAAATGTAATTAGTTATAACTATCGTCTACATTCATAATTTATGTTATGAGCGAGGTATCGAATAAATAATAGGTGCTTGAATTGTTTTTAATTCTTCATGTTTAGGTATGTACTTCCTAGACTAAATTACGTTTATGATAGTAGGTATGCATCTCCATACAAATGAATGGGAGTAACAGGTCCTGATAAAGTTTGGCCGCATGATGGAAACTGTTCTGTAGGCTGTAGGCCATACTGTCCTGTTTTTTAGAATAAAAATGAAAAAATGCCCATCTGATTCATAGTAGGCATGAAGATTTATACCTACTTTAATGCCAAAAACATAAAATTACCAGTTATAACGAAAACCGTGTATTTCGATCCCAGACTTTGGATTTTTCTTATATACATAATAATATAGTATTCCGACCAATTCGATCATCGACTGGTTAATATTTTCTATAATCAAAGGTAGGTTTTTTAAAATAAAATCGAAACTATCACTACGTTTTGTTTGGATGATGACTATCGCCACCTATATCTATACTGTGCTATCGCGTAGAAGAAACAATCAAAGTCGAACTCCATAAATAATTTACATGGGCCGATTTTAGTCACATGTGACGGTCGACTCACATTTTAGTCACTTTAGTCACCTAGCAAGTCGCTTGTAAAATTGAATCGCAGGTGACACATCGGTGACTGCAGTGCTGTCGTCTATGTAGTCGATGTCGTAAGTCATAACCGAGGTAATAATAATGTAATAACATTTCCAGTTTTGGCCACCGGATCAGATAAGTTTTCTCAGTCACCTGCGACTTAGGCCGAATTGCCATTTACACAGTCGATTTTCGTCGTGCGTCAAAAGTCGTGCGGCTTTAGTCACTCGTGGACCTTCCGGACCCAAGGCACAACTGCTATGCTCAACTGGTTGTGCCGTTGGTACTTTCGATTCCCTTCTGCACAACTGATTGGTCCGTTGGGAAAATAAATGTACCTATGGCCCAACTGACGAAACTAGAATCCTTGGTTGTGCCGTTGGTACTTTTGATTCCCTTCTGCTCAACTGATTGGTCCGTTGGAGAAAAAAAAATACCACTGGCCCAACCATTAAAGGCCCGTGGATATTTTTGAAAAATTAAAGACATATCTTCGCGGTACGAAATCAAAATAACTACTCGTAAGTTATGTTGCCCTGGTACTTCTGACTGAATATTATATTATTTCGTAATTAAATATAAAATTTATTTGAAATCATAATAACGATACAAAATTATCGATACTTATAAAGCCCTAGTCCAGTAGGAACAAGAGTGCTATGGGGAATTAGAGTGGTTTCTGACTTCCCTACGACTCAACCAGTTGAGCATAGTAGTTGTGCCGTGGGGCCGGGTTGAGTCGTTGGTACCTCAGTTGTGTAGAAGGGAATCAAAAGTGCCCACGGCACAACCAGTTGAGCATAGTAGTTGTGCCGTGGGTCCGAAAGGCTCGTGGAGGCAAAAATCACCAAATGCAGATCTGCAACGCAAACTATATTTATGTTTGTACTAAATGGTGTAAAAAAACCCTATGAGGCCATTCTAAGGCACATACATATACGATCCCTGTTTACTCTGATTGGTTAAAAAAAAAAACAAAATACACTAAATGTAAAATACATAAAAAAACTAAACTGAACTCAATCCCTTATCAAAATAACTTCAAGAACCTACCACGTACCTACCATCTTTAAAAATATATAGTCAGGTGGGGTAAGTGAAACACCGGGGTAAGTGAAACACCCAACCATATCTAAGAAACTATCGTAGTTTATTCTCATAGCGATGTGTCGATAAAGCAGGAATGACGAATTACTTCCCTTGACACAACACAGATATCGCTGCGATCATTAAACTAGCTAGTAAACCAAAAAGAAATTCATTAGATGTCAAAACGCAAAACACGAGTGATAGGCGGGAACATTTTGGCAATCATACAAGCAAAATTAAAGAGTAATTAAAAATTTTGTTATTGAAAGTATTGCACGTAAAGTATTATCTTACATGATCCAACGTCTATTTTAGATAAATCCTTCATGAAATTGAGTTATATAATATGAAAATCTTAACATCTAAAAGAGCTAAAAGGGAGAAGTGAAACAGTCATGACGGGGAAGTGAAACATATGGCGCACTTCCCCCATGTAAGATATCACAAACCTTTTTTCCATGAACTTTTATAACGTACATTGGGCGCATTCTGTCAGACAAATCTTTGAGTCATCAATCACCATAGAGTAAATTTTAACCATGGAAAGTAAAATATTGAACATTCTATACAAATTACTTTCCATGGTTAAAAATTACTCTATGGCGATCGATGACTCAAAGATTTGTCTGGCAGAATGCGCCCATTATCAAAGAACAAGTTTTTTGTTAGGTACCTATATTTGTTGTTTTAACTTTGTTGTTTGTGAGCCGATTTCAATGAAACTTGGTTTGGGGCACTATTTTGACAAGCAAACAGCAAGGTAATGTTAAAAATATTAAAAAATCAAGATGGCGACCAACTATTTTGTTTGTGGTCCGATTTCGATGAAACTCAGTTTTTGGTACTATTTTGATAAGAAAACAGCAACGCATTGTTAAAAATATTAAGAAATCTAAGATGGCGGCCAATTTTTTTTGTGGTCTGATTTCGATGAATCTCGGTTTTTGGTACTATTTTGATAAAAAATAGCAACGCATTGTTTAAAAATTTATAAATCTAAATTGGCGGCCAACTTTGTTGTTTGTGGTCCAATTTAAATGAAACTCGGTTTTCGGTACTTTTTGGTCAAGAAAACAGCAATGCAATGTTAAAAATATTAAAAAATAAAAGATGGCGGCCAACTTTTTTGTTTGAAGTCCGATTTCGATGAAACTCGGTTTTTGATACTTTTTTAACAAGAAAACAGCAACGCAACGTTAAAAATATAAAAAAATCCAAGATGGCGGCCTACTTTTTTGTTTTTGTACGATTTCGATGAAACTTGGTTCTTGGTACTTTTCTGACACGAAAACAGCAACGCAATGTTAAAAAAATTCAAAATCCAAGATGGCGGCTATCTTTATTGTTTGCGGGCCGATTTAGATGAAATTCAGTTTTGTACTATTTTGGCAAGAAAACGGCAACGCAATATAGAAATTTTAAAAATCCAAGATAGCGGCCAACTTTTTTGTTTGTGGTCTGATTTCGATGAAACTTAGTTTTTGGTACTACTTTGGCAAGAAAACAGCAACGCAATGTTAGAAATATAAAAAATAAAAGAAAGCGGCGAACTTTATTGTTTGCGGGCCGATTTAGATGAAATTCAGTTTTTGGTACTATTTTGGCAAGAAAACGGCAACGCGATGTTAGAAATTTCACAAATCCAAGATGGCGGCCAACTTTTTTGTTTTTGTACGATTTCGATGAAACTTGGTTCTTGGTACTTTTCTGACACGAAAACAGCAACGCAATGTTAAAAAAATTCAAAATCCAAGATGGCGGCTATCTTTATTGTTTGCGGGCCGATTTAGATGAAATTCAGTTTTGTACTATTTTGGCAAGAAAACGGCAACGCAATATAGAAATTTTAAAAATCCAAGATAGCGGCCAACTTTTTTGTTTGTGGTCTGATTTCGATGAAACTTAGTTTTTGGTACTACTTTGGCAAGAAAACAGCAACGCAATGTTAGAAATATAAAAAATAAAAGAAAGCGGCGAACTTTATTGTTTGCGGGCCGATTTAGATGAAATTCAGTTTTTGGTACTACTTTGGCAAGAAAACAGCAACGCAATGTTAGAAATATAAAAAATAAAAGAAAGCGGCGAACTTTATTGTTTGCGGGCCGATTTAGATGAAATTCAGTTTTTGGTACTATTTTGGCAAGAAAACGGCAACGCGATGTTAGAAATTTCACAAATCCAAGATGGCGGCCAACTTTTTTTTGGGAGTCTGATTTCGATGAAACTCAGTTGTTGGTACTTTTTTGACAAGAAAACAGCAACGCAATGTTAAAATAGCCAAATAGTTGCCAAAATAGTACCAAAAGCTAAGTTTCATCTAAATCGGCCCGCAAACAATAAAGATGGCCACCATCTTGGATTTTAATTTTTTTTAACATTGAGTTGCTGTTTTCTTGTCAAAAAAGTACCTAAAACCGAGTTTCATCGAAATCGGAATTCAAACAAAAAAGTTGGCCGCCATCTTTTATTTTTTATATTTCTAACATTGCGTTGCTGTTTTCTTGCCAAAATAGTACCAAAAACCGAGTTTCATCGAAATCGGACCACAAACAAAAAAGTTGGCCGCCATCTTGGATTTTTTAAATATTTTTACATTGCATTGCTGTTTTCTTGACCAAATAGTACCAAAAACTGAGTTTCATCTAAATCGGCCCGCTAACAACAAAGTTGGCCGCCATCTTGGATTTTTAAATTTTGTAACATTGCGTGGCTGTTTTCTTGTCAAAAAAGTACCAAAAACCGAGTTCCATTCATCGACATCGGCCCACAAAGAAAAACGTTTTTTCTTTTTTTTGTAAAGCTTACCCTACCTATTTAAGGTTTGTCACCCCTGACCATCGCAACTATGTTTCACTTCCCCGGATTATGTTTTTTTGATAAATCTTTTAAACTGGACCATATTTTATGAGAATTTGATACATTTTGGATATTAGCGGTTTAAGATGATCCTTTTGTCCTGTTTTTAATTAAATGGACACAATATTTAAAGCTATTTTGGCCACTGTTTCACTTACCCCTTGTCAGGGGTAAGTGAAACACTTCTTAGCCTTTATATTCTTTTCGTGATTTTGTTGCTTAATGCAAGTCTTTAGATATTTATATTCATACCGTTAAAGGCTGATTTAATTAGGAGTACATTGCCTACACAGCTACTTTAATTGCGAGTTTTATAGCTTTACCAAACCTTGTTAAATAAAAATAAAAATAAAGTATGTTTCACTAACCCCACCTGACTATACCTACATTAAAATGAAAAAAGAAATAAAAAAACGAAACTTCGTAATCATTATGACGTTATATACATTTTCATAAAATCCCCTGTCCAGCGTAGGTGTTGTAGCTCGGAATACTGATAATATATTCATTATATGGCAGAAACCCTTATTTTTGATAATTCCTAATAATATCAATCTGCTAATACTTTGTATCATATCTCGTTACCTTTTATAGCTGTGATAAAATAAGAAGTGATTTTATACCCATACGCTAAACGGCTTAATCTAACTTTCCCTCTGTATGTCATAACTTGGCTAATCGAGAGATATGTTAAGTAATTCTGTGATAGTTTATAAGGTAGTCTTAGGAAAAAGGTACCTCTACTAACTTTATGGTTCGGCACTCTACTTTACTTTGAGAATATCTATCGTAAATATTTTACAACTATAGATTTATAGCGTAACTTTGCCATAAAATAAAGGACTAATAAATTATCACAGAATTACCGATTAGCCAAGTTATGCCATTCCTATTACCGCAAAGTATCACAATTAATGATAAGTAAATTATATTAATCCTTTGTAATACCACACCACTACTTAAAATCAGTTTTTGTCAAAAACAGTCAACGAATCTCAGATTCTAAACCAATTTTCTTTTTCCCATAGAAAAGACTTCAACGATATTTTATTACTTACATTGATTTTCGTTTGCGCTCAAATTGGGAATAGGGATGTTTTTCAGTTTTATTGCCTATTTCTATTATGAAACAGTGTGAAAAATTTATGAAAAATTTATTGACGTGTCGAGTGTCAATTATTATAATTGTCGTGTGTCAATTGTTTTAATTTATGAATTGAATTTATTGTTACTAACAAACTATGGATCTTTGGTCTTAATTTTATTTTATTACAGAAGGCTTTACTATGCGTCATTAACACATAATAATATCTAAGATTAACTTTGTGATTAAATTAAATTAAAATTTTATGTAAACGGCCAAACCTACTCATTTATGCCACAAGAATTTACGTAAATCCTAACTAATATTATAAATGCGAAAGTCCGTTCGTTTGTTTGTTTGTTTATTACGCCTTCACGTCTTAACTACTGAACCGATCATCATGAAATTTTACACACACGTTGTCAGGGCTACAGAGAAGGACATAGGGTACCTTTCATCCCGAAAAAAGGAACTGTTCCCGAGGGATAGACAAAATACTATCCACGCAGACGAAGTCGCGGGCGGAAGCTAGTATTTCATAAAATTACAATCGGCTAATCAATTCAATCGCCGCCAAAGCTTTCTTTGAGAGTGCGTCAACGTAGCCATTTCTAGCAAATTTGCATTATTTTCTCTCCCTGACCTTGCAGCGTTAATATTCACAATATACTTGGGCAGGATATGCTCGTTTCCTCCTTGTTTATATACAGCATACGTCCCAAGGTCGATGAGATCGAGTATAGAATGCGGAATGCTTGAAACTGTTAGTCTATCTATACTCTCTGCCGTACAAATAAACGAAGAATCCTTACTTATCCTTACTAATATTATAAATGCGAAAGTCCGTTTGTTTGTTTATTTGTTTATTTGTAACGCCTTCACGTCTTAACTATTCAACCGATCATTATATTTTTTTTATCACCATCATCATTAAACGTTGTCAGGGGTACAGAGAAGGACGTAGGTTTACGGATGGAAACCCTATGGCATTTACACGGTAGGTTTTGCTGTCAGTTTAACCACAGTCTTGGATGTGACTGACGATTAAATTAACCTACCGTGTAATGGGGTGACTGATGGTTGCATGAAGTTGACTTCTTCTTTCCATCAGTCAGTCAGTCAAACGTAATTCATGACCGATGAAATCATGTAAGCGTCAGTCAAATTGATGATTTCTTCTTTCCATCAGTCAATTAGTCAAACGTAATTCATGACTGATGGAATTTGACTGACGCTTGCATGATTCCATCAGTCATTAATTACGTTTGACTGACTGACTGATGGAAAGAAGAAGTCAACTTCATGCAACCATCAGTCACCCCATTACACGGTAGGTTAATCGTCAGTCACACCCAAGACTGTGGTTAAACTGACAGCAAAACCTACCGTGTAATGGATGCCATAGGGTTTCTATCCGTAAACCTACTTACCTTTCTTCCAGAAAAGAAGTATTTTTACGAGGGATAGCAAAAAATTTTCTAGTTTCTAAGTTTAAGTACCTACTTAGAATAATCAAAAAGTTTGTAAAGGAATAAGGTATTCGCCGTAACATATATAGGGTGTTTGGTAATAGCCTTGTAACGTGTATAAAGCCGAATATGGTGAATAGGGACCATCAAACTGAACAACTTTTACTATGAGATGGGACCAACTCTGAAGTCGCGAAAAAAAAATCTGCTGTTTCATACAAAAATTTATAACGAAAATATCAAAATGTATGAAACATCTGATTTTTTTGCGATTTCGGTGTTGGTCCCATAGTAAAAGTTGTTCAGTTTGATGGTCTCTATCCACCATATTCAGCTTAATAAAGTTATTACTAAACACGCTGTACATGTCTATGTTTTGGTTACGATGACTCGCGGTTCACGAATAAAGTTGTAGTTGGAGATGCGCAGAAAGAAAGTTTACGTATTTTAGAGATTACGCAATTAGTCAGTGGAGTTTTTAGGAATTTAAAAATCTTGAAAAGTAAAAATAAACTATTATTTCCGCGCTGTATTTTAAGACAAAAATGCTGAGACAAGGTTAGTTTTAATTTATTTTTCCTTGTTTTTTTTGAGAATATTTAATAATGGTGGGTGTTATTAGCAGACCCCGGATTTGCGGTAGCACGAATAAAATGACGTTTAATAGTGCGTGGACAACTTGATTATCTATTTGTGTAATTTATCGATAAAAAAATTATAATTATGTAACGTGATATATAGACTTACTGTCGGAAATAGTAGAAATTACCTACCTACATTAAGAAAAGTGAAAATCGTGAAATGTATAAATAATGAAATTTAATGCAGTTTTTCTTGATGCAAAGATAGAAAAGTCAAAGTGAGTGAAGTAGAATGTCATTTTTTTAAGAAATACATCCTCCTTGGTAAAATACAAAAAATAAATACAGACGCGATCAAAGAAGTTCCACTTCAAAAATATTTTCAAAACATCGATATATAAAAACATTTACGATAGTTTGGTAATCACTAGCAAGTTTGTATTCCTGCCACCGCAAATCCGGCCTTTAGTTATTAGTTATTATATTGTATTATAAAAACAATTTGATAATTGTTTAGCATATCTCGCGTTATAAAACAGCTGTAAAGATTTTCAACTCGGTAACTGACTCGGTAGCTCAGTGGTCAGAGCATTGGACCGGATATCCAAAGATCGCGGGTTCGATTCCCATCCAAAAATTAGGTGCGAGACGTATTTTTAGGGTTCCGTAGCCAAAATGGCAAAAAACGGAACCCTTATAGATTCGTCATGTCTATCTGTCTGCCTGTCTGTCTGTCCGTCCGTATGTCACAGCCATTTTATTCCGAAAGTATTAGGATTACACAGTTGAAACTTAGTAAGTAGATGTAATCTGTTAACCGCTTAACGATTTTAACACAAAAGTAAAAAAAAATAACATTAAGGGGGGGCTCCCCATACATGGAACTGAAACGAAAAAAAATTTTTCCTTCATAACAATACGTGCGGGGTGAGACAGGTCTTTAAAAATGACATTGAGGTTCCTAAGACAATTTTTTTCTAAAAGTCAACCGTTTGAAAGATAACCACTGCCAAAGTGGTAAAATGTGTGTCCCCCCCCCCTCTAACTTTTGAAATAAGAGAGTGAAAAATCTAAAAAAAATATATGCTATAAATCTTAATAAAAACTTTCAACGAAAATTGGTTTGAACGAGATATAGTAATTAGTTTTTGAGATATATCATATTTTACAAAACCGCAAATATAACTTTGTCATTCATACCAACACTGTGAAAAACAAAGTTATTTTTACAGACGAAAAATTATAGTGGTATTAAATATAGTATGGTATAAGGTAACTAAGGAACCCTATGGCGCGTGGCCCGACATGCACTTGGCCGGTTTTTCTAGTATATTATTTAATATTGTATAAAAATAGCTTTGTGAATGGAAAAATCTCAAATTTAAAAATTATTTAGTAGCTGTAAAGATGTTTAACACTTTTCTCAGCAAACATTCAAGTTGTTGGTCTTCAAATTTTATTAGTGTCATGATCTTGAAAACCAGCTTTTTCCCTTAGTTTTCATAAGTTTAAAAATTGTATTACAGCTGATCAACATGTCCGTTTAAATTTATATAACTCAAAGGTGACTGAAGCCCAACTGAAATTTGGCATGCAGCTACCTGGATGCCTACGTCATAACATCTACATGTTATGACGTAGGCATCCGCTAAGAAAGGATTTTGATCAATTCTACCCCCAAGGGGATAAAATAAGGTATGAAAGTTTGTATGAAACTTTGTCAATTTTAAATTGATCGGGCTGAGACTTTGCAAATAGGCTGGTCGGATCCTGGTTGAAGGTTCCCTAAGGATTTTCTCTAATATCCACGCGGACGAAGTCGCGGGCGGAAGCTAGTGTTATATAAATGTCTTTGTTTGTACCATTTGACTATGTTGT
The DNA here is from genome assembly GCA_928269145.1 of Agriphila tristella. Classification (NCBI taxonomy): domain Eukaryota; kingdom Metazoa; phylum Arthropoda; class Insecta; order Lepidoptera; family Crambidae; genus Agriphila; species Agriphila tristella. The sequence continues at coordinate 28,277,250 of OV743434.1, forward strand.
GTGTTAATTTTCCAAAGGTTTGCTTGCAAAAACTTGCTATGATTTAATTCGTTTTGCATTAATTTCTCTTAGTGGAAACTGTGTTACCTAGCCTATGTACAAACCATAGACTTAGAAAATTTTTCGCTAGTACAAACGTAATTTTCATTCATATGTTTCCTTTATTCAATAAATTAAAAATAAAAACACCTTACCAACAAAGGGCATAATTTGTTTCTTTGTACTATGGTTTTGTCTACATTGAAATGTCAAATATACATCCCAAAGTTAAATAGACAAACTTTTGTTTGTGTGTCAAAAATGACATTTAAGACAAAAAACGCTCCATCATGATACGCCTCCAAACATTCTAACTCTTGTGATATATCGCATTAAGATTGCGTTTCCACCAGAGATGTGTTAGGCAGATGAGCGGAACGAGGATGAGTAGCGCAGCTGTGAAACGGTGCGCAGATGAGCGATGCGAGGATGTGTAGCGGACTCTTTTCAGATACGAGCGAGCGGGATGAGGTGTTGCTCGCCTCCATCCATAGCACACAACCCTCGCCCACCTATCTCCCGCACATTCCTAGCACACATCCCTCGGACACTTTTCTCGTACACTTTCCTCGCTTGATCTGTATGTACAAAAACCTTAGAATAATTACACATAGAAGCCGTGTCTTCGTATGCAAAGTGAGGCAACTAAAACTGAGCCAAAATGGCTCAGTTTTCAGATACGAGCGATCGGAATGAGGTGTTGCTCGCCTCCATCCATAGCACACAATCCTCGCCCACCTATCTCCCGCACATTCCTAGCACACATCCCTCGGACACTTTTCTCGTACACTTCCCTCGCTTGATCTGTATGTACAAAAACCTTAGAATAATTACACCTAGAAGCCGTTTCTTCGTATGCAAAGTAAGGCAACTAATACTGAGCTAAAATGGCTCAGTTTTCAGATTTATATCCTTCATACGTTACCTAATCGTGACTAAAATCCAATAATATAGTGACTAATCTCTTTAAGGTAGGGAAATTGAAACAGTTTTGTACTTATTAGGTATAATTATGTACTAATGGACAATAAAAATCTGAAAACGGCGCCATTTTGGCTGTTGCCTCACTGTTAACAGTGCGCTTTGTAGGGAATAAGACAAAAACCTTGTTCCGCTAAGCCATTTCCACCAGAGCTGTGCTGACCGAGGCGAGGTAAATGGAGAGAGTAAGTATAATGGTTAGCTCGCTACGCATCTTCGCACATCTTTGGTGGAGACGCAGCCTAAAGGCGGTATATCGAGACACAAAGAAGCATCTGAGTCACCAGATGCAAGTGTTTGGCAAGTGCACGTACTCGGACCATAACCTACCGCGAGTCCACTTTCGCCCCCCGATCGCCGCCGATAACGTCTCCCATCTTCATTGATAACTTGACCGGCCATAGATCAGCGACGCAGAGGAGTCACTTAACAAAATGTCGATTAAGTATATCGTTTTTCCCTCCAATTCTTTTGAATGGTCAATGTCAAATATGTATCATCAAGCACAGTTATACAAAAGCTTTTGAATAGTAAATTTTATTATCTTTAATTCAAGACTTTTATCATTATATCACTGATCGTTATCATTTAATTTTTAATTCAAATGTATAAACAATGATTTTGTGGTTGCTATTTTATACTACGCACTTATTAGAAAATATATCCTTACTTATATTAGTTACGATTTATAGACTAGTTAATACTGAGTGCATAATTACATTCCATACAAGTAATTAGCATATTAAGTAAACGTAAAGTCGGAAAATATAGAGAGAAGATGATTCAGACACAGTTAAAAACAAGGAAATAAAACTGAATTTTTTATTACTTATAGTTTTCGAAAGCAATACAAATCCGCAAGTAAACCTTGAGTAATAATATCAGGAAATCATACACTTACCATTTATTTGCCAAAACAAAACAGTGCTAAACAGCAGTATTTATTATTTGGTTTGTTTGCAAGTGCATTCTTTGTCATGTAATTTGTTTTCCTGGATTATTAAATTACTTATTATAACTATCGCTACTCAATTTAGATATTTAAATTCTAGCAACGTAATGTTTGATTTGAGTTGTTAATTTCATTTTTAATTTTATTTCAATTTTATTAATTTAAACTGTAATACCCTAGACGTCAAATTTAGAAACAAAATATTTATGTAATTTTCCTCTTCTTTTCCGTAGCTCCATTGGAGCTTTTCCCTTGAATTTCATGTTTTTATCGAATTATTCAGTCATATTTATGAGGTATCCTCTCTGAACTGTCACCTGCGCCTTTGCGCGCAGAGAGCCGCAGCCGCTTTCAAAGTGCGCTCTCGACATAACGGGCCGAGAGAGCGACGTGCGCGCACGCTCCAAGTGCACCGACCGCGAGTGAAGTGACGTGTGTGTGTTGTGCTTACTGATGCTAGTTTTTAGTGATTTACAGACACACAGGTAAGCTTTCGCGCCTTTTTTCCCTTACTAACTTTAGTCCTCTAATTATTTTTAAAGTCTTTAACTCCCGTATCAGATTAAACGAGTCAGAATTGCGAATTCTCCCGTTCGCTTAACTGTATGTTGTAAGTTCGGAAAGTGGAGACGAGTTAATTGAACTGAGATTAGTTTTGTTAGGAAAAGTTTTCACGTGTTAGATTTTTGTTAGGAAATTATCATGATTATTTTAAAATTTTATTTGTCACTTGAGTAAACTGTAATTTTCTCTTTACGCACTTATACCTATAAAGTTTTGATGAAAACATATTTTTTGATTGGCTGAAGTTTTTTGAATATTAGATGCCTTTTTTACTAACTGTAAAACATAGTACTAATTTATTGCCTCAAAATTAATAGGTAATTGATATACATGATTACACACTAGCAAAATAAATACAGACGTTCAAATATTAGTGTTCATAGGACGTTGTTTTACTAACCTCGTACAATCACTAACATAAAAAAACTACGCTCCTTATCCGCAAAACTTATCTTGCCGCATGCGTAAATTTGCTGAAATGTATTAATTAAGATTTCATCGACTGTACCGACAGCACCTGACCAAATACTGAAATACGTCTCTAATTATAATTACAAACATTATTATGATATTATTCAAGGCTAATGTTGAAAAATAAAGAGATTTTAATTACCTACTTAGTAGGTTAGAAAAAGAAAATACCCTCTGCTGCGTAAATTGCTAATGATGTTTATGTATTAAGGAAAGTATGAGAGAACTTTGAATATTTAAAGACAATAAAATCGTAACTTACGTAAGTTAGAATAATGGGAAATATTCTTTCTCATCAATATTATAGAAAATTGATATAAACAATAATTTGGATTAAATTAGTTCAATGTTATTAAAATTTTCTGATTTATGTGGCAAAATCTATTCCATGTCATTATGCTAAGCTATGCTAAGTTAAAAAAAAGTAAAAAAAAAACGCCTGAGGTGGGTGGGACGTATTATTATAGTTCATCAACTTTTCAGCGTGAGATTTTCCAAGTGAATAATTCAACAGCATTGCGTGCGAGTCTCATTTCCCGAATGACGTGACTTTGAGATTTCTAATCTGTGAAAAATTTATGAGATCGTAAATTTTTCACCGGCTCAACGAGTAAACAAACATCACTTGCACTGTTTACATAGTTTATAATTTAACAGCTCGGTTTGAGCAATTTAATTATAGTTAAGTAAATGAGTTTTCAATGTCACTTGAAGTTTAAGAGTGTCGGCGTAATCCTTACTCATCCTTACTTAATCACGCAAAAACGACGCCTGGCTTAAAACACAGGATACTTATATCCCGGTCAAAAGTCCCCAAGGGATTTTCCGAATGTCCGCGGATGAAGTCGGGGGCGAAAGCCAGTTGGTAATAAAAAGAAAGAAGTTTTACTTATAGATTTTATGTTTTCAGATTTATTCAATCAAAACTAAATTATCACAGGCCAGAGTTTAAGAATTAACCCCTTATGGTGTTTAAATCATATTTCGGGCTAGATTTTGTAACTTTGTTACAATCAACTCTGACATAAATCGCAGTTACATTGCTGCTTTAGTAAGAACCAATATGACAACTATCTTACTTAAAGAAACAATGTAACTACGGTTGCAAGAGTTACGTAATCAGGGGGTAGGTCACCTTGACCTAAGTCACATTTATAAAAAAAAAAGATACTTAATGAACTACGCTAATGAAATGGATTTGACATTTTATAAATCTTTGGTTCATCATAATCATTATCAGATAGTTATAAAATGAAATCTATAACTTTCTTGATTTTACCATTGATTGAGTGGGTTGAACCGAGTGATTGCGCAGTAATACTTATTGTAACTAATGTTTGTTACTTCCATGGCGGAAACGATTAAAAACAAATTATAACGAGAGCTTCTTTACAAATGAATGATTTTGGATTGATTAAAATGCAAGTACTTACCCGATTATTCGTCATAACACTTATTACACAAGTTTACTAGTTAAATTAAACAAAAGACGTTACTCTACTTGCTTGCTTGCTACTACGAGTGAACTACATATTACAGACATTGGATAATAATTTGGACATTACGATGCATTGCAATATTGCATTAGATAAAATATTGTATCTTGCAGTTACGCGGTTATTCGTTAAATAGGTGAACTCAAAATTTTCATTATAATCATGATATTTATTAGTTAATTCAAAGTAACTTCGATCAGAAAGTTTTTTCATGTTATGTAAGCAATTTTCATTTCATCATTCATTCTAAACACATTGTCAATCACCGTTTACAAAAATCTGAAAAACGATTTTACTTTGTTGTCATATTATATTCTGTCGATTTTACTGTTTACAGTGCAATATTTACTTTGTTGCAAAGTCATTTCATAGATAAGGTTTCACAGGTTTTATCTTTCTTTGATTGTTTATTGTCCAGGAAATCTGATGCTATTCCAGTATTTGCTAAAGTACGAGTACTTTAAAGTTTGTGATTAAAGTTATCGGTGCAGTTTTTCATTTTAGTGACTTATCTAGATTTTTGCAGTAGCTTCACCTACGTATACGTACCTATATAATACTTATAACATTCGTTTTACTGTGAAGATCAGCAAAGTAAATTGATAATCTTATGTAGGTACCTAAGTATGGGTTTTTTTTATAATCATCAATGAAAAAAAATAAGTGTTAATTTGAATAAAAATTTCCAGCTCTGTTATAAAGCCTGTAATTTTTAGATCTACGTCTAAATTACTACCTTATTATTATATTTATTTATTGTAAGCAATTTGTCAAATAATACTCCGTAGATTTACAAAAACAGCATAATTATCAAACATTGACAAGAAGTTTAACCTTAATTAATACCATTTTATAAGTATTGAACTTTTAGATTTTAGGCATTCACAATGTTTATATTAAGATAATTATTATTAAATAAAATAACAATTTATAAGTTTTAAAATCAAAACATATTATTGAGTATCTCTTTAGAAACTTATGAACCTTTTGGGTTTGTTTCGCTTCGTATTTCTAATGACGACAGTTGAACCTGTCCCACCGGGAGTCAGTCTTGGTCAGCAAGTGAGTACTAATTGAACAGGCTCTTGAGGATCGGCTACTTTGTTTGGATAGCAGCGCAGGCGCACGTACTTCCGGTAACAGTGACCCGAGTTGAGCTAAACGGTCGGTTACTATTGTTTTGACGGCCCGCCTCACTGGTTTCAATTTAGTAGCGGAAAGATCAGTAACTTAAAGTCTGGCTTATGTTGAGCTTTTTAGTGCCATTTTGCGCAATTTAAACTCTTTACTTCCAATACCAAATTGGAATCAGCTAATATACTTGTAGGAAAAAAGGTGATAACGGAACCAAAGCCAAAGACATATGAAGTAAAGACTGTGTTTTAGAGAGTTTTAAATATTTTGATCACAATGCATTTCTCTTTCTTTGACAGTTATTATAAAAACTGTTGCTACGAATATATACGAGAGATAACTAAGTAATCAATGTTTAAAATTCTAAACAGGATTTAAATTAGGTTGTTCTGTTTATTCTTACCACTTATTTCAACTTTACGTTATGTAACAAATATTGAATTCTAACACCAAACCTAATTTCAAAAAGTATCAAATTATTTCGAACAAAGAAATCCATTTCGGAAATGTAAATCTAAAGACATTATTAATCTTAGACATAAAGAATGTAAATTTAAAATTAATTATCTCGGTCGGAATGTGTTTTATTATACACATTCGTAATACCCAACTTCAATAAAAGAACGGAAAGTTAAGACGACGCAAAAATATCTTGAGTCTACTCTCAACTCAATGTTCGTAAATTGAAGTTTAGAATTCGTAGTTTCTGAACGAAGTTCACTGACAAAAGGGTAAATATATTGACGATGCGAGCGATTCAAAAAATGCTTATTATGTGAGCTTAATCAAAGAAATAATATAATAATATTGACTTTGATCTGTGCGGTACTCAACAAGGTAATCAGACATGAAACTTTGATGGAAGTTACGGACTTCAAGCAATAGACAGTAGATTCCTAGTAGAACTTGGAAGCTGAGCTAATTTCGAGAGTACGTCCGAACAACAACGATATTTTGCGTTCCCTGCGGCTGATTTGTTGCCTTGCAGTAATTACTAATCTTAGAGCAGATAGCGTTAAGTTTCGCCTCAGTAACTTGTAGATAGGGTTGCCGCATAACTACGTATAAGTTTAGTTTTATGATGCTTCTCATAGCCGAGGGTATTTCGGCCTCCAGTTGTAAACTCAGTAGAGTTATTAGAGGTTATTATCAGGAAATATTTTCTTATTTTATCCAAAATTTATTCAAACATAAGTTAATTTATTAGCAAGTCACTCAACTGCCACAAATTTTAATTAATTACTATCAACAATCGTGAAACCTGGGCGGTGCTGCAGTCTCTCCAAAGGTGCCAAGTGGACTATAGGTATATCGAGGTGTTGAGGTACTTATACCAAAATGCCACCATGACGATCCGAGTACAGAACCAGAACACAAATCCTATCTAACTGCAGCGTGGTGTGCGACAGGGAGACGTAATTTCTCCGAAACTGTTCACAGCTGCGTTGGAGGACATCTTTAAGCTCTTGGACTGGAAAGGACTCGGCATCAACATTAATGGCCAGTACCTAACACACCTTCGTTTTGCCGACGATATAGTCCTTATGGCTGAGACCATGGAAGACCTGAACACAATGCTCGAAGATCTCCGTAGTGCTTCCCAAAGAGTGGGTCTTAGGATGAACACGGATAAGACGAAAATTATATCAAACGCCCATGTTGTACCCTCCAGTTCATGTTGGGAACACTACACTTGAAGTTGTTGACCATTACGTATACGTAGGACAGGCAGTCCAGTTAGGTATGTGCAACTTCGAGGAAGAGATCTCTCATCGAATCCAACTCGGGTGGGCAGCATTCGGGAAGCTTCGAAAAATCTTCGCGTCCGACTTACCTCAGTGTCTCAAGACGAAAGTCTATATATGAACAGTGTGTGTATATGCCAGTGATGACTTACGGCAGTGAAACGTGGTCGCTAACTATGGGTCTCATAAGGAGGCTCAAGGTCATCCAGCGTGCAATGGAGAGAGCCATGCTCGGCGTTTCCCTACATGATCGAATGGAATGGCGACCGCGCACCGGACGACACTCCGTGTAGGCCCCCGACTAGGTGGACCGACGATCTGGTGAAGGTCGCGGGAAGCCAGTGGATGCAGGCAGCGCAGGACCGATCGTCGTGGAGATCCTTAGGGGAAGCCTATACCCAGCAGTGGGTGTCGTGCGGCTGATATGATGAACAATCGTGAAAAGGACTTTATACATAGTAATCCCGTACTATTTCCACCTGCCTGCTTTGTAAAAACGTATTTACTCTTTCTACTCACACAAGAAATATAATTAATGATATGATTAGCTACACATTATTTCTGAAAATTTGCAAAATCGAGATTTTAAACAATTAGGTACATTTTTTACGAACAATTACTAGTTTTATCTATTTCGTGACAACCCTAAATCTATTTACCGCAAGCCAGCACACCGCGAGGTGATCATTGTATTCTTTAATGCACACAAATTGGAAGAAACCACATCTACAAGTAAAGAGGACTTATCTATCACCTATGAGGATCTTAATGAATCACCCCATGTTATAAGTAGTGATTTAATATGACGTCATAGAAGTAGAAGAGTAATATCTAAAAATGTGCCGTTGCTGGGAATATTGCCTTTGAGTGGGAATATTCCCGACCCTAAGGCATTATTTCTGGCAACGGCACATCTTTAGTATCATATATCAGCCGCACGACACCGCCCAGCAGCAGTAGCAGAGTATAGGTATATGTATATCTTTAGTACATCACAGCAAATATGTATTGTGGTTATATAGGGTATTCTGACTGACACCGTAACGTATCCATCTACGTTTCTTAGATAATGTTAGATCACTAGTGTTTCCTGAAGAAATCACGGAATATTAGCGGCATATCTTAAAAATACAACATAAAGAGTGAAGTTTGCATGTAGTTTCCGCTTGGACGAATTAACCACTGGACGCGAAATGACAGCCATATTCGCCTTTACCCCTTAGCCACTTACTGTGACCGATAGCCTCAGTAAACGATATTGCGTTGTCAGTGTGATGCTAGAGCTCGTGGCGAAACATTGGTACAAAAATGGGCAAAATGCTCCATCTAGTTCAGCAAAAAAAATAGCGGGCAATCAAGAAATCTTTCTTTTCACGCATAAGCACAATTTCAACCTATTATAGTAGCTATTTTCCGTAAAATAAATAAAATTTGGTATATAAACAAAGTAGGGTGACTTAGCCGGTTTGCCGGCCCCCTTTGGTTTTCGGCCATTTCGGAAACATAACCAGGCCTCCGGCTCAAGGCCGCGCGGATAAGGACTTCAACAATTTATTATGTTTAAAAATGTTGACCTCCTCTAAATCTATGCTACCCTGGTACTTTGATAATGTGATTTAAAGAAGTTAATTAAGTTTATAATGGTAGTGTGTCGTGGGGAATGCATATATTTATTTACCTACGATACTACTGGGCCGGTAGTGTAGAAGGGAAAAAAAATTACCCACGACACTACCAGTAGTGCGCCTTGGTAGTGTCGTGGGTAAGAAGGGCGAAAATTTAACGGTAGGTGTGTTGTTAAAGTAGCAAAAAAATTGTGCATGTGAGTTTTTTGGAAGGTAAGTTACAATATTGTTTACGGTTTGATACACATAATTTTTATTACTGACACTCAATTGCAAGAAAGATTTTTATCTTTTTGGTACCACTTTAAATCCTAATATTTCATTAAAGTATTGTAGGAAAGAAAAGAGGAATAATTTTTAATGGGTCGATGACGGGCCATTAAACCAATTTCAGATCGTGTTTACTTTGTATTTTCACTAAATACGTCGTTGACCGACCAGCCTATCGTCATTATCGGATCCAGGAGATGTTCCTTGTCGCCACCAATAAATTTATTTGAAAAACATGACGGAGAAAAATTCCGGCTGGGCTCCCGAATTTCAAAGGAGCGCTGCTGCTTCGAGACCGCCTCAATTTGGAGCCACAAACCCTGAGGAGTAAGGCCGTTTGTGGTCTTATCCAGCTTTTGATCGCTTTGCGGTTCTTCGCGACAGGGTCCTTCCAGATGGGACTAGCTGATTTGGCGAACAAAGACAGTTCTACTGCCCCTGGTACATCACATCAAAATGACACATCTGTGCGATCAGCCCTTGTAAACACAATATCGTGACAATATTCTCCTAGTATTTAGATGTTGATTTTTCTCTTATATGTATGTAGGTATACTAAGAAATAAAAAAAACATTCAGTTTTAAATATTGAGTTTTTATTCAAAGGTTAGGTAAATAAGTTGTCAAACCATACTATGTGTCAAACGCGTTTTTTTGGCCATTTTATATACAAACTTCGCATACTTTTCAAAACAAAACTCAACCATTCGGTCATCCCATGCATTTTTTAACTTTATTATTGGCAACAATGTTTAAGGCTCTCATTAGTTAAAGGATTAAGTTTTTAGCCTAAAGTAGTTTGATGCAACAAACTAATGAAATCATTATGTTAATGATTTCATTAGCGATAAAGTGGCATTAGCTAAAGAAGATATAAAGTGAAGCATCTTGCAATTGAGTGTGAGTATGGTAAATTAGTTTTAGTACTGTTATTTTGACTTAAACGCGTAAAGTATTCGGTGTGATACATTTAAATATGATGGCCGGGCGACGAAATGCATTTCTGGGAGGTCATTTGCTTTTCGGCCGCCTGGCCGAGAATTAATGTACGAGTTTTACAATCCATAATATTTGGCTGGCAATTATGGCCGAAAACCGGCTAAATCACCCTATAATATTGTCATTATTTGACAAGTGTAATCCCCCCTCGCCCCGCAAAAATTGGTTGAACGTGATTTCATACATTTTTCTTACGTTACGTGTCCAGTGGTTAATTCGTCCAAGAGTTTCCGTAAATATTTGATTCTAACATTTTGGAAACTAATTATGACATGAAGGTCCTTCATTTCGAAGATCAATTGCAAATTCCTACTTTATATGTAAGCTTGCTCTCTTTTAAGACATAAGAAGTGGTCGCTAGTTCACTTTGTATCCAGGCTAATGTTCATTACAGTAACTAACGGAGACTGATCACGGAGCTGTTATTTAAGCGTCGATATCAAGGGCTTTGATTGGAAAATTTCATTGCTCTAATTTTTTGTAATTTTGAACAACTTGAATAAAGTAAGCAATGATCGATAAAGTTCTAATATTGTTCTTCACTATTGATAGGTTAGTGTTAAATATTTTTTTGTAGTTGGGAAGTTTACGTAATAAGTTAGATGTCTACTGTCTACATTTCTCGTAAAAGTTTTTGTATTAAACTATGTTTCAATAACACGTGAAACCGGAAATGGCGATTTTGATACTCTGCTAGACAACTTATGTTATACCTACCGGGTATAATAAGACCTTCAACGATGCCGAGGTCTACGTATTCTGCCCATCATCAGGACCATTTCTGTTCATAATTATTACTGAGAAACCATTTTGATTTTTGGTGTTAAAAAAGCATTGCATGCATTACACCCGTTATTTATTCCAGAATCTATCTCCAATTACGAGTTATGAGTGTCATGAATTTTTTTAAAAAATCTAAGGGAGTATATTTTTTTTTACAGTTATATACTAATTGGTGCAATGAACACGATTCAAGCTTGAGTGCCAAAGTGTGCCATTCTCACATCACATATTTAGCCGTATTGCATTAGCAAAACGCACAACAATAAAACTGCAATGGAAACCGTTTCTCAGTTTTGCGGAGTTTCTACTAAAACAATGCCATACCAGTCCGAAAGATATTGTTACACAGACAATAATGCTACGTGTTGTTTTTGCGATCGCCGTAAGGTCAGTGTGTACGTACTGCATTGTTTAAGCTGATCGAAAATAAGGCATTATAAACGAAACGAGAAAGTTTATACCTAAGCAAGAAATGATTGATTTCATTTGCTATGTTTGGTCGGAGTTGATTGCCAAAATGACCTCAATTCTCAAATGCTGAAAAACATTAAGTATAAAGTTAAACTGTCAAAAATGTTGATGAAATTGAAAGGATCGAATGATTAGAAAACACTGGAAACTGAAAAATATTTACATAAGACTTGATTTCATATATACGTTTGGTCTGAGATGATTGCCAAAATGACTTCAATTGTAATTAAAAGAATCGAATAATTGGAAAACACTGAAAACTGAAAAATATTGACATAAGACTCACGAGACATCCTCTTGAAAAACTCTGCAGTTAAAAAATAAATGATCGATAACATGTAGAAAATGCGTAATAGGTACTACCCATTGTCACAAATACTGACATAAAACTGGTGCTGCCAGTGGGAATGGGTCTGCTTCTGACTACCTATCTTAATGCATATTGAATTGTATGTTTTTCTTTTATTTTTATTTATTGTAACAGCCTAGACTGAATAACAAGTTCAAACTTTGAATTTAGCTTAAAATCTGTAAATTGATTAAGAAATTTGAAACTCATTAAGAAATGAGCTAATTCAATAATGTTATTTATTTGTTAATCTTTGTTAATATAAAGTCTGGAAACGATATACATATTTGTAAATATCGTTCCATCTGATTGATAAAGCTGACAAGTTTTTTGCGCCCATTTTTCTTGTCAGTTAAAAGACGTCATAATGGGTGGTAGGGTAAAAGAATTGACGATTTAAAAATGCTTATTATGTGAGCTTATTTAAATAAAATATATTTCACTTTCACTTTCAATATCACCCATGATGACCCACCTGTCCGTAAGGTATGTGACAGTTGTTTACTATTAAATTTAAATGTAAGTTAATTATAATGCAGCCATTTTGCTATACCTACAGCAAAATATGCCATAATACAATAATATGTGTACAATAATACGAGATTACGCAGGATCTGCTTATTGTATAATTATTGTAGTGGCTGCTTTAAGGCACGCCACACACGGTACGTTGCGTCACCGAGTGGAGAGCGACTCGGCCGGTCGCCGGCAAATGCTAAAACCGGCCAAGTGCGAGTCGGACTCGCGCACGAAGGGTTCCGTACCAAAAAACGGCAAAAAATCACGTTTGTTGTATGAGAGCCCCCCTGAAATATATATTTTATTCTGTTTTTAGTATTTGTTGTTATTGAGTACGTGCGAAGTGTATGGAAGGGATATAGTAAACGATGGCAGCGCACGGTGTGGCAGAATTGTGTAACAAAAGGGGTTAGTGAGACTCACAGACTATAAATGAATGCTGACGCGTGAAACATGTAAATAAATAATAATAATAAATAATGTTAATAAAAATTTAAGTAAAATGTAAATAAAATCAAGCTTACAATAACATGTTTTTTATTTTTTAAAGTAGGTAAGTTTAAATATATTATTATAGGCAGGAGTAAGATAAATATTCACATGAAAGTTTTTGTTTTCGACGGAGCGCCAAAATTAATGAGCGAGCACTTAGGAGATATTGAAAAAGGTAAATAAATAGCGATTGAAAAGACATATTCACATGAGAGTCTTTGCTTTCGACGGAGCGCCAAAATTTGAATTAAACCAGTACTTACAAAGAAGTGATTTCGACAAAAGTGACACATAGGAGGTCTTAAAGTCGCAACGACGATATTGTCATTCCAGTCACATACATTTGTGACTGGACTTGAGTGTAGTATGGATGGCTTTGCCTTATTTTTAAAACATTGTTTACAAGAACTAAGTAATCCACATTGCATAAATTATTAGCAAATTCAACTACAGGTATCTCTTTCACATGAAATTGGACATTTCACTTCGACAAGCTTTGTCACACATCCATCTTCAACCACTACCCCATCTATGCTAACGCACAGCCAAGGTTGCTCTTTACTAATAATTGCACCAACAGTTTTCACTTTACAGAAATTTATTTTTTATTACAGTAATATAGCGTCTTTTTCATTACGTAAACCATACCTGGTTGCAACACAATAAATTTTCTTTGGTTTTAAAATACTTGACACTAAACTTTGTATGGATTTGGTTTTACGTGATTTTATACCATGTATATTTTTACTTGCAGTTATCCTCAAGTGTCTAATTGCACACCAGTTTGGACATTCTGATTGCTTTATTGTACAAATGTTAATTATGTCTTCATTCGTTACAGCCTTACAGCTACATATTTCTTATAATATTCTTTTAGATTTTCTGCTAGCGGGTAATCACGTTTGTATAATTGAAATTCACTCCTAACGGTAAAAAATTTAAACAAGCTAAGCAGTCTTCTTTCTCCAAATCAACTTTTTCCGATGTTTCAGATACAACTTCAGTTACCAGGCTTGAATCTAGAGTCTGCTCTGTTGCCTGTAATATTTGTTTCAACGATGACTCTTGCAATAATTCATAATGCTTTATTATTTAATGTTAATCTATATAACTTTATTTATTTTATAACAAAAAACATAATGCACTTGTCATTCACTGTTTTACATACTCCCCTTTTATTGCGTTTACATGGTGGCGCTGGTGTCGTGCACGTTCCGAATAGCGGCAACAGAAATACATCATCTGTGAAAATTTCAACTATCTAGCTATCACGGTTCATGAGATACAGCCTTGTGACAGACAGACAGACAGCGGAGTCTTAGTAATAGGGTCCCGTTTTTACCTTTTGGGTACGGAACCCTAAAAACGGGATTGAGTAATGTTCATATCGACTTATTCATACCCCCTTATTAATGAACGAAGATTAAGTTTACACCTAGTCTAACCACAAAATTTGCTTAGGAATATGACGCTTCGAGACGTCAAACGTAAGGAGTAATTTTGCCAATCCATATTTTTGGTTAAACCAGGTGTAAACTTACTCTTCGTTTATTAATAAGGCCGAAAAGTGCACTTGAGCCCATCCTACTAAACTTTATAGCGCCTAAATCATGCCTCAATCCGAGCGGGTCGATCCGTGATGGTGTGAAATCAAACGTAACTCTACTCACTTTGGGTTCAAATCAGTGCGCGTTCCAACGCGGCGGTGCGTTGAGAACTAACGCCGAATTCTCAATTTTTACATGTTTTTATTAAATTTCTTCGCTTTCAAGTTAGTTAAAAAAAATCTGTTCAATTAAGATTGAAGGTATTAACATTGCCGATTTTTATGTATTGATTTTAACATTAACGAATGTTCTGTTTCCGAGAAATTTTGCAAATAGGACCAGAAACAGGGTCCACGGAATATTTTTTTACATCAAAGGTGGTCACATTTTTACAAATGCTTTCTATTAAATCTATTGTGTATTATTCCAAGTACATTATATATTTTTTCCATGATAGCTTCACGCGCGTAATCTTTCAATAATTTGAATTGAATATTGGGATTTGACCCTTCTTAGCGCCTTAATTAAAGGACACCTACTTAGATACTTTTAAGTTAAAAAAAATAAACATTGGAGGTAGAACCTCTATTCGTTCACGCAATCGTCGCGAGCGCATCCGACTCGAGGGTTGGGCTGATATCGATATTTTTTTAATCCTACCATCTTCAGCGTATGTTGTGTGGTACGTGCTTAGTATCATAATTCTGTACAATGGCTAAGTGCTTATATCTAAATTGCTTTGCAGGCTACAAAAGTTGTAACCTACTATAATGAGTTACTTATAAAATATTTAATTTTAAAAATTTGATACGGATGGGGTAAAATTACAGTCTTATATGGCAACTGTTGACATTGGAGTGATAATCCTTGTTTTTGAATGTAGGTTTTAATCCATAATAAGGAAAAGATACAGGCACTTATTTTTATCCAGTGTACCTAGATCTGCAGTACGAAACCTAACGGTTACTTATCAGTCGCAAGTTGCGCAAGCGCACAATGCGCGTTAAACCTAATTGTGCGCAAAGCAGAGCGTGCGACGCGTACGCATGCGACGTGAGAACAAGTTGGGTAACGATATGACTGATAAGATGGCGACGATCTAGCTTCAACTCTTCCTTAAGGGCTGTGAAAAAGTGTAGCGTAAAGAGGTCGCGTTAGGTAAGTAGCA
Organism: Agriphila tristella; assembly: GCA_928269145.1. Taxonomy (NCBI): domain Eukaryota; kingdom Metazoa; phylum Arthropoda; class Insecta; order Lepidoptera; family Crambidae; genus Agriphila; species Agriphila tristella. Next base: position 28,292,855 of record OV743434.1, read on the forward strand.
TAAAAGATTTATGTTGCATCAACACACTGTTGTTAGTATATTAGTTGTTCTGTGTCAACACTGCTAATTTGTAACTATACATGGGTGTACACATAATAATAACACCTAGAGCCGAGTCCTTGTATGTAAAGTGAGGCAAAAAAACTGAGCCAAAATGGCTCAATTTTCAGATTCATATCCTTTATACGTTAAAACTAAAATCTCCTAAAAGTAGGGAAATTGAAACTTTTTCGTTCTTATTTGTACGATTAGGTAACGTATAAAGGAGAAAAATCTGAAAAGTGAGCCAAGTTTTATTTACCTCACTTTTGACAGTGCGCTTTGTAGGATACCATTGTTATTTTTTCATTTTCATTAAATCGGTATTTTTTATGCACAACGGGGTAATGCTTGGACTTCACCTACCTGATGTTAAGTGACGATAAGGCCGAAGGTGGAAGCGCACTACACCCGGAATCCTCATCACTGAGGAATTGGCTATCTTACCTCTAACTGCCGGAACACAACAATTTTGAAATCGTTAGACGTGTAAGACGGTGCATGGTAGCTATCCAGGTGGATTTGAAATAAGCCCTGCCACCAACCAAACCGAGTACAAATTGTATCCCCCCTGGGAATCGAACCCAAGACCCCTGCCTCTTACACGGGTAGGTGAACCACTAGACCACAGAGGCGGTTGAAATATACAATACCTACATATCGCAGATCGCACCTCTAGTGTGAGCACTCCACTACTCCTTTTAAATCTGAATTGATAAAAACGTCATCAGGAAATAATTACAAAGGGAAAGTGTAGCTTTAGGGAATAACTGATTAAAAAAATACAAGCCAAGTATTTGAATTTCTCTCTCTTAATCGTTCCCTTATAACTGAGGATCGTGATCACCAGCTGCTTTTACGATTTGCCTCCATCGGTCTCGGTCCATGGTTGCTCTCACTGCTTGATGGAATTTGCTTTAGGAGGTTGCTTCTCTTACTTGGTCAGACCATCTGGCTGGCGAACGACCTCGGGCTCTCTTGCCTTCTATTCCACCAACCACGACCAGCTTTTTGAGACTTTCATCTCCTCTTCGCATTATGTGGCCAAAGTATGAAAGTACGCGATGTAAGCAGATAGTGGACAGCCGAGTCTTGACATTTGTGTTAGGATAGATACATTTGTGCGTTTGGCCGTCCAGGGTATCGCAAGCATTCGCCTCCAACACAACATCTCGAATGCATCTATTTTATGTCTAAATATATTTGAATTTACCATTCCATAAGACTACGAAATGGCGAGGTGTGCACTGTGATTACCTGAGTAGTATTTAAATAAGTGGCTAAAAGTTCAAACAATGAAGACACGGTGAAGAGAGAAGTTCAAACAATGAAGACACGGAGAATCTCAACAATACTACCATTTAGTAATATTTGAAGATGAGTATGCAACATTAATGGCTGTGCGATTGTTAGGTATGTTGTGACAGCGTCTCGTGTGAATCGCTGTGAAGAAATTAACCATAAACTGTTTGCGTAACCTTGTTAGTTAAATAATTGGATACACGGATTAAATTAGTAATTTGGCTTAGCTAAATGGATTTATAAATTAGTGAATAAAATATGTTAGTTTTATTTAAGTTTTAAGTTCCTTTCCAAATGATCGAATCGAGCTTATTTACAATTTTTTGCCCGTGACAGAGCATTCTCAAACACTTCAATTCGGTAAATAGTGGAAGAATTTTTTTTAGTGGCTGAAACTTGTTGTACTCTACTGTTTTCATCATCATCATCATCATATCAGCCACACGACACCCACTGCTGGGTATAGGCCTCCCCTAAGGATCTCCACGACGATCGGTCCTGCGCTACCTGCATCCACTGGCTTTCCGCGACCTCCACCAGATCGTCGGTCCACCTTGTCGGGGGCCTACCCACGGAGCGTCGTCCGGTGCGCGGTCGCCATTCCAGAACCTTTCTGCCCCAACGGCCATCGGTTCTTCTCGCTATGTGTCCTGCCCATTGCCACTTCAGCTGAGCAATCCTTCGAGCGATGTCGGTTACTTTAGTTCTCCTGCGGATCTCCTCGTTTCTGATTTGATCACGTAGAGAAACGCCGAGCATGGCTCTCTCCATTGCACGCTGAGTGACCTTGAGCCTCCTTATGAGACCCATAGTTAGCGGCCACGTTTCACTGCCGTACGTCATCACTGGCAACACACACTGGTAATTACTGTTTGGTCTCTACTGTTTTACTACTTATAAAATAAACAGAATTCGCATGAAAGATAAATAAGGTACATTAAACATTATATTTTCAACTGTCAATAAATTGCAATACGACGTTTATCTAGGAAGCCTTCTTTTGTTTCTGATCACAACTGGTGGGTCTGCAACTTTGTTCGCCGCATGGTATTCGCTGGAAGTCGCATTTTCCCGTGAGAATTCTTTATACTATAAAGCTACTCAAGAATACTAGAGCATTCTAATGAGATAAAGAAATTTAGCATCATCTCAGAAATTCCAGATGTGCCACAAAGAAGATAAGTAAGAATCAGAATATTTTGACAAAATTTTTGTTCGCCCTACGATAGCTTCAAATGTTGCTTTTTTTGGTATTTTTTGATGTTGAACATACAATGTGTTTTAAGAAACAAGGTTGCAAAACCACGAAATCGCACGAAAGTGTGAAGCGAGCCAGGCTTCGTGTCTAATTGCCCTGCGAAAACTGCCGTTTGTCGAGCCGTGGCGAAAGGCTGTGGGATTCTACTTTAGTAAATGCATAGGCAGATTATAGATTTGTTAGTAGAATAGAAACTATAGTAGGGTGCAAGACCCTTTTTTAGCTTTTCTTTTGTTTCAATGAATAAATGTGGTTAACTTTTGAATCTAGCTTGATTTGATTGGCTGGAAAAACGTTTGGCTGTCGGTCATTTTCGTGAAGTGCAATCTGACTCGTATATTTTTTTTATATCACTATTGTCAATGAGAGAAATTAAGTAGGTACTCAAATACAATCATCATTTTAATATTAGTCGTTAAAATACTTTCAATACGAATGTCTTGACCACTTTAATTGATTGTACGAGCGCGAAGTGTGAGCGAAGCGTCTCCGTTTCAGCTTGAGCAAAAATGCTTTCGTATGTTTGTCCGGCTTTCCGGCTGTTTCCCTTTAGAGATCGCGTTTCACAACCGATTCGCGTGAAATTTTGTGAACAAGTCTAATAATTATTAATTATAGTATAACTAACATCATAAAAAAACATTTTGTTCCGAAAAAGACAAAACAAACAACGACTTTTCATATAAAATTTGATCAGCTGTTCGGACATTAATTGTAAGGAGAGTCGTTTTTTTTGTCTTTTTCTAAAAAGTCATGGAACAAACGTTTATGATGTGAGTAATTAATTACTTCTGCGAGGTTGTTGATGTTTCATAAATAGAAACCCTGTAGTTAAATATTTTTTGTCGATTCAATTTTGAAATTTCGCCAAAAAACTACAATATTTCAGCCATGTAGAAAAATATTCAATAATGTCACAAACACAAGGTCTCCAGCTCACAGAGTCACTAGTTATTTATTTTTTTATCTTATATTTCTAGCGCCAACCAATTACAAACCATATCAAAACAAAGCGAAACGAATCTCGAGATCTATCATTAAAAAGTTATTTTGCAATGTTGTTGTGATCTTATCCCATTTGCAGTCATTTATATCGGTTAACCACAGATCATTATAAAATCTATCTGCTTGCATTTTTTCCTAATCCGTTATTAACCATGACATCTGCTTAATTGTAGATTATAAACTTGCTTTTAATAACTGCTATATCGTTATTGCCTCATCTTGTACATCCTTTTATAATACACAAGTACGTGTGTATGTAATTTATAGTATCATGCATAAGCTTTGTCTCTCGAAGGCATTGCTCCAATTCAGGTCTACTAATCATTTTGTCTATGATTGCTTCATTCGCACCGTGAATAAGTTTCATTAGCAGCTATTATTGAGATGTGTTCTGTTCATACTTCAAGTCATCGTTCCCATTTATATTGCTCGTTGTGAGGTTTTCTTGACCACCAAAGAAGATAGTGATGATACTTCAACATAAACTGTATTGGTAGTAAAAGTAAAGTATTATGAATATACTCAACACCTAACTTCATTGACCGAGCGAGCACGAAGTGCGAGCGAAGCGTCTCTGCTTCAGCTTGGGCAAAAAATATTTTGTATGTCTGTATGTTCTCTTCTACAGGTAGCATTTCTCAACCGATTCTCGTGAAAATTTGTGAGCAGGTTCGAAAATTATATGGATTTTTTTTGTCGAGCCAGATTTTTTTAATTTTTCAAAATGGCGGAGATATGTTAAAAAAACAGGTTTTTCGGCTTTCCAGCGCTATCTGTTCTCCTCTACAGGTCGCATTTCTCAACCGATTCTCGTGAAATTTTGTGAGCAGGTTTGAAAATAATATAGATTTTTTTGTCACGCCACTTTTTCGATTTTTTTCGAAATGGCGGAGATATGTAAAAAAAACCTATTGCAGTCCAGCTTTCCGGCTCTGTCTTTTCTTCTCTACAGGTCGCATCTCTTAACCGAATTTCGTGAAATTTTGTGGGCAGGTTCGAAAATCATATAGATTTTTTCAAGTTGAGACAGTTTTTCTAAATTTTTCGTAACGGCGGAGATATGTAAGAAAAAATTATTTCAGTCCGGCTTTCTGACCCTGGATGTTCTCCTCTACAGGTCGCATTTCTCAACCGATTCTCGTGAAATTTTGTGAGCCGGTTCGAAAATAATATAGATTTTTTTGTCACGCCAGTTTTTGAAAATTTTTCAAAATGACGGAGAAATGTTAAAAATACATATTTCAGTCCGGCTTTCCAGGGCTGTCTGTTTTCCTCTACAGGTAGCATTTCTCAACCGATTCTCGTGAAATTTTGTAAGCAGGTTTGAAAATTGTATAGATTTCTTATGTCAAGCCAGTTTTTCATTTTTTTTTCTAAATGGCGGAGATAATGTAAAAAAATCAAATTTCAGTCCGTATTTCCAGCGCTGGCTGTTCTCCTCTACAGGTCGCATTTCACAACCAATCTCGGTGAAATTTTGTGAGCAGGTTCGATAAATATATTAAAAATTTTTGTCGAGACAGTTTTTCGAAATTTGTGAAAATGACGGAGATATGTAAAAAGCCATATTTCATTCCAGCTTTCCGGCTGTTTGATCCCCTCTACAAGTCGCATTTCTCAACAGATTCTGGTGAGTACGTTCGATAATTATATAGAACTGTTCAGTCAAGCCAATTTTTCCAAATTTATAAAAAAAATACTCACCCATTTTGAAAAATGATCAAAATTAGAAGCACCATCTAGCTGCAATACTCACGTACCTACTGTGTGCTTTGAAAACTTCATGGCGACATTTTATTTTATTTTTTCGCGAGGTCTACAGCTCTCGGAGCCACTAGTTAACTTACTATCTTGTTTATAACATGCACTTTCTAACCGCCTCTGTGGTTTAGTGTAAGACGCAGGGGTCCCGGGTTCGATTCCCAGGAAGAGAGTACATTTGTACTCGGTTTGATTGGTGGTAGGGCTTATTTCAAGTCCGCCTGGCTAGGTACCACCATGTTACCTAACGCCATAAAAACAATTTAAAAACTGTTGTGTTCCGGCAGTTAGAGGTAAGATAGCAAGTTCCTCAGTGATGCGGATTCTGGGTGTTGTGCACTTCCAGCTTCGACCTTATCGTCACTTAACATCAGGTGTGGTGAAGGCCAAGCATTATCCCGTTGTGCATTATATAAAAAATAGTTTACGTCATGAGAAAATTTGTTAATAGGCCTTATCTAGTACAAGATATAAAAGTCTAACCCTAGACTATCAGGTTAAAATCTATGCCTCGTTTACGGTGTCAGTGACTGTATGTCGTAAGATGTGTGCCAAGCCTTATGTGATAATTATTTCGCAATTTCTCGATCCATTTTCAACAAACTCCATTACGCTAAATCGACGGAATGCAGTGTTTGCAATAAAATATTGTCGCAGTGAACGTAACAGTTCTCATTAAGGTGTGTGCTAAGCAGATAGCGAGGCGATAAATGCTTAAATGCACTATTAAGATAATAAAATATTATTGAAAACTACATTATGTAATTACAACGGTAAAAGTCACAAGAGATTCAATGTATTTTTTTAAAAACTTAACAAAAAAATAAGTTCAAAGTACAGCTACCAGGTTTATGTTAAAGTAAAATTACTTTAGTTAAAATGATTTTACAAAAATAATCTCTTATATAAAAGTGAAGGAGTGACTGACAGACTATTGCCCAGCCCAAACCACTGAACCTAGAGACTTGAAATTTTGCACATAGCTTCTTTATACAATGTAAACACCCACTAAGAAGGGATTTTAGGAAATTCCACCCCTAAAGGGTTGAAATGGGGTTAAAAAGTTTGTATGGAAAGCCTAAACCATTGAACCCAGAGACTTGAAATTTCGCACATAAATACTATACACAATGTAGACACCCATTAAGAAAGGATTTTTGGAAATTCCACCCCTAAAGGGTTAAAATGGGGGTACAAAGTTTGTATGGAAAAGAAAAATTAAATAGACATTTCAACTTGAAACTTCGTGTGAGTACTTCTAAAAACAAATAAGCAAACACGTGTTTCGTGGTTTTCCGAAACCCAACCCTTTAGGGGGTAAATGGGGTAAAAAAAGCCCAACATCGATATGGGTGTCGTTTTCGAGGTTTTATGGGATATTGATTGCGAAAATAGCATTTATTTTTAGTGGTAGACATTATTTAACCCCTTAAGGGGTCAAACGGGGTTAAAAATTTGTATGCAAAAATATAAAATAGACATTACGACTTGAAACTTCGTAGGAGTACTTCTATAAACAAATGATCAAACATATATTTCGTAAATTTCTGAAAATTAACCCCCTAAGGGGTAAATGGGGTAAAAAGCCCAAACTCGATATGAATGTCGTTATTGAGGTTTTATGGGATGTTGGTTGCGAAAATAGCATTTAATTTTAAGTCCTAAATAGTGGCTTTGTTTTAACCCCTAAAGGGGTAAAATGGGGTTCATGCTTTGTATGAAAAAATAATATTAAATAGACATTTTGACGTGAAACTAAATTAGAAGTACTCACTCCTAAAAACAAATAAGCAAACAAATCTATGTGGATGTCGATATTGAAGTTTTATGGGATGTTTATTGCGAAAATGGCATTTATTTTAAGGTCAAACACGACACGGTGGACATTATGCAACACCGAAAGAACTGAAACTGGGGTTTAATTTTGTTATGGAAAAAATAATACGGGAACGGGAACAGGAATGAGAACGAGAACAGTAATAATTATAAATGTGAAGTTTAATGTTTTGATGTTTGTTACTCAATCACGTAAAACCGGCTGAATGCATTTGGAATAGCACAGATAGTAATAGCCTGTGGTAAAACATGGTTACTTTTTATCTCGGTCAAAGGTTAAATAGCGATTTTCCGGATGTCCACGCGGACGCAGTCGCGGGCAAAAGCTAGTCAATAATAAAAAAAAAATACTGAAGAAAATACTTTTTCCGTATACACCATTGAAATGCTCAAAGGTCTCCCGATATTAAAAGAATAATCATACAAGAGAACGTACCTATATCTACTTCCTATCACAAACACCATAATATGAATTAATATCACTTGATAATCGACATAACTGCTGGTTTAGTTTGACGTATTTTCAAGCGCACCCGTTTTTAAGCGCACCTAATGAAGCGCACCTAAATTATTACACGATGCACACCTATGAAATAGGTGCACTATCAACATAAATTACCTATTTAGGTGCGCATCGAGAAATAGTTTAGATGCGCTTCATTAGGCGCGCTTAAAAATCGGTGCGCTTCGAGTAATACCTCACGCTTCATTAGGTGCGCTTGAAAATGGGTGCGCGTCAAGGAATACCTCAATCAAATTACCTAATTAGGTGCCCATTGAAGAATAGTTTAGGTGCGCTTGAAAATGGATGCACTTCAAGGAATACCTCTAAAGTTTGATTAATGGTAAACTGGAGAGGATCAAAACTACGTTAACTTTTCTATCGTCCTTAGTTTTCCATCGCTTATCATCAGGTGGACGCATGCCCCATCCGGCGGTCGTCGACACCTGAAAATGACACAGTGGAGGGCCAATCGGGCCGTTATTGTATCTGCTCGATTAAGGCCGCACTCACCGTCTTCTGTGTCACTCCGCAACACCGAAATTGAGCCGTAATTACACTTTAAGTTGAAAGATTTTTTTTATTGCTTCTAATTCCGTTAACATTTTGGCGTTTTCCCTTACTTTTTTTGTTTTAGGGTACTTTGTATGGTAGCTAAACATAATTACTTAATTTCAAATAAATTTTGTGTTTTTTCATTGCATTAAATTCAGTTTTACTTCCATTTTCATTTTCATAATATTACATATGAAGGTTGCCATTGATGAGAAAATGTGTTTACTTACAATTTACAATCTAAAAATTGTAAAAACAAAAACGAGTATTTGGTTAAGTGATGATGAATCTTTCAGTTATAAACTTCTAAGACAACAATTAAACTATCAAAATAAACTGACAAATTCATTCGAAACATGAAAACGTAAAACACATAATTTCTATGCTCAGCGTTTATGGAAATAAGTGTAAAACTGATATATTTTCGCGCTACAATTCACTCCGCAAGGAATGCGCAATCGCAAACGTCCATAGTAAAATGTCACGTGCGTTCTACCTCTGCGTTTCTCTATGTCAACGTGCAGAGTTGTACACTGTAGTGCTATCTATACCAAAGCACAGAATACATAATAACCAAAGTCTAATAATATCTTTTCATATAGTGAGGTAGCTCGTTTATGTCGACCAATGAATGCAGACAAATGACGATTAAAAAAAATACGGTACCGCACTTACAGTAGAGAAAATTCGCGAAACTGACAAATGAGGTAAAATGACCAGTTAGAGCAACTGACTAGTTAGGGAAACTGACGAGTGATAACCCGGGTCGGGTTATCTATTGGTACCATCTACGGTACCATACTTTCAATATAGTTACATATTGAAAGTGTGGTACCGTATTTTTAGTCGTCATTTGTCTGCCTTCATTGGTCGACACAAAGGAGGGGCCGGGTTATCTAACTGGTCCGTTCACCCCTTCCGGACTTTAGGACTAAGATGCTAAAATGACCAAAGTGATAAAATGACCAACACCTCATTCAAATTTCCTAGTTAAGTAAGTATATGACTGCGAATACGACGAATCGCGTTTGTGACATACAGCGTGTAATTCATTCGTCAGTTTCGCGAAATCCTACTAATATTATAAATGTGAAAGTTTGTGGGTTTGGATGTTTGGATGTTTGTTCCTCAATCACGCAAAAACTACTGAATGGATTTGGTTGAAATTTGGCACACAGATAGTAGATAGCCTAGATTAAAACATAGGATACTTTTTATCCCGATATTCCCACGGGAACGGGAACCACGCGGGTGAAACCGCGGGCGGCCGCTAGTTCGTCAATAGTTCAGTTTCCTTTTTGGTCGGTTTCTATATATCGTCACTTTACTTAACTTGGCAATTTATGCGATTCGTCAGTCCAGTACAGTAATGTTAATAAAGTTTAGATAAACAAGCGTGGATATCTGCATGCCACACTGTCCCACATCTTATCATTGCCTTTTTACGATCGAGTTACCTACCCCACTTTCTCACATATTCACTAGGTGTAAATGGCTATACCTTATCAGAACAGTACGTGGTTTCTTGTAGGATAGCTTTTACTAATCTCGATTTTATATTATTGGCTAATACTTAGAGAATAATTTGCAATCTAATTTAAAATTGTATCGAATGCAGTTTTCGCAGGAATTGAAACGAAAGTCGGTGATATTGTACTAAGATTGGCCTTGGCGATGATTTAGTAAATAAGTTATAGTGAGAAGTAAATGCTTAATCAGGTGTTTATTTTTGTGAAATCATAACAGCATGGGTGCGTCAGTTGTTTATGCTTGAAAAACATTGCACAAGTCGAAATCAACCATTTCTAATGTCTCCACTGCTGGGGCACAGGCCTTCCTTATGATGTGGATGAGGAGAATGGGCTATAACCTACCACGCGGGCCCAATGTGGATTGGTGAGTGTAAACGACTCAAAATGCAGCCGGGACCAACGGCTTAGCGCGCCTCCCGAAGCACGGATGAGGTCGAGATAATACATTTTTGGTCACTCATCCCCGACCCTTGCAAAAATTGCTCAACTTCCGCAATCGCAGTGGCAGGCGCTAAACCACTGACTGCACCACCGAGCTCCACTGAAAAAAAAATCTTACAAACTTCCCAAATGTTCAACAAGTCCCAATGAAGTGTCTTCAAATGCATATTATTCACCTAACACAAACATCCGTAGCTTCAGTATGGAAAATAAAGTTCATGAACCTACCTATTAAATTAGTATTCTATTAAACTGCTAAAATAACCCTTCAAACTTTTCCCACACACCGCCATTATCTATAAACTTTCTAGCGGCATTGATGTAATGATCTAAAACGTTTTAATTAGCCGCGCGCAAACATTGTCCACTCGGACCTGGGAGTTTCACAGCAATAGGGAAACTTTCCTCTTTGTGGCAACACTGAACAGTTACCCAAGTACAAACGGTTATGTAACAATAACTATGCTTTTTGATATTACGTGTGCGTATGGGAAATAGTAAAATAGCATTGACAGAGACAGTTTTTATGAACTTTATAGCTGTCAGTTTTATGTTGTTAGTTAGTTAGTTATACAAAGTGTTACAAATACTTCTAATGCCAAATATGGTAGATAGGGACCATCAAACTGAACAAATTTTACTATGGGATCAACTCAGAAATCGCGAAAAAAATTAAAACGAAAATTTGTAAAAGTAAGTTGTTCAGTTTAATGGTCCCTGTCTACCATTTTGGCATTAGAGGTCTTTCTTACACGTTGTATTCACCTCTCAAGCTTACGCGCTCACTAGACATAAGATAAAACACACAAACCAGCGAACTAAAATCTATGGAAGTGTAATTGCAAACAAATATTGCTTAAATAATGGCACCACGGGGCCGAAAAAGTACAACCCGCTCAGCTTTAGTCGGGCCAGCCACGCACCCGGTGACTGACGTTAAGTGTTCTTTTCAATAAATTGCAGTTTGTATTGTAGAGAAAAGATAGAAAGAGAGAGTTTATTAGAAATGACGTCCTTTACAGTCAAATGGTGTAAAAGATGCAAAAAAGTCAGTAAAAAGATGCAGAAAAAACGTATCTTATTTTTTGGTTTAAGTATATAAAATATCAATGAGTATACAAATTATGGTCGCTAATAAGCAACCAGTGATCAGACGCTTTGTGCTGCATAATTAAATGCCAGCATTTTTGGCTCTATCCACTTAATTGTACTTTTCGTGTGGTGCCATTTTTTGAGCAGAATGCTTATTCCATAGATTTTATTTCGCTGTTTTCAACGGATACTAGAGCAGCGGTAATATTGAAAGTACTTTGTTAATTAGTTGGTATTTAGTTTATTTTTTATTTTCCCGACGTTTCAGCACCTTTGCGGCTGTCGTGGTCAAGCTAAATACCAACTAATTACCAAAGTACCTACTTTCAATAAAACCGCGCAGCCTGTCGATTCTGTAACCATACTCGAACCTCACTTCAAATCTCACTTCTCACTCAGCGGAATTTTAAATGATAAATGAGATAAAGATAACAGATTTTTAACCACAAAAGATTTTAGATAGCTACTACAGTAGATAACTAAAACCTTTTGCAATCGGTAAAGTAAGTAGCGTATATTCAGCTTATCCTACTTAATCCTTATCCTTACATAATAAAAGAGTAAAAAAAGTGTGTGTACATGTACATTACATATATTTCAAAAACAAATATTTGGGGCGATTGAGATATAGTAATAGAGTAAGAATCTAAAAAAAAAGTGTGTCTGTTTGTCTGTTTGTTTGTCTGTTTGAACGCGCTAATCTCCGAAAATACTGTATGGATTCGAATGAAACTTTTTTGTTATATAGCTGTTAAGCCTGAGCATAGTTTAGGGTATAATTGATTTTGGAAAATGGAACACCTGATGCAGAACCATAATAGTCCAACTAAACAATAAGAAATATAAAAATGACGCCTTACCAAAAGTTGTTCAGCCTGATGAGCATTATTTGTTGAAGTATAAAAATCGAAGATCTGGGACACCTGATGCAGAACCATAATGGTCTATCTATACTATAAAAATGACACCTTTGCAAAAGTTATTAAGCCTGATGAGCATTTTTTGTTGAAGTATAAAAATCGAAGATCTGGAATATCTGGAAGACTTTGTATGAATAACCCGGAGTCATAAAGTCCACGCGTACGAAGTCGCAGGCATCAGCTAGTAAGTATTATAAATGTAAAAGTTTGTGGGTTTGGATGTTAAGATGTTTGGATGTTTGTTCCTCAATCACGCAAAAACTACTGAACAGGTTTGCTTGAAATTTGGAACACATTTAGTACTAGATAGCCTAGATTAAAACATAGGATGCTTTTTATCCCGGAACCACGCGGGTGAAACCGCGGGCAGCCGCTAATTTCTAATAACAAATTCTCGCGAGGTGAAGTGAGGTTCGAAGTGAGATGCGAGTTTGGTTACAGAATCGACGCCCTGGTATCCGTTAAAAGTGTTTTTTTTTCATGTTGTTAATTAATTTGGTACTTCATTTCTTCTGAGTTGTGACTACTAACTTAGATCTTTTGTTTATCTAATACCAGACTACTTTAGAATATCTCGTTAAAACGTAAAACTCTTTCACCCAAAACGATTCTTATTTTTAACTGATAGGTATAAAAAGTTGCTACAGGCCCCCGTTTTTTTCTTCTTCTGTTTTTGTAGTTTAGTTCTTACTTTCTATTTTAATTAATTTTAGATTTTGAATTCGTTTTTCATTCTCTAATCTAATGGACCAGTTTAAAACAGATTATATCATTAAGTATAGGTAGTTACAATATTCATTTAAAGGGTCTAAAATGACAAAAGAAATGATTTGATTACTGCTTAAATCCATCAAAGTATAATAAACTGATATACACCTGAGACAGATTTATAATGATTCACAATAACATGGAAGAAAACAAGATTATTATATCATATTTACCAAACAATAGTATTATGGGAAACTGTATAATAGTTAGTGATTAAAATTTTATAAATCTTTTTTTAATTGGTCCCAAATTTTAACATCTGGCGAAGGTAATGCCAGAAATGGCATGAGATGGCCAGTTGTAAGGTAACGGCCGCGCCGCAAGTATATTGTGGAAAAACGGTAATAATGATATCGCGTGCGGCCGCGCCTTGCGTAAATTTTAAGATGTTGGCGTGTGGGAGAAGAGGAAGCGATATATTATTGTAAGTACGAGTTATATATAATCACGTTATAGTCCATCAGCCATTTTTAATGTCCCCACGGCTGGGGCACAGGCTTCCTTATTGAGTGGATAAGGAGGATGGGCCTTAACACACCACGCGGGCCCAATGGGTATTGGTGGGTGGGTGTTAACGACTGCAAATGCAGCCGGGACCAATGGCTTATCGTGCCTTCCGAAGCACGGAGGAGCTCGAGATAATAAATTTTTGGTCACCCATCACATGACCGACCTTTGCGAACGCTGCTTAACCTCCGCAATCGCTAGGCCAGGCGCTAAACCACTGCGCCACCGAGCTCCTCATCAGATGATTAGACATAGGTAATATAAAAAGTATTGTTTTCATAATATACCTAACTTAATAGGTGGTATTTTTTTTGTTTATTCTTTTCTCATTCTGTGATTGTCTGTGCTCAACTCTAGAACGTTTTCCAAATTAATTATTTTTCTATCGCTTTTTTAGGGTTCTGTACCCAAAATGTAAAAACAGGACGAGTAATAGCTAAGACTCCAAGTGTCTGTCTGTATGTCTATCACCAGGCTGTATCTCAAGAACCGTGATAGCTAGGCAGTTCAATTTTCACTGATGATGTGTATGTGTTGCCGCTATACAACAAATACTTAAAACAGAATAAAATAAATTTAAGTTGGGCTCCCAAACGTGATTTTTTTTGCCGTTTTTTAATACAGAACCCTTCGTTTCGTGCAAAAGTCCGACTCGCACTTGGCCGGTTTATTTCAAACAATACAACTGTCGATTTTAGTACACGATATTCAGATCAAACAAAACAATCATTTTTCTTGTACAGCCAATGTAAAAGAATGATATTTAAACCTGGGGGCTAATTGTCTAATTTCAAAATCTATCGCAATCGCTTTCAGGATGTGATACATTGATGCTTCTTTTAGGCACAAATAAAAACTTACCAAAAAAATGCAGCAATGTGTCACATCCATCTGTCAAATGAAAGCGATTGCGATAGATTTTAAAAGTTAGACAATAAGTAGGCTGGATAATACTTAGCTGTTGCTTGAACCGTTTATTGTTTTTTTTATAAAGAAGGCTAAATCGCTTGTAATTTTTTTTTTTTTTAATAAATATTTGACAACATCACATACATTGCTCCAATTCCAAAGTAAGTAGCTATAGCACTTGTGTTATGGAAATCAGAAACAACGGTGGTATGACAAACACCCAGACCTGAGACAATATTGAAAAGTGCATTTTCTACATTGACCCAGCCGGGGATCGAACCCGGGACCTCAAGAGATGGTGACGCCTTGAAAACCGGCGTGCAAACCACTCGACCACGGAGGTCGTCGTTATAATTATGTCCTATTGTTACAATAGACTAAATTTGGACGTATAACTTACTGACCTTTCTCGCTGACGGCTATACCTTGGCCCATAGTCGTTCTCTCCCACGGCTCCCGAATCGCTACATCACCTTGGGCCACACAATCGTACAATTAAGTAGTTTTCGTAACATGTTTGGTTTTAATCTCGATTGAATATCTTCAAGGATACAAGTTGTAAGACGAGAAAATTTTATAGAGATAGTTCGTAGTCGGTAAGGCTTAGATTTGATTTGTTTTTTTTTTACTTTGTGGAAGTTGTGAGTATTGTGACATCAGTATAAGTATTATTGAAGGAACTCATTACATTAAAATTGGGGATATGTTTTAGGCAAGCATCATAAATAAATTATCATCTATCGTGGAACGTAATATTTGATACTCCGACGGGGGCTGTCTTTTGAAAATCCAAGTTCTGAGAATTTTCGAAAAATCCTGTTTTTTATGATGAAGAATTAAAACACTTTTTACGGATTACAGCGCGTGGTTAATTCAGATGTTATTTTAGAATTATTTAGTTTTGATTTGTTGTTTTTTTGGGTTTCCCGACGTTTCGTCACCTTTCCAGGGGCCGTGGTCACGGGACGGCACGGTTACGCGAATTATAGGCCTCCCCAAGGACGTCCACAACTATCGGTCGGTAATTTGTGTATTATTAATTTATTACATAAATAACATATTTATATACAAGGTGTTATTTATTCACACTTAAAATTTTAAGGATGTGTTCATTCCATGAAACTGAACAACTTTCTCTAAGAAATAGGGTCAAATTATGTAAAAAAAATACTTTTCATATAAATCAAAGAGATCACAATATGATCAGTTTAGTAAGGGATGACCAACATTTTGTGGCGTATTTCGACACACGTTTTATGAAGAAAGTTGTTCAGTTTCATGGACTGAACATGTCCTTAAAATTTGGAGAGTTAATTAAAATTCAGCCTGTATATCTCTACTATACATTAACCAAAACACCAAGCTCAAGTCTCCACTACTTCAGCAGTTCATAACATTAATTGGATAAATTAAGTAGATACATTACCTAGTCAGAGTAAGTGTTCTGAATGGCCTTTTATAGACACTGTTTCTACACTTCCATCTAATCGAACTCCAGTAACTTCAGTCATCAGCATATAAGTAAATACTTACCCAAGTTGCATCACCGCTACCATTCTGCGCCTACGCATCGGTCTACTTGACTCACCAAGCTTTGTAAGGGTTAAAAGTATCTTATTAGCTTTTGCAATTACCTCTATAACAATGTTTACATAACTACTAAATGTCGTTATTATACGCGAAGCCTTGTTAGGAAGTTTCTCATTATTTTTGGGGAGGTCTAGTTGGTATAGCGGTATTTATGTAATTTTCTAAATTATGATGTAGTTTTATTATTATTATACTTCAGATTCATCCGAAGATATTAGTATATTAACAAATGTAGTATCGCTTGCATGTATCACCACTTAGCACGTTATTTTAAAGCAATAACCTAAAAAACCTAAAAAGAGAAGGTTTTTGACTTAAAATTGACAGATATTTTGACATTTCCGGTCCGAGCTCTCCTCGTCACTACTAGACGCCAACCACTTCATTCGTTTTTCGTGCTTCGCCATGGACGCACGTATACAGTCTCAAAGTGAGACTTCTTTAAAATTATATTTTTACAGTGAAAATTAAACTATACTTAAAATGCTTCGTGAAAAAAGGAAAAAGTTTTCAAGACGGAAGAGGACAAGAAGAAGAAGTCAAGACGAAGGTACACTATTAAATGCCGTTCATTTGGTTAAACAGCATAATTGTCTGCTTACCTTTATGATGGCGTAACTGCCACACTGGTCTTTTACCTTATTTTAATTTTTGTTTGATGCGAACTTACCATACTGGGTATTTTCTGTCAATTTATTTACTTATCTGATGCGAACTTACCATACTGGGTACTTTCTGTCAGTTTATTTATTTGTTTGATGCGAATTTACCATACTGGGTTCTTTCTGTCAAGGTATTGTGTCTCAAAAGACATCATCTAAATATCTATTGCACTCGAGATAGTCATACTGGACTATTTCACCGCATAGATAGGTCAGACAACGCAACTGCACTAACTACACCAACTCAAAGTGCCGCTGACGACGCGACATTGTAAAAAGCAGACTACCCTAAAAGGTTGCCACGTTGAAACCACTGCCGAGCACCGATCGGGTGACTCCGCCGTCCGCTGGATCCACCGCCATCCACCTTCCAGGCAGGCGACCGCCGTGCTGGAGCTGCAACAGCAGCCCTGACAACAGCGTTGCTCATCAGGTATGAGTTTTGATATCATGTTATCATGATATTCTTAGTGTTGAGTTGAGTTAACACCAACGGTGTAATAGAATACCATCGGTACTAAGATAGTTTAAAACTGACAGAACTAGCTATAAATGCTAAAACTTAGCTATAAATGCTAGAACTTAATGGAACCAAATATTGAGTTATACAGCAACTAGCTGATACCTGATACTTCAAACCTTTTATGTGAAATAGCTTAGCCGCTGAAGTAGCTAGCTGCTGGCATGCTGATAGAAATTTAAATGAAAAATGGAATAACAGAATCCATAAATTTTATTCATATTCATCCATAATGTTTGTTGGTCATTATATTATTATATTATATTACATAGTAAAAAAAAAAAAAAAAACATTTGCCTAAACTAGGAAACCTTGTATTTCAGGCGGGTAGACCTAACATGTTGAGAAACTTGTTAATCACTAACTATTTAGTATGGTTCTACTAGCTATGCCCTTGTACAAAATTATCTCTATTACTTTTCAAATTTAATTTGTGTGAATTTGTACAAAATAATGTTTCTGATGTGAAAAAATATACAAGTTACAATATACAAGCTACAAGTACCAGTTATGTTTAATGTATAGTATTATGTAATCTGTGGTTTAAGGCAGCTTTCCAATACAAAACTATATACACCTTTTGTGTGACAGTATTTCACATTTTTTACATTATGTGGGGCATTACGACGTTCGGTTATACCGTACACGGTCAACTATAGTGTAGCTAAGGCTGTTTGCTTAAGAGACCACCGACAGTTCAGTCGAATATGAATGATCCATTGGCCACAGGCCTGATGTGAACAATCGAAAAAACTGTAAGTAAATCGGGCGCAGTACTCAATAAAACATTTTTAAAATTGATTTATATATTTATTTGCCTTAAAAACGACAAACAAAAGACGTAGGTAGGTGTGCCACATCACCACATGCTTCATTTCCGACGGCAAACAAACAGTGGGGCACGGCGAGGAGGCCCCATCAGCGATTTGTTTCGTCAGGAAGGCCGATTTACACATAGCAGACTCGCAGACGGGCGTTACGGCCCATCCAAATGGTTGCCGATGATGCATTCATCGATGTTTGCCTTCGATCATCGTACGTGGGGTAAGGACACTCATTAGGATAATGTATTCATGAGGGTGCATGCTGGTGTGGCATTTGTCTGTATTCAGCGAATACAGGCAGTGGTCGCCAACTACAGGTGCAAAGGTCCACTCAATCGCTGGCGCCGGTAATCTTCTATGTATGGAAGTACCATTTAGCCGGCTAGCAGGGCACCTAGATAATTATTTCATTTTTTTTTTCTTTGGCAGACTATATGAGTGTTATCTCTTTAATGATTCACTTTTGTAACATCTCCAGAGATATATTATAGTTTACCATTAATATGACTTAAATTCGGGCAGAATGCATAACAGTTATATTATATTACATATGAATAATAGTTTTGTTACATTTTGTTGAAGGTTCAATAGAAAGTGATCTCTGTTCAAAAAAAAAAAAACAGGTTTTCATATCAGATTTAGTTAATAACTGTTTAAAAGTTAACTTAGCTTTTAGAAAAAAAATCGTACTTAAGTAAAACTATAAGCACCTAAAAATAATAATATCACAATTAAAAAACGCTTATTGTTTTTAAAAAACACAGTCTAGAGATCCCATCACCTATAAGGTTTTAAGTTTGATAAGGAAAGTGATAGAAATACACGAATTTAAAATCGTAACTTTTGGGCATTGTGGTGCCCACATTTTTATTACAAAACTACCGCCGCTGCCTGGCTATGATGTTTTTTAAACAGCATGATTTCCCTGTTATTGGACGATATTTACTATAAGGGTCTCAAAACCTATATATATTTTTTTAATTGAAGTTCATCCTTTTTATATTCAATTTTTTTTTATATATACAGCTACCGTCGCAACTTTCCATTCTATTACAAATGTAATGGCAATTATGGTCTTCACAAGACAAACGTTCACATAACTGCAAAAAATCAATTATCTAGAACAGGCAGCTTATGATATTTTCA
This sequence comes from Agriphila tristella, assembly GCA_928269145.1. Taxonomy (NCBI): domain Eukaryota; kingdom Metazoa; phylum Arthropoda; class Insecta; order Lepidoptera; family Crambidae; genus Agriphila; species Agriphila tristella. Next base: position 28,312,024 of record OV743434.1, read on the forward strand.
TTGCCATTTTTCTAATTTTATTCAGTGCGGGGTGTTAAGTATTCTAGATGTTATTATTCTGATGCTAAACAGAAATTATTCAGTTCATTAAAATAACAAAAACTAATCACCAGTTTTGTTTTGTTTTTTTTTTCAGATCGAGAGTGAGTAAATTCGAATGCAAGTCGAATTAGGCAGTAGAAATCAAATGAAGTAGACTTTTTTCTATTTCTAGCATTTTTAGCCCAAAAACATTTTATTTTATAATTTGAGATTTTAGCATTCACAATGCTATTTTGGTTTAGTATTGTAGAAAGACTATTATGACACAAGCTACCTACTATTTTATTTCTGTTCCACCAGTTTCTTAAACTAGAGGTGATAACGATTGTGCCATCCTGATCGTCACAATTTTGAGCCTTAGTTTGGTACCTCTTATTCACATGTGAGGTACTTCTTCGTATCTTTTATTCTAATATAAAGTATTCACATCCTATAACTTTCAATTTCAGGGACGGAAATTAAACGCACAAATAAATTGGTTTTCACAACATTATCAAGGTGGTATGATTTTACAGGTATATTATTTATGTTATTATTGAAGCTGCTGTCTACTAATACTATCAGGAAGAACAGAGTTTGGTAACGGTTCGATTATTTAACAAATAATAATATAGACAGAATAAACACATTTTCCTCCTAAGTCTGGAACGGGTGGTAGGAAAATTTTTTTTTGTACCTACCAACCATCTGTAGGTACCGTTTTTAGTAATTATCATGTCAAACGTTCAGAATTATGTTAAATGACTTTCTTTTCTTTTTTAAAAGACTAATACGCAAGAAATGATATTTCCATTTTCTTATTATAATGCTTTAAACATCTACATTTGTTAATATACTAATATCTTCGGATGAATCTGAAGTATAATTAATGATTAAACGAACTTACCTGTAAGTGAAGTTCTATCATAATTATACGAAGGATTCATCCGAAGATATTAGTATAGAATCCCACCCTCCCTTCTCATTATTGTAAATTACAATAACTATCTACCCACTGAAGAAAATGAGGAAATATCATAAGATTTGGACTTTAAACTAAATGAAGTGGTTGGCGTCTAGTAGTGACGAGGAGAGCTCGGACCGGAAATGTCAAAATATCTGTCAATTTTAAGTCAAAAACCTTCTCTTTTTAGGTTTTTTAGGTTATTGCTTTAAAATAACGTGCTAAGTGGTGATACATGCAAGCGATACTACATTTGTTAATATACTAATATCTTCGGATGAATCCTTCGTATAATTATGATAGAACTTCACTTACAGGTAAGTTCGTTTAATCATTAATAATGAAGGCCTTTCTAAATATCTATAGTTTAGTTTTTTTGGGTTGAAATTTTAATATTGGACAACATCAATGTTTGCCTTGTCATTGGTCTGATTCCAAATGGAATAGTGAAAGCACTTGTTTTATATGATATCAGAGAATAAAATGGTGATACTTACTACAAAATCGCAAACATGAGAAAATAAACTTATAAAAGTTCATTTACAAAATTGACCCAGTCGGGGATCGAATCCACGATCTCAGAAATAGCGATACTATCCCCGTCAATTGGTAAAGCGCCTGGCGGCCATGATTTTAACGTCAAAAACAAAAAAAAAAGTGTAAAATATTTATATTCCTAGCTAGACCCTATCTTATTGAAAATAATAATTCAATAATTAATATATTACATTACTTATTAGAATTTTCTTGTTTCATGACATTTTTAGTGGCGGATCACGTCGACGTGGATATTAATGTGACAAGGTTCCAGCGCATTACCAATTGATGGGGATATACCTTGAAAATCAGTATACAGCTGATTCGACCATGTTATCAAATTCCTAGAATTATTGTAATGTTTTAACATACTGACGCGTGAAAGCATTAAACTTAAGAATCGCCTAAGTCTTTTCTTATCTACAACTCGACCAAGTTAACTTAGTGAATGACAGCTACATGACGGCTAAGTTTATGACACCGTTTTAATTTGGTCATGTTGTAGTTAGAAAAGGCGATTCTTAAGTTTAGTGCAATCGGCCATGAGTCCTGCAAAGTTATCATCGGTTGTCAACACATACTTCTTCTTCTTCTTCTATTTTTATTTTGGCAATCTACTTTCCTCTTGGAAGTAATTTTTGCCAGTGTCAAGTGTTTAATAGTTCAGTGGTAGGTATTGTTTAAGTTTACATTAGAATGCGGGTGCATTGCATTCTAATGCTGCTTGGAGCATTTGGCAACAAGTATATCAAGACAGTTTACTCGGAAAGTTCTGCCGAGGTAGCTACCACTACAATAAAAGTCTCAGCTTCACACAACCTAGATCGCGCCTATTTCAATTATCCCACATATTGTTCAGTTGCGTAGACACTTGTACCACAAAACTGCACCAATTTTAAGACACAATATCCACTATGAATCAATTTTCAAATAATTAAAATAGACACCAAACCGTACTAGACAAAATGGCGCCAAAAACTCAACACATACTTATCAATGCCCAAGATTTTTTTATTTTATTAAATAGTATTTACCTCCTTATCGATAAGTTTCAAAGCGGCTTTCTCATACAAACACTTTCAAGCAAATACGTGGAATTTGTTTATTTTATAAAACACTCTAAGTAGTATTCGCTTATCTAGAAACAGACCGGATGCGGCGAATAGAAAGCCTTTTAGTCTTACAAGATACGATCTATAATTTCAATAAAATAAGAAAAAATACTACCTTTTTCCAAGCTCATTAAAATAAATATGACTGTTTTTTCGTTCTTATTATTGAAATAAAGATATTCAACATTGTGTTTGAAGGACGAATTATTTGCAATGTCTTTTTTATTTTCGTTGAAAGTTTATTTCTTAGATAGATTCACCTAGATAAAAATCCTAAATAATTATACCCGCCATTTAGCCGTCAACAAGCGCTGCCAATAAAATTCATTTATTTTATAATACGTAAACCTGAAAAAAAAAGAAACAATAATGCCCTCTTAAATTGTCTCTAATATTTTTTGAATAACTCTTCAACAGTTTTTATTCTTTATGTACGTTTTAAAATCCATTTAAACCAAAAGTGGCCACAGTCGTTTCAAATGCACTTTAAAACTAGTACAAAGAATGAAAAATATTAAAAGGTTATAAAAAAAATTGATAATTTAAGAGGGCATTATAGTTTCCTTTTTTAATTATTTACTTGGTTTACGAGTTATAAAAATAAATGTATTGGTGGCGCTAGTTGACCTAAATATGCCCCTTAAGACTGTATATACGCATTTCAAAGAAATTAGCGTTTTTCCAAACAAGTTATCTAAAGAATGATAGCATTACTATTGATGTAAACTTTAGTTTTAGGAAGCAAAATTCTTAAATTAGTGCCGTATAGAGAGAAAAACATAATAAATTATCAGGTATTTTAAAACAAAGACAATCTGTTCATGTGGAATTCCAAATTCGCTTGTCAGAGGTATTTTTCAAAAACGTTTCAGCTGTAACAAATAAGAATACGACCCATATTTATTTTTTCACTTATTGTTTGTATTGTCAAGGAGTGCCCTATAGAGAGAAAATTAAAAAAAATGATTTTAATCACAGAGAAATAAAATATTAAAAAATGCCCAAATAGGTACACTTTGACATGTTTTTTTACTGGTATTTACAGATTTTAAAGTATTTTTTTATTTTTCTTAGAAATAATGAGGTATTTGTCTATTGTATTGCGTATTTTGTATATACTTATATCTTAAATATAATTTAATAGGAATTTTCAAAGTTCACCCTCATTACGGTTCGCGCAGAGATGTTTTGATCATTTGTATGGAAATTTTAAAAATGGAACGTGATGCGCGTCTACAGCCTTAAGCTTATAATTTCGTATTTAAAGGAAAATTCAAAACATTTTTGATAACAATAAAAATGTCTTAAGAAGTACTGTCACTGCACATTTAAAAATTTGGCTACAACTTTCACCAAATCGTAAACGGATATACAGATACAGCTGATTGGGCACATAGAAGCCCAAGGTATTACATAACCAGAGCCACTGTCAACTGATCCAAGAAACATCGACGCTTGACCCAAAGGTTAATGCGAAGAGATACTTAAAATGATATGTCTATATGAATATGATGATGGTTGTAAATTCCACACTCGATGGCTACTTTCATTATGTGTGATTTATCGCTGTTACTTATAATAAGATAATCATAATGGTCAAAAAATAGCATTGATATATTGATATGTAAACGATATTTAAATTCCCGACGTACACAGTTCGATCTCGTATTTCTATATAAAATACTAAATAATTATATCGATTCACCTAACCTACTTACTAAGATAAAGTTTAAGATTCCATTAAAAAGTGTTCGCAGACCTAATAATCTTTTCGCAATTCCTAGTTCAACTACTAATTATACATCAAACTCTTATTGTTTGACCACACATAACAAAAAAGTTTCAAACATAGATTTTTTTTTGTAATAATTTAAACAAATATAAAAACTGTATTATAGATTATTTCATGTCTGATTGCTGATAGGTTGATTCCTATTGACAAAATCACATTATCTTTAATTATATTATGTAAAACTTTAAAACACCTTAAAGTGTGTTGTTCTTTAATATACTTATTATTAAATTTTATTTTAAAGTACCTAGGTACCAAAAATTGGTTTGTACTTATGACCTGTTTTACAAATTCCGATTGAAGTAACTTAATTATTTACTTTTTTTTATTATTATTATAAAGTTTACATGAATATCTTAAAAGTACGGTACAAACACAAGTTACATTAACTTTACCGTGTACTTGACAAGTAATTTGATTTAAGTTCTGTTCTATTTTGTTATATTAAACCATAATTGAATTAAGATTTTCATTGTATAGTCACTTGATCTCGTTTATCACGAATCGTTTCCGATAAGATTTGTCACATCATCATCATCATCATCAAGTAATAATAGGCACTCTAGGTCTATAAGTTTAATAACTATTAGTTTAAACATATTTATGTTGATGTACATGACTGTTTGTTGTCATTAAATAAATGAAAAAGAAATATTTGGATGCTTAGAGCTACGTTTATTAAAAAAAAGCAGTCAAATAAAAGTCGTCAGCAATAGTATCATATCAAGGCTATTTTTATTTTACAGACTTGCTTAAACCGATATCTAATGTATTAAATAAGACATATTATTTCAGTACTTTTAAAGTACACAAATGATAAAGTATTTATTCATTATGTCGTCTGTATTTTTAGACTTGTGTTGTGAGCCATTATGATATTTTAACAAGTACCTAAATAAAGAGCTAACCAGATATATAAAAAAAAATCTAAATAGGAACAAGTGAGCGTAAAGAATTTTCAGTAAGAAAATAGTAAAATTGATTTGGATTTGTTTTTCAATATTTTAAATTAGGAATGTCTCGGATGTCAATGAAACATCACCACATTCAACAAACTATAAATCAAATCGTGCGCTGTTGAAATGTTTTTCAATAATATTAATATGTATTAGTCATAGACACATTGTTTCTTATGTCAGTACTTCAAGTGAAAGTAATTTACATAGTCTGTTAATGTTCTTTCATCTCGGAAATTGCCATTGCTTCATCGGACGCTAACAAGTCAAGTTTCGGATATTCGGAGATGTTAGTTCGCGTTACACAACAATGTAAGTACCATTATGCAATGTTTATTTTGAACAAAACTTCCTTCTGCAAATTGAAAAAGTCTTGTTTGCCCTATTACTTAATATTCCGATGTGAAGAATTTGCATTTACATATTCGTATCTAAGCATACTTAAAGTGTAAACAGTGAGGTATTGTAGAATTGAGTATGTTTTCCATTGCATTATGATTAGGGTAAAGACACTAAAGGGTGCGCAGTTTTGAGAGATTATTTTTTACACGACTGCCCAATGCAAAAAGAGTGTATATGTGTTCAGGGTTCATGTATGTTTGTGGGTATGTGAGTTTCTTTATTCCACCATAACTTCTAAATGCCTGAACTGATTTGGATAAATGGGGGATCGTTAGAATCCTTACATTATCCCGAGTGACACTGGCTATATTTTTTTTAGAAAAAATCAATATGGCGGCTGAACGAAGCCATTTTCAAATGTGAAAAAAAAATTTTTTCTTCTATTATTGCAATATGGGCATCAAATGAAAGGCCTTGATGAGCACATCCCAAAACTATATAATAAGTCACTAAAATGTGTGAAATAAAAACAAATAAATTAAAAAAATATTAAAAACACGACTGCCCTGCCAAAAACGAACTAAAAAGTTAAACAACAAGTGTCATTGCAGTCGGGGGACCTCTTTGATCAAAAATTGTTCCATGATAAGGTCCCCCGACTGCAATGACACTTGTTGTTTAACTTTTTAGTTCGTATTTGGCAGGGCAGTCGTGTTTTTAATATTTTTTTAATTTATTTGTTTTTTTACAAAAGCAACATTTGAGTCACAGTCTTAAATTTTATGATTAAACTTCTGTTCTTTGGGAACACTTCTTAATTTTTAATGTTAATCAACTTTCGTACAATATTAAACAATAAAAAAAATTTAGGACCTGTCTCATGCGCACTCTTAGGGTACAAAGACCTATAGAGTGCGCATGAGACTAATGGAAGCTTTTCCCATGATTGAACATCTATTTTACCCATGGAATTGCCGCGTAAACACTCTGAATCCTAGGTCATGCCATGTGATCACTTTTCATGCCACTAAGTACCACAAACACTGCACTATTGATCCAATATCCATCTGGAGGTTTTACGTAGATTATTGCAGCACAAAAGTGGCATCGAACAATTTCTTGTATCCAGATGGGTCCGTTTATTTTTTCGTCATAGATTTCTTTTCATTTAACGTCAAATTTGTATTTTTGTGTTTTTCTTCCAATCCTTTTTCTGCGCACTCTTTGGGTGCACACTCTTAAGAATCACGTTTGTACGACTTTCAGCCATGACAGTTAAAAAAATTCAGTTATTTTCACACAAAACCTAAATTATTAGTAAAATATAATAACTAAATTTCAAGGAAAACTAACATTTACAGAGCGCGCCTTTATGAAAATCTTGTAATACGTCTTTAAAATTGTTGATAAATAAAATCAAAAGCAGTCAAAAACCTTTTGACTGCTTTTGGTGAAAATATTAATACTTAATTCACTAACTTGATTGCGTGTCTGCTGATACTTCACGTCACTGGCAGCCGACAGTTATCATATCACAGTGATAATATTCGTTAAAATCAAGTACCATTTGAAAGCAATGCGTACTCTTTGGTAGTGCCTTTACCCTAATAGTCCGTGAGCCCGCGACAGTATTGCCTACGTCATATGACATCACGATGAAATGCATGGCACACGGTCGGAAAAGTTGTGCTGAGCGAGAATCAGAAGATTATGGCAGAAAAAATTGGCCGGAAGCTTGAGAAAATCTTCCACTTCCGGTCAAAATGGCCGGAATACCTTAAACTTAAAATTTTTGTTTTTTAGTCATTTCAGAACTGACAGACTTATGTTTACTCTCTCTACGATTGAAATCTAAATAATGACACGGGTCTCTGACTGATGTCACATGACGTAAATATAATCTTAAAATTTTGACCGGAAGTGGAAGATTTTCTCAAGCTTACGGCCAATTTTTTCTGCGATAATCTTCTGATCCTCGTTAAGCACAACTTTTCCGACAGTGTGCCATGCATTTCATCGTGATGTCATATGACGTAGGCAATACTGTCGCGGGCTCATGGTCTATAAATTAATATCGCTTAATCCATGAGTGAGAAGGTGAATGACATAATCTAATGTTCGTATTAAGTGTGCGTGCAATATTTTGTATGTAAAACCAACATACATATATGTATATATATATATATAATATACTTCCTCTGTGGCCTAGTGGTTCGTCCATCCATGTAAGACGCAGGGGTCCCGGGTTCGATTCCCAGAAGGGGTACTATTTGTAAGTGGTTTGGTTGGTCGTAGGGCTTATTTCAAGTCGGACGCCATAACAACAATTTAAAATTGTTGTGTTCCGGCAGTCAGGGGTAAGATAGCCAGTTCCTCAGTGATGAGGATTCCGGGTGAAGTGCGCTTCCACCTTCGGTCTTATCGTCACTTAACATCAGGTAGGTGAAGTCCAAGCACTACCCCGTAGTGCCTGAAAAATCTCAAGGATAATTAGTGGTCATCAATCGAAATAAGATGAAGTAGGGACCTGTACTTAATCTGAGTGGGACTGGTTTTAATAATTAAATTGTGACTAAGTATTTGTATGAAATGGTAAATATAGGTATTACAGATAAATTAATGTCTACAAAGATACACAATAACACTGTTTTGTTTACATATTTCTAAGTAAACAGGTGCCGCAACAGTAACATCTCAACTATTTTATCGCGCGCAATCAAATGACGTCATAAAAATAAATCAACATTCGCTGTTGGAATGTTTTTAAATGAAGTTGTCTTGATAGTCACATCGACATGGAAATGGTCAAGTAACATATCTCAAGAATTCAAGTAAATAATTCTACTTAATTTTAATGAAATGAAAGGAGTATTAACAAAAAGTAATTTTTAACAGGAAAAAACTAAAAGAAAAATTAATTAATCCTAATTTAATAACTTTCCATATTATAGGCTGATTCTAGAAGTAGGTATAAAGACTTTAGTAGGTACTTCGTTCGTCTTTATTATTATTTAAGGTTCATTTATAACTAAAGGTCCAAAAACGTCGTATTAGGTATATCAAATGCACCTGAAAACTTGATTCCTTTTTTTGTGTCATGGATAGAAACAATCTGCTGTGTATCACAAACAAGCTGGGGCCCAAGTGTGCTATTGTTAACGCATAATCGTGTTTCAATTGTGTTTGAATTGTAATGCTTTTTAACATAATAACGGTAGCCACCTACTACTGGTCCACTAGTAGCAAGTGGACTTCTACTTGAGAAAGTTGGAAGGTTTTGTAAACCCAAAACCAAAACACAATTGAAACACGATTATCACGTTAAAATAGCAGACTTGGCCCCTGCTTGTAGTGTATCACAAAATAAACGTCTTTGCAATATTTTAATTGACTTGCGAGCCATATGTTACATTTTCTATTAACAATCATTGCATAAAGTTGCGTATTCTCAAACTACGAGTATATTACCTGCCGGCTCCTAACCGCGGAGGAGTGATGATGAACATATTAGTGCAAGGGAATGTGGGCCTATTTCCGACAGCAACGGCGGCGCGGCGCGGGCGCAATGTGAAGTGATGCCGCGCACAAAAAACCGACTAACACACATTACATTACCCCACATTCAGGGTTCAGTGTTGGAGATGCTGTGTGCTGTGTTTTACTATTTTTGTTTTAGTCTTTTGTCGTCAAAGGAATTTCTCTTTACTCAATAAAGGGGAAATTTAATTGGATTAAGATTGTCATAAATCACAGACAGGGTAAAAAAGCTTTGTTATGTGGCAAACAAAAATACTGATATACAGGGTGGATTTTGAGACGGGACATTAAGGGCAGGCTCCTTAACCGTTATAGTTACAGGAAAACGTTCCAGGGAGACCATCCATAACTTTTTGACTGCAGTTCAGAATATTTCAAGCCTTCACCTACCTGATGTTAAGTGACGATAAGGCCGAAGGTGGAAGCGCACTACACCCGGAATCCTCATCACTGAGGAACTGGCTTTCTTACCTCTAACTGCCGGAACACAGCAATTTTTAAGATGGTGGTAGCTAGCCAGGCAGACTTGAAATAAGCCCCACCACCAACCAAACTGAGTACAAATTGTACCCTACCCCCCTGGGAGTCGAACCTGGAACCCCTGTGCGTCTAACACGAGTGGGTGAACTACTAGACCACATAGGCGGTTAAAATCTATCTTGTCGATGCAGAAAGATAAACCATGTCAAATAATGTAATAAGACAGCGCTTATGTCTTGTTTGTTTAAACTAAAGCATTTATGCTTACATTTCATCTTGGAAAATTGTTAATATAAGTAAGGGACATTTATATTTAGAATTGGCATCCGTAAGCAAATAGATCCCAAAATGGCAGGTTCTATGATTATAGTAGATCGCAATATTTATTTTTATAATTTGTTACCGTGGGCGGTGCCGCCAATGGCAAATTGTTTAACTAATGATGTCATGTCTATACTTCTGGTTTAAAATTAAGAACCAAGTTAGAGAAAAATGGTATAGATGATTTTTTTTAGGAATTGTATGTTAATATGTTTTTTTTTATTTCAGGTTGGTGTACAGATTTTGAAGACAATAAAAACTTGCTGCTCGTAAGTAGTAGTTTGTAATTTGTTGTCACTTTGACTTTTAGACTGCTAAATTGAGAGGCGAAAAAGAGTACCTATTTTTTGTACTATTACTTCCATTTCATACTATACAATGTGTTTATGAATTAACGCAAAATGAGAAAACCGTTTCTTCGGACCATCAAACTGAACAACTTTTACTATGGGACCAACTCTGAAATCGCGAAATAACAATCAGCTGCTTCATACATTTTTATATTTTCGTTATTATTTTTTGTATGAAACAGCTGATTTTTTTTCCGCGATTTCAGAGTTGGTCCTATAGTAAAAGTTGTTCAGTTTGATGGTCCGAAGAAACGGTTTTCTCATTTTGCGTTAATTCATTAACACATTGTAGAAGCATATTAAAATTTTCTTTGTTGAAATTCGATGAGTTTTTATCCTTAAACACTTTTCCGTGTTCAATGTTATTTTCTATGTATTTTTTATTGACTTAGTTTCTAACTAAGTACACCGTTTTCATGTCACTAGCTAAATGGCGCGATGCGTGTATGATTACGACTAGCGCAGCGAGTTTATACGGTTTTTGCGCCACACTGGCATAGATACATTGTTACATTAGCATAAAAATAAAAAGAGGTGTTGCCACAATTAATTGTTCTAAAGTATAAAAGTTTCTCCCTCTTGTTCTGAAATGAGGGCTTAATTAAAACGTGGTTTAAAACTGATGCTGTCAGAACTTTCGTTGGCTGATAGGAAAAGCCAGCCCCCTGATTTTGTAACGTGTTGCAATCAACTCTGACAGAAATCGCAGTTACATTGCTGCTTTAGTAAGAACTAATGTGACAACTATTTTACTTAAAGCAGCAAAGTACCTGCGGTTTCAATCGATTTCAATCGAGAATTGTTAGCAACAACAGAGTTACCTATGTCATTAAGGGGCAGAATGAGTCTGGGCTTCTGTCTATGTTACCTGCTTGTGAATAAATCATAAATTATGATCGAAATCTCTGTCTCTGTCTGTACTTTAAGTATCGAAAATTTACATTAGATGAGAACTCGGTCTAATCTAAGCCATTACGATCCCATATTAACCGTGGTCCCGCCGCTATGCTCCACTGGTGGGTGCACAGGTAAATATTTTTACCTGTGGACTAAAAATGTATCAATAGTTTTGGCCTTTTTCTATCTTAATTAGGCTCTAACATATTCAAAGTGATTCCCTTTATTATGATTCCCCCTATAATACGTGAGGAATGCATCTCAGCAGGCAACGGAAACTGCGCGGACGCATCCCTTCATTACGCGTTGACTCGCGTGTCTCCACGTCAGCTCAATTACTGAGCTTGAGAGCCACGAACTAGATCACTGGGCAAAATCCTACATAGAATGGACAACTGTTAATAATAAGTAATAGACCGTATCCTTTATGTAACACCAAACAAAAGAACGTCGATTTTTATTGATCTATGAAGGCATTATGCCTGCTTTCTGTCAAATATAAAAAATATGTGCTTGAGATATACCTAAAGGTCACACCGCACCTAATTCTATGTGTTGTTAATGTTGTTCTTGTAAAGAAAATAAAAGTATGACTAACACTGAGTAGGAAGCTCCAATTGCTGAATCTTAAGCTTTTGGTCATCTAAACAACTCTAAAACAATATTATTTGTATCTACCTATATAAAGCCTCTATCGTATCATGAGTTAAAAGCAATGATCTATAATCGAAGTTTTTCTCTTATCTCATTTTGCTACCTGCACGTCCAACGGCTCACATTTCACAGCTTAATTTGCTGCAACAATATTGCGGGCATAGAGTCATCAAGCCGATGGGGTTTAATTGTAGTTGAATCCGTCTGGAATAAAAAAACTGGAGTTATTTTTATATCTTCATCTTCGTGGTACCCATTATACAATTACTACGATCACAAACACATTGTAATATGGAAGCAGTGTTCGAAAAATAGTTCAAAAATTCAATCACAAAAATCTATTACCTATTTCACTTTCAAGGACTCAATAAAATTCTAAACTAATTTATATTTTTTATCAAATGCAAACGAATTTTTAGTCGAATTTGTTACTAATGTCCACATTTTCACATCCTACTTTAATCGCAGAATAAATAAGTATTGAAGATTACATGTCTAGTAACCATCATCGCTACCCACTGCAATAAAATGTGAACAAGTGGAATACTCTTCAGGTAGGCAATACATTGAGAAAGCTAATGACATCGAAATCTGTTTAACTAGGCCCTTTAATTAGCTTAGGTTCCAAACTTTGTCCTCCAAAGATAACGGAACTCCGAAGTGCAGCCCAATCTTCAAGAAAGTTGAATTATCATGCCATTTTGACAAATCTGCAGCGTTTCATTACATTTTTTAAGCATTTGGAGCAGCATTCCATGGCCTACTCGTAAGCTATACAGCTCTAATACGGCTAGCATCTAGTACTAGCCGAGGCATTTGATGAGATCGGCGACAGCCATCACGTACACATTCCTCGATGGAGACGTTCCCACGAGCTGTGCCAAGTGATGCCGTTCATCTATTTATAATAAAAACCATAATTATCTTTGAGGGAGGTCCAAAATTTGCAGTCACTATCCCGAATACTAAAAAGACTTTCGATTTAAACCTTGAATCCTATTTTTATGGGATAACAAACGTTGGGGGTATTGAGAGCTGCTAGCCGTTTCTTTTTTAAATTTGGTTTTTGAGGATTATTCCACATTGCCCCACCAAGCGTTCCCATTGGTGGCCTTGTTAGCTTCTTTAAGACAGATTATATTAACGACAGAATCGCTTTACGACAGATTCGCAATTGTACATTGTAAAGTCGATGGATGTTACTTCTATATTTTCACTTTTTATTGACACCTACTTATATTCACCAGTGGGTTTTTGGTGGTATTACACTTTGGTGGTATTACATTTACACTTTGCCCCACCGTTTGGTGGGGCAAAGTGGAATAATTCGTTTCTAGTTACTATTTTGAGTTTATAATCTAACTTAGTTCGTTACCTGAATCTGTTTCGTATCTATTTTTCCAAGCCCTTGAGTTTATCATGCTTGTAAAATTTACTGTTACTCAAGGAGTTCTACAGTTAGCTACTACATCATGGAATCAATAGATCACCTCACACATACTCTTCAGCCAGGTTTCCTTGAGGCTGGCCTCCTTTCTCGCGCGCATTCTCCGCCTCTGTGTGGGGGTAGCGGTGCGCGACTGATGCTGCATCACGCTCCATTTCCCCCCAGCATGTGCTGAACAATAAGGATGCCACGTATGCCTGAGAAATAAAACTGGCAAAGACGATCAATGTAGTTTTAGTCTAGGCTGATTGAAAGCAGCTTCACCTACCAATCAGCGGAATATGTTGAACCGGCAAAGAAGAACAGAGTCAAAACCTTCATTTTCTTCGTCATGTATTTTTTTGGGATGAAATGTACCTTACGTCCTTCTCTGTACCCCTGACAACGTGTATGCAAATTTTCATGATGATCGGTTGAGTAGTTAAGACGGGAAGGCGTAACAAACATACAAACAAACGGACTTTCGTATTTATTCCTATAATATTAGTAAGGTTAGCACTTAGAGCAATAGCAGGGATAGGAATATTTTTATTTATAAAACTGAAATGCTAATTAAATTCCTTTTTGCCTTCCGATTGACTTTTGAAAAAAAAGCACATCAAATTCGATCCTAACTTGTTCAATCGCGAAATTGTGTCCTGACCTAAGGCAATTTGAGTGTTATGTCCACAATATAAAACAATGTTGTGAGTACCTATGAACCAGCAACAAATTACAGAAAGTGATGTTGACAACCCTGAATTTGAAGTGCCAGAAACACTCACTATTGGGCATTAAGTTGGTTCTGTTCTGCGACAGTGAGCACGTTTTCTTTGTTCGCCAAACATAATTTGGCGAAAATTAGCGATAGTCGAACGTGGCGAATGATACACTATTTTCATTCGATCGTTGCGTCTGTTTGCCCAAAACGAGCTGTTAATAATTGACAGTTTCTTCATCGTTATTGAAATTACATCAACATTTCAGTATTCGATGATGCCCTGTAAAAGTTTAGAAAAAATCTCGATACTTATATGATTTTCTTGATTTTAATTTTGTCTCGACCCGAAGTTGTTTCGAGTATCATTATCTTAAAGATGAGATAATAAAATCTAACACTGCTGTGAATATAATCTTCAATTAATTTAATTTTCTCTAGCGATATTCCATAAACGGGATGCAAAATACGATAGCCGACAAAATGATGCAAATCAAGAATAATGTGACATTGATACTTTACAGGGCTTCCTTGAGACATTGTCGCGAGAACCGCGGCGTATCTTCAGTGATTAATATTTGATTTAAAATAAACACTGTAGCAGGTTAGAGGAAGTTGCAATAAAATAAATAGCAGTTAGAAATCTTCATCTGCGGCAGTCGTGTTTATTTATAATAATCGCATGCGTCGCTTGTCGCATTCCGCTAGATGGCGGTAGGCGAGAATTTATCGCTTCCTATGCGCAGCCGCAGAGCAGCTGTACATCTGCCGCGGCGGGACAGCCTCGATGACAAGTTCTGAAGATTGTCCAACATAGATTCATGGAACATTTTCCCGTCTCATTATATTCAACGAATGGATATGAATTGATAAGGATACCTTTCGAATTATGCAACAATAGAACCTTTCAACCGACCTTGATAGATTTTTATACTTAACAAAATGATAAATAATAATATTTTTTAGGGTTCCGTACCCAAAGGGTAAAAACGGGACCATATTACTAAGACTCCGCTGTCCGTCTGTCTGTCTGTCTGTCACCAGGCTGTATCTCATGAACCGTAATAGCAAGACAGTTGAAATTGTCACAGATGATGTATTTCTATTGCCGCTATAACAACAAATACTGAAAACAGAATAAAATTAATATTTAAGGGGGGCTCCCATACAACAAATGTGTTTTTTTGCCGTTTTTGGTACGGAACCCTTCGTGCGCGAGTCCAACTCGCACTTGGCCGGTTTTTACTAGTGGCTCTGTAGAGCTGTAGACCTCACGTTTGTGACATTTTTGATCATATTTCAAAATGGCATAAATATGATTTTTCCCAATGTCTCCTTAATTTTAGAACGAAAAACTGAATCGACAAAAAAAACCATATAACTATTGAACCCACTCACAAAATTTCACAAGAATCGGTTATTAAATGCTAACAGACGGACAGCCGGACATACGGCATTTTTCTCCAAGCTGAAACAGAAGTTATTCTGTATTTGCGTATATTTAGTATTTCATAAATACCTATAATTGCAGACATTTTAAAAGTTGTTTCTAATATTTTAATACTTACACGTAAAAAATCTTATTTTTTTTACATGGGTCTTTTTAAATAATGCATTGTGCTGAGAGAAAATTCAACAAGAGATAAGTTGCGTCCTCCGATCTACAATTTGTTTAGCAGCTCCACATTTGTATGATATCAAATAACAAAATATTCCAATTTGATGCCATTCTTGGTCCCATAACCAGTTTCCGATCAACCTGTCCGGCACTTTTCACTTTCAGGCCGTAACTTGAGTTACAACAGCTTGATTGAAAGGCTCGTTACATTTTCTATTAGCCGCGCGAAAGGAAAATCTTACGAGTGAGAGTCGCATTTGAGATTTTAATTGCTTTAGTTTTCGCTCTTTAATTTTTATTACGGTATATGCAAAACATCCTGTGTGCAGTGAAAGACAACAATTATTTTTTAGCTTTAGTATTAAATTAGTGTGGTAAACTTTATGTAATAAATATAAAATTGTTTGATTATACAAAGAAAAAAAATTCGATTTTTTATTTTATGTCACATTTTGCTGAAAGCTCTTTACGAGAGTTTTATAATTTTTCCAACTCATTTTAAAATTCATTTTTTTAATTACCTACTAATTTACCCTGATCTTACGAAAATATCACTAAATTGAATGAGTAGTAGTTAACCTCTCTCCTGATTCAGGGTAGGTGGGGGCCACCTTCCCCTAAGTGATTATAAACTATAATATGACTAAAACAACTTTTCTAGTAAAAACTGATTATCGGCCATATTATGGCAGGCTATCCTGACGTATTAAAACCCTGTTTTCTATACTCGACTAGGTTTTTTAGTATTTAGTTTTGTTTTAAAAAACATATTCAACTTTTATTTAAAACTCATTTTATTCTCTACGAAAGTGAAAATTCCGCTTTTATGATTTCTACTAATGTGCAATTTAATAACATCCGAACAACGAGACACAAAGCTTTCCAACGACTTCATATTGCGGGCGGCAGTTTTCTACTGCATAGTATAATTTGTCACGGCTTTTATGCTCTAATGTCGAGAGCATCTCAGACTTTCGGTATTCTATAGGGTGACTTGTCGATTTCAACGAGAAGGAAAAATCATACGAGTAGAAATAGATTTTTTTATTTGTTTTTGTAAACATAATGTAGGTACTTTTGATGTTTGATCTTCAATGTGCCTTCTGATAGGAAGTAAGGAAGAATTAAGATTCGTTGGTAAGAAAAACTTGAGGTCTTTCTTTTCACATAATTGCGGTTTCCAGTACTTTAAAATAATATCTTGTAGTAAAATTCACTATTCTACAGAGGTGTTCTAATAGCCTTTGGTTTTGCCACCCTAAATATACAGCGTGAAATTTTAATCATTTGGTTCCCGCCGTGGTATGGTTCCACTCATGATTACAAGCAACTTTTACTATGAGGCCAACACTCCTGCTCGCAAAAACAAATCAGCTGTTCCATACAAAAGTGCAGTACCTACTCGACCTTAATGTATGGAACAGCTGATTTTTTTTGCGAGCAGGAGTGTTGGCCCCATAGTAAAAGTTGCTTGTTATCATGAGTGGAACCACCCCACGGCGGGAACCAAATGATTAAAATTTCAGCGTGTATGGCTCAACAATGTTTGTATACAAATGTTTTCAGTTCTACTTTTTTGTCTCTGTTCGCTGATATCTTTCGTAGAGAATCTTAAGGTTTTCTTTAAATAATGGGCGCCGTAACCAAGTTTATGTCGAAAGCTATTATTTACTTCTCCCATTTTCTGTTCCTATAATCATCATTTTCCAGATGCTTAGAAAATCGCAACTAAGCTTTCCATAAGTCAAACGAAACAAAGTTTGAATCTGATTGGCAGGAATTGAGTGGTGATTCCTCAACTTCTTATTTCTTTGAATAAAAAAAATACTATGGCTTCTAATTATTTTTATTCTACGGACAAGAATGAAACGTTTTCTAATAATGTAATTAAAAAAAATAGTTATATAAATATAGTGTCATGCGAAGGTGTTCAATCTCAGTAATATTTACACTGCTGCTAATGCCCGCGACTTCGTCCGCGCGTAATATGGTTTTATTACATACCCTTGTTTGAGGATTCCAGATCTAGTAAGCATTCCCAACATATTGGCCTTTCGCCACTAACACTTTGGGACACTTGGCTCAATTTATATCATAATAAGTAGGTAGGTACTCGCTACCAGATCAAACAAACCCATTAGTGATTTGGCATAATTATATTTTCCAAGTTACATATCTGAGAGAATAGTATTTTACTTTAAATTAGTAGCATCTAGACCAAACAGTTTGTTGAATTATTTTAATAGAAATCTCAGAAATATTTACACAAAATACGTATAATAAAATGCAGACACCGGTACAAGAATGCTATTTAAACTGCACCAAGCATACTGGGTCACCTGCAGATAAATCTAAGCTAGCAAGGTCACCTCCACCTGCAGGAACCAGTACTGATGGTAATTACTATGTTAAGTCATAGAAATAGCCAGTCTTGAAGCTTACATTAACATATATTTGTGTTAAATAAACCGTATGTTTTATAAAATACTGATTAAAGTTGCTGCAGCATAGGTATTTTGTTCTAAATTAGGGTTAATTTTTCAATAGATGTTGGTGATTTGAATAATCACATAGTTTGTTAGAATACTGTTTTTTATGATAGTTCGAAACGTAAGTAATATTCAGAGCTCTTTCTCTGGTTAAATAATTCCCTAACACTGAAAAATCAGAGCTGTTTCTCTAAATTTGGTTAAATAATTCCCAAACACTAAATAAATGTATGATCACCTCATACATTTCGACTATGATGCCTTTGAAAACAATTATATTTCATATTGGAAGATTATTGACCAAACGAGCGCGAAGCACGAGCAAAACCTTTCCGTATCAGCTTGAGGAAAAATGCTTTCGTATATCTGTCCGGCTGTTCTCCTCTACAGGGGTCGTATTATGACCTCTTATTTCCAGACAGTTTTCTGACTGGCTATCAATCTATCTCTTTTATTTGCTATATGACGAGAAAGAGATGTCACTACAGCAATTTATAAACCTGGCAGGATTTAAGAGCTAATAATACGGCCTCAGGTCGCATTTCTCAACCGATTCTCGTGAAATTTTGTGAGCAGGTTCGATAATTATATACTTTTTTAAATATTTCAGCCATTTCGAAAAATGATCAAAAATATCACAAACGGTGGGTCTTCAGCTAACAGAGCCACTAGTTAAGTATTACTATAGTTATGGTCTTATGTTAAAACAAAATATTTTCCATTATAATTATTTCTATTCTTACATATAAATGTACACAGGAAGCTTTTTGCAGATTACAAAATGACAGTAATAGCAATTTCGAACCCTCCATTAATAAACATAGAAAGTCAAAGTAGGTACCTACTTGTTAGAAAGGTCCGAAAGTAGTCAGGTGTGTTATCAAATGGGCGTAAGTGAGCTAGATTATTAGTGCAAAGCAAATTCAACTTTAAAACTGTTGCCATAGAAATCAACGACTTACTCAGATGATAAAATGTGATAGTTTTTATTTATAAATGAATGGAAGTCTTATTATCTAATCTATTGTTGTGCTGTAACTGTCAATAGTTTCTTAGAGGCAATATCCATATGTTATTATTTAGATTCGAAAAACTACTTTATGTTAATTACGAATCGTCGTAAAGAATAACAATTTCTCTTGATAATTGTGCTGTCAATTTTATAATATGATAGTGATGTATGTGTTGCTAATTATGCGGTATCATTAGTTAGTTAATGAAGCTGTAACGTTTGATGAAAATCAAGCAACAATTAAATAATGTAATGAGGGTATTATCCGACTGCGTAATGCCACTGAAAGTCAATTGTAGCTAAATATTATGATGGATGGATTGCAAATAATAATTAGGTAGTAGCATGTAGGATGGGCCGACCCTTTATTCTCATAAGGACAGATTCTCTAAGGACAGATTCTCATAAGGACAGATTGTCAAAAAACCGAAAATGGTACAGCTGCACACTCAAATTATTAGTCAGATTTGATTGTTATAATTTCAATTGATATAAATATACTTACGTTTAGTAACGTAAAGTAACGTAAACATAAGTAACGTAATGTAAACTTTATAATATATAGCTTATAGCTTTATAGCTATAAATAAATAATCCTGTTCAGTATGTATAATATAGTTTAATGCAATATGATACAACAGCATTCAATACGCAACGCGCAAAAACATAATAACAGCAATATTTTGCCATCATGTTACTCAACATGCTCCATAAATAAATTATGCAAATCCACTATTTTATTACGCACACAACTAATGTTGTTGGACGAAACCACGTGTCCAAAACAGGTATCTACAATGCCAGGGGCTAAGTCCCACGGCGCCGATACAAACTGATAGAAAGTGAAATTCTATGCTAATAATCCGTCCTAAACCAATACAAATATTTCTATGTAATTTGCTTTCCCTTACAGTGACATACTCAAATTATACGATTGACATTCTAATATGAATAACAAATAAGGGCCATTTTTGGCTGGGGCGTGTATTGATTGTTATGTCACGAAACCTTGTCGCCAACAAAAAGAATGGGAATAAGCTGACCAAACGATGCACGAATTACCACATTATAGAGCGAAAAGGGTTTCTTTCTTTGCATTTCAATTACGTCCACGATTGACGTATGTTTTGTAATTATCCCGTCTTCATCTTCGAGATTTAATTTGTTACAAAGTAGTAGCTCTGCTATACACTCGCACTCTATCGCACGTCTTCAGCGCTATATGAAGGAAAGAGAAAGCAATAGCCACCCCCTCTCTGCCTCCGACCAGCGCTGCCCGCCGCCGCGTCAACCTCATTCTTTGTTGCGCGCGCGCGCAAGACGCACGTCGGCCATCACAAAAATATTACTTACTTTTTTGTTTAACTATAGTCTTAAAATCAGTGAAATTATAAACGTGAATTAATTCGTGAAAAACGGTAAAATACCGTCACTATGCAAGTGATACGAATGTTGAAGGAAGACTCACAATTTATCTTTTCTCTTAGTGATGAAAAGTATGCAAATTATTCACAAAGGCAAACAGCCTTATATTTGCCTCGAGTCAATACAAGATATTGACCAATGGTACATTTTTCCCGAGCCAATACGTGATATTGGCCAGTGATTTTTTTTTTCCCGAGTCAATACGAGATATTGACCAGTGATACTTTTATGCGTTAATACGAGATATTAACCATCATTTTACAATAAACTGCCGAATACTTGCCTCGAGTCGATACGACCTGCTTTTGTGAGTTAATATCATCGGACGAATCCTTCGTATATTATGATTGAACTCAACTTACAGGTAAGTTTGTTTAATCATTATTAACCGCTTCATATTTTACAAAATATGAATAGATTTGCTGGTGTTAACTGCAAAATATTTGCTTTGAGTCAATACGACATACTTGCTTTTATGAGATATTTTTTCCCGAGTCAATACGTGATATTGACCAGTGATAAGTACTATTATGAGCTAATACAAGATATTAGCCGTAATTTTATAAAAATATAAACCTAGATTTGCTGACGTAAACTGCAGATTATTTACTTTAAGTCAAAACGAGATACTTCTATGTGTTAATACGAGATATTAACCGTTATTTTACAAATATTAATAAGATATTTGCTATCAAAAATGAAGGCCTAATAATCTTTTTCGTGAAACATCAAAATTGTTGTCACTGATACATGTATGTACAAGTAATTTTAAATGTTTCGGTTTTCTCGAACAACATTATAAAACAAAATTCTGATTCCTTCTTATTTTTTCTTCGAGAAAAATCAGCAATGATGTTGAACATCAAAATACACTCCCACAAGTGTTAAAGGTGCCCTTATGGTCAGTAAAATTAAAAAAAAAAACAACATTACCGTCAAATTCATCTCCGATTCGTTGAAAATGAATCATGCTATTATCATGTTTAATGCCACTACTGAAAATCGTTCGAACAGTGTCTTTAAAGACCGTCAGCGCGACGACACCTACTGCTCAGTTCTCTCTAAACTTGGGGTCTGCCACAACAACCACAACCATATCTTGGAACACAAGCAGTTGAGCCGAAGTGACGGACAACAATCAGCAGGGCCAGTTTAACGTGTTTCATCAGCCTTGCGGCACCTACCTGCAGCTTCCAGCTCCAAGGGCTACCCGTGATCACCACCGTCGGCACCGTCGCGCTACCGGATCAGAACAAAGGTCTGTACCTTGTCTGTATTTTCAGCTGGTCAGCTAAAATACGTTCTCGATTCGAGTAAAAACTATCAAACGACCGTTATGTGCTTGAGGTTATTTTCCAATACTAATCCTAAGTATTCAGTTATTTAAATTAAAAAATAAACAAATATATTTTATTTTCTTTACAAAAGAAAATAGAACATGTAGGTACTTTCTGAACATTTTACGGAGGATGCTAGAACGATTTAACTCATAACATGTGTCCTGATAATGTTATGGCACAACTATTAGTCCTTGAGAACGGTTGCTTTCACGCACAGCGCAAAAAGTATTTAAGACTAGCGGCCGCCCGCGGCTTCGCCAAGGAAATGTTTCTTGCTATCCCTCAGGAACAATATTTTCCTTTCGGGATTAAAGGTACCGTATGTCTTTCTCTGTAACCCAGACAACGTGTATAAAAATTTCATGATGATCTGTTCAGTGGTTGAGACGTGAGGGTGTAACAAACAAACAAACAAAAGTACTTTTGCATTTTTAATATTAGTAAGGATGTTATTAAGACAATAAACTTCATGAGTTTTGGGTCTTATTCTTTGGCTTTTTCACAGCACTACACAGAATCATCATCTTTACTAGATTCTTAAACCAATAATTTTTACCCATTAATTACAGGCTTCAATGCCCTATTAAGATGATACTTATGTCTGGGTATTAATTACCAAAATTTCTCAAATTTTCAAGTATTAGAAACTATAAAAACAATGATTCTAATATTTAAGATCCTCATTAACTATCAAGAAAGTCCCATTACTCACAGCCAAACATGTAAATTCTTTGGCCTTGTATTGAATTTCTAAAATTAGTAGTATATTGACAAATAAGTACAAACAAAATATTTTTAGAAGAAGTTATTAAAATCAAATAAAATACATTTTAGTGACTTTGTCAGATACTTGGGAACTATTACAGCAGTTTGTACTGCGGTAGCATTTACTATTTTAACACTTACAATTTTAATATTGAACAAGCTTAAGGCTTGTACATATTGAGCATTAATGTTTAACTATTTAAAATAATTAATATAATAATTACGTATTATATCGTACTATGTACATTGTCAACTTTGTATTGTATGGTGGAAAAATAATATTTGTTTTCCTGATACGTTTAAATCAATATGATAAACGAATAGTTTTCAATACTTTCTCCGTTGCTTTGACAATGGACTGCGCAGCAACCGGTCAAAGTGAGACAATATAAGATTTTGCACAAACGAGGAATAATTGCTGCTCATTAATGACCTGGATCTGCTTTTTTGTTATAAAATTCTTCGCATGCCGTGCGTATACTAGCACCGATGGGCTGCTACCCGATGGGCGGCGCCTACCACTGCGGCTGTGCTGGATATAGCTGGGACGCGCACCACGCCGTCTGTCTGCAGGTGCCTATACTGAAGTTTTTGTTGTATATTAATAACACCACTGCCATTTCATAAATGAATCGAATTAGTGGTGTTCATTGCTTGCAATTAAATCAAATTGCTAAATTGCTCGCGAGAAATGGCAGTGTTATGATTAACAATAGGCGTAATAACGCCTCCCCAGCTTTCTTTTTCCTTACTTATTTAAAAAAAAAAAACTTATTTTATTGTACATGACAAAGCCCACAGCCATGGTTTCTCAATGAAATAAAATAAAAAATAAAAGTTTTTTATTTTCTGCAATTACACAATACATTAAATAAACTTATATTATTAAAGCTACCTAGTAAACATAATAATATACTTGTGACAGGTAACTCCATTCCCTCGTTGAAACCTTAATCAACTTGCTGTTAAAGAAATAGCGATAGTAATAGTCACAACAAACGTTGAAACATCATCCTCGCTGTCACTTTTCTCTGGCTGCATATTATAAGGCAAACGTTCCTTAGAAAACAAGTTCCTTAGTCAAGCGTTAGAAGTGTTTATTGATAGCTTACCTCAGTATTTGAATAATAATGCAAGGAAATCTATATTTTTATTGGAAATAGTGCCAAGAAAGAATATCTTATTTTATATAAATTAATGATTTAATAGGTGTTCTAAATAACTGCTTTCTAAACGAATCCCACTAAACAATCATTGCTCAGATATCTCCTAATTACTTTAAATCTATATCAGCGGCAATGGTAACCTAAAAAATTTTTTTTTTAGATATGTTTGTTACACTACCGTTACATTACCGTTACATTACATTACCGTTAGATACCGTTGGATCTTACAATAGTTTAAGATTACCGGTTGAACTTACTCCCAAATAACTTACATTTTGAACAATTAAGCACACATTGGTCACCTTGTTAGCCTTGGCTACAAGTGAATGAATACAGATCATGTACTTAATTCAATTAAGCAACTCAGTATTGTATTATATTATCTGAGGTAACACAGTAAGATTTGGCGAAATAATTTATTATTTAAAATTTAAATGACAGATGTTTAATCACATCTTCTGTAAGTCTCAACTTGTTGAACTTTCCATTCTTTGAGTTTTTATTTCTGTAATAAAATTATTTGTGTTTATTTATATAAATATCTTAAATATTATCGCCCTGAAGAACTAATACAAACCCCAAAAAAAAAAACTTATCAATGCTGCCTCGTCACAAACATTCGGCTGATTGATAAAATTTATAATGGAGGAATGTTACACCGATTTTTTTTTTAAATCTCATTACCTGTTTATCATGTTGTGTAACATGTGGTTACATCGGCGCGGCAGCCAAGTTGCTGCCATTCGTGACGAAAAATTTGTTCACTTACTAGTCTGTGTGTCGAATTTTCTGTGGATGCTATTCGTAATCTGCTGTTTGGACTGGACAATCGACAATATTTGCGAGTTTCCAGGATTCGGGCTCTAATTTTGTAGAACCGACATTGTAATAAAACAATTTTTTATTATGTTGCAGTTGCAGTGCAGGAGCACTGACTTATTTTTATCTTATTTAACTAATCCTTAAAATAATTTAATGTGTGTTCACTTAACCCTTGTTTATTTATATAAACAAACAAGGGTTCCTCTAATAACATTGATATCTTCTCTAAACATCCTACTTTGGAACAAATTAAATCTCGAAGATGAAGACGGGATAATTTAATGATCAAACGAACTTACCCTAAGTGAAGTTCGATCTTAATTATCCCGTCTTCATCGAAGAGATTTAAAGTCCCAACTCTCCCTTGCTAGTTGTTTTTTCTAACAACCGTATCCCTATAATAGATGGAGTTATCAATGTATTTACTTACTACTCCAAACTGAATGAGGTTGACGCGGCGGCGGGCAGCGCTGGTCGGAGGCAGAGAGGGGGTGGCTATTGCTTTCTCTTTCCTTCATATAGCGCTGAAGACGTGCGATAGAGTGCGAGTGTATAGCAGAGCTACTACTTTGTAACAAATTAAATCTCTTCGATGAAGACGGGATAATTAAGATCGAACTTCACTTAGGGTAAGTTCGTTTGATCATTAAACAATATTAGACATTGAAGAGGGATACGGTACAGCGCTATGGCTTTTCCTCTCAATGCCAATTTAAATAAGGTCTTTCAACCTTCAACTCAGGACTTAAGTTCTTGGGAGATTTCTGTTTTTTTTCAAACAATCTATTGTAAAACTAGAGGCCGCATAATTACTTATTCTGCTTGTTCTATAAACATTATTATTTATGAATTAAGAAAAATCATTTACAACCCAGATTTCTAAATTGTATTCTACGGGTTACTGCAATAAAATAGATATAAAGAAAAGCTTTTAAATATTGTGACATTATAGATATCTGATTATCATGTTTTTTTACTGTTTGCTTGGTATTTAGAAGATATTAATCTATGTGAATGGATGCGGACCAAACATAAACAAAAAGATTTGTTACAAATCGAGATGACCAAATCTTTTTGTGTATTGATTGGTCGGTCAGATTGTCGCTTTTATACTTATTAAATAAGTATTAACAAGTAGATCCGAAACTGTAATTTTATTGAAATAACACAATGTATCTGTGAAATGTGAAACATTAATATATTTGGCAATTTTGTTGCCGATTTCCAACCTTACATTTCAAAAGGATATAAATAACAGAAATTATGTAAGTATGTACTGAAATTCTAGTCGCCAAGGTGCGGCCTACTATGGGCAGTCGCGACTCGCGATACTGTAAATGTGAAGGTTTGGGAGGCATATCACGACCAGGCCAGTGACCTGATAATATAAACCATAAATTAATTAGCCATAAAATTTACTTTCCTCTGACTTTTATTTCAGGTTAAACCGCCTCTGTGGTCTAATGGTTAGCCCACCTGTTAAAGACGCAAGGGTCCCGGATTCAATTCCCAGGGGGAGTACATAGGTACTCAGTTTGGTTAGTGGTAGGGCTTATTTCAAGTTCGCCTGGCTAGCTACCTAGCTTACCTAAGTGTAACGCCATAATAATAATTAAAAATTGTTGTGTTCCGGCAGTTAGAGGTAAGATTCTTACCGGAAGATAGATAAAGATAAGTAAAAAAATCCGTAAGATAGGTTAAGATGGCCAGTTCCTCAGTGATAAGGATTCCGGGTGCGTTTCCACAATCCAAATATCAAGTGAGGTGAAAGCCAAACACTATCCCGTTGAGCGTAATAAAGAGATTATTCGCATTCCGTACCTACTAGACATTACACAATTTTTGTTGTTCCATAACTTATTTCAATGTAAAAACGTAAACTTTGACGGTTAAGCTTCCCGTGATATCCTTAGGCACGTAAGGTCTACTTCTTAGTTGCCCTACATGTTGCGTTTTCATTCCCAAATTTCGCGCGTTACTGGTTGTGTACTGGAAAAATTCTGTGTAATTTTATATGTAATTGATATTAGTACTCTAATTGTAAATGAACATTTATATTAATCAATTTTAATCTGTTCATTAGTGATTGTATTTAGGAGAAAAATATTTTAGTTTTGTTATCATGTCTATGTCATAATCAAAACAACATTAATGTTTTGTGTGAAATTGTAAAACTTTGTGTTTTTATTACACTTTTTAACTATTAAGTATACATTAAAAACATAATTAACAAACAAAGTTTATTATAATTATTTATATAGATAAAAAACTTCTTTTTATCAAGTGCTACACATGTCAGGAAATATCAATTTATTTTCTCAAACCAGACACATAAAGATGCGGATTCACAGAACGCACGCGATTACGTTTGATTTAATTTTTGAATGACTTGAATTTTTTTTCACCGCCACATAGACTAGTTAGGCATATGACTTAGGTTACAACTGGCCAAATGAAACTCGTCCGCAATTTTTTTTGTTGGTCACAGTTCTAAACTAACCAATTACGTTTCGTTACATACCTATGCGTTATCAGCATTATGAAAAAATACAATCATATAGACAAGTAGGTCAAGTTTCAAGTTTATTTAATACCTTTGAAATGCTGATAAATCGATATGGGCGGTCAGTTCCCGAAAAGCCTTTACTAATATTGACTTTCTGTGTTTGTCTCTATCTGTAAACATAGAAAATATGTATATTGAATTTGTTTGGGAATCAATATTATCGATTTGTCTACTTAAACGATCTTTTTCAAATACTTGGAAGGTTAATCGGATGAGTTGTATTTAAAATAATATTTAAAGTGGGATTGTATACTTAACCATAGATATGATAGCTAGGTAGTACTCAAAGATAGTATTTTTCATACGAAAGACAGACACACAGATAACAATTGTTTATTGCTTTAAATGTATTTAATGGATGGATTAAATTACATTAAAACGTTATAAAGACAAGTGCAGAGAAAAAAATATTTAAAACACAGTCTCTAACTAGGTACCTAGTAGATCAGATTAGTTGCTTACATACCAGTGTTGGGAAAAAACTATCGTATCGGATATTTAGTATCTGATTGTGGGTAGGTATTGGATGCGACCATAATAATATGATTGCTTTTGGAATAAACTATATTAGGCAACCACTCTCTGTATTTTTTCTTATTTTTTTCGGGGCTCTATGCGGCTCTATGCTCGATCTCTTTCTTCTGCATTTATTAATATTCGCTAGAGCGTCTACTAAAGAAGCTCGATGGCGCAGTGGTCGTCTGGAGTCTGGCCCTGCGATTGCGGAAGTTAAGCAACTTTCGCAAGGGTCGGTCATGGGATGGGGATGGGTGACTAAAAATTTATTATTTAGAGCTCCTCAGCTGCATTTGCAGTCGTTAACACCCACCAATCTGCATTGGGCCCGCACGGTCGGTTATGGCCCATCCTCCTCATCCACACATTATGAAGGCCTGTGCCCCAGCAGTGAGAACATTAAAACGGTTGATGGTCAGAGTGTCAACACCGAAGAGTGCGGAAGCAGCCAAGTTTCCCCGCTCTAGTTTATGATGTTACCGAGATACAAAACAAAAAGAGATGAAGCACTAAAAAATACGGTACTGTGTTGGCCAATATACAAGGTTATTTTTAGTATATACGAAACCTGAAAACTGTTTGTTCAGAAGCAGCAATAGAATCGATTGCAATATTTTTTATATTATGTTATATTTTGACTTAATAATATTTACAGACTACTAAAATGTCTCGCGCGCACAACACTAAAAGCTTGTAACTTCGTGAGTTTTCAAGGTATGATTAACATTTTTTTTTACTGATTCTGAAAATGAAAATATGTGACCCGTGTTTCGGCTTTTGTATTTACAAAAAATAATGTTGTAGAGGTGACTTAACTTGAAATTCCTCTCATAATAATTTTCTTCCAACATTCGGTCATCGGCGACGTGAAAGCCGCTGCACGCGCCCATCCCAGTCGAGAAAGTGTGGCCAACTAGTATATTAATTTATAATAGCCGGTTCGTCGGTCGTTATGTAAATTCACCGTAATATCGCCTCGGTCTTGTTGACATTGAATCAGCTGAATTACGAAATAAACGTTTGCGGGACAGGAGGCGAAAAGCGAAATTGTTATTGCTATCATTTGATTTATGGGACAACTTCGCCCACTTGCCTTTCTTTAATTTTATACGCATAGATAGATTTGAACAGGTTGAGCTGTACTTTTTTAGTTTAGGTACATTCTTACTATTACTTTTACTCAATAAAAATAGTTTATTGCTTGTGTTTTTTACTTGAAGTATTTTTCACGTAATTATTGCATTGGACTTCTGTCTAATATAAAACAACTAAGCGCCAAATACAAAATGTTCCTAAGTATACGTAAAGAACTCAAATCATCTAGGTAATGGAATATAATTAATTGTAATGACATTTCACAAAATTAAAATGACAATAAATATAAGATATTTATTCTCTCACTACTGGATCTGACACGTATATAAACAAAAAACTTTCACAAAAAGGTGTATCGCTCAGCTTCTAACAATAGAAAAAACAACAACAGCCAGTTAGTTAACTGGCTGTTGTTGTTATCATAGTTAAACATTTAACCATCTGTTGTCAACGGCTCATCAATTTAACCTTTACCTTAACCGCTCATGCGAAAAACTGCTTTATAATACATGTTCATCACTCGAATTCAATTATCACTATTTTCATTTAGATAAAGTCGAAAATGCAACGTAAATGTCACGCAAAAACTATTTGGGTAACAGACCATTGAACCGATAATAGCAATTAAGTTTTTTATATTCATTTCAATACGACCCTTTTGGGTTCCTTAAAAAATTATTAGTAGCAGTTTTCACTACGTCTAGTATAAAACTGTTTTTTGAACTCCTCAATTTTTGACATAATTCAATACTTACAGGAAAATCTTGAAAATAAGCTTATTTATAATAATTTTTACGTTGTCATCAAGTCAAAAGGAAGTATTTGCTAGCCACTCATAAAAACAGTGTTTTTGTGCTATAAAACCAACAAATAGGATATCAGCGTGGAAACAATACAAAGTTTTGTACCGACCCAATTTTCTATTAAGCCAGTACAAAGTAAAATCACTCAAGTTTTATCTCTCATTTTTATTAAAATTTTAACGGTAACTATCATTTAAAAAAGAACCGAAAGATGAAATATTGAATTACCTACGTAATTTAATATTTCATCTTTCCCGCAAACCGCATTTTTTGTCAAATTAATAATGTCTACAGAACCCAACTTCTGTCGCTAGTCAGCTGCCAGTTTTTTATCCAAGTTTTTGTCCCAATCAAACTTACGATCCGTTAATGTCTAAACTGTGGCCAGTAATAGGTACTCTACAACTTCAATAGTTGTCAACGTTGTTTCGACTGCGACCTACAGTCAAGGATATCCCGATGTTAAGAAACTGGTGGCCTTTGCCCTAGGCTAATCATTTCACGTTAGTATTTTTTGTTATGTATTTGCGAATAATTTATACAATTCTGATATTAGTGTAATTCTGCTATAATTAAATAAAGTTTTGTTAAAACTCATAAAGATCGTTATATTCGTTGGTATTCGATACAATAAGTGTTTTTACTAACTAATCATAAAAGTAAATTACTGTCATAACATCGTCCCTAGGACACTCGAATTACTATACTCTTATAAATGGTGTATAAAGCTTAGAAATAGGAGCATTTTGCAATTTTTAATCTGATTTAATGAGACTTGAGTATTCAACTTTCATATCATAAACTTAAAGGCGAAACTTAGGTAGTTACTCTTAAGTAAATGAGTAAATTCATTTGTCCAAAGTAATTGTGTAGAGTTATTGGCCATATAAACATAAAATATTACTTACCTATAAGTGTATTAAAAACAAAACTTTATTTTGAAACTAAGTAGTTTTTGAATAATGACGCTATTGATTGTGTACCCCGAAGTCAACTGGTAATAATTCCTTTGAAGAAGTCACAAATATATCAATTATAACTCATAGTTCATTAGACTTTTGCCTTAGGACACTCTTTAAATGGGATACGTATCTTTATGGTACATCAACACTTATAGTTTGTTTACAGTCTTATGTTATCGACTTAAAGTTCATTTTGTCATGACAATAAAAGATGTACTGGATTGTTGATCTGTAAATCACCTCGCAAGTCTGTAACAGAAGTTCAATAATGTTTTACCCTTCATAAAGTGAAGATGATAAGTTAAATTATTGCTTGTGTGGTCAGTTTCTCTATAGAGAATATTTTTCAAAGTATTAAAAATGCTATTTTAAAACACCGATGCGTGATCTCGATTTTAAGATGACAATCTGATAATTGGAAAATTCCAATGGAACTGGCAAGTGTTTAAATTAAAGATAGGCATCGTATGGTAATTCAAGGTTATCCTTTAAATTATTTGTTGCTGTAAAATGGCGTAAACGATTGCATTGAACCTATCAGGTTGCGCATCAGTAGACCAAGATTTTGTCTACCGATGAGAGAAGTCACAAAAAATGACACAATGGTTAATTCATTTGTGTCAAGAAGCTTATACCTTTGATTTGTGTGCTTACCTTTGTTTTTAATGTTCTAAAAAACTTTTGCCATATTTTGGTCTTCAATAAAGTGGGTGATACCATTTTGCCTTCGAATAATAAGTCCATTTCATCAAACGATAAGTTAATTTGTTTTGTAGAATTTAAGCAATTTGTCCTTCTATTTCACACTAAAATACGACCTTATTGATATCATTACATCGTCGTATCGTCAATAAGGACGGTAATCACCACGAATGATGTAAACTGAAATGACGAGAACATTATAGGAAGAAACACGTAATGTAACGTGATGACGTGACAAAGTTACCGTGAGCAAAATCCAATCAGCTGGTTATGCAACCGTAATAAGTTCACACGTGAAACTATGACTATAATTGGCTATCGATATAATTGGTGATGAACATTCGAAATGATTGGATATTAATAGCGTATAAAATTACTTGTTGCTTGCGTACCTGTAAATTGAAAAGCAATAGGACACACGGAAATATTTATTAAGCCAACTAATAAGCACTTCTGGTTTAGACAATTATCAATTGTCTGTAACAGCTCAAATATTTGGAACGGAAGATTTGAAATAAACAGCTGTTAAAATGACAGGCTTCGTATGAATGAAAATGTATATAACTATGAATCATAACCCTCATTTTTGGTTGTCGGAGTTGGGAGAAATATTTGATATAAAAAGGCTTAATATAATTTGCGTTATTAAAACCAATTCCACTAAACTTAGGTTTATATATCAAAATACAACAAAATGATACATTTTGCGCAGCACATTTCGTTATTGCATTGTCTTGAAAACTACATTGCTAGCTAAGCATCGGAATCGAAAGAAATCAAATTATAAATTAGTGAAATTGGGTCTTATCATTTGACCCGTCACCGCACTCGGCATGCAAGTCACTTGATTAAGGATTTCATTATAACATAAGAAATAGAATGCCAAAGAACAACAATGTCAATAAACAGGTGATCCGAAAAACGAATGTATACATTTTGTATGCGATACGTAAAATATGACTTACAGACATAAAATATGACTATATTATGGCAAAGGAAATTAATAAACTATGTGTTAAACGAATAAATGTAGCGAAATTTTGTTTTAGAGAAATGTGTGGCAATCTCTTATTTACCTTTGAAAAGTGTGATGACTTGGATTGTTTTTTATTATCACATCGCAATTACTTAGAGCACAAGACACCATGGCTCCACGATACCTTTATTTGAATTCTAACAAGGATTAACAAATATTTCAAACAAACTGTGATTGCGCATTTGCAAGGTGGGACGCTAGGGGCTCTTACTGTAAAAAATGTTGGCACATTGTCACTTGATTCTTTCTCTTTTTTTCACAGACCGTGTCCGTATAATGTTAACTTCTCATTTCCACGCTTTGTTGGTCTTCTTGAGCGCAGCGAAAATTTTTCTATATCTATGGTCTTGACACAGTCGTTTTCAACAGAGACATACTTCATTGCATTCAATTAGCGGATGCCCTATCTTGTCAAACAAACGACAAGGTATGGTAGCAAGTTGAAAAGAAAAGCGCACGGTTTGGAGGCAATATTTAAAACGTCATTAATTTGCACAAAGTTGAAAGGGAAAGTGCATGGTTTGGATGCAATATTGCATGAATCTAGCGCAAGTTGGATTTAAAGTTAAAGCGACCCGATGAAGACAGACCAATAAGGTAACACGAGCCGAGCCTTATATGCAGCATTCGCTAACCACGCGGGTTACGGCACAGCATGAATCGCAATGCTGTAACTGAAGCAAGCTGCTCGACCGCGGAAAGTTCTTGGATATCATTTCTCTGGCATATTGTGTGCTAAGGTTTAGGTGATTTTTAGCCCAGTCATTTGGTAGTTTACCATATGTAACTGAATCCTCCCAGTCTCCCACTGTCCTTTTAAAGGAGTGTTCTTCACAATTTTCTTTTTAGCTTTATTGTCAATTTAGATTATTTATACAGAATGTATTTAGATATGAAATAAATCACTTTTTAACAGATACTATCGCGGTTTTATCGAAAGTACTTTGGTAATTAGTTGGTATTTGGTTTGATTTTTGCCGTTTCCATTGAAAATGTGCCGAAACGTCGGGAAAATCATAAATCGAACCAAATATCAACTAATTACCAAAGTACTTTCAATAAAACTGCGCTTGTATCCGTTAAAAAGTGTTTTATTTCATGTCTAGTGAGCGCGTAAGCTTGAGAAGTGAAATTTAGTAGATGTATACTTGTCACCTGTATTTTTCTTGATTTTGTATCTATTGCGAGAAGTGAGAACAAGTAGAAAATAGGCTATAAAAATTCTTTTAAAACTCAATCTGTCTGAATTTTCAGTCACGGCTTTGCTATACTTAGATGAATAAGATGTCATATTACATTAAAAAGTGTGCAATGAGGATCAGTAACGATTTTTGTTTAGTGGCTAATTAGAAAGCTTATGCCACCACATGATTAACTGTGAAAACATTTTTACGATATCTCTTAAACCTGAGAAGTTATAAGAGCTAAAACACTGGTTTTTGGGAGTCCTTATGACGTCATCGCGACGTACGCGAACCTTACGTCGTACGTGATAAAGCACATATTGTATTGAGCTTGGCATTTCCTTCAAACCCTTTTAACTCAACCATTTCTAAACGGATTTCAAAAAATCTTTCACTAGGTTTCATAGCTATCAATATATCTTTATACATATTATATCAATAAAACTTTAGGATTCAAACCTGTTACTGATCCTCATTAATATTTACTTGTGCGTACTTGGCTCTACATTATAACACATTCCACTAGCCGCAAACATTAATTGATATTCGGCTGCCTTTCTCTATAACCATTGATTACTTTATAACCAACTTAGAAATTAAGTGCCCATAAATTTTTTTCCTTCAATTATTTTACAATAGAATGTAAATTATTTACCATAAACGTAAATAAGTAGATTCTATGTACAATTAATGTCTCAATTAGGAGATTATTGTCGAAGTCGCTATTGTGATTTTGCTAAGAATGAAAATTTTCTGGTAAAACAAGCTTATTACTGGCATGATAACGACTTCAAGAAATAAACTTTTTCAATAAGCCTTTGCAAAAACTAAGGGAAAAATCTAAGTAATAGTGGGTTTTTCTAGTCGCTGTGGCAGTTAAATACATTTTGATTTCTTTGAAAACATAATGAATTATGGAACGCCCTTTCTGGGGTAGATATTATCGCCTTTGGAACTTTGGTAAATTTTCGTTTTTTCTATATAGAATAGAACAAATCTTTCGACATTGACAGGTTTTCACTAAAAAGCGAACTTTAAAATAAAACGTTACTTAGTTTGATCCACAAACGACGAAGTATATATTGTATTTCACAGAGTTCCAAAGATATTGCATATATGCATTTTAGTATTACTTAACCTAAATAACTCCGTTCGGTTTTACGTGAACAGTCCCCATTAAACAGCCTATAACATTATTCAGTGAGCGTAATTCTCAACAAAGCGGTATAAGTAAGGCATTTGTTTTGTAACAACCCAGTCCCATGGACGGTCAGACAAAAACGCAGCCGTTCACACGTGCCGGATACTGACAATGTGTATTTTAATGCGAATTGCGATAGATTTAGTTAGTTAGCACTTAAATAATATTCACATTTCTTAGTTAGTAAATAATATAGTTGTCAATTGGCAAATTAATACTAGTTGTAGGGTATAAATAGCGCTATTGTAAAATTCAAACGACTGCCAGTAATTTCAAAACAAATATTAATTTTAGTCTTTGTAAATGTACTTTTATACTCTTGCCACGCCCGCATTAGTTCGTGCGATAAAATTATTGTGGTTTATTCGTTGTGAAAATTGTATAAAAGTATTTTCTAGTTGAAGACAAAGCGAATGTTATTTTTATGAAATTAAAGGTAGAAATAACGTGGTCATTGGCTAATTTGCGGTTTCGGTAACAATAACCTTTTAAATATTTTTTTGTCGGTTACCATCAAATGGATTTCACTCTCTCCATATTTTTTTCCGATGTTTGTATTCGATAGTTACGTGATGTTATTGTAGTGTGTACGTGATTATTGCCGGCTGCTACAACCCCATACAACCTTACACGCCAGTTCTTCGGTAAACGAAAGTGGTCGATTCGGAACGTGATGCCAGTGCGTTCGGTAAGAACTTAAATTGACATTTTGTCGTACTCGTGGAATTTGAAAAGATTCTTTAGTTGAGCGGACGTGACTGTATGTGTTTGTAACAAAATTTTTGGTTCTTTTCAATTGATTGAATGAAGATTTAAATTGAAAATGAGAGCTACACATTACACATTGAAATATTGATATTTTTTGTGTGAACATTTTTAGGGCGAATTTAGTGAAAAAATGCGTATCTACAACTAACAGAACTTTGTATTAAATTCGAATGAAATGTCTATTTCTTTGCTCTTCTTTTTTAGATAAATAATTTCCTTTTTTTTATAATACCATCCAAGAAACGCGAGCTTTTTTAGGGTTCCGTACCCAAAGTGTAAAAACGGACGGGACCCTATTACTAAGACTCCGCTGTCCGTTTGTCTGTCTGTCTGTCTGTCACCAGGCTGTATCTCATGAACCGTGATAGCTAGACAGTTGAAATTTTCACAGATGATGTATTTCTATTGCCGCTATAACAACAAATACTAAAAACAGAAAAAAATATATTTAAGGGGGCTCCCATAGAACAAACGTGATTTCATTGCCGTTTTTTTTGCTCGATATTAAAAACGACAAAAGGTAGATAGTTGAAATTTTCACAGATGATATATTTCTGTTGCCGCTATAACTGAAAGTACTAAAAACAGATTAACATAAATATTTAAGGGGGCTTCCATACAACAAACGTGTTTTTTTTGGTGTTTTTGGTACGGAACCCTTCGTGCGCGAGTCCGACTCGCACTTGGCCGGTTTTTTTTATTTGCAAAAGCCGTTTAACTAGTAGCAGTAAACTTATTACAACATTGTTGAAGACGTACGGTATGATTGATGGGATCATAGCCTGCTCACGTCTGCGTACGCGCCGATTATAAAATTCGTTGTTAATGAATTAATGAGCGCCTCGTATTATCTCCACAAGATCGATTCTTTGAAACAGATGCTTTGAAGATACATTGTAACGTCCATTTCCGATAGTTTTCAACTTCGAACACTTTTTACTTTTATTTAAATAGGGGTTATTATAAAAAAGGCTGGTGTACGCAGTGACAAAAACCGCAGGGCATGTATGAAAAGATTGATGGATGTGAATGAAGCGAAAGAAGTGTGCAAGGATCGTAGCAGGTGGCGATCCATAGTCTCTGCCTACCCCCATGGGAAACAGGCGTGAGTGTTTGTATGTATGTGTTACTTTTATTTTATTTAAAAAGGTTCCTTACAAGTGCCTTATATTGTAGGTTATTTTTAAATTAAGCCAACATTTTAACAGTTCACAAAATCATAATTACCGACTTCGAAAGTAAATACAATTTGTGATTGCAACTTTTGACGTCTGCATGGATATCATATGAAATTCACATGGTTTGTTTTTAATTTCAATATAATGTAATCAGAGAATATAATTATGTATAATATAAGATATAAGAGTTTTATTTGAAATATATTTTGTTCCTTTAGTGTGAATATTGGTAGGTATATAGTATAATGTTACCGGCAATGTGTATAATCCGGCATTGTATACAATGCCACAATGCCTGCTGGTCCACCGGCAATGTGTAAAATAAGTATATTTCTGTTTTCTGTTATAAAAAAATAACTTCGAAATATTTAAATTTCTAACCTAACCTGGGACCTACAGGAGTAAAGCAGGTTCGATACCAAATTCAATGAGCCCTAAAGCCCCGTCGAGCACCCCTGGAGCCCCCCGAGCCCCCTTTGACCACCCCCCCGAGCACCCCTCGAGAACCCCTCAACCCCCCCGAGTCCCCCTCGACCCCCCCGAGCCCCCTCGACATACCCCCCTGAGACCCCTCGACCCTCCCGAACCCCCCTCGACCCCCCCGAGCCCCCTCGATCCCCCCCCGAGCCCCCCTCGATCCCCGCCGAGCCCACCCCAGAGCATTTATGTCTGCCCTCTAACCAACTAAGATCAAAATATTTTTATTTTACACATTGCCGGTGGACCAGCAGGCATTCTATACAATGCCTAGGTAATGTATTAAATAGACAATAATATTCATTCTATTTCATACATTGCCTAAAAGGGCCAGGCATTCCATACATTGCCGATGACATATACACTATTTATACAACGTGTTATAAAATTTAAATAAATAATGCCGAATATGGTAGGTACCTAGGGCCCATCAAATTGAACAACTTTTACTATGGGACCAACTCTGAAATCGCGAAAAAAAACAGCTGCTTCATACATTTAGATAATTTTAATCAACTTCAAAAAAAGGAGGAGGTTATCAAGTCAACGGTATTTTTTTAATTTTTTTTATGTATGTTTTACCATAACTTCGTCAGTTGTTAACCGATTTATACAATTCTTTTTTTTATCTCAAAGTACAAAGTTCGTGTGTGGTCCCATATTTTTTTTTACAGAGATCTGGCTGGTAGTTTATTCATTATCCTGAAAAATTTCAATGATATAGCTTCCACGCATGTTTTTACGGATTTTTTGTTACTTATCAATATTTATAAGAACCAACTAATTTTTTTTTCGCGATTTCAGAGTTGGTCTCATAGTAAGAGTTGTTCAGTTCAGTGTGATGGTCCATATCTACCATATTCGGCTATTAGGGGTTATTTTGTAACACGTCGTAGAGCTCAAATGCAAATGTGGTACAGTATTTAAACTATACGTTTAAATACTGTACCACCAAACCTTAATGGTTGTTTTATTTTTGACCAATTTTATCAATTTCTTGTTTATTATTTTTTATATCAGATAGAACTTTAAAATGACGGTCATATAGTAGCTATAATAATAGCATTCACATTCGCATACTTCGTGACTGAAGTGCTCAAACCGCGCACAATTAGCTGCGCACACGTCGAAAAAATGGCGTCGTCGCACTGAAAGTTGAGACATAATTATTAAGCTTTATCCACCCGGCTGTTGGTTAACGAAACTAATTCATGGTTATTCTTTTGCATTATCTGTGTATTAAATGCCGTATTTACTGCATGTCACGTCAAAAAGATTAGATCAAAATCTTACAACATTTTAATAAAAAAAAAATACGTGCGCATGCAATATTATCTGTGGCTCGTAATTTAATTTTGCACAACATATTTTATATTATTGTATAAATAAAGTAAACACATTTTAGCGTTGTTAATTATCCTATCAAGTAAGTTTTTTATAATGAAAAAAAGTCTATTGCCATTTTATTCCGCACGCAGTTTAAAATAAAATACCTACTTTCCTTACTACAAATACGTTGTAGAAATTCGTAATCTCGTGACCTCTGCCCGAAATGTATAAAAAATACAAAAATCTAATAATAACACAAAAAAAATACTCCTAATAAATCCTACTTTATGCGCCAAAGGTACGAATCCATCAATGCGCAAAATGTACCCATGTACGTACATGGGTACTAAATAACGTACCTACCTATAGAAATTCACTAACATTGCCGCTACCAGGATTCGTACCTTTGGCGCATAAGGTAGTGGTACAAACTCTGCTAAGTTTGGGACTAAAAATAATTGTAGTACCTAACTAGTGAGTAGTCCAAAAAAAATGTTTACAGTAAAAACAAGTTTAATTAATATTCTGATGAAAAAGTCTAGTGATTTGTTTTATCCAGAGATCTAAAGTGTTGAAATGTTTAAAATTCGTAAACTTCTATTAATTATATCAATATTGCGGCGTTACAGAAGAGTTTATGAGATAATTTTAAAAGTTCTTTCATGTTAATTTTAAGGGATAAAAATGATATATCTGACATTCCTGTAACTTGGTGATGCGTTTTTTTTATTATCTTTATATCTCCGACAAGATTCGTAGAAAAAGTTATGATAGTGATGATGAGTATAATAGAAAATAAGATAAGGATCAGAGATAACATAATAGGCCCGGTTTGAGCATTCAAATAGCCTATTTATTAAGTCATGGTTTAGTTATGAGTAACTATAAATTTTTTAAGGTTTATGTGCGGTGAGAATATGAAGATAAACCTGCCCTTTTGAAGTTATTTGGGCTATAACACTGTTAATCAAATTTATATATAGGTATATTTAAATTTCGTTTTGAATAAACCTTGAAAAGTCAGTTTTAGGCAAACATTGCATATTCAATATCTTTTCATTAAGTATTAGTGTCTCAGATTTTGTATACATATTATAATTAAATTATCACGTACTACCTCAATTCACATCTAATCGTTGAGTAATATTTGTGAAACTAAATTCCCCAGGTTGGGCGTTGTGATAAATAACTGAAACACTCTACCTTTTCTTACACGGCAGTTAATGAATATTCTATGTATAATAAGTAGTTACTATATTATGCTAAGCAGATACAAATTTCCGCGTGGATACGATTTCATTGCCTAAAAACTAAATGGCATTATTAACACTGACCTCAACTGTTTCGTAATGAGGGTCGATGACCCTCGCCGCATATTCCGAGTTCGAAATTTCACTTTCGATGCGCGGGTGCTGTGCGGCGGGCGGATCAATTAATATGTTATAAACAGAAAGTTCGAATGTGATTATTCATAATTTATTCAAACAGCTTTTATAAAGCGATTTCGAACAAAATGATGTGATAACTGTGAATATTTATAAAATTAAGTTTAATAAGACATGCTTTTTATTGATTTTCTACTGGGCGAAACCACATTTATATCACTTTTATTTCATCACCTTTATTATTCATTCACTAGTGATCGTTGTAGCTTGAAGATATATTTTGAAAAGTAATTTTAATGGTTGTGAAACTCAACACTTGATGTGAATAACTGACTTAAGTAAAATATTAGATATTTTTTCTTGAACTAATGTCATTCATTGTAATAAACTGCAAACATCATTATGATAAGACTGGCTGAAAAAAAAAACATATTTAACCATATTTTGAATGCTCTTAGATTTTCACCTAAGCTTATTTTGCAATGCCGGTACCGATTCGTAGTTATGTCACTCCGGCGCCGGACTGTTGGCATTTCAGACGCCCTCAAATGCCAAATTTGACAGTTTCCCGCCATTCCTGCGATTATCACTTTGAGCGACGGCCTTAATATCGACTTAATACACCATCTTTGGTACGATCGTCATTTGTCAACGTTGGGACTTGAAGATGTCAATTATAAAATTGTCATGGTTAGTAGTTAAGTGAATTTTGTGGGGAAAATTGCTCGGAAGAGTGTGTCATGTGCACGAATATACCGTTATCTGAGCGTTAAGCTAATGGTATAAATAAGTAAAAATGATAATAATTTTGATACAGGTAGGTAGCTTCAAAAAAGAAAGCGGTAATATCGAAAACTTCTTTACAAAAAATATGACATACTTCAAAGTTTTTGAAAAACCTTTTAAATTTTTTTCCTGAAAAATAACATACAAATATATTATTATGCTACCAATTATTTTTGAAGTCGGTCATAACATATTATTCTTTGTCTACAGGCAATATTGGATTACAAACATCGGCAGATATCGCTAGCAAGAGCCTGTAGCGACTTTTTAAAGGTATGTAAAATTTCTAAACCTATTATCACAAAAAATATAAGGTCGTATTCTTGTAACATCATATTTCCGGAACCCAATGATCTTTTTTTTATGCACAACGCAATAATGCTTGACCTTCACCTCACCTAGTGACGATAAGGCCGAAGGTGGAAGCGCACTACACCCGGAATCCTCATCACTGAGGAACTGGCTATCTTACCTCAGCCGGAACATAAAATTTTTTAAACTGTTGTTAT
Source organism: Agriphila tristella (assembly GCA_928269145.1). Taxonomy (NCBI): domain Eukaryota; kingdom Metazoa; phylum Arthropoda; class Insecta; order Lepidoptera; family Crambidae; genus Agriphila; species Agriphila tristella. The sequence continues at coordinate 28,353,265 of OV743434.1, forward strand.
GGCGTCAGACTTAGGTAAGATGATAGTAGCTAGCCAGGCGGAAATAAGCCCTACCACTAACTAAACCGACTACAAATTGCACCCCCCCTGGGAATCGAACCCGGGACCTAGCGTCTTACACGGGTGGGCGAACGAACCACTAGACCACAGAGGCGATTGATGTGTACTTAAAGTCGCATTACTAATTGGGGGTGACGTCTCTGACGCGATATCGATTAGTCACTGTGTTCAATCTCTTCATATAAAAAATATTTTAAAGCCGTAAATCAACACAAATATAAATTCAAAAGATTCGAGTGGTGTCAGTGAAGTGGTGAAACTGTGGGTGATATCTTGGATGCTGATTTAGTGCAGTTTTTTCGTAATTTACTTCTATAATTAACCCTTTTAAATTTATCGGAAGGGTAACTTCATTTCAAAATTTTGATTTCTGCCTCCAATCTGACGTCGGTGTAACGCCATCTAGTGTGCAGCGGCGGAATCTTGTTTGGATCGTGTATCATTCACATTACGTCAACAGTCTGACTTGCGTGCCATCTAGTGAGCGGTAGCTCTGCATCCTCCAATTACTTGCATTAGCGATGGTCAACTGCGGCTCCTGCGGAAAGTTTTTGTCGGCGTCGAGTGGTGTTGGCTGCTCAATATGTCAGACCAAATACCACAAAGGGTGTCTGGCCCAGCCGGAGAAGGCCCTTATAAACAAGGACTGGGTCTGCCCCAATTGTAAAAAGTGTGCTAAGAGGAGCGACAATAACCAAACGCCGGTAAAAGGGGCATATGGAACGCCATCTCAGGGTGATAGTGACTTTAATTCACCACACAGCGAGGACCGTCAGGAAGACCAGGGCCGTGAGCTCACCATATTCATGGCCGAATTCCGTGAGTTCAGGAAGGAGATGACACAGTTCCGTGAGTCGCTGATGACCCGTATGGAGGACTTCGAGCGGAGGCTGGATAGTCTGGAAAAGCGAGGCCATGAAGCCGTATCCGGGGGTACCGCTGAGCTCGAGCGCACCATCGAGAACCTCAAGCAGGAGCTCAACGACCGCGACCAGGAGGCCCTGCTAGCTGACCTGGACATCGGACAGCTACCGGAGGAGAAGGGCGTGAGTGTCATCCAGTCGGTGACGATGCTCGCCGCGCGGCTGGGAGTCCAGTTGGAGGAGCGCGATGTCGTATTCGCGGAGCGCGTGGGCGCGCCGCCGGCTGAGGCGGGGGGCCGCCCGCGCCGCGTCGTGGTGCGCCTACAGCGCCGCCACCTGCGCGACGAGCTGCTGCAGGCCGCGCGCGTGCGCCGCACCGCCACTGGCGCCACGGGGGGCCGTGTCTTCGTCAATGAGCGGCTGACTCGCCGGAATCGCCAACTGTTTCATCGAGTCCGCGAAGAGTGCCGGCGACTCCAGTGGCGCTACTCCTGGACGAAGCGTGGTCGTATCTTCGCCCGCCAGGGTGAGGGGCGGCCTATTTTTCAATTTCGTTCGGAAGAGGACCTTGCCCGCGCCTTTGGCCACCCGGTGTCAGAAGCAAAATGACCTAAAATATAAACATGTATTTAAAAAACTAACTCAAATTCTTATTGTTCACTTGTCATACTTGTTTTTGCTCATTTCTATATATTTACCGGAGCGCACCAAGGTTTCAATTTCAATTTCAATTCATTTATTCGCAGATATAGGTAAAAAAAAGTAAACAGGTACATAATTATCACAAGAACGGCTATATCAGCATAAATATGCATGCGAAAAATATAGTGTCAATTTAAAGAATATTATCATGTTTACATACAAAAATTTTACAAATACAATTAATGACAAAATTACATGAAAAAATAAAATTGATATTGTCTAAAATTTGATGTCAAAGTTACCTACATATAAAATTAAAATTAAGTAATGCATTATCAGATTAATGTCATAATAATTACAATCAAAGATAATTACAATAACAAAAAACATTAAAATCTTTATATTTACAATAACAAAAAACATTAAAATCTTTATATTTACAATGATTTGTCTGTCAGATATTCATTAATTGTATAATATGCTTTTTCTAGTAACAATTTTTTTACATTTGTTTTAAAGACTGAAAGCTGTTCAATATCTCTAATGGTCTGTGGCAAGCGATTATAGATTTTAGGTGCCATACAGAATACACTTTTCCTATAAAGTGCACTCTTGCTCGGTATCAACACCAAGTTCTTATTTCTCCTTGCCGATTTGAATGTTTTAAATAAGTGCAAATTGGACTTTACATAGATGGCAACCTCAAAAATAAATAAACATGGTAAAGTAAGAATTTTTAAATTCACAAAGTAGGGCTTACAACTATCTGTTTGTTGGATTCTACACATTGCTCTTATGCACTTTTTTTGAGCCTTGAATATATCTTCTTTTAGGCAAGAATTCCCCCAGAAAATGACTCCATACCTAAGAATTGAGGCAGCGTAAGCATGATATGCAGTGAGAACTGTTCCGATATCAGATACTTTACCAAGCATGTAAAGTGCATATGAAAATTGGTTGAGCTTACTACGAACATGTTCTGCTTGAGCCTTCCAATTTAAATTATGGTCAATGTTAATCCCTAAAAATTTTGTTATGTCAATGGTTTCTATTTCTTTAGTCATACAATTTACGTCAAGTTTCATAGGTTCACCTCTATTTCTAAATGTCATTAATTTAGTCTTGTCAAGATTAATTATGAGATTATTAGATTTAAGCCAATTAATTATGTTTTCTAATGTCTCTCTTATTCTATCGATAGTGTATAAATATCTGATCCAGTAAATATAACTGTACTGTCGTCTGCAAACAATATCATTTGTTGTTTTACTATCTTCGGAAGATCATTAATATAAATTATAAACATTAATGGACCTAAGATACTACCTTGAGGCACACCGTATTTAACGTCTCTATATTCAGAAAAATATTTTATTTCCTTACATGACTTGGGACATATTTTAGTTATGACAGTAGCTTGTTTCCTGTTACTGAGGTAGGATTTCAAAAGTGTAAGTGCAACACCTCTTATGCCATACGATTCCATTTTACTCAGCAATATATCATGGTCCACGAAATCGAATGCCTTTGTTAGATCCATATACAAAGCAGCGACCGGTATTCTCTTGTCCATAGCAGTAATAACTGATTTCAAAAGATTATGCATTGCCATATTTATATTTTTATTTTTTCTGAAGCCTATTTGTTCAGAAGAAAATAAATTGTACTTCTCAAAATAGCTATATATAATGTAATAAATAACTTTCTCAAATATTTTTGCTATTATCGATATTAGTGCTATGGGTCTGTAACAATTCATATCTTCCTTATCATCTTTTTTGAATAACGGTTTTATAATAGTAAATTTCAACTTGTCCGGATAAATACCATTCGTGATGCATAGGTTTATAATGTGACTTAATACCGCAGAAATCAAATGTGAAACTTTCTTAAGTACGTTAGTAGAAATTTCGTCATATCCTGTACTATATGTATTTTTTAAGGACATTATAATTTTATTAATGTCATGTTCTGTTGTCGGTGTCATGAATACGGAATTAGGATTGTTAAATGTCATTGTATTAGCAACTTGGTTAGATTTTCGTGCTTCGATCTGGTCGATAAAGAAATTATTAAAAGCTCGTGATATGTCAAGTGGTTTATCAATAATATTTCCATTTACTTTTAATTGTTGTATGTCTTTTGGGATAGAAGATTTATTTTTATTTATTATTGACCAAGTAGCCTTAGATTTATTGCTAGCATTTTTAATAAAATTGTTATTCTGAGACTTTTGAGTCAACTTTATAATACGAGATAATCGCTTAGAGTAACTTTTAAATTTATTTTCATGCAACTCATCTCGATTTTTACGATAATTCCATAACATGGATCTTTTCCGTTTAGAACAAGTAATTATGCCTTTGGATATCCATTTCGGTCTTTTGTAGGTTGAAACTTTCATATATTTTTTTGGAAAACAGAGGTTATATAAAAGTAAAAACATATCATAAAATATTTCAAAAGCTACGTTTGGATCATTACTTTCGTAAACATCACTGAAACTAAGAGATGCAATATGATGTTGGAATTTAGTAACATTTTCTTCGCAATAATCACGTCTTTCTACATACCAGTGCTTTATAGAATGAGACAATTTAACCGGACAAGTGAACACCTGTGCTGACAATGCTAGTTCCAAGACTTTACATTTGCTATTCCTAACATTGTGAACAAAGTTATCTAAACAGGTACTCTCTCTTATATCTGCCAAATCGCAAATGTCACTCTATGTAACTTCTTCTATGTGTCACAAATTTATGTGTGTGGGCGTAGGGCCAGCAAATAACAATATTTGTTATATACTAAATTTATATTTCTTGATAACTGTAATTAACCAAAAGTCAATGTACAATATCATTTTGTTACCACATAGATATTTTCACCTTAATACAAGTATGCTATATTTATATCCCTTAAGAAATTCACTTCAACTTACTTTCTCTCATATCAAAATGATTGTCAATTACTATCACCATCACACATTAAGATTATTATTACTCTCAAGAAATAAATTAGGAAATTGTATATTTCACTATCAAATGCATGGTCTAACTATTTACATTATCATATTTTACAGTACTTTAAGCTTATGTTCATTTTTTTATCTGACAAATGTTTTTAAACAATTAAATAATGATGGGCTCTAAGAATTTAAGGATTGGCATTTTCAATGCTGGGTCTTTAGGCACAAAACATGAAGAGTTTATGGTAGCTATGCAAGAACTAGCCCCTGATATCATGGCAATAAATGAAACATGGTTAGGGCCAGGGCAGGATGACATTGCGCCTAGGCTGCCGAGCTACCGCTTGGTGCACTTGCCGAGGTCTGACGGCCGCCGTGGTGGTGGAGTTGGCTTTTACATTCGTAGGGGCATAAACGTTCGGGCCTGTCATCACCCCATAGCTACAGCAGTCGAACAGATGTGGCTGAGTCTGCATGTGAACGGTAAGGACATAGCCGTTGGAACAGCCTACAGACCACCTTCTCAGGACGTAAACACCTTTCTGGAGGCTGTCACCTGTTCTGTCATCTCGATGGCTAAGCATGACAGGATCATTTTACTTGGAGATTTTAATATTGATCTCCTTAGCCCTAACTGCGGTAAGTATAAACAGTTCACAGAATTTTTACAAACTGTACACTTGACACAGCTGGTTGAAGAACCAACACATTTCACAAACCACAGCCAAAGCCTGATAGATGTAATCTGCACAGATGCACAAGTCATTCACGTCAATGTCAAATACTCTCCAGATTTAGGCGGTCATGCAATGGTTGCAGCAGAGTTCAAATTTAAAAAAGACAAACCGAGTCCACGGTATGTTACTTATAGGCCTATGAAAAATATCATCGTGGATCAATTTGAAAGGGACCTCAGCTGTGTTAAATGGACTGAACTTTGTGAGTTGGATGTTAACACCCTAGCCGAGGCATTCACCAATGTTTTGAAAATGCTGTTCGATCTCCATGCACCTATTAAAAAGAAAATTTTCAAACATCCCCCTCACCCGTGGATAACGGACACAGTTAAAGATATGATGCGCATTAGGGACAATTATCACAAAGATGCTAAAGTTGACCATGCATCACCTCATAAAGACAGTTATAAGCAAATGAAGCATATAGTCATCACAGCCATCGAAAATGAGAAAAAATGCTTTTTCAATAATGAAATAAACAAAAATATTAATAACTCAAAAATATTATGGAAAAGATTAAAAGACACTGTAATTCCTAATAAGAAGTGCACATTAGAATTACCCCCCTTTTTAGATAACCCAAACAGCATAAATACTCATTTTCTAAATGTTCCAGGCGACAACGAAGTGTCAATATCGCAATTAACTTTCTTTGAACATCACCGTTTCAGTGCTGCAACTTTTTCTTTGCAAAAAGTTAGTCAGGACGCCGTTTTGAAGATCATAAACAGTTTTAAGTCAAATGCTCAGGGAGACGATAGCATATCTTTGGAGATGTTGCAATTGACCTTGCCTCAATCATTGTCAACCATCACAACCTTGATCAACAAATCTATAGAAGAAAGTATTTTTCCTGACAGCTGGAAGGTTGCAATCGTCAAGCCACTTCCGAAGACTACCCAACCAGAAACTGTTCATGACCTTCGGCCTATCAGCTTGCTTTCATGTGTCTCCAAGGTCTTGGAGAGGGTTGTCTGTGACCAGTTAACCAAATACCTCGAAGACCACGATGTCCTGCCTCGCACACAATCTGGCTTCCGCAGAGGTTATGGTACTGCTACTGCCCTTGCAGACGTGGTGGACAACCTTCTCGCAAGTCAGGATCAGGGTTTGATCAGCGCTATGGTACTGCTCGACTTCTCACGTGCTTTTGACTCAATAAATATGACACTGCTGTTATCAAAGCTGTCATACTATGGAGTTGACGCTAAGGCAATCAAATGGTTTGATAGTTACCTCTCAAACAGGCGTCAGTATGTTGAACTTCCTGAGACGAATGGGGACAAAAAACAATCTAGCCCCCTCCTGGTCACTCGCGGAGTCCCGCAGGGGTCCATTTTGGGGCCGATCCTCTACATCCTGTTCAGCGCAGACATCACTAAAAGCATAACACACTGTCATCATCACTTGTACGCTGATGACCTGCAGCTGTACATTTCCTTCCCACCATCGGAACATGTCGCAGCGGAGGCCAAATTAAATGAGGACCTGGTACACGTGGCTGCCTGGTGCAAGTCAAACTGCCTAACCCTCAACCCCAAAAAGTCTAAGCTAATATTGTTCGGAAGTAGATATAAATTGAATAGTTTTAATGAGAATCGTGCTGTTTTTACCATCTCTCTCAATGGCGAATTTATTGAGCGTGTGGAGAAGGTTAGGAATCTGGGGCTGGTCTTGGATGGTTCCCTTAATTTTGAGACCCATGTAAGTGAATGTGTGCGTAATTGTTTTTACCGTCTTAAATTACTTTATAAAATAAGACCCTACTTGTGCGAAAAGCTAAGAATTAGATTGTGTGAATCACTGGTCCTGTGCAAGCTTAATTACTGTGATACAGTGTATGGGCCATGTCTACTAGCCCGGACTAAAAATCTTATTCAGCGTGTTCAAAATGCCTGCACCCGGTTTTGTTTTCAAGTGCCGCCTCGCTCACATGTGACCCCTTTTTTGAATTCTGCCAATCTTCTCAAGATGGAAGCTCGCAGAAGACTTCATCTTGCATCATTGTTATTTGAGGTGATTAATACAGGAAAGCCGCGATACCTCTTGGATAAGCTGGTATGGGCGCAGGAACGTAGTCGGTATCCAAAAAGAAATTGCACTTTTAAACTCTGCACCCCGGCACATCGCACTATGGCATTTCGTGGTTCCTTTAGATTTGCTGCCTCTCGATGCTGGAACGACCTCCCGCCACCGATGTATGACCTTAAAACGAAGTTCACTTTCAAAAAACATCTAAAAAACCACTTACTGGAGTTGCAAAGATATAACACTTAATCAAAATCTTCGCACTTAAGTACCTATACTCACCTCGGTTTTTTCACGTCAGGCCAGGCGTAGGTGCCGTACATCTCGTGTCCGGCAAAGAGAGGTGGCCAGGTTCCGACGAGGCAAGCTTTTACCCATGTACCTGATGCACCCCAAGTAAAGTGGCATTTGATATACTTTCCATGCCTAAAAATTGTAACCATGCGGCTTTGCGTGGCAAGGCTTTCACGACACGTGGCACCACGTGGCAGATAATTTGTCATTTTATTTTTTGCATTTGTGCTGGTACCTATTTTGATAAATATTTTAGAATTTTGTCAAGGTTGGTTGTCATTGTCAAATTTCAAACTCGTTTCCAAAGAGTAGTTAGTTTGTTCCATTGTCACTGTCAGTCAGTCAAGCGCTCAGACTAGAAACAAACCACAGACAATCGAACAACGATACATTCACATTGTATCGCGTCACTGACCCATAATGACCCTGTCAGAAAAACAGCGCCTCTGTGTTCATTCTGCCCAACTGAGACTGGCACAGAGGCATAAAGCTGAGGCAGGGTTTTTATTGGCCACACATTATTAATTTGAATGTTATACCTACACCTTGTTTTTTTTTTTTTTGTATTTTATATTTTAGTTTTTTTTTCTTTGTTTTTCCCATTTTAAGTGTCCTGTTTGTAATCTATGTAATCTTTTCCTCTCTCTTGTAATCTATTCCTTTGTTATTGTTTATTTCTTAATATTTTTTGTTAATGTGTGTGTCAATAAATTATTTCTTTCTTTCTTTCTTTCTTTCTAATTTCCCAGCAAAAATGTAAACAAAGAAACGTCACTGTCAAATTGACAAACTGACCCTGATAGTGACATTTTCAGATATTGAAAACCTTTGGTCACTTTTAAAACTTTTTAATTTGTATATTATATTTTGAGTCATTATAAATATAATATCATCCAGGGTTATTTTAAAGTAGCATGGTAATCAGAAATTTTATCTTTATAACCTATCATAATTTTTGATGTTAAAAGTTCTTGAAACGAACTGGGGGGCTACTCAAATGGCCACTTTTCTATTCGTTCGCTAACTTAAATCTTAAAAATAAGCAATTAATGATCAAGTCAGACGTTCGCAAGTTTATGTAAATCATAGACATTGTTGTATTGTACAGAATTGACAAGCCTACGACACGTTATTTTGATGTTTATAGCTTATTTTTAATTTTTAAGTTAGCGAACGAATAGAAAACTGGCCATTTGAGTAGCCCCGCTGATAAGAAAACTTTACTTAAATATTGCCTGTATGTAAACTATCAAAAATTCGTAGCATCACTGCCTGTTCCCCCCCAATACCAAAAGACAAATGTTACTACTACAGCTACTACTTGTAATACTAATTTATATGAAATTTTATAAAAAGACCAAAGGTTGATGTGTACGGTTTGCAGTTGATGTGTGCACAGCGTCATAAAACATTTTTCTACTATAAAAATGTTATTATGAAATATTAAATTATATTACTCTTTTTGACGCAAAACTCATGATTCAGAATACTTATCTAATCTATTTTTATTAGGATTGTGATGAAAAACCATGTAAGTGTGTTTATTTCTTGACTTAGCAATATACTATTTCTTTTTGTGTTGTTTTGTTCTGGCAACACCCTTGGTTTACATTTTTGCTGGGAAATTAGTAATACGACTTTAGAGTCCACAGTGAAATAACTCAAATACGTGTATCTGTTTTAATGTAATTAATATCTTGCAAATAGAAAACTTACGAAACTTGTCTTCATCACTCACTAATGAAAAAAAACAACAATTAGATCTAGATTGAAGTGTAACCTAAATAGGAGTTCGTGAGAACATTGGGATTACAGAATGCGAAGAGAAACGTACCGCATAGTATGTGCTTATGAGCGAATAGTTGGCGCCGAAAGATTTTACTAGTTAAAATAAAACTGTACGATATTTAAGTTATTTTCGCTGGTACTGGAACCTATAACAGACTAGTTTTTCTACTAACTTTTTGTAGTACTTATTGTGTTTCTGAGTTGATAAACACTTAAGAGTATTGAGAAATTTAAATAAACTACTTTATAAGTTCAGACCAAAACATATCAATATATTGTTTTACATTTCCATGGTTATTGACGTTAATAGAATAAACTATGTCGGAATTTACACCATGTACCTGTTTATTTTTGAGACTCCGATATTTCGGCGCAGTTGCGCCATGATCACGGAACAACTGAGTCTCAAAAATAAACAGGTACATGGTGTAAATCCCGACATAGTTTATTCTACAAAACATATCAATCCGAGCAACGGCATAAAGTACGTACTACATTGAATAGTACGTTCTAGATCTGTGTTTTCTAATTAATAGTATGCGTACCCCCAGGGGTACGCGAAGTTGCATCAAGGGGTACCTACGCGCAGCAATCTCGAATCGAATTTGAATCGACTTTATTTTCCTACTGTTCCAGACTTTTTTAATTGACAAGAAGAACGGGCGCAAGAAATCTTAACAAAGTTTCATAAGTATAACTGATTTCACTATCTATTCTCCTTCGTCCATCATTCCTGCAATAAGGGGTATGCGAGTTTAGGGTCATTCTTGGAGTGGTACTTAGAAATAACCTATTGGGAACACTAGATTAAAATACTTATTTCACTTTCGAGTTAAAAATAATGCTAAATAGTTTTCCCACCGTGATAGGCGGACCGTTCCGCCAGATGGCAGTAGTCCGTGTTGTATTTACAGCAGCGTATATCGGCGGTGATCACACCAGTCCACCGTCGAACGATTGGACCGCTCGTAACTATCTGCTATACTGAGCGAGGAACAAGTTGTAAGCACTTTTCTCTACTAGAAAGATGCCTTTTTTGATGCCTTCAAATTGAAGGGGTGGCTTATATTATCTTAGTTGTTAGTAGAGTGCTTTAGTAGAGTGCGAGTCGTACTCGAATGCGAGATGCGAGTGTGCATTACTGCCTTTCCAGTGAGCGTTTAGACTTTTTCCAGTAGAGTGACATTTGACTAATGCATTCTACTAATACGCTACTAAAATGACGCGGTTGCCACTAAAAAATAATCCTGTTATCAGTGATTATTTGTATTTATTTTATTAATAAATACAAATAATCACTATAATTTATAATTATATTTTCCTGTATCGAATGACCGCTGACGTCACGTCATGCATGACCAACTAAAATACAACGGCAGTATGTTCCTTTTTGAGTGGGTTAATTGATTTAGTTTTTAACTTATTAGAAAGTATTTCGCTTTATTATTATCAACAATAATAAAATATATTTTAAATAATGAATTTAAAAAAAATTAATGATGATTAATTTTTATTGCAGATGTCCTACTGATTCGTAATTTTATGTTGTAAAACCCTGTGTATTACGAAACGTGAACGATGTAATGTTAGCGATAGTTTAGTATGAAGAACGATATTTATCGCTAAATTTCAAGAATTCTTGGTACAGAGAGGGCAATGACCGTTTATGCACGTTTATCTGGCACGGACTATAGCTCTAAATATTGGTTCCTTATTAACAGAAAATTAAATTATGATAAAAAAAAATATGTAATAATACAAAGCTTTTTAACATCTCATATATACTTAAATGAACTAAAACATCTTTGAAACAAACAAATGACATCTGCACCCGAACTAATTAAAAATGTATCTCGAGCACAGCGCTCTTATTAGGACTCAAATTACTTAGAAGAAAGTAGTTCAACGCAAGAATGTGTTAACATTGGCAAAAACTATTTACTGAAATTGAGTCATAAGTAAACGTAATATGCGTTTTAACTCGCTACTGTACATACCAACCTCTCATCGCTCGTAGCTCACACCACACGCTAACGTTCGTCCGCGGCGCACGCGCATAATCTCCGGCATCGATCCCTGTTAATTGATCACTAGCACCTGCCCGCCGCCGCCGCATCTGGACACATTTCTCTGAAACACTATCTCCGGAGATGACACAGACACGTACCGAGGCAAATAACATTCATTTTTCATTTTAGTTCAAAATATACCGACTTTATCCTGACTTAGTGACATAGATTAGACTATGAGCTTACTCATGCACTGCAAGCATCTGTCCGTCAGAAAACCAGCAATCTATATTCCCGCACCGCCGCCGTGTACCCGCGGCGGGATCCCGCTTAACGCAGCAGACGCTCTTAGGGTTAAGCTATATTTGACCGGTAGGCTCCTAGTAACGATACCGGTGGCGAGTGGTTTTATCGCTATAACCTTAGAATAATTACACCTAGAAGCCGTGTCCTTGTATGCAAAGTGAGGCAACTTATACTGAGCCAAAATGGCTCAGTTCTCAGATTTATATCCTTCATACGTTACCTAATCGTAACTAAATTCCAATAATAAAATAATTAATCTCTTTAAGGTAGGGAAATTGAAACTGTTTTGTACTTATTAGGCATGACTATTTAATAATGGACAATAAAAATCTGAAAACGGCGCCATTTTGGCTGTTTTTGTTGCCTCACTTTTGACAGCGCACTTTTGATAGCATAACGAACTTAGTTTCTGTGTTTAAGCAAACAATAAAGAAGAAAATGGGAAACACAACCTATTGAAAATCCATACATAACTCAGCAATAAAAAAACAAGAAATACTTACTATAATAGTTTTGATTTGTATTATGATTGATTACTGCAGCTATCTATTGAATCGATCAAAACCTAAGTACGTACCTGTTTATTTAATATCGCAGTCTGTCTGTTTGCGTTGTCGTTCACTGCAGATAAATCTGCGGAATGAAGTCGTTAGAAATAGTAAAAGAATGAGGCTCAGTGATTCACGCCCGCCGCCGCGCTGCGACTGCGCACCTGAAATCCACGTTGCGTTGTGACTCGAATATTTGCTTTTATTGATATTCAATGAACTATTTTTAAAGTTTTTGTTAGGTGCGAATTAAATGAATTATTTAATCGTATTCTTGTATTGACTACCAGCATCAGTCAAGCAGTAATCCCCATAGAAAAGACATCAACGCAATTCAGCTACGCTATACTCAAACTGCAACTGTGCTATATATAGCGTCAAATTAGTCGCTTCGGCAACGCTGTCTATCAATTTTATAGTCATTTCATTACCCATTACTGATACCACTAGTACTTGTTGTAAGGTCTGTGACTGATACCTACCTACTTTTTGGAATCAATGGTAGTTTGCACTGGAGGCAAATAAAAAAAAACAAAAATATAAAACTGTCTCTTATTTGTTGTTAAAAAAGTTTTCATTTTGAAATCCCATAAAGCTGGGTGTCGATTTAGTAGTTTTCCCTAAAGTATAGCGTGACTATGCAATAAAATACTCATAAATTATTTTCCATCTATTCTTTAAATGCACCTAGGCTCTCTCTCTCAGGCACGCGTTCTTTCCAATAAATCTCGCTAACGCACCCTTGAAATATAATTGCATAATGCGCAAGCGAGTGGTGAGGTGGCGAAAAATGAACAATAGGGATGCACCGACAATACGAGCTCAGCCGCCCGCGGCCGCGTGCTCGCCCGAGAACGAGAACCGAGGAGGAGGCATTTTTATGCAGACGTAGATATTTTTACACTTTAATGTTTCTACACTGGCCTTCAAAACTTAGTACCACACTTAAAATTGCAATAACTTTTAAAATACACAAGATATATTTTTGTAATAAAAAGGATTATAAAAAGAATCCAATTCTATAAATAATAACTTCATAATCAATAACCTTCTTGAAATTAAAGGTTTTTTTATTTCAAACTCTAACTTCTATAGTTTTAGAGAAAGCTATTTTAAGTTTTGAAGGCTAGTGTATTTAAAATATATAATTACACAACATAAGGTATAGAGTTTCTATATTTACTGTTGTTGTGATAACTCAAAATAATTACTTTTTTATCCAAAACTCTATGGCAAGAATCACTGATTTTTTAGACAGCAGCGTGTCAGAAAAACGGTTAAGGCCATTGAAAAAAAATTTTAGTCGGTCGAAAGATGTACCTACTTTACCTGTAATGTTATTAGCTGAAGACACTACTTTGTAAAATAACTGTGTAAATTTTAGAACTGAAATTAATATATGGTTGTTTATTGTTTGTTCCAGTCCTTTATACAATATCCACAGTTTCTTAGCTCGGCGCCCCAAACGGCTAGCTATTAGAGCGTTTGGTAGACAATATGCGAGATGCTAGATTGCACCCATTGTTTCCGGCAAGCGCTGCCGGCTGACGACACGGCCAAAAAGACTGCGGACCACACTCAAAGACCTATTTTTAGGTACGGTTAGGTATGGCAGCATTACTCGTACCTACTAACAAATAATTTATTGAGATAATATTAAATTATAAAAAATGGTAAATGCGCAAAAGTCACACTTTGTATGTTAACTAAGGATATTGTATTGACTCAGGAATTATAATTGTGTCCATCACTAAACTATTCTACTATCGAGATTCACATTCGAGACCTTTGCAGTAGTACTACCAATTCCACTTTATTTGAAAAAAAAATGCAATATATAAAATTACTACCACAATACGTTACTGTATTAGCTTTTATCCTCAATTGAATCATCAGGAATAGTTTTTTCGGTATTCTAGATTATCGGGCTGTCATAAACTATTATAATTATAAGTTATGTTTGGTTTTGACAACTGTCACACGACCGGTAAAAAAATTTATACGTGGTCAGAAAGGCCCTTTGTTCCTGTGATTACCACAAAATTAAAGGGCATAAAAAATGTTTATGCTTGGAGACACAATCATGTAGGTAGACTATTCCTGGCAAAAGTTGGTAAACACACATGTTTTTTTTTCAGTTATAAATTGAAGAAATATATTTTTTTATAAATTTTATGAACAATATTTACTTCGATATAACTTGTGATAATATCATTAAACGATTACATTATGATATCTCTTTGCATTAAAACCATAAGAATAAACAGTTAAAACTTCATGCATTTAACAGCGGGATGCAAGAAGCCTATACCCACAATGGAGATTGCACGCCTAGTATCATAGTGAAGATTGAAAAAAGACTCTTTAGTGACGTCACGGCTTATTGCTATCTCTTTCTTTTCGTTTTACAATACGTTTTCGTTTCTCACGAACGAACGAACACGTATTGTAACACTAAAGAAAGAGGTTGCAATATGCCGTCACGTCACTCAAGGACATTTTTTCTATCTTCACTATGACACTGGCCGTGCAATCTCCATTGGAGGGAGGTATAAGCTTCTTGGCGGGATGTCATAGCTATCTTATTTTTTAATCAGTGGTTATTCCCGAAACACGAACGAGGTTCTGAGATCGAATTGATGTCGAATAAACCTCAAATATCTGTTATTTTAGGACATCGAAAACGGTTGCCATGGTTTCCATTGTACTGTTTTGACATTTACTCGACTTACCAATTCGATCTCAGAAGCTCGTTCGTGTTCGAAAATAACCCCCCTGATTATCATATTGTCAGAAAAACTTAACACTCAAGAACCTCATTAATATCAATTTAACGACTTATTATATTACCTACGCTCATGTAACAGGTTTCTCACACTTTCTTTACTCATTAGTCATTACCTATTGTTTAAAATGATGAAGCTCACCTATCTAGATATATGAATCCTTAATAACTTTCCATATTAAAAAAGCATAATCATACATCTAACTTAATTGCTGATTCTGAGACAGATTTATAATTACCGATCTTCTTCGTTTGAAAAGATATTTAAATACATATTTACTGAAGACGTGGTAATCGTAACAAAACAAAGATATAATTTCTGAAGAGAATGACTTTCGTTTTTCGAATAATGCAATGCCGATGAGCAATCGATCGTAAGCTTTTGTGTAAAAGAATTGCCCATCATTTTAATAATTATGAACACGGATAATTACCCTCCACTATAGATCAGAAAGATCCTACCTCTTCTGTTACCTAATTAAGAAACTAATTAACGGAATGTAAACTTGGAATATTCACTCATTATTAAAAAAAATCGTCAGGCGAGGGATAAATTTAACAAAAGAAAAATGTAAGAAATATAAAATTACGACAGGTTGATTCTTCAATTGAAAGCAAAATATTTCTCTGGAAAAAAAAAACTCAGCGATAATTTTATTGTACAATATTTTATGCGTTCTCTTTATGTCATAAGAATAGGCAGTAATTGTAATATATTTTTTACGTCATAACAGTGGCGAATTAATAAAGAGGCGTAGTTTTTCTCGTCACAGAAAGTTTTGTTCAAGTTACAAAATTTCAAAATAGGGTCTATTAGAAAGGCCAATATGGCATTTTGAAGCCATATAATGCCCCATTTATTGCATCAAAAGACGCTTAAATATCATCAACAAAACGCAACACTGCATAATTTAGGCTTTACAACGTTTACTACGCATGTTTCTCGCATTACAGCATTTAAAACTTTTATTCTTTGTCGGCAGTCAAACTATGTGACATTTTGAAATAATGGGGAGGCGAAGGCAAAGTGAATTACAGATGGCGCTTCATTCTTTGGAACAATTGTCAGTTTGAGCTTATATTGTCTTGACTGTGTATTACGTGATTTTACTTTCTTAGATTGTATTTTTTTCGGTTTTGCGGACAAACAATGTATTATATGCTAACTTTAGCTCATATAAAAGAAGAATTACGGAAAAGAAAAGCCAAAACAACAGGCAAGAAAGTTTATAGCAACTTACAAAAAATTGCTAACAAGCATTACATTTCTTTAAATTTCGTGTAAGATTTACAAGTAATCTTTTTATTTCAGATTAGAAGCATATGATTTAAATTTTAACAAAGCAACTGAGTGTGAATTTCCGTGTTTATAGTTGCCTGATGATGCCTTCTGTGCAATAGTAATTTCAGGTTTCTGTACTGGAATTTCTGTACCATCCAAAATTACACAAACCGTTTTATCATATTTATTTTATTATTCTAAGTTTCTTGAATGACTCTGGCATATAAAATTCTATTAATTCTCTGTTTGGCCCCAATATTGGGCTTATTCCATATTTGATATACCTATAAAATTCATCCAAGTTATAAATATGCTAGAAACTGCTGAGGTTGAAATATTAAAGAACAAAGCTGTTATAATTCAAATGTTGTTTTATTTTGGCGAAGCTTCATCAAATTCATGAAACATTCCTTTTGATTTATAATGTTTCTCAGGCTCAGCAAAGGAGAAAATCGAGGGAAAAGCATCTTTTTTTTGATATTTTTTTGCCCAATATTTTTTTTGTTACTGGGAAATCGATGAACTCCAATAATTTACAAGTTACATGCATAACAATGCGGAATTTTCTCAGTATAAAATTAAAAAGTGCAATACTCCAAGAGATTCCCATATGTTTTGACACTTTCTTTGAGGCGGCCCGGTACCAAGACCAGACGCCACCTATCGGGATAAAATTGCGCTTTTCCTCCCCATTACCCCCTTTGTATGCTCTTCATTGTTATTTAAATGGGGAGGCGAAGGCAAAGTGAATTACAGATGGCGCTTCATTCTTTGGAACAATTGTCAGTTTGAGCTTATATTGTCTTGACTGTGTATTACGTGATTTTACTTTCTTAGATTGTATTTTTTTCGGTTTTGCGGACAAACAATGTATTCTATGCTAACTTTAGCTCATATAAAAGAAGAATTACGGAAAAGAAAAGCCAAAACAACAGGCAAGAAAGTTTATAGCAACTTACAAAAAATTGCTAACAAGCATTACATTTCTTTAAATTTCGTGTAAGATTTACAAGTAATCTTTTTATTTCAGATTAGAAGCATATGATTTAAATTTTAACAAAGCAACTGAGTGTGAATTTCCGTGTTTATAGTTGCCTGATGATGCCTTCTGTGCAATAGTAATTTCAGGTTTCTGTACTGGAATTTCTGTACCATCCAAAATTACACGAACCGTTTTATCATATTTATTTTATTATTCTAAGTTTCTTGAATGACTCTGGCATATAAAATTCTATTAATTCTCTGTTTGGCCCCAATATTGGGCTTATTCCATATTTGATGTACCTATCAAATTCATCCAAGTTATAAATATGCTAGAAACTGCTGAGGTTGAAATATTAAAGAACAAAGCTGTTATAATTCAAATGTTGTTTTATTTTGGCGAAGCTTCATCAAATTCATGAAACATTCCTTTTGATTTATAATGTTTCTCAGGCTCAGCAAAGGAGAAAATCGAGGGAAAAGCATCTTTTTTTTGATATTTTTTTGCCCAATATTTTTTTTGTTACTGGGAAATCGATTAACTCCAATAATTTACAAGTTACATGCATAACAATGCGGAATTTTCTCAGTATAAAATTAAAAAGTGCAATACTCCAAGAGATTCCCATATGTTTTGACACTTTCTTTGAGGCGGCCCGGTACCAAGACCAGACGCCACCTATCGGGATAAAATTGCGCTTTTCCTCCCCATTGGAAACATTTAGAGGAAAAATCTGACAAAATTATTTAAGACAATTCAGTCAATTCTTGTGCTGAAAAACCAGCCTTACAATTTACATCTTTCATTAAATATTTTGATAGGTATAGCGGTTGTACCTATGACCGAAAGTGGCGCCGCCGCGGTGAATTTTATTTAATATTGTAATTTTAATAAAACTTCACGTGGATTTTTTAGAGCGCATAGTCTAGTACTTTTAAACGGTATCATTACATTCGCTCATAGTCACTGCTAGAAGTAGATAGCAAAACTGATATGTTGGTCGTTTTTGACACATTTGCTATCTACCTCTACGAATGACAAGGAAATGTAGTGATTGGAAGGAAATGTAGATACCTTTTAAAAATACTAGACCATGGGCCCTAAAAATCCTACTAATATTATAAATGTGAAAGTTTGTGGGTTTGGATGTTTAGATGTTTGGATGATTGTTCCTCAATCACGCAAAAACTACTGAACAGATTCGGTTGAAATTTGGCACACGGATAGTAGATAACCTAGATTAAAACATAGAATACTGTTTATCCCGATATTCCCACGGGAACGAGAACCACGCGGGTGAAACCGCGGGCAGCCGCTAGTTTCACATAAAGTTTTATTAAAATAATTTTCTATTAACAACTTACTGAGAGCACCACTTTTGGTGGTATAACCTTAAACAAAAAAAAAATATTAGTGCAAGTAAATGTCTCATAGGTCATCTAAATAAAACAAAAAGCTACAGATATACTTAGCTTATTATCATAACAAGGTCATATTAATGCATCACCTATGACGTGCGCCTACGCACCTCACCGCGCAATAGTCTTTGGTACGACTGCAACATACTCTATGGTTACGAGTGGCCATTAGGAGAGTTGTAAGGTTAAATGTGTGGGAGTTTGGTGACGTTAAAGTTAGCGTAGGAATAAATATAAAAATAACGGTAGAAAGGAGGAAAACTGACAATCATACAAATTCTTAAGGATAGATTCTTGATAGACTACTTACTTTTATATTTACATTTTATAGTATACATATATTCATTCTGCCAACACCCTTGCATGTGTAACATGTACTATTTAATCTAAATTGTCAACTGTGCAATAAAAAATTATAAAATTAATATTTCTTTAAAATTAAATAATAAAATTATTAAACAATACTATAATTGTAATGAATGTTTAAAATAAGCACAATACTTAAATAAACTTTTAAATTTATACGAAAACATAAAAAATGCAGTTTTCTTTGGTTTTGTTAATAAATATAACCAGTTTGCGCCTGGCCCTACGATTGCGGATGTTAAGCAACTCAAGGGTCGGTCGTGGGATGGGTGACCAACAATTCATTATCTCATAGCATAGCTTAAGCACATTAAACCGTCGGTCCCAGCTGCATTTGCAGTCGTTAACACCTACTAATCCGCATTGATCTTCTACTACTTCCTTGGAGCATTTCTGTACAACAAAATTAATAAAATATTATCAATACACAAATTAAATAAATATCACTGCAAAACAAACATTGACTAAATGGCTGCTTAAACTAAATTATGACGAAACAGAAAGTTTACTACTTATAACTAAGTAAAAATAAAAACAAATACCTATTATAAACTACAACCTAGATATCTAAAACTAAACAAAACAGAAAGTCTATTACCTAAAACTAAATAAAACTAAAAACTGATATTACAAACTAAAACTAAGACTATCTACAACTAAAACAAAAATAAATCCATATTTAATAATCACACAAAGCAAATGATGGTGGTATAATTGGTATGCAATCCGCGTTTGATATTGAATGTATTTATTAACTAGATTAGCAACATCTTTAACATTAATTTACTTTAAATTGTTTCCTTTTGAAATGATTTCAGTGTAATTTATCTTAAAAATTCTAAACAATTAGTGCAAATGGAAGGGTGCTGGTACATATGACACGGGTTTTCCCAGTATATTGTACCAGCGGTAATAATATTTACTGTTACTAGAATAAGTAGGATAAATGAGACTGTACAAATTTTTCTTTTTTGTAAAAAGGTGAAATAAAGATTTTTATTATTATTTTATTATTGAGCCCGCGTGGTGGGTTTATGTCCCATCCTCCTCCCATCCTACCCATAAGGAATGCTTGTGCCCATGATGGTCACCTAAGCTTTATTTTTTCCATGATTGAACATAGTTGGACATCTGTATTACGCAGTTGCTACACCATGACAAAAAGAATACTAAAATTGTAGCGATTAGTTTAGTTAGTCATGGACTCCGAATTTTAATGTGTTAAGGCGACGACTCTCCAAAAGCTTCCTATATGCCACAATGGGCAAAGTGTAGTGGTAAACCCAAAAACATTAATTGATGCAAAGCACTTATTTTTAAAAGGTTTACTCAAAAACTTTGCATCTAAACGACCATCAAAATTATAGAAAAAGAAAAATACTTCATGAAAACCGACATTTATGTAAACTAAATATTAAGTAAGAATTTTAAGTTTTACATCTGAGAATTTTTCATAGAATCGGGCACTTTCATAAAAAGAAATTAGCATGATTTTTCTTTTAACTTTTATTTTAAATCTAAAAATGATTTCTTTCTGTACATTTTATTGGCTTATGTTTAAATGATCACCATATTAACCTAGCATAACTATCACCAAATCGTTTTGGGCAGTTTAGGATTTGGTTAACATTTACTATTTTGGAGAACAAAATATTTTTTTGGTATGCTAAAGTATTACTTCCCCCTTTTATTTCCATGTAGCACTTATAACAACGCCAAATATTGAAAGATTATTTAGTTTCAAAACCAAAGTTCTTCTCCTTAATAGAACATACGTTCCCACGGGCAAGCGACCGAAGTCGATGATTACACTCTATTCCATATAGAAGACTGCATAGCATTCATGTGATTTTTGGCTGTCATTGCACAACGCAGCAGTCAATGCACCTTTTGGGAAGTTATCATCCCTATAATTTGACGGTGATCTCAAAGATCATAGTCCACTTTTAATCTTTTGCATTTTACTTTTTTAACTCTCGAGAATATTATCCTTACCTACCTGATGAAAAACAATTACATATTCTGATGAAAGTAACTGTCTAATTATAGTAATGAAAGTAACTATACATTATGATTATTTCCAATTATGTTCTGTGAATATTTTTTTTTAACATAATTAGATTTTGAATTAAATATTAATTTATCGAAGGATTTTATTATGTGCAAGAACCAACAATAGCATTTATCTTAATTCGATACCTTCTTCTTCTTATTTTTGTTTTGGCAATCTACTTTCCTCTTGGAAGTAATTTTGGCCAGTGTCAAGTGTTGAAAAGTTTAGTGGTAGATATTGTTTCAATTTTCATTACAATGCGGTTGCATCGCATTCCAATGCTGTTTGGAGCATTTGGCGCCAAATATATCAAGACAGTATACCTACTCGGTTAGTTCTGCCGAGGTAGCCACCACTACAATAAAAGTCTCAGCTTCACACATCCAAGATCGCACCTATTTCAATTATCCCACATATTGTTCAGTTGCGTAGACACTTGTACCACAAAACTGCACCGATTTTAAAACACAATATCTACAATGAATCTTGGTAGCATAATTGGTAGTGCATTGGGCCGTAATCCTAAGGGTGCGGGTTCGAATCCCGTCTAAGTTGCTACGGGTGAGCCGACTTTTTCTAATATTTTTCATTATTTATTCATCTTAATACAATGAATCAATTTGCAAATAATTAAAATAGACACTGAACCGAACTCAATAAAATGGCGCCAAAAACCCATTAGATACCTTAATCATTATTGAGCAGTTAGTGTGTACTTCACCACAATTACTGTAAAACAACATTATTATGGTCGCCAGCCTTTCGATCATAAACAAGAGAATGCGTAAATTTACGACGAGTCAAGCCCCTGGGTGTTTACGGCTTCCTCGATACTTTCCAATAGTTCTTCCTTATTTTCTAGCTTTAAAAATTACTTTTGACTAGATTTGGAAAGTTGACAAGACGAGGCGTAAGAAACTACATTGCAAACCACTAACAAAGGGCTTGCAGAGAAATCTTGGTTAACATTTACTTGAACTTGTGTGTTAGTTCAAATCCTCTATTCAAAGCTTACTTAGAAAACTTTGTGTGTTTACACGTTTAAGTTTGACATTTAGTCAAATCCACAATTTAATTTGGAAGCAGAAATGATTTTTACTTTATAGGTATCTTTAATGTTTAAAAAAAGATTTCGTATGAGTGTTAAAGCAATACTTTGGTACTTAGTATATTAGTATAAGAGGCTCATGAATGAGCAGATGGCGAACAGTGGGTCGCCTTGGCCAAATTCTGTACCAGTTTACTGAATGTAGGTTTTTTTAACGTCCAAGCGTAAGTTATTGCGTTTACGTTAAGATTTGGATTAAAATTCGATGTTATCGTCAACGCGCTTCGTAAACACTTAGGTGTAGATGACATTATTGATACCTCCACTCCAGTATTTTAATAGACTCAAGGCTCGATTGATAAAATTGTAACAATGATATTATTAAAAATAATACATCTTAATTACATTGTACAAATTTATTAACTTTAAACACAGATTACAAACACAAGATAAAACTTATTGAAACTTCAACGAGACACGCTAGAAATATGGATGTTTTTTACAGTTGGTTATCATCATCATTTTTTAATTTTCAAATTAAACCCGATTAGCATTCGATGTAAATACTGTGAGTATATTCAGCATGATATTAATTATGACGAAATCAGAACAATCTTGGAACCAGCCGGATCGTATTGGGCTAAACCTTGCATCCAAATGCCAAGGTGACACGAATAACATAAATATTTACATTCCTTTACGCTGGGCGTGGATTCGATAAATTACCACAATCTATTGACACGGTGCTGTTAATAGCCTGTATGATTTTATATCGATATTAAATTCAACTTAAAGGCCACTAAAAAGCTCGATGAGGCAGTAGTTTAACGCATTCGCTATGCGATTGAGGCAGTTATGAAACTTTTGCAGGTCGGTCATGGGGATGGGTGATAAAAAAATGTATTCTCGAGGTCCTCCGCCGTGCCTCAGTGATGCCATTGGTTGCAATAGGGAATATGCATCAATTTTTTTTAAACAAAATCAAAAGTATGATGCGTGAGAAAATCAAATGTAATATTGACACTTTTCTCTTGCGTTTTTTTCTCGTAATATAGTTACTTAAAGATAGCACGTATCAGCTCCCGCCGAAAACGCTCTATACAAATATGTGACGTCACTTATCACGTTTCAGGTGTGTTTCAGGCGCGTTTAATATGGAGTTAGCCAAGAATCTTCAATTATCTCCTTAAATTTTGCGTTTTAGTACATATGTGTCATACAAAATATTCTTTCTTATTGTTTATTCTATCTGACTGTTAGGTGCATTATATCCGAAAATAAAAAAAAAATACCGTTATTTTTCCCTGATTTCATCGTGTGATAAAACTAAAATAATTCATTTTTTTATTTTATTTTTTTGTTTTACAAGTGTCCGCAGTGATCAAGCTCAATTTTATGAAAATCGGTGACTTATGCATATTCCCTATTGCAATTACAGTAGTAAATGCTGAGCAATCTCCATTGGGTCTACGTAGCAGATTATATGACCCATCCTCCTTATTCATTATAATAAACATTATTTTATTAAATAACAATGTTATATATAATTAAGATACTTTAATTGCAAAGGAATAAGAAATCTTATAGATGAGCTTAAACGAATACCTACGTAATACTTTAAAGGTAATCCTATTAGCTTTATGACAACAATCCTTAGTCACATTCACATAAATTTCGTATAGGTACTAATAAAATATAATAGGTATTCAAATGAGCTATTAGAATATTACCTTGCGTACTCAACACGATAGTCTCAAGCTTTATGAGGATAAGCTCGATGGTATCTCGGTTATGAATGGTAACGTTCGTATTTATCGATATGAGTATCGAACTTGCGCAACACTCAGCGTTGCGTTGGTAACTGGTCTGTGTTGTAATGCACACAGGTGCAAAGATGTGGAGATTAGAGGGACGTAATGGGTGTTCATTGAGTATTTCAATAAGACATACGTATACGAATATGAGATTAGTAAATTGATTTTTTTAACTTTGTGCTAATATTAAGCTCACGTTACACAGCACAGCGATGGATTTATCAATACCTACCTATATTGTTTTAATTTTAGTACTTTTTGAATACTATTAGCGTACTCGTACATACAGATCTTGCATAGGGTATAACGAATTTACAGGGATCATTTACTTTTTACTATGTAAATTGTGTCAAGCAATACCATATAATATTACCTTCGATCATCAGGTATATATGACCGAAGAATATTACCTACCGAGACCGCGTATGGGCAAACATAGTGTGGGACGCCCTCAGACAAGGTGGAGCGACGATCTTCGCAAGGTGGCTGGCATAAACTGGATGAGTATAGCCGCGGATCGTGCTCAGTGGCGTGCACTCGGAGAGGCCTATGTTCAGCAGTGGACAATGATAGGCTGATGATGATGATGATGATTAAAGCTCAATAAAATAATCCTTTTGTTTAAAGTCCGAACCGCGTATGAACATAACTTTTTCTTTTTTATATTAACGATCGTCAATTGTTTGACGACGATGATATTTTTGTTCCTAGTTGTTGGTTTACTCAAGTAGGTATCACCAAATACAGTACAGAATGTACATACATACATACATACATACACTCACGCCTGTTTCCCATGGGGGTAGGCAGAGACTATGGATCACCACCTGCTACGATCCTTGCACACTTCTTTCGCTTCATTCACATCCATCAATCTTTTCATACATGCCCAGCGGTTTTTGTCACTACGTACACCAGCCTTTACAGTACAGAATGTACACAGTAGTTAACATGACACCGATCGATGACTGAACCGATAATAAACTGCACGGTCAGAATGCGCGGGCCCGAGATGCGCATACGCATCGCTCTCAAACGACGCACCTGTGCAGTGAAAGCGAGCGCGTAAAACGTGTCCCGTGTTTACTCCAAAACTGGGTGACTGGATATAAGCCATGTACACACAGAATATGAGACGTTTGAACCGAACTCACTCGCGCGTATTCAGACACGTGCTATGAAAATTGACTTATATTTTTTTTAATTCGCTTGATATTCATAATCATACTCATTTATTCACAACACAATGTTACAAATTGTTTTCGTTACAAATCATGACATTTTAAGATATTATTATTTACATATTTCAATTGATAACAATGGAAAAAATGGAATTAACTTTAATTATTATTAACTTTACTTAATAATATACAAAACACTACTAAGTGAAATAACTAAGCCTAAAAACCTTTGATATATAAAATATAACTATATATAAAAATTAATATCATAAAAACAAAACAACAACAAAAACTTCTCATTGAATTAAAATATTCTTTTAATTTAAATCATAAAAAGTTTTTTCGGATAACAATCGTCTTAACTCAAGCTCAAACTTGAAACTGAAAATTATCTAATAACAAGATGTTAGAAAAAGTGTCTACTTCAGTACTGACCGTTCGCTTGCACTGACCGTCCGGTCAGTGCAACCCATGGCGAGACAAGGTACATTAAAGAGGACTGGAAAATGAAAAAAATTTTTTTTTTCAAACTGAACTCCTTTTCCAATTAGGTATTACATCATTTTAGTAGGCAGACATTTTGGTATTTGGAAAATCGCATTTTAGAGAGTTCGTTCGGACATTCCACGGTCTGTGCATGGCTTTAAATTTTAATGTGTTTGGCGACCGGAGATGGGAAACAACATTCTGAATGTCGGCAGATTATTTATATTTACGCAATACCTGGCAGGTGAGAGTTTCATTACTGCGGGAAAATTATTAAATTCTGTGAGGTAATATTTTTTAGTGGAACAAGCATTACAAGTTTTGTCAATATTTACTTTTTGATTTTGATTTTTGTAAAATTTTTGGGTAAATATTACATAGCTTGAGTTAAGTCCATACATGACCAGGGGCCGTACCGGCTAACGAATCGATTATCGAAAAGTCTGCCGGGTTTCAAGTTAAAACAGTTAAATGTAGCCCCAATTGGGCCAAAATGGCGAACCCCAATTCATGATGTCACACGAACATCGATACCTTCCAAATTACGTCAACAGAAAGTACAAGACGAAATTCCTTACTTTGATTTTTCTGTTTTAAGTTGCAATTCGGCAGACTTTTCGATAATCGAAGCGTTAGCCGGTACTCATTTCTTTGACTTCTGTGCGTAGGTACTAAATACATTTTAAATTTTAATTACTCGTGCTATTCTACTCGTAAAAAAATTTTAGTCATAATATGGTTTGGCATATCAGGAACGGAACGCCACACTTAAAGTTTTTGCGCTTAATAGCATATTCACATAATGCTATATTTGCAGAATGTCTCCATTGGCATAACGATTACTTGGACTAATTTCATTTGTCATACATTTGGTAAGCATAAATGTTAAACGCTTAACTTTAACACGCATAATAGTAATATAACATAACCTTTGGTAAACAGATGATTAGGTGCGTCTACCAGCGAGCGTAGCGAGTGAGGAGTTTAGGTTCTATTGCAACCAACAACAAAAAATATATTATGACTTAAAACTTTATGCATTCACATATGGACCCAATATCAGTCAGTATATAACATCACACAATAAGGGAGAGTGCCCACGAGCAACTTTTGTCTCCGCAACTATTTTTTCTCACATGGTTTGTATGAAAATTGAAAAGTTGCCTACTGTCGCGTCGCTACCTACGTGTGCGCACTTTCATACAAACCCATCATCAACTTGATGTGAGAGACAAAATAGCTGCGGAGACAAAAGTTGCTCGTGTGCGCTGGCGCTTATTGTGTGTCAATATTTTGACAATCTATACAGAAGGCCATCTCGTCCATAGTGTGTGTTTAAAAAATCGCCCAAAGCCTCTGGTGGCGTAATTATGCCTTCACAATCACAAATCTCTTGAGGAAAAAACTCTTTGGGACACAAAGCAAATATACTTTTTGGCAAATATTGTCTTAAAACCGGATTTGGTTTGAAATGAAATATTATGTACCTAAAGAAATATTTATATTGAAGTCATTGTGTCATCTTGTCTCCATAGTGATGTGATAAATTAATGTGAAGCTTAAAATTGCATTGATTTCATTGACAATGTAAAGTAATGGTAGGATTAAAGACCTATCTTAAACTTTCATGATTTGTAAGTTAAATATATCAAGCAGTGCTAGTATTTTTTACATTGCTTACCTATATTATTTATGATACATCATAACTAATATGTTTTGTTTAAACATACTTAAAGTGTATTCACGCCTCAAAGAAAATTTGCATAACAATGGCTGCTTCCTCTGTAGTAATTGCCTATTCTTACATTTGCCGATGAAAAGTTGCAGAAAACACGGATATTTTGTTAAAACAGCATGCATTTTCTAGTACCTACCTACCTAGATTGTTTAGGTATATTTATTTCCTATGTCCATCTCTACCTAATAAATAACAAACCAAATATTTGGTACTTTCAGATTGATATAGTTAGAAGGATTTTTGTTTTCCACCAACTAGGTAAAGAATGTTATAAAACACATAATTGTAAAGAAGTCAACGTCATACGATTTCTTTCAATTCAATACATACATACGCTCACGCCTGTTTCCCATGAGGGTAGGCAGAGACTATGGATCGCCACCTGCTACGATCCTTGCACACTTCTTTCGCTTCATTCACATCCATCAATCTTTTCATACATGCCCTGCGGTTTTTGTCACTGCGTACACCAGCTTTTTTATAATAACCTCTATTTGGTCGGCGTAGGTTTTTCTGGGACGCCCTTGTGCAATCGTTCCTTCCACATTCGCACAATATATCTCTTTCGTGATTTACCTTTCATTCATCCTCTCTTCTATTAGAGTAAATTATATGTATTCCCAAGCAATCTATAACAGATTACGTTCCTCCACAACGTCTTCATTTAACGACCGCTCCATAATACACGACATTCCTATGTCTCATCACAATCGTATAACAAAATCGCATAAAATGATACTCTAATACTCTTTACTAGCTTTTTACTACAAATATCAACATTACTGTGCGCAAAAAGAAACGCAATTAGCTTTTTAAAGCGCGCGTTTTGTATCTAGAAACTACATATATCAAGTAATTTATGTCTCATTAAGCTTTTCCACCAGAGATGTGCTAAGCTGTTTAGCTAAGACTTCGTATGATATAACAATAAGTTGTTTATTTTTCCAGAACGTACTTATGCTTTTTAACGCAGCCATATTTTCTTATAAGGAAGGATATGTGTGTAAGGATTAGAGCTAAGTCTTATCCGCTATTTTTGGTCTATTAGATGTAGTGAACCAAAAATAGCAGTTAAGACTTAGCTCCAAAGCTAAGTGGTAACTTAACATTTGTGGGAATGGTAACATAGTTCCGTACGTATGTGCAAAATAACTTGGCGGCTCGGAAGTTTGCTGCAAGTGATATTTCGCGCAGGGTCCATAGTTCCGAGTGCTTCTGCCCACGCCCCGTCTCCCCGCGCAAGCCTTGTATTCGTCTACTGCGCAGCGTTCCGCGCGAAGTTCAGAACCACCAAGTTATTTTGCGCATATTGTAGCTTAACGTTGATCTCCCACACAGCTCTACTACGTAGCACATCTCTAGTGGATAGGCAGCCAGGTTGTTCTATTTTGCGAGGAATGCTCAAACGCGTACCATAAACACTTTGGTTCGTGGCAGTGGGCTTTTGCTTTTATTTTGCGGCCCCGGTGTAAAGATAAGTGTTAATTATTGTAAGGCAAACCGATTAATTTAAGCCCGCACACTTAAACGTGGTGGAATAATTTGTTTTTAAATTAGAGTTTGTTGCAAAGTTGTGTTTAAATCGAATCGAATTGATTTATGAAAAATCCAAATTTTCAGAATTCATATCACATATAGAATGGTTATTTTCTTCTATATTTGCTTTATAACGTACCTACCGGAGGTAAGAAAAAATTACAATGGCACCAAATTACCATGTAATAATTATAAATTACCTATTCTAAAACTTAATGGCTTTTATTAAAGAGCATGACATATTATCACTGCTCAACTCACAAACATGAAAATCATGAAATACTATTTCTTACAGACGCTATTCTCATTACTAATATAAATATAAAAATGTAAAAAAGACAATTTAGCAAGCAAACATAACCATAACAAAAATATAACAGTACCTATTCGAATTCATTATTATTTGAACCAAATCTTGACCCTACGTAAGGAGTTTTTAAACAAACTATTTTTTGCATGAAAATTCTATTCAAAGTCCATTTTTCTCGGAACTTACCGCGTTTTTGCAAATACCTATATAGTGTAAATAGGCGTAACTGTGCGTAAAGCCTTAGCGCAGGCGTGTCGACGGCTCGTGACTAGGGTTGTCTGCACTGAGAAAACTTTTTGAAAAAATAAGATGAATGTTGAATGTTACTGGTTCTGTTAAATCACATAATCCAATAGCTTATGGGACCACATGAACAACTGTGAAGAAGTTTTTGCGATATCTCTTAAAACAGAAAAGTCATCATGGTCTAGTATACTGTTATTTTGTGTGACTAATGGCGTCATTGGTCATACAGGTGAACCTTACATCGTTCGTAATAAAGCACATATTTCAGTAAGCTTGGCATTTCCTTCAAGCCCTTAAAAATTCAAAACTACTCGCTTGATTTAAATTAAACAAAAACACGTGTATTGCTAGACATTTAGCTACGTCATGATCATAAAGTTTCAAGTGATTTAACAGACCCAGTAACATTCTCCATTCTCTTTAAGTACGGAGCATACAGATATCACCAAAAAGTACAATGATACTAAGTACTGTTGCTGATGATAACGGCATTTAAAATGACCACCACGACTTTAGTAGGACGAGCATACACTAGAAAATTTATTGTAGATGGGAAAATATTAAAACGCAATTAGTGGGTTTATAATTATTTGATATTTTGCTGCTTTTCTACATATGCAAAAACTAGTTTAAATTTTTGATTTTAAAAAATCCTGCTACAAGAAATATAGTAGTCGAACCCCAAATACTCGTAGTAGGATACTATACAAGGTCATTTTGTATCACCATCCAAAATTTGAGGAAGTGTTCAGTCCATTAAACTGAACAACTTTCTCTAAGGAACACATGGTCAAATATGTAAAATAAAAATCGACTTTCCTTACAAATCAAAGAGATCACATGATCAATTTAGCATGGGATGACCAACATTTTGTGGCGAAATTTGACACATGTTTCTTAGAGAAAGTTATTTAGTTTCATGGACTGAACACATCCTTAAAGTTTTTATGGTAAGTTCAAAATGACCCGATATTAAGTAAGGTTGGCAGCCCTACTCGTGACATTTCTTTGATCCGCCGCCGCTTTGTGCTGCGCTACACTGGGTGGAAGTCATTTTATTGTTTCGTGAACATTTACTTGCCATGTTACTTTACCTTTAATGTTACATGACATATTTCTAATGAGTGAAGTTTTATCGCTGTAATCTCTGAAAGCTTTGCAGATTATATCGTAAGGTTAAAGTTATTTCATGTGTGGGTTGGGTGTTCCTTTGAGGGTAATTCTTCGACGAGGTAATATGACATATTTTTATATCAATATGTATTTGACTTGCGCCATATTATCTCATCCACCGATTGGAGTGGGCTATGGGCCTTATAGGCTATAAAGCCCATTGCCCACTTTATTGATTCCATTGACTGTGACATTAAGCTGATGATGTTGATCGACGAAATACGCCCCATCTCCGACTTATCTGATGGTCTACCATCCATGCACAGTGCATGTCTTTCACATCACTGGACATTTCTTTTTCAACAACTATAATACATATTGTATATTGGGTCCCCACCTATGACATTGACATTTATTTCTCACAAATAGAGAACCTTGTCACTTCTATGATTTAAAATATTCATCAATCCCTTGATATTATATCGAATAATGACCATCATAGACAAATAGTCAAAAATATTTATTATAAAAATACCTTAAAAATGACTCTTCTTTTTGTTAGCAGAAATTACCACTTTATTTGTTTCAACTTAGCTAAAACTAATTTTTTTCGCTTAACCTAAGTGACGTTATCTAGTTTTTAAACATTAGTGCATAAAAAGTGTTTATGGTTGTTAAATAAATTAAGAAAATATTGCAATGGAACTTCTTTTAAATTCCACCCTGGTGTTACAAACTAGAATATTAGGGCGTTATCAGCAGTTATCAAGCAATTGTCAGTTATTCAACACACAAAATACCCATCGCTATCTATTCCTAAGGTATTAAGTTTGGCTCCACCGCATCACAGCGATAAGTAAAATATTATATTTCAGTGCTATGGTATGAATCAGCGATATCCCACGCGATTGAGATCTGTGGGCGTGTCGCTCGTGACAGACAGACAGACAGTCAGGTAGTAATTATGCTGCGATCGCGACCTCTAGGGAACAGGTGTTTTAGCATTGTGCAGAAATCTTATGTCAGTATACATGATTTAAATAGCTCTAAGTGTGTTGTAATGCCATTGGCTGTTTACATACATACATACATACGCTCACGCCTGTTTCCCATGGGTACCCCCATGAGACTATGATCAGAGACTATGGATCACCACCTGCTACAATCCTTGCACACTTCTTTCGCTTCATTCACATCCTGTCCGTCCATTGGCTGTTTGACTTTTGAATAACTAGCTGCTCGCGACTATGTCCACGTGGACCGTAGGGAACCTTTGACCAGGATCAAAAGTATCCTATGTTTTAATTTAATCCAGGCTGTGAAATATCTGTGTGCCAAATTTCATTCAAACCCGTCCAACCGTTTAGGCACGAAGGGGTAATAAACACAACACACAATTTTTCGCATTTATAATATTAAACTAGCATTTCTAGTCGGTCATAATAGTACAAGTACTTGGTACACAATTACACATTGTATTAGTTAAGGTAGCTATAATACTCTCGTAACTCGTTAATAGTCAACTTTAGAAGTACCTAACTAAACACTAATTGTGCACTTTTTAAAACCCTTGTTCTGTCACAAAAATTATGATTTTAATTATGATTTCGATTTTTTGATAGGTTTTTTTTCTGCTAACTGTACTTAGAAATAAACATGAAGTAGGAGCTAATGCAAATTAATAATTAAAATAATTTTGCCCTTTTCGTTATTAAAGCTTATAAACAAAAGCACTAAGTATGCAAAAAGCTTTTGCTAGACTTGTCCTAATAAAGTTCGCAACTAAGCTGCTCCTTCCACAGAAAATTAAACGCCGCAGTGGACTTTGGAATCTGTCGCACCGCACCTAAATAAGAATTAACTGAGTCCAGTCTCTGCCTCATGTGACCACACATTTGAAATTTTTAATACAAGTCAATAAATATTTAAACAAAGTGAGATCAATATGTTGGCATCTTCGGCAGAGAGTGCTCTTATAATATATTCCCCGAAAACAGATTTTACATTTTATATAAGAAAGCTGTTATAATGTTTAGATAATGTGGTTTTGTCTATTAGCATTTTAAACCATTGTGGTTTAAAATTATGATAATGATGTAGGTAATTATGAGCAATGTTTCTTCAATCATTGTTTATGCAAAAGAATAAAAATATGTAAGTACTTATATTTGTTTGTTTGGTCACTTAGAGAGGATGAATGAAAGGCGAATCACGAAAGATATATAAGTATTGTGCGAATGTGGAAGGAACGATTGCGCAAGGGCGTCCCAGAAAAACCTACGCGGACCAAATAGAGGTTAATAAAAAAGGCTGGTGTACGCAGTGACAAAAACCGCAGGGCATGTATGAAAAGACTGATGGATGTGAATGAAGCGAAAGAGGTGTGGAAGGATCGTAGCAGGTGGCGAACCATAGTCTCTGCCTACCCTCATGGGAAACAGGCGTGATTGTATGTAAGTACTTATATGAAAGTATTAAAATCTTCTACAAAATTATTATATCTTGCATAAATAAGTGCACAGCTCGAATATTTACAGAAACACATGTACCTATTACTAAAACCTGAATCGCTTTTATCGTCCCGTCAATCCAGGAAAAGATCGTCAAAAGATATTATTTTCTATCAAAATAGTTTCCTTTATTAAAGTTTGCCTTCCAAAGTAGCCGAACGATTTGTATCTTCAAAGGTGTGGGAAAATCTGCGCGGAGGTCGTGCGCGCGGCGGCCTTGCGTTCGCCGGTCGCCGGTCGCTGCCGCCCACCGGCGCGGGCGCAAACGACAGGTTGGCCGCTCGCCTTTCCACCGGCACTTTACCAAATTCAGAAATGTGAACCGAACTCAGCAATTGAGTTGATTCTGATTATAAGCAACGGCGTCGGTCGGTTCGTAAATCCGTGGCGGGAAACATTTTATTCAGAAGTTTCCATCTCTAATTTAGTTCTAAGTTTGTTTGAACAAAAAAAGTTTCATTCGAATCCGTTCAGTGTTTCCGGAGATTAGCGTGTTCAAACAGACAAACAGACACACTTTTTTTTTCAAATACTTACTCTATTAGTACATATTTCTCCATCGCCCCAGGTATTTGTTTTTGAAATATATGTAATGTACAGACACACTTTTTTACTGTTTTATAATATGTATGGATTTTAAATCTGAATAGTAAAAATAAAAATGATTTTATTTTTGTAATCATTGTTACAATATCAACGAATACACCGAGGGGTGTATTCGTTGATACTTATTATTATTATTACAGAGTATCAGAACCAATAAGAACCTTCCAAAGCCTTTTACGCCAAAATTAACGCACTTGGGATACTTTAAGAAACGTGAACATCAACAACAAATTGCCGAATACCCACCCACTAGGTACACCACATGCATAGATATTTTAAATTAGAAGAAAAAACTCAGAATTTTCACAAAATCATTGGGCAAGCTAGGCGCGCCCACAGGCAGTGACCCGGTTTCGCCCTTTTCCTGTTTCTAATTGAATAGTTTTACCTAATATAAATAACTAGCAACATCTAAAACTAACATTTATTGCTCAATAGTGCAAATAATCCATCAATCAATAAATAAACATACTTATGTAGTTAGAGTGAAGACGAAACTGCATTTTCTATGAATTTCATTCACTTGAACTTAAGAAGTCACTACTTATAGTATAAAACAAAGTCACTCCCCGCTGTCTGTATCTAAGCATACATAGGGATGTATGCTTAGATCTTTAAAACTACGCAACGGATTTGGATGCGGTTTTACCATTGAAAATGGTTATCAGATGCAAATCGCCTGAGACGTATTTTTGGACATATCTCCGAGGATTTTGGGAGGATCGAAATAAAAATAGTACCAAAAGTTGTGGAGTTTATCGAGACACGTGTAAACGTTTGAATTTTGAAAATCTACTGGTAACTTTTTTTGTAATTTTGCGAAATTCCAAAAATTCCGGGTTTTTGTTTACTAAATTGTAAATATTTTGGAAAAAAACCGACTTAAGAAAAAATGAAAAAAGGGTCCTAGGGTATTAGTTTAGCTATCAAATGGCGAAATAATTTTGAAAATCGGTTTATAATTGTGACCTGTAGGTGGTCCTTTTAGATTTGGAATTGTAGAAAAACGGCTGTTTCCGTACATAAAAAGTGATGTAGCTTCTATGATTATTGACCGATCGTCATGGTAATAGTGTTAAAAGATGTAGAAGCAGACGAGAAGTGCATTCGTTGAAATTTTGATTTCGGCCTCGTCGAGGCTCGTCGTGCAGCAGGCAGTGTCACAATCGTAAAAATAAATAGGTACTACCTAGGTAACTTTAAAACTATAACAGGACTTTGCATTTGATTTGATTTTGGTTTTTCGTAAATTTTTGTGTTCATTTTCAATGCTCCGATTCTTGCGGGGACTGTAAAATCTGTGAATTTTTTTAATAGATAGATAGAGTGATTCAATGTGAAGGTTTAAATGTAAGTATAATTAATGGTGTCAAATTCCACACTACACCGAAGCGAAGCGAGGGCGGGTTACTAGTTTTATCATAAAATTAATAAGTTAACAAGTAGTCCAATTTAATTGAAATAACTCAATCACAAAAGTAGCGTACTTCATTAAGATATAACTATATTAATCAAGATTTGTAGGAGTTTAATTGTTTTACAAGATACCATCGCGATTACTCATGCGAGAGAAAAGCGAATTACACAACAATTATTGAAGATTATTGCGAAAGCGGCGGTCAAGGTGGCAATCAGTATAACTCATTGTTTTTCGTTTGTTTCAGGTGAGCGGAGATCTGTTGGCGAATAGTTGAGATTATCCCGTAGTAAGTAGTAATATAGAACAATAACAATTTAAGTAAAATAAGTTTTTGTCCAAAAAAAATATTTTTGGTACACGCTTTTATTGCCGATTTCACTTTTGTCTGCCATATTTTCTAGTTCTGTGGTTGGCTACAAGGACATCTAGTAAAAAAATATTACTAAATAGTTAGGATAAACAGGACAGGTAAAACTAAATAAAAGCTTGTAAATAAATAACATTTGGTTAGAAAAGTTAGCCCAATTGCCACTTTTTTAAATACAATTTAAAAGAATAATCTATTCTACCATAAAAAAATAAGTCTCACAACTATAAAATATTATAATGGAGAGTTGACCGTGAAAAACAGTTCACGGAAAATCGAGGAACATCATAACAATTTATCATGTTTTGTAAAAAAACGAGAGATTCTAAGAGATAGAAGTTATTTTAACATTTTATTTCCTTAATTACTCATAAAAATGAGAAGGATATCTCTTAATCTTTTCAAAACTTCACTCCTCATGTAATAACACTGTATCACTACAGATAAGATCACAATAATAATTCAACACTAGGATAGAGTCAAAAAACACAACACCATAAAAGTGCCCTCAGGTGCTCCCGTGTCATAAACCTTGCTCGTAAATCTGTTGCCCACGACCTTGTCATGTCATCACTTTCTATCCCATCACGAACTTGCCCCTCCCAGATTTCACACGGGATCTATAATGATCACCCAGTGGTATAATGATCAGTGATCACCATGGGCCAAGTTGCCTAATCCTGTGGTTATACCAATGGGCTACACTGAATTATCGCGCCTATTCACCTTTGTGTAGCCGCCGGCGGATTGGCTGTCTTAAGCACCACGCCTAGTCGCATGTGCTTTTGAAATTTGATCATGAACAATGCACGCTCTTAAATCTGATCTACCAATAGGTTTTTTTTTCAAATTACTTGAGATAATTACCGTATTTAGAATAGAATACAATAGAATACTTACTGAATAGAATGTAAGTTTCACTATGCCAAATTTTCTAAAATAAACTGTTCATTAATGATAAAATAGAAATATTGCGACTGGTTAGGAACTTTGCCTAACCATCTTGCAAATGAATGAATAGACCATTGGTGAACACAAAATAAAAAGGAAGTGCATTTTTACACGACAATAGTTACCAAAATACTGACATAAAGAAAACTACAATGGTCGATGCGTATACGCCCGCAGAAAATTTCCTCTGTAGGAGGAATATTAAAGATAATAATAGTATTTAATCAAGAGTGAGAGAAAATGTAGATTCTGCCGGATCGAACGCTCTGTTACATATTATTTATTTATATCAGTTCGATATGCGAAAGCGAAAGTATGCAATTTCATACTAAGTAAGAGATAAGTCATTTTGTAGCGCTGCGTCCATGCTTTCTATTCCAATGTCATGAATTGTATAAAGCTAATGTAACTAACCTTTCGACGCTAAAGTCACGGTCACTATCGGTAAAGTAATTATAAAAAATTAACATACCTATTGAGTTAAAAAAACTAATTTCACTTATCATAAAGATAACTAGATCCAATTATGTAGTTGTCCAATCAATCATGAAACTACAGCCGTGCGTAAATCGCATTGGGTAATAGTTGGTAGTCGGTGCTTAGGCCCGTCACAGCTGACTGCGGGCGGTGAACCAATTTGTTGTATATCTCGATTGTTACTCATTGCAACACTTAACACACGCCTCTGGTCATCTAATGTATGTGTTTTAACTATGTTCAAATGATTACGAATGTGTACTATTTTACCGTTAGCTAAATGTGTTATCATATTATACGAGTAATATCTCATTATAAGCTTTTTGCATTTCATAACCTCTTTTTCCATTGGGTCAGTAGAATCCAAATAAATATACTAATCTTTACTATTATCGTAAAAGTCGGAATATTTTGGTAAAAAAAACGTACCTACCTTGGTACTCATTGATTCTGTTGTTCTTTTTTTGCGTAATATTGACTTAAATTTTTAAAAATATTTTATTTCAAAATTCTATTTTATTATACCAACAGTTAAATAAATAACGACAATGTACGAGAAAAACTATAACGACAACTAATCAAAACATAATTACATAGTGGTTTCCTACTTAAAGAAAAGAAAATTGGATTTCATCATGAATTCGGAAATGAAATGCGCGTGTGCGTCGCTTTTTCCCTCGTTTAGCCATATTTGGTTCGTAAATGATTGTTTCCTTTTCACTCACACAAATGATGTGGTGATGGCTTGGAGAATTGAATAACGATGGGCTTTAACAATTTTCTACTGACAGTTGACAACGCAGCAAAAATATAATAAAATGTGTACTGAACATATCATTAAATAGTTAAATAATATTATTTCAAAGGTACTTCAAGCGCGCTTCGACGCAAACTTTACACATGTTGCTAAACTGAAGTATCAATAAATGTACACAGGATAAATCTTTCTTATCAGCTAATCAATTTACATTATCTATGTTCTA
This sequence comes from Agriphila tristella, assembly GCA_928269145.1. Taxonomy (NCBI): domain Eukaryota; kingdom Metazoa; phylum Arthropoda; class Insecta; order Lepidoptera; family Crambidae; genus Agriphila; species Agriphila tristella. The sequence goes on from OV743434.1 coordinate 28,391,177, forward strand.
ATTGAATCAGTAAACATTTGAAGAAGCGAAACGAAGAGGGGCCCAATAAACAACTTTAAAATTAATTTAACTGATTTTTAAAATTGATTTTCATTTTAATTAATTTTTAAAATAAATTTGTTGTTTTATTATGTATTCGTTTTAAGAGTATGCTTCAAAATATAAACTAAAATAATGCATGATTTTGTTTCATTTTTCAAATAAACAGTTTTTTTGCCCCTCCTGTAAAAACAGATATTCTGAAAATGGGCCCCTCTTCGTTTCGCCTCTTCATTTGCTAAGAAAACTGGCATTAAAATTAGCATCCGTGCCATGTGAAATCATAGGATGGCAAAGCTGATCGGTCCATATTTGTCCTCAAACAGAGAAACTATCCGAGCAAATATGCTAACAAGTCGTTGCTATTTGCAAGAGGCAGTGTGTCAGGGGCCTTAGCTATTAGCTGTCGAAGAATAGGGAAAGATTTTCTGTGAATCAATTGAGATTGTCATAATATCAAGTTACAGTTCTGCACATTTATTTTTGATGAAATAGGTACCAGTACCTACTTACACTTCTAAAACAATTAATGTTTAGATAGGTAGGATAGGATAGACCAGACTTCCGTCCTAAGGATATATTATTATATCACGCGCACTTAAAATCTGCACCAATTACTGGTAGGTAAGGAAACTGTAAACTAATTGTATCTCTTACCATTTATTACTATTACTACCACTTCTTACTGACTATAATTAAATTTCAAATCTCGGTTATTTGTGATAGTAACGATTTGATAGGTGCATTGCTCATCACGATTTCACACTTTACGACCACTTTGTAGGTGTAAATATCGATCTCACCAAGTAAAAGTAGATTAAGCAGCTTTACTTAACGCTTAGATTAAAAGGGCTAGGCCACAGTAAACATTTCGGTTCCATTAGCGCGGCCCTGTGGCACACAAACCGACTGTTAGCCGTCATTAGAGTTGACCGCAGTGTAACGGGGCCTTTGGAAGAATAAATAATTCCGTGCCCAACAGATAAGTCACACTTTAATTTTAGATACCGGTAAAATATTATTTTATTCTGCCCTGTTTAGGGCTCAAAGGGGCAATATATTTTTGATTTCGAAGAATGTGCTCTTGCAATGTTATTAAGAACCTAGGTATCACTGGTTTCATGAAATACAGGGTGTCCCAAAACTTTGCCACACGGAGGGAAAGTACCTTAAAGATAGGAAATTTTACTGAAATAATACTTCATTTTGATTTGAAAAATAATTGGAACTGTATTCAAAGATTTTTTGAAATTGCCTGTCTTGACCAGGAATCGAACCCACCAAATTAGAAAAAAAAAACAATCTTTTATTTTTACAATACCAATCGAAAGGGTTACCCATTAGGATTATTTTTTGTAAAGTAAGATAGCATCTTAAACAAATGGAAGACTATGAATTTAAACACTTAAATTACGAGTATAATAATTACGTATTATTGCATTAATTTGTATAGGAATTCATGTATTAGAATTTTAAAAAAATCTTTGAATGCTGTTCGAATTATTTTTTAAAACAAAACGATTTCTTCTTTTAGTTAAATTTCCTATCTTTAATATTTAAGGTACCCTCCGTGTGGCAAAGTTTTGGGACATCCTGTATATCACCTATCTTCTGGTTTTATTTAAAAATGGGATAGATTTTAGATGAAATTATCTGTCAGGTAAGTTAATAAATACGTGGGATAGGTAAAGCCCTTTTTCAATTCCGATCAACTAAACCGATCAACTAGTTGTGCCGAAAGTGTATCATTTCCTTTATACTTATTTATTGATGTTTTCTCTTATTTTCTTGTATCATCCCAATGATACTACCCTAACGCTACCAAGTTGGCACCATGGTATGATTGATAGTACCAACACTAACTAGACGTGACTAGTAGCTGGTTGAAAATGAGACATTTAAGTTTGTTAAAGTCGTTTCTTATTTCTGTTAAAGCTAATAAGTTTTTTGCGCCTGTTCTTCTTGTCAGTTAAAAAACTCTGGAACGGGTGGTAGGAAAATATAGACGACTGGCGGCCTGCCGCAACTTCGTCTGCGTGAAAAGTTTTTTACTATCCCTCGGGAACAATATTTTTTTCGGGTAGAAAGGTACCCTATCTCCTTATCTGTACCCCTGACAACGTGTATGCAAAATTTCATGATGATCGGTTCAGTAGTTAAGACGTGAAGGCGTAACAAACAAATAAACAAATAAACAAACAAACAAATGGACTCTCGCATTTACCTATAATGTTAGTAAGGATTCAAAAGTGCTTAATAGTCTATTTGAATAAGATGACTTTGATATGACTTTCCGTACGTCAAAAGTACACTATACAGTTATGTTAAAGAAAATGTTATTTTCAACTTTATCATTAACTTTATAGTTTACTTTTGACGTATTGAATGTATCAGAGAATAGAGAATAATGTATATTTTACAGTGCGACTTCATTCCCTGTCCCAATCAACATTAATTATTTAACCCATTAACCGTTAAAATTCAAGTCTGCAAATTATAATTTCATGACCAAAGCTTACAAAACGGCATTAAAACAAAACTACGGAAATTTCCCAAATTTACCACAGCTGTGATTAAGCTTTTAAAATAATAATAATGCGACCGGGTTATAATTAACCTGGTAAACTACTAACGTGATAAACTGCGTATTGTCTGTCTGTTTGCGCGTCAATTAAGGCTCTGCACAAACGTCGACGAAATTTATTGCGAAAATAACACTTTGAACTTTTTGATTGGATATGGAAGCAAATGGACACAAACTCTATTTATTTTTGTTAAGGTAGCGGTTTATGTATGAAAACAAAATAATAGGTAGTCGGAAAAGTTCGTGGTCTTTTTAACCGACTTCCAAAAAGGAGGAGGTTCTCTGTTCGGCTGTATGTATGTTTTTTTTTTATGTATGTCCACCGATTACTCGAAGACGGCTGAACCGATTGAAATAATTCAAACGTTATTAGATCAGGTTTGTTCTCAAGTTGGTCCCATTTTTTGAAATTTTGAAATCGGTTCAGTATTTTTCAGGAAAACTTGAAAATACTGTCGTTTTCGTTACCATTTTATGAATTTATACGGATGATCGACCATATCTTCTTTGTTTATGTACCGATTTAGATGATTCTTTTTTTGTTTGAAAGAGGACACTTTAGTGATAATATCATTTTGATTTCATTGTTATTGGACCTTGGATTTTAAAGATACACAAGGGAACTCTTCAAAATCAAATAGAAACTGTGTAGTGATTGAAATATTGCTAAGATTATGACAATCTTAAACAAATTAGGTATCTAACTATGGTCAAGGACGTTTTGGACTAGACTTGAACTGTGAAGGAACAACGGAACTCCTTAACAACAAACAGCACGAACAGTGGAAATTGAGTTTTTAGTGGTATTACACCACGCAAAAGTGTGAAATATAAAAAAAATACATAACATCATCGCTTACATTTACATAATATACATACTTTGGGTAAAAGGTAAAACTACCTAATACAGAAGGTACTTACACTGAAAAGAAAAAAAGAAAAAATTGTTTAAAAACAAAAAAACCGACTTCAAAAAACCTGAAAATAAAAACAAAATTAGCTTCAAAATTAAATACCCCTAAAAAGCAAGAAATAATTTTCAAATCATTAGATACGCATATCATTGTAATTAAACACGTATAATGAAGTCGGGTGGGGCTGGAGAACAACTTCTTTTTTTATTCTAGAAGCCCCACCCGACTTCATTATACGTGTTTAATTACAATGATATGCGTATCTAATGATTTGAAAATTATTTCTTGCTTTTTAGGGGTATTTAATTTTGAAGCTAATTTTGTTTTTATTTTCAGGTTTTTTGAAGTCGGTTTTTGAAGCATAAATTTAGCGAGTTGTATTTCTGGAAATACTAAACTTGGGCGGGAATGTAATATGTTGTTTGACGGCTGACTTTCTGGTAATAGCGGTAAAATTTAAACAAATTGATAATATATTGTCTAGCTTTTTCATGTTTTTAATATTTTTTATAGATACGGTTTGCATTTTTTTATTAGGTTTTAGACCCTTAGTGAGTGCTGCTAGTATCAAAGAAAGATCTAATATTAATGGAGAAGATGCTGTGTCGAATATATTACTGCAAAAATGGTTCAACAGCTTCAGGTTTGGTAGTTTTGATGATAAATATGTTCCTCACTGTGGTATCTTTATTGTTTTTAGTATAAAAAGGCCGCGAACATTTCCGACTATCTAAAATTAATTTAGTAGCTTCTCTCCGATGCGAGATAAAACTGTGTCTACATTTGCGCACCGCCTAACATAATTAAAACGCAAAACACAGTTTTGTGTGCGGGCACGGTCTGATTGCTGTGCGAACGCGACCGCCCGCCGGCAGATCGCCTGTTTGTTGTAGACAGACACACGAGTGATCTTAAATATTTGCAATAGTTCTACTTTTAAATATTTTAAACTTACTACATCACGAGAGAAAATCGGAGCCTCACTTTAATAGAGTTAATATAAAATATCAAATATTGTTTGATAAAATGTAATGGAAAATGGCAGTGGGCTGGACACATAGCGGACCGTTGGGGCGGAGAGGTTCTTGAATAGCGACCGCGCACAGGGGGGTAATTACGTAACTTTGTTGCAATCAACTCTGACAGAAATCGCAGTTACATCGCTGCTTTAGTAAGAACCAATGTGACAATTATCTTAACTAAAGCAGCAATGCAACCGCGCTTTCAATCGATTTCAATCGAGAATTGTTAGCAACAGCTTTACGTAATCAAGGTACCGGACGACGCTCCGTGGGTAGGCCCTCGACAAGGTAGACCGACGTGAGGGTGAAGGACGCGGGAAGCCGCTGGATGCGGGCAGCGCAGGACCGATGGTCGTGGAGATCCTTAGGGGAGGCCTATACCCAGCAGTGTGTGTCGTGCGGCTTTATGACGATGATGAATGGAAAATACATTAAAATATCAACAGTGCACACCTCGATCATTAACAAATTAATGTTAACCCATAATACAATCTAGCTAGACCTTCTTTTATTGGTGTGTAAAAGATAGTCAACGAAATAAAGATGTGAATATTTTTTTATTTTATAATTAGGTACTTACACCAAAAGAGACAATGTTCTAAGTTGCCGCTTGCAGTAGCCGTAAAGTTATAAATCGCAACTTTTCAGTTTTACACTATCATGAATCCTAGTAATATTATAAATGTGAAAGTTTGAAGGTTTGGATGTTTATTCCTTAATCACGCAAAAACGGTTGAACAGATCTGGATGAAATTTAATCTGCTTAAAACATAGGATACTTTTTATCCCAGTTAAAGGTTCCCTTGGGATATCCCGAATGTCCACGCGGACGAAGTCGTGGGCGGAAGCTAGTTTTACATAATATTCATAAAATGCCTTTTTCTAAGTCTACCTGCAACATGCGTTAGAACAGGTGGCCACAGCCAGAGGCGAAGGTTCATTTAATGCACGCCTTCGTTTCCGGATCGCTCTTATTTAGATTAGTTTCCTGCAGCAACTTCTCATCAAGGGGATATCAAACCTTCATTGCATTGCCTTTACCGAGCAATTTGAATAGCTAAAGTGTTTATACTTTGGTATCTATTATTGTCGTACAATAACTACTTGAGTTAAGATATTAGAAAATCACCCAAATAGCGTTGATGTCTTTTCTTACCAAATTCAATGATTGGTTTTAGTAAAGTTATTCAAACAATTTTTTTCTCTTCACGGTTAAACCTTACCGTGTAGAGTTATTTCATTTCATATTCAATGAATCATATTTTTCACTTCAATCACTTTTCTTAAACAGCGCTAATACCTACGTATACTGGTATCTAAAAATTGGCCATTGAAGTACTTACACTTCAGCCATTGTTACAGCACTATCAGGGGCTGAATGTGCCTGTTCCAGTTCTGCATGGCTGCGATCTAACCACTTCTGTACACTACTCAATATAAGTAGATAACGCTTGGCGGCTCTAGGATATAGTACAAAAAACTTTTTTATTTCTTATTGGGAGGCCGAAGTTCGAAGGTGCCAAGGCTTTTAAAGATAAAGATAAAAGTCAATAGTGTTTCCGCGAACGACAATCACGTTGAGACGGCGCGACGCGTGGCGGAGCGCGACTGTTGGCACGGTTCATCGACGGCAAACGACTTTGAACCCTCTGCCGACCATTCGGCCGTGACGTTGGTATCGAACGTACGATGCAGCAGTATGCCATCTCACAATAGTTAAAGCAGGTTGGAGTTACAATGGCAGGATAATTTCGCTGATTCACAAATCGTTCACCAGTCGGAGCACTACACCTAACTTGGCGCTAGTGTAGATGTAGACCTGTCATTTTGTTGTTTACTATGTGTTTGCTATCACTTTTTGGATGTTGGAAGCGAAATTTCGTAAACATCTATTATTCTACCAACATATTTTGGTTTATTTCAATCTTCAATTCGTTTACTGTCAAACTTTCAAAATAATAATTATTAGTATCAACCATGTTTAGATATAATCCTTAATCCTTACTATAATATTATAAATGCGAAAGTCCGTTTGTTTGTTTGTTTGTTACGCCTTCACGTCTTAACTACTATACCGATCATCATGAAATTTTGCATACACGTTGCCAGGGGTACAGAGAAGGACATAGGGTACCTTTCATCCCGAAAAAATGTTTCGTTCCCGGGGCATAGCAAAAAAACTTTAAACGCAGACGAAGTTGCGGGCGGCCGCTAGTAATATTATAAATGCGAAAGTCCGTTTGTTTGTTTGTTACGCCTTCACGTCTTAACTACTGAACTGATCATCATGAAATTTTGCATAAACGTTCTCAGGGGTACAGAGAAGGATATAAGGTACTTTTCATCCCGAAAAACAGTATTGTTCCCGAGGGACAGCAAAAAACTTTCCACGCAGACGAAGTCGCGGACTGCCGCTAGTCCTACTAATATTATAAATGTAAAAGTTTGTGGGTTCGGATGTTTGGATGTTTAGATGTTTGGATGTTTGGATGTTTGTTCCTCAATCACGCAAAAACTACTGAACAGATTTGGTTGAAATTTGGCACACAGATAGTAGATAGCCTAGATTAAAACATAGGATACTTTTTATCCCGATATTCCCACGGGAACGGAAACCCCGCGGGTGAAACCGCGGGCGGCTGCTAGTTTAAAATAAATGGGAAAATCGGGGCAAATGCCCATACAAAGGTCTCCAGCAGCAGTAGCGCCACCAAGCGGGATAATTTTTGTGACATCCCGCCATTGTAGCCGATGCTGATTAATTGTAGACGTTGATTATCGTCGTTGGAGCTATGAGTGCCTTTGACAAGATTTGAATTATGCACCCCAAGACTTAATATTTCTAAGAAGATGAGCGCCCCTCGCAATATTTGAATTTTGCGCCCCAAGACCTATAAAGACTCATTTTCTGAGGAATTTTACTGAGGGTTGCGTCCCTGGTAGCCATCCCCTTGCCAGTCTTTAGCTACGCCTCTTCTACAACCTCCCATGGAACAAAGGTGTTTCGGACCTCATGATCCTTCAGATCCTGCGGTTTACCAACTAATGAGGAATATAAAAGGAGGTTGTACTATTCCCTCTGTGTACTGTGACCCACCTCAGGTTTGTTTGCGGACGCGCGACACGGAAGCGCGCAGGATGTTTGCCGCGTCCGATTAACGATCTGCCGCTGGATGAGCCATGTTCATCGACGGACTGTCAACCGTTTCCGAGTCGGTGCTAATTATTACCTGGCTCAAGCCGGTGGAGTACATAAAACAAATTAATTGTATGCTTCCGTAGACGTGCGTCTTTTACGAAAACTGCTTGATAATTTATGTCAGTTTAGCAAGGCAAGTGATATTTTGTCGTAAGTTGACAACAGAAAATAAATGTTAAACATTATATTATTGCTAGCTTCCACCCGCGACTCCCTAAGAAACCTTTGACTGGGATATAAGTATCCTGTTTTAATCGAATAAAACTATTTGTGTGCCCAAGTTTCAACCAAATAATTGGTGTTAGAGTAATAAACATCCGAACTTCAAAACTTTTAGTAGGATAAGACGCGTGAAGTCAAACATCCATCTGAATCATAGAAATAGAATGTCAAAGAACAACAATGTCAATAAACAGGTGATCCGAAAACAAATGCATACATTTTATATGAAATACGTAAAATATGACTTAGATTCATAAAATATGACTATATGGCAAAGGAAATGAATAAACTATGTTCCGTACTGTTTTCTTCGTCGACAAACGAATAAATGTATCGAAGTTTTGTTTTAGAGAAATGTGTGGCAATATCTTATTTACCTGTGAAAAGTGTGATTACTTGGATTATTTCTTTTTGTCACATCACAATTACTTAGAGCACAAGACACCATGGCTCCACGAAACCTTTATTTTAAATTCTAATTAAGATTAACAAATCTTTTAAACAAACTGTGATTGCTCATTTGCTAGGCGGGACGCTAGGGGCTCTTACTGTAAAAAATGTTGGCACATGTCACTTGATCCTTTGTCTCTTTTTTTCACAGACCGTGTCCGTATGATGTTAACTTCTCTTTTCCACGCTATGTTGGTCTTCTTAAGCGCAGCGAAAATTTTTCTATGTCTATGATCTGAATTGTGTAATGAATTTCGAAAATGCTAGTGAAGTGAATGAGTTTTTAGAGTGCATAATAGACCGATTTTTCGAATTTTAATATCTGAAGAAAAACCTTCCACCTGCCTCTGCCTAGATTGAAATCCAGCCATTCGTTAAGCAATCATTAATTTCTATGTGGTACCACAACTCAGCCGATATAATTTTATACTACTCGTATCATAATCAAAGTAGGTTGGAATGCGTTTCGTTGTTTTTATCACACGATTGTGTATATACCATCATTACAATACGAATTCCGCAATGGTTTTCGTGAATTTCGACAGAATTCGTTTAGCAATCACATTCGTGTGCTACCGCGGAATGCGCCTGCGCGCATTAAGAGCAGAAAGTGTATGGCCGAACAGAAATCGAAGTTAAATTTTGCAGCCGACCTTGTAGCAATAAGAACGACATTTCATTTAACAGCAAATTTATTTATCTTGATTTAAAATTAAATAAAATCCTTATCACTGTTGTAGTTTCTATACAAAGTCAGAAAAACTGTCAAGTACAATTTTCTCGTAACTTTCTACTTTAGTTAGTGTAAAGCCATGTATGGCTTGATAGATTTTGTACATAGGTATCTATGTAAAAGTTTTTTTATTTTTTTTTATTATACTAAACTACAAAGCAGTTTAAACTACAAAGTAGTTTTGTGAAGTATAAAACTTTTATTATTATTATAATCTCTTGTCTCTGTTCTATCATTTACTCCTGCAGCGAAGTTTCGCGTGCCTCCACGTAATTTGCAATTTTACTCCACACGATCTCCTAATCTGTGCTTAAGATCGACTTCTGAGCCGATACTGCACAAAATTGCACACTGGACTCAAACTTTTTCACAGATTAAAAATCCATTGTTACTGGATCATGAGTATCATCATGATACGTTCTAACGTCATTTTGCATGCAATGAAAATGAGAATCTTTCAGTGGCTTAATTTATTTAAGTGACGCGACCAAAAATGCATTTATACTACAGAGCATTATCACAGAATAGATATAAGAACTACCGTACAGAAACGAAACTCTACGCCCCGCCCCACAATCAATTACCTCACCCCACCGCGCGAGTTCGTATGCCAAATCGTGTGCTCATACAATAGCGCCAGACTTCACGCACACAGTAGCGCGTGTGCAAAAACGTCACTGTGTAGCGTCTGTGTAATAAGTAGTTGAAACGCGGCGCTTGTATGGAGTGCCCGGGGTGTGGCATTATGTCACTGAGTAGGTACACCAAATACAACGCCTACCACTTATGACACTAAAAGACCTGACATTTTAGTCAACTTAGACGACATGCGTGGGATGAAAGTAGTAGTAGCTGATTCATTATTTATTTTTGCTTTCAGATCATCGAAAGAGCTCGAATTATATAAACCACTTTATCTTCGAATTGGTAACAGATTTGTTTGCACGATTGAAAAAAATGCTGAAGTCTATGTCATTACTTTTTCATACTTTTTACAATAATTTTGTAGTAAGTTTTTATGGAATCATCACGTCATCATAATGTCGACCACTGCTGGATGTAGGAGATAAAAAAAGGAAATCCATCCAGTAATTCCCCGAAAAACATAGTAAAGCCTTCGATACAGTACTAAATTTCAATAAGTCAAGAGATTTTATTAACACTCTTAGAAACCGCGGGACTCTAAGATGTTCCCGCCACGCCTCGCTTCGCGGAAGCGCATCCCGCGCGAATAATTTTCCGCGTCCGTGCGCGCGCAGTTACTGTTGCCGCTTAATAATGGCCGCGGGCGCGCGCCGAGTGATCGCGCTCTTTATGAGAATCTGTGCTATCAGCCGCCGATCACTTTTGTGGCTAAGTGTATCACAGAACAAAGAACCTAAAGTGTAACATATTGAAATTGTGGCATGGTCTTGATACGGGAAAATGCTGGTTGGATGCTCTATAATCAGTGAAACAGTTAATCAATTTACCATCATTCTAAATGAATGACACAGGTAAGTCTAGAGGAAGTTAAAAACACTTATAAACATAATGACATTGTTTCCAAGAATTTAAAGCAAAATTGTCATGAAAGAAAAGCTAAATAAGACAGACGTATGGTAAAATGAACTGAAAGTAAACATAGAATTTTTAATATCATCCGATTAAATAGGTATAGTTTTTCCGAACTAAACATCGAAAGCTCGTGCTCTTCTGAAGCTGAAATATTTAGCTTAAATCGCCCAATTGACTTCATTCGGAATCTTAAAACACTTTGAAAAAAGCTGGAAACGAAAAAAATAATCGCAGCACCAATTGAATCTTCCAGACCAATTTTCGAAAACGCTCACTACATACTTATTCGTAAGTATGTTTTTCTTGACCGAGCGATCGCGTAGCTCGAACGAAGCTTCTCCGTTTCAGTTTGAGCAAACATTCTCCTTTACAGGTCGTATTTCTCAACCAATTTTCATGAAATTTTGTGAGCAGGGTCGATAATTATTTTTTTAGGTCGATTCTGTTTTTCTGAATAAAAAAAAACATATTTTTCAATTTCTAAAAATGTTAAAAAAAATTATAAACACGAGGTCTACAGGATACAGACTAGTCTATTTAGTAGAACCTCCTAACAGCGCTAACGCTCACACGGACAGGGCATAATATCTCATCAGGCCGCTTGTCCGGCCGACTCACCAGCCTTCTATAAATTACACAAAGCCCGATATTCCCCATTAATCCTTATTTATTGCATTCCCCCTACCACCATAAATCATAGACAATAATTGTCCAGCATTTTACTGTACCTTTACCTTGGTAATAGACGGTGTGCTTATTTCTTAACATCGATTATCTGCAAAAGTTTCTATTATAAGGTTACAACAAAGTATTCTGTTTTATAAATAGTGTTAGCGGTTCCGTTATTTCTAGTGAAGTGGAAATTGTATTAACAATTTGCTTACTCGGTTGAGTTACCACGACTTACTTGGTTACTTGTGGCAAGTGGACTGAATAACTTACTTATTATGATTTTTTTCTCATTTATATGTCAACATCTGCCCCCTTATTCAAATGGCCAATTTTCTTTTCGTTCGCTAACTTAAAGTTTGATAAAAATAAGCAATTTGACTATCAAGTCACATGTTGCAAGTTTATGTACTTGTTTAAATCATAGACATTGTTGTATTGTATGGAATTGACAAGCCTACGACCTGTAATTTTAGAGTTTATGGCTTATTTTTAATTTTTAATTTAGCGAATGAATAGAAAATAGGGTTGGGTTTTGAGTCTTGCTCTCGGTACGTATTTTCATTCAAATCACACAAAGTTAAGAACATCTTTCTACTACTCTCACCACTAAACTACATAGTATGCAAGTCGCCACTGTGTCCATTCATCTCGCGCCGCGGATTACCATAAAGAAAGTGGGTGGGCGTCGGGCGGCGTGCGCGGGCGCATCGCCTCTGCGGACGTCCAGGGACGTCGAGCGTGACGCATCATGTGAGATGCAATGAGATTCTGTCTTAGTTTCATTTTCAGCGCTTGTTGCTATGGGTACATAAAATGGGTACCTACGTAATGTAAATTTGAATGGCAAAATATGCTTACAATTTAAATAGTTAAAGCAAATACTGGCTTAAAACCTTATATTTTTCATAATAAAAACGTGGATTAAACTAGAACAGGGTTTCGGTTCGGAATAAGGAAAATAACTTGAGATTCATTATTGACGTCCAGGGACGTCGAGCGTGACGCATCATGTGCAATTAATGAGATTCTGTCTTAATTTAGGTTTCAGCGCCTGTTGCTATGGTAAAATATAAGAAATGTAAAAATAAGGCTGCAATTTGTATCGTTAAAGCATATACCGGCTAAAAACCTTAAATATTTTAAACGTGAATTGAATTCGATCAGAGTTTTACGCCCGGCTTAATTTAAGTCCCACGATTAAGAATAAGGAGAATTACTTGTTTCATTTGACCTTTTTAGGGTTCCGTAGCCTAATGGCAAAAAACGGAACCCTTATAGTTTCGTCATGTCTGTCTGTCTGTCTAACCGTCCGATTTCACAGCCACTTTATTCCGAAACTTTTAAGAATATACAGTTGAAACTTGGTAGGTAGTGGGGACAACGGGAATACAGGGATGTATCTTCTATGAACCTCTTGATATGTTGTATTCTGTTGAACGAGATATAGTGATAATTTTTAGAGATATAGCACATTTTCCAAAATCGCAAAATATCTTTGTCATTCATACAAACACTATGAAAATCAAAGTTATGTTTGCAGACGAAAATTGATAGTGGGATTCAATATGGTATGATATAAGGTAACTACGGAACCCTACTACGCGTGGCCCGACACGCACTTGGCCGCTTTTTGGATTATTTTTCTCTTTGATATGAAAAAAGAACGACATTTGTATCCACCGGATTTTCCGGGTTGCAATCCCTATCTCCGTTTGTTAAGAATCACCATCAATAAGGCCACCACCTTAAAAAAAAACAAAGTCAAACATTTTCTTACTGAATCAAACAACCTTTTTTGGATGGGACTCAGATAGGGACACACAAAATTATAATTTTAAAACATAAATAGGTTGTGTTATCGACAGCCCTATGAAATCGCAACCTGCGGACATCTGTCTGAATTGAATGTGTACATTTACGTACATTTACTGACATTTTCTCCGACTGCAATTCACATTACGGTTAATAGCTCGACAATAATGCAAAGCTTTCATCCTCACAGAGTTTCACTTTTTATACATCTGTTAAATGTACGCTTTGAAAATGCACTTAGTGATAGGTACTTACGGCACAGAATAAAATATTAGTAGCTACTTCTACTTCAGGATAAAACTAAATGTGCCGAATATTTTTGTCATACATTAACATACAGTTCAATAAAAGAACATTTTAATAAAAATATTTGTGGAGTTATATTTTGTCCGAGCACTTTTCTTTGACAAAACTGATTTTCTCTATAACACTCCAGATAAGTAGAGTTTCTCGTTTGGCTCAAGCACTAGGTTTTAACTTGGCAAGACAAATGAGACAAAACATGCGCCGAGTTTAGTGTTTGTAGCTACTGCGCATCTTTTGTCTCGTTTTTATCTTGCCAAGTTACGTGCCGCGTTAGAATATGGCATTGGATATTTTGTAGTGCAGGCAGTCAACTCCCGACCGCGTTGTTTCATTGCCGTATACTACACTGGCGACGAGGATATTCGTTAGTATTATGTATTATATTATCTGTGGTTCGTTCGAGCGTTATGGCACGGAAACTTGGACAACGAGAAATACTGAAAAGGTTATACTCGTACCTAGTTAGATTTTTATTTTTTTACTTTCCCAATCACATCACTGCCAATCAATGTAACATTCGCGTGCGCACTGACATAATAAAACTCATAGAATATTTTAATAATACCCTTTCCACTAACTCAATTACTACTTTCTTGAATAATTCACCTGCTTGATATGACCACGGGTATCTGTGCACATTAACGATAGTTAAAATAATGATGATAATAAATAATGATGATAATAATAACAAACTATCATTTGCCCGCGACTTCGTCCGGGCGGACATTCGGAAAATTCTTAGGGAACCCTTCACCGGAAAAGGTATCCTATGTTTTAGGTTATGCACTTTGTTTGTCCTGCCCTCTATGATGATTTTTTACTACTTGTAGTATCGCTCTTCGTACTTGCTGGCGCCACATAAGTTAAAAGAATAATAAATGAAGCGTTTGGAAATGAATAAAATAACATTTCTGAACGCATCAAGTAACGAGAATGCATACTTGTGCATCTGTCATTGTCTATAGTCCCGCGCTGTCATTCGTTTCTTATGTCACTTCAAAGGCGCCACGAAATTCTCGCGTAATCCTAAAATAAGTGCAAAAAACCAGTTTTTATTAAGTTCAGAACATTCACAATGAATAAGAAAAGAAACTTAGAAGATAAAACATCGAAAATTGAAAGAAAATTACAGAAGTTACTCAAGCAAAAAATTGGATTCCGACCAAGACTTCTATGTTTGTATTCTACACGATGGTATTCAGGGTATGTTTTACATGTTCCCTTGTTCTTTCAGCTATGAGTTTTGCTACTGATATAGGCCCGTCTTCTGGATGACGCTATATTGTAAAGTATCAAAACCACTGAGGTACTTAACCTACCTATAATGTTTATGCAATGTTCACACTATGAACAAAACGGATATAGGCCTCCCTTCGTGGTTCAGCTGTATCGTAACGTTCGTTTGCAATAATACAAAGATGTACCTATTAATGTGTTTATGCAATGTTCACACTATGAACAAAACGGATATAGGCCTCCCTTCGTGGTTCAGCTGTATCGTAACGTTCATTTGCAATAATACAAAGATGTACCTATTAATGTTTATTAAACCTTAATGTCTAAAACATGAAACAAAGATTGTTGCTATACACAGTCAGTACATACCCAATACCAAAGGTAAAGAGAAGGAAGCAGTACCTACCTATCTACATGAAACTCGACTTGTGTCTGAGATATGAAAGAGTTGGAATAGAATTATAATTGGCAATACTTAAATTCAGACCTGACTGCGGGGTATGGAGGAGTCAGTGATGTAGTTACTAAACTACACACTAGATCACACTACAATACGTTATACCATGACTGCCATATGCCATATATGCCTGCATATCGATTCCATAAAAAGGAAACAATATAATCACACCAGATTGTGGGACGGATGATAAACAGTTCACCGCTGAAGCAGGCTCAGTTCTCAAAGATATATTATAGGTACCTATATTGTTTTTCCTGAATGGAAAGATTTTTTGTGCATTGAAGAAAAAACGTGAACAGATGAAATTCAACAATTTTACCCACAATTAAGTCTGGAACTCTGAACTATTAAAGAGACATAATTACCTATATATAAGTTTTTTGGATATCATAATGTAACCAAAACTTAGTATCAAGCAGCAGTGTTAAAACAAGAACTTGCAACAGCTGTTTATTATTATGGAAGAAGTACAAAAATAATTGGGCACAACTTTAGCAGCAAATAAATTGGTGAGTATAAAATAAATTGTTAATATGGTGAATTTACACCTCTTCAACAAAGGAAATAAATTTGACATTGTGTGCGATTTCAACAATGCTGCTAGAAAATTGTGTGTTTTCACTACACCTGAATAATAAGATTATAAAGGCAGCATACCAAGCTTTTTTTGACATAATACAGATTTTGACTTATCAATTTTGTCAAAAGTTGTCAATATTATTAAATATTCAAACTATACAGTATAAAAGTCTGTATAAAACCTTAATAATGATAGAAATTACTCGATCACTAAGGTTTCTAACTTACTGCAACCGGAGCTTTAAACTGAAGGGGTACTTGTCTTAAAGGTCCAGAGAGCAACAGTTGACAACGGGAAGAAGCTACATACAGATATCTAAGATACCTACTTAATTATTTTTTACCCAATGCCTATATGAGTTAAATTGGCCATTATAATCTCTTAATAATTAATGAGTACCTACATACAATAATTTAAATTGTATTTCAGATTTACCTTATTTTGCTTCTTTTATAGATAGGTACTTAAATGCAATACTCGATAAAACTCAATGTTCATATTAAATGTTCATTTAATTCGGACAAGAAACTTAGATTTATTCGAACAGTACCTATTGTGTGAGTTAAAATATTTAAAGATGCATATTATATTATATGTGTAACATTATTCCATACATATTAGCACATAATGTGCCTATGTCTTACAATACATAGTGAGTACCTACTTAATAGAATCAAGAACTTAACTCCCTCTTATTTGGTCTTGTGTGTATGAAAAAATGTCACATGTCTCAATGCTAATCATGTTAAAGTAAGTGACATTTTTTTAATTTATAATTATGTAATTGAAAAGAAATCATGTCATTTTGTTCCTTCTAAAATGAAAATTCCTTGGTTTGATATTCAATACATATAGGTAAATACAATGACGTTACATACCTACATACATACAGATTCATACAAACTAGTAATGAAACTAGATTTTTCTATAAGATTTCTTTGTCAGGACAACCTGCCTAGATCTACTCAAAATGAAAAAGGAATATACCTACTTATCATTTTTATAAATTTAAAGATAATTTAGTTGCTTAACAACTTACCAGTCATGTTAATGTTGGTTAAATAAGTCAATCTATCAACAAATAATTTTAGCCTGAAAATAGACAGATTTAAGAGTGCATCACTCCATCTAGAGAAGAGAAATCACAGTTACCTAAAACATACCTACTGTTATTATTATAATTTTTATCTTATAGCTAAAATCATTTAGACTTTAATTCAGTCTTAAAACTTTAAGTTTTAGTCTTATAATTTTTTCACAATATGATAATTCTTGTAAAAAATAATAATGCCAGTAGGTTATATTTACAGATGTTATAGAATACAGTATATCATTACCTGCACATTAATAAGATAGCAAAAACCATTCAGCAGTACCTATTTTGAAGATTTACATCAGATTAATACCTTCACGTCAGGGTACAAAAAACCAAATTAGTAGCTTGATTGAAGATTTAGCTTCAAGAAATATATTAGATTACACTGAATATAGGTGTATAATAATATAATTATATTATCTAGATTCTTAGTACCTGAGTATTGTAACGAATGTTTGTTTGCTTTAAGAAATTTACCTAAATATTATTCTTATAACATTTTTTTATAAATACCCACCTACATGTTACTTTATACATTTTTAATGCATCAAATGTATTGAAAATTGTATAGGTACCTGTTATAATCTTACTACCTATCACTACTTGAGGTTTCTTTTTTATAGTTACTCCACTCCACAGTTCCACACCTCTACAGAGAAACAATGCATTGGTTTGCAAATTCAAATTATTTATTGAAGGCTGCAATTGTTTATACTATATATAATTTTTTTTTTGTAATCTACATATGTAGTTTCAATACATCACAATAGTTAGTTATGCTGCACACGGAGTATATAATAATTCCCTTTGATGTTGCATGCATGCCTCTTAAGGTGCGTTCCCACGGCCTGTCTGTAGACGCACGAGAGAAGACCGACACGGCACCGCGGGGAACGACGCGTTCGCCGGTAACTTTAATGGATCGGTGCGTGCTCGCCCTCGTGCGGCTCGGTGCGGTGCGTGGTAGCGCCGATCGTGGGAACGCGGCTTTATTAGTGTTTTGATTATGGTGAATTACTTAGTTATATGTAAGTAAGTACAGTCACAGAATACACATACCTAATACTACTTATTTAGTCAATATTATTTTACCATGCCCACCAAAATTAATATATAAATATAACTTTAAATGGGCAGTTTCTATTTGAATGTTGGTAACTATTTAATAGAATCAATTTCATTATCTGAAGTAACACTGTCTATATGACCACCTCCGTGGTCGAGTGGTTTACACACACCTATTTTCGTGGTGTTGCCATCTCTGAGTTCCTGGTTCGACCTCTGGCAAAGTCAAATTAAAAAAAAAAAAAAAAAAAAAAAAAAAAAACTTTTCTATATTGGCTTAGTTTTGACTGTTTGAATCACAACTGTTATCTCTAATTTACTTTACACAAGTACTTCAGCTAGGTACTTTGAAATTGAGTTGGAGCAATATGTATGTGATGTTCAATATTTATATTTATCTATTTATTTATTAAAGAAGGCTCATTTTATTAACACTACAATTTTTTTTCTGGCTGTGAGCTGAATATACCTCATCATTTTCTCCACTGACTAGTAGTGTTTACATGATGACATTTTACTCTGCTACCTACCTTTTGTTTGCGAACTTGGTACTCTCACAGAATAACGAACCGACTTGATTCCTCTCACATCAACATTGTTTGATAAACACCACACCAAATACCCATACTTAGTAATGGCAGTGAAGTATTTTTTGAAATTATTACTAACCAACATTATTACTTATTTATAGTATACCTAATTGTATAAATAAAATTTTAATTATAAATTCTTCTAAGTTTTTGGAAGAAACATTAATTTATTCAATACTAAGATTTTAATTGGTACTTAACCAAAATGTCAATAACTTATTGAATCGACACCAATTCTGAAAAATAAATTGAATTTACTTTTATATGTACTTAGGTATATAAATTTCATTTAGCATATTTTTTTTAATCTTTATTGTACAATATAAAGGTACAAAAGACTGACTTGCTGTTAATGACATTCTCTACCAGTCAACCTACGGAAAAACGATATCTATTTATTAACGTGGTTCAAAATAAGAACATAATATAAATATTAAATATCTATTTTAGATGCTTATTTACACTTAATATTTAATTTTTAAATGATTAGGCACCTCTACCTATTCAAAAAACTGATTCTGCAACTGAACTTTAAACATCTACAAGTAGTAAAAAATCATCATAGAGGGCAGGACAAACAAAGTGCATAATTGTACAATCAAACAAACTTACCAAGTGATGTTCGATTGAGATTATGCACTTGTTTGTCCTGCCCGAAGATGATGAATCCCTCCCACCCTTACAGGTACATGTACCTATACCCTATAGTTGCAGAATCAGCATCAACTACCTACATCAGGGCGTATGTGACCTAAACTTTAAACTTAATGACAGCGCGGGACTATAGACAATGACAGATGCACAAGTATGCATTCTCGTTACTTGATGCGTTCAGAAATGTTATTTTATTCATTTCCAAACGCTTCATTTATTATTCTTTTAACTTATGTGGCGCCAGCAAGTACGAAGAGCGATACTACAAGTAGTAAAAAATCATCATCTTCGGGCAGGACAAACAAGTGCATAATCTCAATCGAACATCACTTGGTAAGTTTGTTTGATTGTACAATTATAAACTATCTTTGTGTCTTTCGTACCGTTCAGCTGTTTCAGCGTGACTGCAAACATCGAAACATCCACACTCTTACATTATATTTTATGATAATATAACTATAACACTATACTAGAAAAGATACGACTCGCACCAGATCAATTCTCGGACGGGAAATCAATGATCTGGTGCGAGTCGTATTTTTTCTAGTACTTATATAATTTAGTGTTATTTAAAAATAGCATTGTGAATACAAAAATCTCAAATTTAAAAATAATATAACTATGTAATTATTTTGTACTGTTGTAAACTACTCTTTAATGCATGCCGTTTGCGGGTCAGGGTCCATAATTTAATGTAATTTAGCTAAAGGGAGTACCAGTTTCGAATTTTGGAAGGATGTTTATAATGTGTGTGATAAGACTGATGAGCATAAATCATTAAGTGCTTACTCGTATTACATCTGTAACCACAAGAGTTAGTAATGTAAAATTGTTAATAATATTTGTCACTCACGATCGAGTAATGAAAATACTTTCAGAATTTGATAATTTTCCCTATTTTTTCTTTTAGCACGAACATAAAAATACCGAACGCGAAATTTACTCCGCTTGCGCTAAACACCGCTAGAGGCGCTGGCGACGGTGTCAAGGCCGCGCCGGCGCAGTGTTGCAACGCATGTAAACAAACCACCACACCGGCTTAACGATGATCTAACTACTCGTTGTCGTTGAATAGTACATACAACTCATTGTTTAGAAACTCTACCAGCCTTTTGACGTCTGTAAGTCGTGTCGTGACTAGGTATTTTCTCAATTGAGATAAAAGACATGATATGACTGCTGACTTTAATATTTTCTAGGTTATAATCTTAGAATAATTATACCTAGAAAGCTAATTCCCTACAAAGCACGCTGTCAAAAGTGAGGCAACAAAAACAGCCAGAATGGCGCCGTTTTCAATTTTTTATTGTCCATTATTAAATAATCATACCTAATAAATACAAAACAGTTTCAATTTCCCTACCTTAAAGTAATGAATTATTATTATTATTGGATTTTAGTTTCGATTAGGTAACGTATGAAGGATATAAATCTGAGAACTAAGCCATTTTCGCTCAGTATAAGTTGCCTCACTTTGCATACAAGGACACGGCTTCTAGGTGTAATTATTCTAAGGTTATAATAGACAAAATGTTTATTGACGACAACTATTGAAGTAAAAAAGTACTCCATAGTTTTTTTTAAACCAGAGTTGATTGGTTTTAGGTAACTAACATATTTACACAAGGTAATTAAACCAACCTCCAGCGCAGTAACATTTTGTGTAAATAAAATAAAATATTTTTTACTATCTTGCTGTTGATAATCCTCGTACGTAGGTAAACGTCATCATAAAAACTTAATTGTTACCAAGAAACATTCCCAAGCTCGTAAAATAGCGTAAACTTTCAACCAAAACCCTTAAACCCATGTCGCCTCAAAACAAATTGATAGTTATTTTTAATCCCTCATTAGGTAGCGCATGCACCGCTTTCCCTTCACATAAATCTCAAATACTATTAGAAACTTAAATTATACAAATTATAGACTCGAACCCCACACGAAGAAAAATAGACGAATGTTGATGGGACATGCCATAATAAGCTCAAAGCTATGCTTTCGATATTCATTTTCATTTAGATATGCGTAATTGGTCCATATATTTTTTTATTTATACGGTCTATCTACCTTTCAATAAAGTTTAGTTTTTATTAGTACTAAATTTAAATGTTATTAGAAAACTTACTGCCTCAATTTGGAAAATGTTATTTTAAAGCTCAAAAAAGCTCTAAAAGCGGTTCCACTGTAAATAAAAGTTATGTTTAAAAAAAAATACATACCTACCTTATTCTATTTTACATTAAAATGTAGGAAATGAGTATGTACCTAATTTATTACTTTTAATGTAAAAAAAAATACATAAAAAGCAATAAATTAGGTCCTTCAGAAAACAGTTCTCGAGTTTTTTTGGCGCCATTTTATCGAGTTCGGTTCGGTGGTTATTTTGATTATTTGCAAATTGATTCATAGTGGATATTGTGTCTTAAAATTGGTGCAATTTTGTGGTAAAAGTGTCTACGCAACTGGACAATATGTGGGATAATTCAAATAGGCGCGATCTTGGTTGTGTGAAGCTGAGACTTTTATTGTAGCGGAGGCTACCTCGACAGAACCTACTGTTCTGAACCTACCGAGTAAACTGTCTTGAATACTTGGTGCCGAATGCTCCAAGCAGCATTGGAATGCAATGCACCCGCATTCTAATGAAAATTGAAACAATATCTACCACTAAACTATTCAACACTTGACACTGGCAAAAATTACTTCCAAAAGGAAAGTAGATTGCCTAAACAAAAATGAGAAGAAGAAGAAAACATTTCTCAGCTTCAGAAATACAGTGTTTGGGAATTCGGATTATAAACTTTATCTTATTCCCATTTACATACATATTTTTTTATACCGAGAAAAGTTACATAAAACATACCTAGCGTTTCTTATGAAGATTTCTATGTCATCTTAATCAGTGATAATCTTTTTGAAATTGATAATTTATAATATTTTCTAATAGCCTCATTAAATCGAAGAAAGTAAAGACTCAACTGCATGCCACAATCTTTATGGTAATCCGAGGATTTCAGTACATAATAATGAAATATGTCTTCTGAGCGGCTATTAAAATTAATTTCACCGGTTTCGGTTCTAGTTATTATGAAGAAATTAACATAATTTACTACTTTGGTCATAAAAGTCTTTGCTGCCTTCTTCGCATTAGCTAACTAATTATGACTTTTCGAAATTAAACTTCTGTAATCCTTTAAATCTTTTTATAAAAAAAAATATTTTTTATACTGCTAACTGTATCGGTGGAGTAATAGGACTGACTCTTGAGCGAGCAAGTTCTACAAGCTGCAACACTTTGAGAATTTAGCATGCCACACCTATTTACGCCACTGGTAAGGGTGACAGCTTGCGGAAGTCAACTTCTGCAAGTTTTATTGCTAGTGTAAAACTCGCTGCTGTTAAATTCTTGTCATGCCTAAAACAAAACAAAGATTTGGTTAAAAGTTTTCTCCATCTTTTGTTTTCATTTTACGTGCACAATTTTCGAATTGAAGAGAAGACGTGAACAAATGATTAACGATCCCTGTTTCTTTTTTATCAGATGAGCCGTTGGGTGTAGCCAGCATGGGTCAGGCGGGCAGCCAGCCATCGCCGGCCGTGCCGCAGCGCGCCCGCCGGGCGCACACGCTGCCACACGAACCCCCGCGGCATGCACCCAAGGTAAAAAAACGATATCTATATCTATACAGTATGAGGCATATATCTTGAAATCGGGTGGGGATTGCGCGAAACGCGTATTTTGGGCATGCATAGCGGTGAGGGGTGCGGGCGGCGGGAGAAGGGCGCGTGCTATTAGTCGCTCAAAAGAGCACATGCGCGAACTTATCCCCACTCCTTCGAAAAAAATTCAAGATACTATATGCCTCGTACTGTACTTTTTTATACCGAGAAAAATGCATTTACGCATCCCCCTCGCAGGAGAGCAGGGGGTTCGTATGTGGGACTCGCCAGGAAGGGACCGCAGCATTCAACGTTGCGGTTCCCTACTCTACGATCGCCTTCCGTGGTCCCACCCAGCCAGTGGCTCGATGGGACCCCGGGAGGGGGAATTCCCACTAAAAGCCCGGTCCCCTATGGGAGTCGCCTCATTAACTTTAGCTATACCTACCTACTCATAATAGTTATTTATGCACTGTTGTATAATGGTTAATACACTCGGGAGGATAATATTTATGGTTACTATGACACGTTTCAGAACCTTTTATTAGAGGATTTAAAGCATGGGTGTCGGCAAAAATATATGAAATTCGGCATCAACAACGGTTGCAACTTTTTTATAGAACCGTATTTGTTACTATTTTCAGTTATTTCAGAGGTTTATTGTTAGTGACAACTTGCCGTGACAGAAATCCCGGAAAAAATGTAATCTGCTATGGAGCATGGTGCGCCTGTTAGATCTCCATTAACTACCTGAAACTTTATTTCTACCGAACTTTCCAGATTTATGTTTTGTTGAGATTTTATTTTTGAAATTATAAACGTATCACGTTATTTAACGTTGATCTGCATAGACCTAAGTTAATTAATTCATCAATTGTTTCACCTGTCTGTTTAGCAGTAATTGTATGGTTACACTCTTGAGATGTAGTAGTTAGTTAGTTGGAGTGCAAGATGAAAAGATCGCTATAGATTGAAGTTGAGATGTATTTACGTAAAAGTTACAAAGTTAGTTAAAATAGACGATTCTTTTCTCTGATGTATGAAACCGATCAAGTTGGCGTTATAAATTGCACTGAGCTAAAATATGTATTTATTATAATAATTAAATATGATACTTTAGGTTACTGCGGGTCGATGACGCGCCCGCCGTGACGTTTGCTGTGTTAGCAAAAGTAAAATAAATTATGTACATGTAAACCGTACATCTTGGCAACCCAAGAAAACAAAGAAAGTTAACAAAAACAAAAGAGAAAAGAAAAGCCTGCACAAAGCAAAAAATGTCACTAATCGAAATTGAATGCAACGTTGCTTGTTCCGGCGGCGTTGAGGGTCGGGCGGCTTCGGCGGCGCTGTTACCAGGTCGTCGCGTTGTCTGTCGTCCCTTCGTTAAAGGTTTGAAGTTCGATGTCTACAGTATGTGGTCGTTGTATAGCGGTCGCGCTTCTCTTATTTTTCTTCAAACAGTGCGGGCAGTATTTCCTCACAATCAACACAAGAAAAACAGCGACAGCTGACGCCAATAATACGTAACTGATGACGTATTGATGTACGTCATGACTTGATATGGTTGGCAGTTTAGTTTCATGTTCCTTCAGTTTTGTAATATCCTCTTCGATCTGTTCTGTTTCACGAGCTGTAGATCTGAATATAAGTGGCGTGTTTGTTTACTATCTTGTTTACTGATGTATCCAATGTTGTAGGTGCGACGTTGTAGTTCATCTTCATACGACTGCTGTAGTGATGATGTGAATTTCCATCTCATGGCTTAGTTGATCTGTAGTCGTCATACAGTGTTTTAGGTTAGCACTGGTGCACAAGTTCTTCACAGTGTTGAAGTAGTTTTCAACACGACGAGTTCCTTCCCAATAAGTTGTTATGTTGTAATACATAATTAGCGTCCATTCGTCGTGCATCATTTGCATTTTGCCGACTGCGTCATAGTAGATAGGGCGTTCACGTTCCAAGCTTGTAATTCGAGCGCCTGACGACACGCCGTCAATGGAGCCATATGATCCCGATAAAAATGTAAACATTGTTAGCAGCGTTATTAATAGATTTGATGTTTTGTTCCTTCCCCTTTTCTTCGTAATTTTTGAGTTCTGGTTTTGATCTTGATAAGTTGCAGCATCTTGTTTGGGAGTTTCATTTTCACTGCTCAAGGGGAGGGGTGACAGTTTAGTTACAGGGCGCTTGATAATTCCCGTTTGAGTTTTGATGATAGTAACTCGAACGTATCCGTCAGAACCAGGATTAGTTTCCAGGACGCGCCCCAACGCCCATTTTGCTGGGGGTAAGTTGTTGTCCTTCACCTTGCTGACTTTGATGTTGTTTGTGGACTTGTTCCACTTGCTATGAGTTTGAAGTTGTGGAAGGTGACGATTGACATTCTGTCTGAATCGATGGCAGCGCACACATTTACGTAGTTGAGTTTTGACAGCCCTGTTGCCGCTGACGATCCAATATCGCTGCCTTATATGAGTCAAAGTTAGTCGCGCTCCGCCGTGCAATGTTGTTAAATGCGAATTTTTTATTAAAAGTTGCGTAAGTCGGCTAGTATGTGGGATGATGGGGTTCTTCATTTCCACAGGCAAGTTCAAGTTCTGGAGGCGACCACCGACACGTATGATCTTGTCGTCGTCTAAGTAAGGGCTCAGCTTCATAATAACACTTTTCTTAGGTAATGTTTCTTTGTTTTCAAGTAGTTTATATTCTTCAATGAAATAATTCTGCTGTATGTGTTTTATAATAACTTTATTTGCTGCAGTTATTTCGCTAGTCAATAGGTATGGAGTTTCCGATTTCCGTTTAGCGCGCATGTTTGTTATACAGCGAAGTATCCATGCTGTTATTCGTAATATTCGTGTCATTGAACTAAAGTTAGTCAACAGCTTAGTTATAAAATGTTCGTTTTCGTAGTCTTGTAAAGTTTCTTTCAGTTGATATGTATTGCAGCTCAAAATTTCTTCTGATTCGTTTTTCTTGAAAAATTCAGCTCCTTGGAACCATAAGTTGAAGTTTGATAGTTTGCTTGGTAGCATGTCACGTGACGCGCAGTCTGCAGGGTTTTGCTCTGATTTGACGTAACGCCATTGTGACGTAGGTATGAAAGTTTCGCCAATCCATCGCTTTAAAGTTATTTGTATGATGTGCGGCAGTTCTAATTTTAGTTTCGTCCACTCTCTCTCAATATCTTGGGGAACCTTCTCATCCCAGTCGATGTTATTTTTGCAAGGTTTTTGAAACAATAGTTTTGTAGTGATCATCAAAGGAGAGAGCCAGCCCAACGTATCATAGAATTTCGCTATTTCCAAAAGTAGTAGTCTTTTCGTTAGTTGCTTGGAATTTTCTTTTACAGGCCAGTTAAGATGGAAAGTATCGGTGTCGGTATTCCAGCTCAGCCCTAAAGTTATAGAAGGCTCTTCAGTTTTGAAGTTATAGTTATTTGTTGTTGAAATCTGCTCCTTAGGTAAGTTTTCAAGTAACGCTGGATAGTTGCTGGACCACTTCCTCAGATTCATCCCCCCGCCCTTCAATAAAGCGATTAGGGACTCTTGTATCTTCTTAACTTCTTCAAGTGAGTTATTCCCGCTGACAAGGTCATCAACAAAAACATCAGTTTCCAGTACTTTTGCAGCAGTGGGGTGCTTGTTGCCATCGTCAATGGCAAGCTGTTTAAGGGTGGGTAGTGCCAGCCAAGGAGCGGTACAAAGCTTGAATTCTTGAAAAGCTTCGGTTAGCGAGTTTCGCCAAATGATTTTCTTTAGGTTTTGCTGTTCTTCATGGATCCATCTACAGCTGTACGTGGGTAAGTAGCAATCGTTAGGTGAAATATGAGCCGCCGGCGCCATGTGACGCATATCTTCATACTCTTTCATAAAAGCTCTGTACATAGTTGATAGTTGTTGTTTTCTTGCAAGTCGTTTTTCCAAGTGAATAAATTGAGAAATAGCTATTGATCTTGATGATCCCAGTTTTTCTTCATAATTAGGTAGGAGAGGCATCTTCACTATGTATTTTCCTTCAGGATCCCGTTGTACAGTTTGTGTATAAAGTTGCTCACATTGGTCATCTTTGGAAATGTCTTCAGAGTTCTGGATTTCTTTGCTTTCCCAATATTTAGTCAGTTCTTCTAAGTTAATCAAAGTTACATGGCAGTTAAAAGTTTTCATTTTCCCACACAGAATCCATCCCAAATGAGTTTGTTGTGCAACCGGAGATTGGCAGCTTCCCTTCAGGACTCCGTCGAGGATAATTTCAGAATAAACATCGGCTCCCAGTAACAAGTCGATAGGGCGAGAAATATTAAAATCAGGATCGGCCAGTTTCAGGTTTTCTATGTGCGGCCAGTTAGATGTTTCAAAAGTATTATTGGGTAAGTTGTTTGTTAGTTTTTTCATTACAAGCGCCTGCATTTCGAAGCTGTAGTCAGAGTGAATCGATTTACAGGTCAAGTTTAGTTGTCCCCGGCAATCACCAGAGACGGAGCCCACCCCTGAAATAGTTGCAGCCATCTTCCTTCGGGGCAGTCGCAGCAGCTGGGCAGCGTTTTCAGTCATTAAATTTACCTGCGAGCCTTGGTCCAGAAGAGCTCGAAGTGTGACGTAAGTTCCGTCCATAGTTTTTATTTTCAGTTGAGTTGTAGTCAGTAAAATCTCAGTGTTTTCAGAAGATAAATGATTAGAAGCTTGTTGTTTAGATGTTGATGGTTGTTGCCCAATGTTATTTTTCCCATTTGATGAAGATTTCCAGTTAAAGTTGTGCAGCAGCGTATGGTGTTTCATATTACATTCCTTACAAGTTTTAGTCGAATTACATTCCACATTGTTATGACTAAAAAGGCAGTTTTTGCAAACTTTCAATTTCGCAACTGTGTAGTTCCGCTGCGCCGTGTCCATGTCGATGAACTTGTCACATTGCATTAAAACGTGATTTCCGTTGCAATTGGGGCAATTTCCATAAGTAGTATAATAAGTTTTCTTTAAATCATAAGTAGATCTTTTCATAGGTTGTCTGTTCATAGGTTTCCAAAATGATGTTTTTTCTGAAGTAGTATTTCCTTTCACAGATTTAGTCGCTTTTGCAGTTTCATATGCCATAAACTTGCATTCCAGAAAGTATAAAAAATCTTGTAAATTTTGAAGTTCTCTATGATCTCGTATTTCATTCATGTAATCGTTCAAGGTTGTCGAATCCAGCTTCGGTAACATTAAGTGGACGATCATTGGATCCCATGTTGAAGTATCCAATCCGATGTTAGCTATGCCGTTCATGCATTCCTTAATGACGTCATGCATTTTCTTCAGGTTATTGGCGTCCGGATGCTGGATGACGGAGAGGTTAATCATTGCGTTGAAAAAAGATGAAAATTGCAAGCGTCGATTATCGTAACGTTGCACTAAAATTTCCCAGCAGGAGTTGTAGTTTTCAGCAGATACAGACAGATGCTGCACCAGGCTTTCGGCCTCACCCTTTAGTTTAGTTTTCAGATGTTTCATTTTCTGCGCTTTGTTTATTGCTGGGTTGTTATGGATGGTTTCAAGAAACAAGTCCTTGAAAGAAATCCACTTGCTGTAGTTTCCGGAGAAGTCTGGAAGTTCCATTTTTGGCACTGATTGCTGGTAGTGGGCACTCGACCAAATCATGGAGTGAAGTTGTTTCCGTAGTTCATCATATTTATCTTCAATATCAGAAAACATTTCGTAATACTCTTTGTTGGACCCCTTCAGTTGAAAGTCGATTTCCCAATGAAGTTTATCGATCGGCTCCCATTTAGTTTTTAAAATATTTAAGTTATCTTCCAGCTCCCATTTTGCGGAGTCGCTCGTGACGTTAATTTTGGACATAGCACGGTTGATAGCATTAAAATTGCATTCTTGTTTGTTTAGTAAAAGTTGAATTTTCGTAGTTTTATCATCTTCCTGTTCTTGAGAAGCGTTTCCCAAATTTTCACTCAAGTCAAACTTCACATTGCGTTTTTGTTCTTCCAGTTGTTCTAGTTTATTCCGTATGTCCGTCTTAGTTGCTAAATACATCTCTTTAGTTTTGCCGAATATGTCATCAGCGAAATAGTTGATAGTTTTATCTTCAAGTTCATTTACCAAGAGAGCGTGTCGCGCCTCAAAATCCTTCCATTGCTCAGTTAGTGACGTCAAACGAAGGTTGAGATACTTTTCAGTTTTCCGAGATGAAGAATCCTTGCGATAGTTGGCACACAAGGTCTTGATGTTTTCAAAACAGGTTGATTGAAGTTCCAGATTAGTCAAGTTGTTGTTGTTGAAATAAGTTGTTAAAAGCTCTGACTGCTATTCACAAGGTGTGCGCGCCTGTACCCTAAATACGATATGTGCGCTCTCGTCTCAATTCAACCGGTGAGACCCGCTGGTGGGAGGCCGGCCGAACCGATTCGCTATCGCAAAAAAGGCACAAGATCACACACTGCGAAGATGTTGTTTGCAGCCGTTGGTGACGTAGACAGATGACAGTGTCCACAGGTTGGTGTCCGTGCGCGCAGGAATAGGTAATCCACAAGTAGGTATCACGCACTCGCGAACTCTGGTCCCGCTTACACGAATTCTCGAAGGACCAAAAAGAATGTATGGTTACTAACTACTCTTGAGATGTAGTAGTTAGTTAGTTGGAGTGCAAGATGAAAAGATCGCTATAGATTGAAGTTGAGATGTATTTACGTAAAAGTTACAAAGTTAGTTAAAATAGACGATTCTTTTCTCTGATGTATGAAACCGATCAAGTTGGCGTTATAAATTGCACTGAGCTAAAATATGTATTTATTATAATAATTAAATATGATACTTTAGGTTACTGCGGGTCGATGACGCGCCCGCCGTGACGTTTGCTGTGTTAGCAAAAGTAAAATAAATTATGTACATGTAAACCGTACAGTAATAATATTCTTCATCATACTCGTTTCCAGGTGTTGCCCTCTTTGCCGGAGTCACCGCACCTGCGCAGCACCGACAACGGCGCCATCTTGCAGTCTGGTGGAACCATCAGTGGGCGCCGGCCCACTTCCACTCTGCAAGATGTCTCCAGAGTGCCTCATGGCCATGTGGTAAGCTATACCTATGTTGGAGCTTTTCGGCCTATTTACCTACTTCATTGCTGGCATTGAAATGGGTACTAACAAGGAAACATTGTAGGTACCTGCCATTAATATTTTTAGAATCTTCAGATCTTCTCACTCTAGCCGTGCCGGTGTTGTTACTCTTTGGTTTTAAGACTAGACCTGTTGAATATTAAAGACAAATGCTTAAGGTGGCTATACCACCGAAAGTGGCGCCCTCAGAGATATTTATTTAATAAGTTGTTAATAGAAAATGATTTTAATAAAACTTTACGTGGAATGTTTAGGGCCTACAATCTAGTATTTTTTAGAAGGTATCACTACATTCCTTCGTAGTCATTCGTAGAAGTAGATAGCAAAGCAAATGTGTCATAAACGACCACTTTCAGCAGTTTTGCTATCGACTTATAGCAGTGACTACGAGGGAATGTAATAGCGTCTAAAAATACTACATTATTAGCCCATAAACTTCCACGTAAAGTTGTATTATAATTGTGTATTACAATTACAATCCTTACCCTTATCCTTATCCTTACATATAATAAAACAGTAGAAAAAGTGTGTCTGTACATTACATATGTACATGTATATGTACGTGTATATTTAAAAAATATATATCTGGGGCGATGGTACATAGTAATAGAGTAAGAATTTGAAAAAAAAGTGTGTCTGTTTGTCTGTTTGAACACGCTAATCTCCGGAAATACTAAACGGATTCGAATGAAACTTTTTTGTTATATAGCTGTTAAGCCTGGGCATAACTTAGGGTATAATTGATTTTGGAAAATGGAACACCTGGTACAGAACCATAACGGTCCAGCTAAACTATACAAAATATAAAAATGACACCTTAGCAAAAGTTGTTCAGCCTGATGAGCATTTTTTTTTAAGGTATGAAAATCGAAGATCTGGATCACCCGATGCAGAACCATAACGGTCCAGCTAAACTATACAAAGTATAAAAATGACATATTTGCAAAAGTTGTTCAGCCTGATGAGCATTTTTTGTTGAAGTATAAAAATCGAAGATCTGGTACACCCGATGCAGAACCATAATGATCCAGCTAAACTATACAGAATATAAAAATGACATCTTTGCAAAAGTTGTTCAGACTGAAGATCTGGAACACCTAATGCAGAACCATAACACTCCTACAAGTATTTTCTTATGTAACTAACTACATTAGTTCATTTATATGCATACGCCGAAGTCATAAAGTCCACGCGTACGAAGTCGCGGGCATCGGCTAGTATTAAATAAAATTCAACGCGACGGCACTTTCGGTCAGGGTGCCACCTTAAAGCAGCAGAGAATAACAGTCTGAATAATACAGATAGTTAACTCATAGTATGTAACATAACATAAGGTATTGTTCACTGCTAGAAAACCCTGTTAATAAGGATTATTTAAATTTTTCAGCATACAAACATGTACCGATCTCGTTCCGCGGGAGGATCTGGAGATAATGTTGAGATACGTGCGAGAGAAAGGGATCCCTTGCACAGATCACATACGAACCTCGACCTTAGACAAAATGATAGTAAGTATTTTTTTTATTTCCAATAGGAATGACTGAATAAAAATAGATTTGTTAACAAATGTTGTTTGTTATGTTGCAGATAGCACTATAAATAAAAGATTTGGATCAGAGCCTGACCTAAGAATAGAAGAAGAAAAACAGAAACCAAAATGTAACAAACATTTTAGAAAAAAATACAGAGCACCACCACCTCCAACAAATGAAGTAAGTGTTATTTATTTATTTATAGGAGGGTCAACAGCTAAAGTATATATTTTTAAAATAATATGTTGACCATGATATCAAAATAAGTGTGTATTACTTTACTGACAGATGTAATCGTATCGTTTACAGATTATCGAGGGTTCATCACCTGATTCCAGCGAAGGAAACGCGAGATTAGAACCCCAAAGAAAACTAAGGCTTTTTAAAACTAGAAACGAAACCAAAAATATGAATGGTCAAGTAGATAATAAATTACCAGTCTACAGAAGTAAAAATGTCACAGAGTATAGGTCCTTAGATTATAACGAAAATCAAGCTTTTGAGAGAAGGTATAGATCCCCTTGCAAAGATAGGGACCCACATTACAAATATCCTGACAGCAAAGATATGTTACAAACCAATGCGTCATTAAAAAAAGAAGAACGAATAATACAAACGAAACAAGATTACAAGAAGACGAGAATAGACCGAGTAAGTGGATGTAGAGCGAAAACATCCAAAACTAATGAACAAAGTGAAGCGTGGAAGACTCCACTGCTCAAAAGGAATTTCAGATATTCTGAAAGATTTAAGCGAGAAGAAAATGAACAACCATCCCTGAGGAGAGAAAAGACTTTCGACAATACTCTTATAGCGAGTGAAAAAGAAAGTGAATCTCCCAGAGCCATACATGAAAATAAAATGAAAGCATTAGGTACACAATTAAAAAGCAGTCAAATAAGCCCTTTAGCAGATAGCAGTAAGCCTTTGAGAAAATCTCTTCCTTCACTATTAGTCAAAAATAATGAAGAAAAAGATGAATTCCAAGTTGAACTCAAAAAGGCTACTAGTAGGATTAGAAACGAATTAGGCAGTAAAATTAATAATGTAAGTGAAAATAAAACTAGTCAGAATGATAAATCGAGCACGCAAAAACCAAACCCAACGAAATCCACAGTCCAGAGTAAAGTCAAAGAGTCTAGTCTTAAAACGAATAATGTCAATAAACAAGAAACAAAAAACAACGTAAGCAACCAAGAAACAAAAGCAGTAGTAAATAACAATAGGCGTCCTCTGAACAGATTGAATGAAACCAAAACTAAAGTAACAACTCCTCAAAATAACATTACTGTCAAAAGCACTGCAGTAGTCAGCAAATATAAGTATAACAGCAAAGAAAGCGGCCGATCCATTCCTGACAGAGGGCAAGCTTCTGGCAAGGAATCCACCCCTGAGCATTCACCGACTAGAAACAAAGAAACTACAAAACCTCAAGCCACACCTGAAAAGTAAGTTAAATACATCTTGAAATTCGAGTGCGTATTATGTGTTGGGAACGAATATATAACATTCAAAATAATTATTGAACTTATACTTTTAACAGATAGAATCTGTTTATTTAAAAATTAGCAATAAAAATATTACAGGTGTCATCAATCGTTACTAAAAAGTGGCTTTTCAATATTTTTTACAGACAATCAAAGACAGCCCCATCCAAACATTTCTATTTTGGTATGATCGAGAGCAAACAAACGGAGCAGCGGGATCACTTGAAAGACTTTCCAGGATTGGGCAGCCCCATTATCGAGGAGATCAGCAATTTCCACCTCATCGAGAAGAAGCTACTGGGCTACAATGAACGTAACGATGTCGATGACGAGGCAGAGTTCGAGAAATTTAATGCGAAACTTAAAGAAGATTGTAAAATCAAAAATTGTAAGTTTCCTAGACCACCTGTAGTCCGCAATATCGCTTCTGTTTTGTGTTATTGCAAAAAGAGAAGATATTGAAAATAACGTAAATTAACATTTTGAATATTGTTTTCAAGCGTCTACAATTTCTGAAATTCAAAGATTTAGGAAAGGGCATAGATGTAAAATAGAAAATTGAGTATTAATTTTCATTTGTAAAATGATATTGTTGAATTAAATTCCATTCCTTTTCATTTAAAAGAAAGTCCTATGAGGCATGAGATTGGCAAGTTTATGGAATTACAAAATCATTATTTCTTTCTTCGTCGATAGTATCTTCGGAGTCAGCTCTATCATCCGATGGTTCTGAAGGCGAAGGTTCAGATGGCTCTCTGGGCATTGCCCTGCGGTTGCGACCCACACTGCCCAAGAAAAAGCCATCCATACCTCGCTTCTCTCCCGCCGCAGCCTGGAGACAGCTTGCTGTTTTGGACTCTCACCTAGCTATAGGTAAATGTTACTATCTTGTCTCAGTGAAAAGGCGCTTTACGTTAATGTATAGTTCCAAGTGGAATATGAATTTGAAGTTCTTGTATAGTTCTGTTCTGTACGTATTAGTACATACTATCAAAGATTTTAAATTTTTCAGCTTGTTAGTAATACAGAGACTACAGAAGTTAAGCTTAGCACCACGTATGACTGACGACAGTGAGTCACGCATTCGAACTGTTTTTAGCGTATCAGAGATTCTGTGTCAGTGAGAGGTGTTTGCGTTGCTCGAGCGCGCGTAGTACTAAGCTCTCCATTTTATTTTTCATATCTTTATCTTTCATCCAGAAACTCAACCATTGGCCGTGGAGACGAAGATGTCGGCGGACATATCGGCCGAGTCGTCGCCTCGGTCGGAGCAGTCTGTGGACAAGTCGGGAGACTCAGGCATTTCCGGCGACCATGCTCATAGCGACCATAGGGTCGACTCTCCATCTACACACAATGTAAGGGCAAATAATGTCCGTTCCTTTTAATATTAATTTGTTTTATTCTATGTTCGATTCTCGTTTTACCATTGAAAATGGTTATCAGATGCAAATCGCCTGAGACGTATTTTTGGCCATATCTCCGAGGATTTTGGGAGAATCGAAATAAAAATAGTACCAAAGGTTGAGGAATTTATCGAGACACGTGTGAACGTTTGAATTTTGAAAATCTACTTGTAACTTTTTTTGGAATTTTGCGAAATTCCAAAAATTCCGGGTTTTTTGGGGGATGTTTGTTTACTAAATTGTAAATATTTCGGGAAAAAAACAGACTTAAGAAAAAATTAAAAAAAAATCCTAGGGTATTAGTTTAGCTATCAAATGGCGAAATAATTTTGAAAATCTTAATATATAAAATCGTAAACTGAATGACTGATCTATCAACGCACAGCCCAAACCGCTGGACCTAGAGACTTCAAATTTTGCACACAGATACTTTATACAGTGTAGGCATCCACTAAGGAAGGATTTTTGAAAATTCCATCCCTAAGAGGATGAAATAAGGGATGAAAGTTTGTATGAAAGTCCCTCAGTTTTGAAGCTAGAATATTCAAATTTTGTGTTTAGGCTGACGATTGAAAATTAATAAATACGGGTCACAGCGTTTTCCAAAATTCTACCCTCGAAGGGGTCAAAAGGGGGTTGAGGTTGGGTATTGAAGAAAATCCTTTATTTTCGAAGGAAAAATCGCAAAATTTATAATTTAGACTTATGGATGGAAATCTAAGGCAACGTATATTATTTCTACATAAATTACCAAATACAAAAATTTCAATCGTGAGGATGGGTTTAAATTGTCGAGTGTCTGGAATCCAGTAGTCCGGTTGTGTAAAAACAACAAAAATAAAAAAAAGTGCCGTTTCGCGTACAGATACAGTGAGTGTCGTGTGTCGAGAACAAATTCGAGTGAATAGTGAGTTTCCAGACAGTGGTACCGGTATCGAACGTAGTAATAAAAGAACTAGACGGAGGGTAGACCGATTCGTCTGCCAATAACATCTACCCGCAAGCAACAATCGACAGTTCTTCCGTGATCATGGCGCATGCAACTGCGCCGAAATATCGGAGTCTCAAAAATAAACAGGTACATGGTGTAAATCCCGACATAGTTTATTCTATTAACGTCAATAACCATGGAAATTTAAAACAATATATTATATTATTTCTGTTAGTATTTCAACTCCTATGGGGTTGAAAAGGGGTAAAAAAACCTAAAAATAATTATGGATGTCGTTATAGGGGTTTTGTGGGATGACGATTGCAAAAATGACATTTATTTTTAAGTCCAACACGGTGGACATGATTTAACACCTAAGGGGGTGAAAATGGGGTTCAAATTTTGTATGGAAAAATAATATAAAGTAGACATTACAACTTTAAACTTCGTAGGAGCACATCTAAAAATAAATAGGCAAATATATATGGGAACGGGAACAGGAACGGGAACGGGAACGGGAACGGGAACGGGAACGGGAACGGGAACGGGAACGGGAACGGGAACGGGAACGGGAACGGGAACGGGAACGGGAACGGGAACGGGAACGGGAACGGGAACGGGAACGGGAACGGGAACGGGAACGGGAACGGGAACGGGAACGGGAACGGGAACGGGAACGGGAACGGGAACGGGAACGGGAACGGGAACGGGAACGGGAACGGGAACGGGAACGGGAAGGTCCGCCACACGCGGCAAATGTCTTGCCTCGCGAGGCAGCGCGCTGGGTGGGGACCCGCTTAATCGCGTAAAAATGGCTGGTCGGGTCCTGGTTGAAGGTTCCTTAAGGATTTTCTTTAATATTCACGCGGACGAAGTCGCGGGCAAAAGCTAGTCGGTTTATAATTGTGACCTGTAGGTGGTCCCTTTAGATTTGGAATTGTAGAAAAACGGCTGTTTCCGTACATAAAAAGTGATGTAGCTTCTATGATTATTGACCGATCGTCATGGTAATAGTGTTAAAAGATGCAGAAGCGGATGAGAAGTGCATTCGTTGGAATTTTGAAAATTGGTTAATATTATTTCGGCCGCGTCGAGGCAGTCAACGGGCGCTTTTGTGACACGAGGCGGAGCCGAGTGTCATAATCGTAAAAATAAATAGGTACTACTTAACTTAAACTTAACGGTAACTTTAAAAATATAATAGGACTTTGCATTTGATTTGATTTTGGTTTTTCGTAAATTATTCATTTGTGTTCATTTTCAATGCTCCGATTCTTGCGGGGACTGTAAAATCTGTGAATTTTTTCTCCAATTATCTTTTGCAACCTAATGCCTGGTTTATACGGTAACATGGCAGTCAGTAACATAACGTGGCAGTACAGTAACCCAGTCCAGCGCTGACTTGCTACTGGGCTCGTGTAGACTATAGTTTCAACACAGTCCAGTGTGACTTTTCGCTCGCATGTCGGTCCAGCTGACTAGCCACCCGTTCCATTTTCGTGTACTGTACGATTTACTGTCGATCCTGTCTACATCTACAATTTGTCTACATGTAACCAGTTACTGGGTCTGAAATTCTAAATCACAGGGTCCAGTCACTGACTCCGTATAAACCAACCCTAAAAGAATTTAAATAAAGCCTACTGAAACCTGAGCGGCATCCGCTACCGGCGCCGGTAGCGATATCCCAATGGGTACGCGGTACGTATCGCGTACCGTGACAACTGCGAAAATGCCATATCAAATATCGCTCGGGTATTACCGCTACGCTACCCACGGCAGTAGCGGATAGGTACTGCTCAGATTTGAGTAGGCTTTTAATCAGGTACGTCCTATTCCTAAACAACGAAGAACAATCATTACAAATTGTTCAATGTATGTAGCTAAACGTCACAAACAAACCACACCCACCAATCCGCGTTGGGCCCGCGTGGTGAGTTATGGCCTATTCTCCTTACCACCCATAAGGAAGGCCTGTGCCCCAGCAATGGGGACATTAAAAAAATGGCTGATGGACAAACGTCACAAATGTCACATTAAATAAAGTATACCAACTTCATCGTAATCAGATTCAAGAACCAACGCCAGCAGCCTGGACCCCGCAGCAAGACCTGGGCGACAGCAGCTCGGACGGCGCGGGCGCGGCCGTGCACGTGGGCGCGCACGCGGGTGCGCTCGCGGGCGCGCGCGTCGCCACCTACAGCCCGGGCGCGCAGCCCTTCAGCCTCTCGCTGCCGAGGGACGGCCAGGACCGGGTGAGATTACCTACCGAGACTGTCGGGAAGTTAGGGGACTAGTTGGTTTGGGTGGTTTCGGATAGTTTGTTCTGGAGACATGAGACAATTTTGGAAAAAAAACAAATAATCTATTACAAAAAAGCATCGCGATAAGCGTACGATATTCGTCCCAATTTACCCGTGAACCCACCAGTGGGTAATGTCAGTAGGTCCACGAGTCGTGAAGGCACTCCGGGTGTGACATTAGTCAAAGTCAAATAAGCTTTATTCAAATAGACTTAATTATTAAGTACTTTTGAATCGTCTATATTTTCCTACCACCCGTTTCAGACTTTTTTAGCTGACAAGAAGAACGGGCGCAAGAAACTTAGTAAGTAGCTTAGTAACTCGTGTATGTACGTATAAGCTTCAAAATCAAGCATATCAACGAACATTGTCCCTTTATCGTGATTATTTTTTGTAAAAGGCCCTCAGAAGTGCAATAAATAACATTTCTCATAAAAATAAATTCTAAAAATCTACAGCCAAACGGAACGAACCAAAATGTTTTCAATCATGTTAACATATATTATTATCATTTTATGATCAGCATGCTGGTATCCATGTCAGTTTGACATTATTCGCCAAAAATAACAAAAGATACTTTGTTCGAAAAGCACGACGATGAACTATCCGAAACTTTGTGGAGTGATCAAAGTAACTAAGGAAATTAACAAATGTGACTAACATAACAAAGAACATCAGGTAAAAACTACTCACCTAACCTCCCGGTAACGCTGAGGAGGAGTAAAGGACACAAAGTGTAATTAACGCTGGTCTTGCTAACTGTGTTCTTGCACTTTGTCTTGCTTGCGAACTCATGATCACATTCTTTAACATTTCATTTGTACATCATTGTTACGGGCTGTTCTTCCTTGTCCTCTTGCTTCTGTTCAACATATTATATAAGCGGTCTTTCCCTTAACTTGCAATATTATTCATATTAGTTTTATAATCCCTATTGCCAATAGAATCCCAATCGTTTTCTGTGAGATTTCGATATCAACTTTCTCTAAACTTCAAGCTTCTTTATCAGGCATAACATCAGTTGTATTTGCCCTATCTAAAAAAAGGCACATCAGTTACCTTGTATTTGCAAACCATAGCATTATTATCTCTGCTGCTGAGATCTTCATTTATCTTACTTCAACCTATTCCTCAACACTGCTGTTGGAGCTCTTATAGACGTTTGACCTTTATTCCTCATCAGCCCTCAGAACAGCCCGAGCCCCGCATAGTTTAAAGGGATGTCGTGCTTCTACGAATGCTTTCAGGGCAAACCGCTGCAGCAGGGTTTCAACAGTCTGCAGAAGTTGCGGAAGTCAGTGTCGGGAGCTTTGGGTGCAGCGCTCGGATCCAGGAGATTTGATCTGGAACATGAGCCGATGTTACAGGAGCCCGAGCAGAACTGGTTCCTGACCAAGTCAGCGCCGAACTCCTTGAGTAACCCGCTGCTGTTCCAGAGAAAACCTGTTGAGGATGACATCAAAGAAGAAGCGCCGCCCTCTGATAAGGTCTGTCAATAGTCCACACTCTCATTGAAGGTTTAAAAAATCAAATCAAGTACGTTACATGAAAATATTAAACCTCTTTATTCTATTCATATTTTTTTATAGTTATTTTTTATTTTAATGTTTGAATCAATATTTTAATTTTTACATCAAGGCCGAAAGCCAGGTTAACAAATTGCTAATATGTTGAATGGAGTTGCATTTTTCCTCTCCCATTTATACATGGTTTTTTGTAAAACACCAACAACCTCGCAGGAGTAGTTTACTAATATTATAAACGTTTGTTATACGACTTTCCGAAAAAGAGAAAAAAAGTCAACCTATCATACAATACTCGATCAGCTGTTTGGAAATTTTATTTTTATACTATTTTTGGAAAATTCGTAGAACAAACGTTGTTGTTTATGATGTTAGTAAGCTATTCCTGCCAGGCGAGGTTGTTGGTGTTTTGCAAATAACCCTGTCTGTACACGTAATGCATTTTGCATTTCACAATTCCTCTCTCGTGTAGGAGGAGAGCGGTGCGTGGCGGGCTAGCAACTCTTACTTGTCATGGGGAGGGCACGTAATGTACCTGCCCCCCGCGCCAGCCGCCACTGATCAGCCCTTGTCCATGCCCCTGCCCATTGACAGGCCAGTCAGGTACGGAATAGGAATTTTTAAGATTATCACCCCTTGGTGATGGAGGAGGACTTGATGATGGAGGTCTCACGCCGCGCTTCAACTTTTATATTAGCCTACTGCCCGCGGCTGACTCAGTCGAGCCAGCGTACGAGGGATGTCATGTATCGGTTGAGATAGAGCTACGCGACTGAAAGAGTAGCGCTTCGGGGGTGCTTTAATAGGCACGAAGCGCTGTGCAATTTGAAATTGTACTTTATTGCCGTTCAGCGAGAGTAGCTTATTATTTGATTGTCTTCGCGCGGATGGGCTTCTGTATGTTTAGTACTATTAATTATATTCTGTGTTATCTATCACATCACCTACCTACATAGTTATGGTCAGTAATCTCCATCATGTCAGTATTCTCATCTAGCCCTTCCTGACATGACCATAGTTTAATTTTGTCTAACAGTTAACAAAAGCTTTCGATCCTAAATATCAATCAAACAGACACAGCGACAGAGCAACTTTACAGTTTTTATTCTTGTTAATGAAATAAACATCTAATTTTTAAAACATTAGCCACATAAACTATTATAGTTTCAGTCGATTAAAAAACTACCTAATATACTTACTTATCGATTTCTGTAGGAGCAAATCGAGCGGTTGCCTAGAAGCAGCAGCGAGGGCGGCTCGAGCAGCGCTCGCGAGCGAGATGCGCGAGCGCGAGCGATCCGCCTCGCCCGAGCTGGCGCGTGCGCTGCCGGCGCGCGTCGAACCGGTGCACAAGGTAAGTGTCATACTCGTCTGTCGTCATTAGCCATTTTGGCACTGGGGCCCTATTTTTGAATCGCTCGGCTGGCGTCGAGCGCTCGTTTCTACTGATTTTCGTTCGACATATGGCTCAAACGTTCGAAATAGAGTCATATGTCGAACGAAAATCAGTAGAAACGAGCGCTCGACGCCAATCGAGCGATTCAAAAATAGGGTCCCTGGTCTTCATTGTAGAGGGTAGGCCATAACCTACTACGCGGAGCAATTTATAGGCATGATGACAATTTTTTCATTTTATGTTACATAAATTACCTCTCAAAAAAAGAAACATTGGTGAAATAATTATTTCGCTAGCATAAAAACAGCCCGAGATATCACAGTTTGAAATGTACAAAATTGGACTCACCCGAAAACGCTCCATACTAACGTCTATTCAGTTATGACGTCACGCTTGAGTAGTTTGTATGCAACGCGTAAGAAATTTGTTCGACAGCTATATTAAATAAATTGTGTTCATCATAATGGTTTCTAAGACAAATTTGCTATAAATTTTATGGACAAGGTATTATTTATTTAAATAAATATACTTTTTAAATGGACTTGTCCGCACAACTTGGAAGGGTCATAAAACAAATAATACGCAATATATATATAAAACCAAGAGGTATACAAGCTTCTCTAAAAGTTTAATAGGTACTTACGATTTTTATTAGTATTTCGTTATTTTATTCATTAGTCATCATCCTTATTGCAGATTGGTAGGTATTAACGATTGCAACGGTTTCAACCTTCCAAAGCACGGAGAAGCTCGAGTCTTTTGCCATCATCATCAAGGGGATAAAGCAGTGTCTTACATGGCATATTGGACCAATTATTAGATTACCAATAACACTTAGAAAAGGGCTGCCCATACTTTTTCTTAAAGAGATCGACCTAGTAAAAAAATATGACTTAGGACGCTGTCACACAAGCCTATTATGGCCTATAATATTATTGCCTAGAAGAAATCGCCACTCACGTGCGAGACTCGCGTGCAAGACTCTCCTTATGTAACAGCCTCCAGAGATCGACATTTTGACCATTTAACCCACCAAATATTTATCAAGAAAAAAAATTTGCTTAAGTAAAACTACATTGGGTGCAAATCTGTTATCCTTGGCGATCGACCTTAAAACCTCTCGCGATAGACCGGCCGATCGCGATCGACCGTATGAGCACCTCAGAACTTAAAAAATGTGACCGCAACGTTTTAAAGGCCGAATATATTTTTTCCAATTCGTAATAAATTAGTGATTAATTAATTACCTAGTTCCAAATTCTTTTTAGATTTCTTAACACAAATTAAATACGATATCAATATTAATTCGCTATTTGATCATGATCAGTATAATTATAATGCTTGCGTAATTATTCACATTTAATTTCGATCGCGTATCTACAAAAGCATCATATCACATTTATTTCCCTACTAAACTAAGACATTTAAAAGAATCATGGGCACTCTACTAAGGAAAATGGACGTAAATCCAACAAAAATGAAAATATATTTTATGTTTAAGATACCATGCCTAGATCATGTGGATATAAATTTTATTTGATTTACCATTGGGTTATGGAGATACTACCGCGCGCTAAATGTAGATAAAATAAAACATTTATTTTTATTAATTCAGTTTACTTTTGGCTTCAAAAACTAGTGCATAAATATTTTTAAAATAAGTAATTACCTATTTTTACGTTTTTATTTAAATAATAAGGTATACCTTATAAGCACATAATAAAACATTTCACATTCAGACTGCAAATTCAGCCGGGAACAATGGTTTAACGTACCTTCCGAAGTACAAAGCTCGAGATAATAGATTTTTGGTCACCCATCCCATGACCAACCCTTGCTAAAGTTGCTTAACCTCCGCAATCGGCGGATCAGGCGCTAAACTACTGCGCCATTGAGTTTCTCTGGTAACTCCTACCAGCTCGCTGTTACTATTCACATATTTTTAAATACATTAATATTGATTTATCTTACTTGCTTTTTACATGTTTGTACGCTCCTATCTTTTTTCTCCGGCGTCCTAGCTACTTGTTGCCATACAAAGAAATAGACTATAGATTATTATCTTTCAAATGATATATATTTTGTCACTGTTGGTTCAACGTCCAATTTGACCAAGATCCTTTGCTTTTAACATGATTATAAAAAATCTCTGTGCAGGTCACATTATTAAAATGCATCGTTTCGAATCACATTTACTTTTTCAAGGTTGGATTAAATTGACTTCTCGTGTCCGACTGTTTACCATGGACTTAATTAAAATATGAATGCAAAACATGTATATGACATAACATATACGACTATAGGATGGATCGTTAGCGCTAATCTGTATTTCAAGATTTTCAAGAATAGAAATATACAGCTGTTATAGAATATCGTGTAAGAAATGGTTATATAATTTATGTTTTATTTTATAATAATATTAGCGTTACCCATTCAAAAACATGAAAGAAAATGAAAGAAATTCATGTGTATTATTGCTGAATTCAGTTACAGTTATCAAAGTAAGTTAGTATCCGTTTTCATCTCTAATAAGCTTGTGTGCTTTTGCTTTAATTGCCGATTTTTCTAACTCACAGAAATACTCATTATCTTCGTGATGTTAAAGATGCTTCAGTTGCTTATTATTGTCATGACGGCCAACTGTCAGCAATACAAATATTTTTGATTTTCTGTATCTTAAGAGTGACACCTTTTTTTGTTAGCAGAAATCGTAACTTAGCCGAAACTTTTTTTCACTTAACATTAACACATATGCATTAGTTAACATTGTTTTATAACATAAGTATTCATTGTTGGTAAGTAAATTAAGAAAATTTTAGTATGGAAAATGCAACTTCTTTAAAATTCTCCATACAATACGACTATTTCATATTTAAATAAACTACTAATAAAATAAATGCAAGGTTAAAATACTTGAGTATCATAAAGTATGCCTACTTATTTGGATAATTATTATTTTCAGTTTTAATACCCGAATTAGTGGTTTATATTGGGATTACTTACCTATATGATGTTTATTGTGTATGAATACTAGTTAGATGTTTCTTAAATAATCACACGTGCAAGGTGGCCAAGTGCATTCAAAACTCAGCCAAAAGTCATAAATTAAGTTCACATGCCCACTCATTCGTCGATTTCCTACTATTGTTCTTTTCAAAACTTCAAAGTAATTTTCTTCGTCCAAAATTATGTTGGTCTCAAATTTTTGCTAATTGAAACATTGTCTCTTCGAACATAATCGCTTTGATCAACAAGCGTGTGACAAAACTGAAGATTCGCCCTCAATAAAGTACAATTTACAACACATTAGTCATAAATTTTGATTTTGTAAAAGAATTCTTACCTAAAAGGAATAAGGTTGTATTCGTCAAGGTACTTTATTGTTTCGTCTATTGTGTCACTAAGCATCATATTAAGCTCATTCCCACGCCTGATTCACAATAGGTTTTTAGCCACTAAGTGATTTCCGCGTCTCTTTGAAATGGGACTGATATTTTGGAACTGAAAGATTGATATGTTTCCTACAAAAGTCTGTGTCCTTCTTTAGAACTTTTAAAGCCTTCCGCCTTGCTTCATGTAGGATGGTATGAAAAATATAAGCTGCCTTAGGCGTGAAATACATAGAAGCGATGCGGCGGAGATAAGGCGCAAATACGGCGGCGATACGTGTATATGATTGGCCGAAAGCATCCGAAAGTCTCACATCTGCACCGTATCGCCGCCGTATCCGTGCAGCGTCGCTTCTGTGTGTTTCACTCCTTAGCCATGTGTAAGTTGCGAAGGTTTGGTCATCATTATTTTCGTATATTTTGTATCCGTATCCGTACGTATATGTTGGTAGATATGTATATACTAGGACCACTAGGACCTTATATTATCATTTCAGAATATTAGAGTACCTACGACAAAGTATTTTACATCATACTGCTCGGTAACTAGGATTTACTAATATAG
Source organism: Agriphila tristella (assembly GCA_928269145.1). Classification (NCBI taxonomy): domain Eukaryota; kingdom Metazoa; phylum Arthropoda; class Insecta; order Lepidoptera; family Crambidae; genus Agriphila; species Agriphila tristella. The sequence goes on from OV743434.1 coordinate 28,435,674, forward strand.
TATGAAGCTGTGTAAGTTGACATGTGCAACACAGTGCATTGTTTAGGTAGAACGTTCCATTTTCAAATCACTTTACAATTTAAGCATGGTGAATGCTTTAACTGTAAAGTACACTTTACAATTCAAGCATTTAAAACTCCTTAGTGAACCAATCTCTTTTCTTAAATTATAAACTGACGAAACTTTTTACTGAAAAAAAAAACAATGAATATGGCGCCATTTAAATTCAGTTCAACCTATGCAAAACTCCTTGGTCAAACAATTCTTTTTTATAAAACGATAAGATTCATTTTGAAAGCGCGAAAAAAATCTGCTGTTTCATACATTTCGATGGAGTAGGCATTGTACTTTTGTATGGAACAGCTGATTTTTTTTCGTGATTTCGAGGTTGGTCCCATAATGAAAGTTAAATGTTCAGTTTAATGGTCTGATCAACCCCATGAGAAGTTTTCAATGAACTAAAAATAACCTTGTATGTTTTATTATTATTATTTATTTTTCATTTTTTATTTTATTTTTATTAAATTTACCTCGCATGAATGATGTAAAGTAGTATGCTTACCTCGGTTGTAAGTAGCTATTACACCCTCGATCCATTAGCGGCCTTTGCGAGCTGCGCTCGCACGGGCGCACAAATTGGATCTTGTTCTGTAATAGCTCACTTACGTCCCTTGTGTAACAAACTACTATTGTTGTTGTCGACAAAGTTTTGAAACAAACATTTAAAAGCATATTTATCAAGTAGGTACCTACCTACTAACAATAGTAGTTTGTTACACAAGGGACGTAAGTGAGCTATTACAGAACAAGATCCAATTTGGCGCCCGTGCGAGCGCAGCTCGCAAAGGGCGCTAATGGATCGAGTGCACCCGAGATATTTAGACGCCCGAGCAAGCGAAGCGAGCGAGGGCGAATATAGTTCGAGGGTGTAATAGCTACTTACAACCGAGGTAAGCATACTACTTTACATCATTCATGCGAGGTAAATTTAATTAAAAAAAAAAAATAAAAAAAAATCAAAATCAAAATCAAAATCAAAATCAAAATCAAAATCAAAATCAAAATCAAAATCAAAATCAAAATCAAAATCAAAATCAAAATCAAAATCAAAATCAAAATCAAAATCAAAATCAAAATCAAAATCAAAATCAAAATCAAAATCAAAATCAAAATCAAAATCAAAATCAAAATCAAAATCAAAATCAAAATCAAAATCAAAATCAAAATCAAAATCAAAATCAAAATCAAAATCAAAATCAAAATCAAAATCAAAATCAAAATCAAAATCAAAATCAAAATCAAAATCAAAATCAAAATCAAAATCAAAATCAAAATCAAAATCAAAATCAAAATCAAAATCAAAATCAAAATCAAAATCAAAATCAAAATCAAAATCAAAATCAAAATCAAAATCAAAATCGAAAATCGAAAATCAAAATCAAAATCAAAATCCAAGGAGTTTTGCATAGCTTGAACGGAAATGAAATGCCGCCATATTTATTGTTTTTTTTTTCAGTAAAAAGTTTCCACAGTTTATAATATAAGAAAAGAGATTGGTTCACTAAGGAGTTCGACATAGCTTGAATTGTAAAGTTACTTTACAGTTAAAGCATTCACCCATGCTTGAATTGTAAAGTGATTTGAAAATGGAACGTTCTATCTAAACAATGCACTGTGTTGCACATGCCAACTTACACGGCCTCTTACTATACTAGTAAATCCTAGTTGCCGAGCAGTATGATGTAAAAACTCTTACGCCCCATTGCACTAAACTTAAGGATCGCCTAAGTCTTTTCCTAACTACAACACGACCAAATTAAAACGGTGTCATAAACTTAGCCGTCATGTAGCTGTCATTCGCCTAGTTATCTTGGTCGAGTTGTAGATAAGAAAAGACTTAGGCGATTCTTAAGTTTAGTGCTTTTGCACCTTAGACCACAATCTGGGTGAATATACTTTTTCGGATATTTACTTAATTTAACTACCTTAAGAACGTTGCTATTGTTTTGAGGATTTATGAGCAGTTGTGTAATTTCATAAACACACCTATTATAACAAATTCCAAGTATAGATAAAATCAGTTTCCGTTAATCAATGCTGAACTCGATCGCGCGAACATTTGATCTATAGATCACGATCTAGCGCCAAACCAAATGAGTGTATTAGTATGCCATAATGGTTTGATTGTCTGTCGTTTACATGCCACTAGTCATCCTATACGAATTATACGATCGCTAGGGCTTTCACTAAACAAAACATGACAACATAGATTTCTTTTAGCAATATAGTTATGAAATGTTTTATTATTTCAAAAGTATAAATAGAACACTGTCTTTTGTAATTGGACGTAAGTTATTCTGTGAATTCTTATTGGAGAAGTACATTTTTCCACGTTTCACTAGTAACTCTTATAATTCAGAACACACAACCAACCAGCCCCCACTATCGTGAACCAAGACTTGATTGCCGCAACCACGTCGCATTTTGAAAGATCACAAACTACTTACTTGTTTACACGCTTGCATCCCAAAATAGAGTGAGGACAGAAGTCAGGCAAACATCTTGACACTTTTTTGACGGAGTGGGGATAAGTTCGCGCATGTGCATTTGTGCGCGACCAATAGTGCGCGCCCCTCTTCCGTCGCCTCCGGTGCCTCACTTCTGCGCATTCCCCACCAGATTTCAAGATGTTTGCCTCGTAATGTACTACGCGCGCTCTAGCAAGATGGACAGCTCTCACCAACCGACGACACTGCATAACCACCATGCACTCGAACTCGTTTGAGATTCGTCAGAGATTCCGTTTCGGTGAGAGCTGTTTATATGTGTGTGCGTTGCTCAAGCGCACGTAGTAATAAGCTTGACTTCGGTTTTCTCTCTATTTTATGATAGGATACCGTGTAGCTCACGTTTTAAGATACACATAATATATTGACAGCCCTGTATCACACAGAATATATACCGTAGCCCCAACATGGCTTAGTTTTGTTTGCGCAGTAAGCGCCGCGCGGTGACCTCACTCTATGCTGGCTAAAGACCCCTAACTATTTGCATGCTCCGACGCACGATCATCGATCATTTTCACTTCTATTATTTGCTTAAGGTCATTTTTAAAATTTGTCTACATGGCATTGCTCTTTGAAGATAGTAAATTGGCAAATAATAGCGAGATAATTCTATGACAAGCTGTTTATGAAAATAAATATTTTGCTTTCGTAGTACAACGGGTATTTCAACGGCAGAATGAACGAAATGTCAACATGATTTCTATTTTAGAGATTAGGTATCGGTTTTTTATTTTTGCACAATATTTAAAGTTTTTTTTTGTTATTACTAAACTGAATTTTTAAGATAATATTTTTAAACAACATATATTACCAGAATTAAAAACTTTGCCTCGGGGCATGCAAAATAAGTATTAACTGTTGTTAATTGAATCTTTTCATTATTTTGAGAAAGCCCATCTGATAGAAACAGTCTATAGTTCTTAACACTACTTGCTATATGGACCTACACCTATTCCCAAATCCCAAGCTTTACAACTTCTTCGCTTAATAAAATTCACAAATGACGTAAAAGTTACAGTTACATTTACGTTCCATAGCACAGATATACAAAATAAATAAAAAAGGATCAGAGGAAATAGAGCCTTACGCCGCGAATACACCTGCAAGAACTTCTGCGAGAACTTACCTGACAGCCTTGTGAACGCGTGAGCTTGCTGTCGCCTGTGCATTTGATATTAGCTAACACTTATACGCTACTGTCTGACAGGCTGTGGGACACTTCTTGCAGAAGTTTTCTTGTAGGTGGAAACCCGGCCTTACACTTAACAGCGATGATATTCCAAAACAAAAGTGAAACGCAAATATAGCGTAATCGAGATGAGTCGCAGACACCTACTTTCGAGGTAGTTTGAGCATTCGCCTTTACGCTCCACATAGCCTAACTGCGAACAGCACTTTTGAAACCAGTTGAAACTTAGTCGAACAAGTAAATTACATTAGCTTGCTAAAACAACAGTGGCAGGTGCGAGTAATCTCTGGCTGAGAATTCCATACCGCGTGAATCGTTTAGTTTCATTTTATATTTATTTTTCACTGCCAATTGCCAGTACCTACGTGTTATCTTAAACCCTTGAAGAAAATATTTATCAAAATAAATTTAAAATCGGTAAATAGAAACAAATAACGGAATAATTATTTTGGGCTTTAACAAACAACAATAGAGATGCACAAAGCAACGTTTTCCTCTAAAGTATTCTACTTAAAATACTTTCAACTTGACAAATTGTTGGTAACCTCATGTTTTATTGATGAGCCCTAAAGGGCTCCGGAATTTTAATCTTAAATTAGCGGCTTTGGAGTTGGTGTCATAAATATATTTTATGTGTGAAAGGGCAATGCTGAGAAAGTTTAGTCTATGAGTTAATTTGTTAATATTTTAATGGTAGAATTGGAAAAGATAGAATTCGATACAAGATTTTAACACGTGATTTAGAAACGAATATTTTATCGCCAACATTTTATTTTTTGGACTATAAAAAATATGTGTAGATTAAAAAAGTTATTCACGTAAATGAATTACTTCTCTTCAAACTTGAAAAATAAATTATATACTTAACATAATGTTCAATTTTAAATAACCTTACTTTTTTTGAAATCCAGAAAATTAAAGTACTTAGACGTAGGTACATACAAGTCATACACCACACCTAATAATAATTGTAAAGATAGGGTTTCCTAGGATGACGGTGCCGTCATATTACGGCCGTAATAAAGCGGCGTTGAATGTTGTCTATGTAAACAATATGGCGACACCGTAACATCAGAAACCGCGCTGTATTGTTTACATAGATAATGTTCTACGCCGCTAAATTTCGGCCGTAATATGATATGACCGTCATCCTAGGAAACCCTAGCTTAAGTGAAACAATTCTTTGTCATAAGATAATAGGGGCCATCATATGATTTTCCATACAAAAGAGCTAAGTTCTGAAAGGTTTTTTTCTGTTAAATTCAATCTGATTTGAAGATAATTAATAATATTAGAAAAATCAGATTTTATTTGAATTTGATATTGTTCGCGTAAGTATTTTTGAATAAAACTCCAATTTCTTTTCATTCTAACTGACCCATGGCTAAAGATAAATTAAACAGTGAATGCGACAGTAAAGTCGGCAAGTTGACTATTACAGCTTTCGAACAATATCAAAATCAAATAAAACCATATTGAATTAATATGAAAATTACAATTTTAGAACATAGCTCTTTTGCATGGAAAATCATATGGTGGTCCCCATTTCTTTAGCAGTATTTTACAAACGTAAAAAACACGTTCAAGACATACTTATATGAACTTAAGTTCCCACCACTACAAAAAGTGATTAAAACAAAACGTTTACTTGTAAACAAAGAAAACGAACCGAACGACAAATCGAGGCATCCACAAAAAGCTAAACGTTTTCCGCGAGAAAAACTGCCCGTTTTCCGCGACCCAGTGCGACACAGCCGCCACACCGGCGCATACGCACGCTCGCACGTGCTCGAGACGCGCGCGTTCACTACCATTACTAGTATAGTATTATTATCTGTGCTAGCTTGCATGACGTGATTTAAAGTAAAAGAAATATTGTTACTTATTTTAGAACTGTGTGATTCAGTGATATTCTCATCGATTGAACGGTTAGTAATAGTTTTTTAATCTTTTTTTTTTCATTTTGAATCATAATTTATGATGTTTTTTCTAGTTTTGTCAGCAAAGGTGACCTGATGATGGTTTTTTTACGCACTTGTTCCACAATTAGCTGTATGGTATTTAATTAATATGTATTTAAAAGGTGGAATTTTAAAATACGTAAACCACTATCTGTGGTAAACAGTATGATTTTAATATCGAAACTATTCAATTCCGGGTGATATTTTTTTTTATTTGTACATACTTATGTATCGTATTTCATGTTATTTACGTCTTAATTAACCATTGTTCTTGTTCTTAAAGTGTTTCATTTTAGAAACATATTAACATAATTAAGCAGTAACCAAAACATGATTAATGCTAATTGCCGGTTTTGAACTCTTGTTGCATTTTATCTGTTTTTATTGTATTGCTTTGGTTACAATCTTTGGTTTGTTTGGTTTTATAATCTTTATGTGGATAAAATTAACCATATATGTTTATAATGTTCATTTAATTTTCCAATTTTCTATAAGTATTTCTGTTTTGCATAACATTTGCTAAAAGGTGAAGTCCTATATTTTTTAAATATTTGTTTGACATAAACTTTTAGATTTTTGCATTCACAATGCTATTTTTATATTAAGATGAATAAATAATGAAAAATATTAGAAAAAATCGGCTCACCCGTAGCAACTTAGACGGGATTCGAACCCGCACCCTTAGGATTCCGGAGTGCATTGGGCCGGAATCCTAAGGGTGCGGGTTCGAATCCCGTCTAAGTTGCTACGGGTGAGCCGATTTTTTCTAATATTTTTCATTATTTATTCATCTTAATTTGTATGACATGGTTATGTGGTAGAGTATCGCAAACTACAAGGTAAGTACTAAATAAGGTATTTAATTCATTAAAAAAAATCTTTCATTTTAGAAATACTCAAACTGTAATGTAAGTGATATTTCCAGAAAATAGTGTGTGTGATATTACTAACAATGTTTTAAATGGTCTTTGGAAAATAAATATCACCCTCATTTTTTGTTTTCTTAAGTCTTACTTCCTAACTATATTTTTTTTATAAACTGAGAACTTCTTTGAGTTCTGAGTGATGAACTAAGTACTTATATTTTGTTTTGATTTTATATTTATTTATTCATTAATATAATTTCGTAGTTAACTACCAAAGTCTAAATGCAAGGTTTGGGTCATATTTGTATTACTACTAACCCAAAACAGACTGTAGTTAGCATACTGTCACACTTCGCATAATACTATATTATATTATATCTATCCAATCTAACGCTTCCTGAAGCCATTCTTCAACAATTTCCCAACCACATTGTCACTTTGTTCGTTAATTAGACACAAGTGAGCGTGCTTGCATGCTACGTAAGTTTTATTATTCTATTAATTATCTTTGAATAATGATGCGCACTGATTTACATAAGTAAAAGTATGTTACATACTTTTATTATGGTTGAGTAAGATATATTTTACGACTCTTAAAAATTTAATAAGTTATGCTTGTTTTTACGATTATACAGGGTGTAATCGAAGTCATTCAATCTTTTAATTAAAAACCAAAATCAAATCAGTAACCTAATTTTAATGGGCGATTCTGTTTTACAAGAGATCGTCGATAAAAGACCAAGTTTACTAAATTCGCCTAGCATGTTACCCGGAAAATTGACTGGTATAAATGCCCCTATGAGTCGATTTAAAGTTTAGTGATTATTTGATAGAAGATTAATGGTGTACCTATTGTTTTTTTTTATTATAAGTGTCTCTAATTTAAGCGGATAACTGCTCACATCTGTGTTGAAAATGTTGAAATCCCCTTTGACGTTCTTACGTAATTACATTTTGATTTATTTGCTAGCAGAGTTTTTAATTACTAATTTCGTTACATCTTTATTACCGTTCAAAAGGAAAAGCACGTGAATTGTTGAGTATAAATTGAATATAATACGTGCGATGATGAAAGAATAAGTTGTTTCTATAATTATTTTCACACGTCAACCAAGGAGTGGTTGTAGGTAATTAAGTAAGTTACGAATAACAGTGTTGGTATAAATAACATTATGACGCGATCTTATATAATATTATTTTATCTTTGTATTCGAAATCCTTATAAATTAAAATGCGCACGCTTTTTTTATTCCGTTGAGAAAATTACATTATTTTATTGCTCACTGAAGACTTGTTGTCTTCAGAGTGCGTTCGTTAAACTAGGGCCAAAGTTAACATGGCGTTAGACTGCGGACTAACGCCATTTTAGCGCAAATCGTATTCAGAGTGACAGTTTAACGTTTAGTCCCACCGTTTAAGCATTAAAAGGTGCATTGTGATTGGTTTACAAGCATTAAACCAGGTTTTGTTAGAACAGTCTTGCACCCCAGTTTTGTGAAACATCTTTGAATAAGACAGTTAAAGTTAATATATTTTACTCACTTTATGCTCTGAAATGTTATCATTCCATTCGAAAAAGGATTGCGGGGCGTTCAACATGTCCGTGGGGGTCTGTAAATTTGAAATTCAGTGTGGAAATGAATTTCAATACTTACTTACCGCACTTGTGCGGGAATTTAGGGAATTACAGGGCTTGGTTGCATGACTGGTCATTTAACATGGCCACACGAACTAATTTAAATATCACAGTTTACTAAGTAAATTTTATTTCCTCGCATTTCGTGAGTAAAGTTTTATACAAACCTTGTATTAGAAGCTATTTGCATTGCCTCGAATGATTAAAGCTCTCACCTGCGACTCGGGTTTCAAACCATCCTCGACAATGCAAATGCCCCTTCTCGGCTGTAATGTATTAATTAATACTTTAATTGACCTAATAAGTGTTAAAGGATTAAAGTATGAAATTGCCGATTTTTTCTCACACACACAGAGGCTCTCATATCTTCTATGATGTTAAAGATGCTTCGATTACTTGTTATTATTTCGAATTATGATCATAACGACCCACTATATCCAATAAAAAAAATCCCGAACGTTAAAAAAAACCTCTTTAAAGTGACTCCTTTTTTCGTTAGCAGAAATTACTACTTAATTCATTGTAACTTAGCCGATACTTATTTTTTTCACTTATCACATGAGTGGCATTTTCGTTAGCTGAGTGTTTAACAATTTGTCCATAAAAGTTTTAAAACATTAGCGTTCATGGTTGTGAAAATGTTCGTATGGAAAATGCATTTTCTCCCATAAAAAACGGAAATTTATATTCATAAACCCCTAATAACTTTACAGGAGCTGCATTTAGAAACTATACGTCATCCTCCGTACTCGCCAGACCTGGCTCCAATGGACTACCATTTTTATCGTTATTAAGACAATTTTCTACGTAGTAAAAAATGGTCTTCCCAAGAGGCAGTACAAAATGCTTCACACAGTTGGTCGAATCTAGATCCCCAGAGTTCTATCGCAAACGCATAAATGCACTTCCGATTAGATGGCAACAATGTAGAGATAATGAGGGTAAATATTTTGATTAAATAAATATGTTACATTTTAGAAAAAAACGAGTTTTTATTTTTCAGTAAAAATCGGCAATTTCATACTTTAACCCCTAATAATAAGTAGGTATATTAACACTTTATCTTCTGCGGCAAAATGGAAAAAATCCAGTGGTAGGTAAATCTAATGTATAATTTATGATAATGTAAAACATATACCTAATAAAGGTGACGATCAAAGATGTACTCGGCGACCTCGACATCACTGATGTCACACGCTGCATGTCCTAATTATGTTAATTTACTATGCACCAATAGTTGCATGCTGCTACGAGCTGGAAATTATCTTAAAAAAAACCTTAAGTATTGTTGTATGGTCTGTGAAAATATGTCACCTTTAACGTAAAAATTTAAATGAAAACAATCTTCGAAGCGAAAAAAAGAAAACTTTTTCAAAAGTTGAATAAATAATGAAAAATATTAGAAAAAATCGGCTCACCCGTAGCAACTTAGACGGGATCCCGTCTAAGTTGCTACGGGTGAGCCGATTTTTTCTAATATTTTTCATTATTTATTCATCTTAATATAAAAATAGCATTGTGAATGCAAAAATCTAAAAGTTTTTCAAAAGTATTATAGAGTAGGCTATTTTCGAATTCAATAAAGACAGTATCACTTACACACATATAAAACAAAGTCCCCTGCCGCATCAGTCTGTCTGTTCGCGATAAACTCAAAAACTACTGAACGGATTTTCATGCGGTTTTCGCCAAATGATAGAGTACTCTTGAGGGAGGCTTAAATGTATAATAACTTGAGACTGTATATAAGTAAATTGGTAAAAAATTGTCGAAAATATCGGCTGGGAGCTTGCTGTTACATCGAAATCGCTGCATAAACCTTTTGAGCTATAACACAATAATTAATGATGGAATTGTTCCTCCTTTAATAAGTAGAGTGAGTCCCATACACCCCGGTGGCTCTGTCCCGGTGGCGGAACCAATAGGAAAAATACATAGTTTCATCCACCCCGGTGACACGTGTTTCGATGTTAAGCTGAGTGCATGGCACTGGCGAAGTATCAGCCACCCCGGTAATTTAATGGGACTTATGGCACAGATCTTATATCATACACCCCGGTATTGCGTTTAGAATGCCTCTGCTAATGAGGGTCAGATTATAACTAAGCTGTTAAGAATCCGTTTAACATAAGTAATATATTAGGTTCTTATTGCAATTCGTTACCAATACTTTATTTGTTATTACTTTGTCCGAGATGCTCACCTTGAAGACAAGCCAGAGAAGCGACGGTTCATTAACATAATACCAGATCATTAATTACTGCTAATCCCACATAACTAGGAATTGCAATAGTTGAGCTGCATTTTAATATGCTTACTGTTTTCAATCCATTATCAATAAATGCTAAATTTTATAGAACTCTCCGGGACAGAATTCGATACTGCGTATCTTCTCATTTATTAAAGGTTTTGTACGAACTACCTCAAAAGGAAAAAAACGAAAGCTTTAAAGTGTCATTTGGTCGTCCGTCTGTCTAAAAAAGTAGTTTTTTACTTCCCTTTTGAAACAATGACCTCCAAAACCCCAACAAAATAATTTCGGATCGGAATAAATGAATACACAAGAAACATAAAATTTTGCAAGAAACATAGAAAAATCCCAAAGTAATAATTTTGTAGGTATAGCTATAGTTAAGCAATAAAAAATAAACATTGAAGAGTGCAATAAAAGCCAATTATCTACACGGATATTATTTTTGAATATTAATTGCAATTTGCAACATTCTTAATAGTAGTTTATGAAACTGACACATAAAGAGGGGTATTAAAACACGAGTGTGTGTTTAAAAACCGAGCCGTAGGCGAGGTTTTTAATAGTATCACACGAGTGTTTTAATACCTAGTTATGTGCAGTTTCATACACTACTTTATCTACACTCATACATTTGGGATTGAACCTATTAAATAAAAGATCAACGTTAGAAAAGAGAGAGAGACTTTGTTTTTATTAGCACCTACCTTGTAATAAGTCAATTCCTTAGCTGCATCTAAACTAAAATATCGGGCAGAGTAATTTTTTTTTCACATTTTAAGGCAAGAATAAAAAAAACCTACAAAATTCAGTAAGTATAACAAAATGTAAAAATTTAAATCAAAACTTTATCGGAAATGCTTGGCGCGCATTCCATTAGAAAAAAAAAATGATCAGTGCATTTCAACAAACTAATCGCACTAAAGTCATCGATTACCATAGAGTACATTTTAATCATGAAAAATTGTGGGAAAATATTGGTCGTTTTTTTTTAATGTTACGGCACTGCCTTCTTTTTGGATTTGCCCTGTATCGTAATGAGAAAAAAAGTTATTTTATGATGCAGGTGACTGCATCGTAATGAGTTTATTTTTTAATTTTACCGATCCACAAAAATAAAGTACGTATTTATATTACCTTTTTTGAATTCATATTTGGAACATTATGTTGTGAGTGTAGATTAAATATTTTTATTTGCCAACCATTGCATAGGTGATTTGACATTTACTGATAAAAACAAACCACGACTATACAGTACATACTTGGGTAAATTTTTAACTTGCGTTTTTGTCTAAAGTGTGCCCGTATCAATTTAAATTAACAGATAGACCTCGTATGATGAAATATGACACTACACCACAGAATAAATATGACTCCACTTGTTTTTTTTTGTACCACGTAATGCTCTCGTGACACGTGCTTTCCACAGATTATATAAGGTATCATCAACATACAATGCAAATAGAACTTGACGAATATTACATCACCATGTAGAATTGGTTTATTTACTTATTGACTTTTGTTGCGCAGTTTTGGTATTTCATTAGCCTTAAATATTAAAATTAACTCCCTCCCAACTCGAAAATTCAGCACAAACATTCTGTATATTTCTTAACTACAACCTTTTTTACCAAAATGATAAAAGAAACCCTTATGGTGCGACTCAGTCTGTCTGTCCGTCTGTCACAGCTGGATACCTCAAAAACTATAATGACAACAACTTAAAATTTTGTATAATTTTAAATGACGTTTGCCCAACTTAAGGTAGTGCAAAAAGAAAGATATAAAAATATAAATAAAGGGTGTCCCAAAACTTTGCCACACGATGGGAAAGTACCTTAAATTCAAGTTCCGTCAAATTAATTTTCTATGACAAATTACTTAAACTGGAAATAACATTCAAGTAACTAAATCAGACCATCAAACAGAATTTATTCAACGGTCCCCAAAACTTCATTTTACTACTAGCAGATGAAATATAAGGTGCCACCGAAACTCGTAAAAAAAGATATATCGCGTTACGAGAATTAATTCAACACCAAAATATCGAGTTACGACTGTTGTTTCGTATTCCAAACATATGCGTTTCGTCAGCCAAGTGTCTATTAATGTAAAAAAGTGTTTTATGATGAAGGTTCTTTCTAGAATGACTACAACATAAACTTGGAACGGTACACGAGAAAGTTATTGGCGCCAACAGTAAGCGAGATTCCAGCATTAATGGTTTTTATTTTTATTGATTTCTATCGAAAAGTTCACGTAAACACAATTATGGTGTCAGATTCGTCTATTAGAACCCCCCATAATCGCGCAAATTTTCGACTATAAAACCAAAGCAATATAGTTTTTTTTTTATTGAATCAGACTTCACTTGTCCATAAAGCGATATCGTTACAAATCTCTAGCTAAAGTAACATTTGCAAATCTTCGTTACCGCTTCGTTTTCGGAACATAATATATGGGATATAATACATAAGGTTTCGGATTTTAAAACGTTAAATCGTATTTTTTAGGAGCGAAGTGATAGAGAAATTTTTTAAATGTGACATTGGCTACAGGTTCAGTTTCGTTTACAGAAAAATACTTGCTTCAGTTTTGTTAAAATTGTTGAAGGCTATTTCCTAGGAAGCCTAGGATGCCAATCTTGAACAATTTAAATGAGAATTCTAGAGCTAATCCAAAGATTTTTAGCGAAATGTAACTTAGATGACAACGTAACGATTTTGGTTTTATCGTTCAGAATTAGCCCAATCGCGCTAATTCTGGCAAACGTTCTAAAACATGCTTCGAATCCTTATTGGGACCCAAGCATTTTATATAAATGCAAAACCATCATTTTAAGAGAGTAAAGATATCTATTTTAGCTGTAACTTGCAGGCGGGAGCATTATGAACTCATTCTTTAGACTGGTTAGCATCCAAAATTAACGTAGCATCACTAACTCAGTTTTGATCTTGAGAAAAAAACATATTCAACACACTGGAGACGGTTTACAAAAATCAATAATAAAATTTTACGACGTAACACGTAAAACACGTAAAAATACCAATTTTTCAGAAATATTTTGGCATGGAACTTGTAAGAAGCAAATTGATACGTTATTGGCAAGTACGTGCAACAATCATTGGGCAACTTCTTTAACGTTCGTCCAAGGGCAACTTATATGTCAATCACAGTTTTCAAGTTATTTTGTCGATTTTTTACCAATCAACACTAAACACTAGATATTTTTTGAGAAAACCTATTTTATTGAGATATATTTTTAGCAGAGGCTGTTTATTACTAGGTTTAACCATGTTAAACTTTGACATGGAATAAGCGATTTCTAAACACACGTCTCCTTATGACAAATACACAAACACTTTAACCTTTTTAGGTCATCTTCGTACCCACCGCCATAATTGACAATAAAACTTGTATATACTGTTATTAATTGTGAACAAAATGGTAAGCGTTTTAATTTTCCTGCGTTACAACGGAGCACTAAAATTGCCACCGAAGCGAACGTGTTAATTGCATTCGGGGTTCCGTGGAGTTAAACCATATTTTGTTGGAAACAAAAAAAAAAAGAAAAAAAAATTAAGACCATGTTGAGTTGAAAGATGTTTAATTCACGACTATGATGACTACGAAATCTCTAATTAGGGAAAAGAATTGTCTGTAGTAAAGGAACATCGCATTGTCATTTTTTACACGACTGCCCAAAGCAAAAAGAGTATATATGTGTTCAGGGTTCATGTATGTTTGTGGGTATGTGAGTTTCTTTATTCCACTATAACTTCTAAATACCTGAACTGATTTGGATAAATGGGGTATCGTTAGAATTCTTACAGCACCCCGAGTGACACTGGCTATATTTTTTTAGAAAAAAAAAATATGGCGACTGTACGACGCCATTTTCAAATGTGAAAAAAAAATCTTGTATTATTACAATATGGGCATCAAATGAAAAGCCTTGATGAGCACATTCCAAAACTATATAACATGTCACTAAAATGTGTGAATAAAAATAAATAAATAAAAAAAAATATTAAAAACACGACTGCCCTGCTAAAAACGAACTAAAAAGTTAAACAACAAGTGTCATTGCAGTCGGAGGACCACTTTGATCACATATTGTTCCATAATAAAAAGGTCCCCCGACTGCAATGACACTTGTTGTTTAACTTTTTAGTTCGTTTTTGGCAGGGCAGTCGTGTTTCTAATATTTTTTTATTATTCAAATATGCATTATGATTCGTAATTATTTCGTCCGTTTTCGAATATTAACTACCGGATATTAACATCTTAGTTATTATTGTCTCTACAATCACAACAAACAACCAAATTGAAACATTATTCATCATCGCCCATTAATTAAACAGTAATGTTTAAAATAAAAACAATCTTTGTATCATACTGCTAACTCCACACCCACTCAAAAATGTAGTTTAACAGCACAATTTTGACATCGTAATTGAACAGGCATTGCCACCTACGTGTTACATTCAAATGTAATCATAGGTTCATCTTTAAACCGAATGTTTAAAACCGGTTTAATTAAACAAACGTTTTAGCAAGTTATTTCTTACTTGTGGTTTTATTTGGATTGGTTGAAATGATGTTGAAGTTTGTCGTAGAAAATCTATTAATAGTGTTTTAGGTTCATTTCCTATCTGCTAAAACTTCAGTCAGAGTTGTGTAGCCGATAATACCTACAACAAATTACATCTATTAGTATTAACTAAAAATGCCATGCACGCGAATTTTTAGATCTATATTAAATTCCTTTAATGACATAACGTTAACAAAGTAAACATTACGCTACGCTACATGGAAAATAGTAGCAAACAAAGTTTTTTTTAACTATAGTATTGTAACGTATTCTCACACAGTAAAATCATACATCAATCAACGGCAACTAGAATAGATGCAAATTTTCTTCCACAGAACCCATTTACCTAAACTACACAAGCAGGCTTATCGCTAAAGCCTTAACCGCACGTTCCATCCTCGGTTTCTAAATACGATCTTTACGCTACGACGACCGTTCATAACGGGTCGCAAAGCGCTAACACGCGTTAGTACATATCAATCTGTTGAACCTTCAAACGGGAACAGAAATCGATGTCAAATGTGTTGTCTCTAATAAGCTTAGCGCGCCGGTAAGGATCATTTACGATTGAAATTTTTTCCAAATTGACGCTCATTGACGCGAAAATTTATAATTTACATGTGTAATTTTGAAGCAATAGGCATGACGAAATTTTTTTTTATTTTATGCTACATAAATTACCTCTCACTAAAAGAAACATTGGTAAAATAATTATTTTGATAGCGTGAAAATTGTCCGAGATATCACAGTTTAAAATGCACACAAATTGGACTCACCCGAAAACGCTCCATACTAACGGCTACCCTAGTTATGACGTCTCACGCCTAGGTGTTTGTATGCAACGCATAGGAAATTTGTTCGGCAGCTATATTAAATATTATGTTTATCAAAATGGTTTCTTAGACAAACTTGCTATAAATTTTACGGATTAATTAAAGCTATTATTTATTTTAATACATTTTATACTTTTTAAATGGACTTGTCCGCCCAACTTTGAAGGGTTATAAAACAAATAATACGCAATATATTAAACCAAGAGGTATACAAGCTACTCTAAAAGTTCAATGTGTTTACTATTTTTATTAGTATTTTGTTATTTTATTCATTAGTCGTCATCCCTATTATCGAAGGGCAACTGTCAAAGTTCCACGAGAACCGTCAAAACAAGGGCTTTTACTTGTCATTTTATAGCTTTAAAAAATGAACAAATTCTGTGTAATAAGCTGTAAAATTGTTGGCACTTACAAATTTCCGAAAAATCTGGATAATAAGAAAAAAAAATCAGTAAGAATAGAAACGCCTTAATGTGGCTTTCAATTCCTGCATTTGCATTGTAGAATAGTCTTTTAAATCTATTTTGGGTCAATGGGTCCTTTTCGGTAAGAAAATACCACAAAATAAAAACCCATTTTCCTATAGATTTTTCTCGTCTATAAGCGTACGCAGCGACATCTGCAATTAGCTTTGCGTTGCCATATTGCTCATTGCTCTAACAATGGCATTGACGATAAATTGGCGCAAATATTACATTCCCGCCTATATTTCGTATTGCCAGAATTATAACACGCAAAATTTATGCTTGAAAAAAGGCCGCAAACTTTTCCGACTACACTTACCTATGCTGATCAAATTAAAGAAAACACAGAGTAAAATGCTCTAGGTATAATTTCTCAGACTTACTACTAAAAGTCGACTCAGAAATACTTAAGATTGTATGATATCCTGTAAGCAATCACCAACCTGGCAACATGCCACTATCTGGTGCATTTCAGTGTGGCTTTTTGATGTTTGTGTTAATTAAAATTATGTAAAGCTTCTGTAAGATTTGAAGACTTTAAAACATACTTTCACTCCACGTTCGTAAGCTAACTGATCATTCAGAAGTCTTTTTACTGATACCTATGTTTTTAATGAAATCATAGGTGATAATTATTTTCATGTGATGATGTAAGGTAATTTCTAATTTTTATAATACGTACACAATAAGAATAGAGTCAATGAAACTTGTGTGACAAATACGCTATTTGTCAAAAACATTTGAGATTCAACGCGTGTACCTACTAAGAATCGGGTCATCCCTATTATCGAAGGGCAACTGTCAAAGTTCCACGAGAACCGTCAAAACAAGGGCTTTTACTTTAAAAGTCATTTTATAGCTTTAAAAAATGAACAAATTCTGTGTAATAAGCTGTAAAATTGTTGGCACTTACAAATTTCCGAAAAATCTGGATAATAAGAAAAAAAAATCAGTAAGAATAGAAACGCCTTAATGTGGCTTTCAATTCCTGCATTTGCATTGTAGAATAATAGTCTTTTAAATCTATTTTGGGTCAATGGGTCCTTTTCGGTAAGAAAATACCACAAAATAAAAACCCATTTTCCTATAGATTTTTCTCGTCTATAAGCGTACGCAGCGACATCTGCAATTAGCTTTGCGTTGCCATATTGCTCATTGCTCTAACAATGGCATTGACGATAAATTGGCGCAAATATTACATTCCCGCCTATATTTCGTATTGCCAGAATTATAACACGCAAAATTTATGCTTGAAAAAGGCCGCAAACTTTTCCGACTACACTTACCTATGCTGATCAAATTAAAGAAAACACAGAGTAAAATGCTCTAGGTATAATTTCTCAGACTTACTACTAAAAGTCGACTCAGAAATACTTAAGATTGTATGATATCCTGTAAGCAATCACCAACCTGGCAACATGCCACTATCTGGTGCATTTCAGTGTGGCTTTTTGATGTTTGTCTTAATTAAAATTATGTAAAGCTTCTGTAAGATTTGAAGACTTTAAAACATACTTTCACTCCACGTTCGTAAGCTAACTGATCATTCAGAAGTCTTTTTTACTGATTACCTATGTTTTTAATGAAATCATAGGTGATAATTATTTTCATGTGATGATGTAAGGTAATTTCTAATTTTTATAATACGTACACAATAAGAATAGAGTCAATGAAACTTGTGTGACAAATACGCTATTTGTCAAAAACATTTGAGATTCAACGCGTGTACCTACTAAGAATCGGGTCAAGAGCAGAATTTATGCTGCTGAGCGTGCCTAAAATGCCCAAACACTTCTGTATGAACATCATGAAGAAAAATATAAACAAACAATAATATATTATTTACATAAACTTTATTCCCAGTTTTTCGATCTAATTTAAGCCACTAGGGAAGCACCATAATGGTACCTATTTATTATTACTAGCGGCCGCCCGCGACTTCGTCTGCGCTGGACAGTTTTTTTGCTATCCCTCGGGAACTGTACGTTTTTTCTGGATGAAAGGTACCTTATGTCCTTTTCTGTACCCCTAACAACGTCTCTGCAAAATTTCATGACGATTGGTAATATTAGTAAGGATAATAAGAAACAAAAAGAGAATGGTCAAATCAGGGTGTCGAGTGTTGAAAATGGGATAATTTAGAGTAAGACGGGCTACGAAGCCGCGATGCTCGAAGGGGATATTGCTACATAAATTATAAACTACCATCGTAATTATGAAATTATACAATTTCGATAAATGACAACACATTTCGCAATAGTATACAGAAACAATGACAGACAAAATAATCAATAAATAACTATTCATATCACATCCGTCAGTCGGACCACCACAATAACGTCAAGCAAGGCCGTGGTCCCCTTTGTGGGACCACAAAGGACGTAGGAAACCATGCCATGTACTGCAACCAAGTATATACTTCTATTCTCAAACGAAATTCGACTTTAAGCCTAAGGTGTAAGTCCAGAAGTGTCGTCGATGAATTTTCTTCCCATTGTCCAATGCAATATGGAAGTGCCCTGAATACTTTGCGATTAGCAAACTAACTGCATGACTGAGGGAGCTTATATTAGATTGATCCTAAAACACTAACTAGGTAGGTAGGTACTTACTTAAAAATAGTCTTTTTATTTTAGAATAATTACACCTAGAAGCCGTGTCCTTGTATGCAAAGTGAGGCAACTTATACTGAGCCAAAATGGCTCAGTTCTCAGATTTATATCTTTTATACGTTACCTAATCGTAACTAAAATCCAATAATATAATAATTAATCTCTTTAATGTAGGGAAACTGAAACTGTTTTGTACTTATTAGGTATGATTATGTAATAATGGACAATAAAAATCTGAAAACGGCGCCATTTTGGTTGTTTTAGTTGCCTCACTTTTGACAGCGCGCTTTGTAGGGAATTATCATTCTAGGTGTAATTATCCTAAGCTTTTGGTTTGGTTCTGTCCAAAGATTTTTGTGTAAAACCAGTAAAACGCAGAAATGGTGCTGTTTGGCACTGAAGATATATTTTTTAATTTCGTAGATCAACAACAGTTATGCTTCAATCAAGCATGCCATAAAAAGCTCTTTAACCAACAAAATAGTAAACAGTAGCGGATCTATAAATTAAGCAACATTAACATGGTGGTTTAATGGCAGATTGACAAAAAATTTATCCCACATGGTGATGGGGCTTCTGTACATAAAAACCTTTTGTACGTATGCATATGAGTAAATGTTCCCAGTTATTTTTCAATTATGTCAAAAAATCGTTGAGATAAGTAATAAATTATTATGAAAGTTGGTCAGTAAACTAATAAATAAATACGAAGATTCGCTACCAACATCCAAAAATTTAAAGCAAACAACAAAATGACAGGTCTACACAAGCGCCAAATTGGTGGTAGTGCGTTTACTGGTTGACGATTTCTGAATCAGCAAAATCATCTTGAGAATCGATTTTATCAATATCGAATCGGTATTTCGAATTTGTGAGCGTTTAATATATCAAATATATCAGGTGTCCAAATTCCGACCGACGAAACAGAATATACACCGTCATTTGTAGTCGTTTTAATTAACTTAAGGGAGTGCTCTACTAATGAAAATAATAATTTTTGCCAAAGAAACATGGGTCGAAAAACGACAAAAATTTTGGACTTTCCCATACAAATACAATGTTTTAGCTGTCTAGCTAGTATGGGAGGACCAAAATTTTTTGTCGTTTTTTGACCCATGTTTCTTGGGCAAAAATGTTTAGTTTCCTTGGTACAACACATCCTTAAGTTAATTAAAACGACTACAAAATGACGGTGTATAATAAAAGTACCCGACGACTCAAAGCGCCAGCGGCCTAGAAAAGTTATTAAGCAACGAACACACATGGAACACACAATCTGCTTGAACAGGTGTGAGCAAAAATACATAAGTATAATGTTTAAACGATCGCCGTTTCCGCACTATTTGATCAGATGATCTCCTCGCCCGACTTAAGTGTGAATAATTTACAAACTAGCCTGTGTTTTTAGAACACAAAAACGAAACAAGTTCTTAAGTTATTACGATATTCGTTTTGTTTGATGATTAACACGAATCTCGTATAAATATTTATTTAAGTATTTATTTATTAGATTCGAAAGGAAAAGAATACTCGACAAATATAGGTACCGATAACTAAATAATTTGCAAAATTAAACTTAAAACCATCGAAGTTTGATAAAACGAAATAAAAACAATGACCCCTCACAAAATTTGTGTTGTTACCTATTAAACGTAAATAAATATAAGTAAATAATGTAAGTAACTTTGCCGTGTATGTGCCGGCCTAGAATAGCACTACCCCCTATCATCCCGTGGGTGTCGTAAAAGGCGACTAAGGGAGCATAGCCTTCAAGAGACGGGCAGCAGCGTCTCCAAAAAACCTTGGCCTACTGCGATCGCCAACCCGCCTGCCAAGCGTGGCGATTATGGCAAACCCCCCCCCTCATGCATAATGGATCAAAAAATTGGCCCCCAGTCCCCGGCAGCCCCGCTATTCCTAGCTACGGTAGCGGCTACGGTAACGGCGGGGCAGGGGGTGCTAAGAATCCCCGGGTGCGGCTCGGCTACCAAAAACGACGACAACTGCACCTGGCAACCTATAACACGCGCACACTAAGGGAAGACGCGAAGTTAACCGAGTTGGAAGAAGTTATCAGCAAGGTACACTGGGACATTATCGGGTTATCTGAAGTCCGAAGAGCGGGAGAGGACTCGATAATCCTCAACTCCGGTAACTTGCTTTACTACCGGGAGGGCGACCAACAGTCCCAAGGTGGTGTCGGGTTCATCGTCCACAAGTCCCTTGTCAACAACGTGATTACCATCGGAAGTGTGTCGACCAGGGTGGCGTACCTTATACTCAGAATATCCAAACGGTGTTCGCTGAATGTTATACAGGTTTACGCACCGACCTCGACACACCAAGATGACGAAGTGGAGGCTATGTATGAGGAGATCTCTAAAGCCATGCATAGCTACAAAACCCACTACACTGTTGTGATGGGGGACTTCAATGCAAAGTTGGGGAAACGATGCGGTGATGAGCTGAGAGTGGGGCAATTTGGAGTTGGGCAACGGAATGACAGAGGCCAGATGCTGGCTGACTTTATGGAGAAGGAGAACCTCTTTATGATGAACTCCTTCTTCAGAAAGCCGGAATGCCGGAAGTGGACCTGGGTCAGTCCGGACGGTAAAGTCAGAAATGAGATAGATTTTATCATGTCGACGAAAAAGCAAATATTCAATGATGTCACTGTGATCAACGCTGTTAAGACGGGGAGCGATCACCGATTGGTACGTGGCACATTGAATATCAACCCAAAGCTGGAAAGATCTCGACTGATAAAATCAACAATTCGACCATTGCCGGCCCATATTCAAAACCCCGAGAGCTTTCAACTCGAACTCCAAAACCGCTTCGAAGCCCTTGAGAACAGCATAGATGTGGACGATCTAAACAACATGGTGGTGGATACTGTCCGTACGGTAGGGTCCAAGCTCTTTAAGACCCGCCGTCCCAAGATAAAGAAACTCTCCGACCACACACTCCTACTCATGGATCAGAGACGTGAAATGAGGCTCCAGAGTTCAGTAGATGCTAATCGTTATCGGCAGCTTAATAGACAGATATCTAAGTCTTTGACGAGCGACCTTCGCCAATTTAATACGAATCGTATTAAAGAGGCTATCGAGCGGAATAAAGGCTCCAAAGTGTTCGCGAGAGATCTGTCTATTGGGCAAAGCCAGATGACGAAGCTGAAAACTGACGACGGACGCATCATTTCATCAAAGCCTGAAATCCTGAGGGAGATCGAGAGCTTCTATGGGCAGTTATATTCCACGCAGACACCTGTTGAAAGCAAGGCTAAAGACCCCAGAGCCAAGCTTACCCGACACTATACTCAAGATATCCCGGACGTCAGCCTGTACGAGATTAGTATGGCTCTCAAACAGCTGAAAAACAACAAGGCGGCGGGTGACGATGGAATCACTACAGAACTTCTGAGAGCGGGCGGTAAGCCGATACTCAAAGTCCTCCAGAAGCTCTTTAATTCCGTCATCGTCCAGGGCAGAACGCCAAAGACATGGAACAAAAGTGAGGTGATCTTGTTCTTTAAAAAGGGTGACAAGTCCCTCTTAAAGAACTATAGACCCATCTCGCTTCTGAGTCATGTCTATAAGTTGTTTTCGAGAGTCCTTACGAATCGTCTCGCTCGCAAGTTCGACGACTTCCAACCTCCCGAACAAGCCGGGTTCCGAAAAGGCTTTAGCACCATAGACCACATCCATACGCTGCGGCAGGTTATACAGAAGACCGAGGAGTATAATGAGCCACTTTGCTTGGCGTTCGTGGACTATGAGAAAGCCTTTGATTCGATTGAAACCTGGGCGGTGCTGCAGTCTCTCCAAAGGTGCCAAGTGGACTATAGGTATATCGAGGTGTTGAGGTACTTATACCAAAATGCCACCATGACGATCCGAGTACAGAACCAGAACACAAATCCTATCCAACTGCAGCGTGGTGTGAGACAGGGAGACGTTATTTCTCCGAAACTGTTCACAGCTGCGTTGGAGGACATCTTTAAGCTCTTGGACTGGAAAGGACTCGGCATCAACATTAATGGCGAGTACCTAACACACCTTCGTTTTGCCGATGATATAGTCCTTATGGCTGAGACCATGGAAGACCTGAACACAATGCTCGAAGATCTCCGTAGTGCTTCCCAAAGAGTGGGTCTTAGGATGAACATGGAAAAGACGAAAATTATGTCAAATGCCCATGTTGTACCCTCTCCAGTTCATGTTGGGAACACTACACTTGAAGTTGTTGACCATTACGTATACCTAGGACAGGCAGTCCAGTTAGGTAGGTCCAACTTCGAGAAAGAGATCTCTCGCCGAATCCAACTCGGGTGGGCAGCATTCGGGAAGCTTCGAAAAATCTTCGCGTCCGACTTACCTCAGTGTCTCAAGACGAAAGTCTATGAACAGTGTGTGTTGCCAGTGATGACTTACGGCAGTGAAACGTGGCCGCTAACTATGGGTCTCATAAGGAGGCTCAAGGTCGCTCAGCGTGCAATGGAGAGAGCCATGCTCGGCGTTTCCCTACGTGATCAAATCAGAAACGAGGAGATCCGCAGGAGAACTAAAGTAACCGACATCGCTCGAAGGATTGCTCAGCTGAAGTGGCAATGGGCGGGACACATAGCGAGAAGAACCGATGGCCGTTGGGGCAGAAAGGTTCTGGAATGGCGACCGCGCACCGGACGACGCTCCGTGGGTAGGCCCCCGACAAGGTGGACCGACGATCTGGTGAAGGTCGCGGAAAGCCAGTGGATGCAGGCAGCGCAGGACCGATCGTCGTGGAGATCCTTAGGGGAGGCCTATACCCAGCAGTGGGTGTCGTGTGGCTGATATGATGATGATGAATGTAAGTAACTAATTTTTTTTTTGTTAAACCGAAACATTTATGAAAGCGAAGCACGCGCAGCAAAATAATTCCTTGAAGGGATAGCTTGTTCACAAGGGAATCCCGAATCGAGAACATAGCGTATTGCATCTTAAGTGTTGGATTATACCTTACGATTTATTAGGTGGGGTTTAACGTACAAAGAACCATAGAATTAAGATTTAAACAGTGTGTCTTACATAGGCGATGTATTTGTTTGTTAAACATATCAGTGTTAACAATACCTACCTTCAAAACATTTATAAAACACAATTTGGATACAGTTTAAAGATTGCAAAAACCAGTTGATATCAAAATCAATAAAATTATGAACGGGTAAAGAAATATTAAAAGGTTTGTTTTTTCAACAACTTCTGTAAGTATTGCATTGCGCAATGACGTCAAGAGTTTTCTAACCAATATTGTGTAAACAGTCTGTTACCGACACAATCGACAGATGTCACCACCACGAAGACCAGAACAACCAACTTAACTAGAGACATGTGTCTTCCACAAGATGTAGACAACGTCAACCAAGATAAAACATTACAAAAAACGAAAACAAAATACGCCAATGGTTTGGTGCAAAAAGACAATGTTTAACAAAGACGAAACACAAGCAAAAAAGGAAAGATTATCAGGACTCTTTATTATTTACTTTTAATATATCAATGCGACCTTTTACTCAAAATTTTCTATCTTTGTCTGTGGAGGTTATTTTTTTTAAGTCACTATGGTTATTTTTAAATCACCAACAAACAATCTCACAGGAGGAGATTACTAAAATAATAAACAACAACATTTGCTTTAGGACTTCTCCGAAAACAAAATTCTACTGTCCATACAAATGTCCGAACAGCTGATAAAGTTTTGTATGAAAAGTCGATATATTTTTTGTCTATTTTCGGAAAAGTCGTAGAACAAATATTGTTGGTTATAATGTTAGTATTTACTTTTGCGAGGTTGTCCATGTATTACATTAACTCTGTATTATTAATATTATTATACTAGCTTGTGACTTGGTGCATCAACTGTATCTGTCTGGTCTACTACGCAGGTCCAGGGTTTAAATCCTGGCAGGAGAAAATGTGTGTGTGATGAGCATAGAGACACCGATAAGAGGAAGATATTCGATTAATTCGATCCAAGCTCTGCTTAGTTCGAAACTGTAATATATGTGCGAAAAATACGGAATCGCTTATTTATTTTTTATACATATTTTATGTAATGCTTGACGACCATTTAATTCGGTGACCCTGCCTCTTGAGCCAACCAAGGGTATTCGAAACCTGATAGGGGCAAGCATTCGTGTGATGAGCATATGCATTTATTCTAGAGTGATGGATATTTATTTATGTATTTCTATTCGTTATTTAGTTACTATGGTTAGTTCGGGACTAAAAAAACTGCCTCTGACTATAGGCCAATGTATATGTGTTCAGGGGTCTTGTCACGGTGGATGCGCAATGGCAATCTATTGTCTAAGCTATGACATTACATACCTACACTTGTTGGCTTGCACAATAGTTGCTTAAGTCGTTCCATTTTAAATTAAGTGCGATACACAATGTTGCAGCCAGTATTGTCACATAACCGGCATTCATGAGTCATCACGTAAATAATGGGAGTTTTCTTTATATAATTTGTGACGATTATGTATAATTTGCCTCTGAATTAGCAGAATATTTGAATACTTTGTCGCAGCAACTGAGCTCATGAAGAACACGAAAAAAATAAAAATAAAAAACTTTACTATGATTAAATCATTACCTTACTTTCGTTCGAGCTGGACAAAAACAAATAAAAGCTTATATAAACTAAACATCTAAGATCTACTATGTTTTTTTTTAAATATAAGTACTTGTTTAGTTGTGATCAATATATTATTCGTTCTTCCTTACTTATATTATAAATACGAAAGTCTGTTTGTTTGTTACGCCTTCACTTCTTAACACTTAACCGACCATCATGAAATTTTGAATACACGTTGTCAGGGGAACAGAGAAGGACATAAGGTACCTTTCAACCCGAAAAAAGTAATGTTCCCGAGGGATAGAGAATTAAATTAACTGACCACGCAGACGAAGTCGCGGGTGGCCGCTAATTACATAAATTAGATAGGCATCTTACCTGCCAACAATCTGACCACAATTTATAATCGGTAGATCGTCATTACAGAACTCTTGACGTTGTATTAATCTTTCCTCAAATTAATGCAATTTATCTTGCACTTTCACTAAAAAAGAATTTGAAACATATTACTTCTTTTGTTATTCAACTCGTTGCTGTTCATAATAAAATATTTAATGAAAACCATGTCGGCCCGAGTCATTCATGGCTGCTTCGTGATTTACGTGAGATCGTTACAACTGACATGTTTACAGATAGAATGATGGGCTGGGTTTAACTCAGATAAGATGTAAAACGGTAGTACTTTACGATAAATGAATTGTTTTTGAGTAATTTTTATTTGAGATTTAATTTTGTTGTTTGAAATGTAGACACGTTTGTTTTTAGTATCATTCAAAAAGTATGAACAAGTATAAAAAAATATTGTTTAAAGTAAAGTCATTCATTGTTATTTAAAATAGGTTCTGAAATACAGCCTTCATAACCTCATGATCTCATTGGAACATCTACAGGGTGAAATCGAAAACAGTTGACAAATTTTTGGTCTTTCGTCGATTCATACCAGGGCTGGTTCATCCCACGGTATAAATCGCACAAGGACGCTTTTTTAATTCGCTGTTTCATACCATGGTATGAAATCACCAAAAAAATCAAAGTAAATGCTGGCAAAATTACATTAAAAAGGTTGCTTGGTATGAAACAGCGAATTCAAAAAGCGTGCTTGAGCGACTCATACCGTGGGATGAAACACTCATGGTATGAATCGACGAATGTGGTCTGGCTTAGACTATCATACTAAACAACTAGGTATGTCTATGGGACCAACTTCATCAGAACAAAAAAAATACCTGTTCCATACATTTTGGTCTGTAAGTAGATATTGACATCAAAGTATCTAGTTGAAGCAAATTATTAAAAGTGCTACAGGTCTCACATCTTAGAGAGTGCCAGAAAAACGGAGCTGTACAAAGAGTACTCCACTCAAAATAAATTTCACATGTCCCACACCTAAATCTGTAAATCAACCTGCAAACTCCTCACGCCTCGCCAATAAACCTCACAGTACTTCACGACCAAACATTCGACAATCAGATCCACGTGACGAACACTGCCAACTGGAGATCACGATCGGCATTCCACAATGCCAATGTCTTAAGGAAATAACTCCATTTCAACGTCGCTACATGTCTTTGTTTGACAAGCATCATTTTTAGGGTTCCGTACCCAAAAGGTAAGAACGGGACCTTACTAAGATTCTACTGTCCGTCTGTCTATCACCAGGCTGTACCTCATGAACCGTGATAGCTAGACAGTTTTTTGCCACTATAACAACAAATAGGTACAAAAATCATAATAAAATAAATATTTAAGTGGGGCTCCCTAGTTCCCTACAACAAACGTGATTTTTATGCCATTTTTTGGTACGGAACCCTTCGTGCGCGAGTCCGACTTGCACTTAGCCGGTTTTTATTTAATCCTTTAAGAACAGTAGAAATAACAGTTCACCTATGCATGTCACAGTGCATGGATTCCTTTTATTCGCGGTTGTTTCATGGGAATGGCCAATTAATAGACAAGGAATAAATAAAAAATAAAAAAAATCTAGCAAAATAACCGTCTTCGATAGGGTTGCCAGGTCAGTCGCGAAAAAATACCGGACAACCCAAACTGGGGGGTGCAGAGCGAGTTTTGCGTTTGAGGGATTTCATATTACTTTTGTAGGCGCTTGTGACCAGTAGTACCGACTTTTCTCAAAATACCGGACATTGTTCTGTCCGGAATGACCATTTATTTTTTACTGCACAGGCCTCGAAAATAGCGGACTGTACGCTTCAATACCGGACATCTGGCAACCTGTAAGGGATGTAGTATAAACATATTATTAAGAACATGTAACCAATATATAATCATGCATTTTATTCAATATAGTCAGTCTTTGTACCGATCTCGTCGTTTCATTACATCTCCCTAGCGCCGTCCCTACAAACCCTAGTCTTCGACGGTTTTGAAATTAAAACATAGGTAGGTAGAGGTACCCAATATAATCATGATTATTTTCATTTAAATGTCGTTCAATGTTAATAAAGTTTTTTCGGTAGCCATGAACTTTTAAGGCATATTCGGAAAAGACAAAGCATACAAAGGATCAAATATATCTCCTTACAAAAAAAACTTCGAATTTATGCAAATAAAAGATCTTTGTGTTCAATGACACCAAAGTCGAAATATGTTCTTTATTTCTCAACAAGTAAACTCCACGCCCGACAAAATATTTGCCACGCATACACATAAGAAAGATGTTGACTTTGGATACAAATACTGTACTGAATTAGGGCCATGGAAACAACCGGCTGTTGTAATTCGACACCCATTGGGTTATTTAAATAAAATTCTTCATCTGGACAGGTAGTTAATGGTATAAAGATTCATATTATTTTAGCTTCAGTCGTTGACAGATAGTACCTAACTAAAGATAGGTAATATAATTTTACTATCTGATAGTAACGCGCAACGCAACAATGCATGCACATTTAACACATTATTTATGCATGCAAATTAAAAGTTAATAGCCTTTAATAGTCTTGGTGTAGATCGATCAAGAACCATATTTAACGTAGGTAATACACTCGGCGTCAGAAAAACCGCACCTTTTAAAAAACTTCTTCAAAGATAGTTTAATCCTATCTAATTTAATGGTAAGTGTTGTTATATGTTTCTTCCCCTTCGGACATAGCCAACAGTGTCTAATAACCATTGGAATACTCGTAGAACGGAATCAATTACTGAGATTCAGTTTCCGAGCCACATTACACTGCCTCATTTTTTGCAATATTTGAGCAACTTCATGGGCAATAGTAACCATCTTAAGAATTCCTTTTTTTAATTGAACTGTTGAAGTGTGTTTTCTCTATCATCTCGATAGCGAATTTACCCGCATTTCCTGTTTTAACCCCTTTTATTTTACTTTTATAGCGGCGCAAGCAATAACGCTTTAAGTGTTTAATTATGGTAACTGTTATGTTAATAAAATCAAACAATTATTAATTGAAAGCTCAATAAATGTACTTTTAATAGATATCAACATTTACACAATAAAACGTTAGCTAGCAACAGCAGGTGGCCAAGTCTAAACTTATTTTCGAAAAGGTGCGGTTTTTCTTACGCCGAGTGTAGATCCCTCAGTAATTTGGAACACTGTCAGAGGTCAAGTTGCGCAAGCGCAGGATGTAAGATTGGGATCGATACGCTTACATCCTCGCTTATCTATGACATGGGCTTCCTAAGCATAACTTTGTTTTTGATATTAAGGAAAAAAACATGCTAGGTACTTCACGTACGCTCCATACAAGTGTAGGTTCGAGGGTATTCCAAGTGGCCCAACTAGTTGAGTAATACCTATCTTTGGTTTTTCATTTTCATTAATCCTTACCTATTCTAAATAATGGAAAAGAAGAAGACACAGCATTGTAATCCCTCGTGACATCGTGCAAATCCTTATATGGACAGCTCAACATAATAAGTCAACTTACAAGCTTAGTGAAACTAACCAATCCCATTACTTGAGCATCACGCAACACTTACGTTAGAAAACCATTTCCATAAAATGACCAGCAACAATAGAGTTAACTCGAATTTATTAACGGGGCCAGTGGATCCACAATCGTCATCTTTTCGGCCCATTCACGTTTTAACTAAACACATATTTAGCCCACAAAATATGCTCTATCTTGGCATCGCGGTTCGCACGCTCTGAATACGCCGTCGATTCCAAAGTGTGGTTTCCAACAAAAGGAAATGCTCGAACCGCCGCCGCAGCGCATTACGCATCCGTGCGATATTGTCTGCCTGTGCGTAAGTAGGCGCACGTTTTTGAGTACAAGTGTGAAATCGACCATCCATCCCTGGTCTTTGTTGCGTGATGTTCTTTAATAGTACTTCTCGGTACTCGTGTTTTATCTCATCTATAAACTGGGAAAACTTGGCCACTAAGTACACAAACTTATTTTAGGTACCTTACACGCTACTTTCAAATACAAATCTGTAGGGACAATTTTTTTTTCTTTTCACTCCATTTAGCTGAGTCCACACGAGTGTATAACTCGACAAACGGATGTGCGATGAACGCTTGTGCGACAAAACTGAACAGATACTCACTGTAGTGCGAATGCACGTGGTGTCGGACTACTGTCGCAAAATCTTTTATAGCACTTCAGTGTGCCGCACAAGCGCTCAATCGCACTTCAGTGAGTCGCTCTTCAGTTTTGTCGCACAAGCGTGCATCGCACATCCGTTTGTCGAGCTCGTGTTATACACACCGAGCAAGCAGTCTCGCTCGGTGTGGACCCAGCCATTTTTAGGATTTCACCAAGTCTGTAATTTAGTAATTTAACGTGCATCTTCCACATTAATGATATATTTTTTCCCTTTTGTTGCAGAGAAATCAATCGAACGCTCCAAGTCGAGGCAAGCGCTTCACTTTTCAGTCAACGGTGCGGCAGCTGGAGAGGCGTCGCTTGGCCGAGAAGTTGTCCAAGGAGGCCGACCTGAAAGAGCAGCAAAGAAGGACTGAATTAGAAGCTATGAGGAGGTTGGAGACTTACAATAAACTAATACTAGAATTTACGAATATTTTCATATTCAAAAATCTGAAGACTTATACCTAAGCTAGATTATCACGTGCTCGCGTAGAGTAAGCTAAGATTGCGCTTCTACCTTCGTCCTTATCATCATTCAGACTTAAAATACGATTTTCCACTTACCAAGCGAAGCAGAGTTCAATTAGCCCTCTTTCTGGGTATGAAGCAAAGGGACTGATGCTGTTGAATTGCATTTTTATTTGAATAATGTTTAAACGGTCATTCATTTTGCAGAGTGGAGGAAGAGTTCCAGCGAAAGAGAGCGAGGGAGAAGGCAAGCATCAGACAGCAGCTGCGGCTGGTGAGCAGCGGCGCTGCGAGCATGCCCACCGCTACCCACCACCACAAGGTTTTTTACAATGATTGTTTAAATTATCATGAGCTCATAGTGTGGTAAACGTTTATGGAAGGTGCGGTTTACGCACCAACCTTTTTAACCTTTGCATCGTCGAAAAGTGACCCTAGGTTGAACTTAGAGCCTTAGGACCAGCTTCACAGGTTTCAGACATCAAGTCAGACAGATAACTTCATATTACAAATCCTGCTATTTAAAAAATTAATCCAGAAGATATGTCACAATGCATATGTGGCTCTCGCTGCATATTTACATGCGTGAGCTTGCGATTGCTGAGGTTTTTTTTAATATTTTTACAGACACGTGACGAACCAGACGGGTCCTGTCGAGACTCTCCGGCCCCGGAAAGAACTAGGGAGAGGAGACAGGGACACAGCAACGCGTCTTCAGAGATTAGCGCCAGGAGCAAGAGCACTACTCCGGTAAACATGACACTTTTGTAAAACCAGCAATCAACAAACAAGCATTTGACTTATAGCATTCGAGATTCTAGTCCCAGGCCAAGAACTTTCAACCATCCACGGAGATCAACCCACTAAACTTCAGGACACGATTACCTGCCCTCATAAATACTTTCCCAGCCCAAGACGGATTAAAGGTATGCTAAGCTTTCAAATAATGAATATTCATATTTTGTAAGAAATAAAACACTTTTTTACGTATTACAGCGCGTATTGATTAATTGAGATATTATTTGATTGGTTAGTTTTTTGGGTTTCCCGACTTTCGACACCTTTCCAAGGGCCGTGGTCACGGGACGACTGGACCACGTACGTAAATAGAAGTATTTGTATTAATTTGTAGTTTGGTATGAGTAGTCAACATGATTGCTATGCAAAAGCATTGATGAATTGGTTTCTAAAGATCGTATGTCATCTAATCAACACTGTATGGTTTAGATCCGTAGCGTGGAGCTGAGCGAGTGGCGGACGGAGAGCGAGGCGCGCGTGTACCGCGACTGGGCGGCGGGGGCCGGCACGCACGCGCACGCGCACGCGCACGCGCATCCACCCGCCTGCGCGCGCATGCCAATGTCCACGCACGTTGTCTACAACGGTGAGTGGCTGTTATAGTAGCCGGCAAACATCTTGAAATCAGGTGGGCTTTACGCTGAATGCATATTTTGGGTACCTATGCGTAGCGGTGAGCTATGCTGGCGGCGGCGGGAAATGGAGGCCCGCTATTTGGTCGCTCGCAAGTGCACATGCGCGAACTCATCCCCACTTCGTCGAAATAGCGTCAAGATGTTTGCCGGAATCTGTGACACAAACGTAATATACTAACTATAATTATTATAATAGTCTGTTACACATTTCAGGCAACAAAAAATACTTAAAATAATCATCTTGAGTAAAGTATGTGTGGCAAGTTGAATCTTCCTAGTTATCTATTCAGATTGTTACTTTCGCTGCGCTGCTAACTTAACATTATCTAAAATCAGTTTTCTTTTGAATGCCCATGAAAACATAGAAAAAAAACATGATTTCCTCTTTCTTCTTTATGAAAAAACATACAGTTAACTTGACCTGCGATGACAAGGGTGGTAAGAAAAAGAATTAAAATGGTTGTCCACCTAATAAATACAAGTAGCTGCAGAATAATCTCGTTGTTTGAACTCAATAAGAATCTAGGCTTAGTTAGTTCTTAACATACCTTTAGCCACTCAGATCATGTTGACATATTTTTCTAATTTTCAGTCAGGAAAATTTTCTATCAAGCCACGTAGGTACTAGTACTTATACCATAAAATTTCCTGATAAAAGAACCGGACCGGACACACGAGCAGTAATAAATGTAGCAGCGAGTTATATAAATGTAACAATAGTCGCCAACGGAAACACATTAGTGTGTCGCTCCCATAAACGTGGCCCGACCTTGGACGAAAAGGCAGTGCCTTCACGGGTACCTTTATTTGTATTACATATTAGGACATGGCTACTGCGAACTTGTATTTACATGAAAATTATGTGGTGTTTATCGCTTACTGAGGGTCGGCGGTTCTCGTTAAAACGTTATTTTAAGAAAATACATTATACTTACTTCCTCCTCAGTCGTTCCCTCGTGGTTGAGGATCGTGACTCCTTGCAGCGTTTCCACCTGTCACGGTCTTCGGCTTGATGCAGTGCGACGTTCACTGGCATATCCAGATTTTTAGACACCTGGTCTGTCTGACCAACGCAACGTTTTGGGCTTCTGCCTCTCGGTCTTATTCCTTCTATTTTGCCAAATCTAAGGAAGAACCCCATCCGGGTGCAAAATGCTGAGTGTTAACATCTGTAATTCCTCGTGTTTCAGCACCATAATAATGGTCATCAATCTGACCTAACCGAAAGTTTCAGAATCTTTTAGTGCTGCAGAACAGTCTAATCAACTCCCACCTGAAATCATTGATACTATCGATACCATCCATATTTTTCATGTTATGGATACTACAGGTGACTACAGTACAAATAGTACCGATAGGGTAGGTATTTTGAATGGTATTAACGTACCGATTCAAACTGAGCTTAACCAGGGGAGGCTCACTCCACGCTTGAACTTTTATATTAGCCTACTCATACTGCTTGCGGCTCACTCAGTCGAGAAAGCGCGAGAGGGATGTCGTGTGTCGGTTGGGACAGAGCTACGCGACTAATAATGCGACAGAAAGAAAAGGTGCATGCAATAATAGACACGCAGATCTGTGCAATTTGAAATTGTACTTTATTGCCGCGCAGCGAGAGTAGCTTATTATTTGATTGTCCTCGCGCAGATAGACTTCTGTATATATCTAGTACTATTATATATTCTGTGGATTATGGGCGTAGCGAGGGGGGAGTGGGACTTGGGGGTTCAAAGGCCTTTTCTAAGTGAAATTATTTTTGTGTCAAGATTTTTTTTTACATGGACCGATATCCCCCCAAAAACTGACCTAGCTACGCCTATGCTGTGGCTAAACTGAAAACTATATAGCTTTGTAATA
This sequence comes from Agriphila tristella, assembly GCA_928269145.1. Taxonomy (NCBI): domain Eukaryota; kingdom Metazoa; phylum Arthropoda; class Insecta; order Lepidoptera; family Crambidae; genus Agriphila; species Agriphila tristella. The sequence goes on from OV743434.1 coordinate 28,469,600, forward strand.
ACCAAATGGTCTTTCGCTGCAGCCGCCGAAGTGGAGGCGTTCAGCGGCAGCCCGCGGTCCGACAACTACCGGCTGGAGTTCGCGCGCGGGCGCTCGCCGCGCACGCCGCGCCCGCCGCGCCTGCTGGCCGCCGCGCGCTCGCCCTCCACCTCCGGCTCCGAGCTCAGCCTCCGGCAACCCATCAAGATCAGGTAAACTCACGTGCTTTAAGTACCACTTTGCAGAAAAAATGTGTTCGCGCGTATCGCCCCTGCTCAAACTAACCATATGTTAGTAACGGCGCAGCGTGCTAACGATTTTGACCCAAGGAGTGGTAAATCGGAAGTGTTATGGAAAGTACAATCGCAGAAGTTGCGGCTTTGCCACTTTACAAACAAATTCTGAAACACGTCTGAATTGGTGGGTGGGGTGTTAATGAATGCAAATGCAGAGGGGAAGGGACGAATGGCTTAAGGTGTCTTTCAAAGCATGGAGGAGCTCGAGATAACTAATGTAATGACCAAGATGCCAAGAGGTAGTACCTACGTCATGTTACACCTCAGTAGACTAGGAAATGGGCAATCGCTCTTTTTTCGATGAAATAATAAACCAACTCTACGACGTTCAACCTATCTGCGTTAAGAAAAACGTACTCATTATCTTTACATCTATTCTTTGATTAAAACTTGTCCTATCTGCTTACAGCCAGCCTAATAAGAGCCGCAAAAGTAGATGCAGAGCATGATTGATTTATTTTAAAAAATATTTTGGTTGTGGTACCTACCTTTTCCTAGTCTAATTATTAATACATTTTTTTTAGATTTCAAACAGTGCCTACCCTACCCCGTGCTATGTATTGGATTTTTTTTTATTTATGAGATATTAACTTTAATTCCTGTTTCCCAAGGTGGTGATAGTATAGCGGATTGTAGCGCTATCTCTAATCCCTAACTGCCTTGCGCCTGCGCAGTACGGTGAGTGCTTTATGCTTCGTTAACATAATATAATCACAGTCTATTAAGTTTTCGTACAGTCAGTCATCCAGAGAAATCGTGGGGGGTGGCGCGGTATGGGAGAGGGGTTGGTACCTTCCGAACAGTCATATTGTGACAATGCAGTTCGGAAGCTATCCGACAAGGTTTACGCGTTTGATTTATTTTAATATATTAAAAGTACTGTTTGTATTTTTTAAATTGGGTGTCATGTCAAGACCCCTATGGTCTTAAGGTGTGGTGAGCACGATTCATTGATGTTATTTTTGGAATTTACAACTGCGGCCGCGCTCTGTTTATTAATTTATTCATTTTTGAAGAAAAAATTAAAGAAAAAGAAAGAAAATTTGTTTATTTCCACTTTTTCTTCAAAAATTATAACTAGGTATTATAAGTACGAAATCAGAACCCAAGAAGTACATAACCAGTAGAAATTTTGTAGAAAATAAGTAAAAAAAATGCAGAAAATGAGTACTAAATAAATACTTAATCAGTACTAAATAATATTACATTTTCATAATTCTACATCGAGATTTTTTATTTTAGCTATCAATTTATAAATAAAAAATATTAAATGCTCAATGTGTGACAACCCTAACACTATTAGTCGTCGCTCCAATACGGCGGCTTTTTCGACAACATCAAACGCGATGACTGACTGTATGAATATATACTTAGGCTGTGATATAATGTAGAAGTTTAATTTATTTATTTAATGAATAGTTTTCTTTAAGTTTCAGTAGTAGTCGTAGTTACTACGACGACTACGACTACGCCGTAGTAGTTGAATGGAATATGAAATGAGTTGTATTTAAAACTATCGTGGATTGGTTACGGAAGCAAGATCTGTAAATACTTTATCTATGAAATTGGCGTTTTGTGTGGAGAATTTTAAAGAAGTGGCTTCCATAGACTAATATTTTCTTAATTTATATAACAACCATGAACGCTAAAGTTTTAAATATTTTATGCACTAATATTTAAACACTTAGTTAACGTATTGCCACTTAGGTTAAGCGAAAAAAATAAGTTTTGGCTAAGTTAAAATAAATAAAGTTGTCATTTCTGATAAAAAAAGAGGAGTCATTTTTATGTGTTTAGAAAAACTCTATTAGGGATGTTTTTACTGTTGATTATTACTGTCTGTCATTTGATATGATATCTAGCAATTAATATTTTAAATCATAGAAGTAACGCCAATTGCATAGGTTAAGAACCAATACATAGATAAAGTAACCAATCCAGTAGTGCTTGTAACAATAACAATACGATGTGATGTAAGTAAAGTTGGTGCTTACTGATAATGGAAACTGGTTCTGTCCCAAACTCCCCTTGAAGTTTACATCGCATGCGATTTTCTGCTTGATTGAAGTAAAATTCTAAGCATGCTGCTTTAGAAAAACTGGTTTAATGCAAAGTAGCATACCTATAAAGGAGACAATATAATTATTTGGAATTTTAACTTTGTACATACTTGATAAAGACAGCTGATAAATTGCCTAATTTAACTTTTTTATTTCAAAAGTAACCCTTCGCATGCACATGGGGTCAAAGTGACCACAAAAGAGGAACAGGAAGAGCCCGCCATCGTGCCCACCCTGCGGCCTTCGGGACCAACGCGAGCGACAGTCGCCATTCACTGATTGGACGCTAAATATAATGGAGTGCTCGCATATGCCTTAAAGATTATGTTAGCATACGTTCACACAATTTGCTCAACTTTTTTTGTATAAACTTGTCATATTATGATAATAAACTGTTTTAAAATATCCTTCTCTGGAACTGTAAATTATTTAAAGTATAGCTATATTTCGATTGTATATTGTGAAAACTTGGTTTAGATTTTTGCGACTGCTCTAAAGAATTTATCATTAATATATGAAAACTTAAGTTTAAACGAGATTATTTTGTAAATTATGAACTGTGTATTTCATATTATTATGATACTTAATAATAGATGCAGTAGCCAATAAAAATTATAATATTATTATAATCATGATATAGAATTATTTTATTTTTACTTAAAAGTACTTATAACTATTGTATTTTGTGTTGCTATTGTAACTCCGAAGCGTGCTTTAATTATTATTTTTTTGTATAAAGCGGTTAAGCGTTAACATAAATAATATTAAAATAGTTATTTACATTTTATAACTAAATAAGTAGTTATCTAAGCAATCATAAGCAATACAATAGTTGTCGTCTTCCATTTTAAGCAAAATACTGAAGCTTTAATATAGTGCGTAGACTTTTTATTAAGACCGGGTGCTAAATAACTTAATTAATAATCTAACATTAATATAATTTTCCTAACGAAAACTGTCACCTTGATTTGATGATGTTTATGGAAGTCAAACCACTTTGAGTAATGGTTTAGAAATAGATGAGGTTATGATAAGTCTTTTGTGTAGGAAAAACCAAATGTCACTTCATCAAATAAACACAATGAAAACATCGTGGAAATTAATTATCCCGCCCTTTTAGGGTCAGAGTAACCTTTGGACATCAATCATTTTCTTGCGGGTGTGAAAGACCGGGCGCGCCGTAACTGGGTTAACATGGCGCTCCACGCGATCTTTAATATTTTTCTTTGTTACTGACCAACCCTTTATCGATTCAATTGTAGAGGCCCGCCTCTGTGAAACATCAATGAGTACAATACTATATAAAATTACTAGAAAAAATACGACTCGCACTAGATCAATTCTTGGACGTAAATCGAACCCGGGACCTTTAGATGTCAGGTCCAATACTTTGACCGCTGAGCTACCAAGTACCGAGAACTACCGTATTTTTTCTAGTATATTATTTAGTTTTGTATAAAAATAGCATTGCGAATGCAAAAAGCTCAAATTAAAAAATCAGTGAGTATATTTTCATTGTGATACATTTTGGTTTCCATTCTGTTCACTTGTAGACCGTGAGCCCGCGACAGTATTGCCTACGTCATATGACATCACGATTGACGTAAATATAATTTTAAAATTTGGACTGGAAGTGGAAGACTTTCTCAAGCTTCCGGCCAATTTTTTCTGCGATAATCTTCTGATCCTCGCTCAGCACAACTTTTCCGACCGTGTGCCATGCATTTCATCGTGATGTCATATGACGTAGGCAATACTGTCGCCGGCTCACGGACTATTGTTAAAACCAAAAATTAACAAATTATTCTATTTTGAAATTTTTCTAACTGATAAAAAGATCTAGTACTAATGGAATGAAATATCAAGATGAATAAATAATGAAAAAATATTAGAAAAAATCGACTCACCCGTAGCAACTCAGACGGGATTCGAACCCGCACCCTTGGGAATCCGGCCCAATGCACTACCAATTATGCTACCGAGCCACCAATGAATTTGGCGAAATTTTCTAATACTTTTTACGTTCGGTAGCATAATTGGTAGTGCATTGGGCCGGATTCCCAAGGGTGCGGGTTCGAATCCCGTCTGAGTTGCTACGGGTGAGTCGATTTTTTCTAATATTTTTTCATTATTTATTCATCTTAATATAAAAATAGCATTGTGAATGCAAAAATCAAAGTTTAAAATTGGAATGAAATATGTTTTTATGTAATACTAAATAATATACCTACTAGAAAAAACACGACTCGGACCAGATCAATTCTCGGACGGGAATCGATAAGTTTCTATAGATATTTTTCTAGAATTCTTATTAAGTATTGTATAAAAATAGCATTGTGAATGCAAAAATCTCAAATTTTAAAATATTTTTATGTCATAAAATAAACTACCTACCTCCATACTTGAGCAATACAGAAATAAGTAATGAATACAACATATTTGACATGTCATAAATACGCCTCATAATTAAATATTAATCTCTTAAAACCTAACAAATATTAATTGTTGAAGTGTATCGATTATTTTATTTATGACTCAATATAACATACATTTATTAATAAATACTTAAGAATATTGTACATAAGGTATTGATTGGTGCATGTATATACTTAGTACTTAAGTATTGTTTATTCAAAACGTAATAAACATTTGTATTTAAACTGATTTTATTTGAATTTTTCCAATGGATAATACCCGAATTATATCCTAACCTCATATTTTCAAGTTATCACAGAACCGAGTTCCTAGAAATTAAGGATTTTGAATAGCAATAAACTATAATATGAACATAGGTAAGTACTACATCACTGTAGGATTGAAGGAATTCCTTCAGTATAGAGTTCACCTGGGTGATATCACCTGGTTGCATCTTTATGTATGCTACTATAATCTCATTAAATTATTTGATTCATCATCATCATCATATCAGCAGCACAATACCCACTGCTGGGTATAGGCCTCCCCCAAGGATCTCCACGACGATCGGTCCTGCGCTGCCCGCATCAAATAAATCATTAATTATTTGATTGAATGTGAGCAAATCTATAGGCCTACATACATAAAGCTGTAGAAAAGTTTTGTCAGTACAATGGAAAATTTTGAAAAAAAGTGGTTGGGGTGTTTAATAATAACCAGTAGAACCCATTTCTAACATTTTTGGAATTTTTGTCTGTTTGTCTGTTTATCTATCCATCTGTTTGTCTGTATGTTTGTGCGCTAATAACGTAAAAAACGCGAACCCAATCGTGATGATGTTAATATACAAATATACTGTGTAATTTGCAAAATAATCAAATCTTTATTTCATCGCAATCGGTTTACCGAATCAAAAGATATACGAATTTAAATTTTACGATGAATTCGTTGTAATAATATCATCAGGCGAATGATACTGTTAGAACGACCGACCAGGCGAAAGTAAACAAAAACGTCTCGAGTTTTGGGTCTATTGTAATTTCTCAGAAACAAAATGCACGGGCATGCAGTAAAATCAAAGCCCAGTTTCTATTAAGTAGGTATATTATTTTCTACTAGCTTCCGCCCGCGACTGCGTTCGCATAGGCATTCGAGAAAATCCGTAGGGAACCTTTAACCAGGATAAAAGTAGTCTATACTAGCTTCCGCCCGCGACTTCGTTCGCTAGGACATTCGAGAAAATCCTTAGGGAGCCTCGCTAGATAAACATTTTCTCGAATGTCCACGCGAACGAAGTCGCGGGCGGAAGCTAGTAATACATATGGTAAGTATTTCGTATGAATTATTCCTCTCTATAAACACTTTCCTCGTAGAACACTAAGTAAACAGAAAAAAAATCATCTTGTTTAATAACCCTTCCGTTACACTACTAGCGAAAGAACGAACGACACATTCAATTTGAGGGCTTACAAACAAATGGCCTTAGAGCTATACAAATATATAAACAATTTGTTACATAGCCAAAATTGTTTACACATGCATTATCAACTCATTAACCATCGGCCAATGCACTACAAAGGTTACAAAAAAAGAAGAGCAAAATCGCTCTGAGAAAACTCCACTGATGCGTAACTTTTCCTTTTCTTTTCCACCTCAGAGCATAAACGACCGATGGATTAAAAACATTGCAACGATCACATTCAATTTGAGGGCTTACGAATGGCTTTAGAGCTATGCAAATATCTAAACAATTTGTTACATAGCCAAATATTTACACATGCATTCTCAACTCATTAACCATCGGCCAATGCAGTACAAAGGTTACAAAAAAAGAAGAGCAAAATCGCTTTGAGAAAACTCCACTGCTGCGTAACTTTTCCTTTTCTTTTCCACCTCAGAGCATAAACGACCGATGGATTAAAAACATTGCAACGATCACATTCAATTTGAGGGCTTACGAATGGCTTTAGAGCTATGCAAATATCTAAACAATTTGTTACATAGCCAAATATTTACACATGCATTCTCAACTCATTAACCATCGGCCAATGCAGTACAAAGGTTACAAAAAAAGAAGATCAAAATCGCTTTGAGAAAACTCCACTGCTGCGTAACTTTTCCTTTTCCACCTCAGAGCATAAACGACCCATGGATTAAAAACATTGCAACGATGGACATTATACGAACTTTTCAATTAATTTTATAGTACGCTTGCGCAAAGATGAATAAGTGAAGGCATTTGGAGGGAAACTTCAGTTTCAGCGCGAGCTTTCAACGACACGCATCTAGTTTGCCTGAAAGCTTGACCGGAACAAAGTTACAGCAGTTTTCCAGTTAACTAAGTATGCAAAAGACGTAATAATTTTACAAAGACATTGGAATATTTTAACAACGTGATTCTCGACTTTTGAAATATAAATTGCTGATAGTTATTTTATAAAATAGTCGATGAGTGAAGTTATTTAAATAAACTGTTCAAAGCTTTTCAATATCTCAAAATAATAAATCTTCTCTCTACATTACAATTTAAAGTGTTAATAGCTTACTATTTGAAAAGGATACGATTAAAAAAGAACATTTTAAAAAGTTGATAAAAAGTTGCTCTAAAGGAGTTTTCACACCCAACGACCGTGGCCTTTGAGGAAGTTTCGATCGGGTCGGGCGGCGGAGCCGTCTTAGCCCGCACCACCTCCCGCAACTGCGTCGCGTGCTTGCACAGAGCCAAGCTGCATTCGGAACCAACGCCTCACGTCCCGTACGGCCCGGCGATCACAAGCCCGCCGGCCACCGCACCACCGATCTTGGAGTCGCCGGATCCGGCGAGAGGCCGTGTGTCGCCCCCGGTGGTACGGACGATGGCGGCGAAACCGGAAAACGTGCGAGAAGCGCTAGAGGATAGGGACCCTAATAATTTAAATCAACATGTGCAGGTGAGAAATCTTGTTTGAAAAGGTTTTTTCTTAATGAAATCGACCATCACGATCACGACTGGAATCGAACCCAAAGCAATCCAGGCAAGAAGTCTAATCGATAAGCTGCCGTGACATTAGCACCATTATTGAAGAATATCAGAAGAAGAATAAAGAAGAATTACTTTGCAAATTTTCTTCTTTTCACGTCATATTTTTCTTCATTTTTCAACGCGCATGGGTTTTAAATACGATTTGAATCTAGAATTTAAGTACACACTTACATTACCTATTTTAAAACATAGCCTACTTTAAAACAAGGTTTGATTTTAAACTCGAGTCAAATATGCAGTCTTAACTAAAAGAAGTAGTAAGTAATCAACCAATCCTATTAAGACTTTAATTACTACCGTAACAAAACAAAAGAACACAATAAAAACAGTAATTGTGTTATTTTCAGTCAAACACAAAGTACAAAATAATTACACACCAAACTCATTCCACACGCCACTTTAACTGTCAGACGTTGACGAATGATTTTTATGTGTTTAAATGCTAATTCGGCACTAGAAATAGAACCGTATTTCGCCACCGGAAAGACATTTACATTTTAACAGCGCTAAAGACCTGGCTACTTGGAGTAGGGATGAAAAGGTCAAAGCCGACCCTGTCCCTGACACAATAACTAGCAGCACATAAATAAATTTGACATTTCGCATGCATTGTCTGTCTGCAGTATAATATACAGAGTAGGTACAGTCAACAGCAAGATACAGTTGAGCTAGTTTTTTCCGTAAGAAAATTGGTTCCAGTTATCCAAATGTAACTACTTAATTAAAAATGCAAATTATTGCATTACTAATAATGAGTGCTGCCTGTTTAAAAAAAAATACTTTTTCTAGTTTTAATTTAAAAAAAAGCTCACAAGCAACTTTTCGACTTAATTAAGTCAATTACAGCAATTTTGAATAACCTTGATTTGTTACCTAGAAAATAGACATTACAAAAGCGTACACACTAGGTTTTTTGCAGAAGGAATGTTGGTAATAAAGGCGAAATCGCTCACAGCTCTAACTCGGCATCCTTATGAATATCAATATGTACTGTACCATTATTAAAAATATAATATAAACGAGTCTCAAAAATATGTCAACAACCTCTCCCCGTAATTTAAAAAACCCATTTTCCAGAAAAAGTGGCAACAAATCAAAGTCAATGCAATCAAAGTCGTGTAGTTAGTAAACAGCGGCGGTGCTCGCGTGTCGTAGCGATTTGGTGTAAGTACTACATAGTTCGTGCACATTGCCGGACACGGTTGCAATATAAATACTTAAACACAAAACTTGAAAGCAATTTAGAATAGTTTCAACATATTTAAAAAAATAACATTCATGATCTGCCCCCCTACTCAAATGGCCAACATTCTACCTACGCTTGAACGCTACGCTTACTATTAGCTTACGAGGGTGGTTTGATAAGTCCATGACTTTGAAAAGAAGAAATACTTTTTTTTCATAATTTATTTTTATATCTTAAGAAGAAACTCCTTAAGGAATCTTTACACTACATTTTTTTCAAATTCGGCAAAAGATTATTACTTTTGGAAACAAAAAGCTCAAGCGACTTCTTACGTTTCTTAATGACCCTGTCGACTCTTTCGGCGGCACTCATGACATCAAAACTCATCGAATGAAGATTTGAATCCTTCCTATTCTAATTCATCCCACTGAGATTTTTTTCTCCTACCAAACATGAATAAATGTGTTGGCGGGCAAAGATTTTCATCAAGCCAAAAAGTGGTGTCTGAAATGGGCCCTCATTTCAATTACCAGTTTTAAGGCAATGAAAGAAAAAATATAGGGTTAAAGAGGTAGGAACTTCGTTGGACTGAATACGCAGAGCTACAATTAGATTATGTAGACAAATAAAACAAAATATTCCGAAAAAAGGTGTTTCTTCATTACAAAGTCATGGACTTATCAATCCACCCTCGTAAATATGAGCAAAAAACGATTAAACCACTTCGAAAACTTATGATAATCACAGACTTTGATATATTGTATGGTACTGACTAACTTAGGTAGGTACGATACTGCTTATTTTAAAGCTTTATTAGAAAGCGTAGCGTTTCGCATAGAATATTGGCGATACATACATACAATACTTACACCTATATCAAAACCATTCTATGAACACAAAGAAATTCTAAGCAAAACTAATTGTAATAAGAACTGCCAATCATTAAAAAAGTCGTTTTGTTCAGGAGTTTTTATTTCAGATAGTTTCCACGGATTCAGTAGTTTTTAAAGTTGCAAAAATATTCAAAAGAGTAAAAACATAGCCAGGGAACTGGAAAATACACACATAATTTCGGATTTATAAAGCATTTGAATTTATTGTATCAATATGATGTCAGTGGACGATGGTCACGCGACTGTTAGCAGTTTTACTGGCTTTCTTTGTTATTGCTTTTATAAAGGTTGACTGACCTAAAGAACCTTCTTCAACTTTTACATTTTTAGTGCTTAAAAGCCTTTTTTGATCGTCGAGATTACCTGCTATCCATTTGTCCACAATCTCGCACAATTATGCTTACCAAACTCGAAGTAGAATAGGCTTTCCTAGAAATGATTATTTTTATTAATTAACTACAGAAACCTGTGAACTAACTTTAAACAATTTAAAGTTTAAATTGTCCGAGAATCGAGATATTGAGAGTTACTTATCTAATAGAAAATTAGACTTGATTAAATATGACAATTTATTTATTTATTTTTTATTTAATAATTTAATTAAGGCGACTAGGCCCATGCAATATATACCTTACAGACTAACATACATATATTTTAATTAAATTTTATACACAATAAAAACAATCTTATAAATAAATAATTAAATTACACTTTATCACGTAGGTATTGGCGGCGACGTGTTGCGCAACGTAGTGTCCGATAACCGGCCGCGGAATCGTCGGAACAGGACACCCTTCGGCCAAAAATCTTCATTCATGAAGGTCTTCAGATGTTCGGTTGGTGCCCTCACCACAAATGAGTTGAAGTTTACATTGTGGCGAGACTCCAACCGTTGGACCTCAGAGTATATTTGGACTTGATTCGGATGTACTCCACGAGATCTTCTGGTTTAGTGGAGTATTTAGGGCGCGGCGCGCGCAGTTAAGCAATACTACACTGAGAAAAACGGGCTACTTAAAATTGGCAAATTTGTAATGCACTGGCAGCCAGATACGTATAATGTGCTTTTCACATGAAATAAATAAGAGCCATACTTATAATGAGCCGACACCATGTCCAGTAAGTATGCGGCATAATGCCCTGTAAAGACAATGTAAACGAGTTACTTGTAATGAGGCCGAATCCTTAATACGTAAGCCGCATCATGAAATTACTGTGCCCGCACTGTTAACGTTTACGTATGCGGTTTAATGATGCCGCATATGTATTAACGGAGCAGCATACGTAATTTACTTAACCCGCAACAGGAAATATATATGCGCTATACGTACGAAGTTATACAGCCGCATTATTTCAGTATCCAGGCTCTTTACAACAGTAACTGGTTGCCAAATCATTGTACTGACTCCGTCTCATTAAGTAATGGTCCGGGTTACGTACATAATGTACGAGCAGGGTCGGAGATATGCCGATACATTTTACGTACACGGGATAATTAATAATGTCTCCGCCTACATAAACATTTACGTATCCTGGCTCATTTTACGAACTCCGTTTACTTACTGGCAGTGTTCGGTACATAGAATCTTTATGACGTCAGCCGCATCATGAAATTACTGTGGCGCACTCTTTACAGTTACGTATGCGGCTTAAGGATTCTGCACGGAGCAGCATACGTAATTTACTTTACCCGTAACATGAAATATGTATGCGCTATACGTACGAAGTTATACAGTCGCATTATTTCAGTATCCAGGCTCTTTTTAACAGTAACTGGTTGCCAAATCATTGTACTGACTCTGTCTCATTAAGTAATGGTCCCGGTTACGTACATAATGTACAAGCAGGGTCGGAGATATGCCGATACATTTTACGTACACGGGATAATTAATAATGTCTCCGTCTACATCATCAGTTTTTACGTATCCTGGCTCATTTTACGAACTCCGTTTACTTACCGACTGTGTTTGGTACGTAGAATCTTTATGACGTCAGCCGCATCATTAAATTACTGTTGCGCACTCTTTACAGTTACGTATGCGGCTTAATGATTCTGCACGGAGCAGCATACGTAATTTACTTTACCCGTAACATGAAATATGTATGCGCTATACGTACGAATAGTTATACAGCTGCATTATTTCAGTATCCAGGCTCTTTATAACAGTAACTGGTTGCCAAATCATTGTACTGTCCCTGTCACATTAAGTAATGGTCCCGGTTATGTACATAATGTACGAGCAGGGTCGGAGGTATGCCGATACATTTTACGTACACGGGATAATTAATAATGTCTCCGTCTACGTCATCAGTTTTTACGTATCCTGGCTCATTTTACGAACTCCGTTTACTTACCGACTGTGTTTGGTACGTAGAATCTTTATGACGTCAGCCGCATCATTAAATTACTGTTGCGCACTCTTTACAGTTACGTATGCGGCTTAATGATTCTGCACGGAGCAGCATACGTAATTTACTTTACCCGTAACATGAAATATGTATGCGCTATACGTACGAATAGTTATACAGCTGCATTATTTCAGTATCCAGGCTCTTTATAACAGTAACTGGTTGCCAAATCATTGTACTGTCCCTGTCACATTAAGTAATGGTCCCGGTTACGTACATAATGTACGAGCAGGGTCGGAGGTATGCCGATACATTTTACGTACACGGGATAATTAATAATGTCTCCGTCTACATCATCAGTTTTTACGTATCCTGGCTCATTTTACGAACTCCGTTTACTTACCGACTGTGTTTGGTACGTAGAATCTTTATGACGTCAGCCGCATCATTAAATTACTGTTGCGCACTCTTTACAGTTACGTATGCGGCTTAATGATTCTGCACGGAGCAGCATACGTAATTTACTTTACCCGTAACATGAAATATGTATGCGCTATACGTACGAATAGTTATACAGCTGCATTATTTCAGTATCCAGGCTCTTTATAACAGTAACTGGTTGTCAAATCATTGTACTGTCCCTGTCACATTAAGTAATGGTCCCGGTTACGTACATAATGTACGAGCAGGGTCGGAGGTATGCCGATACATTTTACGTACACGGGATAATTAATAATGTCTCCGTCTACATCATCAGTTTTTACGTATCCTGGCTCATTTTACGAACTCCGTTTACTTACCGACAGTGTTTGGTACGTAGAATCTTTATGACGTCAGCCGCATCATTAAATTACTGTTGCGCACTCTTTACAGTTACGTATGCGGCTTAATGATTCTGCACGGAGCAGCATACGTAATTTACTTTACCCGTAACATGAAATATGTATGCGCTATACGTACGAATAGTTATACAGCTGCATTATTTCAGTATCCAGGCTCTTTATAACAGTAACTGGTTGCCAAATCATTGTACTGTCCCTGTCACATTAAGTAATGGTCCCGGTTACGTACATAATGTACGAGCAGGGTCGGAGTTATGCCGATACATTTTACGTACACGGGATTGTGACGTTTTGTCGTTTGATAGTAATAAATCCATTTTATTGTTATGATTTTGAATCAAATTGAAAGGATAATAGTAGTATTTTAGTTTAATAGCCTGGCAACACCGCCGCTTAGCTCCGCCGTTTCCCGCCATATTTTCCCGCCATTTGTAGTGGAATGGGGAGGTAAGCGGTGGGGATAGGCGGCAGAACGGTCGACGAAAGTCAGTTGCGGGCTCAGTCACTGTGCAACCGTCGAGAAGCCAAGTAGTTAGGGAAAACTGCTAACGTATCGTTGCTATAGCCTAGTTAATAATATTCATGGTGTATTCCAGTGAAGAAAGTAAAAGTGGTTTACCTTTATTACTGTAGTTTCATTATAAATCAGCAGTGGAAGAACCAAGGTATGTACGCTCACGATTTTTAACGTTTTAAACCGAGCTAAAATTACGAAATTCAGTTGGGTAGTTTCAAATTTTATTGCATTGAAAGAGATTCTTACTTTTACAATTTGCACTGCCATGCATACACAACTCGCACTCATTGCACGTGGCCGAGGCTACACTTCGGCCGTGCATACACAACTCAGTCATTGCACGTGGTCGAGGCTACACTTCGATCGTGCATACACACTCGACAATCATTGCACGTGGCCGAGGCTACACTTTGGTCGTGCATACACTGCACATGCACACAAAACTACACTCAGCGTCGTCAGCATGATGAAATAGTGCGTTGATATTGGAATAGTAATGTCCATGATTGTAAAGCGAGGTCATGAAATGAAAGTTTTTTTTATCTTAACTGCCCAACTGTAACTTTCGTGATTTAAACTCTGGGTATGCATTACATAATGAATTATGAAAATAAGAACTGTGTATATTTTAAGTACCTATCTATGTTACTGCGTATTTTTATTTCGGACAATGTGTTCCGCAGAGGTTATTAAGTTATTTTTTTATATTTCATACCATTGTAATTGTCGTTAGTAGTCGACCTTGACACTGTACCCTGGGGATGTGCGGATACGGAGAATAAAACGGATAACGTGATAATTTATGTAGAATTGGCACCAAGTTATGTCGATCTTCAAAAGGGTTTTAGTAGTACCATGACGCGCTATAGTCGTAGTTTAAAGCTCGGTTACGCGTAAGCATTTGTCTGTCTTTTACTTTACGTGTAAAGAATATGGAGGGTAGCCTCACTTCTGTACTTTTTCTGTGTTATTTTTTTGATCACAATTATCTTTTTTTTTTATAAAGGTTAATGGAGCTACTTCACAGTATGTTAAAGTGTATTTCGATGTAGAATTCAGTACGTTTCCGCTATTATTTGCGCCAAAAATGTGAACCTACGCAAGCACTTTTGATGATATCCTTATTTTTCTTGCAATTGTCTGTGAGGTTCATACGCAATTTGATCTTTTAGCTACTAGAAAATCTCTTTAGCTTGTCGTGTTTTCTTTTTGTTTGTTTTTGTGGCTACATCTTTACGCTTTCTATATAAGGGTATGACCCCCGCAAACCATGTTTTCCTATGATGGACCCTTAAAGAGTTTTATTATAATTCAAGAAGTTAATTCTTATTCTATTAAGAGGCCGTTCACAAAAATTGCCGATTTCACTAATTAACGTGATTTCAGAGAAGTGATCTTACAGTTAAAAAACTGTGTCTACTTATCTTATACTAAAGATCTGGTGTACGAGCTACGTTTATTTTTTTATTTTTTCCATGGTGATGCGCAGTATGTTTACTAGTAAAAGATTATAATTTTGATTTATGTGTTCCTAAATGAATGATTTAAGTTTACTTTGAAGCACATTTTTTGTCCTATATTAGTTTTGAAGAAATATAACTTAAACTTCGGTTTACTAGTAAAAGGTAATAATTTTGATGTCATTTTTATGTTCCTAAATGTTTTTTTTTAGTTTTGTAAAAAAATATAACGCTTTTAAAACTAATCGTTGTTGGTAGGAAATATTTCGCTACTTTGAAATTTTATTTAAAGAGAACCGGTTCTTAGGTATTTCTATTCTAGGCATATTTGTTTTCTATAAATTTTTGAGACGAGGTTAGACGCGCCTTCGGTTTACAAGGCTAGACGTGCCTTCGGTTTAAAAGGCTAAACGCGCCTTCGGTTTAAAAGGCTAAACGCGCCTTCGGTTTAAAAGGCTAGACGCGCCTTCGGTTTGAAAGGTTAGACGCGCCTTCGGTTTACAAGGCTAGATGCGCCTTCGGTTTACAAGGCTAGATGGGCCTTCGGTTTGAAAGGCTAGACGCGTCTTCGGTTTACAAGGCTAGATGCGCCTTCGGTTTAAAAGGCTAGACGCGCCTTCGGTTTGATATGCTAGACGCGCCTATGGCTTAAAAGGCTAGACGTACATTCGGTTTAAAAGGCTAGACGCGCCTTCGGTTTACAAGGCTAGACGCGCCTTCAGTTTACAAGGCTAAATGCGCCTTCGGTTTACAAGGCTAGACGTGCCTTCGGTTTACAAGGCTAGACGTGCTTTTAGTTTACCAGATAAGATTTATTTATGTTGTATTAATTAAGTACCTACATTAAAGATGTTCATAATATTTGTAAATACCGTCACTCCTAGTCCCTAGTATATTTTAATTTACTTATATGAAATTTATGAAATATTTCAAACTAAAATGAAACTTAGTCTAAATATTTCACCCAGCCCTATGTAATTAAACTAGATATTTATATGAATGAAAATTTATTATAACATTGACTTTCGAGGCTAGATGCACATTCAGTTTGTAAGGCTAGGACAAGGCTAAACGCGCCTTCGACTTAAAGTAAGGTACCTGTATGAAGAGGCTTGAGAATTTATAAGGGTGAAGTTTTTTAAGTTTAGATGTGCTTTTATTTTATATAAGGTTAGGTAAGCCTTTATTTTACAAGGTGAGATGCGCCTTTTTTATTAACTGTTGTTGGTTTTCTATTATAAAAAAAATATATTGATATGAATGAAAATGTACAACTTACTTTCAAAGCTAGGCACACGTTCAACGTGTAAGGCTAAACGCGCCTTCGACTTATAATAAGGTATAACTCTTGATACTAGAATGATAAAAAAAAATTGAGATTTATATGAATGAAATTTTATAAGGTTTGATGTGCTTTCATTACGAGGTTAGATACGCCTTTATTTTACGAGGTTAGATGCGCCTTCATTTAATAGGATTAGATTCGCCTTCATTTTATAAGATTAGATGCGCCTTCGTTTCACAATCACAGTGCTAGATGTGCCTTCATTTTATAAGTTTAGATGTGCCTTCATTTTATAAGTTTAGATGTGCCTTCATTTCATAAGTTTAAATGCGCCTTCGTTTTATAAGTTTAGATGCGCCGTCATTTTATATAAGGTTGGATGCGCCAACATTTTATATGATTAGATAAGCCTGCGGTTTGGCTAGATGCGCCTGCGGCTTATAAGGCTAGATGCGCCTTCAGTTTGGCTAGATGCGCCTTCAGTTTGGCTAGATGCGCCATCAGTTTGGCTAGATGTGCCTTTGTTTTGGCTAGATGCGCCCTCGGTTTGGCAAGATGCGCCTTCAGTTTGGCTAGATGCGCCTTCATTTTATAGGGTTAGATGCGCCTACATTTTATAAGGTTTAATGCGACTTTATTTCATAAGATTAGATGCGCCTTCGTTTCACAATCACAAGGCTAGTGCCTTCATTTCATAAGTTTAAATGCGCCTTCATTTTATAAGTTTAGATGCGCCTTTATTTTATAAGTTTAGATGCGCCGTAATTTTATATAACGTTGGATGCGCCAACATTTTATATGATTAGATAAGCCTGCGGTTTGGCTAGATGCGCCTGCGGCTTATAAGGCTAGATGCGCCTTCAGTTTGGCTAGATGCGCCTTCAGTTTGGCTAGATGCGCCATCAGTTTGGCTAGATGTGCCTTTGTTTTGGCTAGATGCGCCCTCGGTTTGGCAAGATGCGCCTTCAGTTTGGCTAGATGCGCCTTCATTTTATAGGGTTAGATGCGCCTACATTTTATAAGGTTTAATGCGACTTTATTTTATAAGATTAGATGCGCCTTCGTTTCACAATCACAAGGCTAGTGCCTTCATTTCATAAGTTTAAATGCGCCTTCATTTTATAAGTTTAGATGCGCCTTCATTTTATAAGTTTAGATGCGCCGTAATTTTATATAACGTTGGATGCGCCAACATTTTATATGATTAGATAAGCCTGCGGTTTGGCTAGATGCGCCTGCGGCTTATAAGGCTAGATGCGCCTTCAGTTTGGCTAGATGCGCCTTCAGTTTGGCTAGATGCGCCTTCAGTTTGGCTAGATGCGCCATCAGTTTGGCTAGATGTGCCTTTGTTTTGGCTAGATGCGCCTTCGGTTTGGCAAGATGCGCCTTCAGTTTATGCGCCTTCAGTTTGACTAGATGTGCCTTCGGTTGGCTTGATGCACCATCAGGTTACAGGGCTAGATTCGCCTATGGTTTGGCTAGTCGTAATTAATATCTTATTGCTTTAATTTAAATTAACATTGTACTGGCAGGCAATTATTATAATTATTATTGTCATATATCATATTTGACATTAAGGTTTAACATTTATTTTATGGGGATTTTAAATTATTTATTGGAATGATGGGTAATGAAAAGTAGTTGTAAAAATTAATGATTATCGATTTTCAAATTTAAATTTTATAATCACCTAGCTACTGACAGATTTCTACGCCTAACAGGCAGGATAATTATACAGATTTTGTTATATTATAATGACATCAATGTATACTACCATATTCTGGGAAATAAATGATTTGTTTATTATTTAGATGCAAATCCAGTTTGGCTAGATGTGCCATCAGTTTACAGGGCTAGATGCGCCTATGATTTGTTTAGATGTGCCATCAGTTTGGCTAGATGCGCCTATGGTTTGGCTAGATGCGCCTATGGTTTGGCTAGATGCGCCTATGTTTTGGCTAGATGCGCCTTTAATTTGGCTAGATGCGCCTGAGATTTGGCTAGATGCGCCTACGGTTTGGCTAGAAGCGCTAGCGGTTTACAAGGCTAGGTTGTTATATGCTTATATTACATGTTTATGTGACTACATAATGCGATTTCAATTTCATATTTGAATCGTCATCTGCAAACGATTATTTAAGTTGTTGTTGTTTAGCTTAGTGCACAGGCCCTTGAATATTGGAGTACTTTCACAAACAATCAGAAGTCAATTACGAACGAAGATCTATCAAAAAATAAGTTGACTTTAGTCCGCGTTCTTCTTTAAGACACAACTTCATTTTACTTGGTTATCTCTTGGTTTATAATATATTATTGCAATTGGATGCTAATGTAGTTATGGTTAATTTGAATAAATTATATTTATGTTTGAGAAAATAAGTCTTACAATATTATTAGGTACCTAGCAGTGCGTAAGCTACTATTATATGAACCATTTGTCCTTAAGTGTGGTGTTTAGGCGACTAGGTATGTTGCGTCAATGGGCCAAGTGTGTTCTTAAGTGTGGTACTTAGTAAGCGGCAAGTGTATCGCATCTATGGGCCAGACTAGGTATGTTGCGTCTATGGGCCAAGTGTGTCCTTACGTGTGGTACTAGTACTTAGTAAGCGGCCAAGTGTGTCGCGTCTATGGGCCATATGTGTCCTCAGTTATAGCTTTGGTTTGAATATAACGTCTTGACAGGCCGTGTCCACATAGTGGCAAACGGTGGCCCCGCGAGTAATGACATTCATATTCATAATTATTTATTGCATCTACTAATTACATTAGCAACTACTAAAACTGACCGCATTACACATAGACTTATTATATTGACATTACATAATAAAATGCAAGAGAACCACAAATTGTGGAATAAAATGAATAAATTGTCATGATAAATTAATGTTTAATAACTATGCAACTAGATATGATTATGTATATAAGTATGTGAATGTGTAATGTCACATAATATTTTTCTTATCTCATAAAGAAACAGTTCTCATGAATAGATTCAAATATATTTCCTTTTGACTCTGATGTTTTATTTTGTTGACGTTTGTCCTATGATTTAGGGACGGTTACTGTCGTTTATGTTTTATATATTTCAGAAACATATTGCATCTGACAAGATGCCGATGCGTTATATGTCGCTAAGGTGACGACGGCGCGATGTGCGACGCGTGACTGGATGGTAGAAACGACTGTTGCGTTATTGGTCGATCCTAGTTTTTGTGACACGATGACAACAGGCTGCGACGGCTAATAGGTTTCAGCTGCAATTATCTGGTTGAACATAGAAACGGACCCAAATTCCTATGCATTGATTTATCAAATATATTTAAATCTTATTCAGAACCTGTTAAAATAGGTAGTTCTAGTCTAGCTAAATTAAATATTATAAGTACCTAGCTCATGGTGTGAATTGTGAAATAAATAAAAATAATATATACTCATAATGATTGTTGCAACGCAACTTTAATAATTAAACGATTACCTTGCGTTTTACACAGCTAGCGGGTGTAGTAAATTGAAATTGTATACCTATTGTGGGTTTAATAAGTTGATATCATTGATAATTTCAGTTAGGTAGTCGGCAGCACGTCACGTTATCTGTCAAAAGTCGACAATTTG
Source organism: Agriphila tristella (assembly GCA_928269145.1). Taxonomy (NCBI): domain Eukaryota; kingdom Metazoa; phylum Arthropoda; class Insecta; order Lepidoptera; family Crambidae; genus Agriphila; species Agriphila tristella. The sequence continues at coordinate 28,489,516 of OV743434.1, forward strand.
TAATTGAATTTGTTTACCCTTTCATGGTAAATAGGCTGTCGACTGTTATATTTACTTTTTGTACTTTTCTCTTATTAAATATTTTAATAAAATTTATAATTTTGTAGAAAGAACTAATAAGAAATGTTGTACTTTCATAAATAATTTGATTGCTTATTGTGGTAAAAAAATTGTAACAATTTTAAGATGTTTTAGAGTTAATATTTGTGTCACAATCTTACTGGCTTTTAAAAATGTTATAGCTTTATGATCTCATGATCATACTAGGCGCGATAAGTTACAACAGTTAGTTCCTCTTGTAAATAAATTATTAAATATAAAAGACGGAGGTCGACAACCCTCTCCAAGTTTTCTTTCGCCATTTCTTTCTTGGAGGGGCCTCCCATTTTTGAAATGGTGGCAGATTCAGTAGATTCTCTCTTTTAGCATTCATTAATCCACAAAATTAATTATAACAATTAAGTAAATGAGAATTCTCAAATTAAAAAAATATAACAATACGTTAAACCCAATAAGTTTGTTTAATAGAATGCGGTATTAGTTAACATACAACCGGCCGAATGTGACGATATTATTATGAAAGTATTGAGTTGACAATTATAACCCATAATATTGTTGAGTTGACCGTGCACGAGGACATGCACGAGGTCAGGATGGACGAATGTGACGTTTTGTCGTTTGATAGTAATAAATCCATTTTATTGTTATGATTTTGAATCAAATTGAAAGGATAATAGTAGTATTTTAGTTTAATAGCCTGGCAACACCGCCGCTTAGCTCCGCCGTTTCCCGCCATATTTTCCCGCCATTTGTAGTGGAATGGGGAGGTAAGCGGTGGGGATAGGCGGCAGAACGGTCGACGAAAGTCAGTTGCGGGCTCAGTCACTGTGCAACCGTCGAGAAGCCAAGTAGTTAGGGAAAACTGCTAACGTATCGTTGCTATAGCCTAGTTAATAATATTCATGGTGTATTCCAGTGAAGAAAGTAAAAGTGGTTTACCTTTATTACTGTAGTTTCATTATAGGATAATTAATAATGTCTCCGTCTACATCATCAGTTTTTACGTATCCTGGCTCATTTTACGAACTCCGTTTACTTACCGACTGTGTTTGGTACGTATAATCTTTATGACGTCAGCCGCATCATGAAATTACTGTGGCGCATTCTTTACAGTTACGTATGCGGCTTAATGATTCTGCACGGAGCAGCATACGTAATTTACTTAACCCGTAACATAAAATATGTATGCGCCATACGTACGAATAGTTATGCAGCTGCATTATTTCAGTATCCAGGCTCTTTATAACAGTAACTGGTTGCCAAATCATTGTACTGTCCCTGTCACATTAATTAATGGTCCCGGTTACGTACATAATGTACGAGCAGGGTCGGAGGTATGCCGATACATTTTACGTACACGGGATAATTAATAAAATCTCCGTCTACATCATCAGTTTTTACGTATCCTGGCTCATTTTACGAACTCCGTTTACTTACTGACTGTTTTCGGTACGTAGAATCTTTATGACGTCAGCCGCATCATTAAATTACTGTGGCACACTCTTTACATTAACGTATGCGGTTTAATGATATTAAACCGATTTTTGTTTTTCGGCCGATTTAATTAAACTTGGTTTTTGGTATTATTTTAACAAGGAAATAACAAGGCAATGTTAAAAATAATAAAAATATCTAAGATGGCGGCCAACTTTTTTTGTTTTTGGGCCGATTTACATGAAACATGGTTTTCGGAATTAGCAACGCAATGTTGAAAATATTGCAAAGTCCAATATGGCTGTTAACTTTTTTGTTTGTGAGCCGATTTCGATGAAACTCCGTCTTTTGGTACTATTTTTACAGAAAACAGTAACGCAATAATAAAAATATAAAAAATAGATGGCAGCCCACAGTTTGTTTTTGGGCCAATTTTGATGAAACTCGATTTTTGATACTATTATACAAAAAAAACAGCTTGGGAAAAAAGGGATCGTTTTCGTGTTATTTGGTTAAAAAAAACAAATAAAGAATTTGGCTGTCATCTTAGGTGTTTTAATATTTTAAACATTGCATTGCTGTTTACTTGTAAAATAGTACCTAAAACCAAATTTCATCGAAATCAGCCCAGAAACAAAAAAGTTGGCCACCATCTTGGATTTTTTATATTTTTAACATTGCGTTAATATTGCCTTGTTAAAATAACACCATAAACCAAGTTTCATCGAAATCGGCCCAGAAACAAAAAAGTTGGCCACAATCTTGGATTTTTTTATATTTTTAACATTGCGTTGTTATTGCCTTGTTAAAATAACACCATAAACCAAGTTATATCTAAATCTGCCGATAGACAAAAAAGTTGGTCGCCATCTTAAATTTTTTTATATTTTTAACATTGCGTTGTCATTGCCTTGTTAAAATAACACCATAAACCAAGTTTCATCGAAATCGGCCCAGAAACAAAAAAGTTGGCTGCCATCTTGGATTTTTTTATATTTTTAACATTGCGTTGTTATTGCCTTGTTAAAATAACACCATAAACCAAGTTTCATCGAAATCGGCCCAGAAACAAAAAAGTTGGCTGCCATCTTGGATTTTTTATATTTTTAACATTGCGTTGTTATTGCCTTGTTAAAATAAGACCATAAACCAAGTTTTATCGAAATCGGCCCAGAAACAAAAAAGTTGGCCGCCATCTTGGATTTTTTTATATTTTTAACATTGCGTTAATATTGCCTTGTTAAAATAACACCATAAACCAAGTTTCATCGAAATCGGCCCAGAAACAAAAAAGTTGCGCGCCATCTTGGATTTTTTTATATTTTTAAAATTGCGTTGTTATTGCCTTGTTAAAATAACACCATAAACCAAGTTATATCTAAATCGGCCGATAGACAAAAAAGTTGGTCGCCATCTTAATTTTTTTTATATTTTTAACATTGCGTTGTTATTGCCTTGTAAAAATAACACCATAAACCAAGTTTCATCGAAATCAGCCCAGAAACAAAAAAGTTGACTGCCATCTTGGATTTATTTATATTTTTAACATTGCGTTAATATTGCCTTGTTAAAATAACACCATAAACGAAGTTTTATCGAAATCAGCCCAGAAACAAAAAAGTTGGCCGCCATCTTGGATTTTTTATATTTTTAACATTGCGTTAATATTGCCTTGTTAAAATAACACCATGAACCAAGTTTCATCGAAATCGGCCCAGAAACAAAAAAGTTGCCCGCCATCTTGGATTTTTTTATATTTTTAACATTGCGTTGTTATTGCCTTGTTAAAATAACACCATAAACCAAGTTATATCTAAATCGGCCGATAGACAAAAAAGTTGGTCGCCATCTTAATTTTTTTATATTTTTAACATTGCGTTGTTATTGCCTTGTTAAAATAACACCATAAACCAAGTTTCATCGAAATCAGCCCAGAAACAAAAAAGTTGACTGCCATCTTGGATTTATTTATATTTTTAACATTGCGTTAATATTGCCTTGTTAAAATAACACCATAAACCAAGTTTTATCGAAATCAGCCCAGAAACAAAAAAGTTGGCCGCCATCTTGGATTTTTTATATTTTTAACATTGCGTTAATATTGCCTTGTTAAAATAACACCATGAACCAAGTTTCATCGAAATCGGCCCAGAAACAAAAAAGTTGCCCGCCATCTTGGATTTTTTTATATTTTTAACATTGCGTTGTTATTGCCTTGTTAAAATAACACCATAAACCAAGTTATATCTAAATCGGCCGATAGACAAAAAAGTTGGTCGCCATCTTATTTTTTTTTATATTTTTAACATTGCGTTGTTATTGCCTTGTTAAAATAACACCATAAACCAAGTTTTATCGAAATCAGCCCAGAAACAAAAAAGTTGGCCGCCATCTTGGATTTTTTATATTTTTAACATTGCGTTAATATTGCCTTGTTAAAATAACACCATGAACCAAGTTTCATCGAAATCGGCCCAGAAACAATAAAGTTGCCTGCCATCTTGGATTTTTTATATTTTTAACATTGCGTTATATTGCCTTGTTAAAATAACACCATAAACCAAGTTTCATCGAAATCGGCCCAGAAACAAAAAAGGTGGCCGCCATCTTGGATTTTTTATATTTTTAACATTGCGTTAATATTGCCTTGTTAAAATAACACCATAAACCAAGTTTCATCGAAATCGGCCCAGAAACAAAAAAGTTGGCCGCCATCTTGGATTTTTTATATTTTTAACATTGCGTTAATATTGCCTTGTTAAAATAACACCATGAACCAAGTTTTATCGAAATCAGCCCAGAAACAAAAAAGTTGGCCGCCATCTTGGATTTTTTATATTTTTAACATTGCGTTAATATTGCCTTGTTAAAATAACACCATAAACCAAGTTTCATCGAAATCGGCCCAGAAACAAAAAAGGTGGCCGCCATCTTGGATTTTTTATATTTTTAACATTGCGTTAATATTGCCTTGTTAAAATAACACCATAAACCAAGTTTCATCGAAATCGGCCCAGAAACAAAAAAGTTGGCCACAATCTTGGATTTTTTTATATTTTTAACATTGCGTTGTTATTGCCTTGTTAAAATAAGACCATAAACCAAGTTATATCTAAATCGGCCGATAGACAAAAAAGTTGGTCGCCATCTTAATTTTTTTTATATTTTTAACATTGCGTTGTTATTGCCTTGTTAAAATAACACCATAAACCAAGTTTCATCGAAATCAGCCCAGAAACAAAAAAGTTGGCTGCCATCTTGGATTTTTTTATATTTTTAACATTGCGTTAATATTGCCTTGTTAAAATAACACCATGAACCAAGTTTCATCGAAATCGGCCCAGAAACAAAAAAGTTGGCCGCCATCTTGGATTTTTTTATATTTTTAACATTGCGTTAATATTGCCTTGTTAAAATAACACCATAAACCAAGTTTTATCGAAATCAGCCCAGAAACAAAAAAGTTGGCCGCCATCTTGGATTTTTTATATTTTTAACATTGCGTTAATATTGCCTTGTTAAAATAACACCATAAACCAAGTTTTATCGAAATCGGCCCAGAAACAAAAAAGTTGGCCGCCATCTTGGATTTTTTTATATTTTTAACATTGCGTTAATATTGCCTTGTTAAAATAACACCATAAACCAAGTTTTATCGAAATCAGCCCAGAAACAAAAAAGTTGGCCGCCATCTTGGATTTTTTATATTTTTAACATTGCGTTAATATTGCCTTGTTAAAATAACACCATAAACCAAGTTTCATCGAAATCGGCCCAGAAACAAGAAAATTGGCCGCCATCTTGGATTTTCCAATATTTTGAACATTGCGTTATTATATCCTTGTCAAAATAGAACTATGAACGGAGTTTCATCGCAATCGGCTCAAAAACTAAAAAGTTGGCCGCCATCTTGGATTTTTCATATTTTTAACATTGCGTTGTTATTGCCTTGTTAAAATAACACTATAAACCAAGTTTAATCAAAATCGACCAAAAAACAAAAAAGTTGGCCGCCATCTTGGATTTTTTTATATTTTTAACATTGCGTTGCTGTTTTCTTGTCAAAATTGTATCATAAACCGAGTTTCATCGAAATCGGCCCAAAAACAAAAAAGTTGGCCGCAATCTTGAATTTTTATATTTGTGTCATTGCGTTGCTGTTTTCTTGTCATAATTGTGCCAAAAAACAAGTTTCATCGAAATCGGCTTACAAACAAAAAAGTAGGCTGCCATAATGGATTTTTCAATATTTTCAACATTGAGTTGCTGTTTTCTTGTCGAAATAGTACCAAAAAGCGAGTTTCATCAAAATCGGCCCACAAACAAAAAGTTGCCGCCATAACGGATTTTTCACTATTTTTAACATTGCGTTGCTGTTTTCTCGCTAAAATAGTTCCGAAAACCGTGTTTCATGGAAATCGGCCCACAAACAAGAAAATTGGCCGCCATCTTGGATTTTTCAATATTTTGAACTTTGCGTTATTATTTCCTTGTCAAAATAGTACTATGAACGGAATTTCATCGAAATCGGCTCATAAACCACCAACTTGGCCGCTATCTTGGATATTTTTATATTTTTAACATTGCGTTGCTGTTTTCTTGTCAAATAGTATAAAAAATCGAGTTTCATCGAAATCGGCCCACAAACAAAAAAGTTGGCCGCCATCTTGAATTTTTTATATTTTTAACATTGCGTTGTTATTGCCTTGTTAAAATAACACCATTAACGAAGTTTCATCGAAATCGGCCCAGAAACAAAAAAGTTGCCCGCCATCTTGGATTTTTTTATATTTTTAACATTGCGTTGTTATTGCCTTGTTAAAATAACACCATAAACCAAGTTATATCTAAATCGGCCGATAGACAAAAAAGTTGGTCGCCATCTTATTTTTTTTTATATTTTTAACATTGCGTTGTTATTGCCTTGTTAAAATAACACCATAAACCAAGTTTTATCGAAATCAGCCCAGAAACAAAAAAGTTGGCCGCCATCTTGGATTTTTTATATTTTTAACATTGCGTTAATATTGCCTTGTTAAAATAACACCATGAACCAAGTTTCATCGAAATCGGCCCAGAAACAATAAAGTTGCCTGCCATCTTGGATTTTTTATATTTTTAACATTGCGTTATATTGCCTTGTTAAAATAACACCATAAACCAAGTTTCATCGAAATCGGCCCAGAAACAAAAAAGGTGGCCGCCATCTTGGATTTTTTATATTTTTAACATTGCGTTAATATTGCCTTGTTAAAATAACACCATAAACCAAGTTTCATCGAAATCGGCCCAGAAACAAAAAAGTTGGCCGCCATCTTGGATTTTTTATATTTTTAACATTGCGTTAATATTGCCTTGTTAAAATAACACCATGAACCAAGTTTTATCGAAATCAGCCCAGAAACAAAAAAGTTGGCCGCCATCTTGGATTTTTTATATTTTTAACATTGCGTTAATATTGCCTTGTTAAAATAACACCATAAACCAAGTTTCATCGAAATCGGCCCAGAAACAAAAAAGGTGGCCGCCATCTTGGATTTTTTATATTTTTAACATTGCGTTAATATTGCCTTGTTAAAATAACACCATAAACCAAGTTTCATCGAAATCGGCCCAGAAACAAAAAAGTTGGCCACAATCTTGGATTTTTTTATATTTTTAACATTGCGTTGTTATTGCCTTGTTAAAATAAGACCATAAACCAAGTTATATCTAAATCGGCCGATAGACAAAAAAGTTGGTCGCCATCTTAATTTTTTTTATATTTTTAACATTGCGTTGTTATTGCCTTGTTAAAATAACACCATAAACCAAGTTTCATCGAAATCAGCCCAGAAACAAAAAAGTTGGCTGCCATCTTGGATTTTTTTATATTTTTAACATTGCGTTAATATTGCCTTGTTAAAATAACACCATGAACCAAGTTTCATCGAAATCGGCCCAGAAACAAAAAAGTTGGCCGCCATCTTGGATTTTTTTATATTTTTAACATTGCGTTAATATTGCCTTGTTAAAATAACACCATAAACCAAGTTTTATCGAAATCAGCCCAGAAACAAAAAAGTTGGCCGCCATCTTGGATTTTTTATATTTTTAACATTGCGTTAATATTGCCTTGTTAAAATAACACCATAAACCAAGTTTTATCGAAATCGGCCCAGAAACAAAAAAGTTGGCCGCCATCTTGGATTTTTTTATATTTTTAACATTGCGTTAATATTGCCTTGTTAAAATAACACCATAAACCAAGTTTTATCGAAATCAGCCCAGAAACAAAAAAGTTGGCCGCCATCTTGGATTTTTTATATTTTTAACATTGCGTTAATATTGCCTTGTTAAAATAACACCATAAACCAAGTTTCATCGAAATCGGCCCAGAAACAAGAAAATTGGCCGCCATCTTGGATTTTCCAATATTTTGAACATTGCGTTATTATATCCTTGTCAAAATAGAACTATGAACGGAGTTTCATCGCAATCGGCTCAAAAACTAAAAAGTTGGCCGCCATCTTGGATTTTTCATATTTTTAACATTGCGTTGTTATTGCCTTGTTAAAATAACACTATAAACCAAGTTTAATCAAAATCGACCAAAAAACAAAAAAGTTGGCCGCCATCTTGGATTTTTTTATATTTTTAACATTGCGTTGCTGTTTTCTTGTCAAAATTGTATCATAAACCGAGTTTCATCGAAATCGGCCCAAAAACAAAAAAGTTGGCCGCAATCTTGAATTTTTATATTTGTGTCATTGCGTTGCTGTTTTCTTGTCATAATTGTGCCAAAAAACAAGTTTCATCGAAATCGGCTTACAAACAAAAAAGTAGGCTGCCATAATGGATTTTTCAATATTTTCAACATTGAGTTGCTGTTTTCTTGTCGAAATAGTACCAAAAAGCGAGTTTCATCAAAATCGGCCCACAAACAAAAAGTTGCCGCCATAACGGATTTTTCACTATTTTTAACATTGCGTTGCTGTTTTCTCGCTAAAATAGTTCCGAAAACCGTGTTTCATGGAAATCGGCCCACAAACAAGAAAATTGGCCGCCATCTTGGATTTTTCAATATTTTGAACTTTGCGTTATTATTTCCTTGTCAAAATAGTACTATGAACGGAATTTCATCGAAATCGGCTCATAAACCACCAACTTGGCCGCTATCTTGGATATTTTTATATTTTTAACATTGCGTTGCTGTTTTCTTGTCAAATAGTATAAAAAATCGAGTTTCATCGAAATCGGCCCACAAACAAAAAAGTTGGCCGCCATCTTGAATTTTTTATATTTTTAACATTGCGTTGTTATTGCCTTGTTAAAATAACACCATTAACGAAGTTTCATCGAAATCGGCCGAAAAACAAAAAAGTTGGTCGCCATCTTGGATTTTTTATAATTTTATTATTGCGTTGCTGTTTCCTTGTCAAAATAGTAACAAAAACCGAGTTTCATCAAAATCGGCACACAAACAAAAAGTTAGCCGCCATATTGGTTTATAACATTCTTAGTAGATATGTAGTTATATACCTACCTCGAATATAGATGTCCCGAAACACTTTCAATAGTCGCATTAGTTAAAAAGATATTCTGGCACCGGAAAAAACAGAGCCGCTATACTTAACTGTAGTGGCATGGCATACATTATACTGCAAGCCTTATACTTAAAATAAGTAACGAGCTACATTATAAATAACGCGGCTATTTATAATGAATCTGCTTACTTATTACCTAAAGAACGTCGTACCTACTGCGCATTTTACGCAAATTTGGGGTTGCCATCACAATTAAAGTTATGTTGTTTGGTGGTCATTCATTAGCTACTTCATAAGTTCATTAACCATGTTTGTGTTTGCTCTTTTTTTAGAACTAAGTGGGCAACCACTTTAGTTGTGTAAAAATATAAGCGAAACAAAATTAGTCTGTAAGATGCATCGGCTACTTTCTAACCTTACAATTTTGCATTATATTAGCCGAACGCTGTATTTATTTTGGATTACAAGAATCGATCGAAGATAAGTTACAGATAGGACATGACAGGCAGCCGCGTGTAGTAAGATTATAAAAAGTATCGAATCATCTAATCAGATTTAGTTAAATTATTTTCTGTCCTGCACTTGACTTAATTTGATTTTTTCTTGAGATAAGTTGATACTTGTCTTTGTGTGAAAAACAACTAATAAGCACACGAATCGAGAGAAAAATCGATGTAAATGTTATAACAAGAAATTCCACTTTTTGTTGAAAATCTGCGTGTTTTTAAGCACAGCTACCGCATTTTCATTTTGCTCATCTGGCAACACTGAAGCAAGCAGAGAGCGGCCGGCTGGCGCGGGCGGCAGTGATGCCAACTTGGGGGATTTTCCCCTAGATTTAGGGGGGGCAAGTGTCAAAAGGGGATTTTTTAGGGGCAGGAATATTTCAGGGTTTTTTTTAGGGGCTTCAAACAAAACCTTCGTACAATAGGAAATTCCATGTGAGTACTCGGATTTCATTGATTCAAAACTTTACAAACACGCAGCCTGTGAATTAGTAATTAGAAGCAGAGATTTGAGTTTGAGTTTGATTCTATAATACGAACCTTAATATGCAAGCGTTTTATTTGATTAGTCACGACCTACTTTATAATAAGAATTTAAACTTGGGGGTTTTTAGGGGAATTTTGAAAATTTCTTGGGGGAAGATTTTGGCAGTGGTTGGCAACACTGGCGGGCGGCCATTTGTGACAGCAGAGTTAGCACTCATTGCAGCGTTTTGAGACGCTTTTGTTTTCTTAGTTTTATACCTAGGTACAAAACTTGTTTAAGAGTGAGTATCGTGAATACAGTTATTTCGAAAAAACACTCGAGAACTTTTTCAAAATGCCGTCTTGTGCTTTTTATCTGTGCAGTGCAAATACAACATTTCACGTGTAAGTATTATTTAGAGTTTTCTCCATAGACTTATTATTATTATCATTGGTTTTCTCGTAGGTTTTTAAACGTGTTTGACAAAGCATTTGTTTTATTGAAAAATCTGCATAATACTAATGACAAACAAGTTTAAAACCTTATCCATTGCTTGTTGGCTAAAGTCGTAAACTATAATGAAGAGACAGAAATTTTTTCTTATTGAAAACCGGGGGAGGAGAAAATATTTTCTTTTCTGTCGATCTTTTAAATCTATTTTTTTTTACATTTGAGCTCTAGCTTGTTTATTAGAGCATTCATACCTTAGAGCATTCAACCAAAGAATGCTGTACAAGATTCCACCACTCCATTATGTAATACCTAATTAAAGTATAAAACATTAGATCATGAACATCTTAGAACACGTAGACAACTAGAAAATTTGAACATGTACTTAGGCAATAACAAGTAGGTAGGTACGGTCGAGTCCATTAATATGTTGGCACTTTTGACAGTTCGTCAACCTTTATGCCTTTGTAATAAAAGTCAATATCCTGCCAAACGTGCCAACATATTAATGAACTCGACTGTATCTACACGTAAGTACTTGTTGTATGGTTACCTACATAACAAGTTTGTGTTTGCATTTTTCAGTCAACCTTATTTAACTAAATTGAAACTGCCATTCTGCAAAACGATGAAGAATAAAAAAAAATATTCCAAAAATAGAATACTATAAAAATTGGCCACAACATCTTAAAGCGACCGGTGTCAATGTAAGTACGTACTTGTTTTTATACATCTTGTATTTAGGTAAAATATTAAAATATAAACATAAAAACGTTTTCTTTGTGTTTTCTCTTGGAACTCTGCTGTGTACTTAATAATAAACCTTTAAATTATTATTCTAGAACCTTGAAATTAAGAACGCTGAGCTAAACAACTCAAAAAAACTTAAACGCTGTATTGTACGCACAGACCATACAACAAGTACTGTGATTGTACGGGACATCGGATCGGTGATAATGAAAAAATATTCACAGATTTATTAAACTGCAGCTAATAACACTGTGAGTTATCATAACATTATTTTTTTACATTGTAATCATAACATTACACAACCTCGAAGTCATCTGATCCACGCCAACTATCACAGATGCCTGGCGCCTGGAATATCTGGGAAGTGGTGAGCAAATAATAATTACTAGTCAAATTCGAGTCGGGCTCGCACCGCGAAGGTACCAGTTAAGTATACCGGGTGTAGCAAGACACTTAACGAAGCCGAGGTCTACGTATTCTGCCCATCATCAGAACCATTTCTGTTTAAAATTATTGCAGGGAAACGATTTTAATGTTTGGTGTTAAAAAGCATTACCACACAAGGTAACTTTATAAAAGACCACGCCTGCGAGTGAATGCTACAGAGCTGCGTGCGGCCGAGTTGAAAAGCAACGTTTGCGTGCTCATGAAATACATTGAGTGATAATATTTTGAAGCCATTGTTTGTTACGAAATACATAATATTTTGATAAATGTTTCTTTCTAAATGTTTCAAACATTAGGAAATAACGAATAAAATAAGATTTCATATTTTGAAAAAAAAATTTTTGACTTGACCTTCAATAACTTCGTAGCTATTGGTTTCCCAGGTATAGTCTAAAAGACAAAAATGAACCTGATGATGGGCGGAATGCGTGGACTTCGGCTTCGTTGAGTGTCTTGTTACACCCGTTTTGTTAATAGTGCCTTCCCTCAAGGGAAAAAAAATGCGCTTGATGAAACTAGCGGCATAGTTTAGTATGTTGTTAGGCATGGTATTCTGACTAAAAAACCATCGGGAGACAGTTCTTAACGGGGGGGGAGGGTTTCATAACGGGTTATGACGTCATAAAAGTTGCTGTTGCCGCTTTCAGAATATGGCGTATACAACAGAAAGTATGTAATTTATAAGCTTGTGTGGGGTGTCATAAAAAGCAAAATTAAATGCGCTACAATGTGGTTTTTCCTTTTGACCTTGTAAATGCTACATTTGCGAGAAATTTAAAGTTTTATTTTAAACATTGTAAATTTTGTAGGTACCTATCCGTCTAATATGACATGGTGAATGTGACAAACTTTGGTTAAATCATGAAAAAAATATAACAATAACCGATTAAAGTAAAAAGAACGAAAGTTTTTATGGGATTTTTTTTATTACCTCGTAAGTCCTAGCGCACTTCATAAAGTACAAATTGACGCTAGTATTTCAGACCTGACAATTGAATTCTATAGCAAGACGTAACTACCTAATGTACTACGTAGAGTACAAATTCTAATCTCCCGTTTTCGACGAAGTTTTTTCTAGAATGGTAATATCGAGACAGCCATTTACTTCTGTAATCTATGGCCAACCTTGCCACCTTAAACCAGTACTGTCAACTGCCACTGTCAGTGTCATTTCTTTGAAAATGTCCACGCAGTCGGTTTCCAGGCCGATACGAGGTAAGTATAAGTAAATCCAGCTATATTAACGTAATCTTATGTTTATTTCATTGTTTTTAATTTAAAAGAGTAAATTTAAATAGTAATTAATACAAATAAAACAAAATTTAGTTGATAACTCCATATCACCCAAGTTAGATGATTGGTTGAAATAACTTGTACTGCATACAGTACGTTAAGTATTTCTTCCAATTTCATTTGGTATGTTAGATATTTACTTTTATTTATATACTTGTTACATTTCAGCTTTTGATGATGAGCATATTGCAAAACTTTTAAACAATTTCATTCACGATGATTTTGGCGGTGAAAAGGTGTTCATACCTGAATAAATCATCATCATTTACTCAGATGAAGACAAAAATGTTCAAGAAATTGAAATCAGGATATCTACTTAAATTAAGTTTATTAATCGACAGTGGGACTGTTAACTTTGTTAACTAACCGTACATACTTTTATATTTTAATTTTCTCTCTTTTAGTCTTACACCGATGTGTGTAAGTGAGCTTAAGAATTAAGGCTAAATTGTTAATAGTACTGTTTTTTACAAGTATTTTTATGAAAATTAGTTAATTATTGTTTATGTTTGATAGAAGATATGATTTTGTTGATAATAATAATAACTTTTAAATAAAAATGTAAAATGAATTTTGTTGTTTTCGTATTCAAAAACTATCAAAACCTAGTGTGCATCGTTCTGGCAGCGCCACGGTCTCCGATTTGCGTGAAAAAAATTCACCATGTAGGCCGACTTTTTCCCAGTCGGGAAAAAATACGTTTGATTTTTTCCCTCCACTGGATCCGAAGATATACGAGGTTTTTTGTGGCGCTGCCAGAACGACGTCGTTCTGGCAGCGCCACGGCTATATCTCATTAATTACAAATGCTAGAATAAATCCGATTACATACAGATTTTTGGCTTTTTTTTCCATTTCACACAAGCTAACATCAACCCGTGAATGTCAACAGATTCAGGAGTAATCGTGGGTCATTTGTGGCGCTGCCAGAACGACGTCGTTCTGGCAGCGTCACGGCTGTATCTCAGCAATTCGTTTTTTTTTTCTGGAAACGGTGTGGGTATATATTTAATACCTTCGTCATAAGGCACGGCAAAAAAACGAATTTCTACATTTCATCGTGGATTAAGGATTTTATAGGCTTTGAGAAATTCTAACCTCAAAAAAAATTTTTTTCGCTCTAACGCCTTTAATTGATGTATTAAATAACATTCGCGCATTCCCTTATCTTCCTATAAAGGGAAAAAAATAAACCACCATCGCAGCATTAGCCGTTCCAGAGAAATCATAGGTTTAGATTTGGTTCATACATTAGGCATCGTTCCCGCAGCGCCACACCCAGTACACCATGATCCAGGGCACCTGTCGCCAAACTGAGTATGCCAATATTTAGTACCACCATAGCGAACACGGAAAAAAATCTGATAACGTGTATAACACAGCTACTTTCCGAGAAATAAGCCATTGATTCAATATGCCATACAATTGGTACATTCGAGTAGAAAAGTTTTAAATTGCTTTTTATTTTAGCATTTTAAGTATCGGATCCGGTGCCCAAAACCATTTTTTACTATACACGGTGTTTGGTAATAGCCTTATAAAGCCGAATATGGTACATTTAAATATTTTGTTTATTAATTTTTGTATAAAAAAACAGCTGATTTTTTTTCGCGATTTCAGAGTTGGTCCCATAGTAAAAGTTGTTCAGTTTGATGGCCTCTATCTACAATATTCGGCTTTATAAGACTATATTACCAAACACCCTGTAAAGATAAACTAAACGATCGTTCAGACAATGCTTGATAAGCTTGTAAACGGTAACTGTAACTGCTCAAACATCGCTTCTAGACTATAAGAAAGGCTTGCAGAAACATTTTTATTATAACGGTTAAACCGGTTTTATCGAATAATTGCGTTCCGGTGCGGAACGAAATAGAAGCGATACTTTAAACCTAAATAAACCGGTTTATTCCTTGGTCATCGCCCGGGCAGTCATATCATAGGGGATTCTCAGAAATCGTCAAAAAATCATTAGGGTCAATTCAAGTTGGGAGAGCGCAGCGAATTTTGGTACTTCGAAATTTTCTAAAAAATGCTAAAGACAATATGGATGATAAATTTTACAAAATGCGCCCCACGTTTTTAGGTTTAAAATTTCTGTAGGTAGGGTTATAAATGTGTACAGAAGAATTTATATTTTTCTTTTTAGTCCGTTTTAATATTTTAATCCAATTTTTTTTTGTAATAATTTAGTCTGTTTTAAAAACGTGTTTTTTTAAAAAGATTTTTATATTTTTTTTAAAGAAGAAATAAAGAAAATTTCGAAGTACGAAAATTCGCTGCGCTCTCCCAACTTGAATTGACCCTTATGATTTTTTGACGATTTCTGAGAAACCCCTATGATATGACTGCCCGGGCGATGACCTAGGAATAAACCGGTTTATTTAGGTTTAAAGTATCGCTTCTATTTCGTTCCGCACCGGAACGCAATTTTTCGATAAAACCGGTTTAACCGTTATAATAAAAATGTTTCTGCAAGCCTTTCTTGGGGGGGGTTGGTGGCAACACTGTCACTGTAAACATCTATAAATTTGATCCGTGTTTAATTTTGCATAGATATTTCAAATCTGTTCTAAACCGTATTGAAATTGTTTTGCCAGTGTAGTTCGCCGAAAAAGGAAAAAGTGATTTCGTTCTTGGGGTTTGTTGTCAACTGTGAAACACTCTTACTTTATAAAGATAAGTCTATGTTTATCTACCTCCATATTTAAAAAGTACAGAAAGTGACAAGTCCACCCTCTATTTTGCAAATAAAGCAAATGTCAACATCAACTGACAGTCATAATTTCGGTTTTGACAAGTGACAAACTGTCAGAAGTGCACAAAAGTGTTGCCGCTTTATATCTTTAACGCATTTTCACGGATATTCTTCAAAAGGCTGTCTTGGTATTTTGGAAGAGTTTATTTTGCACCTGCTGTGATCCCTTACACCCGCAATGGTCAACTGTGGAGCGTGCGGAAAATTCCTGTCGGCGACAAGTGGGGCTGCTTGCTCTTTATGTCCGGCTATATTCCATAAGGGGTGCGTGTCCCTGCCGGATAAGACCCAAATAAGCAAGAACTGGGTCTGCCCCAACTGCAAGAAGGGTATAAAGAAGGGTGACAACAGTCGTACGCCGGATAAAGGTATATACGGTACGCCACCTCAGGGTGATACTTCGGATCACTCCGTTCCTGCACCTCAGCGGGAGGCTTATCGTGTGGGGGCCCTCCAGGATCACGAGCTGGTCGTATTTATGGCGGAGATGCGTGAATTCCGCAAGGAGATGGGCCTTCTGCGCGAGTCAATGATGCGTCGCATGGACGATTACGAGCGGAGGCTGGACGTCCTAGAGAAGCGAGTCCCTGAGGTCGTTTCCGGTAGCACCGCCGAGCTCGAACGCACCATCGCCGATCTGAAGAGGGAGCTCAACGATCGCGACCAGGAGGCCCTCCTGGCCGACCTGGACATCGGGGAGCTGCCGGAGGAGAAGGGCGTGAGCGTCATCCAGTCGGTGACAACGCTCGCCGCACGACTCGGTGTGACACTGGAAGAGCGCGACGTGGTTTTCGCGGAGCGCGTGGGTGCGCCGCCAGCCGAGACAGGGGGCCGCCCGCGCCGCGTCGTGGTGCGCCTGCAGCGCCGCCACCTGCGCGACGAGCTGCTGCGCGCCGCACGCGTGCGCCGTGCCGGCCTTGCGTCCGCCGCGGGCCCCCGTGTCTTTATCAACGAGCGGCTGACTCGCTCTAACCGACAGCTTTTTTACTGTGTCCGAGAGGAATGTCGCAGGTTGCAGTGGCGCTACTGTTGGACGCGTCGCGGCCGCATATTCGCTCGGCAGGGGGACGGCAAGCCTGCCTTTCAGTTTCGCTCGGAAGGGGACCTTGCTCAGGCGTTTGGCCGTCAGACCTCGCCCAATCCTTCAGCGGCCCCACAGTGACCTGCGACACAAATTATGCATTAATTCTCTAAGTTTAAATTTTAGTAGAAACTTTTTTGATAAACCTTCATACTCATATTTGCTGTCCGTACTATTGATCCTATACTTCGCTATGTATTCGGCTTGCCATAATCACAAGTCAATAAGTATTTTCTTATCACATAATTATTTCTTATATTTTCAAATGTATCAATTTCTTGTACATTGTATGTCATTTTGTAAATGTTTTTATGCGGGGCCAATCGAAAATAATACTATCCTTTTTAAATACTATAACTATTTATATTACATTATCATGCCAAACACATTTTTCTACATTAGAAACTATACACATCTATTTAATATTCTTCCCTTACATTATACCTTGACAAAATCCTTAATCAATAATCTTATGCTAATTCCTAATAGTTCTGTACTAAATAAACTTCTTATCTTTTTATATAATTACACAATTTTTGTGTCTAAAAAGTTGATAAAATTCATATTAAATATATTTACTGATGAATAATCTCAAAAACCTTAAAGTTGGGATCTTTAATGCAGGTTCTTTAAATACGGGTCATGACAATTTCATTGCGGCTGCGGAGGAGTTATCTCCAGACATACTAGCAATTAATGAAACATGGCTCCGAACTGGACATGAGGACAGAGCACCTAGACTTTCAGGTTACCACCTACGTCATACTCCAAGACCAGACCACATTCGTGACGGTAGGGGAGGAGGAGTTGGGTTCTACATACGGAAGGGTGTAAACGCTCGTACATACCAGCACCCCAGTACAGCGACAGTAGAACAAATGTGGCTAACTGTCCGTCTACAGAATCAGGTCATAATGGTTGGGACAGCCTACAGACCACCACGTCTCGATGTAAACATATTTCTGAACGCACTCATGGATACTATCACTTCCTTCACCGATCAGGACGGGGTGGTTTTGGTGGGTGACTTCAACATCGACTGTCTTGATTGCAGCAGCAGTAAGTTTAAACTCCTAACACAACTCCTGCAAAGTATTAGTTTGACCCAGTTTGTAACAGAACCCACTCACTTTACGGACCACAGTAGTACTCTCATAGATGTGATTTGTGCTGACATTCGAGCTCTCCACGTGGAGGTAAAGTACTCACCAGACATTGGTAAGCATGCTATGGTGATGGCCGAATTCAAGGTGAAGGTGGTAAAGCCACAACCACGTTGGGTCACCTACAGACCCCTAAGGGACATTGTCTTAGAGCAGTTTCACAAAGACCTCGATATGATTGACTGGGACAATCTATGCAAAGTCGACGATGTAAACTTTTTGGCGGAGGCTTTCACCACCTGCATCAACACACTTTTCGACTTACATGCACCCATCAGAAAACGTAAATTTAGGCATCCTCCTCACCCATGGATTACTGATACCGTAAGATCAATGATGCGAATTAGAGATGACTATCACAGAAGACACAAGTCACAAAATAATCCAAGCCTTAAAGTAAGTTATAAAACTATGAAACACACCGTGATTTCAGCCATTGAGACTGAAAAAGCCTGTTTCTTTCAACAACAGATCAATTCGCAGCTGACAAACTCTAAACAACTCTGGCGTAACCTTAAAAATAGTATATTACCAGACAAAAAAGTGTCGTGTGACCTACCACCATGCTTTGACAACCCCGAGGTTATAAATAGAAACTTCATGAACGTCCCGGGTGAGAATAAAGTATCCATATCTCAGCTGACTTACTTTGAACACCACAGGGGCTGTTCAGCCACTTTATCACTGCATCCTGTAGGCGAGGATCTGGTACTGAAAACCATCAAAGGGCTCAAGTCCAATGCGCAGGGTTATGACGGTGTATCTTTGGACATGCTGCTGCTTACTTTACCACAATCCCTAAAAACTATTACCACAATCATCAATAGGTCGATTGAGGAATGCACATTCCCACAGATTTGGAAGACTGCGGTTGTGAAGCCGCTTCCAAAAAATAGCCAACCTTCTTCAGAAACTGACCTTCGACCCATTAGTTTGCTATCATGCATCTCAAAGGTTTTAGAACGGATAGTTTGTGATCAACTCACTAGATACCTTGAAAATCACAACTTACTTCCTCATCTCCAGTCTGGATTTCGCAAGGGCTTCAGTACTGCAACTGCTCTCGCTGATGTTGTGGATAACCTCCTCACGGCTCAAGACCAGGGTAAACTATCAGCTCTGCTGCTTCTCGACTTCTCCCGCGCTTTTGACTCTATAAATACAAATCTGCTATTATCTAAATTATCATATTATGGTGCTGATGCCAGAGCGGTGAGGTGGTTTGATAGTTATCTTTCGCATAGATCCCAATTCGTGGAGCTCACCATGGCAGATGGTTCGAAACTGAAGTCCCCCCCATTGTCAGTTTCACGGGGCGTTCCGCAGGGATCGATCCTTGGTCCGATCCTGTACATATTATACAGCGCAGACATAGTACACAGTATCTCTCATTGTAATTACCATTTATATGCTGATGATCTGCAGCTGTATCTGTCATTTGACCCAACAGACGATGTTGTTGCTGCGGCCAAGATCAACGACGACCTGCAAAGTCTATCTCGCTGGTGCGAATCAAATTGTCTTGTTCTGAACCCCACTAAATCTAAACTTATGCTCCTAGGCACTAGAAACAAGCTAAAAAAATTCAATAATACCAACGCACCATTCAATGTTAACATAGGGGGAAAACTCATTGAACGTGTAGACAAAGCCCGAAATCTGGGACTCACATTTGACAGTCACCTAAATTTTGAAAGTCATGTGATAGAATGTGCCCGCAACTGTTTTTACAGACTAAAACTACTCTATAAAATAAGACCTTACATTAGGGTAGAACTTAGAACAAAGTTGTGCGAGTCCCTCATTTTGTCCAAACTCAATTATTGTGATGTTGTCTTCGGTCCATGCCTCCTGGCTAGGTCTGAAAAACTAATTCAACGCGTGCAAAACGCTTGTGCCCGTTTTTCTTATCATGTCCCGCCTCGGTCACACATCACACCTTATCTTAACACAGCCGATTCACTTAAAATGGCAGCACGCAGAAAGCTCCACCTCTCAACTCTGTTATTCGGCATCATCAGCTCTGGGAGGCCACATTATCTTTATGAGAAACTAGTTTGGGCTCAAGATCGTCGCAGATACCAGAAAAGGGCATGCACTCACATCTTTGATACTCCTTTACATCGCACTGTGGCCTTCAGAGGTTCCTTTAAATTCGCTGCCTCAAAATGTTGGAACGCCCTTCCACCTCCGATACGTGAGCTAAAATCAAAATACAGTCTTAAAAAGGAACTTAAAAAGCATCTACTAACACTGCAAAAATCACTATGTTGATAGACAATGAACGTTGCACTCTGGCACTTACTCTCGGTTTTTTCACGATGTGCTTGATGGGTTTAGGGTCCAGCTCCATGTCTTTTTCGCGTAGTTTGAAGTTTGCGCAAGAGTTTGGGCAGCTGCCATATTTCTCACCCAATAGCACTGGACACGCCGTGGTACAGCGCAACGTTATTCCCTCCATCACGACGGCCATGGCATGGGGAAGTTGTTGTTTCCACGGGTTACCTACTGAGTATCCGTAGCAGCCAAAGACCTGTATGTTTGTGGTAGCAGCTCTAATCTCCATTACCACGTCACAAATGTCCGCGTGGCAAGCCACGTTTTTCACTTCGTCGACGTGGCAAGCATTTTTATTAATTTATATTTAGGGTACTTCGACTGAAAATGACAAAACATACTCTTGACTATGACAATGACACTGACACGACACGGTACGACTAACAGACGGAACAGACTAGACAGATTACAAAAACCACAGACTAATCAAAAATTTTCTTTTTTCTCTTTTTCCTTTTCTCCTTCCTAAAATCACGGACTCCTTTCTTTTAAATGTTGGCATATGTATTTA
Source organism: Agriphila tristella (assembly GCA_928269145.1). Lineage (NCBI taxonomy): Eukaryota > Metazoa > Arthropoda > Insecta > Lepidoptera > Crambidae > Agriphila > Agriphila tristella. The sequence continues at coordinate 28,510,298 of OV743434.1, forward strand.
TTTGTTTATTTATATTATTATTCCCTAAAAGTCACCACCTTACCTAGGGAGCTGTCTGAAAATCAGCGTTTCTGTGGCATTCTACGCAATGTCGCAGAAGCACAGCTGAGGCAGCTACCCGTTGGCCCTCGCACCTATCTCTTTGTAATTATTGTTTCCTTTCTTTTTTTCCTTTACATGTTTGTTGTTTAATCGTTTAATGTTTGTTAAGTTTTAAGGTGCAGAGACCAATAAATGTTTTTCTTTCTTTCTTTCTTTCTTTCTTATAGTCTAGAAGCGATGTTTGAGCAGTTACAGTTACCGTTTACAAGCTTATCAAGCATTGTCTGAACGATCGTTTAGTTTATCTTTACAGGGTGTTTGGTAATATAGTCTTATAAAGCCGAATATTGTAGATAGAGGCCATCAAACTGAACAACTTTTACTATGGGACCAACTCTGAAATCGCGAAAAAAATCAGCTGTTTCATACAAAAATTAATAAACAAAATATTTAAATGTACCATATTCGGCTTTATAAGGCTATTACCAAACACCGTGTATAGTAAAAAATGGTTTTGGGCACCGGATCCGATACTTAAAATGCTAAAATAAAAAGCAATTTAAAACTTTTCTACTCGAATGTACCAATTGTATGGCATATTGAATCAATGGCTTATTTCTCGGAAAGTAGCTGTGTTATACACGTTATCAGATTTTTTTCCGTGTTCGCTATGGTGGTACTAAATATTGGCATACTCAGTTTGGCGACAGGTGCCCTGGATCATGGTGTACTGGGTGTGGCGCTGCGGGAACGATGCCTAATGTATGAACCAAATCTAAACCTATGATTTCTCTGGAACGGCTAATGCTGCGATGGTGGTTTTTTTTTTTCCCTTTATAGGAAGATAAGGGAATGCGCGAATGTTATTTAATATATCAATTAAAGGCGTTAGAGCGAAAAAAAAATTTTTTTGAGGTTAGAATTTCTCGAAGCCTATAAAATTCTTAATCCACGATGAAATGTAGAAATTCGTTTTTTGCCGTGCCTTATGACGAAGGTATTAAATATATACCCACACCGTTTCCAGGAAAAAAAACGAATTGCTGAGATACAGCCGTGGCGCTGCCAGAACGACGTCGTTCTGGCAGCGCCACAAATGACCCACGATTACTCCTGAATCTGTTGACATTCACGGGTGGATGTTAGCTTGTGTGAAATGGAAAAAAAAGCCAAAAATCTGTATGTAATCGGATTTATTCTAGCATTTGTAATTAATGAGATATAGCCGTGGCGCTGCCAGAACGACGTCGTTCTGGCAGCGCCACAAAAAACCTCGTATATCTTCGGATCCAGTGGAGGGAAAAAATCAAACGTATTTTTTCCCGACTGGGAAAAAATCGGCCTACATGTTGATTTTTTTTCACGTAAATCGGAGACCGTGGCGCTGCCAGAACGATGGACACCAAAACCTAACATACTAAATTTAGTACAAAATATTTTTTTTACTTTTTGCTTCAAAATATAGTCTGGAGCATATCAAACATACCAAAAAACATAAACAACCAGGTTCCACATCTAAATTCGCAGAAAATGAAACTTTTCTGTCTCGGTCTGAAGCACTAATTTTAGTTTGTACTTCATACAGTACGTCAGGTCGTTGGAACTACACATTTCAAAAACACAGGACTTACGAGGATAGAACTTAAAATTCTCGCAAACTATGGTATTTACAAGATCAAATGAAATCAATCAATGTAAATGGTCAAATGTAAACGTGTAGGTATTTACTTACCTACCTTGTAAAAAAATTTTTTTTTTTTTTATGATTTGACCAATGTTTGTCACATTAATCATAAACGCCACTAATTGTAAACACCTCAATACACTGTTGTAAAATATTTGTCGGATAGGTAGGTACTATGGGCAACAGCGTTGATTAACCAGTTAGCAACAAAATTCGCGTGCAAGCGATTTTAACCTTAGCAGTGGTTAAGCGACGCTGTTGCCTATAGTTCCTACACAATTTACAATGTTTAAAATAAAACTTAAAATTTCTCGCAAACAGTAGATTTACATGGTCAAATGTAAAAACAATATTGTACCACATTTAATATCATTTTTTTTTTTCATTTTTTTTTTTTTTTTCCTTTTTAATTTTAATTTTTAATTTCATTTCATTCACTTTGACGTTTGACAGCTCGACTGCTGTCATCTCAATCTGCCCTTGATGCGCTTCCTCTTGTTAACTCATCCCACCATACACATTTATGTGGTTTACGTGTGTATTACAGGTATTGTCTAAAGAAACATTAGTCTGGCTGAAAAATGAAATATCATGGAAATCTGGAAACCATGGAAATCTGTTGAAGAAAAGTGGGCAGAAACTGCCTAAACCGCATCCAATGTGGAAAAAGTGATATAGTGGATTACTTCAAGGATTTCCCAGCCTTGAAACAATCACAAGGCTATACCTTGGTAAGCATATACCGCAGTCCGCAGCCTTATTTTTTACATAATCTTTGTAGTTTTTTTTATAAAAACGTACGCAATGACATATAAATGACAAAAGTTACTTATTCTTTTTTCAGCTAATGAACGATTTCAGTCGTCTGTATCTAGGAATGGAAAACAAATTATTTTCCTCTATCACCCTCAAAAAAGGGAGAAATTATAAAATATTATGCTTCATCAAAATTGCGAAAAAATAGAGACACGAGAACAAAAATAGCAAATATAATTGCACTGATTGACGGTAAGAATTTTTTCTCAAATATTAGTTCTTATTATTAAACCTTGATAGAGATAACTATACCTTGGTAAGCATATACCGCAGTCCGCAGCCTTATTTTTTACATAATCTTTGTGGTTTTTCTATAAAAACGTACGCAATGACATATAAATGACAAAAGTTACTTATTCTTTTTTCAGCTAATGAAGGATTTCAGTGGTCTGTATCCAGGAATGAAAAACAAATTATTTTCCTCTATCACCCTCAAAAAAGGGAGAAATTATAAAATATTATGCTTCATTAAAATTGCGTAAAAATAGAGACACGAGAACAAAAATAGCAAATAATTGCACTGATTAACGGTAAGATTTTTTTCTCAAATATTAGTTCTTACTATTAAACCTTGATAGAAATAACTATACCTTGGTAAGCATATATCGCAGTCCGCAGCCTTATTTTTTACATAATCTTTGTAGTTTTTCTATAAAAACGTACGCAATGACATATAAATGACAAAAGTTACTTATTCTTTTTTCAGCTAATGAACGATTTCAGTCGTCTGTATCTAGGAATGGAAAACAAATTATTTTCCTCTATCACCCTCAAAAAAGGGAGAAATTATAAAATATTATGCTTCATCAAAATTGCGAAAAAATAGAGACACGAGAACAAAAATAGCAAATATAATTGCACTGATTGACGGTAAGATTTTTTTCTCAAATATTAGTTCTTATTATTAAACCTTGATAGAAATAACTATACCTTAGTAAGCATATACCGCAGTCCACAGCCTAATTTTTACATAATCTTTGTAGTTTTTCTATAAAAACGTACGCAATGACATATAAATGACAAAAGTTACTTATTCTTTTTTCAGCCAATGAACGATTTCAGTCGTCTGTATCTAGGAATGGAAAACAAATTATTTTCCTCTATCACCCTCAAAAAAGGGAGAAATTATAAAATATTATGCTTCATCAAAATTGCGAAAAAATAGAGACACGAGAACAAAAATAGCAAATATAATTGCACTGATTGACGGTAAGAATTTTTTCTCAAATATTAGTTCTTATTATTAAACCTTGATAGAAATAACTATACCTTGGTAAGCATATATCGCAGTCCGCAGCCTTATTTTTTACATAATCTTTGTAGTTTTTCTATAAAAACGTACGCAATGACATATAAATGACAAAAGTTACTTATTCTTTTTTCAGCTAATGAAGGATTTCAGTCGTCTGTATCCAGGAATGAAAAACAAATTATTTTCCTCTATCACCCTCAAAAAAGGGAGAAATTATAAAATATTATGCTTCATTAAAATTGCGAAAAAATAGAGACACGAGAACAAAAATAGCAAATAATTGCACTGATTAACGGTAAGAATTTTTTCTCAAATATTAGTTCTTACTATTAAACCTTGATAGAAATAACTATACCTTGGTAATCATATACCGCAGTCCGCAGCCTTATTTTTTACATAATCTTTGTAGTTTTTCTATAAAAACGTACGCAATGACATATAAATGACAAAAGTTACTTATTCTTTTTTCAGCCAATGAACGATTTCAGTCGTCTGTATCTAGGAATGGAAAACAAATTATTTTCCTCTATCACCCTCAAAAAAGGGAGAAATTATAAAATATTATGCTTCATCAAAATTGCGAAAAAATAGAGACACGAGAACAAAAATAGCAAATATAATTGCACTGATTGACGGTAAGAATTTTTTCTCAAATATTAGTTCTTATTATTAAACCTTGATAGAAATAACTATACCTTGGTAAGCATATATCGCAGTCCGCAGCCTTATTTTTTACATAATCTTTGTGGTTTTTCTATAAAAACGTACGCAATGACATATAAATGACAAAAGTTACTTATTCTTTTTTCAGCTAATGAAGGATTTCAGTCGTCTGTATCCAGGAATGAAAAACAAATTATTTTCCTCTATCACCCTCAAAAAAGGGAGAAATTATAAAATATTATGCTTCATTAAAATTGCGAAAAAATAGAGACACGAGAACAAAAATAGCAAATAATTGCACTGATTAACGGTAAGAATTTTTTCTCAAATATTAGTTCTTACTATTAAACCTTGATAGAAATAACTATACCTTGGTAAGCATATACCGCAGTCCGCAGCCTTATTTTTTACATAATCTTTGTAGTTTTTCTATAAAAACGTACGCAATGACATATAAATGACAAAAGTTACTTATTCTTTTTTCAGCTAATGAACGATTTCAGTCGTCTGTATCTAGGAATGGAAAACAAATTATTTTCCTCTATCACCCTCAAAAAATGGAGAAATTATAAAATATTATGCTTCATCAAAATTGCGAAAAAATAGAGACACGAGAACAAAAATAGCAAATATAATTGCACGGCATTGCATATGATTGACGGTAAGAATTTTTTCTCAAATATTAGTTCTTATTATTAAACCTTCATAAAAATAAGTATTAAAAAATTAACCGAAACTTTTTTCTTTGAATACAGAAGATAAACCAGAGAAATCCTGCAATATTGCTTTGATGTTGCTGGCTTATGTCATCAACATTTCACTTGCACGGAATGCGACGGCTATATATCGCAAGCTGCTTCTGAATCCGACGTATCCAACAAGATCATTCAAAGAAAGCATAATGTTTCACGGGTACGCCAATTTGACGACCATGTAATTCTAGAATAGTATGATTAATTAAGCTTGTTGTGGTTTTTTTGTAACTAAGTATGTCTCAATTTTTGCGATTGAAAATAAATAATATGAATCTTTTATGTCTATTTCCTTTTAAGCATGTTAAGCTATAAAACTTGTACAGGGTTTGAGAACGGAATTTCTTCTGTTAATAACCTTGTAAAAGTTAAAAAATAAAAAATGTTGTATCATGGCTGTGTACACTAAATGTATAATGTATCGTGAAGTATGATTTTATCTAAATTACCAATTATTATATGCTTTTCACTTACAGGTCTGGACTTTGGTGCTATATCGGTGCAGCTGTTAAGTTTGCTTTAAAATTATTTTGCATAATAATAATAAAAGCCGCACTAATATCGTACAAGTTCAACATAAGTAGATAAAGCCTGACCAGAGTTTAAAAAAACCCTGCAATGAGGACGCGACCTTTGTGATTTATTTATACGTAACTATTGCCAGTAAAAGAAATTAAATGTGAAAAATGCCGCATGCCGGTTTTTAAAACATCTGGTCAGCTTTAAAATGATACATCATTCTTTATCGTACCCGCACCAATATTTATAAGTAGATATCTACGTAACCAGTGCAGGTTATACTACAAAGAAGCATAATGTTGTATAAAACTTATTAACTGTTATAGTAGAGGTATGAACGGGAAGTCGAAGCGTGGGCAGACCGCCATTCCTAAGATGTCAGGGCCTACCTCAACCAGATACGCCGCAACAAGGACGACATAGAAAAACCATGGGAGAAGCATATCTCCAGCATTGGACAAATATATATGCTGAGAAGACAAATAGAAGGTATGATACTAGTGTGGGACAATAAGGCACCATACCATTCACCATACGTATGTACATAGATGGACGGCTATTAGACATACTTTATTTTTAGGGTTCCGTGCCTCAAAAAAAGGAAAAACGGAAACTTAAAAATCAATTGTGTCTAATTAGACTCACGCCCGAGTACATGCGATACTGTTGCGGGTATAAGGCATGATGCACTATTGCACTACGTGTTACGTATTGCACACTATGCCTTACGATAATTGCACCTGTATTTTCCTTATGTTGGCATGGTACAGTCAGTGTCATTCATATACATAAATACAGCCATTGAGTCAAAATATGTAAACACCAACCTTATTGTCAGTGACATAGAGGTGTGTAGATATTTTTGAGCTCTTGTTAACGTATATATATTTATGACGCTGGCCGTACATACATAGGTGTTCAGATAATTATTTTGAATATTAACCAATCAAAGTCAATTAAATTTTGTAGATATGGTCTAGAAAGTAATACCTAGGTCTGTGGTATTTTCATATTTTCATTAAAAACTCCCTGCAATATTTAAACTATACATTTTTACGAAAATGTAATAAACTATAGACCTAGATATTAGTTTCTCGATCGTGTCTACAAAATTTCATTGAATTTGGTTAATATTCATACTAATTATCTGAACACCTTTGTATGTACCATGCCAGCATAAGGAAAATACAGGTGCGAGTATCGTAAGGCATGGTGTGCCATACGTAACACGTATAGTGCACCATGTCTTACTATACCCGCAGCAGTATCGTACGTACGCTGGCGTGTTACATAAGTATGGTTCACCGTGCTTTACTGTTCCCGCACCAGTATCGTACGTATGCTGCCGTAGTATATACGCACGGTTCATCATGCCTTACTGTACCGGCAACGGTACCTTACCTCTACTACGACAGTTAATACGTCTGGCACATCATGCTTTACTGTGCCTGCCACAGTATCCTACCTATGCCGCCATGGTGCACACGTATGGCGCACCATGATTGACTGTGTCCGCCATAGTATCGTAAGTATGCCGCCGTGGTGCAAACGTATGGCTCACCATGCTTGACTGTGCCCGCTACAGTATCATACGTATGCCACCATGGTGCACACGTATGGTGCACCATGATTTACTGTGCCCGCCACAGTATCGTACGTATGCCGCCGCGGTGCACACGTATGGCTCACCATTATTTACTGTGCCCGCTACAGTATCGTACGGTTGTCGCCGTGGTACACACGTACGACTCACCGTGCTTTACTGTGTCTGCCACAGTATCGTACGTATGCCGCCGCGGTGCACACGTATGGCTCACCATTATTTACTGTGCCGGCTACAGTATCGTACATATGCCGTCGCGGTACACACGTACGGCTCACCGTGCTTTACTGTGTCTGCCACAGTATCGTACGTATGCCACCGCGGTGCACACGTATGGCTCACCATTATTTACTGTGCCCGCTACAGTATCATACGTATGCCGTCGCGGTACACACGTACGGCTCACCGTGCTTTACTGTGTCTGCCACAGTATCGTACGTATGCCGCCGCGGTGCACACGTATGGCTCACCATTATTTACTGTGCCCGCTACAGTATCATACGTATGCCGTCGCGGTACACACGTACGGCTCACCGTGCTTTACTGTGTCTGCCACAGTATCGTACGTATGCCGCCGCGGTGCACACGTATGGCTCACCATTATTTACTGTGCCGGCTACAGTATCGTACATATGCCGTCGCGGTACACACGTACGGCTCACCGTGCTTTACTGTGTCTGCCACAGTATCGTACGTATGCCACCGCGGTGCACACGTATGGCTCACCATTATTTACTGTGCCCGCTACAGTATCATACGTATGCCGTCGCGGTACACACGTACGGCTCACCTTGCTTTACTGTGTCTGCCACAGTATCGTACGTATGCCGCCGCGGTGCACACGTATGGCTCACCATTATTTACTGTGCCCGCTACAGTATCGTTCATATGCCGTCGCGGTACACACGTACGGCTCACCGTGCTTTACTGTGTCTGCCACAGTATCGTACGTATGCCGCCGCGGTGCACACGTATGGCTCACCATTATTTACTGTGCCCGCTACAGTATCGTACGTATGCCGCCGCGGTGCACACGTATGGCTCACCATTATTTACTGTGCCCGCTGCAGTATCGAACGTATGCCGCCGTGGTACACACGTACGGCTCACCGTGCTTTACTGTGTCTGCCACAGTATTGTACGTATGCCGCCGCGGTGCACACGTATAGCTCACCATTATTTACTGTGCCCGCTACAGTAACGTACGTAAGCCGCAGTCGTAGTTTCAGGAGTATTCAGTGCGACTTGCGCACTACGTATGTACGTAGCCGGATGTCGGGCTACGTACGTACGTACAAAAATCGACCACTCGTAAATTACGTAACCCGCTCCATGATGAGCGTCAGTATGCCGACTACGTATGACTGACTACTTACGCGTAATGTAGCGGGTTACACACGTCATAGTGGTCGATTTTTATCCTTATTTTACGTAGTGCGGCAGAGGAAATTTTTCTCAGTGTAAGTATATTTTCCCACATTATTAACAATTTATGTTAAACCTACACACAACATTGTAACATTTTAACAGATATCTAATAGCTAATGTATTTTCGCACGTGGGGTATGTTTGCTTACATTCAATCAAAAAAGTGTTTCTCTATAATTGAAAAGCGTATTTATACTGATGTCCTTGAATAAGGCAATGACACACTGACACGGCAGTCTGCCAGACTGGACTTCATGCAATCAATCAGCTTTGAAAGGTTATTCAAGTAACTAATATGACGCGAGGTTTAGTGGATTCCTTGTTGCGGTGGCCGTTAACCCTACTAATGCACGTGAGGTCCTGGGTTCGAATCCCTCAATACGTAATTGGTTTTTAAGATGAGCACAATCATTTTGTGTCTTGGTTGACAAATTATTTCCATAACTAAGTACCTTGTCTGACCATCAGCCATATTTAATGTCCTCACTGCTGTGGCACATGCTTTACTTATGGGTGAATAAGGAGGATGGGCATGTGGGCCTAATGCGGATTGGTTGTTTAGTAATAATGAATTCACATGGTTTGATAGTTACTTCAGAAAATAGTTATTTGTTATACAAGTGACCAAAATCAATTTGTGCTGCGAGTGCCGACATTAAATCACGAACTAGCAAAGTAGTCTAGAATTGAATCACGAGCGTAGTGAGTGATTCTAATATAGACTACTGAGCACAGTGAGTGATTTAAAGGCACGAGGCAGAACAAAATTTTGGTCTCGTGTAAAACATACAACTTTTCACCTCTACCTATTATGTATTCTGTGCCTCTACCGGCGAGAAAATTTTCACGTGACTTTTCTGGTAAAAAGCTTAATTCAGCATTAGAAACTTGTTCACTTAACTCTTTTGGAGTTAGACATATATCTTCATCGTTGGACGCATTCATTTTTGTAATTTATCACAAAAATAGTGTGATCAAACATGCTGAAAAATTTTATTCATAGAGTTAAAGTCAGTAAAGTAAATTCCCGAGGTTTGATTACATTACGTTGTGTTTTTCTCTTAAATTCATTAATATTCCATCTTATTTATTTATTTATAATCATAAAACATATAAATTGTTACTAGATTTCATTATTTTTTCTTATTTCATATTTGTTTCATACATGCGACCTCATTACGCCTATACTCTATATTTCGAATTATCAACCTTCTTTTTTAACAATCCTTATTTAAAACTCCTTGGTATATCCGTGCATTTTATTTTTTTACTTTTTAATTCATGTATGACACCATAGAGCACTCCATCTATCCTTTTTTCACATATTAATTTTACAAGTATCATCCTTGTCACTTTAGTTCTTTTTTTTTGGTGTTAGAAATTAAAAAAGCACTTTGCCTCACGCTCATGAGTTTTTACGCGCCAAAAGCGCCCTTTTCGTACTGGAGAGGTGAAAACGATATTTTCTACAGACATATATATTTTCCAATGATGTACTATGAAAATAATTTTCCCAGATAGAAGCTTTTCCTATATAATGTTTGTTAACCTCTATAGATAGAATTCGACGGGAAAATTTCCTGCTGTTAATCTACTTTTATATAGCGTCGAAGTCACCCTTGCCATCGCACATAGGGGTATCAGTATGAGGAAAGCTGATCAAAACTCAAATTTATGAATTTTAAAATCGGATGATTGTAATGACTTTTAGGGCTAGTAGAATAGATGGCGCATCAAACAGCAGTCATTTTGAGACGCTATTATAAGCGGCTGATACACAGCTTCAGTCGGAATCTCGTCTTCGTTCACAAGTATAATTCAGTTCTTGGCACTTTGAGAAATACATACTTTTAGTCTACCTATATGTTTTTGATACTTTGATTAAGTAAAGATTTTTGATATGGATATTGAAAATGAAGGTATGTAGTCTATTATTAACCATAAAACCGTAACTTATGACACAATTTTAAAGCTTTTTTGACATATGAAAGTTTATAGTAAAATAATAATTTTTTTGGTAACTTTTTTTACAAAATAGTATAAAAGTTATATTTCCGAGTTCGTCCGAGTAAAAAATTAAAAATACTATTAATGCAGACTATCTCAAGGAGTAATCTAAAAAGATAAAAGTGGCGGAAGTTTGTCGTTTTATTTACTATATATTTTTTTATATGAGGTGTCGCTAATTGTGGAGTTCATCATTGCTGAGTGTTTATTGTTGTGTTTTCCAAAGAAACCGATCGATCTTCTTCTGCCACCAAAATTTGCAACATTTTTAACTCAAGAAAGTCCCAAAAGTTACTACGAAGACGATGAGTCCACTGAGAAAAGCTCGTGCAACGAACAGACAAAATTTTGTACTGTGGCATCAGATAATTTTTAATAAAAATCTCGTGTTGTTTTAATTTCTAGTTTTATTTAAGTTTCTTATGGTAAAAATTGCTAATGTAACGATTTTACTGTCATAAAAATATAAAAAGAGTTTTGATCAACTTTTGATGTCAAATACCCCTATGTGCATCGGTCACTCAACGCGTCACTTGAGTTGTGATTAAGTAGTGTGAATGCGCATCGATTATTGTAGTGCCTGTCAATGTAAGGCATTTTTTGTTAAATGAGTCTACTAGCGAGCTTATAGCAAATCAATAATTCTAAAACAACATTCAATGTGATGAAAAACCAATACCTAGGTATTACAACCCCAAAATAACGCTTGATGCAATTGGAAAACGTAGCAAAATAATGAAAAACATTAAATCCAAGCAGATTAGCTCAATCTTCGTTTTAGCTGAAATTATGTTATACATGATATGCTATGTATTGTATAAAAAAAATCAGAAGGCTATGCTAGAAAAAAAATCAGAAGGGAATCAAACCAACAAAAGCCATTAAAAAAGTATTTCAAAAACATACAAAATTCGAAAAGTTAATAAAATAATGATAAAATTATAAAGGATAGGGCACGGGTCACCAATTAGTTTAGTTCGGGATTTAAGAAATAAAATGACCATCGCAGTCCGCACAACATATTAAAGAAAATAATATTTATTACAAAAATGTAATTATTGACGTAGGTATTAGGTATTTTTGTAAGATTCTGTGTTCTCGCGGTCGGCAATCCGGATGCGGACTGCGGTCCGCCATTTGGCGACCCCTGGGATAGGGACTGTAATAATAATAACTAATAAACAAGGCGACTGTTCGGCAAAGATATAATATTGACTCACAACACACATAATGTTCTCTTGACAGTAGTAAAACAAAGTGAAACAGTAAATAGACAAGACAGAGTAGAGATATAAAACATATAAAAACTATAAAGCTACAATTCACCACAAAAATCTTAATCATTATACGTTGATATAAATCTTCATGCAATGATTACTATTAATGAGTTAACTGACCTGCCAATGAATTAGAATCCATTAGCTTTGGGCGTTCGGCTCAAAATAGCTCGGTAAAACATATCGGGAGCACACAAACTCAGCCCATCAGCTGAGCTAAGATATCTGTCTGAGCGAGCGTGATGGTAGACAAGGAGCCACATATTTCGGTGAGTGGCATTCAAGACCACACAACACGACACCTATCCACAAATCACCTACCTACCTCATGAAAATAACCACATAAACGCAAACAATATTGCAATAAATAAAAACAATAGCCAACTTCTATTCCAAAAAGTTTCGCATCAATCAAAAGTTTCAATTAGTTTTAATTCAATAATTTTAAAATCAAAACCAACTATTGATTGCTTGCGACAATTTAACGAAACTATTCAAGCAAAAGGTAATTAAGCATCGTACAAACTGACGCGAATTCGCTCGCGTCGCGGCAATTTTGACCACCTAACTCAAAGCGATAGCCATTGCCAAATTGCTATGGCAATGGTTATGGCTATGGCTATCGCTTTGAGTTTGTACGAAGCTTTATTGTTTTTAACCGACTTCAAAAAAAGGAGGAGGTTCTCAAGTCGTCGGTATTTTTTTTAACCGACTTCAAAAAAAGGAGGAGGTTCTCAAGTCGTCAGTATTTTTTTTTTTTTTATGTATGTTTTAACATAGCTTCGTCAGTTGTTACCCGATTTGTACAATTCTTTTTTCATCTCAAAGAACATAGTTTGTGTGTGGTCCCATAAATTTTTTTCAGAGATCTGGCTAGTAGTTTTCTCATAATCCTGAAAAATATCAATTATTTAGCTCGCCATCGCACGATTTTTTATGGAATTTCGGACATAACATCTTTGTTTATGTAAATGATTCTTTTTTTATTTGAAAGGGTAGGTATACTTCAAGAATGGTCACAATTTAATTTCATCGTTATTGGACTTCGAACTTCAAAGATACACAAGGGAACTCCTCAAAGTCAAATAGTATATGTAAAGTGATTTAGGTTTTGATAAGTTTATGGCAATCGAAAACAAACCAAATTATGGTTTGCGATGCAACGTTCTGGACTAGACTTGGACTACGAAGACACAACGGAACTCCTCAAAAACAAACAGCGTAAATTTGGAAATTGAGTTCTGGGCATTTTACCATTGAAAATGTTATAATATAAAGTTAAAAAATATTTACACGCTGCGCTTACATACCTACCACTAAAAAGTTGAAAATAAAAAAGCTTTTAAAAAAAAAGAAAAACCGCCTTCAAAAAACCTGAAAACAAAAACAGCTTAAAAATTAAATACCTCTAAAAAGCAAGAAATAATATTCGAATCATTCGTTACACATATCAATATTAATAAAACACGTCTAATGAAGTCGGGTGGGGCTTTTAGAAAAAATTAAGTTGTCCTTCAGCCCCACCCGACTTCATTAGACGTGTTTTATTAATATTGATATGTGTAACGAATGATTCGAATAGGTATTATTTCTTGCAACACGTTGTATAGTAGATATGCTATCAGAAAGGTACACCGTCACCTAAGTATTCTTCAAAACCGTCGTTATAGTCAAAATTGCATTCTTTTCAATGTTTCAAAGTAAATATCTTTTTCCCTAACCAGATAGTATGGGACGACATAATAGGCGAGCCGGAAGGCGCGCGCAGCCCAGAGTGCTCGTGGCGGCTGAGCTCCGTCTGCTTCCAGTACTCGAGGAACTGGTGCTACATGATCCTGGCCGTGCTCATCGCTCCACCGTGCGCGCTGCTGCTAGGCTGCGGTTTCGCTTGCCTTGCATTTGAGGTAAATATTAACAAATTCTTGTGCTGTACTGTAATCGTAACTGTTTAGGGTTTAACAGATAGGATTACAACTCGTAAAACTGAAGTCATTTCAACTCAACTCTTTACAATCCGTGGTTAAAAATGTCCTCTATGGCGATTGATGACTCAGCGATTACTCTGTTGAAATGCACCCAATATAATTTATCGCCGAAATCGTTCTTTTGGCAACCAAAAAAAGTTTTGCTTTCCCGCTAAAAAATATTTAGTTTAAAAGTTTTCCGAATATTGCAAGGCAAATGAATCATATCATATGTCCATACAGCCCGCTCACAATTGTAACAATAAAATTGATTTCACAGACATTATACTTAGGTATTATATGGTATTAGCTGTGATCGATTTCGATCCCATCTCCGGTATTCAGCCTTAATTTTTTTTCAGCAAATATGGTGCACAGCGCCATGTTTACGCTGCGTGAAAATCTACTTTGCGTCTCTCCGCACGATGGTGGCATCGTGTATGGCGGCCACCGTGGTGCCTACAGCGGAGGCCATCGGCCATGTGTGCCGTCACATTCGCATCAACTGGAGAAAAGACGCGCCAGAGGAACAAGACATGTTGGTCGTTTAGTTTTTTTATAATGTGAGAATTACGACGAACTGCCCCTGATTTTGTAACTTTGTTGCAATCAACTTTGACAGAAATCGCAGTTACGTTGTTGCTTTAAGTAAGATGGTCGTCAAATTGGTTCTAAAGCAGCAAACTAAAGCAGCAATGTAACTGCGGTTTCAATAGATTTCAATCGAGAATATGCATCAAAATTTTTTTTTACGATAGCCACTCGAAAAAGTGCGTTTAATTCAACGATAAGAGTGAATAAAACGCTGTTTTATTCACCGAGTGAATAAAAACATTTTGAATTTGAAACAAGCGCGCATCGTAATTATGTACAAAAAAAACGTGCTGAAAGTATGGAGCTATTCCATAGATAAAGCCATAGTTATACATATAATTAAAAAAAATATCCTGCCAATTTTATTTAGGTTCTTTTTAGTGTCTTATCTTTGGGTTCTTTTCTTTATATTAGAGGGAGATTAGATGTTCAGTCTTGCATCAGTCCATTCCATCAGTCTGGTGCGATCTTCAGTCTGTAAAAATTCAAAGTCTATACAAACTGATGAAATGGACTGATGTCAGACTGACCATGTAATTTCCCTCATAGCATGGTTGTTTTATGTCATTGGAAAACTTATAGTTACACTATTTTCTAATGGTTAAATTACCGATTACCTATCTAAATAATAAAATTTTATAACTATAAATAGGTCAAGGAACATTTATACTCACAGGGAGAAATAGGTACTATAGGTGTAGTACTGTACGTACTGTGTAATATGGAGTTAGCCAAGAATCTTCAATTATCTCCTTAAATTTTGCGTTTTAGTACATATGTGTCATACAAAATATTATTTCTTATTGGATATTCTACCCGACTGTTAGGTGCATTATATCCAGAAATGAAAAAAAATATCGTTATTTTCCCTTGATTCATCGTGTGATAAAACTAAAATAATTCATTTTTTTATTTTTCTTTCTGTTCCATCATGTTTTTACAAGTGTCCGCAGCGATCAAGCTCAATTTTATGAAAATCGGTGACTTATGCATATTCCCTATTTAAGCAACAGAGTTACGTAATCTGGGGGCTGGTGAATTGGTTGATTGAATTCGATTAACGATGACTGAATAATATATGAAAATAATAATCTAATTAATAATTTATTGAAGTAAAAATAACCTTTTACCTCTAAGTGCCTTGTATGTAAAAAATATGAATACCTTAATTTATTGTGAAGTGAATGTATCACGTAATCGCGTTTTAAAATTATTAACATAACGAGCACCATAAAATTATTATGACATTAAATTACTAAACTAAATGGAGAAGCTATTTGTGAGATTGTGTTTTTTGTAATTAAATATTTTAAGAATTTAATAATTGTTTAATTTCTCTTCTTCTTGCGGGACGCAGCAAAATTCGCGTAGGTTGGTACCTACCTTTCTTGTTTATTAGTTTCATATCTTTGTATAAAAATAGTAGATTATTGCATCGAGCACAAAGTAATTTATTATAGCACCGAGTGCCTGAATTAGAGCCCGGCGTTAGCGAGGGCTCTAATCTAACAGGCACGAGGGCAATATAAATTACTTAAGGCGAGGTGCATAATCTGCTTTTCTTTCAACTATTACCTATAGGAATAGTAGATAATAAAAAAACTCATATCAAACAGTTTCATTTTCTATAACATTGTCGGATTCATTTAGAATGTTTTCCGGAGTTAATGTGTCGCTAGATGATTCCATTTCAATTCGAAGCCGAAGCACTCAAAATCAGATAGTATCACACTTTATCGTTTCCAAAAATATTGTCAAGCAAAATTAACAAAGTTCCCGCCAAATCACTTTTTTAAATTTCTTTCATTTTTAAATCAGAGTTAGCAGCAATCATTTTTTTAATTTGGAACAAGTAGGATAGAAACGAATAATACGTACGTTAAAAAAAAAGTATTGATATCGGCTGGCTGAATAGTAATCCATTGAGATTGTCACCTTTTGGTGCGATTAAAAAAAAACAGTGCAATAATGAAATTTCATAAATTTTTATTGCTCTAGAGCATTAAAGACTCGCTTGATACTGAGTTTTAGTGTGATTGTGATGAAATTAAAGCATAGTTGGAAGAAAAAGAAATTAGTGTCCATGTTCATACTTACCTACCTTTGACATCAGCCATTTTTAATGTCCCCACTGCTGGGGTACAGGCGTACAGGATTTCCTTATGTGTGGATAAAGAGGATGGGCCATAACCCACCACGCAGGCCTATTGCGGATTGGTGGGTGTTAACGACTGCAACGACTGTTGGTCTCGGCTGCATTTGCCCGGCTAGACGTACGACGACGAATAAATTTTGGATCACCCATCCCATGTCCGACCCTTGGGAAAGTTGCTTAACATCTTCAATCACAGGGCCAAGCGCTAAACCACTGCGCCACCGAGCGCCTCCTCAATACTTACCTAATAAAAAAAACACAAATCACAGTCACGTTCGTGTTTAAATTATGAAGGGACATGCATGTGGCGTGCTGGGGAAACATTCAAGGCGCGGTTATTAGGGCACTCACCTGATTGCCGGGCAAACACACGACGCCGCAATTTGCCCATTGACCCGAAAGGGCTGAATGGTCCGAAGGCCTGGCCCAGATGAATGATTCGATTAAGGCACAAAAAATTAGGCCAATTAGTAACGAGGTAAATAACGAGTCGAACCTATGCTTTGGTAGTTTTGTAAAAAAGGTGGTAAGGGGTGAACTTTTCGCCACAAAATTTTGGTCATCCCATACTAAATTGATCACGGATAGTCGATTTTATTTTTACATATTTGACCCTGTGTTTCTTAGAGAAAGTTGTTCAGTTTTATGGGCTGAATCCATACCTCAAAATTTGGATGGTGTATACAAACCCCTGTTACCTTATACGTACTTATGTATAACATTGGTATTGTGCCACATGTCACTTAAATGTGCATGTTACTTATATATCTGTAGGTAAAGTAAATGTCGAAAAATACTTAAAGGTATAATTTTGACGAGGTTTAATTAGTGAGCCAACACTTGGCCAACACTAGCTTTGCTTTAAGACCTTTCAAATTTTTTAATTAATAAAACTATTCAAACTCTGATTCTTTTGTCTCAATTTTTGGTAAGCAAAAAAAACAAAAAAACTATGATGCCTGCCCCAAGGACCTTCATATAAGGACTGAGTACTCTACAAAAATTCTCACTATGAGTTTAAAAGAAATTCAACTTTATTAACTTAATCATAGAGTTGAAATTCTATCGACGACATTTACTGAAGACTCTACTGTGTGAATGAAACATCACCAAGTAGATGAGGATGTCTCGTTCGCACAATTGCCATTGCTAAACAATAATACCACGATGGTAGGAAAAAAAAATGTACGTTACCAATCACGTAGTGTATCAAAGTTAAGGATTCGAAGTGGAATATTGAAAATATACTACTTAAATATTAATTTAGAATAACACATAGTTATTGTGAAATAAAACTGAACTTACTCTTTTGATTTAATAAGATTTTCACAATAATGCTTATCAGCTATCATCGGTGAGGTGGTGTTAAATTCAAGTGTCAATCCTGGCAACTCCGATTTTGACTTTGGCGCCAAATTTCAAATTTAGAATTTCAATATTTAGGTAATATTCCTTTTAAAAACTAGGGTGACCATAAATACTACACCATTTCAGATTTTCAAAAAACGAAATGGTTCTATTGAAATAACTGAAAGTCGCAGGCAAGGGGTAACGTTAATATTAATAATCAAATTCATGTTTTTGCGCCGATTTCGATGAAACTCGGTTTAAGCAACTATTTCGACAAGAAAATAACAACGCAGTGTTAAAAATATTAAAAAAATGGCGGCCAACTTTCAAGTTTGTAGACCAATTTAGATGAAACTCGGTTTTTGGTACAATTTTGACAAGAAAATGACAAAGCAATTTTTAAAGTATAAAAAATCAAAGATGGCGGCCAACTTTTTTGTTTGTAGGCCGATTTCGATGAAACTCGGTTTTTGGTACTATTCTGACAAGACAATAACAATGCAATGTTAAAAATATTAAAAATCCAAGATGGCGGCCAACTTTTTTGTATGTAGGCCGATTTCAATGAAACTAGGTTATTGAGATGAATAAATAATGAAAAATATTAGAAAAAATCGGCTCACCCGTAGCAACTTAGACGGCTACGGGTGAGCCGATTTTTTCTAATATTTTTCATTATTTATTCATCTTAATATAAAAATAGCATTGTGAATGCAAAAATCTAAAAGTTTTACTAGGTTATTGGTACTATTTTGACAAGAAAATAACAACGCTATGTTAAAAAAAATTAAAAATCCAAGATGGTGGCCAACTTTTTTGTTTCTGGGCCGATTTCGATTAAATTCGGTTTTTGGTACTATTACGAGAATTAAATAACAACGCATTTTTTTTAATATTAAAAAATTCAAGATGGCGGCCAACTTTTTTGTTTGTAGGCCGATTTTGATGAAACTCGGTTTGTGGTACTATTTTGACAAGACAATAACAACGCAATTTTAAAAATATTAAAAATTTAAGATGGTGGCCAACTTTTTTGTTTGTAGGCCGATGAATATGAATTGAATATGAATTAATTTATTTGCTTTTGAATAGGGTAGAATAGGATTATAAATGGTTTACAAAAACCTTATACTTAACAATAGTTTCACCTACTCAGCTACTGACAATAGCATGCAAATAATAATTAATATTGAAGCTAATTTAAAACATTGATATAGCAGCATCATTGAAAATTCACAATTAATAAAATTAAAACATAAAAAATTAACTCACATCATAAAATGTCAAAATAAATGTCAGAAATTGAATAGAAATAAATTACATGCTAGTCAGAAATGTCATTAAAGTAAAATGTCAATTTAGTGTAAGTTCTAGTTTTTATAATTCAAGAACTCCTGGACCGTGTAGAATAACTTATCCATAAGCCATCTATGCAGCGCCGTCTTAAATCTATTAAAAGGCAATTCTTTTATGGTATCAGGAATCTTATTATATATTAAAATACCCATGTAATAGCAGTTTTTCCTGAATCGTGCGCTTTTCGGTAAAATATCGATGACCAATCTATTGCAGTTCCTTGTATTTCTAGGAAACACGTCCTTGGCAGTCTTAAATTTGCTTTGGTTAGATTTCACAAACTTCGCGATTTCATAGATGTAAAGACAGGGTAGTGGCAGAATATTTAATAACCTATAAAATGGCTTACATGACACATCCGGTGCAAGTCCACATATTGCTCTTATACTTTTTTTTTGTGCAACAAAAACCCTTTGTATGTCTGTACTATTGCCCCAAATGATAAGCCCGTAGCGTAACACAGATTCCACATATGCGAAGTATGCTGTTAGGGCAGTTTTTCTTGTGGCTACTTTAGTTAATTTAAAAAGAGCAAAAACAAATCTATTTACTTTTTTGCATACCTTATCTACATGTGATTTCCAATCAATTCTTTGATTGAGCTCAATGCCAAGAAATGTGGCATTTGTTACCTTCTTTAGCGTATGATGTTGATAATGTATGTTTAAGGAATGATAGTTATTATAATTTATATAATTTGTTTTGTCAATGTTGATTTTTAGGTTATTATTATTTAGCCAAATTGTAATCGATTTAATTGTTTCATTAATGTCATTTTCATGGTCAATTATATTGTGATTTTTATAATTTTTATTAGTAGTAACTACGACTGATATATCATCCGCAAATAGGATACATCTGTGTTTAGTCACTTTAGGTAATTCATTCACATAAATTAAAAACAGAAGAGGACCAAGTATACTACCCTGGGGCACTCCAAATTTATTTGCTTTGAATTCAGAATGATGTTTATGTACCACTTGGTTATCACCGAGTTGGGTAATTTCGACCAATTGCATCCTATTTTGCAGGTACGATTTGATCCAATCTAATGCTTTGCCTCTTATTCCACTACGTTCTAGCTTTGACAACAATTGACTATGTGATACAAAATCAAACGCTTTAGACATATCAAATAGTAGTACTGTGGTTAAATTATTATCATTTATGCTTCTTAATATATGATCAATCAGATTAAAAGCAGCATGCGCAGTCGATTTGCTTTTCTGAAAGCCATATTGATTGTCATTCAATACTTTATACTTTTTAAAGAATGAAATAAGTTTGTCATGCATTACTTTTTCGTATATTTTTGCTAGGATCGATATCAATGTTATAGGTCGAAAGTTGTTAATCAGTAACTTTGAGCCTTTTTTAAGAAGAGGCTTTACAATTGATAGTTTTAGTCCCGCAGGGAAAATCCCTGTTTCGAACGATAAATTTATTAAGTAGGCTAAAACTGAAGCTATCTGATCCTTACAAGCTTTAATAACTTTTGTATTTAGTTCATCATACCCTTCTGAGTTTGTATTATTTAATGTCATGATTTTTTTTTTAATGTCATATTCATCAATAGGAGAAAGATATATAGAATTATTCAAATTGTCAGTAATTATTTTATGTCCGTTTACGTCATTGTTATTGTTAATATTATTATACATGTCATGGTAATTATTGTCATTATTAGTATTATTATTTTCATTTGTCAGTGTAATAAAATAGTCATTAAAAATAGTAGCAATTTTTTTAGGATTATCAACAAGTAAGTCATTGTGTTCTATTTTATCTATTTGATTGTTAAATTGTAATTCAGGGCCTGTTTCACTTTTG
Organism: Agriphila tristella; assembly: GCA_928269145.1. Taxonomy (NCBI): domain Eukaryota; kingdom Metazoa; phylum Arthropoda; class Insecta; order Lepidoptera; family Crambidae; genus Agriphila; species Agriphila tristella. The sequence continues at coordinate 28,531,590 of OV743434.1, forward strand.
ATTACATTCCAACTTGCCTTACAGATGTTTTTACTTTTTAATATGTATTTATTATTCGTATGTTTTTTTGCCATAAATATGCATTTTTTCAACAATTTTGAGTACTTTTTATACTGGAATTTAGCTTTTTTATTTACTTTCGTATAGTATTTGTATCTTAAGTTTCTATTTGTAAGACAGCTCTTTCTGATACCCCTTGTTATCCAAGAAATGTTTGGTTTAGTGTTTATTTTCACCTTAATAATAGGGAAACAAAGCTTGTATAATAAACAGAACCAGTGATAAAAATTAGTGAAAGCTTTATCCGGGTTCTTTTCGTTAAAAACATCAGAGAAAGATAAACTGTTTAGATACCCTTGGAATTTTTCCATGTTTTCCTGAGAGTAACAACGTTTAAATGCGAAAACTGTCTTTGGTATTACTGGCTTAGCTTTGGTATTGAAAGTAAGCATCTGGGCAGTATCATGGTCAGAAAGCCAGAGCGGAAGTAGAGAAACCAGAGGCATCTGGTACATTACTAAAAACGTGATCAATGCAAGAACTTCCTCTAGTCGGTTCAGTAATGTGTTGTTTCAGATTATAATTTTTTAAAATATCTGAGAGCTGTCTAGAGGTTTTGTTTTCAATAATAGTATTTATGTTGATATCGCCTACTATTATTAATCTTTTTTTCTTGTACCTTTGTAAATAAGAATAAAGCAAACTCTCCAAACTTTGAAAAAAGTATTCATGGTGTCTACGTTTTGTAGCAGTGGAGGCCCTATAAATGCAGACTACAATAATATTTTGCAGCGGTATACTAATTGCACAGCATTCAAAGTGAAAGTTTTGTGAAATCTCATCAAAGTCACAAATTTTTACGAAGGACGTGCCTCTTTTCACTAAAATACAAGATCCTCCTCTCCTTTGACATCTTGAAAAGTGAGTTGCCAGTTCATAATTTTTAATATTTATATTTTTTTCCTCGCCTTTTTTTATGAACGTTTCCGATAAACAAATGACATCTGGGCACGGTTTAAGTTCCGACAGTGTAACCTCAATAAACTCTTTTTTGGATAAAAGACCTTGAATATTTTGATGCAAGATAGAAAATTTACTATGTGTATTACGGTCGAAAAAACGTTTCATCATTTAAACATTGATTAGGTCTAGGCATCGATTTCACAGCAGGAAAATAATAAGGTATAGTACCTTTCTTATGTTGTATTGTCTGATTCATAACGGTGCCAGAATTTCTTGAATTAATGTTTTTCTTATATAATTTCATGCATTTAGTAATATTTATTATGAAATCATTATCATATTTTAATTGGTCTATTGCCGCATTTAACTTAAAACTTATCAAATTTATAAGTGACATATCTTTTAAACTATATTTAGACAAGTCCATTAAATTAATAAATGTACAATTGTTATAATTATTGACAATTAAGTGGATTTTATTATTTAATTTATTTACATTCATATATTCATTTTGTTGTACACTTAGTATAAAAATCTTACAGTTCTTTATATTGCATAATGTATTACATAGATTTGAAATAATACTATAGGGATTTTTATCATTAGATCCCACTGATAATATAATTATATCGTCTTCATTAAATATATTTTTTTTAATATGACAGCTACTTAATATATTTTCGCTTGATGCTGATGGCTTAACTATACCAGTGACTTCATAATTATCATTCCATTTTCCAGAGCGTGTTTTTATTAATTGTTGTGATAGACCTCGTACTTGTTCATCGCCGAATATATATATTTTTGGTTTTTTCACGATCTCCTCATGCGTTTGATTAATATCAGCGACCTCTACTGGCGGCTGCGTTGTTATAATTGAAGATGTGAGATTGTTATTGCTAGGCGAATTGTTAAGTGTGGGTTTGAAATTTGTGTTCATGTCTATAGACGGCGTTGTATTTAATTTTTGCGGGGTCGAGGTAAAATTGTTTCCTTCTTTATCTTGTAAGTGTGAGAAGTCTAGTACCCGACTATTTAAATTCTTAGTTTTTCTTCTGTTTGTAACATTTTTCTTTGAGCTAGAATTACAGATGTTAGTCAGGTATTTTGTTGTAGTCTCATGTTTTGCTAGTTCTTTTTTTAAATTTGAGTTTTCTGATAGCAAATTTTCGATTTCATTTTCCGCTATATCGAGTTTTTCCTGTAACATTTTCTTTTGTCTTTCAAGTTCTTCTATTTTTTCTTCCATAATATCTAATCTTGTTAGGTTTGGGCAACTGCTATTTAAACGATTGTTGGTAGATAAGATTGAGAGATTATTTTCGTCAGTCAATGATTGAAACGAATTGCTTGTGGATATGTTTACTCTAATATTACTAGAAAGCAATGTTTCACTACATTTGTCACATTTCCAATTTTCCCGATTTTGTTTCGTCATTAGGTAAAATCTCTTTTCTGACACATTTACACAATTTATATGAAACCATTGTGTACAAACAGGGCATTGCAAAAATCTTCTGCTAGTGATGATTATATGGCATGTATCACATTTTTTATCCATCTTACGGTACCCGTATAATAAGATGCAATGAATAAGAGCGTGTGACGGAACGTAACGTGTATTGCCTCAATTTCTGAACGAAAGTGTCAGTAGTCTGTCACTTGTTATGTTAGTTTATGACATTGCCAGAGACGTCAGTCAGTTGTCAAAACTGAATCAGCCGATGAGGAAGTGCGTAATTTATGTAGGCGGAGTTTCACTTTCTTTTATCGGTATAATTGGCTGATTTTCAAAAAATGTTATCCGTTAATGTAAACAAATGTATGTTCTCGGCAGCAAGTTCAAAAATGTTTTGATGAAATTAGGTGTGATAACCCTCGAATAGTGAAATCTTGTTTGCGTACCTTGATGCTTCTGTGGCCGTTGTGAAAGTGTATGTGGTATTCACTTGTTTTTTCGCACTATTACGCCTTTAAAATGTATATTTTCTTGGAGCAAACGATAATACGTGTACCTATTTTAATCACCGGAAGTACAAAACAATCGATTTCAATGAAACTCGGTTTTTGGTACTATTTTGACAAGTAAATAACAACGCGATGTTAAAAATTTCAAAAATCCAAGATGGCGGCCAACTTTTTTCTTTATGGGCCGATTTTGATGAAATTCGGTTTTTGGTACTATTTTGAGAAGAAAATAACAACGCAATTTTTTAAATATTAAAAATCCAGGATGGCGGCCAACTTTTTGTTTGTGGGCCGATTTCGATAAAACTCAGTTTTTAGTACTATTTTGATAAGAGAATAACAACGCAATTTTTTTTTATATTAAGAAATTCAAGATGGTGGCCAACTTTTTTGTTTGTAGGCCGATTTCGATGAAACTCCAGTTTTGGTACTATTTTGACAAGAAAACAGCAACACAATATTGAAAGTATTAAAAACCCAAGGTGGCGGCCAAATTCTTTTCTTGTTCTTCTTTTTTTCAACCCAGTTATATTAAAATCAGCTCAAAAACAAAATTGGCAGCCATTTTGACCTTTTACATTGCATTATTATTTTCTTGTCAAAATAGTACCAAAAATAGAGTTTCATAGAAATCGGTTCTCAAACAAAAAAGTAGGCCGCCATTTTGATTTTTTTATATGTTCAACACTTCATTGTTATTTTTTGTCAAAATATTACTAAAAACCGATTTTCATCGAAATCAAGCCAAAAACAAAAAAAGGGTGGCCGCCATCTTGTTTTTTTTTATTTTTAACATGGTGTCGTTGAAAATCGGTTGCACCCATTTTTTTATTTCACTAGTAAAAAATTGGTGCAAGTATTTTAGACCTTATTGATATATTTACCAAAATAACAGTTTTTAATGAAAGAGAGTAATTATGGTAGAAAGCAACCGAATTTTTAACGTCAATAAAGTCAAAAATCGTTTGCACCTATTTTTTTAACTACAGATTACTAGACAATGTTTTCCTACCTTCACTTGTTTTCCAACATTCATTTGATTTCCGAAATACACGCACATTGTATTTTTATCAAAATTGGAATAAACTTTATAGTTAATGTCATTATTTACACTTGAATTTTTTTTGATATTGTTTGATTAACCATATTTATAAATAAAAACAAGTAAGCAACCTAATAAAACGTGAAAATTTCTTTTTAGTAAATTATTATTTTCTGCTTTTCAGTTAACAAGTTAAAACTAAAAGTATACCACCTCCTATCGGAGCACTCGTCAAGACGAATCAATCGAGCTCAAACTCGATGGGGTTGCATGATCTTATTACAAAGTTCCAATGGCCTTCTTCCGGCTCCTTCATCAGCCCCTTGGATATTATTCCCCAAGAGAGTACTTGCCAAGACGATTCTAACGAGCCCAAACACGATGGGGTTGTATGGTTTCATCATAGTGTTCCTGTGGCGTCCTTCCGGCTCCATCGTCAGATCAACTCAATGATACCATAATATTACATTACCTTCTAGTTCTGACCTGTTTTCAAAGTTTCAAGTCTCTAGTTCATCGGGAAGTTAGTATAAAATCATTTGCAAAATTTGTGCTCTCAAAAACAAACGAAAACACAAACAAACGAGCAAGCGACCTTATAAAAACGTGGCAAAAGTATTAATAAAATATAGAACTACCTAAGTACTTTAGTTTATATTAAACAGTTTAATGTAATAAGTATGTCTCCGACCAACCATACAGTTTGGTCACCATATGGAAGAAAGAGATACAATTATCTACTTGACCTCTCTGTCGGCTCGTTTTGGGGCGAAGAGCTCAATCTGGTTTATACCGAAGGGATGTGCTACATCTATGGCCTGCCCGCCCACCGCCCATAGACAAGAAAAATTAAATTCGCGGATGGCGGGAAACATTAATTTGAGTTCTTTACAAGTCGCACAACATACGTTTTGTTGATATTTCTAAATAAATTAAAGACTTAAAAAGTCAAAACGAAGCAATAATGGAAAGCAGTACGGAAGCTACTTCTGCAAGGCAGCCGACTGTTAGTAACAGTACAACCAACTCCGGGTCTAACCAGACGGATAGCCGTTTTGTCATCGCTAAATGTCGAAGGTTGGTTATTTTAATTATTTTACTAGTTAATTTTGGTATATTTTTACGATACCTACGTGATATCAAGATGCAGTCGTGTGAAAAATATATTCACCTAAATACGTAGAGACGTATGAAAACTATTGAATACTTATACAGGAGCACCGAAGCTACCACAAATCAAAACACAGCTAAAAATCAAGAAACTACCGAGGAATCAGATGCAGAGGAAGTGAGTACTTACTTAATATAAAATCCAACTGACTGACTGAAGGAATAAATGAAATTATTCCATTCAAATAAGCTCACACAATAAGCATTTTTATATCGTCAATTCTTTTACCCTACCACCCATTATGACGTCTTTTCGCTGACAAGAAAAATGGGCACAAAAATTATCAGATAGAACGATATTTACAAATAAGTAACTATATCGATTATTTCTAGACATTACTACTTTACTACTACGAAAATACTGAAAGTTTACTTATTCCTCTAAAATAAAAATGTAAATTACCTTCTGCACACATAAAAAATAATAAATACTTAAATAAAAAAAATAAAAAAAAACAAATTATAAAATAAAAACTTAATGAATAGCATTGGCTTCTCCTTTCGACTCGAGTTATATCGGCAAATATAATAACATTGGCTCATTATACACTCACACATTACACAATCACACACACTTACACACACAAGCACTCATACACACACAACCACAAAATTCTGCTACTATTTAAAATGTTTAGTATGTACTAGTTCTCTAAGTTATCTTTATTAAGATTTTTTTTCTTGCAACAATTAATACCACCTATAAAGACACATAGGTCTACAAATGCGATTAACTGAACACATTTTGTATCCTTTTGCGGGGGTGGCCTGGTGACCTGTGTAACCGGTTTTTCTTTTTAAACCTATTGCGGGCACCAGCTTCTCACACTTCAGGTCTACATGTACTCAAATATTATGTTCTAGTCTTAAGCTACCTAATGTCACAGAATACATAATAGTACAAGTCTAATGTGAGAAGAGAAATAAATGATTTATTTATTATTATTATTTATTACATTCATATACACTCGGCGTCAGAAAAATAGCACCATTTAAAACATTTCTTCCAAGTTAATTTAATCCTATCTAATTTAATGGTAAGTGTTGTTATATACTTCTGTACTTTCAATAGATATCAATATTAACACAATAAAACGTTTGCTAGAAATAGCAGGTGGCCAAGTCTAAACTTAATTTCGAAGAGGTGTGATTTTCCGACGTCGAGTGTATGTTACTATTAACATACCTACTTTTATTATTAATTAAATTACATTATTTAATTAGCTCATTTCTTAATGAATCAATTTACAGGGTTCAAGCTAAATTCAATCATTATTCAGTCAGTCTAGCATAGAATACTTTTTATCCCGGTTAAAGTATGGATTTTCTAGAATGTCCACGGGGACGAAGTCGCGGGCGGAAGCTAGTACATTTAATAAAAGATATCGTCAGACAAACGTAATAATAAAACTTTAAAGAATGACAAGTATGCGATGTGATAGGTAGATAATGTGAATTAGTTTCGTTTTCAAAAATAATTTATTTATTTATCATAATTAAACGGGCTTATGCCCAATATATGCTTACTAATCAAAATTTACAATATCATATTGAGATAGAAATAATTTCGCATCGTCAACAAATACATCGAAATCAGGATAATTTACATTTTACAAGCCATGAGGACCGTAAATTTCTCATCCATTACTGAAATTAAATTTGAAACGAGGTAGAGATTATAATGAAAGTCACGCTAATCACCTAATATGAGTTATAAACTAATTGGACACTTTATTACAGAAGTTGCTTGCAGTGTACTGTCGATCGGGGAAATTGGGCGCAGCGTACTACACGCTGCAAACTGGGGAGGTAGCTTGATTATTTTTTAATGATCATAATCATCATCCCCCTACACTTATTCCATTTTTTTAATGGGGTCGGTACAGTGCATCCTTCTCTTCCATTCCTTCCTGTCACTCGTCATCTCCTCATCCACTCCCTTCACATTCATACCATTCCACACACAATACTTAGGTACATCTATCTTTTCTGCGGTCTTCCTCTTACTTTCCGGCCCTCAACATCCATAACCATTACTCTTAATAGTAACATGTCTTTCATCCCTTCTCCTCCTAACATGCCCAAACCAAGCAAGACGATTCCCTTTTTTTCAACTTTTGTGTTACTGGTGCTACTTTCAAACTTCCTCTCACATACCAACTCATTCCTAATTTTATCCAGTCGCGTCACACCACACATTCAACTCAGCATTTTCATATATCTGCTATATGTAAGTAATTTCTTTTCATCCATCTCTGACTATGATTACTTTTTTAATGTAAGTAGGTTTTTTTTACTTTTTTTAATCCTTTGTTTAAGTAGTACCTAATATTAAGGCTGACTGACAAGTATTTGATCCGCTAAAAATAGCTTCAAGATGTTTACAATATCCTGTACAAACCTACAGATAGTTAAACCTCCTTCCCATTTTTTTTATTCCCTGAAACCGTATACATTAAAAGCTCGTTCGTTTAGATAGTGTCGGTACACCCGCAAGCAAATGTGTTCAGAGACAGGCATACCGTCAAGTTTTTTGGTGATGTTACTAATAACGGTAAACAATATTCACGTTCCGTCCGAATCCATACCAAAATATCGATTTTCTTCTTTAATTGCGTGATCTACACATCTTTTTAACCGACTTCAAAAAAAGGAGGAGGTTCTCAAGTCGACGGTATTTTTTTTTTTTTTTTATGTATGTTTTAACATAGCTTCGTCAGTTGTTACCCGATTTGTACAATTCTTTTTTTAACTCAAAGAACATAGTTCGTGTGTGGTCCCATAAATTTTTTACAGAGATCTGACCAGTAGTTTTTTCATAATCCTGAAAAATATCAATTATTTAGCTCGCCATCGCACGAGTTTTTATGGAATTTCGAACATAACTTCTTTGTTTATGAACCGATTTAGATGATTCTTTTTTTATTTGAAAGGGTATACTTCAAGAGTGGTCACAATTTAATTTCATTGTTATTGGACTTCGAACTTCGAAGATACATAAAGGAACTCTTCAAAATCAAATAGTATAAGTAAAGTGATTTAGGTTTTGGTAAGTTTATGGCAATCCAAAACAAACCAAATCATGGTTTGCGATGCAACGTTCTGGACTAGACTTGGACTACGATGACACAACGGAACTCCTCAAAAACAAACAGCGTAAATTTGGAAATTGAGTTCTGGGCATTTTACCATTGAAAATATTATAATTGAGTTCTGGGCATTTGAAAATATTGTAATATAAAGTAAAAAAATATTTACACGCTGCGCTTACATACCTACCACTAAAAAGTTGAAAATAAAAAAGCTTTTTAAAAAAAAAGAAAAACCGCCTTCAAAAAATTGAAAACAAAAACAGCTTAAAAATTAAATACCTCTAAAAAGCAAGAAATAATATTCGAATCATTCGTTACACAAATCAATATTAATAAAACACGTCTAATGAAGTCGGGTGGGGCTTTAAGAAAAAAATGAAGTTGTCCTCCAGCCCCACCCGACTTCAATAGACGTGTTTTATTAATATTGATTTGTGTAACGAATGATTCGAATATTATTTCTTGCTTTTTAGAGGTATTTAATTTTTAAGCTGTTTTTGTTTTCAGTTTTTTGAAGGCGGTTTTTCTTTTTTTTTAAAAAGCTTTTGTGTTTACATGTTTTACAAAACATCCGTCTTTTTTTTTGTTGGTTCACTTAAAGTTTCATCTTGAGGCACTTCACTGTCCTCCCAAGGACGAAAAAACATTTTTAGTATACGTAGCAGAGTCAACAAACACAACCTTTCACTACGGCGCGACGCTTCGATGTAAACTGCCAAAATCCAAATTGACTTGCGGGTGTACGCCACACGCGGTATCCTTTGTTTATGCGGCGGCATCCTTCGACAAGAAGCGGCACGTGCAAAGGCGGCGCGATAAAAGGGCGACACTATCTAAGCGAATGCGCTTATAACATATCGAACAAGAACGTTCAAGAAATGTCCAAATAAATATCCCAAAATGCTCTGCTCTCAGCTGTTCATACTGGAAGAGATAGTAGACCGTCCGCCAGAATACCAGATGTTCCTGAACCTGTTCCGCCAAGTTGATCCTTCGCGGATCCTTCTGGAAGGCAAGACGCAGGGCGCCTTCGTGCAGGCCGTGAAGAAGACTGTCTTCAGCAATGATGACGATGAAGCTACTTGTAAACTGATATTTATATCAGCTAGGGAGTACAGTGAGTATTAAAATCGCTTTTGAAGCTCGTCAAAATTCTGAAGTGAAGAACCTACCTAATGTTAATTGATTATAAATTTCATAGACGAGATATTAAGTAGGTACTTACACCTACTTCACTCCAAATTTATAGTGTAAACATACAAAATCATTCAATGTCATTGCTCAACAATATCATCTTATATTTCTGCGCCTTTCAGAAACTGAATCACTTTGCATGAAATAAAACACTTTTCAACGGATACTAGCGCAGTTTTATTGAAAGGCTCACTTACAGCTTCAGTCCCCCGTGACCACGACAGCAGCAAAGGTGCCAAAACGTTAAGAAAATCAATATTCAAACCAAATACCAACTACATACTTGCAATAAAACCGCGCTAGTAACAGTTAAAAAGTGTTTTCACTCCTCTTGCTCTAAAAGTCCGTCATTGTAAGGTACAAGAGCCAGGATAAAATAGCAAAATTACCCCTAGGGGATAAAGTTTTTTCTTTTTTAATGTTTGTCTATTACCAATGAGCCTACTAAAACGAAAAAGTCTTTATTCATAATCACGAATAAAGACTCGCTCGACTTAATACTGTTTCTCATTTTTATTTTTGAAAATGGAACTAAAAGCAGCGATCCCTTCGGTGAAATCATAGACTTATTTATACTCTGTGACTTTAAGTTTGATCGTAGAATGCGTGCATTGTGTTTCTTAGCTGCTACAGAAGAAATTTAAAAAGGCGCGAAATCTTTAGAATTTTTCTCTAATACCAAACTGATTGAATTGTGTGACTGTAAGTAAGTAATAGGAAAGAAATAATGTTAATCTTTTGCCGTCAAGCACAAATCATTTATTTAAATACTGTATGAAAAGTTTATGAAGTGGAGGAAAGAAAAACGAGTGGATTCGTTTACGTAAGTATAAACTAGGTATTAATTATTGTATTTTATTTTCTCGCCATCGTATAGTGAAAAGTAGAGTGTAACACACGACGCTAAAACCCATTGTAACTCGGTTTCTATTTATTCCCTCGCTAAAGCTCGGGAATAAAACTACCTCGTATGCAATGGGTCATTTTAGCGTCTTGTATAACAATCTACTATTTCACTCCTCTTGCTCTAAAAGTCCGTCATTTTAAGGTACAAGAGCCAGGATAAAATAGCAAAATTACCCCTAGGGGATAAAGTTTTTTCTTTTTTAATGTTTGTCTATTACTAATGAAACTACTAAAACGAAAAAGTCTTTATTCATAATCAGGAATAAAGACTCGCTCGACTTAATACTGTTTCTCATTTTTATTTTTGAAAATGGAACTAAAAGCAGCGATCTCTTCGGTGAAATCATAGACTTATATTTATACTCTGTGACTTTAAGTTTGATTGTAGAATGCGTGCATTGTGTTTCTTAGCTGCTACAGTAGAAATTAAAAAAGGCGCGAAATCTTTAGAATTTTTCTCTAATACCAAACTGATTGAATTGTGTGACTGTAAGTAAGTAATAGGAAAGAAATAATTTTAATCTTTTGCCATCAAGCACAAATCATTTATTTAAATACTGTATGAAAAGTTTATGAAGTGGAGGATAGAAAAATGAGTGGATTCGTTTACGTAAGTATAAACTAGGTATTTAATATTGTATTTTATTTTCTCGCCTTCGTAGTGAAAAGTAGAGTGTAACACACGACGCTAAAACCCATTGTAACTCGGTTTCTATTTATTCCCTCGCTAAAGCTCGGGAATAAAACTACCTCGTATGCAATGGGTCATTTTAGCGTCTTGTATAACAATCTACTATTTATTCATGTCTTAGTGAGCGCATGGGCTTGAGAGGTGAATGAATCAATTTGGTTGAACCGTGTTATACACCGTCATTTTGTAGTCGTTTTAATTAACTTAAGGGAGTGCTCTACTAACGGAACTAAACATTTTTGCCAAAGAAACATGGGTCGAAAAACGACAAAAAAATTTGACTTTCCCATACTAATAAAATGTTTTAGCTGTCTACTTAGTATGGGAGACCCAAAATTTTTTGTCGTTTTCTTGGGCAAAAATGTTTATTTTCATTGGTACAACACACCCTTAAGTTAATTAAAACGACTACAAAATGACGGTGTATTATCGTCACATTTCAATAGTTCAATAAGCCAGTATTCATTGTCGTATCAGGTTTCGAAGCGTGCAAGAGACGTATATATTCTCTCGCCCTCCCCCATGAGCCCGCCAACTGTTCTGAAGAAGAGCGTAGCCTGTTCCTTCGCACGGTGGTAGATTTCAACCAGACCCAGAGCGTGCACGCACTTGGTGCTTTACTGCGCTACCTGGACTTAAACTGGTCGTCTATTAGCTTGGATCTTCATAGCAAGCCGGAGTTCATGAGCCTGAAGAAAATTTCTTTGTGAGTAACATGCAACCATTTACAGATAAGATTGTTAGGATCTACGAGGGCGATGACTTTGAAAAGAAGAAATACTTTTTTTTCATAATTTATTTTTGTATTTTAAACATAAAGATAAGAATCTTTACACTACTTTTTTTTTCAAATTCGGTAAAAGATTATTACTTTTGGAAACAAAAAGCTCCAACGATTTCTAACATTTCTTAATGAACCTGTCGGCCCCCTCGGCGGCACTTATGACATCAAAACTCATTGAATAAAGATGCAAATCCTTCCTATCCTCTAGATTTAGCCCACTGAAATGTTTTTCTCCTATCAAACATTAATAATTAATGTCTTGGCGGGCAAAGATTATCATCAATCCAAAAGGTGGTGGCTGAAATAGGCCCTCATTTCAGTTACCACAATTTTCAGGCGATGAATTAAAAAATAATGGGTTAAAGAGGTAAGAACTTCATTAGACTTCATTTAGCATTCTCCACTCCAGCCTGTCTGTGCGACACTGATTTTCAGGTGGAGCCAAATATTTTAAAACGGACCACACTCGCCAAACTATCTTTTTCTTTTGACCAAAATATCTGTTTCTCACTGATAGAGCGGACATAGTAACCCTCGACGAAGACACTTACCGTGGACTGCAGATCTTCAGCGCGGTCTCCCACCCCAGTAGCTTCAAGCGAGGCGCGCGCGGGTCCAGTCGAGAGGGACTTAGCCTCTACCAAATGTACAAGAGGTGTTCCTCCAGGATCGGTCAGACTAGGATGAGGTAGATTTATTATACTTACATCTATAAATTTTCAATGGCAAATCCACCAGTTTCATACGATTTTTTGAACACTCTACAAATTATGTTGTGTGGCTTAGAGTTAGACCGTCAAACTGATCAACTTTGTCTATAGGACCAACTTCATCAGAGCAAAAAATAATTGTTTCATAGAAAACGTTAATATCTACTCGAAAAAAAATTATGGAACAACGGATTTTTTTTTTGCCCTTATTAAGTTGGTCCTATTGACAAAGTTATTTAGTTTGACGGTCTAACTCTAAGCCACATCACAAAAGGTCATGGGGCATATTTGTTTTAGTTTATTTATTATTGAAATGATATGATAAAATGATAAAAAATGAAACATTGCCTGCAAGAATGCGACCAATATCACTAAGTAGCAGATACATTTATCTACATATCTAGCCATTCGTTTGTGTACGCCATAGGTCAAACGTCCGAACAAAATACCCATTGACCTTTATCGACAGTTTTCACCCTAGGCCTTAAATGTAACTATATGGAGCTCAGGCTCTATCTACCAAATAGTACGTATTTTTTTTCACTCCCAATCCGTGGCCCTACCATGAGTTGATGCAAACTGTTTACGTTATAGTAAATTATCGGATATACTTACTGCTCACAGTCAGTGCGAGTGAAAGAAACAAAACGATAGTTTACGGTAACGTAAACAGTTTGCATCAACTCATAGTAGGGCCACTGTCCACCTACTGGACTTTCCCACCAGAGGGGGGACAGGTAATTTACGATTACCCCTCTACCCACTACGATGATAGATAGGCAAACGCTTGCCCGCTATCCCGCTTGATGGTAAGCGAGCGATGATGCTAATCTACGATGAAACGGCCTAAAAGCCTAGAAGGTACCTATTCACTCGCGACTTGAAGACCCCCAGATTGTATTCTAAGTTCTAACTAATCTTATCTACGTTATGCGATGTCTACAGCAACCCCTCATCATGTTCAATCTGACACATCCGTTTTCTTGTTTAGAGTTCTGATGCAGCACCCCACGAACAACATAGAGACGCTAACTCAAAGACAGGAAGTGGTGGCATTCTTTATGAGGCCGCAGAGCGATGTGGTCGCGAGGAACATTTGCTCCTCGCTGAGGTTTATCAGAAATGTCAATGTTAGTAGTTAAAAATCTTTTTTATCTACAATGTCCCAAAAATTACTTATTACAGTAACTTTCTTACGTTCTTCTTCACGGATTGGTAATATTTGCAGTCGTATATTGAAGATTCCGTTCTTGATATTATTTTTTATATTTTTTATGAGAAAAGCACTGATACAATAGGGAGTATGCATCAATATTTTTTATCAAAAGTATAATGCGTGAGATAATATCAACTGTAGGTAATATTAAAACTTTTTTCTTGCGTTTCTTTCTCGTGATATAGTTACTTGAAGTCAATACGCAGCGGCAACCGCCGAAAACGCTCCATACAAAACGGACATGATATATGACGTCGCATGTCACGTTTCAGGTGTTTCAGGCGCGCGTTTACTATGGAGTTAGCCAAGAATTTTCAATTATTTCCCTAAATTTAGCGTTTAAGTACATGTGTCGTACAATAAATTATTTCTTATTCGATATTCTATCTGACTGTTCATTATATCCGAAAGTGAAAAAAAACCTGATTTCATCGTGCGATAAAACTAAAATAATACATTGTTATTTTTTATTTTCCTGTTCCATTATGTTTTTATACGTGTCCGAAGCAGGGTTGGCATGATTAAAACAAGTTGTTTTAAAACACGTGTTTAAACACTGTTTAAAACAATTTGAAATAAAACGATGTTTTTTATTAAGTGTTTAAAAACACAGTTTAAAACAAGTTTTAAACAATGTTAAAAACATTAAGAAAAAAAACAGGGTTTAAAACTACTATTAATTGAGAATGAATGGTGATTTTCGTAAATTAGTGCACTTCTTTCCCAAAAATATGTTTAAAAACTTTAGATTTCACTGAAAATACATAGAATGACAGTAAAAAAGTGTAAATTTATCGGATATCTTTTGCGAAGATGACAAATCTTTACTAAGTAGGTACTTATTAGCCATTTTATCACCGATTAAAAAACTTCGAAGACTGGTCCTTGTCGAAAACTGGTTCCTCCAAAGGTTCCTCCATACTATATCAATTATAGGATGGAGGACCCTAATGCCCCCATATAACCCCAATGGGTTTCCCTTATTATTAAAGAACATAGGTAGTACCTATTCACAAGGTAAGTAAGTAAGTAAAGCGTTCAGTATTGATAAGAGATATAAAATAAAATATGTTTGTTAACTATTCGATTTTTGTAAATATTTACTAAAGATTCTAAGGCAAATTTAAAAATAGTCTAGAAATTAAATATTTTAGGTCTAATTGATTTGAAAGTGATGGTTTAAAGTAATAAGTAAAAAAAACATATAAAACAAAAAAAACCACTTGTTTAAAACATTTTGAACTGTTTGTTTTATAAAATTTTAAAAAAACTGTTTTTTTTTCCAACCCTGGTCCGAAGCGATCAAGCACAATCGGTGATTTATGCATATTCCCTATTATTGCGTTTTCTGTACTGCAATCGTTCTTTCGAATGATTATTAACAGTTGGCTTTGCTTAAAAGTTTCATTTTACGTCAATAATTTATTTTCAGGGCATTTTAGCTAAAATAAAAGCGCTTTCAGCCAAATCTTATCAATGGAAATCACTCTACAACGTAAGAACATTTTAGCATTTTCTAAGCTAGCAACTAAGTGCTTAAAAACTCTAACAAATTGTCTTATTTCAGACATTGTACAATGCAGTACTAATATGTGAGATGTGCGAGAATGTTGCACAGAACAGCACATTCTTGGCACAACTAGCATCCAGTGACAACACTAAACTGTATGAGGTAAAATAATTTACAAGTTTAGCACAGAAAGTTCGTCCAAACATAATCTTATTCAAGACCTTTGGTCTAACAAAGAGGGCAAATAAACACACGTCTTTTCAAGCCAATCAACCTTTATCAATTTCTATATTTTAACAGATGGCGTTGTATATGAATAGAATCATAGATTTCGACCTCACCAAATCCGAAGGGAAATTCACTGTCAAAGCTGGAGTAGACCCGGAACTTGATAGAAGTAACAAGCACATACCTACTTACTTATATTTTTATTTCTATTAAAAGGCCAAACTTTTCATAGAAAAACCAAGAAGTAAAATAAGTAGTACTTACCTATATTTTTTCTCAAGAGAAACAAACGATGGCGAGTCTACACGGGCTGATGTCAGAAACGGCAAGGATAGAGTTGGACCGTCTCCCGGCGTTCGTAGAGGAATGCACCATGCTGTATATGCCTCACTTGGGCTACTTGCTCGGAGTACGGGCCTGGCCGGATATGGCGCCGGACCAGAAGGAACTGCCGGGCATGAAGTTCATGGTGATTGCTTATAACTTTGTTCAAACAGCAAGATAGAGTTGGACCGTCTCCTGGCGTTCGTAGAGGAATGCACCATGCTGTATATGCCGCATCTGGTCTACTTGCATGTTTATTGGCAAATGCATGAATGAAATGAATGCTCGGAGTACCTACGGTCCTGGCCAGATATGGCACCTGACCAGAAGATACTGCCGGGCATGAAGTTCATGGTGATTGCTTAGAATTATTTTAAGGCGAGTCAAAAGTGAAGCTAGAGTTAGTTGCAATATTTGATATGGTGTCCAGACTATTTGTCTAGCCTAAGTATAGGTACCTACTTAAAATTAAGTTTCAATTTTTAAATACCTCCTATACTAAATTTAATTTCACTTATCTTTTTGCAGTTCCAGAATAACGACTACATTCACTACAAAAGCAAGGGTTGCGAAGGTATTTAATCATCATAAAAATGGTATTATAGACTTGTCAGTCCTATATTTTTTTCATTTAAACAAAGGAACTGATGCGAGGAGTCTAATTTCAGAGCTAGACGTCATGATAGGCGATGCGTACCCCGAGATAGTGGCCCACGAGACCCGCATCATGATGCGGTTGACGGCTATTATCCTGCAAAATCTGGATAGTCTAGCCGGACTGGTCGACAAGTGTGCCGAACTTGACTGGTTAGTGTATTTACTGATTCAATCAACCAGGATATCTTGTTGTAATGAGTCCCAGACTAAAACACAAGTTACACATAGGTACCATGAACACAAGTAGGTACACGTAAACACACAATGTTAAGAAAAAAACCCTTCTCCTGACCCTGACTAACATATTTTGTCAAGCTTTATAGCAATGTCGAAGCTAGGTATCCAAAGAGTGCGGCTTCGTCGGGCCTTCTCTGGTTCGCGACAAGACGCTAAGCATCAAGCAAGGCCGCCACCCACTGGCCGCAACCACAAACAAAAATACTTACGGATAAACACTTATAAACACAATGTTAAGAAAAAAAAACCATCTTCTGACATTGACTAACATAATTTGTCCAGCCTTATAGCAATGTCAAAGGTATCCAAAGAGTGCGGCTTCGTTCGGCCTTCCCTGGTTCGCGACAAAACACTGAGCATCAAGCAAGGCCGCCATCCACTGGCCGCGGCCACTTGCGACTCGTTCGTGCCCAACGATACCGAAAGTGGGCAAGAAGCGGGGTGCGTGAAGATACTCACTGGACCTAATTCTAGTGGGAAGTCGGTGTATATGAAGCAAATAGGTAAGACTCCTTGCGAGTTATCGCAGAGTTTTTTAGATAACTTTAGATAACTCGCTTAGGTAACAGATTCGGTATTGTCATTATCATCCCATCAATCCCCTGTTCTTCTAATGGATGAAAACACCATTAAGTTAGAAGTTAGTTGATAGTTAGGGTGTCGTTATAACTTGTAACGTTTAAGAGATCACAGTTATCATAACTTAATCCATTATTCCCATTGTTCCTTCTGACGGTTCATTGTCCTCCAGGTTTGATAGTGTACCTCCCTGGCCCACATCGGCAGCTTCGTGCCGGCCGACCGCGCCACCATCGGCGTGGTCTCCCACATCTACTTCAGGATCCAGTTCCTTCATCCTGTTTGTCCATTGTCCTCCAGGTTTGATAGTGTACCTAGCCCACATCAGCAGCTTCGTGCCGGCCGACCGCGCCAACGTCGGCGTGGTCTCCCACATCTACTTCAGGATCCAGTTCCTCTTCATCCTCTTTATCCATTGTCCACCAGGTTTGATTGTGTAACTGGCCCACATCGGCAGCTTCGTGCCGGCCGACCGCGCCACCATCGGCGTGGTCTCCCCATCTACTCTAGGATCCAGTTCTTCTTCATCCTCTTTGTCCATTGTCCTCCAGGTTTGATAGTGTACCTGGCCCACATCGGCAGCTTCGTGCCGGCCGACCGCGCCACCATCGGCGTGGTCTCCCACATCTACTCCAGGATCCAGTCCACGGAATGCGTCGCCGCGCATATGTCCGCATTTCTGATTGACTTGCGTCAGGTAAACTTGAAGATTCTGCTTTTGACTATAATACTGTGCGTTGCTTTTTTTCAACAATGAAATTCATATAAAGATCCAGCATTTGACTCTATAACTTCCTTATCCTGAGTAGGTATTAGTTTTTTTTTTAAGTTAGGTACCAAATAACACGAATTTCATAATTTTTGACCCCTATCCCGTCCGTGTCACAGCAGGTCACATTTGTGAGACCCCCCTCCCTAGTGTGACTTCACATATTTTACATCATACTGCTCGGCAACTATGATTTACTAGTATAGTAAGAGTCCGTGTAAGTTGGCATGTGCAACACAGTGCATTGTTTAGATAGAACGTTCCATTTTCAAATCACTTTACAATTCAAGCATCGGTGAATGCTTTAATGGGGAGGAAAAGCGCAATTTTATCCCGATAGGTGGCGTCTTGTCGTTGGTACCGAGCCGCCTCAAAGAAACTGTCAAAACATATGGGAATCTCTTGGAGTATTGCACTTTTTAATTTTATACTGAGAAAATGCCGCATTGTTATGCATGTAACTTGTAAAATATTGGAGTTCATCGATTTCCCAGTAACAAAAAAAATAGTGGGCAAAAAATATCAAAAAAAATATGCTTTTTCCTCGATTTTCTCCTTTGCTGAGCCTGAGAAACATTATAAATCAAAAGGAATGTTTCATGAATTTGATGAAGCTTCGCCAAAATAAAACAACATTTGAATTATAACAGCTTTGTTCTTTAATATTTCAACCTCAGCAGTTTCTAACATATTTATAACTTGGATTAATTTGATAGGTACATCAAATATGGAATAAGCCCAATATTGGGGCCAAACAGAGAATTAATAGAATTTTATATGCCAGAGTCATTCAAGAAACTTAAAATAATAAAATAAATATGATAAAACAGTTCGTGTAATTTTGGATGGTACAGAAATTCCAGTACAGAAACCTGAAATTACTATTGCACAGAAGGCATCATCAGGCAACTATAAACACGGAAATTCACACTCAGTTGCTTTGTTAAAATTTAAATCATATGCTTCTAATCTGAAATAAAAAGATTACTTGTAAATCTTATACGAAATTTAAAGAAATGTAATGCTTGTTAGCAATTTTTTGTAAGTTGCTATAAACTTTCTTGCCTATTGTTTTGGCTTTTCTTTTCCGTAATTCTTCTTTTATATGAGCTAAAGTTAGCATAGAATACATTGTTTGTCCGCAAAACCGAAAAAAATACAATCTAAGACAGTAAAATCACGTAATACACAGTCAAGACAATATAAGCTCAAACTGACAATTGTTCCAAAGCCTAAGCGCCATCTGTAATTCACTTTGCCTTCGCCTCCCCATTGTAAAGTACACTTTACAATTCAAGCTATGTCAAACTCCTTAGTGAACCAATTTCTTTTCTTATAAAATGACGAAACTATGAAAATTCAAGCTATGCAAAACTCCTAGGTCAAATTTTTTTTTTTTTTTCATAAAATGATAAGATTCATTTTGAAAGCGCGAAAAAAATCAGCTGTTTTACATTTCGATGGAGTAAGCATTTTACTTTTGTATGGAACAGCAGTTTCTTTTCGTGATTTCGTGGTTGGTCCCATAATGAAAGTTGTTCAGTTTGATGGTCTGATCAATCCCACGAGAGGTTTTTAATGAACCAAAAATATACTTTTAAATGTTTTATTTACCTCGCATGAATGATGTAAAGTAGTATGCTTACCTCGGTTGTAAGTAGCTATTACACCCTCGAACTATATTCATCCTTGCTCGCTTCGCTCGCTCGGGCATCTAAATATCTCGGGTCCACTCGATCCATTAGCGCCCTTTGCGAGCTGCGCTCGCACGGGCGCCAAATTGGATCTTGTTCTGTAATAGCTCACTTACGTCCCTTGTGTAATAAACTACTATTACAATTTTACATCCAGAAATAATGACAGCAGTGTCGAAATTTTTTTTAATTCAAATTTTAATGATTTTGAAGTGTGACGTCACTAAATTTAGGACCCCTCCCAACCCCTTGTCACATTTCGTTGACCCCCTCCCTCCCCCTTAACGTGTGACGCAATTTATGGTTGGCCCCTTAGCTCAGTAAAGTGAACGCCATCAAAGGCATGCTATGATTGGTATCTTGCTGCGGGTCTATCGGCTAAAACATTGAAGTTCATGTTAACTGTAAATACTGTAATTCACATTGCTACTTTTCTTTGGTAAATTTTTATTTGTGCCAAAATGAAGTAGCAAATGTATCACATCCATCAAATTAAAGTTATCATGAACTTCAATGTTTTTAGCCGATTGACCCGCTGGTCTAACTGACTAGTTGGTTAGATGTTATACCATTTTTCATCAGTACGTAGGTATTTATGAAACTTTGCTCTGACCGTTAGATAACACTTACTAAACATTTAACTTCAAAGCTGTTTCATTTTCAACACGTTTTTTTACATTGAATAGCTTAAAATATGTGGTTATAATTAGGGATAATCTCTCCCCCAGATGGCCTTAGCTCTTCAAGAGTCTACATCGAACTCTTTGATAATAATCGACGAGTTCGGCAAAGGCACGTCGGAAGTAGACGGCCTGTCCCTTCTGGCGGCTTGTCTCAACACGTTCCTGTTCCGAGGAGATCAGTGTCCTCACCTGTTCCTTTCTACTCACTTCTTGGACGTGCATAAGTTTATAGTCAACACTCCTATAGTTAGGTTCTTGGTAAGAAACTTATTTCTTTTTTGTTAGGTACTCCAATAATCAAATATTGATGTGTCCAATATAAAAATGGAATCAAAACTCAAGACTTCAGTTTGAGCTTATTCCACTGAATACAACATACATACATACATACATACACTCACGCCTGTTTCCCATGGGGGTAGGCAGAGACTATGGATCGCCACCTGCTACGATCCTTGCACACTTCTTTCGCTTCATTCATATCCATCACTCTTTTCATACATGCCCTGCGGTTTTTGTCACTGCGTACACCAGCCTTTTTTATAATAACCTCTATTTGGTCCGTGTAGGTTTTTCTGGGACGCCCTCGTGCAATCGTTCCTTCCACATTCGCACAGTATATCTCTTTCGTGATTCGCCTTTCATTCATCCTCTCTAAGTGACCAAACCACTGGAGCATTCCTTTCTCAATTCTTGTCACTATATCATCTTTCAGACCACACCTTTTGCGAATCACCTCATTGCTCACTCTATCACTCAGTTTTACTCCGCATATTTTCCTCAACGATCGCATCTCTACCGCATTTATTCTGCTTTCATTCTTCTTCTGCCATACCCAAGATTCACTTCCATACATCAGTGTCGGTACCAGCACTCCGTTATGAATAGCCATTCGCGCCTTTGCAGAAACGGTTTGGCTACTCATAACCGAGTGTATAGCACCACTCACCGAATTTCCTTTCTTCACTCGTCTTTCTATGTCTTCCTCACTCTTTCCGTCCCTTGTGAACAAACTCCCCAAGTATACAAACTCACGGACTTGTTCCACTTTTTCGCCACCTAACATTACCGTACAGTCAGTCATTTCTTCATCTCTCTCAAACACCATCACTTTAGTCTTAGTGACATTCACTTTCATCCCTTTTCTCACAAAATCTTCATTCATAACCGACATCATTTCCTGCAACTCTTGCGCAGAAGACGCAAGTATAACTTGGTCGTCAGCGTAGAGAAGGCACTTGATTTGAGTCCCATTCATCACAACCCCACAGTCACGTTCTTTCAGACCTTTCATACAACTGTCCAAAAACAGATTAAAGAGCCATGGTGACGCAACACATCCCTGTCTGACACCCCTAGAGATGCCAAACCAGTCAGTGTATACGCCGTCAATCCTGACGCATGCACGGGAATCCTCATAGAGAGATTTCAGTGCATGAATCAGTCTGCTCTTCAATCCGTATTCGGACAACACCTTCCATAGCTCATTCCTGTCAACTCGATCGTAGGCCTTCTCCAGGTCCACAAAGGCACAGTAAACCTTTTTGTGCTTAGCCAGGTGTTTTTCGGTTAAGCACCTCAAGGAGAAGACCTGATCCGTGCATCCCATTCCCTTTCTGAATCCCGCTTGCACATCCCAAATACTCTGATCAGTTTTTTGCATCACTCTTTCAATCAGTACCTTTGCATACAATTTACTGACAATGCTGAGAAGACTGATCCCGCGGTAGTTTTTAGCATCCTGCCGTGACCCTTTCCCTTTGTACAGCGGCACGACCACGGCTTTACGCCAATCTTCCGGCACTTTGCCACTGTTCCAACATTTATTAAAGATCAGGCACAGCCAGGACGCAACCAGCTCTTTCCCACCTCTCAGCATTTCAACAGTAATTCTGTCATATCCTGCTGCTTTCCCTTTTTTTATGCTCTTCATTGCACTAATAATCTCATCCATATATATATCTCTTTCATCCACTTCTGTCTCTTCCTCGTCTTTCACCCTTTTATCCGAGGCTTCTAGCATAGAGCCATCCGCCTCAAACAAACTCTCAAAATATTTCATCCACTCCTGTAGTACACCTTTTTCATCTGTCACTAGCTCACCTTTTTCATCTCTTATCACATTCATTTTAGACTTATGTGATCCACTTCGAGACGTTTTCACTTGTTTCCAAAACAATTTTATATTGTCTCGAAAGTTATCACAGAGTTTGAAGTCACACTTTTCTTTCATCTTTCTCTTTTTTTCGTCTACTTTTTCTTTCACTACTTTCTTAATCCTTTTAAACTCCCTTGCGACTGTATCAACATCCTCTTCTGTAACACTTGCATTCACTCTTTTACTGGCTTTGATGGCCAGCAGATCCTGCCATACTTTTTTCTTTTCATTCACTATCTGTCTTACCTCACTATCCCACCAGTTTATTGGGGGAGCATTCTTCCTTTTACTCACTCCACATATTTCCTCAGCTGTTTCAGTCACACCTTTTTTAAACTTTTCCCAAACTTCCTCAAGCTTGCCATCTTTCACTTCAGCCACATTTCCCAATCGTTCTTTCAATTTGCACAAATATGTCTTTTGCACTTCCACTTCATCCAGGTTCTCAACTTTTACTCTAGTCAGCTCCGTTGTTGACACTGTGGGACGATGACGCCAACTTTTGAACAGACCACTAACCCGAGACACTACAAGAAAGTGGTCTGTTCCAATGTTACTACCCCTAAAGACCCTGGTGTCTACAACTCTGCCCTTCAGTCTTTCATCAACAATCACAAAATCGATCATACTCTTCTTTTCCCCTCTCTGCCAAGTGTACATATGAATTTCCTTGTGGTATACTGAATACAAACTATTGACAATTTTAAAACTGAAAATAACCATTCAATCCCGTCTATGTTTTTGTACTTATTCAAAACATAGGTTGATTAAATATTCTGTGCTTAGTTAAATGTAAGTAGAAAATTAAAATCAATCTTATCCCAACAGACTAAGGTGAATTTTCATTTGTTGTGTGAGAACAAAATATGAAAGTGCACCTTAATTTATTGACTTAAAGTTACTTTTTGTAAAACGTTCAGGATTTTTTTAGGACATATCATTTTGGCGCTGAATGTAGTACCAATTATAATAAAAAATATAACCGCCTCTGTGGTCTAGTAATCCGCCCACCCGTGTAAGACAGAGGGGTCCCCGGTTCGATTCCCAGGTGGGTTACAATTTGTACTCGGTTTGGTTAATTTTAGGGCTTATTTCAAGTGCGCCTGGCTAGCTATTAACATTCTTAGTCTGACGCCATAACCACAATTTGAAAATTGATGTGTTCCGGCAGTTAGAGGTAAGATAAAGATAGCCAGTTCCTCAGTGATGAGGATTCCGGTATCTTGATTACGTAAGGCTGTTGCTAACAATTCTCGATTAAAATCGATTGAAAGCGCAGTTACATTGCTGCTTTAAGTAAGGTAGTTGTCACATTGGTTCTTAATAAAGCAGCAATGTAACTGCGATTTCTGTCAAGAGTTGATTGCAACAATGTTACATAATTACCCCCCTGGTGTAGTGCGCTCCCGCTTTCGGCCTTATCGTCACTTAACATCAGGTGAGGTGAAGGTCAATATCCCGTTTTGCATAAAAAATACTGTCAAATCGTCAGAGATTCGAGCACACCGTTCAAGACGGCGAACCAGTGTTCCTATTCCGCTTGGTGGAAGGCAGCGCCGACCGCAGCTTCGCGCACCAAGTCGCAGAAGCGAGCGGCATCGCACCAAACGTCGTGCAACGCGCGCAACAAGTATTCGACTCTATCAAGGTACACTTTCGCGTTGCATTGTGCTTAATGGGGATGGCAACGCAAAGATAATAGGGATGATGACTAATGAATAAAATAACGAAATGTTAATAAAAATCGTAAACATATTAAACTTTTAAAGTAACTTGTATACATCTTGGTTTTATATATTGCGTTTTATTTGTTTTATGACCCTTTAAAGTTGGGCGGACAAGTCCATTTAAAAAGTATAAAATTTATTAAAATAAATAATACCTTTAATTAATCCATAAAATTTATAGCAAATTTGTTTAAGAAACTATTTTGATAAACGCAATATTTAATATAGCTGCCGAACAAATTTACTACGCGTTGCATACAAACTTCTCAAGCGTGACGTCATAGCTGAGTAGCCGTTAGTATGGAGCGGGCGAGTCCAATTTTGTGCATTTCAAACTGTGATATCTCGGGCAATTTTCATGCTAGCGAAATAATTCTTTTACCAATGTTTCTTTCTTTTGAGAGGTAATTTATGTAACATATAATAAAAAATAGTCATCATGCCTATTGTAGGTGCCACTACGTATGTTTGTTCTTTAATGACAGTAGACATTTAGTTTGTAAACAAAAGAAAAATAGGTATTTATTTAGTGGGTTTTTTTTCCGAAAAAAAATCCATTGACCCAAGATGGATATAAAAAGACTATTTTACAACGCAAGTGCCGAAATTGAAAGCCAAATTAAGACGTTTTTATTATTACAGCATCTATTATTTTTCTTAATTTCCAGATTTTTCGGATGCCAACATTTTTACAGCCTATTACACACAGCATTTGGTCATTTTATTATATTAACTATTTTTAAAGTAAAAGTCCTTTGTTTTGACAGTTCTCGTGAAACAAGCGTACGTAGCGCCATTTTGACCGTTGCTTTCCCCATTAAAACCACAGTTAAAACGCGCTACTAAGGTTGGCGCCCAACATGTTGATATTGCCTCATGAAAAATTATTAACGAAAACATATCCCGAAATTGCTATCCCTTTGCGTCGTTAATATCATGACGCTCAAATTGTCTTACCTAAAACATAAACAACGCTGATTGAAAACTTAATGTTTTAACATTTTTGGCGCCCAACATGTAGCTCTTTTAAAATTTATAAAAGTGAATTAAATTAACCTCTTTTAGCTTTAATCGTATTTTTAGTCAATTAGTTTAAGTACTAAATTTTACATATCTCTTTACAGAACAACCAGTTGCCACCAGAAAACAAGAAAATAACAACCAAACTGAGGAGTTTCATAGAAATAATTAAAAACGAGCTGCTATCAGAAGACATATAATATTTGATAAAATTCGTTCAATAAAATACAAGTACGATACTTTCGTTAGCCTTAGCATTAACAGCAATAAATACTATAGGTATGTGTAAAATTTAAAATATATAAGTATAAAAAAACATCACATCTTACACTTTGAAGTGTTATATAAGTATGCTTACTCCTAAGTTTCTTTTCACGTAAATTAAGCTGGAATGCATTTAAAATAAAGAGTAAAATACTAAGATTAACTTTAGTTTCATAATTATAGTTGCTTAATATTTTGTGACATGATATGTTCAATGAATAAATATTTCAACACAACATAAGTACTTTGTTTAAAAAAAATGTAAAGAGCTTTTGTCCTTACTAATATTATAAATGCAAAAGTCCGTTTGTTTGTTACGCCTTCACATCTTAACTACTGAACCGATCATCATGAAATTTTGCATACATGTTGGCAGGGGTACAGAGAAGGACATAGGGTACCTTTTATCTCGAAAAAAGTATTGTTCCCGAGGGATAGCAATAAACCTTTCCACGCAAACGAAGTCGCTGGTGGCCGCTCGCTAGTAATAAAATAAATTACAGCAATAATCCGTTGTTGTTGAAAATATATAATAAAACCTAATTTATTTAGGCATACTAAATCAATATTACACAATATTATTAATTAAACATTCATCTCTTAATTATTCGTAATCACTCATATTTTGTTACTTTAAAATCGACAGATTAAACATAAAATATAATAATGTGCGCAAACTTCATGAAAAATTTAATTAAATGCAATTTGTTTTAAAAAAAATATTCTGAGCATAAATTGCAATAAATAGGATTTAAACTTAACAAGAATAATAACATAAAATACGAGACAATTTTAAGCGGGAACTACATTGGGCCGACGTCGGCCACGTTACGCCGATCTGGGACCGTGTCGGTCGGTCCTCATACATTTTAATATAGAGGCTAGTCGTTTAGAGCTACACTTTCTTTCTTTCGTATCGTATGAGAATTAGTGGCCACCTCTGTAGGCCTAGCATGACCGACAAAACACGATATATACTCGAGAGCAGAAAAATCGCACCACAGGCCTTTTCATACAAACGAGGTAACTGAAGCGCTGGTTCTCCGCCCAGGATTAAACGGGCTTTGATCTGATGAAGGCAAATTAAAGAATAATTGGGGAGGCTCAGATCGCTTAAGAAACCCAACGGATCAGAAGCCTTGTTTACACCAGAGCCTGTATGGAGAATTTAGTGTTACATTTTACATACTTTTGATGTAATTTAAGCTTGTATTTTTTTTATTTAACCCTGAGCTAAATGACTCAACGAATCCGTTAGGTTTCCTTAGCATTATGGGCCTCCACCATTTATTCTTTAATTTGCCATCATCAGATCAGAGCCCGTTTAATCCTGGGCGGAGAACCAGAGGTACAAAGTTACCTCGTTTGTATGAAAATAGGCCTGTGGTGCGATTTATATCGCGTGACATGGCGTTTAATCGACAATCAACTGTCAAAATCCATTGTCTTTTGACAGTTAAACGTGATAAATTGCTATATCACATCGCGTTTCAGTGGTCATGCTAGGGGTCTGGTGTTAGAGTTTGTTAATCCGCCTGTAAGGCCTCTGACTTAACGACTGTTATCAGATGACAATGTCCGGGACCGACGGCTTAACGTGCCTTGCGAAGCACGGAAGCGCTCAGTTGAAATGCCAATTAACGGTCACCCATCCGACATCTGGCCGGACCGAGTGTTGCTTAACAAACATGATCGAGTACGATCAGTCTGTCAAGCTCCACCATGAGTGCTTCAGAGCTACACTACTGTAGTGTAGAGCTACACTACATCCACGTGTATCCACACCTTGCGACGCGATACTTCTCGACGCAACGAAAAGTATGCCTTCTGACGCGCACATAGAGTATAACGGGTGTAACACGACACTCAAAGCCGAATTCCACGCATTCCGCCCATCATCAGCATCATTTTTGTCGTTTAGACTATACCTGGGAAACCAATAGCTACGAAGTTATTGAAGGTCAAAGACAAAAAAATTATCGATATTTTTATGAAATCTTATTTTATTCGTTATTTCCTCATTTTTGACTACAAAAACATTATCAAAATTTTATTTATTTCGTAACAAACAATGGCTTCAAAACGTCATCACTCAATGTATTTCATGAGCACGCACATAAACGTTGTCTTTCAACTCAGCCGCACGCAGCTGTGTAGCATTCACTCGCAGGCGCGGTCTGTTGTACGCGTACATTTCGTGGTAATGTATGCAATGATTTTTTAACACAAAACATTTAAATCGTTTCCCATTTGAACAGAAATGGTCCTGATGCTGGGCAGAATACGTAGACCTCGGCTTCGTCGAGTGTCTTGTTACACCCAGTATTATTGGATGCGCCCAGTAGTTTATCAAAACTTACAAGTCTTGTACTTTTTAAAAACAATATTTTCCTTATGAAAATAATTATTCCATAAATCCGTTTATCGAAACACGTTAAATTAAACGCTACAAATGTTTTTGTTTATTTTACTAATATGTTTTCATGCTTATATTAGTGATTTCGTTATTAAAAAAAACTTGTAAAAAAAACTTACAACTTGTAATAAACTCATGGGAAATCCTGAGTGTTTCTGAGGGTGTCCGGCGACTCTCCATTCCGTCTCATAATTTTTACAAGTGTCTTGCATACATTATTTGGAAAAAGACATAATTTACAGGAACTTGTAATTTTTTTCTTTTGTAAAGTACTTTTAGACTTGTAAGTATTGATAAACAGGGCACAGATCTGCATACGTGGCCCACGTCTGCCTAATGTATTTCCCGCACCCTGATTATCTAAAAAGAAACTATTTAGCGACCCGTTGCATTTGACATACATTGCCACTTTTCTTTGGTATGTTTTTTTTTAACCCAAAAAGAAGTAGCAATGGATCACGATCATCTGTGAACTGCAACCAGTCGCTAGGTGGTTTTAAATTAAATAATCAGCCCGCCGGTTTCCGATTTTGACTTATACTTTTTAAAAACTTAAAACATTTATGGCGTGGAATCCGTAGGTTTTGGCCGCGATATGTTCTTACATAGACTTCATTTGCTTCATGAGTTCTTCGAGCGAGAGCTCGGAAGCAGCGACCGCGCCTCCCGTGCTCGACTCTGGCGTTCCGTTGTCTACTGGGATACTATAGGCCAACTATAGAGAGAGAAATACATTGTCTGCTATTTAATCTAACTTTATGAGATAAGAGTATATACTCGATTGAATATCGCTTAGGACTTATTTAAAAAAATAGAAAAAATGTCTCTGTTTCAGTTCCGCACATATTAAAAAAATATTAACGTAATAAAAACGTATGTTTTTATTTTAAACACTCGATGAATGTCAAATTTCAAAATGATATGATATCTTACGTGAACTCCATCGACCAGGTTCAAGTTGGAAGCTTCTTCTTCTTCCGGGACATTTTCATCAACTAAGCAGATACCTGTAAAACAAAATAACAATATTACTGTCTAATTGGCACATAAATTTAAAAAAAATTGTGGACAGTGGCCCTATTTTTGAAAGGCGGCGAGCACTACTCTTTCTGCTCATTTTCATTCGACATAGCAAAATCCGTATTTTTGAATCGCCAGTTCTTGTAAGTATAGTACAGTGACACAAACTAATCTAACCCGATGTGGCCAGAATTGGAACTATGTGTTATAAGCGCATTCGCTTAGATAGTGTCGCCCTTTTATCGCGCCGCCTTTGCACGTGCCGCTTCTTGTCAAAGGATGCCGCCGCATAAACAAAAGATACAGCGTGCGGCAAGTCAATTTGGATTTTGGCAGTTTACATCAAAGCTCCGCGCCGTAGTGAAAGGTTGTGTTTGTTGACTCTGCTACGTATACTAAAAATGATTTTTCGTCCTTGGGAGGACAGTGAAGTGCCTCAAGATGAAACTTCAAGTGAACCAACAAAAAAATACGGGTGTTTTGTAAAACATGTAAACACAAAAGATGTGTAGATCACGCAATTAAAGAAGAAAATCGATATTTTGGTATGGATTCGGAACGTGATGATGTTGGATCTATTTTTATAAATACAGGTGATAATGACTCCGACACTTCAAGTGATAATAGTAGATTATTGCATCGAGCACAAAGTAATTTATTATTGTAACGAGTGCTTGATTTAGAGCCCGAGCGTCAGCGAGGGCTCTAATCTTACAGGCACGAGGGCAATATAAATTACTTATGGCGAGGTGCATAATCTGCTTTTCTTTCAACTATTACCTACAGGAATAGTAGATAAAAGAAACTCATATCAAAGAGTTTCATTTTATATAACATTGTCGGCTTCATATTTTCCGGTGTTAATGTGTCGCTAGATGATTCCATTTTAATTCGAAGCCGAAGCACTCAAAATCAGATAGTATCACACTATCGTTTCCAAAAATATTGTCAAGCAAAATTAACAAAGTTCCCGCCAAATCACTTTTTTAAATTTCTTTCATTTTTAAATCAGAGTTAGCAGCAATCATTTTTTAAATTTGGAACAAGTAGGATAGAAACGAATAATACACGTACCTACGTAAAAAAAAGTATTGATATCGGCTGGCTGAATAGAGTTAATCCATTGAGATTGGCACCTTTTGGTGCGATAAAAAAAACTGCAACAATGAAATTTCATACATTTTTATTGCTCTAGAGAAATAAAGACTCGCTTTGTACTGAGTTTTTAGTGTGATTGTGATGAAATTAAAGCATAGTTGGAAGAAAAGAATATTATGTAGTCTAATTTTTTTATTTAATTTTTCATTAAAATTCTCTTTCTCGCTAGTGTGTTTTATTTGTATCTTATTACAATAAATAAGTAGGGACGGACACCGTTATCTAAAAACACAACAATTTTTTTACAATCATCTGTGAGATTTAAACGCAATTTTACTCTTGAAGCTACTAGATAATCTCTTTAGCTATCATCATATCAGCCACACGACACCCACTGCTGGGTATAGGCCTCTTTAGCTAGTCATATGTTTTTTTTTTTGTGGCTACAACTTTACGTTTTCTATATAAAAATATTAATGACCGACCGAAGTTTCGGTTTCGGTTTCGGCCAAAAAACTAGTTTCGGCAAAAGTTTCGGTTTCGGCCAAATCTTGGCCGAAACTCGGTTTTCGTTAATTGTCGTGCGTCAATCGGCTAACTTCGGAGTTCACCAGCCGGCGTGAATCGGCGCGATTTAGCCCGGTGTACTCAATAAAAGAGAACAAATCCTAATTCTGCGACAAATAATCGAAAAGTCTAGAGAGTTTAACATCCCACTCTATATCTGCTTTGTCGACTTTCGCAAGGCCTTCGATACCGTGAAATGGCATAAGTTATGGGACGTACTAATTCAAATGGGAGTACCTATCCATCTCGTTCGTCTCATACGCCGACTTTACGAGAACGGAACTGCCACTGTTAGGATTGACGACGTTGACTCGAAAAGCTTTCATACACACGCTGGTGTTCGGCAGGGGTGCATACTCTCTCCACTCCTTTTCAACATCTATACGGAGTGTATTATGAGAATCGTTCTGGAACAATGGGACAAAGGTATTTCAGTAGGAGGTCGAAAAATATCTAATTTGAGGTATGCTGACGACACTACTCTTCTCACTCAAACAAAAGAAGACATGGAACATCTGCTGACACGTCTAGAAACAACAAGCCTCTCCTTCGGACTTACGGTCAATAGAGACAAGACCAAGATGATGATAGTGGACCGAGCTGAACTAAATCATCCTGACATCTCTATGATTGGCAATTGTGAGGTTGTCCAATCTTACGTGTACCTCGGTTCCATTATTACAAACTCTGGAGGATGTGAAGACGAGATTCGAAGGAGATGTGCTATCACAAGATCTGCCGTCGACAAACTGAAAAGAGTCTGGTGCAACCGTAACATCACCAAAGCCACGAAAGTCCGCCTAATGAGAAGCTTAGTCTTCCCGATCTTTCTTTATGGCGCAGAAACTTGGACGGTTCGCCTCAAAGATCGACACAAAATCGATGCACTTGAAATGTGGTGCTGGCGGCGACTGCTGCGGATCCCCTGGACAGCGTTTAGGACCAACGTTTCGATCCTGGAAGAACTAAAAATCAAACAGAGATTATCGTCGACTGTGCAAATACAAATCCTCAAATATTTCGGACACGTTGTTCGAAACGAAAGATCCATGGAACGACTCGTTGTCCAGGGGCAGGTAGAGGGCAAGCGGTCACGCGGTCGATCACCTACGCGTTGGACAGACCTCATTAAAGCTGCGACACAAACCTCCATAGTCCAGAGTTCCCGAGATGCTGAGAACCGCAACACGTGGAGGCACATCGCAGGGGCTGCTTTGTCCAATGAAAATGCATCGTCATCAACCACGACCACTCTGTCAAGAGTGAACGACTAAGGAGGAGGACTCAATAAAAAATACGGCGTTTGGTGATAGAAGGATATCCTTTGGCAGGTTGCACCTTCTGAACCATTAGATCATTTTAAGAAGGGGAGCCATCTTGGAATTTTGTATGGGAATGAGATAAAATACAATATTTTTTTTGTATGGAATTAAGATTAAATATGGAAAGATTTTTTTTTCGAAACCCATCGTGTGGGATATCGGATGAAAGGGATTTTTGAGCTGATTACAAAAATATATAATACTAGCTTCTGCCCGCGACTTCGTCCGCGTGGATACTAGACGAAATCCTTTTAAGGAACCTTCAACCAGGATCCGGCCAGCCATTTTTACGTGATTAGTGTCCCGTTCCCATCGTGTTCTCGTTCCCGTTCCCGTCCCGTTATATTCCCGTTCCGTTCCCGTTTCGTTCCCGTTCCCATTCCCGTTCCGTTCCCGCTATGTTCCCGTCCCGTAAACGTCCCCTAACCGTCCCGTACGCCTTACGTTCCCGTTCTTGTTCCCGTTTCGTTCCCGTACGGATCTTGTTCCCGTTCCCGTTCCCATCCTGTTCTATTCCCGTTCCGTTCCCGTTTCATTCCAGTTTCGTTCCTGTTTCGTTCCCGTTCCGTTCCCGTTACGTTCCTGTTTCATTCCCGTTTCGTTCCGTTCCGTTCCCGTTCCCGTACCCGTCCCGTTCTAGTTTCCGTTACCGTCTCGTTCCCGTTCTCGATCTCGTTCCGGTCCCGTTCCGTTCTGTTCCGTTTCCGTTCCGTTCCGGTCCGGTCCGGTCCGTTTCATTCCATTCCATTCCGTTCCGTTCCGTTAAGTTCCGTTCCCGTTCCCGTGCCCGTTCCGGTTCCCGTTCCCTGGATGTGCATGTCCAGGTCCAGGTCCATATGTGTCATTTCCACCGTGTTGGACTTCAAAATAAATGTCATTTTTGCAATCGTCATCCCAGAAAACCCCAATATAATAAATAATAATAAATAATAAAAATCATTTATTTTCTCTTTTTACAATAAGTGGCTTAGGATAAAGTTTTATAACTTAAAGGAAGAGACTAGTCCCCGAAATAGGTTCCAGAGGAACCTGAGCTACAGGTTACTAGGCCCCACCCGCAGATAACCTTAGCTTTATGAGGTGACAGTATTTATTGTTGAAATAAGAAATAAACTTAAATAATTGATGTTTAGTTACAAAAGCAAGACAAGGTAAAAGTATAGGTAATAAGAACATAGGTTTCTAAAATTGTAATTACTTAAGTATTTAAAACGGTGGGGGTTGCAGTGCATTGTATCCCAATTAGTATCAGTGAGTGTGTGTGTGTGTGTGTGTGCGCGAGTGTGTGTGAGTGTGTGTGTGGGTATGTGTGAGTGTTCATGTATGTAGGTTGTGGAGGAGGGGGGAGAGAGTAAGAATGCTATTACTCAAGAGAGTGGACAAAAAAGATATATTTAACCGTAATATGATACGAGCTAATTTTCTCAATCAATGTAAGTATGTCGTTACTGTATAGGTTTAAGTAAATTTTCCGTTTCTGTATAGTCCAGTGATTTCAGGTATTGGGTAACTAGGGATTTGAAAGCGAATTTGTGGAGAGGGTATATATTGAGCTGTTCATTTATTTTGTTGTAGAGGTAGGGTCCGAGGAAGCAGAAGAAATTGTGAGATGTAGCCATATTTAGCGATTGGGTTGGGCAGACTGTTGCCTTTCTTCGTTTGTTCTTCAGCAGTTCGGGATTATAGGTCAACTGCGAGTGCTGTTTCAGTAAGACGCCAAAGATGAATAATTGTCTCACTGAGAGAACGTCCCAGTGTTTGTACAGGTCGGTCGTGGGGTAGCGGTAGGGGAGGCTGGCAGCAACTTTGAGTATGGACCGTTGAGCTCTTTCTACTTCTAGAAGGTGGGTCTTTGCTACACCGCCCCAGGAAGAAACACAGTACGTGAGCAGAGATTGGCATAGAGCATAGTAGACCATTCTTATTATATGGCGGTCAGCAATGTATCTTAGGGACCTGAATATGTATATAAGTTTACGGAGTCTTGGAACTAGTGCCTGGATGTGGGGCTTGAAGCAAAGCGTTTGGTCTAGTATAATTCCTAAATATTTTATGCTTTCCGTACTTTGGAGAGCTGGACAAGAACAACTCTGTTGCATTGGAGTGCACTCGTGCGCTATGACCTTTAGAGTATCTGGTGGAAGCTGATTAGATTTGAGTGCGAAAGCAATATATTTGGTTTTACTCACATTTAAAGACAGCAAGTTAGCAGTGA
This sequence comes from Agriphila tristella, assembly GCA_928269145.1. Classification (NCBI taxonomy): domain Eukaryota; kingdom Metazoa; phylum Arthropoda; class Insecta; order Lepidoptera; family Crambidae; genus Agriphila; species Agriphila tristella. Next base: position 28,565,814 of record OV743434.1, read on the forward strand.
GCCATTCCCTAACAGTGTCGAACCCTTCTTGCGCTTTTTGGAAGGTGTCGTTCCAAGTGTCCCCACTGAAGAAAAGGGCCGTATCATCGGCGAATGTAAAGATTTTGCCACCGCGGATCTGGAGCTGACACAGATCATTGATGTAGACGAGGAACAGCGAGGGAGAGATAATACTGCCTTGCGGCACCCCAAAGGAAACATTAGCTTCGTCGCTTGTCCATTGACCTATTTTAACACGTTGAGTCCTATTGCACAGGTAGTCCTTAAACAGCTTCAAGGGGAGGCCTCTTACTCCTATGTTCTCCAATTTGGAAAGAAGGTGAGGAATATAGACGGTGTCGAAGGCCTTCGCGAGATCAAGGAATATTGTGACACACTTTCTTTTTCCATCCAATGTGGTGATAATGGAGTTTACCAAATCATGGACCGCATCATTGGTGGAAATGCCAGCACGAAAGCCATATTGGTGTGGAGAGAGTAGGTTGTGAGATTCCAGGAATTTGATTAATCTCTCATTCATTATGCGCTCTAAGATTTTGGATAGCGCAGACAATATGGAGATGGGCCTATAATTGTCTACACAGTCTTTTTCACCAGACTTGTGAATTGGTTTGATGAGTGCCTCTTTAAAAGCGGAGGGAAAAACGCCATGTGAAATAGATAGGTTACAAATATGTGTGATGGGTTTGGCTAAAAATGACAGATATCTTTTTAATATTTTGCTTGAGATAAGATCCATACCTACAGCGCATTTTTCCTTGAGGCCCATAATAATTTGGATGATTTCTTCCTCCAGGACCGGGGCCATCAGTAATGAGTTGGGTGAAGTGGATGTTGCTGAGGCATTTGGTTTAGATGCGTTAGGGGCGGCAGACAATATTTTCTCAGCGAGATTCCGGCCGACGTTTGAAAAGAAGCAATTGACCTTGTTAATACTATCTTTGGGACAGTTTGCTGATAAAAGAGACAAAGAGTGATCGTGTGCTGTACGGGAGCCACTAATATTTTTAATGACTTTCCAAAGTTGTGTTTTGTTACCTCGTGCGTTTTCAATCTCCTGTCTCTCATAAGCTCTTTTTACCTTTTTAATAATAGATGTACAAAAGTTCCTGTAACGTTTATAAGTAATTTGAAGGACTTCATTTTTGGGGTCTTTTTTTAGCTTCTTATGCAAGTTATCCCTATTTCTCATACAGCGTACAAGGCCTTTAGTAATCCAGGGTTTCCGGATAAGTTTTCTTTTGGGGCATTTGGTTGGTTTTGTACATTTTCTAATGGCGGTAGATAAGTTTCCTATTAAGAGGTTTGCAGCTGCGTTAGTGTCTTGGCAGTCGAGAACAGGATGAAAGTTTAGATCCTGGACGGCCACATCCAGTAGATTAAAGTCTAATTGATAACCAGTATCACTTTTAAAAGGCGGTCTATGTGTAAGATGAATACTAATGGCAACAGTGAAGTGGTCGGTCGTGGAAGACTCGATTACCAGACAAGAGGCGTCCAGTTTTGTTTTGACCATCATGTGGTCGAGACATGTGCGACCATGGGTAGGAAGAGAATGGCCGGGAAGTATACCGTGGCTTACCAACATGTTTAAGTATTCGTGGGAACGCTTATCGGGGCTATTGGGTACGATATCGATATTAATATCTCCACATATTATAATGTTTTGATAGCTACTTAGTTTGGTAAGGGTGGCCTCAAGTGAATTTATAAAATTAGTTACATCATTAATGCATGGTGGTCTATATATTCCAAGAATACAGGTAGAATGCGAAAGTTTCAATACGAGGCAGTTGGCGTCCTCAATAAGAGGTTCATCAAAGGTTACATTAAGAGATTTATTGTAATAAATCACGACCCCTTCATTCTGCGTTTTGTTTTTTGTGGTCGTAGCGTATGCGTAGTTGTCGAGATCAGGTATAAATTTAGCCGAAGGAAGCCAGCACTCCGATAGTATTATTATATCCCAAGGAGTTTCTGATTCCTGCAAAAGGGTAGTGAAATTGGACATGTTACAGTTGATGCTGCGAATGTTTTGCGAAATAATGTTTAGCGTACGATTATTTTTCGGTATTTGGTCCTTTAAAGTGCCTACATCGCATTCAATCACTTGAGCAATAGATAAGGAATCCAGATCCAAGGCCATGGTTTCTATATTTGCCATAGTTGTAAGTTAGCAGCTGTAGAGGTTAGACGTCACGCGATTCGCGTGACAAGTAAAACAAAAATAAATAGAAATACTTAGATCAGGATTCCTTTCTCCCTTTAGTTTTATTGTGTGGTGTGTTATAATTGTGTGTGACATGTAGTAAATAGTGTATGTGTTGTGTATATGTAAAGAGTTTACTGGATTATTGTTGTGTTGGTGTGTAATGATGTCTGTAAAAGGTGAGTTAAGGGTTATTATTGTACTGCAATCCTTGTTAACAATAGAAAAATAAGTATAAAGTTGAGCACATTTATGTTTCTCAATGGCATGCAAACAATTACACAAAAAATAAAGAAAGATGAAACATGACTTAAAAAAATAATAATAAGGTAGGTTATACGGTATTAAATTCACAGATAATAATAGTAAATAACAGGCCACTACTATTAGTCATATAGTAATAACGTTTTGCAACTGGGACTCGTCGTTGATACGGATCGGAATAGCATCGTCTTCTTTCTTCACATATAATTTTCCATATGACGTCCAGGCCGCGACCAGTTTTTTGTTCTTGACTCCTTCTCGCGCCAAGTAGAATAGGTGTTTGTTTTTGCTGGTTAGTGACTCAGAAATGTAAACAGCACGGGAGGGTCCCGGAACATTAAAGTGGTCTGAGTTCAATAGGGCTTCCTTGCTTAGTCTTTTTGTTTTGTTAAATAATTTATAGCTCGAGATTAAGGATTCCTTACGTAGGGCGGTAGTAAAATCCACGAAGATGGTATCGGATTTAGCACGATAGATATCTTTTATTTCGGTTTGCTGAATAGGATTTTCCATGCCCAAGGTAGAGGAAATTTCATTTATCATGCTGATAAGCACCTCTTTGTTTTCTTCCTTTTTTTTTGGCAGGTTACGAATTTCCAGTGACGTATAACGGCTATGTTTTTCTAGTATATCAATCTTGTTTTCCAGTGTAGATATCCGGTTTTTGTATATGACATTTTCTTGTTCCAGGATACAAATTTTTGATAATAAGTCCTCGTGTTTATTTGACATGGTTTCTACCGATTGTTTTATTTCCTGGTTCTGCGAAACAATGGCTAGCAATGTGTTATTTAGCATTTCGAATTTATTGTCGAACATAGTCTTGATATCCAGAATGTTTGTCGACGTTTTATCGGTCATTTCATTAAACGTTCGCTTGGGCCGCTTCGTAATATTGAAGTAATTATCCTCAGTACAAGTACTACTCGACGTATTTAGTGCAGGATCTGAGCTATAGTGTTCTATATTTGTCGATTTCGGTAGATTTAACAGCTGGGAATCGGGCGGCGAGCGTTGCACGAACATAATTTACCGTTGTAGGCCTAAATGAGCCGTCGGCAAAAGATTAGTTTCCGAGGGAGGGGCCTGCGTTCTCACGGTCAAGGTTGCGGGGCGTGGCTAATGCAGGTGGCAGGTGGTGGGAATATGCGCATGCACTTGTCACTGGTGAATATTAGAACAGTGTTAGCAAGAGAGCTCGCACAATTATACTTATCTTCGTCACGCTTGACCGGTCTCTTTTCTTTTACGATGCGGACACCACCTCTTCGAAGTTATGCACTCCTATTTTTTGAACTCGATTTTTGGTTTAAGATTTGAGATAATTCAAAATTTTGCTACGATTACACTTCGGACACGTCTATACTGTATGAAATCCGCGAGGGAAGGGCGATAACGACATTATATCGATTTTTATGTTTACTCACCCCATTTACCCCCTAAGGGGTTGATTTTCAAATTAACAAAATATATATTTGCCTATTTACTTTTAGATGTGCTCCTACGAAGTTTAAAGTTGTAATGCCTATTTTATATTATTTTTCCATACAAAATTTGGACCCCATTTTCACCCCTTTAGGGGTTAAATCATGTCCACCGTGTTGGACTTCAAAATAAATGTCATTTTTGCAATCGTCATCCCAGAAAACCCCAATAACGACATCTATATAGATTTTTATGTTTACTCACCCCATTTACCCCCTAAGGGGTTGATTTTCAAAATAACAAAATATATATTCGCCTATTTATTTTTAGATGTGCTCCTACGAAGTTTAAAGTTGTAATGTCTATTTTATATTATTTTTCCATACAAAATTCGGACCCCATTTTCACCCCTTCAGGGGTTAAATCATGTCCACCGTGGTTGGACTTCAAAATAAATGTCATTTTTGCAAACGTCATCCCACAAAACCCCGATAACGACATACAGTATGTTTTTTGTCCCAAAAAAGTGACATCCCTTTTTTATTGCATAGTTCGACAAAGGTTTTAATTCTAAACATATGTGTGAAACTTCCACGTGCCTATTCAAAGTAGTTTTAGAGATATGACACATTATTATATTTGACCCCCCAACCTGAAAATATCATTCAATATTTTTTTTATGGAAATCTAGATACGATAATAAAAATCTTTTTATTTTATTTAGCTGAGCTGTATTGAAGTCATCTATTGCTATTTTCAGCTCCGCTAAAAGTCAATAGTAACGAAGATAAGTATATTTTTATGAATTTTCGTTTTTATTTAATTAATTTTTTTTAAGGCCGAAGTAGAATGTTTAAACTAAATTTATATGTACATACTACTAGATGTTAGCCATAAGCTACCAAAGTAGTATTCTCTGACTCCGCTTAACTTTTGAAATAATGGACTTTCAAATTAAATCGCCAGTGCTGTCACCCAAGGGGTTCATTCAATGACCCCCTTGGGGTTATTCAAGAATACGTATTTTCGGGGGAACTTAAGAATAAGTATTTTTGAATCGTCCTCAATGTTCTAGGCTTTTTCAATAATCAGGATCCCATTGAAGTCGCGATTGTAGTCGCTAGTAAAAGTGATTTATAAATCTCTTGAATGACCCCCTTGGGTGACAATCCTGGCGATTTAATTTGAATGTCCATTATTTCAAAAGTTAAGCGGAGTTAGAGAATACTACTTTGGTAGCTTATGGCTAACATCTAGTAGTATGTATATATTTAGGTTAAACATTCTACTTCGGCCTTAAAAAAAAAAAATTAAATAAAAACGAAAATTCATAAAAATATACTTATCTTCGTTACTATTGACTTTTAGCGGAGCTGAAAATAGCAATAGATGACTTCAATACAGCTCAGCTAAATAAAATAAAAAGATTTTTATTATCGTATCTAGATTTCCATAAAAAAAATATTTAATGATATTTTCAGGTTGGGGGGTCAAATATAATAATGTGTCATATCTCTAAAACTACTTTGAATAGGCACGTGGAAGTTTCACACATATGTTTAGAATTAAAACCTTTGTCGAGTCATGCAATAAAAAGGGGATGTCACTTTTTTGGGGCAAAAAACATACTGTGCGACATCCATATCTATTTTTAGGTTTTTTTAACCCTTTTCACCCCCATTTCATCCCCTTTGGAGTTGAAATCCTAACAAAAACAATATACGTTGCTTTAGATTTCTATCCATAAGCCTAAATTATAAGTTTAGCGATTTTTACTTCGAAAATGAAGGATTTTCTTCAATACACAACTTCATCCCCCTTTTGACCCCTTCGGGGGTAGAATTTTGAAAAACGCTGAGACTAGGGTTTCTGATTTCTCGACCTTTTATTTTTCTCGAGTTTCGGGAATTCTCGAGGGCAAATTCTCGAGTTTTCTCGGGTCTCGAGTCTTTTAACTGAAACTGTTGAAATCTGTTGAAATTTAATAAAAATACAGGATATAAAAAAATCTAAGATACTTTTATTGCACCACAATCTAAATTAAGAATTTAGTTCCTCTTATTTGGGTATGGAAAGAAACTAAAATTAAAATCTTCTTAAATATTATTAACTAATAATAAAAACATCGTAATTTACTAATAGGAACATTAGTCATAAAGACTAAAGTTGACTATTCCTTGACTAAACCAGCCTAGAAGCAACGTTAACCTATTAACTAATTAGGAAACTTACTTTTATCTTAGAAAATAGGCTTTCAAGAATAATAAAAGAAAGAGCAACAATGAATAAAAGAGCACAGAGCGCGGGCGATGTTAAGGCGCTTAGAGCCATCCACTAGCGCCGCCAGTACTTAGTACATTACTTGTAAACCAAGTCAATAATAAAAAAAGGAACTATGCCCACTTAAATTGTCTTAATTTTTTTGAAATACAACATAGAAGTCTTTGAATAACTCTTTAATACTTTTCATTCTTTGTACTAGTTTTAAAATGCAATCGAAACGACAGTCTGTGGCCACTTTTAGTTTAAAAACTTAGCGTAAGAATAAAAACTGTTGAAGTACTTTATTAGAGACAATTTAAGAGCGGATGATGGTTTCCTTTTTAGGGTTCCGTACCCAAAGGGTAAAAACAGGACCCTATTACTAAGCCTCCGCTGTCCGTCTGTCTGTCTGTCTGTCACCAGGCTGTATCTCATGAACCGGGATAGCTAGACAGTTGAAATATTTACAGATGATGTATTTCTGTTGCCGCTATAACAACAATTACTAAAAACCGAATAAAATAAATATTTAAGGGGGGCTCCCATACAACAAACGTGATTTTTTTGGCCGTTGTTTGGTACGGAACCCTTCGTGCGCGAGTCCAACTCGCACTTGGCCGGTTTTTTTAAATATTGACATGCCCCCTAGCATGACCACCGAAATGTGATATGGTATGATATAGCAATTTATCACGTTTAACTATCAAAAGACAATAGATTTTGACAGTTGAGTGTCGATAAATCGTATATCACGCGATATCTATTTTGTTTCGGTGGTCATGCTAGGCCCTCTGGTATTCCTATAATAAAAATAAATGAATTGGCGGTGCCAGTGGACGACTATACGCGCCTTTACGGCGAAAAATAGTCGCGCGTTGCGTCTGTCAAGATTCAAATTCGAAACTCGAGAATTCTCGAGCTCCGCTCATTTTTTCTCGTCTCGAATGAAGCCAAATTTCTCGAGTTTTCTCGAGTTCGAGAAAGCTCGAGCAGAAACCCTAGCTGAGACCCGTATTTATTAATTTTCAATCGTCAGCCTAAACACAAAATTTGAAGATTCTAGCTTCAAAACTGAGGGACTTTCATACAAACTTTCATCCCTTATTTCATCCCCTTAGGGATGGAATTTTCAAAAATCCTTCCTTAGTGGATGCCTACACTGTATAAAGTATCTGTGTGCAAAATTTCAAGTCTCTAGGTCCAGCGGTTTGGGCTGTGCGTTGATAGATCAGTCAGTCATTTAGTCAGTCAGTCATTCAGTTTACGATTTTATATATTAAGATTATTACATTGCAGCTACTGGTTTTAGTAACATACTAAGTTTGGGCTCTTGCAGGAAAAAAACCACTAAATGAATTCTTATGAAACATACGCCAAATAACTTCTAATATAATCTTATCTAACGTCCTGGAAGCAATTTCTTTACTCTCAGCAAAATCATCTACCCTACCACAAACCATATATGTGTAAAAAAACAACGTCAATTTAATGTGCGAAAAAAAGTTTCGGTGTCGGTTTCGGCCGAATCTAAATCCATGGCCGAAAGTTCGGTTTTGGTTTTGGCCGGAATTCCAGTTTCGGTCGAACACTAAAAAATATGGCCCGGTCGAACACTAAAAAATATGGCCCGAGCAAACCGTGTTTTCCTATCATGGACAAGGGTCCATGTGTGCGTCCACAGTGAATGCGCGGTGATTTAGGCCTGTCGCGGGCGCGACGAGCATTGGCGTGTGGTGGCCACAGTGACGTACGTTATGGTACGTTGAGGCGGTTTAACGTACCTATATCAGGTGTCGCAAACCATGGACGAGGATTTGTTTTTTTTTACTATACAGTCCGCTCCTGAGAAGGGAGGTGTAGAGAAGGTGTGCAGTTGTGCACAAAATTAAAAAAATCGTGAAATATTTGGTGAATTTTTTTATTTATATGAAGAACTGAGATTGAATCCTACCAAATTCTTTTAGTACAATCGAATGCCCGTGTCAACATTTATGTACACTTCAGTATTAACCATCATTTTACAATAGTTATTTGTTATACAAATGACCAAAATCTAATTGTGCTGCGTGTGCCGACTTTAAATCACGAACTAGCGAAGTAGTCTAGAATTGAATCACGAGCGTAGCGAGTGATTCTAATATAGACTACTGAGCACAGTGAGTGATTTAAAGGCACGAGGCAGAACAACATTTTGATCTCGTGTAAAACATACAACTTTTCACCTCGACCAGCGAAAAAATTTTCATGTGACTTTCCTGGTAAAAAGCTTAATTCAGCATTAGAAACTTGTTCTCTTAACTCTTTTGGAGTAAGGCAACTATCTTCATCGTTGGACGCATTCATTTTTGTAATTTATCACAAAATAATTCGATCAAACCTATGCTGAAAAATTTTATTCATAGAGTCAGTAAAGTAGATTCCCGTCGTTTTGATTACATTAGGTTGTGTTTTTCTCTTATTCATTAATATCCCGTCTTATTTATTTATTTTTAACCATAAAACATATAATTTGTTAATGAATTTCATATTTTTTTCTTATTTCATATTTGATTCATACATGCGACCACATTACCTCCTCCATACTCTTTATTTCGAATTATCAACCTTCTTTTTTAACAATCCTTATTTAAAACTCCTTGGTATATCCGTGCATTTTATTTTTTTATTTTTTAATCCGTGTATGACACCATAAAGCACTCTATCTATCCTTTTCTCACATATCAATTTTACAAGTGTCATCCTTGTCACTTTATTTGTTTTTTCTTTATTATTTTAAAAGTTGGTGTTAGAAATTAAAAAAGCACTTTGTCTCACGCTCGCAGCAAAAATCGATTTTGCTGCTAGTTTTTACGCGCCAAAAGAACCCTTTTCGTGCTGGAGAGGTGAAAAATATATTTGTAGACGCGCATAAGTCGGGCGGCAAGACCGAACTGGTTTGATATCCCCGCCTCCGCGCGTTAGATCGCCTCTTAACTAGGCCCGTAAGTGTGGCCATAACGCGCGGATAGAAACGTTTCAAAACTACGCGTGCGATATCGCTCGGGACTGTCGCGCTGGCAGCGCTAGGCTCCCGCCTTAGTCACTTCACTGTGGATGCAAAGGCCCGTTTCATATGTTTGATATTTCGCGCCCGTCATCGCAACCGCGCTAGGCTCGCAGTGTGGACTTACTTGACTTAATATCCTGTGACCCCTAGATGGGGCAGAGGGCGTCCACAGTGATCCGCCATCGCGTTCGGTCTTGAGCTTCGCGTTTCATTTCGCTGCCATGTTTGCTTGGGGCGGCCGCGTTTGCTCTTTCCTTGGGGATTCCAATCGAGGGCCTGTTTAGGGATATGATCGGAGTCCCTGTGTAAAGTGTGGCCAATCCAGTTCCACTTGCGGCGCTTGATCTGTTCGTCGATCGGTGTTTCGTGGCAGCGTTCCAAAAGTTGTTCGTTGGAGATCTTCTCGGGCCAGTAAATACCCGCAGTGTGGACGCCGCCCTAAAGTATTAGTCGTTTTTAGTTGTTGTAACTCACCCCACTGGTTATCTTCGTGCACGGGCGTGGCGTCCTCGGTCACCTCAGTGGCGAGCTCCACGGCGGCCGGCCGAGCTAGGACCTCCTTCTGTCGGATGCGGCAGAAACTGTCGTCACACTGAGAGTTTGGCTGCCAAAGGAAATATAGGTATTATGCTGAATTCCCAGCTTCTTTTTATCCATAACGAAATAGTAAATATATTATTCTAAATTCCCAGTTTCTTTTTATCCATAACGAGATAGTAAATATATTATTCTAAATTCCCAGTTTCTTTTTATCCATAACGAGATAGTAAATATATTATTCTAAATTTCCAGTTTCTTTTTATCCATAACGAGATAGTAAATATATTATTCTAAATTCCCAGTTTCTTTTTATCCATAACGAGATAGTAAATATATTATTCTAAATTTCCAGTTTCTTTTTATCCATAACGAGATAGTAAATATATTATTCTAAATTCCCAGTTTCTTTTTATCCATAACGAGATAGTAAATATATTATTCTAAATTCCCAGTTTCTTTTTATCCATAACGAGATAGTAAATATATTATTCTAAATTCCCAGTTTCTTTTTATCCATAACGAGATAGTAAATATATTATTCTAAATTTCCAGTTTCTTTTTATCCATAACGAGATAGTAAATATATTATTCTAAATTCCCAGTTTCTTTTTATCCATAACGAGATAGTAAATATATTATTCTAAATTCCCAGTTTCTTTTTATCCATAACGAGATAGTAAATATATTATTCTAAATTCCCAGTTTCTTTTTATCCACAATGGGATAGTGCTTGGCCTTCACCTCACATGATATAAAGTGGCGATAAGGCCGAAGGTGGAAGCGCACTACACCCGGAATCCTCGTCACTGAGGAACAGGCTATCTTACCTCTAACTGCCGGAACACAACAATTTTTAAATTGTTGTTATGTCGTCAGACTTAGGTAAGATGGTGGTAGCTAGCCAGGCGGACCTGAAAATAAGCCCCTAACACAAACCAAACTGTGTACAAATTGTACCCCCCTCTTGGGAATCGAACCCGGAACCCCTGCGTCTTACACGGGTGGAAGAACCACTAGACAACAGAGGCGATTAAGAAATTACAGCTAAATTCAAACAAACAGTTGTTTTTTCATATAAAGTCACTCACAAGGTCAAGGGAATGAAAAAAAATTTTTTATTAAATTGACAATAATATACTAATAAACATCTTCTTACCTTCAAGCCCATTGTTGGGAAGAAATCTGTTAATGCACTGTATCCCAAGTAATGAGTTACAGTACCAAATCCTAATAGGTACTTCAACGTATTTTGAACTGCAAATTAAAAAATATACATTAATCAAACAAATGCACTCAAACTGTATAGTATAAGTAGACTGTTAGGGCCCTTACACATTGTGACTTTTTGCAGCGATACAGTCGCGATTCAGTATGATTCAGCATTGATGCGGTCGCAAAACACTATTTCCCGATACAAATCGAGATCGTTGGTGACTCGATACAGTCGCGGAGCTGTCCATTGTGCGTTTGTATCGCTGCAAAAAGACGCAATGTGTATGTCTGGGCCCTTATTCGTACACAATTTTTATCAAGCTTCATTATCTGCCATGTTTTTACCTAAGAACCCAGCTACAATCCCCATGGTAGTTGGCAAACTGGCTGCGCAGACACCTTCCCTTTTTAGTGTCTTCTCGTCTATCTTAGACGCCACAACAAGAGGAGGAGCACACTGTAATACAAACGAACACATTTTAGTTAAAAATATTATTAATTTAGCCAAATTAAACGGTTTAGTCGACAAATGCCAACTTTTACAAATGCCATCTTAGTTTAAAACGCCAGATTTTACAAATGTCCCATTCTACAAATGCCCACAGCTACAAATGCCAAATTCTACAAATGCCAACATTTAGTTGTAATATTTTCAATCACTTTTTGATATATAATATTCTTGCGTTTAAATAGTTTAATTTCAATCAACTTTGGAATTCGGATATTTTATTTTGTTTTTTTTTTCTTTCCTTTGTAATAAAAACGTCTCCAAAGTACTAGGATCACTTAAATATGTAGAAGTTAAATAAATAAATAAATAAATATAAAAAATATATGGAAACGCAAAAATATACATCAAAAAGTGATTGAAAATATTACAACTAAATGTTGGCATTTGTAGAATTGGACATTTGTAGAATCTGGCGTTTTAAACGAAGTTGGCATTTGTAGAAGTTGGCGTTTGTCGAATAAACCAATTAAACCTGGTTTAATTATTAAGATACTGCCTTTTCTATTATCTCTTTAACAAAAAAGTGACAGCACCACTTTTAATAAGGTATTGAAGCCATGTTTTGTTCCAGAATAAATGGTACACCTTATACAAAAAGGTTCATAATTTTCAAAACCAATTTATTTAAAAATATTTTATAAATCAGTGTTTCCCAATTAGGATGAGGATGCAGCTAGGGGTACGCGCAGTACCTATGATACATCTGATTTTATTTTTTATTTATCATTCCTGCAATAAGGTCTATATGAGTTTGAGATCTATCTTGAAATGGTACATAGAAAAAACTAATTGAGAACCACTGTTATAGATTAATCACTTACTGCAAAACAAGCAGTCTCTCCAGGTACAATGAATTGTATGTGTCCCGATACAGCATTTTCACTAACACCGGACTCGAACCATTTCTGATTGAGTTCATTGCAGGCTGTGTTGATCGCCATACGCGCCTCGAAGTTATCCACACAACTCAGTACCAGATCTACCGGCCCGCCTGTCAAGCTACCTGTCCTGGAGTGAAGAATAAATTATCTGTTATACTATCAGTACAAACAAGAATGTACCTAAATTAATTAAAAACAAAATCAAGCAAATATAATTTTGAATCAAAGGCCAGCTATCAGATGGAGACAATTAACCAGTCCAAAAGTGAAGCATCTTCGTACTTGATCTAATGTATGTCAACTCAACACCCACTGATCTTTTACTTGACCACTTAATGTTGTTTTTTTTATTGGTAACTGGGCAGGCATTTGACCACCATCTTGCTTGGTAAACAGGTTGTGGTCTAAGGTGTAATGTAGCATGCTTGCCTAAGAAATGCCTATTCACTCTTCCCTTGAAGAGACCAATGTTGTAACTATTGGGGAACACCTAAGCAGGCAGCGCATTCTATTCTTTAGCAGTTTGCTTGAGAATGATTGCAGTGTAAAATAAAAAAAGTTGCTAACAGTTTGTGTATCATTTGGTTGTAATTACAACTCATACTGTAATACTTATACATTTATGTTCAGTGCACTACAAACCTGATAGTATCACAAAACTTCTGGAAATTCTCAACGGTAGTGATATTGTAGTTGTAAGCATCTATGGTCACATCTGGGTTGATATTCTGCAGGGTCGCAGCTGCAGCATCAACCTTGCTTAGGCCTGCTTGGTGCGGTTGAAAGAATAATCGGTTCATGTTTGCCAGTTCTACCTTGTCATAGTCAAATAAGATGAGCTGAAATAATGCAAACAGTTAACCTATCTACTCTTAGCACACAAGTTTTTAAGAATTATTTAATCTAAAATAATTTTAATAACACTTTTGCAGCACTTTTGAAAACATTTTGAAACACGACGACTTCCATGGTCAAGTGACTCATACACCAGTTTCCAAGGTCTCCATCTCTGAGATTCCAAATTCGATAACCGGCTGTCAATTTAGAAAACAATTTTTTCTATATTGGCTCAGCTCTGGGTGTTTGTAGTTCCACCGTAGTATCCGATTTCCATAACACAAGTGCTTTTAAAGAACTTGTAAGCACTGTATGAAAAACAATAGTAGGTACTGTTAAAATCTTATTATGTGATTGAAACTTTGTCATTTGCTTGTGTATTCAACCAGAAAAAAAAGATGTAGTTTCATATTTGGATAAAAAAACAAAACGACAGCCATATAAGTATGAGCTGAGCACAATAGCATGACCCACTCCACCTATGTGTATAGCAGGGGTGGCTAACTTGTCTAGTTTTTTTGGGGAAATGGGTGAAATGGTTCCAATCTAGGTGACTGATCACCCGTCTGGCTTCGCTGGTGTCCCCCCTTCTAAATAATAATAACTTGTCTAGGCGTGCACTCTACTTTAAAATTTCCTGGCCTGTTGAGATCAACTTAAGGCATTTTAATTTTTGGGGTATTTTTCACTACAAAACCATCACACCTGCCCCTCATACCGTTCTGTTGCTACTTGCTTTGCTACAAGCAAAGCACTTTTTCTTACATCTCTCGAGATCGACTGCACTATCTCTAGAGATGGACTGGTCGATCGCAATTGACTTGTTGGCCACCCCTGGTGTATACCATGCAGCATGACGGTATGTGTGAGCAAGATAGAATGGCCGGCCGGCTGCTATTTACAGATTGTTTATTTATCTGAGCAAATAATAACAAGTCATTTTTTTTTACTGAGACAGGGCTTTGCAGCAGCACCCTTTTTTTATCCTTTTCATCTCTTTTCTGTATTTTGTTAATGTGTTAATTTATTGTATGTACCTATATTGTTTTCTTTTCTTAATCCTACTGTGTGTTGATAGTAAATGTTTTTTTAATCTATTCTATTCTAAAAAAGGTATTTCACCAACCTTGCCGATTCCACACCGTGTCAACATCTCAGCCGTGACACTGCCCACTCCTCCAACACCAACTACTGCTACAGAAAGCTCACGGATCTTCTCATAATTGTCTACTATTCCCATTCTTTTTAAAGCCATCAAACGACTGTGAAAATATTAACAATTATTCAAACTTGAACTTAGCCTGGTATTAAAAATATTTGATTTGGATATTTGTTGTAGTGTAGATCTTTTTGCAACTATCAGTGGCAATAATTTAGTTTTGTATGGCTCATGTCCAAGTTAATAGAACACCCTTTATGAGTATGAATAAACAAAATATTACTTACAAAGAACACTAAAGCTTCATAACTGAAGCTTATCATGAATGAACGCATCACAATATCGTCATATCAACAAACAAATAAGAAATACAAAACAAGTAAAATAAAATGTTACTTAGATACCCATATGCCTGAAATTTGTGTATTTTTGTGTGATAAATTTTGTAAAAGTTACCTGTAAGGGTTGGAGTCGACGACTTCAGACGACATTACATCGATTTTCTGCCTCACAGGACCCACCGTGCCCTGTGCGGCAGCAAGCTTTGCCTCCAGGTCACGCACTTTTCGCTGCAATTCTTCAATTGTAGCCATTTCCACTGTATTTTTCACAAAAATATGTTTTAAATCTTCGAAAGATCCTTCGACACACACAAGTACAACAACGCAATCGCAACGTCAACAACTGTCAATGTCAATGTCAATGTCAAACAATTGTCATGTCAAATCAATGTGTGCATTCCAGTAGGCTAACCGCTGGATCATCGATCGCCATTGGTACATTTATCCATGGAAAGATTGTACTCACGTTAAAAAGTATGTATAGCTCAAGTTGTATATTAATACACTTTATATCAAATTTTATTCTTTTGGAGTTACAGGGGCCTTACTATGTGCTCTTATAGTAGGACTTATATTGAACTGCCTTACTTTTGGTATTTGGTTCGGTCGGTTTTGGTCGTTCCAATTTAGATTTTTTTTCAAAATGCGGGAATAATTTTTTTTAAGGCCTGTTTTTTCAAAATATATGCAATATTTCGAAAAACTGGCCTGACTAAAAAATTCCATATAAGTAATTTTCGAACCTGCTCACAAAATTTCACGAGAATCAGTTGAGAAATGCGACCTGTAGAGGAGAACAAACCGCGTCGGAAAGCCGGGCTGAAATACGTTTTTTTACATATCTCCGCTATTTTTAATAATTTTAAAAAAACCTGGCTGGATGATCAAATTATATATTTATATTTTTCAAACCAGCTCCTAAAATTTAACGAGAATCGCTTGAGAAATGCGACGAGAAAAAACAGCGCCGGAACGGAAAGATAGACTGATGTATGTTCTTTTTGACATATCTCCGTCATTTCAAAAAAATTAAAAAAACTGACTTGACGATTGAATGGTTTGTATTGGGTTTGTACAGTCAGTGGCACGAATCATGAAATCGGGTGGGGATTGCGCGGAACGCGTATTTTGGGTATGGGTCGCGGTGAGGGGCGCGGGCGGCGGGAGAGGGGCACGCGCTATTGGTCGCTCACACGAGCACATGCGCGAACTTATCCCCACTCCGTCGAAAAATATTCATGATTCGTGCCACTGACTGTACCTACCTAATATATGTCGGTACTTACAATAGGTACAAGAAAAGTTCCACCCGATCATTTTCTCAACCGGTAATCGAACCCGCGACCTTTGGAAATCCGGTCCAATGCTCTTCCAACTGAGCTAACGAGTCCTAGACTTAGTGGCATCTTCATTCTTCATCGTCATCGGCATTCTAAGTTTGATTTTAATGTAACTGTTAAGTTCTTAAATTAACTAGGCAATTAGAAAAAGTAAAGTTTTATTTAATTATTAATGTTTTTCGTAGAATACAGGGTCATTAATTTGTAAAACACCAACAACCTCGCAGGAGTAGATTACTTACATCATAAACAACAACGTTTGTTCTACAACTTTTCCGAAAACAGAAAAAATAGATTTTTCCATACAAAATGTCTAAACAACAGATCGAGTTTTGAATAAAATGACGATTTTATTGTTGTTATTGTGGATATATTATGGTACTTTCTAACTATCTTAACCAGCGACGTCTTTCACACAGCTAATGGAAACTGCCCAAACCCACTTAAATAAAGAAAATTTTCCGACGAAAACTGATATTAAGTAAAGTATTTTTGAATTAAATTGGAAACTGCTCGCTCACTCTTTAATGAGGTAGGTTAAGTAGGTACTTAAGTAGTAAGATGAATAAATAATGAAAAAATATTAGAAAAAATCGGCTCACCCGTAGCAACTCAGACGGGATTCGAACCCGCACCCTTAGGATTCCGGCCCAATGCACTACCAATTATTTATGCTACATCTCATCTCACCAATGTGAAGAGAACTACTTCGACATTCGATTGTAGCACCCATTGCAGGTGCCAGACAATCAGTTGCCAGTTCCCGTCCCTTTCCCGTCCCGTTCCCGTCCCATTCCCGTCCCGTTCCCGTCTCGTTCCCTTCCCATTCCCGTCCTGTTCCCGTTCCCGTTCCCGTCCTGTTCCCGTTCCCATTCCCGTCTTGTTCCCGTCCCGTTACCATCCCGTTCCAGTCCCGTTCTCGTCCTGCTCCCGTCCCGTTTCCGTCCCGCTCCCGTCCCGTTACCGTCCCGTTCCCGTCCCGTTCCCGTCTCGTTCCCTTCCCATTCCCGTCCTGTTCCCGTCCCATTACCGTCCCGTTCCCGTTCGTGTTCTCCTACGAATTTTAAAGTTGTAATGTCAATGTTATATTCTTTTTCCATACAAAATTTGAACCCCATTTTCACCCCTTTAGGGGTTAAATCATGTCCACCGTGTTGAACTTCAAAATAAATATTATTTTCGCAATCACCATCCCATAAAACCTCAAAAACGACATCCAAATCGATTTTTTATGTTTACTTACCCCATTTACCCCCTAAGGGGTTGCTTTTTAAAATTATATAATTGCCTATTAATTTTTAGATGTTCTCCTACGAAGTTTAAAGTTACTAAGTCTATTTTATATTATTTTTCCATACAAAATTTGAACCCCAATTTCACCCCTTTAGGGGTTAAATCATGTACACCGTGTTGGACTTAAAAAAAAACTCATTTTTGCAATCGTCATCCCAGAAAACCCCAATAACGACATCTATATCGATTTTTATGTTTAATCACCCTATTTACCCCCTAAGGGGTTGATTTTCAATATAACAAAATATATATTTGCCTATTTATTTTAAAAGTGCTCCTACGAAGTTTAAAGTTGTAATGTCTATTTTATATTATTTTTCCATACAAAATTTTATCCCCATTTTCACCCTTTTATTGGTTAAATCATGTCCACCGTGTTGGACTTCAAAATAAATGTCATTTTTGCAATCGTCATCCCAGCAAACCCCGAACACGACATCCATATCTATTTATAGGATTTTTGACCCCTTTTCACCCCCATTTCATCGCCATAGGGGTTGAAATACTAACAAAAACAATATACCTACGTTGCGTTAGATTTCCATCCATAAGCCCAAATTATAAATTTAGCGATTTTTACTTCGAAAATAAAGGATTTTCTTCAATACACAACTTCATCCCCCTTTTGACCCCTTCCGGGGTAGAATATTAAAAAACGCTGAGACCCGTATTTATTAATTTTCAATCGTCAGCCTAAACACAAAATTTGAAGATTCTAGCTTGAAACTGAGGGACTTTAATACAAACTTTCATCCCTTATTTCATCCCCTTAGGGATGGAATTTTCAAAAATCCTTCCTTAATGGATGCCTACACTGTATAAAGTATCTGTGTGCAAAATTTCAAGTCTCTAGGTCCAGCGGTTTGGGCTGTGCGTTGATAGATCAGTCAGTCAGTCAGTCATTCAGTTTACGATTTTATATATTAAGATACGGGAAAAGAGCGCTATTTAACCCGCCGCGGTATGGAATGGTTTGTAGGGACAGTTTGGCCCAGCTCAATATTAGTTAGGAACAGCCTACAGATCAGTTTCCACCATGCGGCCAAACTTTATCACAACTTGTAACTCCCAACTTTTTTTGTATAGACGTTCATACCTACTAATGCGATTAAATTAACAATAGACAGTGATCCGCTGCGACTTCACTCTAGCTAGATTGTATGGCAAAGAGACAATTTTAACTTAGACAACAAACTTAACCTATAAAAAGATTACTAGTTAACTAATGTAACAATAATAGAACAGGATTATAAGCTCGTTATCCGCTAGGGACATTACGGGGTTTGACTAGGGTTGCCACCTATCCCGGATTTCCGAGAGTCTCTCAGAATCGTGCCCTGAAGACAAAAATCTCCCGTCTCTCGGAATTATTTCAAGACATGAAGAACATGTCAAGACCGAAGTCATCAATTTTCGAATGGAACGTAGAGTTTTTTTTTTTTTATTTGTAAGTTTTAAACCAGTAATTTTGAAATCCGTACGAACAATATGTAAAATATAAGTTCAAAAAATAAATTAAAATAGTTAAAAAAATACTCGTTTTATTTTGAAGTTCCTTTTTATCCGACTTCAACAAAAGGAGGAGGTTCTCAATTCGATTGTATGTTTATACACCGTCATTTTGTAGTCGTTTTAATTAACTTAAGGGTGTGTTGTACCAATGAAACTAAACATTTTTGCCCAAGAAACATGGGTAAAAAACGTCAAAAAATTTTGGTCCTCCCATACTAACTAGACAGCTAAAACATTGTTTTTGTATGGGAAAGTCCAAAATTTTTGTCGTTTTTCGACCCATGTTTCTTTGGCAAAAATGATTATTTTCATTAGTAGAGCACTCCCTTAAGTTAATTAAAATGACTACAAAATGACGGTGTATATCAATAGACGTTATTATAACGATGATAATGCGTATCTAATGATTTGAATATTATTTCTTGCTTTTTAGAGGCAGGTTTATTTTGAAGTCGGTTTTTTTTGTTTTTAATCAATTTTTCATTTTTTCTATCTCCCGGATCGGCTACAAACAGCCAAGAGGTGGCATCCCTAGATTTGACGGTAAGCCGACTGACCGGTCCGTCCTCCGAAGCCCTACCAGTGCCCACGTGCGTTAATCAACATACAACACCAGTGTATACGGGAAGCCAATCGAAACGGTGGTACGGTCATTTTTAACAATGAACTATTTTCAAGTTTATTTTGTTTCGAAGTTATTTTTTTAAAATTCGAATTTGGAATAGATCTGCAACTCGAGAGTACTTATATAGCAAACTTTAAAAAAGTGTTTTTATTGTAGCGTGATTGATAAACAAAGTTTTCGAAGTTAAATCCACGGAAGCTTTTGGTAAGTTACGAATTTAATAAAAAAATACGTACGCTTGGTACTTATACGTAAATGGCGCGAAAAGTATAAAACTTTTCCTTACTTTTCCTTGCGTTCGCTGGCAGCAGCGGATTAAGTTGCACATAAAAAAAGTTTTTGTAAACTGTTCTATTCAAAATAACAACCAACGTATTTTCCAGGTCCTTGAAGTATTGCCAAATCATAAAGTTGTACAAAACATATTTAGGCAGTATTTTTCGACCAAAGGTAAAGGCAGAAACTTCCTAAACCTCGATAACCTAGGCTTCGAGGTCGAGATTAGAGGCAGGGTAAATTCTAGATTTCGGATGAGTGAGAGATTAATAAACCTAAACGTTTTGTTAATCCAGAAAAAAATAATTATTTGAATAATTCATTTATTTGTGTTAAATTAACCTAAAATTTCGTTGGTTAAAATAACTGTTACATAGCTGTACATGTAGGAATTATAAAATATCTACATACACAATTTAGCGGCGAGGTATTGAAACTAAATAAATTAGGTACCGAACTTATTGAACCAGGTACCTACAACCTACTTCGTAGCAATAATAATAAAAAATTGCATAACAACACGTAACTTTTCCGTCATAAATTACTTAAAACCAAACTATTTAATTCAACTGCCTAGGCCTACTCTCATTCATACCATGATGTTAATTTTGTGATGTTACGTTGGAATTTAAATAAAGAGCTCTATAAAATACCTACAGCGATCTTATTAAAAACCGGTTGATCTGGTCCTATCTCCAAAAAAAGTATGTCAGAACTATAAACCAGTTGTTTAGATTTAGTACCTATTCATTTATCGAAAAGGCCTGAGAAATGTTTGTTTTTTTGTTGTTGTGGATAAAAAATAAGAATAGACATACTTACTTAGCCAATAAGCATAAACAAATCAATAACGTATTTTTGTGCATATTAGCATATTTTATGTATTTATTAGATACCTACTCATTTACATTTTATTTAGAGTTTTCAAATTTTCAAAAACCGAAAACAAGTTATTTTGTTTTTAACCGACTTCAAAAACTTTGAAAAGGAGGAGGTTATCTATTCGTCGCGTATATTTTTTGTTTTTTATATGTATGTACACCGATTACTCGAAGACGGCTGAACCGATTGAAATGATTCAAACGTTATAAAATGAGGTTTGTTCCCAAGTAGGTCCCATTTTTTGAAATTTTGAAATCGGATCAGTAGTTTTCAAGTAATCTTGAAAATACTGTCGTTTTCGTTACCATTTTATATGAATTGAGACCGATTTTCAACCATTACTCTTTTGTTTATTTATAAACCGATTTAGACAATTCTTTTTTTGTTTGAAAGAAGACACCTTAAGAATGATACCATATTAATTTCATTGGTATTGGACTTTGGATTTTGAAAATACACGAGGGAACTCCTCAAAATCAAATAAGAACTGTACAGTGATTGAAATATTGGTAGGTTTATTATTGTCAAGGACGTTCTGGACTAGAGTTGAACTGCGAAGACCCAACGGAACACCTGTGGACATTGAGTTACTCGGGGTATACCATTGAAAAATGTAAAACATTATACTTAACGTTTTATTTTATAAAATCATCGCTTACATACCTACCACAAAAAAGTTTAAAATAAAAAGCTTTTTAAAAAAAGTAAAACCTCCTTCTAAAACCTTAAAAAATCAGCTCTATAAAAAGCAAGAAATAATGTTCAAATCGATTAATTTAAACACGTCTATTGAAGTCGGGTGGGGCTTTTAGAATAAAAACATCACAATAAGTAAAAAAAATACTTCCAGCTCCACCCGACTTCAATAGACGTGTTTAAATTAATCGATTTGAACATTATTTCTTGCTTTTTATAGAGCTGTTTTTTTAAGGTTTTTGAAGGAGGTTTTACTTTTTTTAAAAAGCTTTTTTTACTTTGATTGTTTGCTTGTTCAGTTATAATGATAATACTTAGATGAAATAACGAAACCGTGTTTTTGATAAGTAAAAAAACTGTACTATTCAGAAAGAGCATAAGTAAATTACGGAAAAATATCTTTATTCTTGACTAATATATTTGTTTATTTACAATTTTGCACAACTTCAAATTATCTAAATACTCATTATTGTATAAAATGGCCTCTAATACATTTGTCACACAATCGTTTTGCAATACGTACCACTTACCAGCTTTTATTACGATAACAATTTCTTGCTATTTCAACTGACAGAATGATTATCCCTTTATTATTCTTTTATGATTTTCGATCATGATCACGGTATTACAAAGGAAGTAGGTATATATTATGTTGTTAGATAGAAATTTCACATGTCCCTTGACATTTCACCGTTACCGCAGCATATTGGTTAATGTCGTTATAAATACATAATTCGTATTTTTCCTATAGCTAATATCTAACTTCATCCAGTTTTTTATTGTCAAATGGTTTCTTTATTTAAATAATGTAAATTATGAATTTCGATAGAGCTAGACCTTGAATAGGCAAGATGAGGTAATTTTTAACGTTATCTGTTAGACTATTGCCTTATGCCTACCAATTTCCATTTTTTTCAAATATAAATTGTTTTTCAACAATATATCTCTTGTAAACTAGCTAGTTAAAGGGGGCCTTTAGGAGCTAAGAAACTGACGTGTCTTGTTTATGTATGTTTTTTCTTTAGTATCTAAGACAAGTTATATGTTTTTTTCTCTCAACTCGATAGTTCTTTGCGAAAAACCTCACTCGTATCTTTGAGTACCTAATCATCATCATCATCATTTTTTTCTCTAACACAAACGGTTATTACATAAATTAAGTACCTACGTACAAATAGTGTGTAAATTTATAGACAACGAGTGCCGTAACTTAATACAAAAACATCATCATTTAGGGTTACCATCCGTCCGGATTAGTCCGGACATGTCCGGACTTTTGGACTATTGTCCGGACATTGTCCGGCTTTGTTATTTGTCCGGCTTTTTAAGATTAGGCGCTGTAGTACTAGAAAAAACCTAAATAGCAGTAGTGTTCGAAAGAGAAGTCCCGAAATGTATGGAGTCTGGATCTGTCTCTGAAAATGTCCGGACTTTTATTGAAATGTCCGGCTTTTTGTCAGGACTTTCCAAATTTTGCAATGGTAACTCTATCATCATTCTACTTGTTTTAGTTTGTCATAAACCTACCAATATCTCAATCACAATACAGTTCCTATTTAATTTTAAGGAGTTCCCTTGTTTATCTTAAAAGTCCAATGAAATTAAAATGAAAATATACCCTTGAGGTAAGTAGGTATCCGTTTTCAGACAAATATGAAAATCGGTTCATAAACGTCTAGAATACAGTATTAGAAATAGTCTAATTAATAAAGGAGGTGTAGAGTGCGTTAGCGAATACATAAATGCCGATTTCTTCAGAAACTTGATTAGGGTGCTTAGTAGGGTGTGAACTTACTAAAAAGTGATCTCGTAAACGGTGCGTCGTAGAGAAAAAGTATTTTCACCTCTCCAGCACGAAAAGGGTGCTTTGGCGCGTAAAAACTCGCAGCAAAATCGATTTTTGCTGCGAGCGTGAGACAAAGTTCTTTTTTAATTTCTAACACCAACTTTTAAATGAATAAAGAAAAAACAAATAAAGTGACAAGGATGACACTTGTGAAATTGATATGTGAGAAAAGGATAGATAGAGTGCTTTATGGTGTCATACACGGATTAAAAAGTAAAAAAATTAAATGCACGGATATACCAAGGAGTTTTAAATAAGGATTGTTAAAAAATAAGGTTGATAATTCGAAATAAAGAGTATGGAGGTAATGAGGTCACATGTATGAAACAAATATGAAATAAGAAAAATTAATGAAATTTATAAACAAATTATATGTTTTATGATTATAAATGAATAAATAAGACGGAATATTAATGAATAAGAGAAAAACACAACGTAATGTAATCAAAACGACGGAAATCTACTTAACTGACTTTATGAATAAAATTTTTCAGCATAGGTTTTAATTATTTTTGTGATAAATTACAAAAATGAATGCATCCAACGATGAAGATAGTTTCCTAACTCCAAAAGAGTTAAGTGAACAAGTTTCTAATGCTGAATTAAGCTTTTTTACCAGGAAAGTCACGTGAAAATTTTCTCGCTGGTCGAGGTGAAAAGTTGTATGTTTTACACGAGACCAAAATGTTGTTCTGCCTCGTGCCTTTAAATCACTCACTGTGCTCAGTAGTCTATATTAGAATCACTCGCTACGCTCGTGATTCAATTCTAGACTACTTCGCTAGTTCGTGATTTAAAGTCGCCACTCGCAGCACAATTTGATTTTGGTCACTTGTATAACAAATAACTATTGTCTACCCAATGGAAGCTTAAAATATTTCCTACTACTTTTATTCTATACTCCTAGACGAGAGGACTTTCAGTATGTTCACACCATATTGTACCCTAAACAAGTTTCTGAAGAAGTAGCGCATGTATTCACTCACGCACTCTAGTACACCCTCTTTTGAGCCATTCTTTGAGTGGACTAAAAGGATATAACCGCCTCTGATGGTCTAGTGGTTCGCCCACTCCTGTAAGACGCAGGGGTCCCGGGTTCGATTCCCAGGGAGGTACAATTTGTACTCAGTTTGGTTGGTGATAAGGCTTATTTCTTCTTACCTAAGTCTGAATACGCCATAACAACGATTTAAAAATTGTTGTGTTCCGGCAGTTAGAGGTAACATAGCTATGCTAGCTACCTAGTTCCTCAGTGATGCGGATTCCGGGTGTAGTGCGCTTCCACCTTCAGCCTTATCGTCACTTAACATCAGGTGTGGTGAAGGCCGAGCATTATCCCTTTGTGCATAAAAAAAAAAGTTCATAGGAGTACAGGATTCTAACAAGTGAAGTGGAAAAGAAAATGCTTTAAGATAGTTTACTTGTATGTATAGAATATGCAGCGAGCATCGGGCAGCGGGGAGCGCACTCCTCTGGTGCAGCCCACATACGTGTTCGAGTCCAGCCTGTCGCGGTCCTACCAGAAAAGGCTGAGGCACTTCCAGTGCGCATTCTGTGTTGGATTCCTGTAAGTTTTATTTGACTAGCTTCACGTGGCACTTCGTTTTCCGAAGGAGTAAAAGTAGCCATTGGCTTTCTCCAAGGTCCAGTCTCCCGAAAGCGGTGACGTTAAAATTTAACAAACTAGCGGATAGACTGAGTTACTTTCCCATTTATGGTATAACTATTCCCATAGGTATTAATTTGTCACATAAGTTTGCCGAACTGGATAGAGCACAGCACAATGATTTCTTTGCGTCGCACAAACAGCGGGCTAGTTCAAGAGGCTGGTCATAAAAGTGTCATCCTGTCAGGAAATTATGCTGATGATGCTAAATTTAACAATATCGAATAGTTTTGAACACACTTTCAATCTGTCTTATAATATTTTAATTTAATCAAGTGCTCTAGGATTAATTTATATTAATGTACTTATTTATGCTAACAGATAACGCGATGTCTGTTAATTTGTAATATGCCGCGTATCATAGAAAAGCCTCTATAAAATGTATATTTTTTACCAGTGCCCTCCTCACTGTTGCTCTTCTGGTGACGACCTCGTACAGCCTCACTGATGATGACCTGGACACCAGCACAACCACGCCGAACACAGGGCCAACACCTGCAGAGAACCTTACATCTCCACTGCTCCAGCCGCTTTTGAAGATGAGTTGGCCTTTGCAAGGTATTTATTTGAATAATGGTCCTCACGAAAGTGAGGAGAGTCTACTAAAATAATATTTTCTTATGGAAAAATTAGAGTCTCGTTCATAGAATGATAAAAACCTAAACTACCTTCGTACTTCCTCATGATGTATTTAAAAGTATTCATGCTCTACTACTCCTGCCGCTTTTGAAGAAGATTGACACAGCTGTGTGTGGTTCTCACGAAGTACCAAACTTCATGCCCGGACAAATCATATTATGTATCATAGATAAATCGACGCCTTTTAATTTTATACTTGATCGACTTTTTTACTTCC
Source organism: Agriphila tristella (assembly GCA_928269145.1). Taxonomy (NCBI): domain Eukaryota; kingdom Metazoa; phylum Arthropoda; class Insecta; order Lepidoptera; family Crambidae; genus Agriphila; species Agriphila tristella. The sequence goes on from OV743434.1 coordinate 28,591,493, forward strand.
ACAATGTTTACTAAATCTATCAAGGAGAAAATGAAATCATTCTTCTTATATAGGTAGGGCGTAATGAGCGTCTATATCATGTTTTTCAATTATACCAAGTATTTATTCTGTGTCTACTTTCTTTATACATAAAACATTTAGATTATTTATTTCACCAGGCCGACCGCCCCCGGAATCACTCGGTGTTCCACCGACGGCAGAGGCCATCACCACTGCGGTGAAACATGGTCAAGATGCCCTCAAAAAACGCCAAGCGCTGGAGAGCCACCGCACTCCATTGGCCCAGGACACACCGGCCATCAGGGCACAGAGAGCCGCAGCTACCTCTTCCTCTGTCAAACCTATAGCTGACACTGCGTATGCTATAGAAGAGGCTACCAAAGTGCTGTTTAATGGGTGAGTGATAAAGCCCAGATTTTATCGGGTAAATCTTGAATTGACAAGTAGAAAGACTACTGGAGAGTTATGAGCTATACGCCATCCAACCGCTGTAAAAGATAGTAAGGCTACCCTCAAAGACGGCAGGCGCTAGAAAGCCCCCTGAGTCCATTAGCCCAGGCAGTGTTGGGCAAAATGTAATTAACTACAAATTAACAATTACAATTACAAATTGTAATTTGCGACTTCAATTACAAATTACTTGAAATTATTAAAAAGTAATTCAGTTAACAATTACAATTAGTAATTGTAATTGTTAATTGTAATTACCCAACTACTTATATAATTTCTTTTAAAGTTAAGGTAGTATTTTAAATAATACGATAATGAGATGCGTAAATGAGATGCACGAGTGATTTGTGTATGTGGTAGCGAAACCACTGGGTTGCGTTCCGTCGTTTTGGGTGTAGTTGTTTGGTTAAAATTTAATCCGTTTTAGTTGCAACCAAACCACGGAACGATCGAGTTATTTTTATAACCTCTTTAGGTACAAAGTTTACGTTTTCCATTTGGAATAGGGATAATTTAAACTTTCTTTCAGACTTAATCAAATAAAAATCTGTATTTTGAGGAGAAACCATGAGCTTTTTGAAACTTAGACACAAAGACATCAAAATGCAAAATAATGTCAAAATGACAATAACATTATTTTGTAAGAATAAACGTCAGAGCGTTTTTCCACCATCTATTTTGATGGTTGTTGCGCTCCAAGCCACGGAACGGATGAAACTACGCTCTGACAGCTGTCAGAGTAAAATTTCACCGAACCACGAAAAGGCTAGAGCGCGCACCAGAGTGCGCTCGATTGCACTCGAGCGAAGTCACGGAACACACCCCTGCTAACGACGCACTGACGCGACGGGTGCGACGAAGAGAGGAGAGGTGCACGTTAGGAGGCGCGAGAAGGTATACCTGTGTGCATTAACCAGCCACACACACACACACATGCACTAAAAACATCGGTTGCGATTTGTGATAAGCTGCGTGCGGGCAGCAAGTGATCAACAGCTCAATTTTATTTATATTTTATGTTAAGTACCCATAAAAAGTAATTGAGTAATTGTAATTACAAACTAATGTAATTAGAATTACTAGTGATTTATGTAGTTGCCTTATATTAATTTCAATTACATGTAATTTCAATTAAAGTAATTGAATTACTTTTCGTTTAATTAGTAATTGAATTACAAAAGTAATTAATTACGCCCAACACTGAGCCCAGGACACACTGGCCATCAGGGCAGGGCACAGAGATCCCGCAGATAACACCTCTTTTGTCAAACCTACGGCTGCTGCGTAGTCTGCGGAATACTAAACAGGTTATTTGTAAAACACCAACAACCTCGAGTAGATTACTAACATCATAAACAACAACATTTGTTCTAAGACTTTCCGAAAACAGACAAAATAGTACATTACATCCGAGAACGGGAAGCTAGCGATTGCATTGTCGAGGATGGTTTGAAGCCCGAGCCGCAGGCGAGGGCTTTAATCATTCGAGGCAATGCAAGTAGCTTCCAGTACAAGGTTTGTATAATACTTTACTCACGAAATGCGAGGAAATACAATTTTCTTTGTAAAAATGTGATATTTAAATTGGTTTGCGTGGCCATGTTTACTGACCGGTCATGCAACCATAAAGTTTCATAAAAAGAAAGCTAGCTGATAAGTTCTGCCGATTTGAATTTGGAACATTTACTTCCCGCACTCAGTGCGGGAAGTAAGTATTGAATTTCATTTCCTCACTGAATTTCAAATTTAGAATGTGATGAATCAGACCCCCGTGGAAATTTTGAACGCCCCGCATTCCTTTTTCAAATGGAATGATAATATTTCAGAGCATAAGTGAGTAAAATAGTTTTTACTCACTTATGCTCTGAAATGTTATCATTCCATTTGAAAAAAGAATGCGGGGCGTTCAACATTTCCGTGGGGGTCTGGTTCATCACATTCTAAATTTGAAATTCAGTGCGGAAATGAAATTCAATACTTACTTCCCGCACTGAGTGCGGGAAGTAAGTGTTCCAAATTCAAATCGGTAGATCTTATCAGCTAGCATTCTTTTTATGAAACTTTATGGTTGCATGACCGGTCAGTAAACATGGCCACGCGAACCAATTTAAATATCACATTTTTACAAATAAAATTGTATTTCCTCGCATTTCGTGAGTAAAGTATTATACAAACCTTGTACTGGAAGCTACTTGCATTGCCTCGAATGATTAAAGCCCTCGCCTGCGGCTCGGGCTTCAAACCATCCTCGACAATGCAATCCCTAGCTTCCCGTTCTCGGATGTAATGTACTATTCCATACAAATGTCCGAGCAGCTCGATCAAGTTTTGTATGAAAAGTCGATTTTTTGTCTGTTTTCGGAAAAGTAGTAGACCAAATGTTGTTGTTTAATGATGTTAGTAATCTACTCCGAAGTTTGCTGGTGTTTTACAAATAACCATGTAGAGGCTACTAAATTACTTTTTAACGGGTGGGTCTTTTCAACTGATAAATCTTATCCCCCTTTAACAAAGATTGTATAGCAGATAGTTACACAGTGTTTTGTCGCTTTCTTTTCAATGTCAAACTCAAATAGTTTCACAGAGAGTACAGTACTAGGCACGTATCTTGAAATTTTTTCGACGGAGTAGGGATAAGTTCGCGCATGTGCTCTTGTGAGCGACCAATAGCGTGCGCCCCTCTCCCCCGCCGCCCGCGCCCCTCACCGCTACGCATACCCAAAATACGCGTTTCGCGCAATCCCCACCCGATTTCAAGATACGTGCCTCGTACTGTAACCATTGTGTAACTATACATCTGCTATAAAGGCACAATCTTTATTAGTAACTTTATTCTTTTTCCGATTCGTATGTTATTTTTAAAATGGCAAAACAGTAAACGTCCAGCGACAAATAAAAATAGGGGCTTCAAATGTCAACGTTGCTTGGCTGGAAATACATTATCCTTTAATAGTTACGCATTAGAGAATAGTTTACTTTAATTGTAGATTTGTCATAATTTCTTTTACTCTTCCGTTACAATTGGTAACATAATGCTGATTATATCGGAAACGGCAACAAAATCTTGGTAAGTAGTCGATATGGTCTCGTTTCGCTTGTGGTTGTGGTTACAGAATTAGCTGTTCATTAGGGTCCACTGACCGAGTTGCCGGCTATTAGATCAATTGACTGAGTAGCTGACTACCTATGACAATAAAGTTTCTTAGATCCGAGATCACGGCTATGCGGTGCGGTCACTATGCGCTTACTCTACCTTTGGGACACGAAACACAAAAACTAATATTTATTCAAAATGAAACGCTTTGTTTGGTATACCTCCATGTTTTTAACTCCCGACGCAAAAAGAGGGGTGTTTAGATCCTACCAATATTATAAATGTGAAAGTTTGTGGGTTTGGATGTTTAGATGTTTGGATGTTTGTTCCTCAATCACGCAAAAACTACAGAACGGATTTAGTTGGAATTTGGCACACAGATAGTAGATAGCCTAGATTAAAACAAAGCATACTTTTTATCCCGATATATTTCCACGGGAACGGGAACCACGCGGGTGAAACCGCGGGCGGCCGCTAGCAATTAATATATTAGAAAAAATGCTAGAAAAAATCGACTCACCCTTAGATCCCGTCTGAGGTGCTGCCTAAAATTAAAAAAAACAATAAGAGGGGTGTTATTTGGTAAGTACCTACTATAGAATAAAGTCAGAAAGCCAGCTAAATGATGTTAAATTTGTTATCTAACAGCCACCGAGTCCGAGTGAAGGGTGTCCTTCATCAGCAGGTCAAAGTTTAGTAAAACTACACCTTTGCTACAAGGTCTAACAGAACTGGGCGATATGGAATCACAATCACACCAGTCCTAATTAACGGTTCCAATGGTTCGGCACTGAAACCAAGAGCGGTCACCCTGCAATGTGATCCGGCAATCGACCGCGAGTGGCGACACCCGACACCGCGCCGGTCCGGCTTCGGCACGCCTCGTCGGATTCGTTACCGAATTGACGGTAACACTACGCCGAACGTGGTACTATTGTTTCATTGAAATACTATTGGATAAACCAATGAGACAGATTTTAAAGACGGTAACTAATAAAAATTTCAAATCCCTAAACTGCATTACGTGCTACGACGATGCTACGGTCCTCCCTCGTAGCAACTGTGCGATAAAGAACTTTCTGAATATTGTCAATTTTTTATTGTCCTTTTACAGATTAAATATTTAAAGATATATTCCTTTAAGATACTTTAAAAAATTCAAATACAAATGCATACGTGCTACGACGATGCTACGGTCCTCGTAACGACTGTGCGATAAAGAACTTTCTAATTATTGTCAATTTTGTAATTTTCCCTTGGCTACAGAATAAATATTTTAAGAAATTTCTTTAAGATACCTACTTAAAAAAATCAAATCCCTAAAATGCATACGTGCTACGACGATGTACGGATCCTCGTAACGACTGTGCGATAAAGTTCTGATTATTGTCAAATTTGTAATTTTTCCTTGGCTACGAAATAAATAAAAAGTAAATAAATATTTAGAGACATTCCTTTAAGACCTATCTTATTTTCGGATTTGAAAATGTTTTAGTTACCTATACCTTACTAAAACGCCATTCAGTTCCGGTTAAGAATAGGACTGTCCCATCTCATCCCGTGGGTATCGTAGAATGCGATAGAGGGAAGTTATAGGGACCCGGTCGGTACAGACCATCGCACAAAGGGTCACTCGAATGGCAGCGAGGAAACTGTCAACAACAGCATTCCCGAGGAGGGTTGGTGTCAGGCAGGCGGCCGACCGTAAAACTTTGCCAAAACCTAATGCAGTATGAATTACATACTGCGCCGACCCCAATAGTGGTCGTTCTACGAGCTCAAAATTTTATTTTGTGTAGAACACTATAAATAAATTGGGATAAGGACAGGAGGATGATGATGATGACCTAACTAAAACATTTTCAAATCCTTAAAATGCGTATGTGCTACGACGATGCTACGGTCCTTAGTAGCGACCGCGCGATAAAGACCTTTCTGATTATTGTCAATCTCGTAATCATCCCGTGGCTACAAAATAACTACATATTTAGATACTTTCCATTAAGATAACTAAAACATTTTCTAATCCTTAAAATGCATAATTATGTGCTACGACGATGCTACGCTCCTCGTAGCGACCGTGCAAAAAATAACTTTCTGATTATTTTTGTAATTTTCCCTTGACTTTGTATCAGAATAAATAATGCTTCGTAATTAAATATAATAACGTCTCAGCTGACCTACTAGTTGGTAGGAACAATATATTTATGTATTTTAGTTAAATATAGTTTAATTTTAAATAAAAGACCCGTTTGTTATACTTGCGTTTAAGCTGCTCTTGAATAGTTCTACTTGCGTACTACAAATTGCTGCAATTGAAATGATAATGTTTTCTTCGGCTCGGCCATAACTGACCATAATACAACATCCGGGTGTGACGCCGAGCGAGAGTTGGACATTGATAGAAACGATTCCAATGAAAATAATACTTAGATCTTTGGTGACAGAGTCAGTAAACTGATACGCTATACAGGACAAAAAACTCTATAGTTAATAGAATTGAGGCGTTATTTCCAAAAACAGCCTTTGTCCAAAACATTGACTTTTCAGGACAAAGTAAAAACAGTTTTTAACGTTGGCTCTTTTTTGTAAAAATAAGAGCAAAGTACATAAAAGTACATACCTTGGCGTTTTTTGTAAAAAACCACCACACTAACATAGCACATGAGTAAAGTTTCTTTACTACCGGACTAGTTTCACACCAAGATGTGCCAAGATTATAGTGTACTGTAGGCTGTTTTTATCAAAACCAATTATACAGATCCCAAGTGTTGCTAACAGTCAAAAAGTAAAATGTATCAAAAATGGAGAAAGGCCGTTTTGTGCCTTGTTTTTGTAAATAACGCCTCAATTTTCAATTCGTTGACCATCGAGTGGATATAGAGTATTAATATTCCATTGTTTCTCACATCCGAAAGACTTTAAGCTTTCGGATTTTTAGCATCTGGGCGAATTCATTAATTCGCGCATGTCACCGAAAATATATCTGCTTCAAAGATGATGACGTGTAAAAAATACAATAAAAACCTTGCTAGTAAGAACATTATTCAAGGCCGACAACTAATCGTCGTCGCCTCACACGCATGGTTTCAAAAAATATTTTTTTAAACTGTATCGGCGCACCTAACTAAACTAACAATCTATTTACTAACTAACTAGGTACTTACGCTAGTTAAAAAATATCACATGATCATTTAATGCACTGCACGTATGGAAATTGAGAAATACAAAAAAGGGAGGTAGCGTTTGCGTATAAAAAACTGACAAATGACGAATGAGTCATCGTCAAGAAAATTAGATCGATGATCCCAAAGAATTTACATATACCTACTTTACACAAATTTTGAATAAGGTAGTGTCATAATGCGTAAATTCGGTATTTTCTAATTGATGATGAATTATTCGAAATAGAAATAACATTTTGGGAGTAAGGTACCTACTTACAGTCTATGATGTGATTAAAGCTTGGACGAATCCAAGGATTAAAGTGAAGAAACTAATAGGTAAAAATATACTGTGTAACGTTAGCAATAGGTATAAAAGCATAGTGAAATGGCTAATAGAACTGATAAACCGCAAATCACTTGAATTAAAATTAATCATAAACTTTTTAGATTTTTGCATTCACAATGCTATTTTTATATTAAGATGAATAAATAATGAAAAATATTAGAAAAAATCGGCTCACCCGTAGCATCCCGTCTAAGTTGCTACGGGTGAGCCGATTTTTTCTAATATTTTTCATTATTTATTCATCTTAAAATTAATCAATTAAATTATTACCGATTCTGGTGAAATTTTGTGAGCAGGTTCGATAATTATCTACCTATAGAATTATTTAGTCGAGCCAGTTTTTCCAAATTTATCTAAAAAATATTTGCGAATACTCCAAATAATATACCAAACAGCACGTAGGTACAGTCAGTGGCACGAATCATGAAATCGGGTGGGGATTGCGCGGAACGCGTATTTTGGGTATGCGTTGCGGTGAGGGGCGCGGGCGGCGGGAGAGGGGCGCGCGCTATTGGTCGCTCACAAGAGCACATGCGCGAACTTATCCCCACTCCGTCGAAAAATATTCAAGATACATGCCTCGCACTGTACTGTGTGCTTTAAAAACCTCATGGTAACATTTTATTTTTGTACAATTTGAGTCACTTTTTATCGCGAGGGCTACAGCTCACGGAGTGACTAGTTTATATAAATAACCATTCTAAAAGTTAAACAACCAGCAGTAGCGATGTAGGTATAATAGTCAAGTTATTGTTTTTACTAATCAAATAGTTAAGCAATCAGCAGGGGAAAAAATATTTCACTTTCACAAGTTAAAATCACAAATTAAATTAAGGAGGTATACTTAGGTAAGTATTTAATACTTCTAACTCTCTATTTATTCCAGCACTTCGAAACAATCAGGAGAATCTTTCCAAGGCCCTCCCACCAACGGGTCGTTCCCAGAACCTCGGTACTGCCAGAAGACAGTACCACCATGTCCGCAGTCCAAGTACCGGACCGTGGACGGCAGCTGCAATAACCTGGAGCACCCCTACCGCTGGGGAGTGTCCAGGACTCCCTTCAGGAGGGTACTGCTACCAGACTATGCAGATGGTGAGTAAAGTGAGGAACTACTACTCTTTTCAGCGTCTAAAAATCGATTACCTGCAGGCGTACCAGTACCATGATAGATACTCAATAAACTTTTAAGTAACACTGACATCGAAATGTCATTTCTAGCAGCGAAACAAAAGAATTTGTCAATATTCAAATGTTATGTCGAGCTTGTCATGCTTCACGGGCGTCTGCATACATTCTGCATACCACTATCAGTCTTCTACTGTCTTAGTGCAGGTTCTTTATTCCTGATTTCTGTCCAGAATTGCCTCTTTATATCGGGGTGCAAATTCAGCTTTTGGTTACCATATTTCTTGTTACCTAGCCGAGATTTCATCTACTTACTACTGTATCTATCTTAGCCCATTTTGATTCTTATCTAAGTACCTACTAAACCCCTTGTATTTCTAGATGCTTTAGATTAATTTTCTGTATAAAGTCTTTAGCCAATTCTATGTTTTCTTCAGGAATCAGTTCCCCTCGCACCGGTGTTGACGGCGCGAGCCTACCAAGTGCTCGTGATGTGAGCGTGACGGTGCACCGACCAAGCTACGCCCATGACACCTCGTTTACAGTGATGCTGGCTGTCTGGGGGCAGTTCGTCGATCATGATATCACTGCTACTGCTCTTAGTAAAGGTAAGGCAACAATGCCAGGTGCAAGTAGTCTGTCAACTTAAACATAAGTGCGGTTTTCACGGACCCAGGAGCTGTTGGACAGTGAATAGTACATTACATCCGAGAACGGGAAGCTAGCGATTGCATTGTCGAGGATGGTTTGAAGCTGATGAAGATGGCTTTAATCATTCGAGGCAATGCAAGTAGCTTCCAGTACAAGGTTTGTTTAATACTTTACTCACGAAATGCGAGGAAATAGGTACAATTTTCTTTGTAAAAATGTGATATTTAAATTGGTTCGCGTGGCCATGTTTACTGACCGGTCATGCAACCATAAAGTTTCATAAAAAAAACGCTAGCTGATAAGTTCTACCGATTTGAATTTGGAACACTTACTTCCCGCACCCAGTGCGGGAAGTAAGTATTGAATTTCATTTCCGCACTGAATTTCAAATTTAGAATGCGATGAACCAGACCCCCACGGAAATGTTGAACGCCCCGCATTCTTTTTTCAAATGGAATGATAACATTTCAGAGCATAAGTGAGTAAAAACAGTTACAGTCAGACACCAAATTGAACTGATCAATACTTGACCTCTGACTTTCGGGATCTGTGGTGCAGAGATAGCGCACCTCCTACCTAAATCTGCGTTAAGTTGCAATATGTAGTGCAATATTTCTGTAATATTTCAGTTTTCATTTCGTTAAATCAAACATTCGACATTACTTTGGAAAGAAACAAAAAACTTCGATTCTTCAGTGTCTTAAACCGGATTTTACGTTCGTAATGTTTTTATACACGACGGGATACTGCTTGGCTTGCACCTCACGGCTCACCTGATGTTAACATCCCCGGAATCCTCATCACTGAGGAACTGTCTGTCTTACCTCTAACTGCCGGAACACAACAACTTTAAATTGTTTTTATGGCATCAGACTTATAAAGGGACCCCTGTGTATTACACGGTTGGGCAAACCACTAGACCACAGAGGCAGTTGAAATTCGAAGATTTTCCAGTCAAACCAAGAATAATAGTATCAACTCTAAAGAGCGGACATTTTTTCTTCCAGGGGAAAACAGCAGTGCCTTATCGTGCTGCGACCCGAGCCTGGCGCCGCACCCGGAGTGCTTCCCCGTGGAGCTGGACGCAGAGGACCCCTTCTACCAGGAGTACAACCTCACCTGCATGGAGTTTGTGCGCTCCGCACCCTGCCCTACTTGCTTCTTTGGTGAGATAACGCCTTGTGATAGAATCACTCATTCCTCGTGGTTACACCAGTAGTTACACCGATGAGGAATACCCTGTTCCTCGTTTTTACACCATGGTAGGTTGAATCTGATGACATTTATGAGACCTTTGACTTTTTTTATGATTGGCGCCGAATGGTGACTAAGTGTAAAATAATTTGACTGTAATGTTGTGAATTTGTGATCTAAATTTGCTAATGCGATGTGCGACTCAATATTATTCAGTTTATTTTATGGTACCTACAATCTTTTTTGTTACAGTGGAATGCTAATGACATCTTAAATGATAAAAAAGCAACACAGTGACCACAACTATTCCTCTGAATACCTCATAGGACTTCACATTTCAAAATGTACCTAACCACTGATAAATTATTTATATAGTTTTAAATCACCACCGTCTTGCAGTATTTTCACACCAAAAATTCACTAAGTAAATACGTTTATTACAAAAACTACATCTTAGCGCGTTTTTAGCAAATGATTCGAATCATAGCGAATCGATCTCACTTGGTAGTACCTATGTGCACACGCATACTACAGCATAGATAATTAGGTCACGTCGCAAATTAAGCCTTAAGCATGTTTCAATCCACCACACGCTCCCGACATTATTATAACTTAATTTCAGGTCCTCGAGAACAAATGAACCAAGCGACAGCATTCATCGACGCCTCGACAGTGTACGGCTACACGCACGAGCGCGCGGCGCGCCTGCGCCTGCAGACGGCCGGCCGCCTGCGGATGCTGCGGGATGGAAAGAGAGAACTATTGCCCCCTGCGGTCGATCCTGCTGACCCCTGTAACACTGCGCAGATGAATGCCATGGGCCGGTACTGCTTTGAGACAGGTTAGTCATTTGTTTTAAGGTTCAACCAGGTAAAGGTTGATGCAGCTAGGAAACTATTGGCTCCCGCGCAAGATCCTGCTGACCCCTGTAACACTGCGCAGATGAATGCCATGTGCCGGTACTGCTTTGAGACAGGTCAGTAATTTGTTGTGGCGCAAAAGCTGAGCTTCCACGGCATCTCCGGTGCGCACTTTGGCAAGTGAGAAAGTTAATACCTAGTGCAAACTAAATATCTAAATATTTTCTTATTTGCAGGTGACGACCGTGCAAACGAAAACCTGCACCTAACCACGATGCACCTGATCTGGGCGCGGCAGCACAACCGCGTGGCGGCTCTACTTCTAGAGCTCAACCCCTCATGGACCGACGAGACGGTGTACCAGGAGGCGCGCAGGATCGTCGGCGCGCAGATGCAGCACATCACCTACGCTGAGTTCCTGCCTTCAATATTAGGTAAGGAAACTTTAAAGTTTTAAACCCACACCCAAAACCGTAATAAAATTTAACCCATAAATGCGTGGCCTCGCAACTCCTAGAACTCAACCCGAGCTGAAGCGACGAGATCACGGGACGTTGTCTACCAGGCGCGCAGATGCAACACAGCCGAGTTCCTCGAAATATCGAGGCTATTAGGGTTTTCTGTAACTCGATCGCTCGTAGAGCGACGAGACTCTTCACCATTTTGAGACTGTGAACATTTTGATATGGTGGAGTGGGTCAGCGGTTTCAGCATTGTAATTGCAACAAAGCAACTTTCACAATAGTCAGTCATGGTATGACTGACCTAAAATTTATTATCTTGAGCTTCGGAAAGCAAATTAAGACGAATTAAATCTTTGACATTAAGACGTTGGTCTTCTTTATGAAAGTAGTCTCTATTTGTGTGGGTATGTCCATTTTATAAAGTTACGATGGATTCAAATGTAGGTGGTACATATTGGATTATTTCTTAAATCTATGACACATTTTAACTTGTTAATTTTCCACAGGTAACGACGTGATGTTCGCTTTGAACCTGACCTTGGTACCGTACGGCTACTCCGACGTGTACGACCCGACCGTGGAGCCCACAGTGGCTAATCACTTCTCCGCGGCCGCCTTCAGATTTGCACATACGCTGTTACCAGTAAGAACTATTCACTTTTGTTTAATCCTCCTATGGTACGCTAGTTTTTTTACATTCTCTTTGCTATTGTTTTGGAACTTGTAACCAAGCTTTTGACTTTAATGGAAATATAACAACGTCTTTAAGTATTTCCATAGGAAGAAATGTCAAAAGGGCTTCCTAATGCAGAGACCGGAAAACCCCTTTTTTGGGTAAACCAATTGTTAGCAGGGACGTATTTACCCTAGGGTCCAAGGGGGCCATGGCCCAGGGCGCCAGGTTGCTAGGGGCGGCGTGAGCCACCCCTCGCAGTCTACCGCGTCAGCCGCCCCTCGGGCTTAGCTTTAGGGCGCCTTTCATAATTAGTTATACCAATCATTTTTTGACGAACTGCAGTGCAGAATGTTCATTTTCCGTTCATGATATTACATGATTAGTGAGATTAATAGATAAAACTGACTAAAAATCGCGCTGCGCGGCCGATTTTTTTTTTATTAAATACTTACTCATAGTCGGGCAAAATTACAAGATTAATGCATGGAACTCACAAAAACTCTTGGCTCCAAAAACATAATCTAGAAACAAATTGCAATAAATCCAAACTAGTACAATTCAGACCCTATCAAAAAAGTCCACTAAACCTCAATAAAATATCGAATACACTAAATATTAAAGAAGTAACAGAATTTAACTTGTTAGATCTAACCAACGAACTAAGATACTAAGGAAGTGTAATTCCGCTCAAAAAATAGCACCACGCAAACTAACACAGAGTGGGCGGGGCTAAAAAAGTACTAGTGAAGCACGATTTAGTAATGTCTGCCACGCGCTCGGCGACAGTCGTTAGCGTTACCACAAAAAAATAATTAGAAAAATGATTAAAATGACGTCATGTGTGGTCAAGTGGTGAAAAAGACCAAAAGAAGGCAGCAAAACTATACAGACATAACATAACATAGGAAAGTAACATATTTTTCGTTTTTTAGAAATATCTATGAGCGTATACATACAAAATATGGTCGTTATTATGCAACAAGTGTTCAGTCGCTTTGTGGGGCAGAGTCAAATCTTCACATTCACTGCTATCACACATTTTTAAACAAGAATAAAACTCTCTCATGGAATTCAGTACAACAAAAAAAAGGAAAATTTAAATCAAAATTTTGTAATGCTAAAAATGGCGCGTCCTGCAATATGCAATACATAGAAAACGAGTAATCTGATGTAATCTCCTTGTTTTTTATTATTATACAGGGTGTAACAAAAACGCTGTCCAATCCGTGAAGGGATGATTAGGTAGGTACCTATAAAGATTCTATTCACGCAATCCTCTTTGATTAACGAGTAAAAATCCCTGGTTAAAATAGAATAAATAAAAAATGAAGAACTCACATTGCAACACCGAAGGCAGCAGAGTGGCACGACAAGTAGTGACGTCATGAGGTCAAGACCGTCAGATCAGAACACAAAGTAATGACAATTTCCAGAAACTATGATTTTATGCAGCTCTGAAAACAGCTTTTTAATATGGAGTTTGATCCGCGGATCATTCTGCTGGAACCCCAATGTATGAGATCTGCTGCGAAAATGCTACTTTATATTTCCACCACCAATAGAAATACATGCCTAGCAACGGTGCACTAGATTGTCCCGAACACTTTGCAGCACACCTGTATTCCACTTAATTAGTACAAATGTGGCTATTATTCGCAAACGCATTACGGATTCACTCTCACAAATGTTTTTAAACATCAACTTTAAACATGACCTCACAAATAAAAATCAAGGGGTGTCAAATCTGGGGATCGCGCTGGCTACGGAGTTGGTCCACCTCTTCCAATCCACCGTCACCCATCACCCATATTGCTAGTTTAGGTATTTGCGCACCGGTCAATAAGCATGTTAAAATAGTCTGCATTTGAAAAAGATCTTGACAAGAATAAACTTTGACTTGGTGGAATACGCTGCTAAAAAAAATACATTACGAAAAACTGAGAACCTCCTCCTTTTTTGAAGTCGGTTAAAAAGGTGTCGCTATAAGAATTTTGTATTGCCAATTAAAAAATAAAATTAAAGCGACGTATTAATACTGTTGTTCTTTATCAGTCACACCTCTAAAAGACGTATTAAGGTGTTGCTCGCGCAAATGTGATAATTATCTACATAATATGTACTTACATGTTATGAAAAAAAAAATCTTTACAGAATACATTGTCTTTTATCAAGCATACCTATTTTATTTCAATAGCTTGCCTAATTTTAGTCCTTCTTGAAATCATATGTCTTACCAATTCGTGACAAATAATATGATCATCATTCATCAACATCATCATTTTATAATTTTCCTAAAATAAAATAACAATAAAATCATCACAGCCGAAAGACGTCCACTGCTGACATAGGTCTCCTTTAGTTTTTTAGAGCGACTAGTTACAGGCGACTTGCATCAAGCGTATTCGAGCGGTCTTTACCAAGTCGTCCGTCTACATAATAAAACAAACATTATATCTAACAAACAATAATGTACTAATTTCATAAAACAATTTTATGATGCCGCCCAGCGCGCCGTAGTAGGTTAGGTGTACTGACTGCATTCTACGTTACACCGTCCTCGCCTCAATGACAAAGGCACGACAACGGCCCAATGAGTGACACGAGGCGAGTCAAATATCCAATCATGTTTGATCTGCGTTCAAACCTCAGCCAATAAAAAACGTCATATGCGTTAGAATACAATCTAATGCCGATTATGCGTGCATTGTAATAAGGTATGTTTTTACTAGTTCATTGTTGAGTTTGCGACCTTTTGTGTTACAGAATATGTGAAGGTGCCATTTTTTATGCAATATTTGTTAGGAGTTAGGCTTCCTTAGATCTTAGTTCGTTGGATCTAACAATAGACACAAACCTTAACTGGAAAAGTCATGTTGCTAAAATAAAAAACAAACTCTCTAAATTTGTTTACGGCCTTAGTGTAATTAAATTAAATACAAATACAAAATGTGCATTATCCGCATACTATGCGTATGCATACGCGTGGCTTAAATACGGAATCGTAATGTGGGGCCATAGTACCGATGTTAAGGATCTATTTATAATACAAAAGAAATGCCTCCGCATTATTGTAAACATTCGGCAAAGAGTGAGTTGTAGACCGTATTTTATTAAACACAACATATTAACTTTAACATCAATATATATTTTAGAAACAGCAACATTTGTCCATAAAAATAAAATCCTTTATGAAAAAGTTAAAAGTGAGCGAAGGAAAAACAAACTCATACTACCAGAACCAAAATTAGAATTATTTAAAAGCAGCCCTTATTATAAATCCATACAAATCTATATTAATAATTTCGTCAAGGGGTACGGTAGACTCGATTGAAACCTTATATGAATAACAAAACATAAAAAAAATATTGATTTCGAGTCGACAACATATATCTGCAAAATTCGGATTATGGAGAATTTCGTTAAATTCTAATGGCACTGACAAACAAACCACATTCGCCATCTTGGGTAGTTTCTTTAGTCATTGATGTTGCGCGCGAAAATATTGTTTTTGACACTTTTTTATGATATACTCTTTGATATATGTTTTTTCTTTAAACCTTGATTGACCGATTGCGATAACAACCATAGAAAAAAGAAAGAATACCAACCATAACCTTTACATTGACATTTAGTTTTGCATAGTGATTTACTTTGTTTGTAATCGTATTTCATAAAATCTGAATTGGCAGGAAATCTTAGATAAATTTACAAGAGACTAAAAAAGAACATAGACCCGATTTAATGGGGAGGAAAAGCGCAATTTTATCCCGATAGGTGGCGTCTGGTCTTTGGTACCGGGCCGCCTCAAAGAAAGTGTCAAAACATATGGGAATCTCTTGGAGTATTGCACTTTTTAATTTTATACTGAGAAAATGCCGCATTGTTATGCATGTAACTTGTAAAATGTTGGAGTTCATCGATTTCCCAGTAACAAAAAAAATAGTAGGCAAAAAAATATAAAAAAAAATATGCTTTTCCCTCGATTTTCTCCTTTGCTGAGCCTGAGAAACATTATAAATCAAAAGGAATGTTTCATGAATTTGATGAAGCTTCGCCAAAATAAAACAACATTTGAATTATAACAGCTTTGTTCTTTAATATTTCAACCTCAGCAGTTTCTAACATATTTATAACTTGGATGAATTTGATAGGTATATCAAATATGGAATAAGCCCAATATTGGGGCCAAACAGAGAATTAATAGAATTTTATATGCCAGAGTCATTCAAGAAACTTAGAATTATAAAATAAATATGATAAAACGGTTCGTGGAATTTTGGATGGTACAGAAATTCCAGTACAGAAACCTGAAATTACTATTGCACAGAAGGCATCATCAGGCAACTATAAACTCGGAAATTCACACTCAGTTGCTTTGTTAAAATTTAAATCATATGCTTCTAATCTGAAATAAAAAGATTACTTGTAAATCTTACACGAAATTTAAAGAAATGTAATGCTTGTTAGCAATTTTTTGTAAGTTGCTATAAACTTTCTTGTCTGTTGTTTTGGCTTTTCTTTTCCGTAATTCTTCTTTTATATGAGCTAAAGTTAGCATAGAATACATTGTTTGTCCGCAAAACCGAAAAAAATACAATCTAAGAAAGTAAAATCCCGTAATACACAGTCAGGACAATATAAGCTCAAACTGACAATTGTTCCAAAGACTGAGCGCCATCTGTAATTCACTTTGCCTTCGCCTCCCCATTGCCAGAATTTTTAAACTTAAATTGGAGGAACTTTTAGATGACATTACAAGTAAAAGCACGCAAAAATATGTTTGGAGTACCTACCGAGTGCGTGCTTTTACTTTACACCATTGAATTTTAGAAACGAGGGCTTCCACGTGCTCATATGCTTATTATTCTAAGAAAAACCAAAGTCATCAGAAGATTATGATAAATTTGTGTGTGCAGAAATACCTGAGCCAGATAAAGACCAGAAACTTTTTCAGACTGTGTCAAAAAACATGATCTATGGGCCATGTGGCCCAATGTGCATAAACGATGGATTTAAACTTATTTTAGTCTTTTTAAATAAAGAGTTACAATTTTAACCGTCGGAGGTTTTTTCAAAATTTTTAATTTTGCCATTTTATTTTAAACTTTTTAAAGAATTCATACGTTATCTACTCTAAAAACCGCATCTAAATCGGTCAAACTATTCGGAAAATGATTACTACAGAGCGCCCCCTAGCGGCTGAACACCATAACACCAAGAACCATCACCGACAAACTACAAAACTATAAGGTACTTACAGAAAACCAGAAAACCGCATCCAAATTGGTCAATCCGCTTTGGAAATAAATGAGAAAATGATAACTGCAGCGCCCCCTAGCGGTTAAACACCATAACATCTATCTGAGAACCATCGAAAACCGCATCGAAATCAGTTGAGTAGTTTTTGAGAACTTCTCAAGCGCGACTTATCTGGTTGCTGCAGCGCCCCCTGGTGATCTACCACCATGTAACTTATCTAAGAACCTGCTCTGAAATGAAACCTTTTGATTGCAAAAACCGCATTGAAATCGGCCCAGTAGTTTCCAAGGAAAATGGTAATAGACAAACTTGACTTATCTGGTTGCTGCAGAGCCCCCTGGTGGTCTACCACTATGAAACATGTCTTAGAACCTGCTCTGAAATGAAACCATTTGAATGCAAAAAGCCGCATCGATATCGGCTTAGTAGTTTCCGAGGAAAATGGTAACAGACAAACACACAAACAAACGCACAACCTCTAACCCCAAACGCATATACCGCCTCCGTTCCGTCGTGGGTAAAAAATGATGGAACTGCCTCTAAATGTTCTAAAAACTACCCAAAGACATTTTGCGGAGAAACTAGAGATGGTACCCAAAATGGAGGTTATGCAATAATAAGAAGAGACGATGGAAGAATAATAAAAAGAAGGATTTCGAGTGTGATAATAACAGACAGGATAGGTGGTGGGATCTATGTAAAAAAATAATGCTCACATAAATGTGGAAATTTGTTCAAGTGTCAAATGTGTGAAATATATAAATAAATATTTTTATAAAGGTCATGACCAAGCAAAGATACAAATCACAGTAGCGCCACAAGAGTTCAGTGATCAATCGACATCAAGCAATGAAAAGCATGATGAAATTATATTTGAATTTTCAATGCACAAAATAAGTCACACAATTACACAGTCAGGTGTTCATTTGGGAAACCAACAAACTGTCGTATTTACAAATCAGAATGTTCATGAAGCAGCAGCTAGATCAGCGGAAAAATCAACATTATTGGCATTTTTTGAACTAAACAGAAGAAAAGAAAGTGCTCGACAATATCTTTACACTGAAATTCCGACACATTTCAGATTCTACCTGCCCAAGTAGAGAAAATGACTGAGTGCTTAAAACAGCGGTAGTTTATTTTGAATTAAAAAATATTTTTGTAAAAACTTTTGCAGTTTTTATTTACTATATTAAACACAACGAACGCAGCTAGGTATACGAATCTATGCCTTGCTTACCTTTTATATTCCTTGAGAACCGATGACTACAGAAATATCTACCTACATTTTGTACCTAGATGTGTATTATGAGTCATTTCACCCGAGCGAAGCCGGGTTTTCATCTAGTATTTAATAAACTACCCCCATCTATGACAGAAACAAAAGACTCAAAATTATTTACCAACAAATTAAAGTCATTATTATTACAAAAATGTTATTATACAATAGAAGAATATTTTTTTGTGATGTTAAAATAGATTTAAGAAATTCATTAAGTACAACTATATTAAAATTTGTAGTTCCTACTAGTCTTAAGTATTAACAATATTTTGTAAAATTAAGGAAAAAAATATTGAATTATAATTAAGTAAGTAAAATTTACTAAAATTGCCATACCCTTGCCGGGTGCATGTATAGCTATTATAAGTCTTATCTTGTAAGTGTGTTACATGTATGCAATAAATAAATATAAATAAATAAATAAATAAAAAATCGAATGCTAAAGATTGACAAAATGACAAGTTTATTGGATGAAACTGTCTAAAAATCGCGCTGCGCGGCATTTTTTTGGTACAGACAGGATTTTTTCTTAAAAATCTGGCGTTTTGTTTTCCTGTACAGGTGGACAGGCATCCTCTTCTTCCCGTGTGTGTTACATATAATAAACTAGCGGCCGCCCGCGACTTCGTCTGCGTGGAAAGTTTTTTTGCTATCCCTCGGAAAACATACATTTTTTCGGGATAAAAGGTACCCTATGTCCTTCTCTGTAGCCCTGACAACGTGTATGCAAAATTTCATGATGATCGGTTCAGTAGTTAATACGTGAAGGCGTAACAAACAAATAAACAAACAAACGGACTTTCGCATTTATAATATTAGTAAGGATTACATGATTAGTGAGATTTGCAGATAAAACAGACAAAAAATTGCGCTGCGCGGCTATTTTTTTTACTAAAGATTGACAAAATTATAAGTTTATTGAATGAAACTGACTAAAAATCGCGCTGCGCGGCATTTTTAAGTATAGACAGGATTTTTTCAAAAAAATCAAGCGTTTTGTGTATCCTAGACAAGCATCCTCATTCCTGTTCCTCTCGTACGTACCTAGATAGTCGATAACCCTAGGGGCGGCATACCTTATTGGCCCAGGGCGCCGAATCTTAAAATACGTCCCTGATTGTTAGAGAAACCCTATTAAAAAACTAACCAATGATTTCCCTTTCGATAGGGTCGGTCGACGTCATGCTTACCGTATTGATATTTTTGAAAACAAGTCTATGAAATACCCAATCAAAAACCCTATTAATGGTAAGCGGTTCATGAAATACCCAGACCTACCGGTTTCGTTTCTTTGCTTTGCTGTTCTACCTTGATTTAAAGACCGCCGGCCGACCAGGGTAATGGTAATTATCAATCTATCGCATTTTGGGACTAGACCAAATTGGCAAGATAGCCATTAGCTTGGTGTTATCAAATATCATCGCCTGGATTGCGAAGTAGGAAGCTTTTAGGAGATATACCACCCTGAACATGGACTCCGATCGTTAAAATAAAATCAATGGCATATTTATACAAGATGTTTGGTAAAGCCTTATAAAGCTGAATATGGTAGATAGGGACCCTTAAACTGAACAACTTTTACTATGGCACCAAATCTGAAATCGCGAAAAAAATGAGCTGTTTCATACATTTTGATAATTTCGTTATTAATTTTTATATGAAACAGCAGTTTTTTTTTAAACTAAAACTAAAACTTCGCATTGCAACCCAGACGACGATATTTGATAACACCAACTAATGGCTATCTTGCCAATGTGGTCTGGTTAAAATATGCGATAGATTGAATATGAGCCTCTTGGCCGGCGGTCCATAGTAGAACATCAAAGCAAAGAAATGAAACCGGTAGATCTGGGGTCAGCCTTACGGTAAGCGGTTCCGGTCCTTCGGCCCAGGTGGGACTAGGTATAAATTGCTTGAACACGTTTTAAAACCCCATCATTAAACCTTATTAGGGTTTCCCCGATAGGGTTTTTGTATTCGGTAAAGTGCTTACATGGGTTACCCTTTCGATAGGGTTACCGTATTGATAGGGTTTTGAAAACAAGTCTATGAAATACCCAATCAAAAACCCCTGTAACGGTAAGCGGTTCCGGTCCTTTTCCTAATGAAGCCAAATCTTTAGCTATCGAGAATCAAATTCTGATGAACCTAAGTAAGACTTATCTTGGACATCATTTACATAATTTGCATCTTCGGCAGGCATACCTGCTATGTAGTCAATTAGACAAATAATAATTTCAACTTCTTTGCTTAATTCCGTCTGAGTATTAGTAGTTAAGATGCCTTTAACCTTTTTCTAACAGTTCTGTAACCTCCGTTTCGCCTCCAGGGCTTGATGCACAACATTGACGTTAGCACGGGCACCATCAACTACGTGCAACTCCACGAGATGCTGTTCAACCCGTACACGCTGTACAGCACGAGAGGCGCCAAGACTGCCGTCTCGTCGGCCATGAACACGCCTGTGCACAGTGTGGACCCTCACGTTACTACAGAGGTAGCTATTCTGATTGTTTTCAATCAAGCTTACGTAATCATCGAGGATAATCCATAGCGCAACTTCAAGAGCAAGAAAGCCAAGGTTATCATGAACACTCTCGTGGATCCTCACGTTACTACAGAGGTAAAATTTCTGTTTTTTTTTTCAAACAAGCTTAGGTAGTAATCATCGGGGATAGTCCATGGTGCAATTTGAAGAGATATTATTCAACCCGTACACACTGTAAAGCGAGAGAGGCGCCAAGGCTCTCGTTGGCCATATACACACCAGTGCACCCTCACGACGACGTGACATGAGGGTGTGGACCCTCACGTCACTACTGAGGTAACTATTCTGATCAAGCGTAGATAATCCATGGTGCAACTTTAAGGCCCATATTTATAAACTGCTCTCAACATCGAGAGCTATCTTGAGATCATACTTGAAATGCTCTTCTTATAAAAACAGCATCTTAGGTACGATCTCAAGATAGCGTTGATATATTGTAAGAGAGGCGCCAAGTTACTGTATATAGTAAGAGAGACACCAAGGCTACCGTTTATGGCTATGTTCGTCGTTCGCTTCGGTTTACTGGGCCTTATTCCTGGGCTTCTACTTAATGTCATGAAGCGGAATGAACGTTCTCCGAATATCGTGATTTAGTTTTCGGAGTTGGTCCTCCGATTGATTTTAGACTTCAGATTTAGCGCCACAGTCGAATGTAAAATCAGCGCAGCGAAAATTTTTCTGTCTTTGGGAAAATCAGACTAATTTCCGTTAGGCATCCGTTTTTGGTTCATAGTATGTACTTATTTTCTTAGATTCTCAGCTCTTTTACACTCTTTTACAGCAGTAGCTCGTATCACAAAAGCGGGCCATGTGGCCTCGAACTAGTGTCGTTGAACATTCAGCGCTATTAACCCATCAAAGACCATGTAACCCTTTTCCTTTAGTTGCAGTAGTTCGGCTGTTAGTCCGGTTAACCGAATTGACATATCCGCTTACCGCTATTTTGAAAAAATCGGTAATTCTTCGCAATCGCAACGCAACTGATAAAACTAGTGTCAATCAATAGGAAACGTTAAAATAAACACAAATTATAGGTTGTTGTACTGTTAGGCAGGCGCTCCGCCCGCTTATATTTTCCCACGCTTTTGTAAACGCTTAACGCACTAAATATTATCTGTTATCACAGTTATTCTTCTGTGCTGTTCTGTGTAAACTAAACGCTTTGCTTGTTTCTATCTTTCAATCTTCGATTCTTCCTTCTGTCTGACTTAATGTATGTGCATTGTGTGTGCTTGGAACATTATACCGCTTCACGTAAGTTGGACATTTTTATTTGGAGTCATTCCTATTGCACACCCATACTATCGTAATATGTATACTTTCGGAGATATATGAAGATTATTTTTTCATTCTATCACGACGATTTTTTTAAGTCCCAATATCTCTGAAAGTATACATTATATTAAAGATAACTTGATAATCAATAATTCACGTTTATTTTGACATTTTCTATCGATTAAAACTAGTTTCATCAGTTCCGATTTTTTTTTAAATACGTATACCTGGCTCCATACTAAAACGTTACATGCCGTTTCCTCCCCAGTTAAGCAATCACCTATTCGAGAGGCCACAAGCCGCAAACAGCAGCAGCTCGTACCACAAGGGCGGGCCGTGCGGCCTGGACCTGGTGTCGCTGAACATCCAGCGCGGGCGCGACCACGGCCTGCCCGCCTACCCCGCCTGGCGGGCGCACTGCGGCCTCTCCACGCCGACAACGTTCGACGACTTGGGGGAGATCTTCGACAACCAGTCCCTCAGTCGGATTAGTACGATTTACAAGTAAGTCACATAGTTAATGATTCTATTTTGATCTCTCAGCATCAGGTACAGTTACTTATTCATAAGTCGCATCACATCAGATAGTAAATAATGGCAGCACAAGTAAAAACGCAAAAACCCTGCAATTTTCCAAGGAAGACCCGTAAAGCAAAAATATTTACCTAACGATTTTTCTACAAATTATTTGTCATTTAAAATTACCAACTTTACAAAAAGATTTCTCGATTTCACAAACGTCTCACGTCTGGCTTCCTTTAATAGCTAGAAACTTTAAGTTACCTACTACTTACCATCAATAAATGCGTAAGACAAACCTATGACTCAGCTCTTTGCAAATTAATTGACACAGCTGCCATGCCATCTCATACATTATTAGTTACCACAAGATTACCTTAGAATATAGATAGGCAAGTTTGCATAATTATGCATGTATCTATAGGTTTTTTTAACTCTTGGTATAAGGAAGGGGTTCCCATATGGGTTGGGAATGGGATAGGATTGGACAGGTAGGGATGAGTAAGGTATAGTGGTTAAGGTGATGCAGTACCATTGAGCTCATCCCTTGGTGAGGCCTGTTGCCCTCCGGTACCGCATCGGGCAGAAGGAAAAATGGTAGAAAGAAGGAAAAGTGATAGAAAGAAAGAGAAGGATAGAGGGATAGGAACAAAGTGAGAATAGAAGAAGGAAGGTATCTATAGTTGCTTTATTAGATCATAAAGTTTATTGCCTTCGTCTACCTCCAGGAACGTTGATGACATAGATCTATACACGGGAGCATTGGCAGAAGAGACGAAAGGTCGTCTCCTGGGCCCCACGCTGAGCTGCCTCCTGTCCGACCAGTTCCTGAGGCTCAAGGTCGCCGACCGCTTCTGGTACGAGACCGGAGACGAGACAGTCGGCTTCTCCATCGGTTAGTATTGGAGATATCTTCGTTTTTATAGTTCTTCTATCTCACGACGACCGTTTTGCTATGAATGCGATTGAGGCCCGTATTTATAAACTGCTCTCAATGTTCAAAGCTATATATATCTAAAGATCATGCCTGAGATGCTGTTCCTATAAAGAAGAGTACCTATCTCAAGATTGCTCTCAACGTTGAGAAAGCGGATTATAAATACGGGATGTGCCGTGCTTTTGCACACTCTCGTATCACGCACTGTATAATAATGTGTATGTGCACGCCTAACAATATTCATAGCAAAACGGTCTTCGTGAGATATAACAACTACTTTTAAAAGTCTTGATTTTTTGGAAGATCAAGGCTCCTTCTTGGCGTGAACAATGCTTTTTATAAGAACTAGAAATACTTAGATAATGTCTGTTAAATCAAGATGTCTTATTTAGATGTTGAAATTCAAGGAAAAGTAAGTATTGAATCAAACAACACTAAACTTGAAATAAAAAAATTTTGGTAAAATCATTCTTAGATTCGTAGACTTAATTCACCTGGACTTATTCACCTGGGTTGCATGGGTATAGGGTACTTCTTTTGTTCAGCAGAACTGGGTTTGGTGTAAGTGAGGTCAAAGTACCTGCAGCCAGCATAATCTAAACACTTCATTTGAGGACTGTCCTCAGCACAGTCAACAATCAATGTTCAATACCAAGCCCAAGAAGTCAATTTTTAAACAAAATAAGTCAGATTAACCGTATTTATTTACAGCCCAACTTACTGAAATTAGAAAGACCACACTGGCTGGTGTAATTTGCGCCAACGAAGAGTTATTAGACCAAGCGCAACCACGGGTCATGGAGGCAGTAGGGCCCACTAACCCACTGGTGGACTGCAAGGAGCTCCCACAGCCAGACTTCTCACCATGGCAAGGAAACAAGATTAAGAAAAAGAAGCCTTCAAGACGTTAAGCATAATTTAAGACTCTACTTTCAATTAGCTCTTTATAATATGAGGACCATTACAAAAAAGAATCACGCTAGTCGAAATATGTTCGTTGATCCATTTACTTGATTTTAAACCTTATACATGTGTCACATGAGTTAATAATGCCACGAACATCGTTCGCTTATTGCGATGGTTTTTTGTAATAGGCGCTCTGGTTTGTCTTCTAGGCCTTCAGATATTGTGTAATGTATCGTGGAATTAGTAATGTACACTTTAAATACTTACATCAATCAATCTTCGGTCTTTTGATCTTCTTTTACTAGGTATTTGGTTTAAAGAAAGAAAGAAAATGGGCCTAGGTATGCATCCTTGAGGGATAAGCCGACTAAATGAAACATAGTACATTGATAACATTATGTATATCTTTCTAGTAAGTAAGTATATAGGTAGGTAATAATTTGTTATGTCAGAGGCAGAGGGAGCCAGAGACATTTAAATAAAGAAAGAAGAGGACTTGAGCATTATTTTTTCAAAAATACAAATATGTTTCTTAGGTATCTCTTATTCATTAAATAAGTCATCTTAATAGATAATAGGTACTATAACAACACTTGCATCTAAGATACCTACTTAATAAACCCAAGAGAGAAAACGTGTCTATATACAGGGTAAGGAAATTGAGCAGATCACATCACATGGAGTTGCTATGTTAATAAATATACTTTTCACCTCTCCAGCACGAAAAGGGTGCTTTTGGCGCGTAAAAACTCGCAGCAAAATCGATTTTTGCTGCGAGCGTGAGACAAAGTGCTTTTTTAATTTCTAACACCAACTTTTAAAATAATAAAGAAAAAACAAATAAAGTGACAAGGATGACACTTGTAAAATTGATATGTGAGAAAAGGATAGATAGAGTGCTTTATGGTGTCATACACGGATTAAAAAGTAAAAAAATAAAATGCACGGATATACCAAGGAGTTTTAAATAAGGATTGTTAAAAAAGAAGGTTGAGAATACGAAATAAAGAGAATGTAGGTAATGAGGTCGCATGTATGAAACAAATATAGAATAAGAAATTAATGAAATTTATTAACAAATTATATGTTTTATCTACACTCACAACGTAATGTTCCAAATATGAATTCAAAAAAGGTAATATAAATACGTACTTTATTTTCGTGGATAGGTAAAATTAAAAAATAAACTCATTACGATGCAGTCAACTGCATCATAAAATAACTTTTTTTCTCATTACGATACAGGGCAAATCCAAAAAGAAGGCAGTGCCGTAACATAAAAAAAAAAACAACGATATTTTCCCACATATTTTCATTGATTAAAATGCACTCTTTTTACTCGACATTGGCAAATGTACTGATCGTACGAGCCAGAAAAAAAAAAAAAAAAAAATGCACTCTATGGTAATCGATGACTTAGTGCGATTAAATTGTTGGAATGCACTCATCTCTTTTTTTTCTAATGGAATGCGCGCCATTTCTAAAGCATTTCAAATAAAGTTTTGATTTCAATTTTTACATTTTGTTATACTTACTGAGTTTTGTAGGTTTTTTTTATTCGTGCTTTAAATTGTGAAAAAAAAATGGAATCTGCCCGATATTTTAGATGCAGCTAAGGAAATGACTTATTACAAGGTAGGTACCTAGCTGAAGTCAAAGTCAAAGTCAAATAAGCTTTATTCAAATAAACTTAATTATTAAGTACTTTTGAATCGTCTATATTTTCCTACCACCCGTTCCAGACTTTTTTAGCTGACAAGAAGAACGGGCGCAAGAAACTTATCAGCTGTAACAGCCATAAGTAACGATATTTACAAACTTGAATATATCGTTACCAGAAAATTACAACAGGGTGACAGGATTATTGGCAACAACATAGACTTATTATATTACTTCAACAAAGTACTTATTAGCAAGTTATGTGTTACATCATTTCCACGCATTTAGATCTTTAAGATAATCATCTACTTTATAATAACCTTTACCCATGAGCGTTTTTTTAACATGGTTTTTAAATTCATGCAAAGGAAGATCAATCACTTGTTGTGGAACTTTATTAATAAAGGCTATGCCTTTCCCCATAAATGAACCTCTAGTTTTTGCAAGCCTAAATCTTGGAACGGCAAGTTTATCTTTATTTCTTGTATTGAACTGGTGAATATTGCTGTTCTTAGCAAATGAATCATAGTGTTTCCTTACATAAACTAAATTATCATAAATATATTGGCCTGCCAAAGTTAAAATATTTATTTCTTTGAACATTTCTCTCAAGGTATCTCTCCGCCGTAGATTGTATATGGCGCGAACAGCTCTTTTTTGGAGTACAAAAATATTTTCAATACTGGCAGCTGAGCCCCACAATAGCAGTCCATACGACATTACGCTATGAAAATAACTAAAGTATACTAACCTTGCCGTTTCAATATCAGTTAAAAGCCTTATTTTCTTAACAGCGAATGCCGCTGAACTAAGTCTACTTGACAAGGCTTCAATATGTGGATCCCATTGCAGTCGAGAATCTAGTGTGATACCTAGAAATTTTGTGCTCTCGATAAACTCGACTTCATCGTCATTCAAATTAATATTTAATTTTGTCTGCTCAACATTAGGTAATGAGAATTTAACACATTTAGTTTTTTTGGGGTTAAGTGCTAAATTATTACTATTAAACCAGTATGAAACTTTAGAGAGGGCACTATTTACTTCGTCCGAACAGTTATTACCTCTGTTTACTTTAAAAACTAAAGAAGTATCATCCGCAAATAGTACTGTTTCACATAAATTATTCGCGTAGTTGGGAAGGTCATTTATATAAATTAGAAACAGCAATGGGCCCAATATTGATCCCTGTGGCACACCCATATTGATGGGGGCTCCAGTAGATTCAGTTCTATTAATCACTACTTTCTGAGTTCTATTGTACAAATACGATTTCATAAGACTAACTGATTTATCAGAGACACCATAATGTTCTAGCTTCTTTAATAGTGTTTGATGATCAACGCAATCGAATGCCTTAGAAAGGTCACAGAAAATGCCAATTACATCTTGCTTTTCTTCCCAAGCATCAAGAATATGTTTGAGAAGTGCAATTCCAGCATCAGTAGTACTTTTACCCTTGGAAAAACCAAACTGATTTTTATGAAGTATATTATTGTATGTGAAGTAATCTAATAATTGGGAATATATAATTTTTTCAAATATTTTACTAAGTGCTGGTAGTATAGATATTGGCCTAAAGTTAGCTGGGTCACTTTTATCCCCAGATTTAAAAAGAGGAATCAATTTACTATTTTTCATTAGATCAGGAAAGACCCCTTCGTCAATACATTTGTTAAAAATAAAAGCCAAGTAAGGGGCTAGTATATCAATTATTGATTTAATTATGCTTGTTGACATGCCCCAAAGATCTTCTGTTTTTTTAACATTAATTGTTTTAAAAGCTTTAATGATATCTGCACTATTTATATATTTAAAGGAAAAACTTTCATTGCACTTATCAACACTTGACTCCAGAAGGGAGACAGCGATGTTGGGACAAGCACTAAGAGTACTGGTAGTTTCTACAGGTATTCTAGCAAAGAAATCTTCAAAAACTTTAGCGACCTCATTGTCAGATTCAAAAGTTTGATCACCAGTTTTTAAACAGAAGGAATTTATATTGGATTTTGATTTGCCCGTTTCTTTGTTAATAATATTCCAAGTAGCCTTAATTTTATTGTCTGCTAATTTAATTTTATTTGCAAAGTACTTGGACTTTGCTAAGATACAGACTTCTCTGAATGTTTGTGAATACTTCTTGACAAATTCAATGAAGTTAGGATCACTAGAAGTAGCTTTCTCTGCATAAAGTTCGTATAATTTCCTTCTGCTCTTATATATGCCGGGTGTGGCCCAGTCACTAAATTTCGTACTATCATTACATTTGATGACTTTTTGTTTAAAAGTTTTACTAAATTCAGTTTGAACTATGCTAAATAAATGATTATATAGGTTATTGGCTTCAAAATTTGGTTCTGGTAATGTTTCAATTTTACTTGTGACATTGGTTCTGAATTTTTCAATACAGTGTTTTTTTACTGGCCTACACATTATTTCCCGTTTAGGCGGAACATGATGGTGCTCAATGGAGGCTAATTGTCCACTATGGTCGGATTTAATACAATTTAAAATTGATTTTTCAATGACATTACAGTTACAGAAAATATTATCTAAGCAGGTTGCCGATGTGGGTGTGATACGCGTTGGTTCATTAAAAATATGTAGCAAATTAAATGATTTAAATAGGTTTATGAACCTACTCGACAGTTTGGCTATTTTAGGGTCTAAGATGTCGACATTAAAATCTCCGCAAATTGCGACTTTTTTATTCTTCCTACAAGTTATTTTTAAAACTTCCTCCATAGTGGACTCAAACTCAGAGTAATTCGCTTTGGGGGGTCTATATACGCATACTATAATTATTTGATCAAGTTCCACGCACGATAACTCAACGGTTCGTTCAATTGAGAGGGATACTACATCTCTACGCTCTTTACATTGTAAACTATTGTGTAGAATAATAAGTGAACCCCCTCTTATAGTAGATTTCCTACTAAGCGAGCTAACAACTTTATAATTATCTAAACTTAAAAGTAATTCGTGCTTTTTCAACCAATGCTCAGTAACACATAACACATCAATATCTTCAGAGTTTAAGAATAAGCTTATTTCTAAATCTTTGCCAGAAAAGCCTTGCATATTTTGGTGTACAATTCTTAAACACTTTGGCTTTTCTATTGTTAAGTCAGGGCTAGAGGACGCCTCTATTGTCCTAAATGGTAATTTAAATGTGAAACATTATTATTACTTGAACTAAGTAAAATGTTATAATTATTTTTATTTGGAACAGATTCCAAAGTTGAATGACTAATGTCAATAGTTGACTGCTCAATAAAAGCAGTTGTTTTACTAGCCAGATTATTGGCTAAATGTTTAAAATAAAAAGATAGCGATAATGCTATTTGTCTCCTAAAAGAACTAGGCAGATAGAACTTATCTTTTGTCAAGTAAAAACTATTAAATAATTTATTGATGTCAATTATGTGTAGCTGTTCACTATTATGAAATGCTACCGTATTCAATGTTACGTTCAACTGATACCTAAAGTTATTTTCCATTTGTGACACACTTTTGCAATAAGGGAATGTGAACAAAATCACTTTTTTTACTTTTAAAGACATTAAGGAATTACAATAAGCTATCAGTTGGTGTTTGTTCACATTACCCCTATTTCCTATCAAAATTATCAAATTAGTGTTTTTATTAAATGTTTTTTTAACAATAATTCTCATCAAGTCATCCAAAGTTGACCCAGGCATACAATAATTAATTATGTTTTCCTTGGTGTGTTTTTGAATTAATTGGCCTAAATTCTTACCCATCTCATCGCAGAACATAATTGTTTCACAACAGTTTTTATCAGAAGATCGATTATTTTTTGTTGAGTTTTTCAAATCGTTACAAGTGTATGAGACCTCTGGTTCTGGTTCACATACTGAGTGGGTAGTTAAGTTAGTTGGGTTATTATCAGAAACTTTAAGCTCACACACTGAGTGGGTAGGTAAGTGCTCTGGGGCATCCTGGACAACTGCATCACACTGCTGTCTTACAACAACAGTATTTTGGTTAAAACAGCTACAATTCTGTTTTTTGCCAAGGGATTCGAACCGGTCTGTATTATAGTTACACATGTCAATCATGTCATTTGCAGCTAGCTTTTGGTAATTTAGCTGTTTGCGAGAAAAATCACTTAAATTATTGTACATTTCCCTGAGTGAAAGTTCCAAATTATCAATTTTTTCACTTAATTGATTATTTACCTTTTCACATTCTTTACTGTTATTACATGATGCCCTATTAATTACATCTAATTGCCCTAATAATTGCTTACGCTCTTTCCTCAGCTTTGAAAATTGGCTATAATAATTTTGTCTTTTTATCAACCTTTGAGTTTTCTTAATATATCTATTTAAGCGGATATATTTTTTGATTTTCTTTCCACTATTAAGTTGACAATTATTTCTAATGACAACAGATTTGTCATTATAGTTATTACATGCCAAGGTTGAATTGTCATAATATATTGCAGAATCACATTGATGTAACTCGCTAAACAGGCTTTGAGAATGCTTCTCTTCTACAAAAGTTTTATTTTCTTTTTCTAACTCTAAAATGGTCTTTTGAGCAAGAGACAAACTAATTTCAAGGTCGGTAATGCGACTCAATGCCTGTTCATGAGTGTAGTGACATTCTCTAAATTTTTCTATATACAATTGCATCTGGTTGTATTTATCTACAATCTCAGAATACTTTGTATGAACTTCAGCAAGCTCATTCTTGAGGTCAGTGTTCCGGGATATGGTCTTAAGAATCTCGCGTTCACTGTCTTCACGTTCCAGCAATAAGGTGTCATTTAGCTCTTTGGCTGCCTTCAAATCCTCTAGTGCCATTTTGAGTTTGATCTCCACATCCTTTGCAGTTGCCTTACGGGTCATCATGTTGTTATTGAGCTAGATGGAACTTGCAATCCGCAATCACTGCAAGTATACAATAAGTGATCAATAATCAAATATTATTACAAGTTGTCAGTGTGATTCCTATGTTACAAAAAAAGAAATAAAAAATAAATAAAAAATAAACTAAGTTAAGCAAAGTGAGGGCAGTAAATTATAACATATGTTTATTATTTATAATAGATTTGATGTGCAATTGTAGCAAAGGTTTATCTATTACTAGGTATCAACTTTGACTATAAAAGCAAGGTCAAACCTTTCTTTTTAATGTATAAGTCAGTCAGTTCCTATGAATTTAGTAAACAAATGTAGGTACCTATCTATACTTAAACTATACTTAAATGAAGTTAAAACTGAGTGACTGATAGTCTAGAATGAAAATTAATTAATACCTGAACAATATTATACCTATATAACTAAGTTATATTGTAAGAAAAGGAGCAGAATGGTTGCCCAAAATTATTGTTTAAAAGTGAAGTAGATCTGACGTGTTTATGTACAAATATAATGCTTGTGAAGTGTAACAGTATATCGAATGTCTGTGACAATAGTAGCCACCGTCTACATTACTTCCACGAATTGTCAAGTAAAGAGAGGTTATAACTGTGCCAGATTGTATTGAGTTGTGACGTTACTCACTATTAGTGAGTTTTGTACAAGTGGAATGGTCAATGTATTAGTTTAAATTGGGAAACAATCCGCCACTGTGGTTTTAGGTAGGTATAAGCAAATTCAATTCAGTCACAAAGTTTTGACTTGATATTTTCCCATATAACCTATACCTATGGGTACCTATTAATAACTAGAATTAAGGAATAAAAGTACTCCCCCGGTTTAATATGCAGCAGATCACAAATTGTCGTTTCTTCTACGAAGTTTATTCGCTTTTTATATCTTCTCCAGTGACATTTGGATGCCGCCCCGCCGTTACAAATTTGAGATCACTTGTTTTTCAATTTATACCACACCGATTGTACTTATAACACTTTTCACGACTATTTATACAGTAAAGAACAATTTAAGCACTACTTATTAAAGAAATTGCTAAGTTTAAACAATTTAATTTAATTAAAATATCAATGACAAGTGTATCGGCCAGGGTTGCCAGACCCAGGGCTGATACAAACAAAGTCTCTCTCTCTCTTTTCTAACGTTGATCTTTTATTGAGTAGGTTCAATCCCAAATGTATGAGTGTAGATAAAGTAGTGTATGAAACTGCACATAACTAGGTATTAAAACACTCGTGTGATACTATTAAAAACCTCGCCTGCGGCTCGGTTTTTAAACACACACTCGTGTTTTAATACCCCTCTTTATGTGTCGGTTTCATAAACTACTATTATGATTATAAATAAATAATTTAGACGGAATATTAATGGATAAGAGAAAAACACAACGCAATGTAATCAAAACGACGGGAATCTACTTTACTGACTCTATGAATAAAATTTTTCAGCATAGGTTTGATTGAATTATTTTTGTGATAAATTACAAAAATGAATGCGTCCAACGATGAAGATAGTTATCTAACTCCAAAAGAGTTAAATGAACAAGTTTCTAATGCTGAATTAAGCTTTTTTACCAGGAAAGTCACGTGAAAGTTTTCTCGCTGGTCGAGGTGAAAAGTTGTATGTTTTACACGAGACCAAAATGTTGTTCTGCCTCGTGCCTTTAAATCACTCACTGTGCTCAGTAGTCTATATTAGAATCACTCGCTACGCTCGTGATTCAATTCTAGACTACTTCGCTAGTTCGTGATTTAAAGTCGCCACTCGCAGCACAATTTGATTTTGGTCACTTGTATAACAAATAACTATTAATAACTATTGTTAATTCAAACTGAGGCTAACAAAGTAGCTTCAAATAAATAACTTTATAAAAATCATTTTCTTAATCCCTACGAGGGTGGATTGATAAGTCCATCACTTTTTAATGAAGAAAGACTTTTTTTCGGAATATTTTGTTTTATTCTCTACATAATCTCTGTAGCTCTGCGTATTCAGTCCAACGAAGTTCCTACCTCTTTTACCCATTATTTTTCTTTCATCGCCTGAAAACCGGTAACTGAAATGAGGACCCATTTCAGACACCACTTTTTGGCTTGATGAAAAGCTTTCCCCGCCAAGACATTTCATTCATGTTTGGTAAGAGAAAAAAAATCTCACTGGGGTTGAATCCAGAGAATAGGAAGGATTCGCATCTTCATTCGATGAGTTTTGATGTCATGAGTGCCGCCGAGAGGGTCGACAGGGTCATTAAGAAAAGTAAGAAGTCGTTTGAGCTTTTTGTTTCCAAAAGTAATAATCTTTGCCGAATTTGAAAAAAATTAGTGTAAAGATGCCAGAAGGAGGTTCTTTTTAAGACAAAAATAAATTGTGAAAAAAAGTATTTCTTCTTTTCAAAGTCATGGAGTTATCAAACCACCCTCGTATTTCGGGGCCGAAGCCATTCACTAGGTACCTACTTTAGTTTGAAATATATCGTTTGTTTGTAGCGTGTAGATAAAATTGCTTTAAATTATAGAAAGAACTAGTATTTTGTAAATCACACGCTTTAGTAATTTCACTTTACGTATTTAACTTACCTAATATTTAAAACTTATTTTAAGATTTAAAGCGGTTTATAGTTATCTCGTAGGTAACTATTATGTACCCATCAATCAAATCAGATGAGATGAGTAAGCAAAACTTTTACTTTGACTAATAAAAGTGCATAAATAAAGTAACCTGATGTTTTTAATTTAAATTCCAAAACTCAAATCTGCTTTTTCAAAAAAACAATTATGAACTGTTACTATTTTAAGTGGGTTTTTTATTTGATCATATCATCAAGGTAGTAATGAATGACCTGCCAATTGGGCACATTCGCCTTCCTAACGCATTAATCATTATAATCCTTAGGGAGAACGGGCCGCACCTTTCCAAGCGACGTCATCGCATTGGCGGATAGTGTCAGATATTTTTGTTCCAGGCGACTTCATCGGATTGGTGGATAGTAACAGATATTCCTGGCTTGACTGCAGTAATTGTTGAAGTCGGTGTTACTTATTTGCATCAGTCTCTATTCTACCAATCATGGTTAACTTAACCGCAACGTAGAGTAAAGAAATAGATAATATAAAAAATAGTGCCAAGGCAATGATAATCGTACAATCGTACCTACAAGACAAGATGCTACATAGAAAACTTCACCAAAAGATGAGTAAACATAACAGGATATACAACTGCGACCCACATACACGACACCGACCGATTTTCATGCAAAACACATTTTTTGATCAGTTTTGATACAGTTCAGTGAAGCTGCATAGAAAAAATAGTGTCAAGGCAATGATATTCGTACCTACTTGACCAAGATGCTACATAGGTAAGAAACTACACCAAAACATGAAGAGAAAACGTGGCCCATTAATGAATTCAAACAATAGACAAAGCTGCGACCCACATACACGACCGCTTTTCATGCAAAACACATTTTTGATTTGATACAGTTCAGTGAAGCCGCATAGAGATAAATGCTTCTGAGTCACTATTACATTATCATTTTATTTAGGCATCAGTAGGAGGACGATGGCCTTGTTCTTTCAACAATAAAACCCGTATACCACCTACCGACCCCAAAAAAAGAAACAAGCAATCATAATCCTTATACCAACTGCTAAAGATTCACATGTTAACATTCTAACGAATAATATAACTTTGTAAAATGGTTATGGTTTAAAGACTGATGTCAGGATCTTATGATATTAGGCGGGACCTGTGCGAAAATAGTTAATGACATTTCCGTATATATCTTGAAAACAATAGAAAAAACGTGAAGTAAACGATTTATCAAATGGAATATAGAGATAAAGAAGAACGATTGACATTATTAGAACATTTCATCTTAAAACTTCGTTGGTGACCAAATTTTTTAACAATAGTTTTATTGCATTGTTTATTTCTTAATTGGAATGAAGTAAGGATAAAAATGGTTGGTTAGGTAATAGTAGCCAGCTTGATGATAAGGTCATCTGAGAAACATAAACCAGGGTTAGTAGAGGAATCAAATGGGTAAGTCAAAAGACGAGCAATATCAAAATTGAAAAATTGTTATTGATATCATTATGTGAGACTACCTACTGCTATATCGTAGTAACGACTAGGCATTTCAACACTAGGGGAGGTCAGCTCAGCGCGGCCACCTTAACTTTGACTTTAAAAAAATGCTGTTAAAAAAGAGAATTTGGAAAAGTATTTTACACTAATAGTTAGGGAATTTATTAAACTTTTATAACGTGTAATCGCATTCCGTGAAAACTTTAATAGTTTCTTTTAATTTGTAAATTACGAAAACTTGTCAAAAAACCGCTTTGCCCAAGTGAGCTCCTAAAGCGGCCATGGGGGTAAGGGCAAAGTGGTCATTCCAAAAGATTACAAGAAATTCATTTAAAGTTGAAAATCATCATGCTTAAAAAAACAAGAAGACCAAAAATAAATTAAATAAAACTCTACTAATGAAAAAAAAAATGTCCTTAGTTTCAAATGAGACATTTTATTATTACAGTGTTAGAATCTTCGAATACTTCCTAAATTTATTTTTAATTAGTACATTAATAATGATTTTGGTTATGTTATAGGTACGCAACAATTTTCTCATACTTATCTACCAACAGTTCTTCTACTTAAATTAAAATATTCAACAGCTAGGCAAAGCAGTAGGCCACTTTGCCCGGACCGCATTGCCTTTTTCCACCGTTTTGTTTTAAAAATTAACTGTGCTCATAACATGTATCTCATGTCGGAACCAATGTTATACAAACAAAGCCAAATAGATAAGCAATAATAGACAAAAAATAAAAACATTGAGTTTTATAGAGTTTTGATCAAAACAGATTGAGTTTACCCTGGATTTTCTTAACAAAATGAATAAAAATCTTTCGCATGTTGCCGCGGCCACATGCTGGTTCCGACCACTACCAAATGGCTGCTCGGGGCGGGGCGGTAGGTTTGCTGCATATCAGAACATAAAACATTGTACTATCGTTATAAGTTGCCGAGAAATGAGGCATGGCCGCTTTGCCTCCTATGGCCGCATTGAGCTGACCTCCCCTACTCCTACTCCCTTACCACAGAAAACAAAATAGTACAAGTACAGAAGCCGCCCTCGGAATGGAAAATGGCGACAAAAAATTTAAAAGCAACTGATCGCCTTTTAGGTAGGTATTGGAAAAAGGTGAAAATTCCTTTTAGTTAAATGAAAGAATCACAACACAAAATATGAGTATGCATAAAATGTACCCAAGTAAAATGCAAAAAAGTGTGAGAATATAAAGAGAAAAAGATGGCCACATCCTAAGTTAGTTTTGGGGAATACCCCGTATTTGTCGTACGTAGTACGTAGCTATTTAACGTAGGTAACCAAATTTATGATGCAATCAAGATAAAGTATTCGCTTCGCTGCTGTTTTATCCATTGTAATTATGTACTTACTTAATGACTAAATACTTTGGTAAAACTCTAGTTAATTTTTGAATTGTTAAAACCATCAAAAGCTTAAAGCGCTCATAATGAAATGGAGCCATAGCTACATACAAATGGCCGAAAAACTACCTTTACCCCTTAGATGTGGTGATGTGTGCCTTTGTACGTTGTAAGAAATTATAATATTATAAAGTGATAATTTACTGGTACCAAAATCATCTTCGGATTATTGTTAAAGAAATTAAGAAGATGTATTGTTTGTTTAACTTGTAACATTATCTTGTTATCTTAAGATAATGATAGGGTTTACATGTAGGTAGCTACGCAAAGAGCATCGAAGATATTACGCTCGTGCCATGTCGCCAAATTAATGGATTGCTTTCCAGATCATTCAGAACACATTTTTTATCTTCATAACAACGTCAGAGTTTGAGACTAATGGCGCCAAGCAAGTGCCTAGATGCATTTGGCTACATCAGCACACATCAGTGCATTTGGCAAAGAGATGCAAGTTGCTGCAAGGTCATCAAAAAAACAAATTGTGTTCTCGTCTGACAAGATTCTAAACTTTCCCTCACCTACAGCAACGCTTTACTTCCTATTTAAAGTAGGTATAAAACAAATTACAATGTTAAAAGGTATTTATAAAATTAGGAAAGACCTTATTGCATACAAATGCGCTTTCTCGATTCATAGTGCCTCTAATCCCGTATCTTAGGCACATTTTTTTTATTTTTAAACCTCCATTCTAATCTAAAGTCTTTTATAATCATAGTTAAGTAAGTAGTTTTTTCAGGAACATTAATATCCAACCGTGTCACAATCACAAGACTGCCTGAGCCCATCGAAATGTACTACTGCTGGTGCTCTTTCAGTTAATGAACTGGGGACTGCATGAATAAGAAGACGTTGTGATGTGAATAATGCAAACAGTTTTTTAATATTCTAGTGTCATGCTCATTGTCAGTTTGATAATCCTAAGAACATAGAAACGAACAATTTTTTTATACACCACAAGTACCTACTCCTGATGAAAACACGGTTACATACCCTTGGATTGGTATATTTTTTCTGCTATAAACCATAAATAGCATAATTCTTTCCATAAGTGCATATTTCTAGAACAAACTGTCACTAAAGGTACAAAATTGATATCAATGTCAAGGTCAATGTGATTGTATCATTAAGTTTGTGTGATGCTATTATTGAGGTTACAAGTTATTGAACTGCCTTCCCTTTTAACACCTTTCCAGAAAAATCTAAAAGCTTTAAACGATCGTGTTAACGAACTGAGATAAACAGTGTGGAAACAGTAGTTAGTCAAGTTCATACTATGTAATATGTATGTGTGTCTGTAGGTTAGGTACCCTATATTAGATGGGTACCTTTTTTTTAGGTAGTCCCTCAAATTATTACAATTGCATAGTTATAAATTTATTGGCCTTATTTAGAAATTTATCAGTTAAGCTAGGTACGTATAATACAGACCTAAGTAAGATGTTCAAATCGTTATTTATTATGTACACGATATCTAGGACATACCCGTGCGTATCTCAAGTCTCAACCATAAAGCGATTAATATGCCAAGATTGCCAAGTTGCATAGGTCGGTACGTCACAATATTC
Organism: Agriphila tristella; assembly: GCA_928269145.1. NCBI lineage: Eukaryota > Metazoa > Arthropoda > Insecta > Lepidoptera > Crambidae > Agriphila > Agriphila tristella. Next base: position 28,629,891 of record OV743434.1, read on the forward strand.
TGTCGTCACTAGGGTATTTTACAAGTTGGTCGTATAATGGATGGATGCGAAAGTTCTCGCGTCTCGCGTGGCGGCTATCACGCCTCACGTTTTATAAACACGTGACGGCCTCGGCTCACATGTACGATTTAAATGATTTGTTAGAGCAGCTACAAGATACTACAATAAATACGGGAGATACAGATCGATTTCAGGGCATTAAAATTAGGATAAAAAGTTTCTTCTAAGGCTTTTGATATAGTTACCACATCTTATTATTGATTTTAAAAGCCAATAATGTTAAAATTGTCATGTATTTTGCTATACACATTACTTAAGTAACGATAACATAATTAAATCAGTCAGACACTCCATAAAAACAATCATTTTTACTTGAGCCTAGAACTGCCGTATTTGTGTCCCCCAGGGAATGTTTTTAGGACCGATTCTTTTATCGATCCGAAATGAATCAGCTGTACACCGTTACGTGGGGTAGGTAAAACTTGGTAAAACGCTGTCTGGGAGAAACTGTTAATGGAGGCCGGCCACACCACACCCAGATGTCGTCGATCCGGTTCTCGGTCGGCGGCCGCATTCGCATTTGCCGAAGCTTCCCGACCGCTCGAGAGTGTTCGAGCTCACAGGGCGTCATTCTCGACTGTTCCACGCTAGAATCACTACCGTTCCGTTATTCAACGGTATTGTGAACGTTATCACAATGCATTAAAGCCATATTACTGCTATTATAACAAGGAAGCGTACCTATCTGTAAACTGATAGGAGTTTAACCCCTCGTTAATTTAAATAATGTGCTGATTGTCTATTGTCTGTTGTATGTGCATCAGGATTTGCACTCAATACATAAAGTAGGTAGGTAATGGAATGGGCATTGGAAAATTTTCTAGCACGTAAACATTAAGCTGTTAAATTCTTGATCTCTTGTTTTTATTAGTTTGGTACTTATTAAATATACAGTAAGTATAATTAATTTTATATTAATACTTTGTACTTAATTAATATTTAATTAAGTAGGTACAAAGTTTATTTCTTATGGATTTCCCTATTTAAATAATTCAGGACTTCAGAAGCCGGTGACCGAGTTATGTTTGACCTGGCAATTCCGCCATTTTATTTCTGTCCGCGAAACTAAAGTCTATTTCGATACGTAAACATAACTAAAATAGCATACCTACCTACTTACTCCCGATAGTGCCAATACAATGAGGAAATTATTGTGTGAGCAATAAAATATCCAATATTAGTGCAAATTAAAACCCTTTGCGTTTTTTTGCAGGACAGATTGTCACAATTTTGTGACGATTCCTAGACTTTCATAAATTACTTTCATATTCCTATGAGCTGTGGTACCTAAGTCCTACTCCCATATTGCCACTTTACAATAAGATTTCTTAAAGAGAAAGGAGACTGAATAAAATACCTAAGTACACTTTCTAATTTCTATTTAAATCGATGGCAACCGTTTTTTTTTCTGATAAAAAAATAAGTTGGCAGATGCACCCTGCATCTACCAGATGTCTATGTCCCAATCCTCATTAAAATAAACCTAGGTATACCTAGTTCCTTTAAGTAGTAGGTAATAGACAAAAGTGCCTAAAGAAAGTGGCCATTTTTTGCTCTTTGCCTATTGCCTAGGCAATATGTACAACTACAAAGAACTAGTTTTTACTAAGGTTGTTTGTAAATAAACTATGAACCTCAGCTTCAATCTGTACATGTGAATTTTCGATACATTTTGTACGCACGACAGCACGTCAGGATATACAGTCAACCTGCGAAAACAGCTTTTATTACGTAGGGCATAAAGGCGGTCTCAAGGTCAACATGTTTAGTCTGAGGTGCCGTCGTGTATACTTAGGCAGCAATAAAAAGATGAGGGCGCCACTTTGAGGGCTATAGGGCCCTTAACGCCTTAACTACCCTTGTTGTGAGCATGAATGTGATGATGGCTGTGGATGATGGCGAGTGACTTAAAACTTAACTAACGGTTACCAAAACAGTTCGATGGCAATGGCTTCTAGTAATTCTTGTCTGTGTCTAGCTGATAGTGCAGGCGGGGCGGCGATCCAATCCAACGCGGTATTTTTGCAGAGTGACGTCAGCATTCGATCGTGGCCTCCGCTCCGCACGTGGTGTTGTGGGCCACAGTTGAGGCGGTTTTGCAAGCGTGTAATCCAGAATCTTACTACCATAGAGTACATCTTACTACCTAAGCAGATGAAAGTTCACTTCTTCTTGCACCTATAAGTACACTTAAAATGAAAGCAGTTGCAAAGATAAAATTGAAGTTGACGCATTAATTACCTATCACAATACACACCTACCTACCTACGCAGTATTGTTTATCGAACCCACTGACCTGCACATTGTTTTCTACTGTCATATTGTGGGTGGAGACGAGTCGTGAAGGGTAGCACGCATTCGTCGACAGTGTGTTTTTGTTTTTGTAACGACGAGGTTTCGATGCGCTTACTTCGTGGCTCCACCCACTTCCAGCATACCAAGGTCTATCTATATCTATTATCGCGTCGTTCGTCGCGACGTAGCCAACAAAAATTACAGCTGTTTCTACAGTAAGATTCGTTTATATCCGCTGGAAATAGCTTTTTATTTAAGGATTTTTTTTTTTTTTCAAATTACAATCCAGATGAAGACGAAGAAGACTCATTACTATCGGATATCTTCGAGCAACGCGACAACTTCCATTCTGGAACGGAAGCCATGTTGCTCGTAGATATCGATATGGAAGCTGCAGCTTATCGACGAGAGAAGGGCCCCGTGCACATCTTATCTATTCTGTATTGTCTATGCTAAGATTACCTCATTATTATATCCTCTCGATCTATAATCCTAATTTCCGATATATTTTGCGTATAGGTAAGTATAAAATTTGCGAACAAAGGAAGCAGAGGGCCTAGCCAAAGTAACATTGGCAAATCTTCGCTATCGCTTCGCTTTCGAAACATGTATGGGATTGACATAAGGTTTCGTTAACAATCGAATTTTAAAATGTCAAATCCATACATGTATCGAAAGCGAAGCGATAACGAAAATTTGCAAATGTTACTTTGGCTAGGGGGGCTGGGCTAGCGATAATATCGAAAAGGCAAAATATACTATTAAGTATTCTCTCTCAGAGGTTAATTAATTAAATCAAACGAGATATTTAAGATGAGTGTTTGTTTATTAGTCATTTTTAAACAGTAATCATAAGTGATAAGTTTTATACTGTCTTCACATTACTACTAAACTAATAATTATAGAATTCGAACAAGTCAAGCCCTACTTAAATCTTGAACTGTAGTTCCGATATGGCAAAAATACAATTCAAGATCTTTACAATTTTGTAATTGCCAGTTCCAAGTTTCCAATCCTCCAAAAAAAAACCTAAAACTTACAATCACTGTAATTAGGATCACATAATATTTACAAATAACAAAATAGTATAAAATATTTACAGCTTACAAAATTAAATAATGACACACACACAAACATAAATCAAGACTTACTTTGTCCTTCGTACTAAAACGCACAAAGTCCACCCAAACAATTCAATTTAGCTAACCATACACACAACCTACACAATGTTACACTGGAATTTGACAAGAGTAACATTTCAAATCATAATTTAGGCAGCAACACACAACTTCCTACAATCCTAGTAGGAATGTCTCACCACGAGGTTTGAGCATATAAAGTTGTAGTTTTGACAGCCCATGCTTGGAAAAACTATATGTCCACTTACATACTATTTTCAATATCAGGTCACGTAACAAAATGGGGCTATCAAAACATTGAAATTATACACTTAAATCTGTCTATGAGAGATCCAGCAGTCTTGGTGATTTAGTTTGGTAATGTGTCCATGAGTATTTCTTTCACACCTGATGCAAGACGGTCGGGGAACTTGATGTCAAAAGCAACCAGCAGGTCACCCTTCCTTGTAGGTTCCTTGGGGAAAGGTAAACCGTATCCAGGGAACCTCTTCACTGTGTGTGGCTTGACAACTTCTCCTTGGAGGTTTACAGTCAGCTTCTCCCCAGACATGGTTGGAACTTCAATTATGGTGCCACATAACGCCTGTAACAATGAAAAATAAAGGTTAGATATACTATCTTTTTGGATAGAAACAGCCTAGGTATGATATCAATTGATAATATCAAACTTGACAAACAATAATTGATTAACTGCAATAATAAACAAATTAGTGATTCTAGAAAAGATTTACTATAATTTGACTGCATAAGTTGAAGATTCTATTTAATAAATAACAATTATTATTGCTCACCTGTTTGAGAGATACTTTGGCTGTATATCTGATGTCACTGCCCTCTCGTTTGAACAATGGATGTGGTTTATCTCTAATGATGAACACAATATCGGCGGGGATTTTATTGCGGCCTTGATCGCCCTCTTTCTGGAACGTGATCTTGGTTCCAGCCTTCCAGCCAGGTTTCACATGAATTGTTAGCACTTTGTCCTCCTTCTTCGATGTGCCATCTGGCTGAATAACACGACGCGAGATCTTCATTTTCTTAACGCAGCCACGCGCGATATCTTCTAGTGACACATAAAGATCGTGTTCAATTGGTGGATCCTGGGTCTTATCTTTCCGATTTTGTGAACCGTGGATGTTGAAGCTGTGGCTACGGAAAGCACCTCCTGGGCCGCCTTGCCGATTCTGTCCCATACCCATGTTGGCAAACGGATCCATATCCACGTCCATGTCACGATCGAAGAACATTGTGGTGCCACCTGTCCCACCGTTCAGATCGAAGAAAGCTTGGAACGGGCTAGCAGATCCGAAGAATTGCGCGAATGTCGCCCTCGGGTCTCCGTGGAAGGCATACGAGAACGACTGGCCGCCTCCTGGTCCATTCTGGCTGCCCATTCCGCCCTTCAAGCCTTCTTCGCCGTGCGCATCATAGATCTCCCTTTTCTTTTTGTCTGACAACACTTCGTAGGCCTCTGCCACTTCTTTGAACCTCTCTTCGGCGCCAGCGGCTTTGTTCTTGTCTGGGTGGTATTTCAGCGCCAGCTTACGATACGCCTTCTTGATCTCATCATCTGTAGCTCCCTTAGCTAATCCTAATATTTTGTAGTAATCTTTACCCATTTTGTTTTAACTTATCCTGCAACAAAAAGAAAAACGATTTTATACTCTCGAACGACTGACAAACACCTTTTTAGGAAATGGTGGGACGCCTGGGATGGCTTCATTTCATTTTAACTACAATGTATTTCTGTATAAAAGTTTACAAAACAAATATATCATATCAATACTTACTTTTTAGTTAACGTTCCAAGTTTTAATCCAAAGCAGTCCAAGAAAAATTGCAAAATTATTGTTCAAAAACCTCACTCACAACACAACACTTCACAATCGCAACTTCACAGAGTTCAACAATGAATGAAACGTAGCGCTGCCGTCGCGCCAAAATATATACATTAAAACGTCTAGAACATTCTGGGGCCTTCACATAACGACAGACAAAGATAAAACATAACGTAGCTACCAAGGCAGCTATGCGTTAGAAAGAGATAAATAGAATTCTTTCAGTTCAGAATGCAATCGAATTCCAGAAAATTACGCTACGCAACGCAACGGCATATATGCACGTCACGTTGTGGGTGCATTCTGATTTCTGTCATACTAATCGCTAGGTCAGCGATTGATTGCAAGTTATCTGCTGAAGGCTAAGAGAAGAGCCTCATTTTACACTCTGGGGCCTACTGTATGAACACTTATAGCAGACAGGACTTATATTGAACTGAACTGCCTTACTTTTTCGTACTATGACCTCAAAGGTTAGTTCGAAGCAGGCCTTAAGCAGTCCTGTTTAAGGCCTGCTTTTGAACTGAATGGTTTCTTATTTGCTGATGGTAAGCCCCTAAGCCCCAGGGTTTGGCAAGGTTTCGTGAGCATGCAACTCTCCGTACCACATGCATAATTCCATTCTAAACCATCTAGAAGTAATGTACCGATGATATAATAATAATATTAGTTTATTTATTTTTACCACAAACAAATTACATTAAAATATACAATACAATTTAAATAACTATAGTTATGCGGACAAAACTTGTTTGTGGAGACTGGTGAACCATAGTAAGTAAGATACTTGTTTTACAGAACACCAGGGGCCCTACCGCCCAACTCAAAGCGATAGCTAGACTATATCCGTCCTTGTCATATCATAACACGATGACAAGGACGGACAGTGTACTGACGTCATAAACCAAAGCCAGAGTCATCGTGTTATGATATGACAAGGACGGATAGAGTCTAGCTATCGCTTTGGCTATCGCTTTGACTTGGGCGGTAGGGGTGCCGAGGGCCTAGCCAAAGTAACATTCGTTAATCTTCGTTATCGCTTCGCTTTCGAAACATGTATGGGACTGACATATGGTTTCGTTAACAATCGAATTTTAAAACGTCAAATCCATACATGTTTCGAAGCGAAGCGATAGCGAAAATTTGCAAATGTTACTTTGGCTAGGGGGGCAGGTCTCTAACCTCAGAAAACATTTCAGTAAAATAATAGTTACATTTCAAGTACGTTTGAAGCCATAAGAGGAAAAAAAAATATATTTTTGATTACACCAAATATAAAAAAATATATATATAAATATACGTTCTTATTTCAGATTGGACAAACAAATAAACAAGAGAAAACGACTTAACAAAAACGTGATGAAACAAACAGTTGGGATAAATCTTTAATATAACGGTTTTACATAACAATAAAACCGATATTATGTGCCGAGAAGGAAAACATACAGCATTGTTTATGAAGAAGCAGTGTGTACTTAGCTTTATGTTGATAGTCTGTGGCGCAAACCATAGACAGACTCGTACTTCCGGCTGCTGTCCGCTAGGTGTCGCCACTGTCACCGGCAAGGGCGGGGAGGTGCTCGCCGCCATGTTTATAGCTCATAGTCTTCACCAGGAAGAACTTCCTGCAATGCTGTATGTTTTCCTTCTCGGCACATAATATCGGTTTTATTGTTATGTAAAACCGTTATATTGATGTGCCTCCGGAAAACATACAGCATTGTTTATGAAGACGTGTTTGTTATCTGCTGGTGAGAATGATTAACACAACGCTATGATGATTATTTGTATATATTACTTTGATAATGTAAAATATAACTTAATGGGTATTGATATTACTTTGTTTATAGTATTTTCTATAAAAATCTATCATAATATAGTACTGATTAGTACTATCTAATTATGAAGTAACAAAAAGGCAAAATTCGATTAATATAATTAAAGAATAAGTTCCACTTATCACTAAGTAGATTGATCAATTACCACCCGAGTACATAGGTAGAAGACGAATGTTCTTCTCTAGTGTAAAATGTAGCATTGAAAAAAAAAAATATGCAAAAGTCTTAATATGAGACCAATCATTATACTTACTGCTTATACTGTAATGAATTAGTTTTTTTTTTTTTATAATACTTTGCTTTAATGTATTTCAAGGAATGTAATGATAGAAAAAACGCTGTTGGTTTGCTAAGAAAACAAATATATAATGTTTTTCAACAGCTTGGTCCTCGTACCAGCCTAAAAACAGCCACAGCACATCCGCATTTTCGGGGTTGCTCTGACTCTGCTATCTATATAGGTGATACATACCTAATTCTCTATTAGGATAGGACAGGTGATGCAGCTTTTATGGCTTCACATACAGTGATACAATTATTTATTAAGTAACCTGATTAATTTACATCTTCACGCGTACATCAAAATAATGCAGGTCTCCTAGAGAAAACAAAATGATTAAGTTCCTTTTAAGCAGTATTAATTACCAGGAAATATTTACCTAAATATTGGACGACAGCATCTAAGTTGACTGTCTGTGGGAATCTGGGAATGAGTCAGTTTTCAAACTGAAAGCTAAATATAAAATGAATATTTGGTCACAATAAATACCGTTATTAGAAACTTTAATAGAGTGACTTGTGGACTTTTCACCCAGACGCTAGCGGTAAATTTTTTTGTTGTTCTACAAGCGAGGTTTAAAAGTGTTTCTTTGACTAAATTAGACTAAATTGGCCAATAGCCATACTAGGAACATATTGTATTGTGACTAATTAAAAAATAATTAAAATAATTATTGTTTTAATATAAACAAGGCTCACAAAAAACTTGTGATTGTTTTTTGTAAGTACTACAATAGTTCTGTACTACTACTATAAGCTAGTTCACCTTTCAAACACTGTTCCTAAAAAGATTAGAAAAGAAACGTTTACGAAATTGTCAAGTTGAGGTGTTTCAAGGCAAATGTAGCAAAAGTGGTCAATCAGGGGGTACGACCAAAGTTGTCTTCTGATCGCTGGTAAGTGATTTATTAGGGAGTATTTGTGCCGAATTCCTCGTACTTTTACTCACCGGACACCTTCAAGAGAAGAAGGAGACTTCTGAGCTTTATTTTATTTTACCACCCCCTCCCCCAATTTTCAAGACTTACACGATGAATGCTTTCACCTGTACATATGTCGTGGGGGTCATCCGACGATGCAGATACTAGGTCCCCTGAATCCCAACGGCCCGAGGTGATTCAGGATAATCTGGTGCGACTAACGGGTGCGTACCCGGTATAGTTAGATCAATATTTAAACATTAAAAATATCATGAGAAAGATGTTGGTTGGTGGAGCTACTTAGGCCTAGTGGTATCTCCAAGATCTGCCAAGAAGCTGAAGGCTTATAGTTATAATAAAATTGTATGAGAATATAGTTTGCTGATAGCTTTTTGCAATTTATGAAAACGGTTCTGAATAAAATTGCCTTGGTTGTGCAATCTCTCGTTATGCAAACAAGTCTTCCGAAGACTTATGTAGTTGCTCCGAGCTAGAGATGCCTTTTCGCTGGTACTTGTCCTGCTGACAAGTGCTAGGCGGTATGTTATTTTCGTATCTGTAGCCTTCATGTCATGTCGGAGAAAGCTAGTATTCGACGAGTCCAGTTTACTAAAAATAGTTCTTTATTGTCCACATGCCTGGAATAAACGTTCTATCTATAAGAGCATCTTGAATTCAAAACATCTGTAGTTATAATTATTATTTATAAGGGGGGACGCCAGCGAAGCCGGACGGGCGATCAGTCACCCTGGTCGGAACCATTTCACCCATTTCCCCAAATCTGTAGTTAAGATAGAGTATAATTTACGGAATGATATGAAGCTCCGCGTCACCATACCATGTCGTGATGTAGGTACTTAGTACCAACGACAACCGATAGATGTGTATGTCGTGGTCGTTGTATGTCGAGCCACCTTAAGTGCGTAGTAATGCGAGTAGCGGCAGTCAGGTCTGCGTTGGCGAACTCAAAGTTGGAAAAGTTCAGTTTACCCAAGCAATTTAGGAGCTGTAAAAGGGTTTGATACATCTTTGTTGCAAGGTCGAGGTCTTGTAACTTGTTAGGTTAACTTGTTTGTGTGTGACTTAGCAAGGTCATTGTTTTTCCTATCGTAAATACGTGTATAGTATTTTCTAAGTCTTCTAAGATCGGTACTTAGATATTTATCACACATGTCCGCAGCCTTAACGAATTACTTGTACTGATCTAGGTGTCTCCCGGCTTCCGCAGCCTGAAGTCATAAGCTAAGCTATGTTTGGTTCAAGAATCTCACTTGGTGCATAAATCAGTAAATAAAGTGTCTCACAGCTTCCGCAGTCTCAAGACAGCATGTCTCACGGCTTCCGCAGCCTCAAGACATAGATTATATTGGACCAAGTGCCTCACGGCTTCCGCAGCCTGAGACATGACTTGGTTAGGTCCTGAATGACCAAAAAGGAAGTCGTCTAGGCAGACTAGCACTCGACAACCTTTTGCACGCAAGGTCTCCGCGACCTAGCATGTTCCTGATGGAAAGAAGCGAAATTTTTATGACCCAAGGGATGCATGTCATTTAGAGTAACTGACCTCGACTACTGACCTTGACAACAGACCTTGACTATATTGTCCTTGTTAACTGATCTCGACAATTGGCCTTGATAACTGACCTTGACAATTGACCTTGATAATGGACCTTGATAATTGACCCTGATCATTGACCTTTATAATTGACTTTATAAAATATAACTGAGAAGTGTCCAACTTTGTCATTCAATTCAATACTAAGATTGGAGGAATTTAACTGAATGTGAAATTGTTCAAAACGACTCGGTTTTAATGAATTCGTTCAGATTCGGAAGTCAAAAGTTGATCGCTTACGCTTTTCTTCCGCAGAAAAAGCTTGCGAATAAATCAAGTCAAAGTTAAAATGGCTTTATTCAAATAAACTTTACAATTAAGCACTTTCGAATCGACCATATTTTCCTACCACCCGTTCCAGCCTTTTTAACTGACAAGAAGAACGGGCGTAAGGACGTCTGTAACGCCGCGCCTGTTAAAGGTCTTAACGTTATTAGTTCCTTATCATTCTCAATAATTTCCAATATTATTAGTCGTTGTTTTATGACTTTGAAAATAGTAGGTAACTTTCGATAAATTCTTTTCGAAAAATCTAAACTATCGTACTGACCACAAAGCATCTTAGCGACGATAATTTCAGAAAACAATCCTTATCTCCAAAACAAAAATAAGGAGCAAAGAAATTTTCACGAGACAAATCATCCCAATTAAAAACGGAGCAAATCAATTTCAAGATTTTTGTTAGTACCATCAAGTTTTGTGAGCCAAATCAATAATGCATTGTGAGTCTGATTATAATAATTCTCTAAACAGGAAAAGCATTCATAAGAGCAGCTATGATTTGTTCTGTGGATACTAAAATGCCGTACTTTTATTGAGCCGACATAACAGATCGTTCAATTTTAGATTGCAGAACCCGACCGGGCTATCGTATCACGCAAATCAAACAATTTTTCCTTGTACTGTAGGCGAGTTAAAAGCTCTTATCTTTTTACGTCAGCAGGTCTAGAGAATTTAAAGAATTTGTAAGCAAAGTGGTGCGACCGTCGACGGTCTCTTGCTGATTGAACAGCGTTAAACGCTTATTAAACAACAAACACCATTTGTTTTAAGCAAACAAAGATTGAAACTCAGTATTCGCATTATTGATTTGCTAGGAAAACTCCATAAGTATTCGTTGCACGAAAATAAAATAATAATGTTTGTGGGTAGACTGACCTGATTACTAACGCGTCGATCCGAGGATCGACCGGTACCTGTGGATTAGCTGCTGCTGCTCGCTGTTGCTGCTGCTACAATCTCGTACGCTGTATCCTTCTCTGGCTTTGATGTGCGTCAGTCATGTGCCGATGACGCCATATTTTTCACAAAAACCGTATAAAAAAGGTGTAAGTTAAAGATAAACTTATTTTTAAATTTAGAACAATCGTTTATACGATTAATCGAGCTCAAAACGCGTTCGTTTTATAAGATTGAGTAGATACCAACGGATTTACGTCCGCTCGCGGCAAAAGTACACAACGCTATGGGAGCTATAAACATGGCGGCGAGCACCTCCCCGCCCTTGCCGGTGACAGTGGCGACACCTAGCGGACAGCAGCCGGAAGTACGAGTCTGTCTATGGTTTGCGCCACAGACTATCAACATAAAGCTAAGTACACACTGCTTCTTCATAAACAATGCTGTATGTTTTCCGGAGGCACATCAATTTATTTCTAGTTTACTTGTTGGACACCTCACCCTTAGCAAAATATTTAAGTAGGTACTAAAAAACTAAAAATATTGCGTGATACTACATAGTAGGTAACAATATGATAGTAGGTAATAGATTTTTTTACGATACGAGTAGGTACCTACGTATAGGAAAATAAATTCTCAACATTATGTCAACAAAATTGACTAATTTAGTCTAGTAGTGGCGTGCACGGGACGGGAAAAACCACGTCGGCGGCACATCGCCGCGCCGCATAGTGGTCGGCTTCAACAGAGGCTCTGGGACAGCAGAAATAATTATTTTTTTCAGTTTTATCATGTTTCTTTGCATAATATTGCTTTTAAACAATATTAAAAAAAATGTACTAGTGCAATTTATGTTTTAATATATATCAGAAATGAATAAAAAAATAACGACACTCTTTTATCAGGTCTAAAACTTCTTGGTTTAGAACTAAATATTTTTTGCTAATTTTACTTCTAAATTTATCCATGAACGGATCAGACGAAGCCAGAAGAATGTTCATAATATCCTCATTTGACCATTCGCTGGAGCATTTTCGGGAATGAGAGTCGGAATTATTAGATAAATGAATTGTATGTCAAGGGTAGCAGATATTAGTAGCTAATATATAATAGGCTAATTACTAGAAGTACTAAGGAATCTCTTGAAACATAGATCTGCAGTAGGATCGGAAGGCTAAAAGTTACGACCCAAGAAAAGCAATAATTTCGAATATAAATGCGTGTCTTTTATATAGGTCAAGTAGGACATGACGACAACAATTATTTGCAAAACATAGTTTGTGTATACACACAATGCTTCATAAAAGACAATTAAAAGGAAATATTGTTAATATCATCAATATCTCAAGAAATACATTCGTAGACATCCGAGCTTAAAAATTACGCTTAAATAATATATTTCGTGTTTAATCAACTTATGAGGCATATTTCTTTTAAAACACCGTAAAATTTATATTTTCTTTGTGATTATGATCCTACAATAAGGCTACTATGATAATTTTAATGAATCAGAACCTTCTAATTTTCGTCTTTTTTCCGCTTGTCGACCACTGTGACTGTGCGCCGCCCCGTGCGTACCCCGTCCCGTCCAGACCCCCTAGCCAAAGTAACATGTGCAAATCATCGTTATCGCTTCGCTTTCGATACATGTATGGGATTGACATAAGGGTTCGTTAACTGTCGAATTTTAAAACGTCATATCCATACTTGTTTCGAAGCGAAGCGATAGCGAAAATTTGCAAATGTTACTTTGCCTAGGGGGGCTTTTCCCGTTTCGTAGGTATGCATTGAAACTCCGTTCGCTTGGTAGTGATGAATTAGATCAAAACTGACTTTTTTATTTCAAACTATAGTAACTCTGATTACACGCTATTTTTCTATAATTATTTTTATTTTTTCGAAGTAACTTAAATACTGCATGTTTCTAATGCAAGAAAGATTTAGAACATTTCTAATAATATCGAATTATAAAAATGTCTTGATAAAACTTATAAAAATGTCTCCTGTAAAATTTGCTCACTGGTCGATAGGCCATTCAAGTACTAGGGCGGCATAAAAGCATGGATGAAGAGCAAGCTCTGGTTTCAATGAGGATTTCTTAGTCGTCTATAGTATTGCAAAAAATTGCGAAGTTCGAAAACATTATAAATTTTGGAAGGCTTTATCTTTAAAAATATTGGGTCTACAGAGACAATTTTAGTCTCATATTGTAGCAAATATAGTCTACTTTAAAAACGCCCTGAAAAGGTACTATCAAAAACTAGTCCTTCGGGGTTATAATCGCCAAAAACTCGATATTTACGTGGTTTTTTCTATTTTTGACATAGTTGCGTTCGGCTCTCGAGGTCACAAACTTGGATTATTCATTCGGCCAACATCATAAACAAAAAATGCAAAAAATCAGAACTTCCGGATTTGACGCAAGGTACCTTAGGTATTAGGTACCCCGTACTTTCAGACGATAATTTTACTGGGTTTTATGAAAAAAAAATTAGATTACTCGTACTTGGATCTAATAAAAAAAAATATTTAGATTGAAAGATCATTCTGTCTTTTGTCAATTAAAAATACTTACAGCTTGGCCATTAAGAATTGAAATTAAATAAATAAAAATAAAAACAAATAATATTTATTTCAGGTAAAAATGGAACTAATTTTTTTAGTACAAAATGGAGTCAGTGTTGTCAAATTATTCGTGATTTTGACGTTTACATAGAAAGTGGCACCCTCAATTTTTGTCAACTCTTTATGGTCAAGCTGTAAGTCGGTTTAGAAAAAATCTATTGAGATTGAACATATAAAATTAGTCGCATAAATTGTCTTTTAATAAAGTTGTTTGCACAACACTAGCACGTTACTACCACGTCAACTGTCGCGACGAGCACGTTGCGTATAAATGCTTTAAACTCCCTCACATCATCGCGTCAGGATCACGTTCCGTTCCCGCCCCGTGCGTGCCCATTCCATCCCCGTTTCGTCCGGGATTTTCCCCGTTATGTATACAGCGACCTTTAGCCGCCGATCTGGGGCTGATTATGTAATTTTATTGCAATCAACTCTGACAGAAATCGCAGTTACATTGCTGCTTTAGTTAAGACCCAATGTGACAATTATCTTACTTAAAGCAGCAATGTTACTACGCTTTCAATCGAGAATTGTCAGCAACAGACAAACTTACGTAATTTACGTAACGTCCGGGCCCGTATCTGTTTTTAAACACAGATCAAAGGAGCAGGGGCTTTACTATGAGCTCATAAAGCAGGACTTATATTGAACTGCCTTACTTTTTCGTAACATGACCTCGACCTTGGGGCTTACCATCAGCAAATAAGAAAACGTTCAGTTCAAAAGCAGGCCTTGAACAGGACTGCTTAGGGCCTGATTTCATATTAACCTTTGAGGTCATAGTACGAATAAGTAAGGCAGTTCAATAATAGGTCCCCAAGGGCGTCGCCAGGGGTGGGCAGGGCCCCCCCCCCTAGAGGTTAAAAAATGTAGCCAAATGCAAATAATCAAAGTCCTAAGGCCGTGCAATTGACTTGCTTATCCGATAAATCCTGCCCCATCTCAAAACTTGAATAAATTCACTAGGTGCTGTTGACTGTACCTACAATTCATATCATTCTCATCCTCTTTAATATTAACTTTGTAGAAAATGAACTTTTCAATATTGTCTCAGGTTTGGGTGTTTGTCATACCACCGTTGTTTCTGATTTCCATAACACAAGTGCTATAGCTACTTACTTTGGAATTGGAGCAATGTATGTGATGTTGTCAAATATTTATTTATTTATATTATTTATTTAACTTGGCCCCCCCCTGGGCCATGGGATGGCGACGCCCTTGGGTCCTGGTATTAAGAGCTCATAATAAGCCCCCTGCTTTAATACACGCTCTAAAACCGTTCACCATTTTTTATGTATGGACGAAGCGTACATACCATGACGCGCAGTTTGACAGTTTGGGAGCTTTTTTATATGGCCTGTATACATTTTGATTAGTGTTTAGTGCGAGTGGCTCGTTTAGTGTTTAGCAAAAAACAATGACTTAACACTAAACAGAGACTGTCCGAACGTGTTTTTTGCTAAACACTAAACGAGCCACTCGCACTAAACACTAATCAAAATGTATACCAGCCATTAGCATCTGTAAATGTCAAATAAAGCAATTCATAAAAAGTTCTTACGTGATCAACTTTTTCAAAAATGTTAAGTGTATTTAAATATGTTTAGTGTGAGAATTTTAAAATTTGGTAATTACTTTTATAAATTTTACTTAATAGTTGAGTAGAGTCTGTCTAAAAAGTCAGTTTACCTGAGAAAGTATTTTATTTAAAAAAACTTTTACTGGTAACCCCGTTGGTCAGCATCAACAGGGTTACCAGTATGAATTTTTTTAATAATTTCTCAGGTAAACTAACTTTTTAGACAGACTCTATAGGCAACGCGACGCGACGTCTTCCATGTTGTTGATTATCACGTAATATAATAAGTCTATGATTATCACTAATAAATAAGTAATTTACCTATCGCATTTTATATGTAAATTTTAACCATGGAAAGTAATTTTCAATATTTTACTTTCCATGGTTATTAAAAACTAGCGGCCGCCCGCGACTTCATCTGCGTGAACAGTTTTTTTGCTATTCCTCGGGAACTGTACGTTTTTTTCTGGATGAAAGGTACCCTATGTCCTTTTCTGTACCTCTAATAACGTCTATGCAAGATTTCATGATGATCGGTTCAGTAGTTAAGACGTGAAGGCGTAACAAACAAACAAACAAATAAACAAACAAACGGACTTTCGCAATTATAATTTTAGTAAGGATGTACTCTACAGCGATCGATGACTCAAAGATTTGTCTGGCAGAATGCACCCATTATTATTTTGATCGGTCTGACTGACGTCTGTCAATGTCACTCATCGCCTTGGTTCGTTTCGTCTTTATTAGGGATGTCGAAAGCAAAATAAATATCGATATTTTCAGAAACCTCCAGCCTGCCTAGGCAGGCAAACACATTTCGATAGATCGGTAATTTAAAAAAAAGAATTATGGTCAAAAGGGAAAAGGCAGTTGGTCTAGCTAGCCACCCTCATGCAATGAGTGATAGGTATATCATACTTTGCCGTGTGGCGCTCGGGTTGGTGTAGCCCTGTACTCAGTAAGCCACAGATAGTGTAGGGTAGGGGTTCGTAAATTAAAGAGGACATTAGGCCCAATCGCGCGCACTAGGCACTCCGCGCGCCACGCGTAGAGTTATGAACATACGAACGTTAAATTAAAATCATATATTTTTTAACCGACTTCAAAAATTTGAAAAGGAGTAGGTTATCAATTCGTCGCGTCTATTTTTTTTTATATGTATGTACACCGATTACTTGAAGACGGCTGAACCGATCGAAATGATTCAAACGTTATAACATGAGGTTTATTCCCAAGTTGGTCCCGTTTTTTGAAATTTTGAAATCGGTTCAGAAGTTTTCAAGTAATCTTGAAAATACCGTAGTTTTCGTTACCATTTTATACGAATTCAGACGAATTTTCACCCATTACTTTTTTGTTTATGAACCGATTTAAATGATTCTTTTTTTGTTTGAAAGAAGACACCTTAAGGATGATACCATATTAATTTCATTGGTATTGAACTTTGGATTTTGAAGATACACGAGGGAACTCCTCAAAATTATATAGGAACTGTACAGTGATTGAAATATTGGTAGGTTTATGACAATCAATTGTCAAGGACGTTCTGGACTAGAGTTGAACTGCGAAGGCCCAACGGAACTCCTGTGTAAATTGTTACTCGGGGTATTGTTAGAAATTAATTGTATAAGCCCTACATGAACGCAGCTATATTGATTTGAATGACATTGAAAGCTGTCACCTGTCACTTTGATTTTAACTTCACTTCCTGCTTGCGGCTCTCAGCCTTTCGTGTGTGTTTTTGTGTCGTCCCAATAATTTTAATAATCTTAATTCATCGCTATCAATTTACTACAAATAATGTAATGCTGGATTTTATCTTGAAGAATAAAACTCTGGATATTGCAACAATGTGTTTATTTGGTTGATCACGCCTATCACGCCATTCCATTGCCATTGCCACATTGCAACGTCTGCTTGAACAGGTTTTGGACCCAGTGATTATTGAAAAGGGAATCAAAAGGCGTGCAACGAGGGATTGACGTGTAATCGCCGTTGTATGTATCACCAAATTTCATTGTCGACCAGATTCATTGTCAAATATGCCTACGCAATCAGAAAATATGTCTACGCAACCAGCGGTACACATCACAAATCAAGTGGAGAAGCTGAATGGAATCTCATCTTATCAAAACTGGAAGTTTTCGTTGAAAATGTTACTCACTTTAGAAGGTTTGTGGGACTGCGTGATCGGCACTGATACTGACGCCGTGCGTGATAGCCGCGCCTTGGCGCGTATTTGCCTGGCACTACAACCCAACCTGTACCAAATAGTTCGATCAGCATCAAAAGCTAAAGAAGCATGGGAGAAGCTAGCTCATACATTCGAAGACAAAGGTCTATATCGCCGTGTTCTGCTACTTAGACAGTTACATCGAGTTGACTACAGTAAGTTTAGCAGCATGACTGAATACATAGAAAATGTCACCGGATTAGTCCAGCAGCTCTCTGACATTGGAAAAGTTATAGACGACGGTGAGGTGGCAGAAATTTTACTTAGCGGCTTACCGCAGGAGTTTGATACACTAGTCTCCGGTCTTGAAACTGCAAATTTAACAAGCTCGCTGACTTCTGAACTAGTGAGAACAAGATTACTTCAAGAAGAACACAGAAGAAATGGAAAATATGATAATGATGCTTTAGCTTTTCATGTAAAGAAGAATAAGCTTTTCAAGTGTGATTATTGCCGTAAACCAGGACATACAGCGAAGCGATGCTTTAAGAAAAAGAGGGATGAGAAGAAGAAAGAAGAACATCACTCCCTATATGCATCTGCTTACGTTGCTCACATGATCAATGATGCTAGGTTAGTAAGGAATTTTAAAAGTTGTAAAAATAACTCAATTTCTATAGCAAATGGTGGTCAATTAGAAATGTCTGGCATTGGAAATTTAGTTTTGTCTACTGACAAAAATAATATCACTTTAGAAAATGTTTTAGTTGTTCCCAATCTGTCAACGAATTTATTGTCTGTTAGTAAAATGTGTGACAATGGTTTTACAGTAGTTTTTGATAAAAATGGGTGTCATGTTTATAATGAGGTAATTTCTTTAACTGGCAACCAAATTCTAGCTGCTACAAATGTGAACGGTTTGTATAAGATACAGCAGTGCAAGCCGCATGTGTTGGGGCATTCCATGCTGGTGCATCCTAGGCAGCAGCCAGAGAGTGTCAATACTGCATTGGTGTCTGCGACAGTCTGGCATAAACGTTTAGGTCATATCGGCAAGAAAGGTATGAATAGTCTAAGGGGTGGTGGTATATGTTCTGGTGTCGTTTTTCAGGATGACGACTCGCCAAACAAGTGTATTCCCTGCTTAACTGGAAAGATGCATACAAAGCCTTATCCGAAGCTTGTGGGAGCCCAATCTACCGTGCCACTCCAAGTTGTGCATTCCGACGTCTGTGGGCCCATTCAAGTCAGCAGTTGGGGCGGTGCCCGTTATCTTTTGACTTTGACGGATGATTGCACTAGAAAAACCTTCGGTTATTTAATGAAGACAAAATCCGAGGTGAGTTCACATATTGTTAACTTTAAAAATATGGTTGAAAAACAAACAGGTTTGCAGCTTAAAATTTTAAGAACCGATAACGGTACTGAATACTGTAATAAAACGTTGACTGATTTTCTTAAAAGGGAAGGGATAATACATCAAACATCGGTGCCTTACTGTCCACAACAGAATGGAGTTGCGGAGCGTGTTAATAGGACAATTTTTGAGAAAGCTAGGGCCATGTTACATGATGCGGGTCTGTCTGAACGTTTTTGGGGAGAAGCAGTAATGACTGCTATATATCTGAAGAACAGGTCTCCTACCAGCGCGTTGTCAGATGACATTCCTGAGAGTAAGTGGACTGGACAGCCAGTCGATCTCAGTCATTTGCGCGTATTTGGCTGTGTAGCATTTTCTCACATTCCTGATGTAAAACGTCGTAAACTTGACGCTAAAGCTAAACCATTTATCTTTGTAGGTTATGGTGAGACTTTCAAGGGCTACCGTCTCCTTGATCCATGTCAACCTAAAAAGATTATGTATTCGCGTAATGTTACTTTTTTAGAAGATGAATTTATTGGAGGACTTCACTTTAAAACACAAAGCAGGAATAATGATTTTATCTCAAATGAATGCATTATAAATAATAATAATTATAAAAATATTGATAATGAAATTTTAAATATTGACTGTGATAATGATAATGCAAATAAAATTAATGATAAAATTATTAATAATGTCTGTGATAAAATTAGTCATAAATCTACTACGGAATCACCTATTTCAGGATCTGAGAGTGAACTACCGGTGTGGTCTCCCTTGTCGGACCTGCTCTACTGTACTGGTGATGAAGGTGATGGTTGTGATGGTGATGAGGATGATGTCTGCAAGGATGCTGTGTCTTCTCTGCCTGATGCCACACTTCAAGGAGGAGGTGGTAATAACAGTGATGAGGATGATGTCTGTAAGGACGCTGTGTCTTCTCTGCCTGATGCCACACTTCGAGGAGGAGAGGTTGAACACGTGCAAAGTGTTGCTTCTGACTCGCGTCCCGTACGTAGTAATAGAGGTAAAATTCCACTTAAATATAATGATTATGATTTATCGGCTATGCTATTTGAGCAGAGTTCATCAAATGAGCCTAATACATACGAGCAAGCTACGAAATCTACTGACTGTGAGCAGTGGCTTCACGCCATGAAATGTGAGTATGATTCATTAATTAAGAACAATGTTTGGACATTAGTAGATCGACCAGAAGCTGAAAACATTGTAAAGTGCAAGTGGGTCTACAAAAGGAAACACGATGCCACAGGCAAGCTAGATAAGTATAAAGCTAGATTGGTCGCCCGTGGGTTTAGTCAACAAGAAGGTATAGACTACAATGACACTTTTTCACCCGTTGTCAGACATTCCACTTTGAGAATCTTATTTTCCATTGCAACAGAAATGAATTTGCAGATGGACCACGTTGATGTTACCACAGCTTTCCTAAATAGTGATCTGGATGAGATTATATATATGGAGCAGCCAGAAGGTTTTTGTTCAGATAAAAGTAAAGTGTGTAAGCTGAATAAAAGTATATATGGTCTCAAACAGGCTAGCCGTATGTGGAACTTAAAAATTAATAATGTTTTAATTCATAATGGATATACTCAAAGTAAATGCGAACCGTGTGTATATATTAAGAAAAATTCTAAAGATTATATAATAATTGCTCTATATGTCGATGACTGTTACATATTTCATAACGGATGTATTAAAAATGTTTTATCATTACTAAAAGAAAACTTTGAAATACGTCATCTTGGCCAATTAAAAAATTGTTTGGGCATGAATGTCACTAGATATAATAATACAATTGTGCTAGACCAGTCTAATTATATAAGATGTTTGCTAGCTAAATTTAATATGAGTGACTGCAAGCCAGTACTTACACCGTTACCTGTGAATTGTAAGTTACAAAAATCTGATAGGAAATGTCTCGATGACGAAATATACAAATACAGACAACTGTTGGGATGTTTAATGTATTTGAGTGTGTGCTCACGCCCGGACATTTCATATGCTTGTAGTCAACTTAGTCAATACAGTACATGTTTCGACATGAGTCATTGGCGCGCAGCAAAGCGAGTACTTCGTTATTTAAAAGGGACGATCAACTATGGTCTCCATTTTACAAAAGGTAATAATTTTAATATCAGTGCTTATGCAGATGCCGACTGGGCTAATGACTCATCAGACAGAAAGTCCTACACTGGATTTGTTGTAAAATTAGGTAACTGTTTGATCAATTGGGAAGCTAGAAAGCAGCGTAGTATAGCTTTATCAAGTACGGAAGCAGAGTACTTAGCAATAAGTGACGTTTGCAAGGACATTTGTTTTGTGAAGAATTTTTTGTCTGAAATTATTAACAAAACTTTTGATGTAATTGTATACAACGATAATCAAAGTGCTCAAAGATTATTACTGATAAAAGAATATTCGCATAAGAAAACAAAGCACATTGATTTGCGTTACCATTTCATAAAGGACTTAGTACAAAAAGGAAACATAACTGTAAGATACTTACCTACTACTGATATGCTAGCAGATGTATTGACAAAGCCACTATGTGCGCAGAAACATTGTAACTTTGTAAATTGTCTAAATGTAAGAGTTCGTGGAACAAATGTTTAATGTTTTGTTGTGTACTTAATTTATAAATAATAATATTATATTGTGATGAATCATATGACATGATTATGTAGAGTCTGTAATTATGTAGAGAGTCTATAATTATGTAGAGTCGCTCTAAAGGTAGAGTAGGGAACTCTTGATTAATTGTGTAGAGTTTTTTTTAACTAAATGTAGAGTCTTTTTAATTTTGTTTAAAGTCACATTAGTTTTTCTTTTTCCTTCATGTAGCGCTTAAGGAGGAGTGTTAGAAATTAATTGTATAAGCCCTACATGAACGCAGCTATATTGATTTGAATGACATTGAAAGCTGTCACCTGTCACTTTGATTTTAACTTCACTTCCTGCTTGCGGCTCTCAGCCTTTCGTGTGTGTTTTTGTGTCGTCCCAATAATTTTAATAATCTTAATTCATCGCTATCAATTTACTACAAATAATGTAATGCTGGATTTTATCTTGAAGAATAAAACTCTGGATATTGCAACAATGTGTTTATTTGGTTGATCACGCCTATCACGCCATTCCATTGCCATTGCCACATTGCAACGTCTGCTTGAACAGGTATAACATTGAAAAATGTGAAACATTATAACGTTTTATATTATAAAATCATCGCTTACATACCTACCACAAAAAAGTTTAAAATAAAAAAGCTTTTTTAAAGCTTGGTTAAACTGCACCATTTAACTTGCCTTTTTGTAGCACTAAATATAGAAAAAATAATTTTATCTACCGTTCAATGAATCAATTTAATATTTTATCAAATAATTTTGATTTGGATGTATTTAACACCAGTATGCGTGCGGCGAAGACACTCGTTAGTAGGCATTTCTTCAATGGCGAATAATTCAGTTATTTCTTGTCAATTCTAATACCTACTATTGTTTTTCATTCATTTATGCTAACTTAAGTTTAAGCTCACATTAGATTTAACTATACTTAGGCTAACCGTGTGAATCTATTATTAGCTTTTTAAGTTTATACTTTGTAATTTATATTAATATTGTGTAAGCTGATGATTCACCGAATAATAAATAATAATAATAAAGTAAAAAAAAATACTTCCGGCTCCACCCGACTTCAATAGACGTGTTTTAATTAATCGATTTGAACATTATTTCTTGCTTTTTAAAGAGCTGTTTTTTAAGGTTTTTGAAGGAGGTTGTGCTTTTTTTAAAAAGCTTTTTTTGTATGAAAGTAAAATCTAACGAATTATCTAAAGTCGTAGAACAAATGTTTGTAACTTTAACGTAACTTTCTGCCAACTAAAACTAAAATTACCCTGGCCCAGTCTCTTCTTCTTTCCATTTTAGATTATGCTGACGTATGTTACACCGATCTATCTGAGGCAATGCTCAACAAACTAGAGCGTCTGCAGAATATGTGCATCCGTTTCATTTTCAACCTACGCAAATTTGACCACGTATACCATTTTCGCTCTAAACTTAATTGTCTCCCCATTCGCCGGCGCAGGGACTTACATACTCTTACGCTTCTTTATTCTATCCTTTTCCTTCCAACTTCTCCACCCTACCTTAAGGAATATTTCTGCTACCGCTCCTCATCTACACAGTGCACTCTTCGTTCTTCTTCCAATCTTACTCTCGAAATCCCACGCCATTTAACTGATTTCCTTTCCTACTCCTTCTCTGTGCATGCTGTCCGTTTGTGGAACGCACTTCCGGAGAGTATCAGGAGGGCTCGAACATTGAAATCTTTCGGCGACCAAGTCAGAAGACATTTCCTTTCTTCTGTCTAGCATTCTTCTGAGTACTTATTTCCTTTCCCATTTCGCTTTGATTTTATTTTTTTATTTATACTTTTTGTCCTTTCATCCTATGTATCTATATATCCGTCATCCTTCCTTATTTGCACCCACTCCACCCCTATTCCCAGCTCCTTCCTATTATTCTCTTAATACTCAAGGTTGCCTGGAAGAGATTGCTCTTTAGCAATAAGGGCGCCTTTTGTGGGCTATTGTTCTGTTAATTGTGTTTTCCTGTTTACTGTATGTTCTGTATTTGTGTGCAATAAAGTGTTTTATTATTATTATTATTAAATGTTGTTGTTTATGATGTTGGTAATCTACTCCTGCAAGGTTGTTGGTGTTTTACAAATAACCCTGTATATAGTTTAATGAACGTTCGCGGAGCGAGGGACACAGGCTCTACGTACAACGTCTAAACCAGCTATGAAGTAGGGAAATCCGAGAATCGCCGAGCGCGCGGCCAGTCGGCTGGTTCGGTGTTGCAATAGCGTTCTTTTGTTTCCTTTAGGGAAGCGCAAGCGCAAATGCGTGAACCATCGCGGCCAGCGTACTTGTTGATTCCGTATGCAGATTTTTATTTATTGTTAGTTTATTAGTAGTTTTAATTTGATAATATTAGTGTAAGTGTTTATTTATAAGTTTTAGTGTATGACGGAGTGCCGAGCTGACCATATAATTCAGTCATATCCATGGGCGTTGGAGAAAGCGCTATTTATTTTAAGAGGTATGCAGAATTGCGAGCGAACGTACAGCGCCACGGCTCACGATCGAATGTGTCCCAATACGAGAATACGAGCGCCGCCCGCTTATAAAGCCCGGTCGCGCCCCACTACTACCCCACTCACGCCTAGAGATGGGTAGGTCCGCTCTTAATTAGGAGTTGCATCAGGATGTACATCCAGCTCTGGTGATGTACATCCAGGTCCCGTGTCCGTCGGACCCATATGGGTCCGGCGGCAGACTAACTGTCGGTCGTGATCGTGAACCTCTATCCCCTAAGGCGGAGTCGGAATTGGGACGGAATGCGGATTGAACAGGATAAATAAGAAATAAAAATAGTATGGGACAAATCAGTCTCATATATATTTTGTAATAATCATGAATTACCAATAATCTCTAATTAAAAAGTAAAAAAAAAACAAAAATCCCCTAATTTGGTAAAATATCTAAAAAAAATCTAATGATCAAACATAAACAAAAACACTCATTGGGTAGATAACAATTGAAAACATCGAATACCTGTAATACTTATCACGAAAAACAAAACCAAAATAAATACGCCTAACAACAAGTTTGAAGCTAGATAATTTGAGAACAGGAGTAATTTGAAATGAATTGAATTAATCACACCCGCGCTAACGATGCATATCCCCACGCGCGGTCCCACTCCGACTCCGGCCCGCCGCCGCCTCCCCGCCGCACCGCACCTCCCCCCGTGGTCCGTAATCCCGTGATTCAGTTCCACAACCGATAAGTTACTCTATGAACCGCTGTGCAATCCGCTCCGGGGTGAACGGAATCCAACTGGTCGTTGGATGTACATCCATCACTGTGGCATGTGATGCAGGTCCACTGATGCACGCCACGGCGCAACAACAAGCAAAACAAGTTCGGGCGCTGACGTCAAGGTGCAAACAAATTATCGGACGCGGCTTACTGCCGCGGCTGATCTGAGGTGTGCAAACTATCGGATACGTCCGCGACCTACTGCATCCGATAGTTTGCACACCTCAGATCAGCCGCGGCAGTAAGCCGCGTCCGATAATTTGTTTGGACCTTCACTCGCAAGCCCGCACGGACGTAAATCCCCTCTTTGATTATTTAACTTGATTTTATGACTTAACAATGTTTCACCATTGTTTTATTGTTTTAAATTGTAATTATTATTGATTAGCAAATAAAAACAACATGAAATTACAAAAAATCCGTAAAACAACATAAACGCGCCGTCATGTATATGTAGATTTGTATTAGTATGTAAGTATTTTGAAGTTTTAATATAAATGTTTTTAATTTAAAGGCCTGGGCACACCGGATGCGTAGACACGCACGTGGTTACGCGTGCGTGTACACGCGCGTAGTTACGCACGTAACCCCCTGACACACCGGGTTACGCATACATCTACGCTTACGCATACGCAACGCAGCCTGTCCCTTGCGTACCCAGCGGGCACACCGGATGCGTAGACACGCGCGTGTACACGCGCGTGGTTACGCACGTAACCCCCTGACACATACCCAGCCGCTGCGGCAGCCATACTTTTTATGTTTGCAATTCTTGTGCACGATGTCTGATGATGATTGGATGGAAGGACGGACCAAGTAGTTCATTAGATGAAGAATTATTCCTCGGCATGCAAAAAAACAATGTGTTCATGCTAAAAATGAAAGTAGAGCAACACATAGTGAATATCATAACCTTTGTCGTGATTTGATTTGATTTTTTTCGGACATTCCCCATTCCATAATACATTATTTATTTAGTTAGAGCTCAGAAGTTTATGCAGTGCTTTCGATGCTAGGCTTCCCAGGCGGCTTAATATTTGCCGACATCTTCATATTTCTACATACATAAAACCTCAACTTATAATTCACCTATAGGTACCTTCCTCAGGAATCACTCTCTATCATTTGATGAAAATCGCATGAATATACGTTTAGTAGTTTTTGAGTTTATCGCGAAGCGCAGACAGACAGACAGACGCGGTGAGGGACTTTGTTTTAGTGATGAACGTGACACGAAAAGTGATATCAAACAATTTGATGACTAGTTTAAATTCATAGAAGTGACTAAGTTCTCTATTTGTAAGAAAAAAAGCATATTTCATAAGTGGGGGACCCGAACAAAACAACTGAATGCGTAGTCACGCGCGTGGTTACGCGCGTGGTCACGCGCGTAGTGACGCGCAGGAACGATACGCGCGTGTTCGTATTTGTTCGGTGTGACGTCCAATAGGGAATGCCATTGAGCACAACGTCATCAATGCGTTCCGCTCTGCGTAAGTACGCAGCCTGGTTGTCTCATGAGAGCTGCAATGCGTAGGGTTACGCGTCGGTCTACGTGTACGCGTACGTTACGCAAGCGGTGTGCCATGTCTCATAAAGTTTCAGGCATTACAACGTCATGGTACGTCTACGTGCACGCTTACGCATACGCTTACGCATCCGGTGTGCTGGAGGCTTAATTGTTATTATTTTTTAAGAGTATCTTTTAGACAAAATGCTATAGCCGTTATCATATTAGACAACAATGATTATTTCGGGAGTTGTTCTCCAGATGCGCGATATCCTATCCTAATGTATGAAATGTAAGAAAAATTGCCAAACTTTTTATTTATAGCTTAAACAGATCTTTTTGTGTAAACGTTTTTTCTGGGGTGGGCATCACACAATTATGGGGTGGGCACGGCCCACCCACTGGCCCCTCTTTACGCCCATGGCTTAACCCCTATATACTTATAATTGACGTTTGCTGTTATAATATAAAATAATGTTTCTAAAGACCTTTTTCCAATGAATTGTGTTGAGATTGGCTTAATAAGACTCGTTGCTAGAGGAGGCCTAGATTGCTATCGTAATCGCTCTGATTGCAATCGCAATACATATTATCCCCGTCAATTGGTAATGCGCTGGAACCTTGTCACATTAACATCCAAGTTGACGTGATCTGCAACTAAAAATGACATGAAACAAGAAAATTCTAAATGGTATTCTAATATATTAATTATTGAATTATTATTTTCAATAAGATAGGGTTTAGGTATATAAAATTTTTACAATTGTTTTTCGTTTTTGAGGTTAAAATCATGGCCGCCAGACGCATTACCAATTGACGGTGATAGTAACTACTTTTTTTTGGTAAGTTTTTGTTTGTGTCAATATGAAATAGCGTCACATATGTCAAATCACATCGACATAACATACATCTGTCAAATCACAGTAGGTATAAAATTAATTCAATCGTTTTTAGCTGATCGACCCGCAGAACGCTCGTCAATCTTTATGTTTTTTCTTTATCACTGTCTAAAAAAAAAAAAACCCGCCTGCATAAAAAGCCAAGTCAACTGAAAAGATGTAAACAAGATTAAATATTAAAGGCAACATAATAACATGCAGTCGGAGGCATGCATAAAGAAAGTGACGTTATGAATGATTTGAATTATATGCCTCCGACTGCATGTTATTATGTTGCCTTTAATATTTAATCTTGTTTACATCTTTTCAGTTGACTTGTCTTTTTATGCAGGCGGGTTTTTTATTTTTTTTAATTATTATTTTTATTTATATCTTTTTAGTTATTAATTATTATAATATTACAGTCATGATATACCTTTTTGAAATCCTTATAAAAAGCCCTTTAATTTGACACCCATATTGAAAAAAAAAATTTCCACTACGTATAACAGCACCGTACAGCCGCCATGTTGGTTTTTTTAAAACGCCACCTTCTTAAGAACACTTGGGCTGACAAGACAAATCTAACGATATCTTAGGCTCGTATTACAGAATCAAACTCAAACTCAAATCTCTGCTTGAGTACAGTTAGATAGGGATGGCGCTATATGCGATGAATAGCACCATCCCTTTCTAACTGTACTCAAGCAGCAAGCAGTGCTTGAGTCTCGTCCTATAATACGGACCTTAGTCATAGAAATCCGCACCCTGATTATCTAAAAAGAAACTATTTAGCGACCGGTTGCATTTGACATACATTGCCATTTTTCTTTGGTATGTTTTTTTTAACCCAAAAAGAAGTAGCAATGGATCACGATCATCTGTGAACTGCAACCAGTCGCTAGGTGGTTTTTAATTAGATAATCAGCACGCCGTTCAGCCGTTTGAAAGATATGAGATAATAAAGAATATTACATACAAACAAGATACGCGCGAAAAACATAACCCTCTTGCAGTCGGGTAGAAACAAATGTTTTTTTTTTAATTTTTTTTAATACTGGGTAATATAATCTTTACCATAGATCGATCCATCAGATTTTTTTAAATATCGTCCGAAAAATATCCAATCCATTGTCGAAAAATATATCGATATTTTTTCGAGTTTTCAACATCCCTAATTTTTTTTATTATTGTTTGTTGTATACAGCGCTGTTTTGACGACGACGACGAACTAATTATTTATTGTAGTTGAATAAAAACCTTACGATAAACAAGTGCGTGTGTTATAAATAAAAAGCCGTAGGAATAGCCACAATTATTTAATCATCTAATTAATCTTAACAAAAGAGCGTGTCGACATCCTTTGTAATCCATATCAAAGTATTTCTCGTAGAAGTCTTGAACGAATTCTTCGACCTGAAAACAAAAATGTCTGATGATGTATTGCAGACGAAGTGTGGCACGTGCTCAGAGATTGTTCACGAGCCTTTCATCGAGTGTTGCGAGTGTGATACTTTCTTGTGCACAACATGTTTTGCGGCAGGCAGAGAAGTCAGTGCTCACAAAAATGACCACAAGTACGCAGTCAGGCGTAACGATTTCCCGCTCTTTGAAAACTGTAATTGGTCTGCTAAAGAAGAGTGTAAGCTACTTTCAGCATTATCCACATATGGGTATGGAAATTGGGAGGAGATTTCTAAAAATGTACACACTCGGTCAAAACTAGAATGCCAAGAACATTACAAAAAGTATTACATAGAAAATGTACAGTACGATGAACTGAAGCTCCTGCCAGAAACAGAACAGTCACTGTTCCCAAAACCTGTGATACCTTATCTGTACAGTTTGGATGTCAGTAATAACCCTCCTCGAAACAATCAAGGAGATCAACATTTGGCCGGTTATAATGCCCACAGATCTGAATTTGAACTGAGTTATGATAATAATGCCGAGAGTATATTCAGTATTGAAGATAATTACTCCGACGATGAAGATGAATGTCTGGATTCTTTAAAGATAGCTTTAGCTAATTCATTAAATACGCGACTAAAGGAACGACAAAGAAGATATAAGATAATACAGAATCATGGTCTCATAATGCCCAGCAAATTGGTTTCCTGGTTGCAAAAATTTGAGAACACACTCACTAAATCTAAATGTGATAGGTTGCTACCGTTTATGCAGTTCATGACTGGAATGCAGTTTGATGCCTTCATGGAAGGTTTGAACCTTGAAAATGAACTAGTACAAAAGATTGTGCGATTAGGAGAGTACAGAAAAAATGGGATAAAAACACTTTTTGCAGCAAACTTATACAAACAATTAAAGAGAGAAAACCATCTTATGGTGAAAGAGCAACAACATGCTTCATTTGTTATGATGAACAAACTCTATAACAATTCATCACCTAAATACATAAGAGTGCCATTCGGTAAAGATAACCAAGTCAAAAGAATTAAAAGGACATGTATGCCACTAGATATAGTTGATTTACCAGGATTTCACCTTCTGTCTGATTCTGAAAAAGTTTTGTGTTCTAATCTCCGTTTAGTTCCAATGAACTATGTAGAAATTAAGGAGCAACTTGTGTTAGAAAATAATAAAATGGGCTTCTTGCGACTTCTGGACGCTCGTAGGATTGTCAAAATTGATGTCAATAAAACTAGAAAGATTTATGATCACTTGGTATCTGAAGGATTTCTTAATAAACCATTTTGAAAAAATAACTTTTTGATTGTAGTTTTAGTAATTCCATAAAAATAAATAAAACTGGGTAGAACGGACTCTTCTTTGACCGAGTCCCAAACACCGCCATTTATATACCTACTTACCCCTTCCGGTTGGCAGCCATTACATGGTCATGCAAGCGTCAGTCAAATTCCATCAGTCATGAATTACGTTTGACTGATTGACTGATGGAAAGAACAAATTACATCATGCAACCATAAGTCACTACATTACACGGTAGGTTAATCGTCAGTCACAGCCCGTGACTGTGGTTAAACTGACAGCAAAACCTACCGTGTAATGGGTGCCTAAGACTATCTTACTTAAAGCAGCAATGTAACTGTGCTTTCAATCGAGAATTGTTAGCAACAAATTTACGTAATCTATGTACCGTTTATGTCCTTTTGATAAATTAGGCATGAAAACGAAATAATATTTAGAAAATATTACCTACCTATCATCATCTTTGGGCAAACTAAAAAAACTTAGCGTGGCATCACTTTTGAATTGTTTGAACCAAACTTACCGCAATAACTTGAAGCCATTGTAATTTGTTTCCAAGATCATACGGAACGCACAAACAGGCAAACGCGCATGCAGCAACGCTGGCCGTGGCAGTCCGACTGAGTTTTTTGTTTAACGGTGTAGTCTAATATCGTGACCTCGAGTCCGTCCGGAGCAGGAGTGTCCGTTCTACCCAGTTTTATTTATTCTTATGGTAATTCTCACCTTGAATCCAAATTTTTGATACAGAAATATAGCTGGGTTAGTAGGAGAGACGTGAAGGGTGACATCTTTGCCTGAACATGTCTGTAAAAAAAGATACATGAAATAGCTTATTAGATTAACATAAGACAAACTTATTATTCAAGCTTATGGTTGGTAACTAAAACGCAACATAGATGTACGAACGCCTCGTTGGGCCGCGCGTCCGGAACCAGGAACACGCACCCTACCGCCAGCCTTGTGACCAACCAGTAATGACTTACGGCACTGAAACATGGTCGCTAACTATGGGTCTCATAAGGAGGCTCAAGGTCACCCAGCGTGCAATGGAGAGAGCTATGCTCGGCGTTTCCCTGCAGAGAACTAAAGTAACCGACATCGCCCGAAGGATTGCACAGCTGAAGTGGCAGTGGGCTGGACACATAGCGAGAAGAACCGATAGCCTTTGGGGCGGAGCGGTTCTGGAATGGCTCGCGCGCACCGGACTCGGCTCCGTAGGTAGGCCCCCGACAAGGTGGACCAACGTGAGGGTGAAGGTTGCGGTGAGCACGCTGGATGCGGGCAGCGCAGGACCGATCGTTGTGGAGATCCTTGGGGGGCCTATACCCAGCAGTGGGTGTCGTGCGGCTGATATAATGATGATGATGATGATGACTTATACACTAGTACTTTATTTTGTTTAATGTGCTTATGTTGGTGTACTATGTTGTATGTAGATGTGTTATTTGAAGTACCTGCAGCAGATGGTAGAGCATGAAGGAGGCGATGCCCGCCCTGCGCCACTCGGGGCGCGTGAGCACGAACGAGATGTACGCCTCGTTGGGCCGCGCGTCCGGCACCAGGAACGCGCACCCCACCACCAGCCGCTTGTACGACACCACGCAACTAAACTCAGGGTACTGTAGCGCTCCCGTCACTAAAGGATTAATACATACAAGGTGTTTGGTAAAAGCCTTATAAAGCCGAATATGGTATGGTAGATAGGGACCATAAAACTGAACCACATTTACTAGGGATGTATTTAATAGCACTTTAAATTTGATGAAAACAGCTATAAAATTGTATATCAGCACTTTAGAATAATGATAGACCTATGATTTAATATTATCACTACAAAAATAATGGTTTGCACTATAACAATTTTGCTAGCACTTTAAAATAATACTCGTAATAGATCTATAATTAATATTATCACTACAAAAATAATGGTTTGCACTATAACTGTGTTCCAACTCCGAAACCATTTAATTTCTGATCAACCATGTCAGACTGACCTGTTAAAATGAGATAGCAAGATGATAACAACTTGTGGCATAATGCATACACGCCATCAGGTCGGTTCTGGCGTTGTTGGTCGAATGGAACCTAACCTCCTCCTCAGCTCCACTCCTCTCTCCTCGCTACGCCCGCTCTTCGTAGCACCTACTCGTCTTCAGTTTACCAGTACTAAAGTTACAAAATTAATTTGTATGGTGCAAAGCATGTGCAAAGGATTAATTTTAAAGCTAAGCAATTAAATTGTAAAGTGCAAAGTATTAATTTTAAAGCTTATCATATTTATAGTGGAAACCATTATTTTTATAGTTCATTCAATAAATTTTGAAGCTAAACATTTTAAAGTGTGTTACATTATTTTTAAAGTGCATTTATATATTCCCCCATTTACTATGGGACCAACTCTGAAATCGCGAAAAAAATTCAGCTGTTTCATACAAAAATTAATAACGAAAATAGCAAAATGCATGAAACAGCAGTTTTTTTTTTTTGCGCGATTTCATAGTTGGTCCCATAGTAAAAGTTGTTCAGTTTGATGGTCCCTATCTACCATATTCGGCTTTATAAGGCTTTTACCAAACACCTTGTAGATTATAAATTAGTTGCTTGGTAAGACAGCCAAGTAAGCCTCGAGGAGCTCGGTGGCGTTGGTTTAGCGCCTGGCTCTGCGATTGCAGAGGTTAAGCAACTGTCGCAAGGGTCGCTCATGGGTTGCGTGACCAAAAATGTATTATCTCGCGCTACTCCGTGCTTCGGAAGGCACGTTAAGCCGTTGGTCCCGGCTGCATTTGCAGTCGTGAACCCACCAATTCGCATTGGGCCCGCGTGGTGGGTTATGGCCCATCCTCCTTATCCACCCATAAGGAAGGCCTGTGCCCCAGCAGTGGGGACATTAAAAATGGCTGATGGTCAAGACAGCCAAGGAAAAAAGATTATTATAAATCATGAAACCTAGATAGCTGGTGAAAAGAACCCTGCTGGATTAACGTGCTTACGGTCGAATACTCAAAGGCTTCGTAGCTAAAATCTGTAGTGATGGTCTCGAGTTTCTGTGAAGTTTGACAACTTTATGAATTTTAAGGTGGCCTTAACTTTAAGATTCGTTTGAGTATTTGACCGTTAGCCTAGCACTTGTTCTGTTTAAGAAATCTTTGGAGTTAAGATCATAAGTGCCTTTGGTCTTAAACTAGCGATAATTTAAAGGCGTGAAATACGACAAAAACACCCACATGTTGGGGTCTACCCCACTCCTGTTGGAATGGCCGCCATTTTAAATTTGACTTTTATTTTAGATGAACTTGCTGAAAAACATTAATTTCTCCGGATTTAGAAGTCATACAGTTATAACAAAAATACTGATCGAAAGCTAATTTTTGATTTTACTTCTTCTACTTTTTATGACGTGTTTAAGTTGAAAGTTTACACATTTTTTTTTTTAAATGATAGGTGGTATTATTAGCTTTCGGCTTATACAAACCAAAAGTAAAACAAAGAGCTAGGCCGATACTCACGGTCGATCCCCGGCCAAAAGTACTGGGCACAGAGGTTGTTGACGGCAGCCACGTGTTGCGGCCGCACGTACGAATACTCGAGGGCGCCGCGAGGTGGTGGATTATACCCTGGCTCGTTCCTAAGGATATTTAACATAATTTAAAAAAATAAAGTATATTTGCTCAAAAATTCAGTTTTTCGTTCATTCATTCATTCAGAATTTCGTTGGGCAGCCCCAGAGAGTAATATAAATACTCGTGTTGAGTGGCTCGCTTTTGCCTTAGTGCTAGATTAAAAACTGTTGAGTGCGTTTTGAGATGCCGTCCATGTCTTTCACGCTACAGTTCAAATAATTGTTAGAAACGATAACTTTTTGTATTGTACTTCAGCAACACGAAACTGAAATATATGTTAAAATATCCGTAAGCTTCTATTGCGAAAAGTGGCCGGAACACATGTTTAATCACGCAGATTTAAGAAATCTTGAAAAAACATGAAGTGTGCGAGAGAGCGGCAAGACGTGGACGGCCTCTTAAGTCAATCAAAACCTATGAAACCACTGCTATATTAAATATCGCAAATTTCGCCGAGCAGTTCGCCGATTTCGGGAATAATCTTCTGAGATTAAAAAACCCCACGTGTGTCCATGATTTCCGAATGACCGAATGACCTTTTCTAAGAGTTTAACTAAATGAGTCATGAACAGGAAACTTGTAATTTACGATGGAAAACATTATTAATAACTGTTAAGCTACTCTGAGTCATAATGCCGGGAAGTACGGGTCACTGAGAATAATGACGCGAATAAAAATTAATTCAACTTGTCAAAACATAGATTCCGATTTCTGTAAAACAAACTATCGTTCGGGTTTGAGGAAAGTACAAATTAAATATACATTATTATGTAAATAGATCCATCATCCACATTACAGTACGAGGCATATTCCATCATCAACATTACATTTACAGTACGACTTACGAGGCATATATCTTGAAATTTTTGTGACGGAGTGGGGATAAGTTCGCACATGTGCTCTTGTGAGCGACCAATAGCGCGCGCCGCTCTCCCGCTGCCCGCGCCCCTCACCACACGCATGCCCAAAATACGCGTTCCGCGCAAACCCCACCCGATTTCAAGTTATATGCCTCGTACTGTATCTGCCGCACGGCGGGCGTCTACTGCTAGTTACTCTCAGGTCTATTTTAAGGTACTTAAAGTCCTCCACAACTGATCTTCACGAAGATCAGTCCTTCGCTGCCCGCATCCAGAGGCTTCCCACGATCGTTACAATATCAGTCTATCTTGTATCCTACTCATTCCTCCATGAAGCAGCGTCGTACAAGTACCACTCACAGACACCACTAGTAGTGGTTTCACGTTGCATTTTATTAGATTAAGAACACAGGTATTAAACAGTCAGCCCGTGACGACGGTCAATGCGACTCGGTCGAAACGTCGGGAAAAGGTAGGTGTTTAAACACCTATGTTTAATTTAAACGCGTTTTTTTTAATGATCAATACAGTACGAGCCATGTATTTTTTTTCGACAGAGTGGGGATAAGTTCGCGCATGTGCTCTTGTGAGCGACCAATAGTGCGCGCCCCTCTCCCGCCGCCCGCGCCCCTTACCGCTACGCATACCCAAAAGACGCGTTTCGCGCCATTCCCACCCGATTTCAAGATATATGCCTCGTACTATACTAAAAAGGAAGATATCTACTAACATGCGAGATACGAATCTGCGACCGATTGTTTAGCTGTTAGCAAGTAACTAATTTAGATCATGCGTCATAAAACTTACTTATGTGTCTTCCTGAGTAGTTCATCGCGTAGACGCAGCCATAACGGATAAGCTTCGGTGTCCATTCGTATGTACGGCTTGAGGAGCACGCCCGAGTAAGCGGAGCGGAAGGGCTCGGGTTCGATGCGCGACAACAGTATCGTGCCGCAGTTCGTGCTCGCGATAGTGCCACAAAGATTGTCTGCTAAGTACTGCAAGAAAATAATAATTATTAACAAGATATCAAGGAAGGCCACAGAATATACAAGGTTATTTTTTGTTAATACAAAACCTCTCGTGGGGTTGATCAGACCATCAAACTGAACAAGTTTCATTATAGGACCAACCTTGAAATCGCGAAAAGAAAATCCATACGTCCTACTCCATCGAATTCGAAATGTATGACACAGCAGATTTTTTGACACAGCTAATAAGGTGTTTGGTAAAAGCCTTATTAAGTCGAATATGGCAGATAGGGACCATCAAACTGAACAACTTTTACTATGGGACAAACTCTGAAATTGCGAAAAAAAAATCAGCTGTTTCATACATTTTGATAAATTCGTTATTAATGTTTGTATGAAACAGCAGTTTTTTTTCGCGATTTCAGAGTTGGTCCCATAATAAAAGTTGTTAAGTTTGATGGTCCCTATCTACCATATTCGGCTTTATAAAGATTTTACCAAATACCTTATGAAAGTTTAAACGCGGAGTGACATCCCTGGTAAGGCGAAGCAAAAAATAAAGTTGCTATAAGTTACCGAACGCTGAAATCTGTCCAAAACTCTTTCGGCATTCATAATTTCCCTCGCATCTTCTGTCATATAACCGCCTAGTAGTTTCACCGTCCTGAAATTCAACGCTGCGTTAATAAACTCTTATTCACTTCTAATAATTAAGTAGATAAGTAGATAAAGATTCCAGTTTTCAGCTCTCCTAGTATGACCATCGAAACACGATAGATCGCGTGATTTAGCGTTTTATCGACTTATAACTGTCAAAATCCATTGTCTTTTGATAGTTAAACGTGATAAACCGCTACATATCAATATTTCATATCGCGTTTCCGTGGTCATGCTAGGAGGGCATATGGCACTATTTTTTTTGTTTTCGAACTTACTTATCTAAATCGAATATTGGTAGATGTTTATGTCTTTTCAGTCTTCTCAATGCAAGCTTGGCTCTGAGCCTACACAAATAAGCCTTCTTCTGCGCATCTTTTACTTTAGGAATGAGGCTTTCCACTTGCTTCAAAAGGTGTATTTCTTCATAATGTGTCATCTCTACCAGATCTTTTTGATTGGCCGGTTTTTTCTCCATCCATGGTAAATCTATGGAGTTTAACTGGCTTGAGAATAAAGATTCTCGTTTTACGAACACTTTTTCTTCGGTCGCTTGTTTCTTTGGTTTGGTCTCTATTTGCGACTCTTGCTGTTGATGGTTCGAAGAGACGCTGTGGGAATCCGAGTCGTAGTAAGCGATTTGATGCATAGAGGTAATGCTTGATGAGTCGCTCTGTAGGGAAATGGTTTAACTTGTTAACTGTTTTGAAGAAATAATAAAAATCCATGATAAAATCTTAAATGCGAAAGAAAATAACTAGGCTTATTCCAAAAATTCCCTCCGCATCGCCGCAGGGGGGTTTCTAGAATAGGGGGATTGTGGAATTTTAGGGAATTTGTGAAATAACCCAATAACTCGGGTCAAGCTTATTTTGTTACTTTTTCATACCTAAATCGTTGAACCATTTAAGGCGAATTTTGTTATAGAGATATGGGACAATGGGACCATATTTGATTGGATCTTACGTGGAATGGCGGCGCAATCGATGTATAATCAAAGCCTCGAAAAGCGCCTTCGGAGTCGGACTGGGAACTTTCGGCCACTGGCGCTATCACCTCGTAACTCAGCTCGTGCATCTCATTTCTATACCAATGGAAAAAGGTATTACTTAGAATATATTTAAGGGCCTACGCAGGTGGACTTATAGTGGATTTATATGACCTATGAAGTCCGAACAACATATTTATTAAAGGGTACGTAAGTTAAACATTTTACAAACAAATACAACGTGTTTATGAAAAAGCGAAAAACATCTTAGGTGGTAATTGTGCTCATGAATATGAACAACTTTTACTATGGGGCCAACTCTGCAACTCAACAATAATAATCAGCTGTTTCATACAAGTTGTCAACTCGACCAGAATGTACGAAACAGCTGATTTTTTTTTTCGCGATTTCAAGGTTGGATCCATAGTAAAAGTTGTTCATATTCATGAGCACAATCAACACCTTAGAGGTTTTGCGCTTTAGTGCAATATTTTTTTTTATCATTTTTATACCAATGGAAAAAGTAATCGAATATTTTTAAGGGCTTAAACGCAGATAGACTTTTATGCCCTATGAAGTCCGAACACATCTTTATTACTAAGGATGTAAAGTTAAATTTTTTACAAACGAACAAATGTTGTGCAACTTTTTTTTCAAGTACATAATAAAGATCAGTACAGAGTGAAGACTGTGACGGTTTTAAATGCTTTATGAAAAGGCTTAACATGCATCAGTCAGTATACATCAAGACCTTATAATTTATATAATCTTTTTGGGACACATGCCCCACTGATGTAGTATGATGTATGTTATAAAATACCTGCTGTCTGAATCGAACTGGTCGTAGAAAGAGGCATTGCTGCTAAATGAGTCCTGTTCCAATCGCCTCTTCTTAGGGAGTGGTGGCTGGACAATTGAAAGAGTGCCTTCCTCCTCCATATTGATCAAATGTAGGTAACCTGATACAAACATTATTTAGAAGTCTAGAAAATAGAAAATTTTAATACAATTCAACAAAAAGAAATAGCGGTGGCTAGATAATTAAGGACACTAGTTGATTTTCATTCAAACGAGGTAACTTTAAAGCCTTGGTTCTCCGCCAAGGATTGACCTAGCTGTGATCTGATGATGGCCATCTAGGAAGTGAATGGAGGTGATTCAGATTGCTATACACAGCCAACTGATTTGATCAACATTCTAAGAGATATAAGAAAAATCGCAAGATTAGCATAAAAACGTATGGAAAACCTGAAACTAAACTCTGATCCTTATATCTCTTAAAAAGCTAATCAGATCAGTTGAGTGTGATAGCGTTATACCTCCATCCACTTCCTGGATGGCCATCATCAGACCACAACTAGGTCAATTCTTGCCAAGGCTTCAAATTTACCTCGTGTGTATGAAAATCAACTGGTATAAGTGGCATTACCCATTTCTGTGACTTTTCCAATGAAGAGGACCTTATCTAGGGCTAGTTGATTTCGTGGCCTGCCTTTTGGTTTGTCTCTAGCTAACTCTTGTACTGAAAATAAACAATATTAACATTGTAGAAACATAAAAACAAAATTTTAAGTGAATTTTCACAGAAAGAACTGAACTGTAACAGGGGCAGCTGCAAAAGGAATTTGCATAGACTTTTGTAATATTACACTTCGTGCCGTAAATAGGGGTGTGCCACCGGTGCCCAGGCACAGGGCGTAGAGTCCGGGGGGCGCAAAAATGGCCAGACCAGGACTATTAAATAATTGTCCTGGGGGTCAAGTCTGCTAATGTTTTCGTCAAAATCGTAGTTTAATGGTGTTCTAATGGTAATGCTTTTTGACACAGTTCTTGTTTCTTAAATCCAAAATCAAGACAAAATATGTTTCCGTATTGGGTTTAAGAAACACAATGTGTTTCAGATTTTGGGTTTAAGAAACAAGAACTGTGTCAAAAAGCATTACCATTCAAACACCATTGAACTACTATTTTGACGAAAACATTAGCAGACTTGACCCCCAGGTCATAGGCCATTCTTGCGCCCTGGCGCCCCGGCGGTGGAGCAAACCGACCGAACAAATGTTCGGTTTGCTCCTGATAAGCTCCCACTGTGCCCCATATTCTTTAATTCAAGAGTAATGGGTATGCTCTATAAATGTGTAAGTATAATTATATTATAATCGCGCTGCGCGGCTGTTTTTTTGCTATAGACAGGCAAGATTACAAGGTTACCTGGATGAAATTAACTAAAAATCGCATTGCGCGGCCGTTTTCTTTACCATAAATAAGCAAGATTACGAGATTAGTGGATGAAACTGACTAAAAATCGCGCTGTGCGGCCCTTTGCTTTTTTTTACTATAATTAGGCAAGATTACAAGGTTACCTGGATTAAACTAAATAAAAATCGCGTTACGCGGCCGTTTTCTTTACTATAAACAAGCAAAATTATAAGATTAGTGTACTGACTAAAAATCACACTGCGCGGCCCGTTTCTCTTATTACTATAATCAGGCAAGATTACAAAGTTACTGGATGAAACTGACTAAAAATTGCGCTGCGCGGCTGTTTTCATTACTATATTCAAGCAAGAGTACAAGTTAGTGGATGAATCTTTCTAAAACTCGCGCTGCGCAGCCCTTTGCTTTTTTTACTATAATTAGGCAAGATTACAATGTTGCTGGATGAAACTGACCAAAAATACCTATAATAAAAAAGGGCGCAGTTATAGAAGCTCGCTCAGGGCGCAGAAAAGGCTATTTACGGCACTGATTTACACTATCCAATACTAATACAGGTCAAGTTATTTTGCATCTACTGTAGTGTAGAGTTGAATTATTTTACTTTTCCACACTGGTAAAATAGTATTAAAAAGTGAAAATAGTTATACATAGAACATGAAATAAAAAACCTTTTAACGGATACTAGCGCGGTTTTATTGAAAGTACTTTGGTATTTATTTGGTTAGATTTTTATTTTCCCGACGTTTCGGCATCCTTGCAACTGCCGGCCGTAATAACAGGGGACTGAAACCAGTGGGGTGGCTTGGTAGGGTGGCTTGGTAGGGCGGCTAGGTGGGGCAAAGTGGAAAAAATCAATTTATTATTAGTCTTGTTCAAAACATGCTATCCTTACTAATATGAGCAGCAACTGCTGGGCTGAACCCGTGCATCAGTTTCCACCAGCCCGTTTCTCCGAGCACCATGGACCCTGAGCGAAACA
The DNA here is from genome assembly GCA_928269145.1 of Agriphila tristella. Lineage (NCBI taxonomy): Eukaryota > Metazoa > Arthropoda > Insecta > Lepidoptera > Crambidae > Agriphila > Agriphila tristella. The sequence goes on from OV743434.1 coordinate 28,670,118, forward strand.
CCAGGTTGTTATACACTGATAGCACACCAGCTATTGTGCCTACCCAGTTTTTCTTTTGCTTTCTGAAATAAATAAGAAAAATGTTTTTTTAATTTTATTACAATATGAATATTTATATATTATTATATTGGGCTTAGAATAATAACAACCTAAAATGATAGTTCCCTACAAAGTGCACTGTCAAAAGTAAGGCAAATAAAATTGAGCCAAAATGGCTGTTTTCAGATTTTATCCTTCATATGTTAGCTAATGTATTTATAATTTATAAGAACGAAAAAGTTTCAATTTCCCCTACCTTTAGGGGATTAGTTAATATTTTATTGAATTTTAGTTACAATTAGGTATGAAGGATAGAAATCTGAAAACTGAGCCGTTATGGCTGTTTTTTGCCTCACTTTACCTAGGAATCAGCTTCTAGGTATTATTATTAAGACAATGGGGATATAAATCAATTAGCTAATATATTTTATCTCCTTGCACTATCTGCAATCAGCCTCTTGGGCAGGGGTCTCCAAACTACGGCCCGCGGGCCAGGTCCGGCCCGCGAGCACCAACAATCCGGCCCGTGAAAGCAGGCTGGATCTTACCAACAATACTGTAATTTACAGTATGATGGTACGATAAGCTAGTTAGATCCTGGCCCTTGGGATTTTATGGAAGAGTTAGTCTGGCCCTTATGCTAAAAAGTTTGGAGACCCATGCTCTAGCTAGGGTATAATTAGATTGGTTTCAATTATTATTTAGCTGAATTTAAATTAAAGCAATTCTGCCATCCATTCTTAAACAAACAAGGCTAATATTGAATACTGAATTTAAGTGCACTTGAATATCTTACGTCTGTACTCCAAAAAGTTGATTCCAAGATCTATCAATGAATGAGCAGATGTGGGTTTTGTAGTGGAAGAAGCCATTGTTGCTGATGCCGTAG